>CM060981.1:249735567-251110067 GCA_030765065.1 Deroplatys truncata
ATAACAGCACAACATTTAGTACCAATCTACGTTTATTTTCAAGGTAGGCAAATAAATAAGAAAATATACATGATGAGTACACTGCAAAAGGGAGAGAATGTTACGGTTTTGTAAAAACTACAATGAATGTGCATTATGATAGATCAAGTGGAGTAGAATAGCATAACCTTTAATGCACTACAAAAAGGATGCTAGTCTCTCACAGACAGAGGTTTAAATATTTAACTCCAACACAAAATGGGAGAATGTCCAAGGAAAAAAGTGCAAGAAAGAGGAATGCCGTGTCCTGTGTTTGCTACACTGCATTAAACAGCATTCATTTGTTTTACTGCCAGCACATCACATTAATGTTGGCATCACTGCATAACAATTGACCAATCTTTGTTGCAGAATCACTGATTATTGCACAATTTTTCTTTATTGTAATATAATACATTGTAAAAGGCGATCAAGAATTAAGAATCGCATTTTACAGAAGAAGAAGAAGACGTTCATTGTATCAGTGTGAGTAAAATTAACTCAAGTTTCAAAGAAAAGAAAACGTTATAGTAGAAGCATGATGTCAACTAAATGAAGTACTCTATGCATGAAACTGGACCAGACTATAAGTGTAAACGTTATAAGTGTTTTGAGGATATTTCAGAACCATAGATCAGACGAAGTTTCAAGGAACATTTAACGAAATGGGCTTTTTGGATGAGCAAAACGCGTATTTATGTCGTTTAAACACTGTGCATGCTATAAAACGTCGTAGATAACGAAAACCAGGAGATAGTGCTTCTTTTTATGATAAGGCGTATTCATACAAGGTGAGACTCGAAGAAACTGATATGAAACACATTGCTATATGTTACAATGCATCCATGTAATTACACGGAATTAGTAAGATATGTTAAATTAAATTGAGTTTTATTTATGGACACTCTATAACTATTATGGCTCTTAGCGTCCCATTATGGGCGTGAAAGACCGGAAAGTTTGCTCAGAGGCCTCTTTATCAGGCTTGAAGTTCTTTTACGTGCCGTAAATATACGACACGGGACCACTGGCTTTAGTTACCTTCCAAAGGAAGCCATACTAAGCATTTTTACGCTCAAACAAGTCCATCACTCTACGCCGGGTTTGAACCAGCGACATCGGGAGCTAGAAGCTGGCATGGTACCCCTAGAACATGGAGGATGGCAGTGAGAAACGTGTTCAGTATTTACAGAGGTCTCTGAAGGTTACTAGACTTTCACCAAAGGTTCAGCGTAGAAAATGTGATTACAATTATTGCGGTAAACAGAAAGATGTCACAGATAGCGTGATCCATCACATTAATTAATTCCAAGTAAGACAAAACCACTACAGTAGGAAGAAAAGTGATATCATTTATTTGCCATACACACTAAATATAAACAAAATGTATGAAATGTATAAAGCACAACTGCCGACTGTTTGTGAATATTATGGAAAGGTATTCAATAGGAAGTTCAATATTTCATTTGGATGTGCACGTGGCGATACGTGCAATGCATGTGATAAATACCAAGGCGACTTAAAATCTCTTCAAAAGCAATTATCAACACTTTTGTTGTCAGAAAAGAAATAGAAATAGCTAACCTAGAAAGAGATGAAGTCAGCTCAAGTGGCGGATGAAGCTCATGTACATAAGGTCCAAGTGTTCTATGAAAGAAAAAGAAGAGCAAGAAAAGAAGCCATGAAGCGATTGCTTTTAATTTCCAGAAAAGCCTTTGTGTTTGTAATCTTACGACAAATGATGTTTACGTAGACGGCAATTGTCATTTTACTCTTTCAACATCCACATTTTATCCACGGCACAGTCAGTTTTATATTGCTATTTAGAATCTGAAAGAAGTAATGGTTCTGATGGCATTGTATCCGTCATTCATCATTTTATTATTGACATACTGGATCACAGAAGGAAGAACCTTGAGATGTTTTGTGATGCATGTGCCGGACAATACTAAAGTACACTGTTTCCCAGTTCTTGCATTAGTGGTGCATACTGCTCGAAGACGGGATTATATTAAAGTATCATTTCTTGTTCGAGGTTATTCCTGTTTAGAATGATAGAGGAACGTGGCACGCATAAACCAAAGCTGAATTACCAGAACACTGGATAGCAGTATTTGAGAGTACTCGTGAACCTTGTGGTGCACGTAGATCAAGCTATGCTAAGGAATTGGATTTCGTACTTGACTCCGACGTTCAGCAAGACCTGTCCGATGGCGGCAAGACCTATTAAAGAAATTGTTTTTAATTGAACCATCCTCGTCTGAGGAGCATAGATCTACATGGAATGGATTACGGAAACTTCATAGTTACCATTATAAGCCTGCTGGTACAGCTGAAGAATATTTAGTTACGGAGTGGAGAGTTTGTACTGCTTGAGAAGCCTTATCAAGGTAACAGTCATGGCAGTTTAATTTATGTGATTCTGTGAACAGTTCATGAGCAGCAATAACATTATGTATTTCTGTTTCAGATTTATTACCAATATCATGGGAAAAGTTCAAGGATTTGCAGCACCTCACGCCATTCTGTAGTTCAGATGCAAGAGAATATTACACTACCTCATAAGAAGAAGTCTGGAAAATTAATATGCAGTAAAGTTCAGTTAGTTGACATTCCCCCTTTCTTGCAATTTCCTTTTGTCCATCAGTTATCAAAAACTTATTTTGATAATAAAGATGGTGTATGAAGTGCTTTATTTGGTTTGCATCAATAGAGGAATGTGTATTCAGTTATGTGGGAAAAATTCCATTTGCTCAATTTACTGCTATATGGCTTTAAAGTTTAAAAGTCATTTTACACAAAATAAAACAAATATCTGATGTGTTACACTCACATGACTTTCTCTACTCTTGTACAAACTATTTTTACAAACGCTTATTCTCCATCCACTTCATGTTAATCGAGATAAACATTTACAGACTCTATCTTATTGCTAATTTTCTTGTAGATGTAAGGGGAATATATATTTACAAGGGCAATATAGAAATACAGTAGCCTTTAAGCATAGACATTACTCTTAATAGCTGGGTGCTATGTGCAGCACCATTCTCTTTGCCACAGATTAATACTCTTTGCATATCCAAGATAAAAAAAATGAATAACGAATTCCCATTTGAGAAAATAAGTATTGAAAAATTTAAGGGAATAACAAGTAATATCTCGAAAATGGTTCACTCAAAAAATATATGTGGCATAAATTGGGTATTATAACGCGATCTATATTTTTTGTGTAGTAAATTTTTGTCTATCTCTTATGGTTTACCAGTTATGCAAAACTCGTTCACAATGAAGAATACTTTTGGAGAAATTCCAGAAAATTCAAGATATACATTTCATTTTACATGAAAATATCTTAAACATATGATATTTTAATCAAAATCGTTAGAGCCAGTTTTGAGAAAATTAAAATTTTCGAAAAATGTTCCATGTAAAGGGTAATCTGGGGTGGGGAGATTTTCTTGAAAACCTTCGTATCGCGTCTCTGGAAGATACTGAACCTAAGTACCAAGTTTGGTGTTTATCCGACTGTTCGTTTCTGAGTTATGATGTTCACAGACACACAGAGACACACACACACACACACACACACACACACACACACACACACACATACAAACGGACATGTTTCCAAAAGTGCTTTTTTGAATTCAGGGAGTCTCAAAACACATATTTCCGGTGAAATCTCGGTATCGAATTTTTGGGTGGAATACATTACTTCCCCTACTTACTATACGTAGTAGAGAAAGTAAAAAGTGACATTCCCCTCCTTTTGCAATGGATTCTTCTATCCTTTCTGCTCAGGTTCTCTTTTGGCTAAATGGTCAAAGATCAAGGCGTTCATTAGATTTAGATTCAGCTTATATCTAAATTTTTTGCAAGTAAAATTTATATTTTATATATGGCAATACTATAGGCTTTTAATGAACATTTTAACTATAAGACTTTCATACTTAAACCACAATTGCGTAAATTAATCGTTTTTGCTTCAAACAATGAGGGCACCAATGAATAGAAGCGGGCAGTTTACACACATCCGATATTAGTTTTTATTTTTATGTGGTTTTTCATTTAAAACATTTAGTAATTTCATAATAATTTTGAAACACAAAGAGGAGTACTACAACTTTTATACGCCTTAAAATAAAACAGTCCTTTATAATTGGAAATTATATTATAATGTGTGCAATAAACATTATGTTTATTCGTAGAAAATTCGTATCGGACATTTGGTACTTCTTATTGTCAGAAAATTAGGTATAATTGCTTGCCTAATAGTGCAGACGTACGACACAATGAATCTAAAGGCTCTCGCGCAGATCTACTAGTGTGAATGGACCGCATACAAATCTACTGATTCTTTTCCTATGGTGTATGAAGATTGTATATTGTCTCGTCGCTTTACTAAAATATTCTACCACAATGTGCACTATGTAGAGCCCTAAATTTTAGTTTCTCGTGTACGCATACAAGTCATAGTTTTAATTGATATAGAAGAAATGTAATATCCCAAATAATATCAATGTTCTGAACAATTCAATAATTCTTAAAGCTGTCCTTATTTTTAACAAATATATCTGAATTATAATTTTTTCTACTAACATCCATACGGAATTATATTTTTCAGTTATTAAAATGCTGTATCGAGCATTTACTAACTGGGAGATTAATTTTTTGGATGCACAATTTTTCTTTGATACCATGAGAAACTAAACAGATGTGTGATATTGTGGTAAACTAGCAGTTTTCATTGCTATTATATATATTTGCAAGATTATCGATAAGTGTTGTTTGCACTGTATTCCTAATGATTATCTTTTTTATTTTTTATTTAACCACGCTACCAACTCTCAGGTTTACTGACATGAGGCTGTGGAATGTAAGAACACTTAAATACTGGGATCGAATTCACGTCTTGGTAAAAGAAACCTAACTTTCACGAACAGCATGATCACTGCTGATTATTAATTTTTAGCGATTGTTATCATTACTGTATAGGTCTAAAAGTCAGGATTAGTCTTTTCTGAATTGCCCAAACCTCAGTCCATTGCACTGTTATATGCATAGGAACGTCTTAACGCCATTCTCATTATATTCATCTCTACTTATGTAAGATATGGGTATCTATCATGAAACATCGTTGGTCACCAGATTCACCTCTATCCCTATCATTCAGGTGTCGCCTTCTCGAATTTGGAATCCGCTCTCTGTGGATATAACCGGCTGTAGCACAGTTTGTACATAAATTGATATAATTTATGTTATTGTTATCAGAAGCTGTAATTGTTTTATTTTATTTTTATCCGAATAACCATTTGCAACAACATATTTGTTTACTTATTTATTTATTTGGTAGAGTGCATGCTCTTTGCTGCGTATAGGAAACTCCACACTGTTTAACCGAATAAGTTAAAACTTTATATATTAACGTTTTAGAAGGCAGGGGCAGCTTTAAAGAGGTTTACCTATGTGTTAATTGTTTCAGGTTTCTTAGTAATACACAGTTGTTTAGAATTAGAGCAATGAAAGAAAACAAAGCAAAGTGAGTTGGACTTACAGGAAGCATATACCGTAACGCAACGGTTTATCCTTGTTCTTTTACTCTTTCTATTACGTACTTATTAGTTACGCAGTATAAGGTTCTTGGTATTATATGTATTATTATTATTATTATTAGACAACTTTAATATCTCTTCTAAAGAGATTTTAATTACAGGTGGAGATAACCAATATTCTGACGTAAGACTGGTGATTTGAGATCTGTTGACATTTTCTTTCTTTATTTTTTTCTGAAGAGTTTATATAAAGATTTTGCATTGTCTTAATTAGATAATTTAAAATAAGAGCACTTTTCAAATATTCCCAAGACTTATGTTTTGGATCACCTATGCTTTTTCTAAATGTGTTAATAGTATGCATATATAATACCTTGTGCTAAAATACTTTTCACTTGTCTGATTTAAGCAGTAAAAGACTGTCTATATTGCTCTTCCTGTTTCCTGATTTTCTTTTCGCTGTAAATTGTTCTTCTGCTTCTTGTTGTTATACTCCTCTAAAAGCTCTTTAAGTATTCCACCAATAATACGACTATAATCTGTACAAAACGAGAAGGAATCTGAGGCGGAGCTAGATAACGCTGGTGAAAGTCGCTCAGCCAATAGCGCTAAACGAGGTGTCCAGTTCAAGTGCCACGCGGTTTCGCTGGAGGCTGCGGTTCCTACTTTTCAATTGCGCTGTTAAAAGTTGTTAATACTCATCATTTATAGTATTATAGCTGAGCAGTGCTAAACATTTTGAATCAGACCGTCCAAAAACCGTGTCTATACGAGGTTTGGTTCTTTAGTTATGTGTCAAAGCAAATATTTATAAGGGATGCTCAAAGACCTTGACCATTGTACACAACCATCAGCAGTGTTGTGTTTACGTTCGGTTGTTTGCAAGAGCTTAGAGCAGTTGAGTTCCTAGATTAGCGAAGCGAAGACGTGTCAACCTCAGTTCTTAATTTGTTGCTTATAATTTACTTTTTAGACAGTGCATTTACACGCGAAAATATTCGTTATATAACCTTAAAGTTTCAAAGTTAGTCTTAAAAGTGTAGTGGTTTTAATTAAGTGTTTAACAATGATGAAACCATGCCCGCTGAACTCCGCACCAAGTGAATGTGTATGCTACGCTGGCCGTACCTTGCTTCACGTTGTGTGTGTCTCTCTCTCTCTGTCACTCCCAAGCCACCTGCCAACGCAGCGCTCCTGCTAGCGCTCCATAGGCTTGCTTCAGATTCCTTCTCGTTTCGTATGGATTATAATAGTGTTTGTAACTGTCATTATCTTGTATTTCTTACAAGCATTTTTAGATTTCTTTTACTTTCTCTACTAGCTACCAATAGTAAGTAGAAAAACTGTTGCATTCTATCCAAAATTAATATGAGATTTCCCTAGAAATACACGTTTTGATGTCACTGAATAAAAATAACTTTTAGCAAACGGTACGCATGCGCATGTGTGGCGGCGTATCCGTATATCTGTGAAAATGGCATTTAAGTTCAGCAGCTTTCAAGGATGCGACACAAAGATTTTCAAGAAAATTCTCCCACCCTAAATTACACTTTACGTGGAATTTTGTTTTGTTGTATTTGATTTCCTCAAAAATAGCTCTAAGATCTAAAATACCATCTGTTTCAGATATTTTTATGACAAATGATATGTATCTGTTGAATTTTCTGCGAATTGCCTGTGGATTGCCCTTCATTCTGAATTACTCTTGTATAATTCGTAAACCATAAGAACTGGACAAAGTCTTGTTATAGAAGAAATGCAGATCTCGTTAAAACACACAATTTATATCAAGTAACGTGTTTTAGGCTTGAACCATTTCCGAGGTACTTTTTGTTATAGTTTTTGTAACAGTTTGCAAGAATGCAGTCGTTACCAATGCTGTACGACACCATTAAAATTATTATTGAGTTTTCTGATATTATTCATTGGAAATATAGTTGAATGTATATATAAATACAAATGTATGACACTAAATGAAAGCCATAACACCTCACCGGAGCAGAGCTGAAAGTCGTGGGTAGGATCCTAAAGGTGAAACATATACACAGGATACAAACACAAATAAAAAAAAACAACCAAATGTCGTACATCCATAAATACTTTCCGTGAATGTACGCATTTAATTTACCTTTATAAGTTATAATACATGTTTGACTTATTTAATTATTGCCTTGATTATGGCTGTAACAACTGTGTTATTACAACACACTTCACATGTTATTTTCTTATACTCTTAGCTCTACTATAGTCACAATATACGCTAAGTCTGCTAAATTACCGTGTGCCATTTCCATTATAACAGTCTTTCACTTTGTTTTAAATTTAAAAATTATTGCATATGTCTTTGAGTTGATAATTTTGGAATGTCTCTTCACAAATCCTACGTTCAAATAGACTATTAATTCAATAAACATATAATAGTGAGTATAATATGTATTTATGTATATATATATATATAATTAATAAAATTTGCCTGTCTCTCTCTTAGTTACAATTTCGACCGAAGATAAACATAATAAAATTCTGATAATATAACATTAAACATTTCCTTTACGTCCCGAATGAATCCCTATCAGCGGTTTTTCTGTCTCTCGTACATTAAGATGGATCTCGAAGAAATAGAATTTAGAATTTATACTCATGTGCTTATGTTAAATTTAGACAAGAGCGAAAAAGTAATTTGACCTGTTGAACCAGGGTGACCTACCCTATCGTTTTCGCAATGTTGTGTCCCGTCGACCTCTTGGCCCATTTCCACTCTGACCAGCTTAACTCGTCGCCGCTCAGTGAGTCGTCTCTTTACCAGTTTCTGTTTTCCACCGTTAGAGCAGCCGTGTTCTGAGTGGCTCTGTGTTGTCCAATGCTGAGTGGCCATGTTGTTGCCACATGACGTAGCTCCTGATCTTAGATGCCAGCCTCTCTTGGTATCCAGAGATCTGGTACATCTTTCAAGAGCAATATTGAGGGGAGGAAGCCAAAATGGTACAGTTTGAATTTTCAAAACTTATACTTTATCTAAACCGCTATTTATTTTTCCCGCGATCATGCTGAGCCATGGATGACTCCCTCTCGCAGTACCAATCTTTACCTCTGGCCCATGCATCATACAACCAGCAGCACAGTACCTTTATTACCAGCCAGGTCAACTATTTCATCTGAAATCTACAAATGGCATGGCAAGAAGGTAAATTGATGGCGCTGTCGGCTTAGCAGTGACGTCGTATCACATGATAGTCCCGTAGGTCGCCCCGGGCGTCAAGCTAGCACGGAGAAACGAAGAGAAGTCGAGTCCCGGCGGGCGACTGGGAAGGAACTTTAGCTCGGCTTGAATAGGGAAGCGACCATACCGCCAAGTTATTACGCTTTTCCAAAACTTAGGTCTAATTGTTTTCCTCTAAGTAAAGTGTTCTACATTTCAATTTTTTAGCACGTGTGGCGGTAAATACCATTTATAGGAATGGAGCGATTTTAGTAATGTAAAGGACAAGATGAAAGTAAAATTACGTGCGTTAATTGTTCAAGAGGAATAAACGTTTGATAAGGGGCTTATACTGACTAGTAAATCTAGGAGAGGATTTGTAATGTTCAACCTAAGATAGTTAAAGAAAATATGTATTCTATATGGCTGCAAGTTACGTAAATTCTAATTTTTTAATTGCGATACTTCTTTACACCTTTTGTGTTCCTCTATTGGGACAAAGTTACAGCGGTTTCATTATCTCTGGGGTATTTTCTCTTGTGAAATGCTTAAAGTTAAATGGGCGCAGTACATAATTAAATTGTAATGTTAATTTAGTGGCAGCTACTAATAAATTATTGCAGTTTAAATTACATACAACTGCTTGTAAAAGCTACCATACATTACAGATGCTAATGGAAGCGTTACAAATACACATTACAAAATGGTAGCAGAATGTGGTTATAAAGATAGCAAATTTCAGTTTCAGTAATGTACTAACTTTCTTTCGGAACAAAATGTGCATTTTTTCACTTGCTACTTGGCGATGTTTGCGTGCACGTATATCCCATTGTATCGACCGTATAAAACTTTTACAACTTTCATTTTTTGCTGTCCCTGAAATGCAGAATATGACCGTATTTAAACGCAATTATAACGAATTGCTTCAAACTTATTGTAAGTTTGTTCCTCTAACTAAGGATTCTTCGGAATTAACTATATTGCCTGCTTCTTTAAAGTCCATTAAGCTGTCTTTATAGGATAACGCGATCCATACTGTGCCTCAGTCATAAATATAATTTCAATTTCAGAAAATCTTACATCCGGCACAAAATTTATTTATAAATACGCATCATATAGTTACCATTTCACAACAATCCTTACTCCTTTAAATTTGTTATCAGCATTTGTCAGTAATCAAATGATATAGTTTATCATCGATGTGATCTGTATAAACCGCCTTTGATGGTTGTAGAAGGAGAAATTGTCGTATTATTATCGATTGCTACGGATTAATCGCTCGGTATTGCTAATTTTCATATCTCAGTTCTGCAGTTTTTTCCCACTATGTTTGAAATCATCATTTTTGGCTGCACAGGAGAAGTCATCCTTCGTAGTCTAGAGATGAGTGGTCATGGCCTATAGTTCCCAGGTTCGCGGGTTCAAACCCGGCGGGGGGCGATGGATTTTTCGGCCTAAAATGCTTAGCATGGCTTCCTTCGGAAGGGAGGTAAAGCTGGTGTTACCGTGTCGTGTGGTTACGTCTCGTAAAGGAACCTTAAGTCTGATAAATAGGCCTCTGAGCCAACTTTACAATATTTCACACCCAATATAGAATGGGACGCTATGAATCATAGCAGTTAAAGAGCGTACATAGATAAAACTCAATTTAATTTAACTACAGAAGGACCTAATTTAAATTTGCTTCGCGTGTTCGTAAATATGCGACTTTATTTCGCGTCCAAGATGCCGAATCATAGGCTTGTGATAGGGTTAAACGACACGACTCGCTTAAAAGTGGCTTTATCAATCAGCCTACTTCATTTGCCGATATTGACAAATTACTTATGTGGCATTAACAGGTTGAGATTACAACAGCCGTTCCCAATTATCAAGTACAACTAGATGTAATTAAGGTAACGCAAACACCATCAGTGTTTTCGGTACCTTTATTACATTAATTTAATTACGGTTTTTCCCGCTAACTCGTTTCTGCCATCCATTGTACGTTTTGTAATAAGAAAGTTCATACTATAGATCGTGGTTTTCGACACAATTGCGAGTTGAATAGTTTCAAGAAACGTCACAGATGATAATTACTGCAATCTCAAACCTCTAACCAACGTCAACCACAAATACATGGCTTTCATTTTGCCTTATGGCCGGTAATTTCATTATTTTGTACCCTGTTACCAACTCTGGCTTTACTTGATTCAGGTAGCCTTTAAATTTAATTGATTTACGACTTTTCCGTTCATTGCCTTAAGCAGCTGGTTTTGCATACGATAAGCGAACCGTTCATGCGACTAGAGTGTCTGGCTCTTTGCTGGACATAGTCGTTATGGTTCAGTTACACATTAAATTACAAGGATTTTCATGGAATATTAATTTTTCCATCGTGTTACACCTTTCGGTACAATGTTATTTTGGGTGGCCCATTTATGCAACACTCATATATGTTGATTGACTTTTCAAATTTTACTTTAAAGTTTGCCTTTGATTATTCTCAAGCTCTCAAATTTTCTTTAGGTTAACGTACTATCGTGGTTTACAGGCACCTCCGCGCTTATTTGTTTTTCCGGAGGTTAAACTGCTACACCCACAGAAGCATCAACAAGGTAAAATATGTCAACTTCTGACCGATTATGCAATGTTTTGACAGATGAATTGGACTTTTTCGGAATTTCCAGTATATTCAATTACTTGATGATAAGCCTGCTCGGTCACCGCCATACAAATTTTCGCCTCCAAAGATACTTGTTCTTCGGCTAAGATCGATCAGAAGCTATTACAAGGGATAATCAAACGTTCCAATAGTTGTTACCAAAAGCTGTTTGTTGGTCCCTAAACTGATAATGAAGCACGTCTTGTTTTGAATTTTGCAAACTGAATAAAAATGTCCGTCTTGATTCTATGCCTTTGCCCCAGCTTCATGATGTGGCTAAGTATTTTAAAGAGGTTAAATTATTTAACACGTTAGATTTGAATCAATATGAGATTCCGTTAGCTCCGTGATCTAGGGCAATTAACAACTTTTCTATGCCTTTGAATCTCTTCGAGTTTCGCAGGGTTCTCTTTGGATTGTCAGCGGGGACACAGGGATTTTTCCGACTGTTAGACCGCATGTTGCATGGATTGAAATTTAAATTCGTATTTAATTATTTGAAAAATTTGCTTATATATTCTCCTGATTTTGTCACACATCTTCGACAATTATGCGCAGCCTTTACTTTTCTTCTAAGGCGGGTCTTACAGTCCGTTCTTCAAAGGTAAACTTTGAAGTTTCCAAATTTCTTTTCTGGGACACCTTATTTGGCTAGAAGTGTTTCTATAGATCCTTCTAGAAGTTTAGCTGTTCGTAATTTTACCATTCCTACAGAGAAAAAGAAACAATCTTCCTTCTCGTTGTAGTTTCATTTTTTGCTAAATTTATCCCTAATATGGCAATAGTGGCAGAACCACTATACGCATTGCAACATAAGGGTGTTAAATGTAACTGGACTTCCATCCAAAAAACGCATTTGAAAGCTTAAAACATGCTATAACGAATACCTACACCAGTTTCACGATGCCTGATTTTGACGTTCCTTTTATTTTACAAATTGATGGTTCGCAATTAGGTCTTCCAGTTGTGTCATTACAAGATTGTAGCCAAGGACGTCGTTCTATTACTTACTTTTCTCGCACCTTCTCTGATCACGAATGTCATTTATCTGTGTACGAACTAGAAGCCTTGGCAGTGTTATCCTCGTGTGAGAAATTTAGGTTGTTTTTCTAATGAGAGTGCGATAGCCAGGCTGTTTCATGTGTTATTTCTCATGAACGCCAGATTGTAATATTAGCCGGATGGACAGTACGACTAAGTGTTCTTCAATTCACGGTTCGGCATATTAGCCGTGTGTGTAACTGTATTGACAATGCAATCTCTCGTTTGTTTAGTGAGGATTCTTCTTCTTCTTCTTCAGATGTTCAACTTCCGCGTATCGCAATTCTTAATGTGGTATATCGTGGTTTTCCTGCGGTCTTTACTTCCTTATCTAACTATCAACGTCTTGACCGAGTTCTACGTCCACTTGGCAAGGGGGTAAAAATGACCAGCCTGCGTCGGTTATGCCTTTATGGATGACATGTTCACTCGGTTATCAAAAGTTCATGCTTTACGCATTATTTTGCCTCAACCATTAGTACTGGTCGTCCTCAAATATTTTCATTCTTCCAGTTTTGTGTCATTTGGACGTCTTCAAAATGAAATGCAAGGTACGCCGTTATTTTGTGTGGTTCAAAATGTATCGGATAATTTTGCAGTTATTTCGAAGCTGCCCAGTTTGTCCATCTTCGAAGCTTCCACAATCTACCTGTTTTGGCTTATTGAATTCCCGTTTAGCCGCATACCCAATGGAACGGTTCCTGATTTCATTGGGCCTGTATCACTTTCTCTTGGATGGAATGTATATTTATGCGTTGTGATCGATACTTTACCACTTTCCCTTGTTTGGTTCCGGTATGTGCTTCTACCTCTTTCAATACAATTAACGTATTTTCTGGAATTTTTGCTTCTTTCATCCTTCCGCAAACTTTAGTTTCGGATAATTATTTCAGGGCACTTGCACTTCTCATCTTTCTGTATGAGAATGGTATTCATTTTTTTCACACATCTCCGTATTACCCGCGTCTCTCTCTTGCGGAATGGCTTAATCGTAATCTTAAGAGTAATTCAATAAAGTTTTATGCTGAGAATCATAGTCTTTGGGATACTTGTTTGTCGGCGTTCCAGCTTGCCTTTAATCTAACGTTAACGAGGTTCATCCGCAGGTAACTTTTCATTTTACTTTCCGATTTCAGCCTAGCTGCCCTTTAACCAATATCTGGCCGTGAAAGTCGCCATAATCGTTCCCGCCAACCCCCTCCTTTTCAGGTTGGAGATCTACTGAGAAATTACCCTACTGGTGTTGCTGCTCAACATTTTATGCACAAGTTTGATCTGGTTATGTCGATCCTTTCCGTATAATAAAATTTGTTAATCAGGTCTCCTTTCAGCTACGGCATTGTGTTTCGAGTAAACCCACTATGGCGCGCGTCTCCCAACTATGTTTCGCTTTTCCAAGTACCTTCCATGCTACTTCTTAGTCGCTCGGATATATCGATTTAAGTATGTTTTTTTCTTCTCCTTGCAGTCCCGTGGGGTCCTACAAGTCGAACTTCATGTTTCTTCTACATGCCAATGTTTGCTCTTCTTTTGTATTATGAATATCTTCATCCTCCTTTCTGTATTGCTTTTTGTGTGACCTAGTAGTCTAAGTTTTTTTGTTTCTTGTCTCCTTCTTCTGTTTATTTTTATTTTTTACCCATTGCTGCGTCGACACACTTCTATTCTTCCTTTTCTCTTTCCTTTGTTATTGTTTTCTTACCTGTAACTACCTCTTTCCTTGTATCGTACTTGTGCACAAATTTTATATTCCTTTGTGTTTTGCTGAGTGGCGCGTCATGTACCTTGGGTAAAATTTTGGTACCTTGGTTGTGAATGTATTTATATACTTTTATACTTGTGGTTTATATATTGTTTGTGTTACATTTGCTGTTTCTCTCTTGTTTATATATATACACTTGTTATGCAGCTTTTTAAATTTTATTCACGTTAGGTTAGGTATTCACGTTAAGATTATATTTTGATGCATTATGTTTTTAATGGATTTTAGTCTTATACCTTGCATTGATTAAGCTTTTTCTCATACATTAATATAGTATGCAAATTTTGGCCGTTTGTGTATTGTATTTTTCAGTTCTCATTTGTTTTTGTGGGGCTTGATATACATGCTCCTTCTCTCGCTTTACTCCTTTGTTATTCTTTTGCTTTTGCTCGCTTCCCTCATACATGAGCTTCTGTTCGGCTCCTGCTGGGCCACTTGGCTCAATGTAGCGCACCTCTTCGCTGGAGAAGAGAGTTTGAGCCATGGCTGACTCCCCTCTCGCAGTGCCAATCTTCGCCCCTGGTCAATACAGCATACAACCAGCAGTACAACACCTTTATAATCGGCCGGGTCAACTATTTCACCTGCAATCCACAAATGGCGTGGCAAGAAGATAAGTTGGCGGCACTGTCGACTTAGCAGTGACGTCGCATCATGTGATGGTTCCGCAGGTCGCCCCGGGGGTTAAGCTAGCACTAAGAAACGAAGAGAAATCGAGTTCCGGCGGCCACAAGGAAGGAACTTTAGCTCGGTTTGTATAGGGAAGCGGACATACCCAGCAGCAGCGAGTATATTAGGGGGTAGAGCTACTTATGGTGGCAGGTCTCCCACCTAGGTGTTGTTATTTCAGGGCTCGATGCTCTACTGAATTTGAGAATTTTTTGGTAAGTGAGTTTTGGGGTAAGATTAGCTGAGGGTGTGTCTGGGCTGAGTAGGAGTTTGTTATACTTAATCACATTGTGGCTTGAGTCATAGAGTGATGATGATGTGTGCTTGTATGCCTTTCAGGACTTTTTCTGTTCTGTGGTTCTAGTATAAGTTTGAGGCGTTCGCATATCTTCCCAGGATTAAGGTGGTCTCTCCAAACCCCCATATGAGGGCATTGAAGTTGTTGGGAAGATTGGCGTAGAAGGGTTGGGAGATGAATAGGACGTATTCTGTGAGTGATGGGAGATGGAGTCCTGTTGGATGTTGAGGTCTGGGTTGTACCACGAGAG
Source organism: Deroplatys truncata (assembly GCA_030765065.1). NCBI lineage: Eukaryota > Metazoa > Arthropoda > Insecta > Mantodea > Mantidae > Deroplatys > Deroplatys truncata. The sequence continues at coordinate 249,751,001 of CM060981.1, forward strand.
TTAGGGATATCCTTAGGTAATGGGGGCATGTGATTTCAGATTTTTTAAAATTTACCATCTAATTGTTTTCCTATGTATAAGGCGTTCTAAAATTTCAATTCCTTAGCACGTTTGGTGTACAGTGTCGTTTATAGGAATAGGGCGAGTTTTAATAATTGTAAAGGACGAGGTGAAAGTAAAATTACGTGTGTAAATTGCGCAAGAGGATTAAGACCATGGTAAGGCTTATACTAAATGTAGCGAAACAAGGAAACGAGTTGTAAAGTTCAGCCTAAGATTGTTAAAGTTAAAGAAAATGTGTATTCTATATGACTGCAAGATACGCAACTTCTAATTCTTTAATTGTGATATTTCTTTATACCTTTCATGTGTTATTACTTTCCTCGATTGGGATAAAGTTACAACAGTGTTACTACCTTTGGGGGTATTTTCACTTGTGAAGTTAAATGGGCCCAGCACTTAATCAAATTGTAATGCTGAATTAGTTGCAGTTGCTAATACCTATATTACTGCAGTTTGAACCACACACAGCCTTTTATAAAAACTACCACATATTACAATGCAAAGAGCGTGGCATTTCAAAGCCATCACATAGCGACACGCTTTTAAAAATCTGACTTTCGCTTTACCTTTCTTCTTTTCTTCCCTCGGAATATGTAAATGTATAATGAAAGTTTATCTCGATTAACAAGAACTAGATAGAAGGAAAACTTTAGTGTGTAGATGAGCGAGCAGAGAACTTCACTTGAATTCAATACATACGATTTTTTTAAAGTAATTCTTTTAATTTTTTACGAAGCATGCTATGTTTTAGTATTTTCTATTCATTCCTATTGCTGAATATAAAGTATCAGTCCGTGATTAAATTCCATACTTTTATTAAAGGAATTCTGCTTAAGCACTCTTTAGATATCAATAACGTCGCACTTCTCTGCAACATTTAATTCATAGGTCTTATTGCCAGCTGGTGGCATTGGTCGCTGTGTACTGCGCAATTTGTGGTTAGTGCGGAAGAAATAAATGCACAAACATTTCTGTTAGTTATCATAAACAAAAAGGCCTTTAGGAATGCTCCACCGCTTTTAGTATTCAGTAGTTGTGGTATTATAAATTTCGTAATATTCAATATGATCAAAGTATTATAATAGTGGAGTTCCGCTGCCATTTACATCCCACAGAAAACACGTTTCTAACCTGTTCCTCACCCACGAAGGTGCAGCCACTGCATCCTAAATTTAGATTACTGTTCACGAATTTATCCAGGTAATAAGCTGCTTATAAGTGAGTAGCTATACATTTCATTTTTAAATTTGTTAGTAGCATGTCGTTTTGTTTTTACTTTGTTTAGTGTTGCATGTATCTGCTTTATTCCGTTCTGATTCGCTGCACATTATTAAATCTATCAAACCCATCTTGCAATGTACAGTTTTGTTATTTTGTTTTAAATGCTGAGGCTATTCGATTGCTAGAATATATTTAAACACAGGCCCCTTAATTTAACTTACATTTGCTTCTTGAGCAAATTTCTTCCGTTTGTACGGGAAATAATTCTCCATAGGAGGGAAATTCAGTTTTCTTCAATTTAATAGGCGTTGTGTTGTCTTTGTTCAAAGCCTTTTTAATGGAGACGGTTTTTGAGAATCAGTTTCATGGAAGATGTTTGAAAATTCAAAAGAGGTTTTGTGTGGTATAAAAACTTTTTGGTTGATTTTGTTAAGCATCTTTGAATTTTTGCCATGTTTTACTTCTCGGGAAACTATCAAAACATATGCCTTTTCCATGTTCTGATTTTGTTAATACTTTTGTACCCGTAAAACGAAAATAAAGTAAACCAAAACAAGAAATCTAATGTGTTACATGTATATGACTTTCTCTGTCCTCTATCGTTTACTTTTATATGAGTACTACAAACTATTCCTACGAAATTTTAGTTCTCTACCTACTTCATGTTAATCGAAATCAACCTTTGCAGAAACAGCTTCATTGCACATTTCCTTGTAGGTACAAGAGAGATACAAAATTTAGAATCGATGTTCATGTACCTTTATATATTTCCCTTGAAATTCCATACTCTTTCCATGTCATTGGAGAAACAACTGAATAGCGTCAGCGTTTTAAAGACGACGAAGTACTTAAAAATTCATACCAATAATTACGGATATTTCGAATATGACTGAGCCACCGAAAAAGTTATTTGAAATAAATGGTGTGTTATAAAGAGATCTACATGTTTTTGGAGTAAGCTTTTTTCTATATCTTATGGTTGGCCCAACAATACGAAATTATATAAAATTCCTGCCGAATAGAGGACTTCACGGCTATTCCCAGAAAAATCAAAATATACATTTTATTTGTGATGTAAATATTTTAATTAAGACATAAAATTAAACGAAAACTAAAAAGAAAGCCTTAATTAAACTGATTAGAGGCATTTTTTTTAGAAAATCAATATATTGGAAAACGTTTTCCGTGTTTTTGAAAATATTATTACCGCACCTTTAATACCAACTTTGGTATTAATCAGCGAAATGCATCCAAATGGACATTGAGGATCTACAGTTTAAAGTGGAATCCGAACCACGGTGGGTTAAGATATGCCCTACATAGCGAATTCCAGAGATGGAGAGTCACTCGTCCAAGTTCCGACCATGCTCAAAGCTGTTTAACTCGAAGGTCGCTTTACAAGGACGTGGCCACTCACCTAACCTCACCCACATCAAGTTTCGTATTATCCGGCACTTCGCTATTGAGTATGCTGTTCCAGATACACAAAGAGACACAGCGAACCTTTTTCTAAAATATATTTGTTTTTGGTTTCAAGGGCCTTAAAACACCTGTTTGTGGTAAAATAGTAGAGAAAGTTAAAAATGATGCTTATTCTTCTGTTTGTCTAATATACGTAGCTAAAATATATTAACAAATAACTACAAAACTCACATTATTATGAGCTGTTTCACGCAAAATTAACTAGAAAGGCACTAAGATTTCACAAATTTATGGTAAAAAATGCGATTCAGGTCTACGAAAGCTGAGGAGCAGCGAAGTCACCAATTTGATGGTTATGGTGTCACAAGAATCTGTGCGAAGTCAGCATTTAGAGAAACATTCTCGCAATGGCATGCAATAAATAACATTTTGCTTTGATCGTTAAATCTGTTGAAGTAAATCAAAGTTAAATTTACTGCGGAGTGCTCATATAATACCACGTGTTCCTTGTAAAACTGGTATCAAATTCATAGAAAGACAATGTGACGAAGGTAACATTTCGGAAACACGTGTACTATTACCATTTATGGGACTACTAAATGGAAGCACATACAGGGATTCGTTTGATTTGAAGTCTCATCATTTAAAGCTATTCAGTTTGTGAAAGGTAATATAATTTAGCATGGAAGAAGTGACAAAATGAGAACTTCCCGCAGAGCAGTATTGTCAGTACTATTTCTGGAGATTGTGCGGTCATCACGGGCTGCGTTGCGTGTAATCGGGTTGCCCACAAATCCTGTTACACATTCATCTCTTTGATCGTTATTGGATCGTAATTACATTTAGTGGATATTGCTGCACACTGATTAAAACTCCACTAGATAGGTCTGTCGGAAGGGTCATTTAGCTTCACAGGTGACCCAGATATCCAGATACAGATCCTGCGCTAAACTACTAATGTATATATATACACTTTTGAGTGAATGTCTTGTGTTTATTTCATCCCAACACTAAAAACAGAAATATAATTAATAAATTCATTGGGAAGACACATATGTATATCAACAGACTATATCTGTGTGCGAGAAAGTTTTGCAGAGGAGTCATAAGATTACTTTATTTAAAGGGAAGTCTGTTATTGTAACTGTCTCTGTTTTCTGCGACTTACATTATCATACACATGGTTATACAGAATTACTGAACAAAAGCAACATAATTATACAGAATAGTCTTAGAAAAACAACTTAAGATAGGGAACGACTTAAGATAGATTTTGATATATCGGCACCCCTAAAGAATTTATATTCAATTAATATTGACGAAATATTTCGGTTTGCCACTGTAGATGGAAGAACATAAATAAGGCTTTGTTTGAGTTTGAAAACATTAAGAGTATAAATGCACTAGTTAGTATATTAAGGTGTTCATTTCAAGTGAAACATAACATGTTGTATGACGAGAGTTTTCTAGTCGCTGAGCCTAGGACTCATCAGCCTAATACTTCCGCAGAGGCGTACGACTCGTGTTTCGAAAAAATTACCTATTAAGTAAGCGTTTAGTCCGAACGTGAGAACCTTCCACTTCGCAGCAATAGACGACAGTCTGTACGGTCTGTGGCCTAACCAATCCTTTTCACTCGGTGTTTTGTATGGTTGATACCGAAAGTCGGCGTAAGCGGGGTAATTGTTGACATCGCCAGCGTAGGCAACAGGAATTTGTTAACAGAGATGTTGCGGCTCCCTTCTGCGAAGTAAACAAAACTATTATCTCAGTGGAATGAATGAATGTTGGCAGTATTATGCAAGAATATTTTATTGTATTTTATTTTCACTTTTGCGTGTGGCATTCCGAGGCATATTATTTGGTATACGTTATGTGATTAATGAGGTTATCGTATTAATAACCTTTGGATTGAACGCCGTGCTTGCTAGGCAGCTTTTCTGGCACTCGTGTACTACGTTGCATGTTTCCCCTTAGAGCTGACATTTGTTTAAAAATTGACTCAAATTAATGACGTTATAACACACTTGGAAATGGACACTCAATATTTTGAAGAAATGCGCATACCTACCAGAAAGAATTGCTTGGGACTCTTAAATTTCATAAACACAAAATTGATACACATTTCTTTGCAAACTATGCAGCCTGGCTAGAAGACATGAAACCTCGCTTATAAGAAGTCTAAGTAAGGCCTTTGAACGCCATCTTAGTGGGTTCTGGCGGTTCAGTTGTGGATGTTTAATAATATTTTCTTATTTTGATGGATAAAACTACCAATTAAACAAATGCATTAATAAATAGATCCCATGAAATTAATCAGCCAGTGATATCTGTCTCTGATCTTATAAAACCCATGAAAAAAGGGTATAAAATAAGGTTGTATTCACATTTGAAAGGACCACTTTATATCCCCTCAAACATTTATTAATCAAACATAAGTTATCAATAGAAATTTTAATACATCCAGATACGTCACCATTAGGCTCACTGAAAGTTTAACATTCTCTCCAGTTATTCTTATACGTTACTTACCGTCATTATTGTACAGTCCTTTGATTCTTAGCTGAAACAATAATAACTAGTGAAAAATTTACACACTGGCAGTACGGATAAAACATTTCAGTTTGAATACAAAATCTGTTCTTTTGCATTTCGTATTGATGGTAACCATTGAATAAAAACATTATGTCGCTGTTACACATATGTATCTGCCGAGTTTTTTCGAGAGTAGAAATGCGTTTTCTATATTTATAATGGTAGACTGCACAAGCTTTGTGTTAATTTCGTGTATATGTTTTTTACACCATTCATGTATTCGCTATTGCTTTTGCACTAAATATTTTGTTCTACCGTGCTCTAAAAGATTTTACACTCCTTATACAGATCAGTGTTACATGTTGTATTTTTATATGCCTATTAAACTCAAGTATAATTTATATGACTTCATAAAGAACTACAAATAGCATTAGAATATAATAGTCTAATGCTTCAGCTATGAACGTGGTATAAGAATCGATCTGAAGGAACAGACATTAATGGCTAGAAATGCCGTATAATCATCTGGTAAATAATCTAAATCAACAGTCACACCACATGTTATGATGGAGAGAGTCCCGTCTTCCGTGTTTGTGAGAGAATCGATCATCGCGTTTCCAAGCACAAGAATCTGTCCCTGTCTCTCCCTGATTACTCCAGTAAGAGCATTGGTCTTGTATCAGCGATTACTGCGAAGCCTGCATGGAAGATGGATCGCTGGCTAATGGGGCGGTAAACGGTCATTTCGTCGCATCGGCTTGCTTCAGTTGTGTAGAAAATAGGACTTTATGTTTCTCTTTCTCATGGGTAAAGACATCTGATAAATGCATTTTGTAGATATTTACTCTCTAAATGCCTGCGTATTTTCGCAGTTCTAGTTTATTACGCATTCAACATGTCTAGTGTAAATATCTAAACAGATTTTTAACTAAAAGCAAAGAAAAAGTGGAACTTAAGTCTTTACACTGGATCATTCCAATATCAGACTATGTGATGGCAGGTGGATGACGTTAGAACCCATGATAGACACGCCAAGCAGAGTGACTTTGTAATATATTCTAATTTATTCTGTTTCAAACAATGACACGATAGAGTACACCGGAAGCGCCTTTATTTCTACACATTCTTAACTATACGTAGGGAATTACGCATTGCACTCTTAATTATCTTCAAGAAATTGTTGAGATGCGTTGACGATGTTGTCCTTCAGCTTGCTAAAATAGTGAGTTTGTCTTGCACAGGTTTTTGTAATGTTTTTCTGAGATAATAAACCTAGAGATTAAATCGTAGAATTATATGGTCTATATGTTTCTTCTAACAGCTCTGTGGGTAACAACAGAGCATTGTTTATCTTTGACAGAAACTTAAGCAGCAGAAGGAATGACAACTATTGTAAGATTGGCACGATATAGACTGTATGCGTACACAGGACAATTAATTAAACATCTGAACTCCCACACTGTTACAGCTAACCCAGCCCATAAAGATAAAAGGCATTCGAAGACCTTGCGTTACACAGTCAATGCGGCCCAATGAGTCGAAGATGTTGTCCTTCGTGGTACAGTGGTTACCATGCAAGCCTCTAGTTCCCGAGGTCTCGGCCTCAAACCCGGTGGAGGGCGATGGATATTTTCGAAATCCTTAGCATGGCTTCCTTCGGAAGAGAGGTAAAGCTGGTGGTCCCGTGTTGTAGATTTACGGCACGTAAACGAAACTAAAACCTGATAAAGAAGCCTCTGAGCAAAATTATCAGTCTTTCACACCCAGTATAGAATGGGACGCCAAGGACCACAGCAGTTAAAGAGCGTCCATAAAAAAAATACAGAAAAAAAATCTCAACTCGACTCCGAGTTGGCCTGCAGGTGTGACACAGTAGTGCAGCTGCGCCAAGATGAATTGGCTGCTTATCTGTGTGGCCACAACTACCACCAGCGCGATAATGGACCACGATCAGGCGAGCAGGGAAATCCCGCGACGACAACTAAAATAAGTCTGACGTCATGGTAACATTCCTTCTGGGAGAACCACTACAGTGCGGTATGAGACGACATATCCATAAAGAAAAACTTGATCAGCCTCAAATAAGAGTTTAAGTCATTAAGTTAAAATGCTATATCATACAAGAAAAGTAAACAAGAAATGGAAATGAAAACAAGGTTTAACCCGGTACTAAATTACATTTAAGTTGTTAAATAGTGGTTGCGGTTTAAGGAACGAACTAGCTGAGCTTCAGTAGTTGTTTATAATGATCATAGGTTCAGTGTAGACAACATGATCACACGGGTTTAGATCCTACATAAATAGAACCTAACGTTTCTCCTTTTATTAATACTTTGGACAGGATTGGATATTCTAATATAAAAAAATACTATATGAAGTTTACAAATATGTTAAAGGAGCTCGGACTTTAAGTTTCCAAGAAATAAGTAAACTTGGTATTTTGATTGTCTCCGGGCTGAACAATCGATACAAATTAATTAAAATTGACCTATGTAGTGCACTGCATTAATAACTAACTAGTATTTGGGTGCAACTCTTCCACCCACTAAACAAAGTATTAAAACTGAATTAAAAGAGACATTGACGGATGAGGTTTAATTCATCGATCTTTAGTCTACTACTGTAGCTTCTGGAACATCCAATCGCCACAATCGCCACATCCCGGAAGCTTGCACGAGACATTTCAGATTCAATATCATCTTGCTTTCAGTCTACGCAACTATTACGTTTGCGGTTTTAAGTTTTCTGCAGCTTCTTTGCGTCTGTGCTGCGATTAGTAACTAATATCGGCTAGGCCCATGAACAATTAAGTGAGTTGTAAGAATCTTAACTTTTTTTTTGTCTAAAGGAGCGAAATTTCAATGTAAGGGTGTAATCTGTGTTTTGCATAGATGCAGAAGCCGACGGCGCACGCTCTCTCTCTCTCTCTCTCTCTCTCACACGCGCGCGCACGCACACGCGCACACACACACACACACAAATGCTTAGTCACTATCATGAGCAATCCACAGAGACTTCAAGATGTTGCAATGATTTTGACCTTCTTCACTATGTTCTTCGTTTTATTTTAATATTCACTAATTTCAGTATTTTTATGTATTTAGGTTTGGCGTTAATGTAGATTGATCTAATCTCTTTGAAGTTGGTGGTTTGTGTTTGTATTCCTTGAAGCTTTGTACCTTTTTGGTTGACTAAAACAATCAAAACTTTAGATTGTTAATTAATTCATTATATACCAGGTGACCCAAAGAAGCTATTCTTTGCTGTTTTATGTTTTCCGCATGCATAAATGCAAAATTAGTTGCTGCGTCACTGGTTTTCAAAGGGGCAGCGCAGGTACGATACGAAAGATCACTGATGTCGTGCTTGCTTTCTGTATGTGTTTACTTGGTGGTTTCGTATTGATGCGCGTCGTGTAGTCGCCCGCTTGCAGTTCAAGCCAGGTCATTCAGGTAAACAGTTATGAGTAACATGCTCAGTAACAGCGAATACACTAATATGGTTATGATCTATGGGAAGACCCACCGAAATACGACTGAGGCTCGAAGACTATTCTAATGTTTTCCGTCGTGACGTCTACCTTCTACGCGCGTAATTTTACGTACAGAGATGCAATTAAGAGCCGGTGATCATTTTAGGTGTTATTATTTGTTAACAATTAATTTTCATTATTGTAATTAGAGCAAAGAAGGGCCGCGCAGCTGACCTGGAGTTCAAGGATTTCAACATACAGCAATAGCTTTATGGGAACCTTTTATAGAATGGCGTATTTGTTTGTAGAAGGCTCCTAAATAAAATAAACGAAAATCCGGTTTTCACCAGGCAGGTATTCATGGGAAATGGGTGTAATTTCGTCAACGACTCCAATGTAAACAAATATAATCTCCATTATTGGGCTCATGAGAATCCTTACCCGTTACAACTACAGAACATGCAGACGCAGTGGGGTTTTAACGTGTGGTACGGCATTTGGGAAGACATCATTGGACCATTTTATTTGGTTCCTAAGCATATTGGGCAGCTTTATTTGCAATTCCTCTGGAATGGGCTGAGTACTGACAACCTTCTAGAAGACGTCCCACTTTAGTTAGCTATAAACCATTTGTTTCATCACAATGGTATATCATCCCATTATGTTAGAGTAGTTAAGGAAATCTCAACAATGTGTACCCCGGATGGTGGATAGCTCATGGTGGTTACATTCGGTGGCCAGCGAGATCGTCCCCTTGATTTTTTCTTTTGAGGTAATATCAAAGCTAGGTTTACGAAGCGGAAACAGAAAATCCAGAAATTTTGAAGAAAGGATGTTATGTCTGTGCTTCAATATCAGCAGAAATGTTAGGAAGCGTCCATACTGATACTGAGAGGCGCTTACATCAATGCATCCACCAAGGTGGACATGTATTTGAACATGCTTATTGTGAAGGATGCACTAACAGAATATCATTTAATGCTAACCTAGCTTTAAAGGAACATAAATATATAAAATACAGTGTTTTGTTTAATCTCGTCAACCTTGTAGTACCATAGTTGTGCTGAATGTAGATGAACTGTAATGTGATTATATAACTTAACATGTGTGCTCAGGTTTTTCCCTAGCGGCAATTCTGAATTTTTGTTTATGGGCGAAATGGTTATTACTTATTTAATCGATAAAACACATTCACACACACTCACAACAAGCACCAGATCTGGGGCATACCGTGAAAAGTTCTTGATTAAATACAAATTTCTCGAGCCCAGCCGGGAATCGAATCTGGGAGACCCCTCATATAGTAGGCACCACAGCACAGTCATTGCAGTTAATGTTTCTTTTCAAGCATTGGTCTTTCATTTAGGAAGCTCTCTGTCGATATGGAGTCCCCTTTACAGTTCTGCTTGGGCAAACCTTTTGGAACAACGCTATCATGGTTAAGCTAACTTCAACGAAGAACGGCTTGTGTGGGCCACTTGGAATTTTCTTTTGGTTTAACTTCCTTTAACCGGGTACGTCATATCTGAACAAATAAAATGGTCAAAATACACTCAAATGTTATTAAACTTAAAGTTTACCGATATTAATCTTTTGGGATAAGGGAAACCTTATCTGGATAACTCACCATAACCGAGATTCGAACTCGAACCTCCTGAAATGTGAGGCAAACACGTCACCGCCACACCACAGTGGTGGATTTATTATGTTGTCCCCTTCTTTGTTGTGTGGTATTTTGTATTCATACTTCTAAATGCCCAAACAACTTTGTATGCCTCTTCCTTCCAATACCAGGCATTTCTATTTAATTGTTTATTTAAGACACATTTCAGTAATGTACATCACGTAAAGGTATTATTACTGTTTTATGTGATTTATTTTTAGATTATGTATTCTTTGCTCTTTAAAATTAACTTTCTGGCAAACTATTTCCGATTGACCCTGCTATTTCCTTACTAATTTCTTCTTCTATCATCTTTGTTAGGGTTTTTGGTATCAACGATCCAAGATATTTAAAACACTTAATTATTTGTACATATTATTAATGTAACTATTTGATTATCCTTTATTATCTGTAACGTAATGTTATGAATTATTGAAGTTGCCGATTGTACCGTTGAAATACTTCAAATAGAGTTGGTTTGTTTTTTGTTGTTATTAATACTTCATAGTGTCTTAATTTAGTAACTATATTGTCCCTAAACTGTAATTCTTTTACTATATAAACAATATACTAACCTTTTCCTGTTCCTCTCACATTATTTTAGATGCCAACTACATTTTCAGTTGTGTTTGTCCACCCCTAAAAGTTTTTGTTCTGTAACAATTTGGAACAACAGTTTGGCAACCCGGACATGTTGAGCACGTTTTGTTAGAAATGGTAGTCCAGTAATGTGGCACTGGTTTGCTCAGAATAACCAGATGTTCCCATCAGTCATGCCATAGTGACATAAATAATTGTAATAGGCATACATATTCACAAATGGAAATGTACATTTGCAGTCCGATAATGCCATTTCGAGTGTGCAGGTTAGATTTAGCTTGATATTTGAGTTACGCCCCTCAGACGAGGAAATGCATTCCCCAGGCCTCCGCCACAGTATATATACCACCACGCCTCTTCACAGAGAGGAATGAATTGCATTCTCTACACTGCAGCGTTAATGAGGACCGCTGTAATGCGCATGATAAATAGACGAAACATTTATATTCAAATTTTGAAGTATTTTCTGACGACCACATTCATGATGGAATTTAGTCAATGTGACCATTAGAATACACCGAATACAAACTTATGATTCAAGTTTCACTTAAAAGTCCATTGCCAACTTTGAGGTGTTCTATTTAAGGTACATCTATAAAAAATAAAGAGTTTTTGTAGATTTATTGCCCAAAATTCAATTTTAATATTTTTAAAAATAACATTGTTACAAACTGGAAATGTTAATGTCCCCTTAGAAATAGCCATTTCTCTCTTTGCTATGGCAGAAACAAGCTTCTAATTAGCAGAAGCAATTTTCAGCTTATGATGAGCAGATAAACAAGCCTCAGAAGTTGATTTTTAAAATTATATCCAGTTTTTTTTAATAAGTATCTGCATAAGGATAATTAAAGCTGTTTACAAGCCGATAAAATGAAACACAAATTGCCATACGCTTTATGTTATCTGTTAGAGCTCTGTATAAAATTCCATTTAGATAGGCACCAACCTAAATAGTGCGGAGCATTTTGAATCTTTGAAAATATCAGAAGATTTGATTTTAACATTCACGAAACTTTCTATATCCATTATACGTATATTGTGTTGGAACGGTATCAAACCTATTTGACAAATTATGAAATAGGAGAGTAATAGGTAGCGAGACTCATGAAATTCTAAGGATGCACTAATAGCAGCACGGTCGTTTACCCTTTAGGGCATACAGAATTAATTGTCACTGCCACAGAACGGATCACGTGTCAGCAGTGCCCTTGACCGAGGCAATAATTTCGTGTTTTGTCATCAGTGGCGTAGTGATAAACTATTGACTTATTAAGATATATTGATCGTGCATGATCAGGTATAAAATCTATCGAAATAGACCTTCGTTCTTTTTTTTAGAAAGTCTTTGTATTGACACGCTTTTGGTTCACGTCTTTGTGGTTCTATCACTTTGCTACGGCAGACAGTTACGAGATTGGATATATTTCTCAACGCGCATACTGAAATAAAATACACAGCTCGCAAGGGAAGCACTCTAAGGGGGAGCTCGAGTGTAACAAAAGTCTGACAACAATATAATTTAAGGTATACAGGAAGTATGCGACTCTCCTGTTTATCAGTGGTCAGTACGAAAAGTACATCTTTGGTGCATCAACGATGCTGGGCAATGTAAAGCGATATCTTAAGCCTCTTAAGGAATTTAAATATAAAAATCTGATGTGTTACACTAACATGACTTTCTCTACTCTTGTACAAACTATTTTTACAAACGCTTATTCTCCATCTACTTCATGTTAATCGAAATAAACATTTGCAGACTCTTATCTTCTTGCTAATTTTCTTGTAGATGTAAGGGGAATATATATTTACAAGGGCAATTTGGAAACACAGTAGCCTTTAAGCACATACATATCTCTTAATAGCTGGTTGCTAGGTGCAGCACCATTCCCTTTCCCACAGATTAATACTCTTTGCATATTCAAGACAAAAGAATGAATAACGAATTTCCATTTGAGAAAATTATTGAAAAATTTAAGGGAATAACAAGTAATATCTCAAAAATGGTTCACTCAACAAAAACAATGTATGTGACATAAATTGTGTATTTTAACGCGATCTACATTTTTTGTGTAGTAAAAGTTTGTCTATCTCTTATGGTTTACGAGTTATGCAAAAGTCGTTCACAATAAAGAATACTTTTGGAGACATTCCCAGGAAATTCAAGATATACGTTTTATTTGTCATAAAAATATCTTAAACATATGATATTTTAATCAAAATCGTTAAAGCCATTTTTGAGAAAATTAAACTTTTCGAAAAATGCTCCATGTAAAGGGTACTCTGGGGTGGGGGGATTTTCTTGAAAACCTTCGTGTCGCATCTCTGGAAGATACTGAACCGAAATACCAAGTTTGGTGTTTATCCGATTGTTCGTTTCTGAGTTATGCTGTTCACAGACAGACACACAGACTGACAGACAGACACACACACGGACATGTTTCCAAAAATGCTTTTTTTTGGATTCACGGGATCTCAAAACATGTATTTCCGGTGAAATCTTGGTATCGAATTTTTGGGTGGAGTACAATACTTCCCCTACTTACTATACGTAGTAGAGAAAGTAAAAATCCGTTAAAATAAAAATTAGTACTTGGAAATGATTAGGCTTAGGATTACGCTACGGAGGGGACACCTAGCAGCCCGACCCACACAGGGATCTTCTGTGCATACATCGCCGGAAGGATGAGATGAAGAAACCGTAGGAGAAGTATAGGCTGCAGGACTGGCCGACGCAGGCGACAGAGACGCGCAGAGTTCCCTAACACTTACAAACTTGACCAAAAAACCGGAGAGCGCTCAAGAAAACCCTCCCAAGCCAGCGGGGATCGGGAAAGCTCGACCAAGCAGCAGAGACTCAAGCGGCCTCCTTCTGATGGGGTCGAGAAGAAGTTCCAACACGCAGGCCATCTGCGCCCATCATGTTTCATCCATTAATACCATGTGTTCCATTCACATGGATTTCTTTACTCATGCTTCTAAAATTGCTCTAACAAAATCTTATTCTTCTGTATACTCTTTATTATTACAGATAACATTTCATTACACATTCGTTTTAGGTATAAGAAGAATGCAGTAGGCTAAAGCGATAGTTAGAATTTTAAAAAGCAGATCGATATGTGTTGAGTTTGAAATTCCATGTTCCTTGCATGACCACGAAAAAAACCCAGCAACAACAAAGAACTACTTACCATTTGAAAAAAGTATAAGTATTTGAGAATTGAAAAAAATAACAAAGAATATCTCGAAAATGGTTAACGCCACAAAAATGGTTATTTTACATAACTTGTGTGCTTTAATGAGATCTACATTGTTTGTGTAAGTCATTCAGAATGTAGAGGATTTCACGAGCTATTCGCAGATAATTCAATATATGTGTTTTATTTGTTATAAAGGTATCTAAAACATATGGTATTATTATAAAAATCGTTAAAGCCATTTTTGAGAAAATAAATTGCGAAAATTCGTCGTGTAAAGAGTAGTTTCTTGAAAATCTTCATGTCACATCTCTCTCTCGCTCTCTCTCTCACTCTCACTCTCTCTCTCTCTCACTCTCACTCTCACTCTCTCTCTCTCTCTCTCACACACACACATTCACATACACATTTTTCTAAAAATTACTGTTTGTTCATGGAGCTTAAATCACGCATTTCTGGTAAAATATCGATATCGAATTTTTGGGTGGCGTACAGTACTTCCTCTACCTGCTGGGTGCGTGATAGAGAAAGTAAAAAGGGGACGGAGGAAAGAAAATTGCGCAACTTAATAAAACAAATTATTATTTTTGGAAATGTTATTAGTGACTTAGCATTCTGTTCGAACACGAACGCAAACAACTATATTGCTGCAAATATTTTAAAAATAACTTGAAATGCTGGGAACCTGAATTTGCCCTCTGGGGTTAATAAAAATTCCATTGTCGAAACCTTTTCTTCTTCCTCCCCTTTGCTAATCTGGTTTCGCAATGGAGTTGGTTTATGACCGCAAATGCTTCGTTTTTGCGGCAGCTGGCATCTCTGCAGAGACACCACATGTAAGCGACAGATGACATCAATTTACACACATACACGCTCACACACAAACACACACACGATGTAATACCATCTCTCATCAACGGCGATTTGTAGTAAACCTTTGGACCAGCATTCCAGCAGACCATCATATCCAGCCTTACGGTATTCCGTAACGTTAGTCTCGATTTTTGAGTATTATTCTCAGTAAATCAAATGTTAGCTATTTGCTGTAAGATAGTGGGATGGTTAATGTCTAATTTACAATAGAACTCTTAAATGTAAAATGGGAATGAAAGGAAGTTTGTCAGTATTTCTATTTAACTCCTAGTGGGTTATTATTATTATTATTATTATTATTATTATTTGAGGCAGTATTTTTAACACTTAAATGATTTCAGTCTAATTATTTAATATATCAATTCAATAACAGCCCGCCTTAAAGCAATATGTGTATGTAACAATATATAAAAAGTGTATATTACAGTCATTGTATATGTTTATATTATTGTGTAATGTATAATAATGTTATGTGAATGTATTGCGTAATTTAATAATGTAGGAGCTGTGAGAATAGAGGCCGAAAGTTGCTAACAATGAGGTAACAATGAGGTAACCTTGTGGCAATTATGATTTGGAAAGTTTAATAATGCTACTAGTAATTCTTGGAACAATAATGTAATTCAAAAAAAGTTTATAAATAGCCAATCAACAACCAGAAAAGCTGAAAATTAAATAAAAGTATTCTATTGGAGTAGGATTAGCCAATCAGAGACTTGAAATAGATGAAATTTGCAAATTCAGGCGGTAGAAGTCAGTTGCTAGTAGACAGCGTTCCTAACCGAGAAGTTTAATACGTATTCAGTAGGTTTGTTCCAGCACGATTCAGAATCGATTCCGAATTATCTGAGTGTGCGCAGTAGCTAAGTGGCGTTCCAACACGACAGAGAATCAGTTCAGAACCAATTCTGAATTTCCAGTTTGCTGTTCCAACGTATTTGGGAACTAGTTCGGAACGAGTGAAATCGGTTCGGGACTAAGAGTAGGTACTGAAAATTCCAGACATGCGCAAATTGTATGGTCTACAGCGCATACTCAGTCAATTCAGAATCGATTCTAATCGCTTGGAACAAACCTGACAGAGAGTATAGAAAAAGTGACATACTCGCTGTATTCAGTAGAAAATAAAGTTTAATATGTAATTTATTCCTCCATGCGTGTTTATTTCTCAACACGGAATAGCAAAGGTGTTTGGTAAGCAGTTGCTCGCTGTTGAGTAGTATGGCGACATACTTGAGGAAAAGAACAAACGTCTAACAAAGCCAGGTAGCAAAACAGCGTTCAAAGATAACAATAATGAGTGATTTAGAAGGTGACAGTGATCTTTTTAATGATGCATCGACTTCCGAAGAAGAGGATTATTTCCATTTAAACATTATTCCTTTACCCCTTTACCCCTTTTTGGCAGCTTTATACCATTTCCCCCCAACCATGCCCATAATCCCCTTTTTTCTTTTAAGTTTCATTCCAATTTATTCTTTAACTTTCAATTAACGTATCCTCAGCTTGCTGTGTACGTGCGAATAGTAAGTCTACCTCTTTCAGTAAACGCCGCGCGGGAATTGAAAGCACACCCGCAACAATGGAAAATAATTGTGTGTTCGACGAAAACCTCTTTCTCTCACTTTACTGCTATAAAGTAGCCCGCAATAATGCAATTGACAATGAGTGATTCTATTCCACCAGAATCAGTAGCCTGCTGTTCGTGAATGTGAGTTTGTTGTTGTGAGAGACGTCATCTGTTTACGTGGAGACGAAGCCTGGGCAGGCAGAGACGACAATAACCTCAACCGCGCAGTTCCGAGAATTATTAAGACTGGGTTATAATTCACAAAACAATTATATATAAAGAAATAAAAATTTCAGCCCAATTGAATATATAGTTTAGAAAATAGCAATTTCAGTTGTGCATCCCCTTAAATAAACCAGCACCTTATTGTGCCTTTTTCACCTTATTTGAGCACCTTTTCCCTTCCTTTTTTCATCTGAAATTTGCAACTAAAAATCCTAACCCTGATCATAAGCATACATTGGTACCATGTAGTTTTGTATTATTTGAATTACGTTCGGAATAGAATTTATGTGGGGTGTCATTGTCTCAGAGTATTGGAGTTTTAAATTAAACATTGTGTTTAGAAGCTTCTGTAGCAGGAAACCTAATGTTAAATTGGAATTGTGTTAAATTACTTTTTCCGGGTTCTGGTTTAAATACAATATATATAAATTACAATTGTTATTCGCAATAACTCAGTATCAATGGCTTTAAGCCGATAAACGAACGCGATTTATTTTTGCTCGAATATTAGGACTGGAATCCGTATGAAAGAAACGCTTACGATGTACATCGGCGGAGTTTGATTTCATTCATCAACGCTGTAAACGTAAATATTTGATCGTCTTCTGATTGACCGTGCAACGAAGAAGGCCGTGACAGAACGCGAACGGTTCAAGTAGTGTTCCAACCACACAAAATTCCGAATTAGTTCTGTGAGGGTACCGGACTGGCGCATGTGCATTAGCATGTGTTGGGATTAGTTCCGAACCCGTTCAGAACCGTGTGCTGGAACAAACCAAGTGTGAGACGAGAATTCATTACGGCGAGAATATTATGAAGTTTACGCGTTAAAAAGTGCAGGTAATTAATAAATAATCTCACAGCTCCCTATATCAGTGAAGTGTTATTTAATCGTGTGAAGGATTAATAAAAGGAGTGAAGTAAAAATTATAATTTGTGTAAGCCTACATTCTTTAGCCGCATCACCCCCGATAAGAGATACATGTTTCTACAAATTAATACTGACGCAGCCGAGACAAACATAAATATTATATATATAATGTTAAAGAAACATTAAAATACAAAGTTGATTCCTAAACATTGGGACGAAGGCCACCGGAAACTGTACCATACGTGGGGCTGCAATTATCATCAAGATTGGCTCCACAACAGTGGAAACTACAATACAACTCCTACTTCAAATTGGATTTTCATACATGAAGTAACAATCGTTTTCTCAATTATTATTATTATTATTATTATTAATTAGGGAACCTATACAAATGCACATTAAGGACTTACAGCTCAACGTGGAACTCCAACCATGGTGGTTTAAGTTATTCTTCAAATAGTTTATGCAAAATGTGGATATTCACTCGTCCAAGTGCCGACAAAGCTCAAAGCTGCTTAACTCGAAGATCGATCGGCAAAGTTGTAGCCACTCACCTAATCTCAACCACTTTTACCTGGTTATTAGATTCTATTTGATTTAGAAAGAGTAAGTGAACTAAGAATAAAATTACTACTCCTACTGTTCATGTTCATACCTATAGTATAATTTATACGAACCGTAGTATATAACTTGTCCCCATCTAATTATCCTATAACACTGTAGGCTGCCTGTAAATATCAGTCCAGGAGCGTTCCATTCTAACAATTCCGTAGCTCCTGAAAGTTTGTCGGTTGAAATCAACGCCTTTATAAGGAGTATGGTGTATGCTAAGCCCATTTTTACTTTCTCTACTAGGTACAGTAAGTAGGGGACGTATTGTATTCCAACCAAAAATTCGATACTGAGATTTCACCGGAAATACATGTTTTGAGACCCCCTGAATCCAAAAAGAGCATTTTTGGAAACATGTCCGTGTTTGTGTTTGTCTGTGAACAGCATAACTCAGAAACGAACAGTCGAATAAAGACCAAACTTGGTATTTAGGTTCAATATCTTCCAGAGATGCGACACGAAGGTTTCCAAGAAAATCCCCCCACCCCAGATTACCCTTTACATGGAAGATGTTTCTAAAATTTTAATTTTCTCAAAAATGGCTCTAACGATTTTGATTAAAATATCACATGTTTAAGATATTTTCATGACAAATAAAATGTATATCTTGAATTTTCTAGGAATGTCTCCAAAAGTATTCTCCATTGTGAACGACTTTTGCATAACTGGTAAACCATAAGAGATAGACAAAATTTTACTACACAAAAATGTAGATCGCGTTAAAATACACAATTTATGTCATATATATTTTTTTGTTGAGTGAACCATTTTCGAGATATTGCTTGTTATTTCCTTAAATTTTTCAATACTTATTTTCTAAAATGGGAATTCGTTATTCATTTTTTTTGTCTTGGATATGCAAAGAGTATTAATCTGTGGCAAAGGGAATGGTGCTGCACCTAGCAACCAGCTATTAAGAGATATGTATGTGCTTAAAAGCTACTGTTTTTCTATATTGCCCTTATAAATATATATTCCCCTTACATCTACAAGAAAATTAGCAATAAAATAGAGTCTGCAAATGTTTATCTCGATTAACATGAAGCAGATGGAGAATAAGCGTTTGTAAAAATAGTTTGTGCAAGAGTAGAGAAAGTCATGTGAGTGTAACACATCAGATTTTTAACGTGTAGTTTTGAAGTAACGTCCCCATGTGGCCTGTTGTGCTTTTTGAAAGGATCATAATATTTCCACAGCGGCTCGTATTCAACCCTGCAATTCTGTCAGTTATGGGCGGGCTCTTTGAGCATCAACCCTGATCGCGATAATGGTATTTAATATTTATTCTGCAAATTTATGACAAATTTGTATACAAATAGGTCGTTAGAACACGGACTCGTGGACGGAAGATCCCGGTGCAAATCCCTCCAGGACCGTCCTTTCTGGCTGAGGCTTTTTCCAGGTTTAACTCAGTCCTTATAACTGAAAAATACGGGAAATGCATCCTAATCGTTGGCCTGAACGTTTCTTTCCCAAATATCATTACATTGCATAGTCTACCGCCTTTGTGCCGTATGTAGTCAAAATGGGCGTTAAACACTATTACTTCATTTTTGTTTTCCATGTTGTTCTTTGTCATATCAGCAATCACCTCTCGAAGTTTCCTCCCATCTGTACTAATATTATAAAGAGAGAAAGTATGTATGTAAGTATGTATGCATATAAAATATATATGTGTTTGGAGACTGAAGATCATACATAAAAAACATGATGCTGTATATGTGTATGCAGGGTAATCTAAAAAATCACAACTTGATTCTGATAATTCTTTCACCACTGAAAAGCCCTGTTCTTTCTGACGGACAAGGGCTATAAACACCTAATTTCAATCCATAAATTACAACAAGACTAAAAGGGACTTACAACGCTTATATAAAGAAAGTTATAAAAGAACACACCTAATTGCGAAGAAGGTTTTGGCTTTTTGTTGAAATTGACGTGAGTAGAAAATAGTTGTTACTCCATAGAAAACGCAAGCTCATTAACAGAGCTGCTAAATAATTGTATAAAGAGATAACACTGCTAACATTAGAAATATGTGAACCCATACATTGTAATGAAAAGTTACAAGAGAGATTATTTTTCTCGATTTTCGTAGACTGTGTGTATTTTCCAAAGAGGTTAACTTGGTGTCCTGGGAGTGCGGAATTTCATATGCACCAGCGTCACCTCGTGTTAAGGGTTTCTGTATTATGGAAAAGATATTTCTTATATTAAATTGCAATTGTATTAGATAAAGCAGAGGACTAACCATAAAATTCTCTACATTATTCTACAACAATTTATAAAAGAACGGAGGAGGTAAATGAAATTAATTAATTCGTCATTCGAGTTAAAAGATTTACCGAGCTAGTCGCATAAGTCAGCTAGTAATTTATAAATATCCAGTATGCAGCAGTTTAAGTAAAATGTGAGAGAGAAAAAAGAAAACAGTGTTGGTATAGTCACATACTGATACTGGATGACAAAAAATTCCAGAAGTGATTTTTAAACATTAACTCAAAACACCTATGGAAATGATGCAGACCAACCACAGACGAAACATATACTCTTTAAAAAGGCCTAAACAAAACAAAAACAAACAAACAAAAAAGAGGAGAAGAAGAAATATGCTGAAAGTAATTCCTATCGCGATTTAATTGTTTATAAGGAACGTGCGCGAAGCAGAGTTCATTCTGTGTATGCGTTTTATGAAGCGGTATCTTCTAAATGGTTCCTCCATAGCAAGAACTTGCAAAATGGGGAATTAAAATGTCCAACTATTCTAATTTTCTATTAGTGCCGAACGATTTGAAAGGTGAGACTGTAGCGGAAATAAATAGACATCATCAATGCTCCAGAAAGTTTTCATGAATATGTTAGGTTAAAACTGTTCCGCATTGATAATCATTAGGTTCAAAGGCCAGTCGTGCTGCATTTTGTAACATTCACTTGGGAATATTAAAGTTAGAAGATGAACTATTGTAGTTTAGAAACAAGAGTTGTAGAGGATAAATAGATGGATATATTATTCCCTATTGTCCATATAAAATACAGATCATCATGGAATTTAACATCATTTAGGCTATTAGGATGACTTAGGGCTCTAGGGAAAGGAGTGATAACAACCATTCTGTGTACAAAATATCAGGTATCATTGTCGCAGTAATCTGTCGTGTTATCTCTTTTACTTGCTGAGCGCCTGTTATCCTTTTTTCTATTTTGAATTTTGGGTTCTTTGTCCTCCGGCTAGCTATTATTACTCAGTCGAGCAAATATCTCTTGAACAGGGCGTGTAAACGGAAAGGAGTTGTTACTAAAAGATAACACTGATAAAAGAATTTGTTTTTACACTTTTATTGCCGTCACACTTAATTAATTTCACATATTTAATCTTGATACACGCCTGACTGAAACTGTTATATTTTCGAATGTAACTACAATCACTTATTTGCCGCGCACTATTAATTCGCGTATTTCACATTTTGTAACTAACTTTGCGACGCGAGAGATTCTGTAGAATTGCGTAATGTGTACTGCGTGAATGCTTTCATAGATCTACCTGACGTGTAACTCGCGAGAAAGATTTCTTAGAACTGCGCGACGTTTGCCTTGTGAATGATTCTGTAGAACTGCGCGATACTTGCCTCTAGCTCAAGAATTTATACTCCCTCACCCCGATATGCCTAAACATTATAATCGAGCTGCTATTGGTTAATAAATCGCGCCAACGTAGCGTCTATTTCGTCATCCAATCAAACTTACAAACACATTTGCTCTAGGGAAGATATTCCCTCCGTTTCTAAAGAAAGGCACGCTACCCTGACGTCATTTATTTGTCTCTTCTAATTGATGAATAACTCACCCCATAACTTCATTGTTACCCGCTCCTATTGTCAGTTTCAGTGAGGCCGTGTAAACTTATTTCCTAATAATGCTTATAGTTAACAAACATCTCAAATCATTGTCGTAGAATAATGCTAATTTGCACTACAATCACTCTGGCATTCACAGTGTTGTGATATAAAATACTGCCTCATCATAACTCAAAATTAAAAATGAATGATTACCAACATTTGTCATTTTTCTTAGACAACCAAAAAATTAGGTTATTGCCAACTTAGTACAGTACTGAAATCGAGTTTAAAACCAGAAATTTCGGTTTGATTATGTCCTTGAATACGGCTATGCTGAAAGTGATGAAGCTAAAATTTACATCAGTCTCTCGTAATTTTATTTCCAGAACATGAAGTTTACGAACAACCTACTAAAAATATTACAAATCTACACCCGGAATTAAAAGGACGATATAAAGTGATTTTCCTCAACACGGAGGCTCGCGCTGGCCGCCGCAGCTAGGACTCCCGCCAAAATGGTTATAATATTCCCGAACTGCTTCAGGTTCTCATATTTACAGCTACAGTTAAATGATAATGTGCAGGTACCTCAACATAAAAGATGTTGTCTTCCTCTATTCGCACATTTCTGGCATCTTCTCAGGAAATTTCGTTTACACTCCAGAGTTCAATATGTGACTTTGATTGAATTTCTTGCCTGATGTTTTCTTTAGTTCTTCCAACGTATGAGGGTTTGTTGCTACAGTTTATTTTTAAGGTTCAACATAGATGAAAATCGTATACAGTTAGATCAGGTGATCCTGAGAGCTATAATCCTTTATTAATTACCTTATCTTCAACAATTTCCTGAATTAAACTTGATGATCCATCAGCTGTATACACGGTAACAAAAGTCTTGTTGGAAATATCTGACTGACACGGTGTAAGTCATTCCGGAGTCTCTCTGCATTTATTATTTGTTCAGAAAGTATACGACTTATTATTTTATACGCATTTACGGACGCCACACACCAATTTTCGCAAGGAAATATTCTGTGTAAAATCGGGTTTCTCTGTGTTACAGTGTTATTTTACGACGGAACATAGCGATATAAATGGAAACATGTTTCGTCAGAGAAGAATATTAAGCGTGAGTTAATTACCCTGTTATTGACATTTTGCAAAATTAAAATTACAGAAATTTATCCGACTATGATGATCAAGAGAAAAATAAAGCGTATGCAACAAAACCCATATATTGGAAGAACTAAAAGAAAAAATCAGGTGAGAAATTTCAATTTCAGATATTGAACTCTCCAATGTAAATGAAAATTTAGATTGGAGAGAAGATCCCAGAGATGTGTGTATAGAGAAGGACATTTCTAACCGCTCTTATGATAAAGTACATGCTTACTGTTATTGAAATTTTCACTATAAATGTACGAACGTGAGGTGGTTGCGCGAATATTATAGCTGTTTCGACGGGAGTACGAGCTGTAACGGCCGGGGCGCGAGCAGCCATTAACATAGCCGCAGTGAAGGAAAGGTACTGTAGAAGACAGAAACAATCGTTAGTGTACTTCAAATGTTTATGGTAGAAACAAATGAATTCTTAAAACTAACATTAATGAGAAATATTTTATTATACAAAGACTATGAAGCGATGTCGCATAGTTTACAAACACCTTCTTATCTTCCAAGCCACGCAAGTAAATTAGATAAAATTCTGTACCACTGGCACAGGGAAAGACCCTTCAAACAGGATTCTGTCCTCGATAGGTTTGTTTATTTATTATTTTTCATTTGTTTTTAAATAAATTTCTAGGTATAAAATAGCTAGGATATCTGAGGTTTGGTAATTACTTCATTTAGCTTTATTTGCTTGTTCTATTAATTTCACATTTTCTCGCTGTTTTACACCGTTCTTTTCATATTCATAGCATATCGAACATCTAATCACAACAACGTATAGATATATCTCATTTGGTTTTAAGGTGCGCAGATCTGTTGATATTTAAGCCGATAATGCATAAATTAGATAATTAAAACGGAAGAATTTAAGAACCTGTCTCGTTTACAACTAATGTGGCATGTACTTCATGCACTGCACTTACATTTTAGTAAATTAATGAACACATTTCTTGATAAACGTTATTGGAATACTTTCATAGTTATTTGTAACAAATTAAAGTCAATTTTAGATAAAATTATATATTTTACATTTGGTAATGTTTTGAAATATATTTGTAAGTTAGATACTTAAAATAGTAATAACCACTACAGAAAATTTATAAATTCAATTTAATATTTTAAAATTAAGTAATAATTAAAAGTTTTTACAGAATAAGAATTAAATTTTAACATCCTTTATTCAGGGTTCTCAGCAAAAATATCAACCTAACTTTCCTGACCAAAATACTGTATTTCGCTGACCTAAATTTTGTATTTGCACAAGTTTTAACAGACTCCTCGCCCCTATATAATGCCGAACTCAAACTTCTTTCCGCACACATTACAGTAAGCTTCAAATTGATTGCTCAGTACATCACTAAGCTATTGTAGAAACTCTGATTAAGCGAATGAATTCAGACACTAACAGTTGAATTTTCTTTCATTTTTTCTTTCTGTTCCATTTTTTTCCCACCAAAGTCACTTCAAGGGTTGGGAAGGGAGTTTAAGGAAAGGAAAAAAAGGACGTAATCCTCCTTAATATGTAGTTTTTCATCAGATGGATTACCAGACGTATGGTAAATTTGAACTAATTTCCCTGAATTTGCCTGACTCTCCAGGTTACGGTGCCCTGTAATTTAATAATAAACTCTAAATTCATAAAATTTGTCATGCTTGTACAATTATATTACTAGGTTATATTTAGAAAATTAGCTCATGAAATGTGTTTGTATTTATTGCAAATCTATTAATGTTGACATTACGCATTTTGCTTACCTTTACGCAGTTAGATAGCTAAGCAGTGTTTTAAAATATCTAATCACAAAAAAATCAGATAATAATAATTTTAGGCGAGATTACACATTTTTCCTATTTTCTTAATGCTTTTGAAATATGTTTATAGTCACTACAAATTACATAACACTGGCTTAAAGCACATATACATATTTTACCATATTTGCTATCATTTATTTTTAAGACAGTTCTTAAAATACCTGTCTTAACAATATTACTGTCCATAAAAGTTTTGATTTTGGTGGTCTCAGAAACAAAGCATTTTCCGACACAATCATAAGGTAGGACATAATAATCTTCCTCTTCTTATTAAAAGGTGCTCTCTTACTTTTCGCGTTGAAAGTAATTGCTAACTGGTATATGAATACTGGTTTGTGAAGCAGTATTTTATATCACAACATTGTAAATCCCAGAGTGATTGTAGTGTAAATTAGCATTATTGTATGACAATGATTTGAGATGTTTGTTAATTATAAGCATTGTTAGGAAATAAGTTTACACGGCCTCACTGAAACTGACAATACGAGCGGGTAACAATGTAGCGAGGGGATGAGTTGTTTATTAATTAGAAGAGGCAAGTAAATGACGTCAGAGTAGCGTGCCTTTCTTTAGAAATAAAGGGAATATCTTCCCTAGAGCATATTGTCGTAGCCTCTTCTTACTAATTACTCAAAATGATGGTGAGCGACTCGCTTGCAAAGGGGTACCGGTAAATTAACCAACTTATTACATGGCGAGGCTACGACGAGGGACGCAGCTAAAGAAAGTACAGAAAATATTATCAATCACTGGCAAAAAGGGACGCTACATGGCTTACAAGGAAGGAAGGAAGGAACTCTACTCTATCATAATTAATACTGCAAGAGAATGGATGGATGGTTATTTATTATATAAAGATCGATTTCTTACCCCATGTGTCTGCCGGGCGAGGACGCCATGCTTGCCTCACACGGAGATGGCAGTTCCACGTCCTTGCTGCTTGAAGGTTGCCCACTGACTCTCTCTGTCCCAAGTAACGCTACTAAAGCGTCAGGGACGCCAAACAACTCATCCCCTCCTAAGATTCCTAGTTCCCCCTACCCAAACTCCAACTGGCATCTCAAATCCCGGTGACCAGAGAGACGTATGTGCTATAATCTCTGCATACGTCACAATATGTGTTCGTAATTTTGATTGGATATAAAAATAGACGCTAATTTTGGCGCGCTTTATTAACCAATAGCAGCTCTGTTATAATGTTTAGGCATATCGGGGTGAGGGAGTATAAATTATGAAGCCAAAGACAGGTAACGCGCAGTTTAAGAGAATCGTTCACGCGTTACACGTTGCGCAGTTCAACAGAATCATTCACGGGTTACACGTCGCGCAGTTCTACAGAATCATTCATGAAGTACACGTTACGTAATTCTACAGAATCTCTCGCGTCGTAAAGTTAGTTACAAAAATGTGAAATACTCGAATGAATAATGTGCGGCAAATAAGTGATTATAGTTACATTCTAAAATAGAACAGTTTCAGTCGGGGGTGTATCAAGAGTAAATATGTGAAATTAATAACGTGTGACGGCAATAAAAGTGTAAAAACAAATTCTTTTATCAGTGTTATCTTTTAGTAACAACTCCTTTCCGTTTACACACCCTGTTCAAGAGATTTGCTCGACTGAGTAATAATAGCTAGCCGGAGGACAAAGAACCCAAAATTCAAAATAGTAAAACAATAACAGGCGCTCAGCAAATAAGATAACACGAAAGTTACCGCGACATTTGTTGATTGCAACTGTTGTTGATGTGCAAATTGATGTCTTTCGTGATTCTTAATTACTGGATTTCTATTGATTGGAACTTGTTCCAGGTAGCTTACATGATCCCCTTACCATGGTCTTCACGTTAAAGCCTGTTTGGTAGAAATAATTATCGCCCTTTGTACGAAAAAATTCCTGCGTGAAAACAGCTCAAATCGCGTTTGTTTAAGCTGAATAATGCAGCTTGTGTGGAATTTAAGCAGTTGAGTTAATGAGCGGTTAAGGGAAGCAAACTGAAGCAAGGAGCAGTAAAATCTCTATCTGCATTCTCTAAGGGGATATACATTCTCCTCCCCTTAATGTCTCCTTCTTTTAACAATTAGAAAGTAAGAAACATTCCTTGCTTTTAGGGAAAGCAGTCGTCAAGCTTTCCACGGCTCTATGCTGAAATGCAAAAATGCCTCTTATATTTGTGCAGAGAAGCCAGAAAATGTGTCATTGTTGTATTACTTCCCTAAACCATCAGTCAAATAGGCAGGTAAAACAAGACTACGTTTACTGGCAGGCTGTCTTAAAATGCTGGACAGGCTACCAAGCATGAAGCTTTGACCCAGCTAGTACCATGTTCATAGGAGATAAGCTTATGATATGTACAGGAGTAATGCAACAACAACAATAATAAATAACATGTATACTAACTATTACAACAAATGTTCATGGTTTACCAACACTCAATAACAAATTCAGCCAACTATTTCAGGATTCAAATGTTCATTTTATGTCCAAAATACGTTGAACCTTTCAGCTTCAGATATGTATTACACTTTTTTCTGTTCAGAACTTTTTAAATGATGTGCGACTATTTAAATTTCCATGCGTAAGGAGCATATGCCTTTTTCTTTAAAATGCTTTCTTCTGAGTTTTGAATTTTCTTACATTTTTTCCACATGAAAAGCGTTCCACGCAATCCAATATATTCAATATTCAATACTTATTGATTTTATAGAACTACATCATAAGCAGCTATTAACATAAGTCAATAATACAACGAGAATAATTAAATGGATCAGTAAAACAGAAACAATAAAGATACAAAAATATAAAACAGGACACTTCAGAACACAATGTCAGTATTGACTTAAAAATTCATTAAGACTGTAAAATGGGTTTGCAGCAAGCCAAACTTTTAAAGCAACTTTAAATATATCTAGGGTAGCTGAATGGGTAGCTTTTGATGCGATATTATTACACAATTTCTTGAATTTAGGCAACCTTACTTTGTGTATGACAATAAAATAATTATTCCTAGTATAATGTTCATATTGCTGATAATGAAATACTTGATTATTCAAGTTAGTCATAATAATTACTAAGCAATTGTGTGTATATATATATTCATTAATTACTGTTGGGATTTTAAAATGTTTAAATATAAGTCGACAATGGGCTTCAAACGATAAATCAGATATAATTCTTAAAGGCTTTTTCTGTAAAGTTAATAATTTGTATATATTGGCACCATTACCCCAAATATGGATACCAATGAAAGAAAACGTAATAAGTTTGCTTAAGATGGTGTCTGGGAATGTGATTTTTCAAATGACTCAATAAAAATAGTACACCGACAACCTTTTGCAGACGTAGGAAATGTGACCAGCCCAAGTAAGCTTGGAATCCAAAACTATGCCCAATAGTTTAGCTTCAGAGAAACATCATCAGAAATTTGCTTAAGTGGACAGTATACACTCTCAGTTTTGTCATTGTTAAGTTTAAGGCCATTGGCATTAAACCATCTAGCAGTTTCTCAAAAGAGGATTCCATAGATTGATTAATATCCATTAAAGAAAAGCCATTAGTCAAGAGTGAGGTGTCATCTGCAAATAATATTGAATTACAGCTTGTGTTTAAAGGCAAGTAATTAATCATTATTAAAATCAACAAAAGACCCAAAATAGATCACTGAGGAACCCCTGGATGCATTTTAACGGAGTTTGAGAGTTTGCCCTTAATGGAAGTTACTTGGATGCGATTTTATACACAAGTCCTAATTAAATTTTACCTCGTATTTCATAAACGACTAGTTTAGAGCGAATAGTTGCATGATTCATGAAATCAACAGCTTTGAAAAAGTCACAAAGTACTGCCATAGCACTAGCTTGGTTCGCAAATGCAGTTAAAACGAGCCTATTAAGTATTGGACAGCATCAATTGTACATAATCCTGATCTAAAACCACATTGAGACTTAGTAAAAAGTGAATTGGACTCTAAATACCTTGTTAATTGCTTTTTCATTAATTTTTCAATTACTTTTGAGAAAACTGGAACAATAGAAATTGGTCTATAATTAGTCACATTGTAGGATCACCCTTCTTAAGAACACGTATCACTTTTGTGCTCTTTAAAGACTGAGGAAAAGGACCAGTAGAAAAAGCATTCATTGATAGCATAAGTTAACGGTCCAATTAAACAGGAAATCACAAATTTAAGCAGGTCACTATCATGCCGTAGATATCTTTGCATCTAGAATTTTTTAAACTAAACACAGCATTAAGAACATCGTCATAAATACACACTGCCAACCAGGTTTGTACTACGAATAAAATGAATTGATTCTTGAGTGCAATGCTGGACAGTATCAGCAATTTAACTGAATTAATAAACTAGTTATTTACATCATCAGGCTTGCGATTACAGTTATGCTTTGTACCTGATTTGTTACGCTCTTTATTTAAAACTTTCCAATCGACTTTACACTTGTTGGTCAACTTGTTTATGTAGGCTTCATTAAATACCCGTTTGGACAGTTTAATGGCTCTGGCATAAGCTGTTTCGTTCAATTATATAAAACAGCAATTTCATTTGTGTTAATATTATAAAGAGATACCCATTCTTTGTGCCTGTATAATTTAATCAAATACTATTTCAATGCTCTTAAGTCATTAGTATACCAACGCAGTTTAGGATTAAGATTTGAGGTATTTTGTTTAGTATATTTAAGAAGAAAACAAACATTAAAACGCTTTAAAATTATTTTTAAAAATTTATCGAAAATACAACCATTGGTCTGCGCAAACGCAGTTGACAAATAAGTATTTATTAGAATCCTGATAATCACAAACTTACACTATTTCGCAAATATTTACAACTATATTGTCAGGATTACAAGCTGATATTGCTAAACAATTATGATGAAAAACTTTAAGTTTAAAAACTGAAGTATTTATATGATTTCTCGGCATGTTGGTAACAACTTATCAATACATGACTTCCCCCTAGCCTGGGTTGGTATTGGTACAGTACAAATTGGTTGCTCTTAGTGGATTAAGAAATTGAGCCGTAAAATCTGAGTTAAAATTAATACTAATATTTAAATCCCCGCACATGATAATTGATAGATTATAATAATTTAAAAACACTAGACATTTCTCTAATGAACATAAAAACAGCGATTTATCGCTGCAAGATGCGCGACATACAGATACTAAAATGTTATTGAACATGGCCAAAATTACAGCAGCTATCTTAAGATGTTGCTCGGTAGAAATATATCCACATTAACTACTACAAAATCCATATTATCCGGAGATAAATCGCCACACCACCATGAATCCTGACACCTACAAAAACTTGAAGCACACCTGAACCCTGTTAATTTAACTAAACTAGTGCAGTAAGAATGACAACAGTGCCCAGCAATGCAAAAAGCTTGAAAATTATTTTCATATAAAATAATTTCAGGATCATCAATTTTATTAATAAGTGACTGAACATTTAATGAAAGAACAGATAATGTACGTTGGTTCGCAGCATTATTGTCAAATTATCCTTTTTACTTTCCCTACTACGTATAGTAAGTAGGGGAAGTATTGTATTCCACCCAAAAATTCGATACCGAGATTTCACCGGAAATACATGTTTTGAGACCCCCTGAATCCAAAAAAAAAGCATTTTTGGAAACATGTCCGTGAGTGTGTCTGTCTGTCTGTCTGTGTTTCTGTGAACATCATAACTCAGAAACGAACAGTCGGATAAACACCAAACTTGGTATTTAGGTTCAGTATCTTCCAGAGATGCGACACGAAGGTTTTCAAGAAAATCTCCCACCCCAGACTACCCTTTACATGGAACATTTTTCGAAAATTTTAATTTTCTCAAAAATGGCTCTAACGACTTTGATTAAAATATAATATGTTTAAGATATTTTCATGACAAATGAAATGTATATCTCGAATTTTCTGGGAATGTTTCCAAAAGTGTTCTTCATTGTGAACGACTTTTGCATAACTAGTAAACCATAAGAGATAGACAAAATTTTACTACACAAAAATGTAGATTGCGTTAAAATACACAATTTATGTGGTATACTTTTTTGTTGAGTGAACCATTTTCGAGATATTGCTTGTTACTCCCTTTAATTTTCCAATACTTATACTTTTTCTCAAATTCGTTATTCATTTTTTTTGTTCTGGTTATGCAAAGAGAATGGAATACTTCACATAGCAACCAGCTCTTAAACGCTTAAAGCCAATTCCCCTTGCATCTACAAGAAAATTAGCCATAAGATTAACATCTCGATTAACATGAAGCATATGGAGAATAAGCGTTTGTAAAAATAGGTTGTACAAGAGTAGAGAAAGTCATGTGAGTGTAACAAATTAGTTTTTTTATGTCCTGGACATGCAAAGAGAATGGAATGCGCCACATAGCAACCAGCGCTTAAAAGATTTGACTATCGCTTATAACCTACTATATTCCGCTTGCATCTACCAGAAAATTAGCAATAAGATTGACATCTCGATATCTCGATTAACATGAAGCATATGGAGAATAAGCGTTTGTAAAAATAGTTTGTACAAGAGCAGAGAAAGTCATGTGAGTGTAACACATCAGAATTTTTAAAATAGGAATGTGAAAAAAAAACGCCGGACACACGCATTACTAGGCCAAATATTAGAAGGGACTGCACTTAAATTATTTCCATGTATATTTAATTTAAAAGATGAATAAATATCAGGATTTCTGGAAATTTAGGCCTAATAAACTCAATAAGTGTTGCTAATTTTGTGTCAGGAGCAAGACGATAAACGTGAATGATGCTAGTTTAGGAACGCCCCAAAGTTTGTTTACATTCGTATCAGAAACAGTTAAATTACCAACCACAGGTGGACGACTTGGTTTTACTTTACGACGCACCACCGAGACCAATATTGTCATTACTAGGGCCCGTATTTTAATGACGAGTCATTTTCACCCTGAATTTTAGGCCGAATTTTACAATTTATGCACGACTCCAGGTATTTTAATGTAGAAAAATGTATTTTTATTGTGCATATAATACCAATTTTTAATAGTAGATCACATTTCGATCAACGTTTGTCAAAAATGCATATTTTCGTCATATCTTTAAGGACACAAGAATAAAAACATGAACGTGTTGTTCACATGACAATGTTTCAGGTGATGTCACAAATAAACACAACAATTGCTACAAAGCTTTACTAATAAAGCATCGTAACACATTAGTTGGTTCGTTGACACAAGATATTGTTGCGAGGGGTGAACAATAAGTTGCAAAGTGTTCTCCAGCGGAATCCTGGATATTCTACAATGTGCAAAATTAGTGAAGTTTTTCTGGAAATGGTACAAAATTTGAAGACAATGAACCAAAGATGGCCTGCAGTGACTCGCCGCCTTCAAATACGCCCCTGTGATGTGGAGAGGAGCTTTTCCAGGTACAAAACTATCCTCAGCGACAACCAGATCTTTGAAAATGCAAAACCTGAAAACGCACCTTGTGATCCAGTGCAACTCTGCAGAAACTGAAGATTGACAGGACGTGTTAACTAATTTGGAATACTTTAAACAAGTGGTGTGCAGTAGTGAAAACATGGTTTTATTGTTTGGATAGATCTTATTTCCACTGTACTTTGTGCTTTTTATCAGACAGATGCAGACATTTCAAAACTAAGCGCTAGTTAGTTTCAGACACTGCAAAGGGTAAGTATTACGTATACTCGCAATTTGTTCTGAAGTGAATTTTGTATTACATGGTATATAAAAAATTGACAAGAATGTTTATAAATAAACTCATATAAAGTAATATTTTATATTTTAAGGTCATATTTATATACGTTTTAGGTCATAAATATTTACATATTTTGCTGTTTTTAGGTCATTAAAATCCGGAACCTAGTCATTACTATTACTTATGTTTAATTCACATTGCATTGGGTAATTCCATTGTATTTTTCACCAATTTTGGATTCAAAACCTTAGTTTCGGCGATTTTAATCTGACACTTTCACGTGATTTACCTGGATTCACAGCTGATTCATTTGCTTTCGTGTCCATAGATCCTGACAATGTGGGAGTTGTAAGCACAAAAGAAGACTGATTCGTACAAGTTGAATCTTAAACATTTCGTCAATGGTGATGCATGATCAATCAAAATTTTTACTTTATCATGAAGCTCAGAAATAAACGTGTCCTTTTCTTTTAACAGATAATGCACCAATCTAATATCGATTTTATCGTTGACATCCGTAATTTCACTTAAGGCTTCAATAAGTAAGCCCACATTGTTATCGTTCTTATGATCACCACTGCAACACTTAAAAGACACTTCATCCAAATATTCTACGTTGCTAAAGAGTTTTGCGCAACTTACGTGAAAAACATACAGTAGAGGTTGCATTTCATTCCATTAACGAACTTACTTTTACATCGTTTACAATAAATGACCGCAGTCTGCAAACTATTACTCGAGGTAGGCACCAGGAGGTAAACAGCAGAGAGTAACCAAGTATACGTCCGTACAGCTCGATTGCTTGAGCCAGAATGGAGCAATGGGGTTTGTAACCAATCCTGTTCAAATTTTCGGCAGCAAATCGAAAAGAATGACTAAAAATATTTGGCTTACGACTTTTGAATCACTTAAGAGTTTACATAATCAACTTTAGTATCATGTGGGGGTTTTGATTAACTAACATAATAAAATATTTAAATCTTGTTTTCCAAAAATTAATTTAAGTAAAAACGGTGTTTAGAACAGTGGTAGATCAAGCAGCATATGGAAATTTTTGACATTTGCAGAGAATCTATCATGTATAAAACTATAACTATGCGAGCCCTTAAGCTTTTCATTTGGCATTTTGTGATTATAGATCACGCTATGGAATCCGTAGTCTTCATAACATTAAATAAAGGTACATATAACCTGATGCTTTTGAAATGGACAGCGCTAATGCTATTAATGGGTATTTTTGTTTAAACAGACAACTGAATTTAAGTCGCTATCACATAATGGATAATCAGAACAATATTGACTAATCGAATGCAGGGCGTTGCACTGCTGCATATTCCAAATATTACAATGGACTAGTGGATTATGTGGCATAGCTAAAAATATATTTGATGGTAAGCATTAACTGTCACATAGTTAACTCCCAATACATTAGTGTCCATGTTTTACATGATACCAAATAAATGTAATACGTACTACTAAAGGGAAAAATTTATCGGGTCATATTTACTTTACATGTTAAAGCAGTGAAGAAAATAATTATTTCAGGAAAGCTGTAATGAAACTGCCTACCTTATTTTGTAAAGCTCATAACTGCAGGTCACATTTAGATAGCGGTTAGGATGATAACACTAGAGGATAGGGTTGTTCTTAAATCTCTGTTAACGTTTGCGCAATAATTATAGTAAAACACAATAATATGAAATTTAGTTTTAAAAACCAATGTATTTCTATAAATTTGGTTTTACAAATACAAAATATTGTATAAGTTTTGTATTAGTTTCACGTCCTATAAACGGGTAGGTCATATAGGACGATGAATGAAGTGGATGAAATGATGCTCAAATGAATCCGGATCCATAGAGTTTAAGTAATCCAATATTCACGTTTACAGGATAGGAAGGAACCCGGAAAACCCTAAATGAGATTCGCACTCGGAACCACTTGGATGTGAAACAGACAGCTACTCCCACACCAAGCAGGAGGGCGCCTTAATGTTGATTTATACGGATGAATATGTTGTACTACATTGCTCTTATACTCTTTATTATGATATTGTTCTTGATTCTATTATGGAAGCATAAACTCCATTAAGTAGTACAGTTCCTGGAAAATGCTATAGATTGTTTTTCGACGGTAGTGTTTTTTGGCCTACTTCACTTCATGCTGTCATAGTGGAAAGCTGAATTACCTACATTCAGTTACGATAACTTAACCTACCTGATGTTTTGCCTACTATACGGCACAGACGTGTGTGCATGAGCTATATTAGATCCTCTAATTTTGGATATGTTTTTTATTGTGGACCTGGAATATAATCACATTTGATAGCTGAATTTTTTCCATTTAAATCTTAGCTATGTCCTTACTTCCTTTATGTTTGTTAATATTTATTTAGGATTTAATTCATGCAGCAGCCAAATAGGAGCTGTAAGTAACTGATTTTTAGTGAACAACCAGGCATGGTAATTGAACATCACTTCGCCAACAATGTTAATGTTGGTACATTGCTATTAGACATTGCCACCAAGTTCAACAGTTGCTGTTAGTAATTAATTTTATTTTCGCTTAAGTACTATGTCTATTATTCACTGAGTCAAAAGAATAGTGCACAGTACACATGTTTTAAGTGCATTGGAGAATCTTAAAAGTAGAAACTACTCCACTTGGCTGCTTTCCACTCAACATAGATGCATGCACATCATTTCCAGAAAAAATACCCCTTCCCAAATTGACATTATATTTCCTGTACGGTTTGTTTTGAGCTGATACCCATATTACTACTACTATTTGCAACTGGTATTTTCAGCGTTTCTGTGTTTGTAATGTTCGTTTGTTAAGTAGGAAGCCCCGCCGGATCCTTAACTATTCCCACTAACCGGTGTGAGAGGAACCTTTGGGGTGTTTAACAGTGATTCCTTAGCAATTCACAAACAGTTTAAAACTGGAAATCTCTTTATTAAAATATCAATTTCGTCTACCTCTGTTGGTTCCTCACCTAAACGGTATCGGAGCCATTAGGTTTGTGGCCTCTGGTAGGGATTACTATTTGGGAAACGAAGAAAAGGGTCTGGTAATCACCGTTCTCGCAGTAGCTGTAAGTAACTGGCCTGTCTTTCAGTAGTTTTTTCAACCGTGGTTTGTCAGAGTTTGTGCTATTCAAAAATCACATGCAGAAGGAATTTGTTTTCTTAAATCACGTATTTTATCCCATCACTCTTATTGTTGCCGGCCCTCGAAGCCGTCGCTGGAGCGTATAACTTCGCGCTTTGCCAAGCTGAGCGTCGCAGGTTCGAGTCACGTCATGGACAAGGGTGTTTGTGTATGTGTGTGTGTATGTGTAACAGTAAATGCAGCAATAAGCAGCAAACAGTACAACAGAAAACAGGGTAATAATAAACCGGAAAAAAAGACAAGGGAACATTAAAAGAAACTGCGTGGTAATCTCAGCCCATGATGGCTACTATACCCACATCTGGACATATCCTCCTGATGGCGGATGGAATGGTTTTTTAACACATTTGGTTACACTGTTTGCAGAGGTCTTAATTACGCAGATCCCACGTCTGGAGTTAAACGATGAAGATGTCATTGGACTTCAGAAACTTGAAGAGCGAAGGAAGCTGACCTCTCTGTTGAGGCCAATTTTCCAATAAGCCAGCCAGAGAACTTTATGGTGGAAATTCGAAAGAAGCCGGTTTCCTACTACCAGGAAACTGCAGTTAAAGATGCCCTAAAAGTTAGCTGGTTAGAACAGTGTGGTATGGAGAATCTACCACAGTTTTCAATGGAAAAATTGTTGTTGTTCTTAAAGCGGCTGAATTTAATGAAGGTCTAATCAAAGTTTTCGGTATCAGACAAAATGATGAGGAGCAAAATTAACACAGCAGATCCTTTGCTTCGGTACTTGTGAGAATTATTAAAATATTACATTGCTTATTATTATTGTAACATTCATGTGGTGGTGATGGTGATGCTGGTGGTTGAAGACACAAGTATGACTATGACTATGACCAGTTGACGTAGGAAACACCTAGCACCCCAATTGTTCTTTTGTGCATACTACCCCGAGAGGAACGGATGAGATGAAAGAACTACAGGAGACGTATGCGCTACCGAGCGGAAGACGACAGAGAGGCGCAGAGTTCCCTAATAGTTCCAGGCCTGACTACCCTGGCTACGCGTGGGTCGTTGGGAGACGTCCCTCTAGTGGGATCGGGGAAAGACGACCCAGCAGGAGGGGTTCAACAGGCTACCCTCTAGCAGGGCCGAGCTGCGCCATCTGTCCGACACCGACCGAACCACAGCCCCAGAGTCAACCTGAAACATAAAAGAGGGAAATGAAGTGAGAGGAAATGGGGAGAGAGAAATCCGTGGCAGAATACACCACTCCAGCATTCGCCTGTGCAAACCAGGAAAAACCACGAAAAAATCCATGGTCAGAGCAGGCGG
Organism: Deroplatys truncata; assembly: GCA_030765065.1. Taxonomy (NCBI): domain Eukaryota; kingdom Metazoa; phylum Arthropoda; class Insecta; order Mantodea; family Mantidae; genus Deroplatys; species Deroplatys truncata. Next base: position 249,788,317 of record CM060981.1, read on the forward strand.
CCATCAGCAATCGAACCCGGGATCTTCCAAATGCGAGCCTTGTACGTTACCGCGGAGTCATCTCCTCGGTAAGGCACAAGTAATAATTACTGCTGTGCTATAAAGAATTATTACTGTAGAATGATACAGCTGCTCATTTTAAAATAGGATCAGTTTAAGCCACTTACCTGTTTCTGCTACATTTCGTAGTCAAGGTACTACACCACCTTACCAAAGCAGTTGACAGTCATTTATTCCCCTGGATATAGCCAGGTATAATTGATATAATACAAGTAATCAGATTTCATCTTAGCTGTACTTGTCTTTCTCAGTCTCCTCAATCAGCGTCTTCTTTGGGATCTCTAGTACCTTACTAGTAACAAAGGAAACAGCAGCAGTAGTCGTCTTAAATAGCCTGCCAAGTTATCATACTACAATATAGAGGGAGTGGAGGGTAATTTGCTTGTCTGAAATAAACCAGTAGTGTTTTTGTCACAATAGACCTCCATGATATATAGCCATTGCGCAGGGTATAAGTAATTAGGGTCTAGAAGTTGATGCCTTAAAACTACAAAATAACCAGGTCCACTTGCTCTTAAAATTCAAATATTCTGAGAAACATACCATATAAAATTGGAATATATTTATGTCCCAATAGTAGAAACGATGGCTACAGATAACCTTGCAAGGATCACGTGAAGATTAGTGACCAATAATTAGTAGTGAGGGAATTTTCTTGAAAATCTTCATGTCGCATCTTTGGAAGATGCTGAAATAATTGCCAAGTTTGATATTTATGGGACATTTAGTTTTTGTTTATGCTTTTCACTCTCTCTCTCTTTCTCTCTCTCTCTCTCTCTCTCTCACACACAGACCTTTTTAAAAAAATGCTTCGTTGGATTCAGGGGCCTCAAAACATGTTTCGGGTGAAATTTAGATATTGAATTTTTGGGTGAAATGCAATACCTTCTCTGCCTACAGGCGTGTGTTTTAGAAAGCAAGAAAATAATAGTATTTGACAGTCCAAACCAATTATAAGCAATATCTCGGAAATTGTTATCGACACAAAAACTATACTTCGCATAAATTTTGCGCTTTGATGAGATCTAATTTCCTTGTGCAGTAATATTTGTACATCTCTTACGGCTTATTAATTATACAAAAGTGATTCAGACTGAGAGGAGTTCATAGATTGTCCCCAAAAATTTCAATATGTGTGTTTTATTTGTCATGCAGATATCTAAAAGGCATGATATGTTGATAAAATTCATTAAGGTCACTTTTGAGAAAACAATAATAATCACGAATTAGCTTTTATTTAAGCGCACGTGCACAAATACACATAGGTTTTTCTAAAAAGTACTTTTTTGGGAGGTCAGGGAACTCACAATGTGTACTTCTGGTGAAATCTAGGTATAACATTTTAGGGGCGGATGTAGTGATAGTAAAAATCGGGAAAACATACAGATATATGCAATGATAAACTAAATTCAACTGACACAAAAATAAACAGTTCTTTCACATACTACATAAACATAAATAGAAGTAGTTCCGAAGGGATCACTTCTGGGTCCTACTTACAATTACTGGGCGCATCCATCGCAGTATGAAGAGAACAGCGATAGCAGCAGGCTTATAAGAATGCTTTTAAACTATAATCTTCGAAGCTGAAAGTGATATCGCCCCTCTCAGTGACATTCCTTCTTTAAAACCCCCATTTCCCTTGCTCATTTAATGATTGAAGTTCTCTTGAATTTATTATATTCACACACTAAAATAATTTAAGATTTTCATGTAACACTTAAAGATGTCAACGTTGCAATAGATAGGAAGGCACAAATGCATAGTACACACTTTAAGTGCAGCTTTTGAAGAAAATGAGGAGTTGTGTTTTGCTTCATTTTTAATTCAAAAAGGAATAATTATGGTAATTACAAACAATATACTTTAATTAAATAAGCTACATCACATCAGTCATCAGGTTCGGAGTAAACATATATTTTACCAGATTTGCTTTCCCCTCAAAATCTTCAGATTATTTTTGTAGGGACTATTTTTCAGTATTTATCCGGAAGATAACACCACATTCACAGGTTAAAGGGTATTCAAGATGGAACAAAATACAAATTAATGTTTGAAACAATAAAAAATAAATATTACAGAACACAAGTAAGTAATACAAAATGCAATTTCAGGGACTTGAATTACAGAACAATGTATTCTTACTCAAACCTCGATACTTTAGCCTCGATGGTAAAAGAATGCATTTGGCACGTTCAATTTGTCCATGTAGGCCACCAATAAATAACGTTTCCACTTGTGAAATAGTTTATTTTCTTCTCATGGTTTGTGGTCTGTTCATTCCAATAACACATTAAACAGCATTCTTTTCCAGGTTTTCTTTCAAAATGGACGTCATATATACTGATATTTGAGCGTATATTTGAGTATACAAGAAAACACATTCGTCTAACTGCAATTGTTTGATTTCTCCATCATGTGCACAGAAGTGTAAAGTTCAGAATATAATGAATCAGTTACAAGGTATTGATTACTTGCATCACACAGGCAATTACTCGGCAGCATTGATAATTTTTATTTTATCATATTTTAAAAGCAGGAAATGGAAAATTTATAATGTGTATTACACCAACCACAAACTTGAAAGAACGCTTCCTCTTTCTGAATACTAGATACATTTTATGCTCTGAAAGTTCACTCTGACATTTTGATACTTTAGTTAACAAACTATATATGAATTAAAATTAGGGTAATACTCATATTATTAGCAAACTTATGCCACCTCTTAAAATGGTCGTAACTCTGCAATATGGGATTCCACACCTCTTCTTGCAAAGGCTATAAAAATAGCATTACATGTTAGTTTCGAACTTCTCTCAGCTATGACTAATACAACATATTTACTTTGTAAATATTTAAATTTGCATATTATAATACAAGAAGTAAGTCTCGTCTAGCCCAGAAATTCTTCCAATTCCAAGAATCCAACAAAAGACCAGAGGCACTCATTAATGTTCAAATAGCTCAAAGTGGAATACTTAGGCCTTTTATTGAGGGATATAACTAACATAATTTCATTTTCAGCTTTCTTCATTATATATAAAATTTACCAAACCTAACACGCACCTGTAAGCTCATATGTTAAGAGCATCAGTACCTTTGCTGAGCAGGCGGACTGCCGAAACTGCAGAAGTGAATTGGGACAAGTGCAGTGAAAACCAAGCCGTTAACACTGATTTGCTTCAATGGTAGTTTGTTTGGTAAAATATGCAAAGTCTAGAAAACTTTTTACGTCAACCTAAATATTAGTAAATATTGGAATCATTTGCATTGTTTAGCACAGGAAAAAAATATAACATATTCTTACTAGGATTTTATGTGAAATGTGTATAATTACTACATTTTGATAATGTCGAAGAGATTCTCATTGAGAATGAATAAGCCGCACTGTTTTTTTGCTGAAAATGTTGAAAAATATTGAGTTCCACACCATCCAGTAGTATTATAATATGCACTGGCGTTTCATTTAAATTTAGTTTGAAAAATTCTGAAAAGTTCGTGTTAATGTTAGCATATAAATGCAGTATTTATATATTTTAGTTTGAAGGTAATGCTGCCGAGAAAGTCAAAGTGATTACGAGTTGTTATCTAATGTTCATTAGATGCAGAGAGACCTTTGTTGGCTCAAAGGTAGAGCATATTAGACAATTTTCAGTTAATGCGATTTGCGATCATGAGAGTTTATCCAAAATGAGTTTGTATATAAATAATTCCATATCACGGTTGTAAAGCATTATTCGTGTTTGATTTTGTACGTCGTTGGCTAAATTATCAGGATGGCCAATTAAAGCCTTGTCAATGTGGTTTCTATATCGTTTGATAGAGAACGGTAATGGGCATTCACTAAAGATGTTTGAGTGCTACTGGAAGGTTTTTCTCAGCGCTAGCACAAAATTACTAGTAGGTTCGGTTATTAGAACTAACGACTGGAATGAATTCAATGTTAGATAAAATAGTTATTATTTCATAGTCCACGAATGCACATTATAAACAGCGAGAATCCTTCAACGTTCTTCCAAGTAACGGGGAAGCCATTGAAGACCATCGACTGTGTGAGATTGGTGAATGTATACAGTAAGCAAATTGAATACCCCGGGAATCTGCTTAACCTTTTTGCTACCTTGGTACACCCCTGAAGAGCACGGCTGGTATGACACACCTGTGTGTTGTGTGACATTAATACAAACATGGATCGAAAAGAAAGAACAAGTCTTGCTTTCACAGCGAACATTTTGGTCTTTAGTAAAAGAGAAATATATCAATTATATTTTGGAAAGGCATGCTATTGAAGCCAACAGAATTGCTTAAGCCCGGATCCTACAAAGGAAGGGTGCAAAGTACTCAGCTATTTTCTAAGGGAGAAAGGAGAGGAGATAGAAGGGCCGAGTAGGGCCGCTGACATTAAGTCCAAGAGATTTATTCTATCTACCATTGTCCCGTAGGGCCTAGTATGGTCACCTTAACAAGATATTTGAAAGCTCTAGCTGGTCTTGATGTTCATAACATGAACATTATACGGCTCCGGCAACATGGTGGACAATGACAGAGCGACTGACAGAGACTGAGGGGTACTGAGAGATCTCAATGTGAACTACTTGGGGGTGGCTTATATTGATTTTTGATGTCGAATTCAACAAAAATCAGCATTCTACTGTAACCGGTTCCCGATCTGCTCTGGTTTCAACACCTTCTGAGTTCCACAACTTCCTCGCCGCTGATTCGGGTCTCCGTGGGGGACCATTAGAGTATTTCGAATATTCGAGTTCACCTTGATCTGTTCCGGTTTATACGAACCAGATGAAAAAGACTAATGCGGAATACGTCATATCATTACCTTAGTATTGGCATGGAAAGACTGATCCGTGTTCGAGCCCTAGCAATGGTATGGGAGTTTTGACTCAGATTCCACCCTACAAAATATTCATATATTTTATTTACTGTTTTCCAAAATGTTTTATTTTCATCATAAAGTATACTGTGGTTCACTACTGTACTGTTCAAATCATATGTATCTTGAATGCATGATCCAAAATTAAGATATTAATGCACAAAACTATCTAATTACGAATAGATATGATTAAGGTATGGTATTTGCGAAGAGGAATATGAGTGGTAAATTAAATTAGTTTCTGACTATCAGCCATTATATCTTTAATAAATGTTCCTTACATGGGCACCGGCTTCCATCTACATTTAATTATGAAAACCTAAGTAACTCCCCATGTATAAGGAAGCCGAAACACTTATGTTTACCACCATGCTATATATGCTTTCTTAAGTAAGAATCAATTAAAATGAGTGTCTGAAAACACATTTCTTACTTATAAACGTTGTGTTAAACCATAAAAAACTGAGCACACACTAACGTATTCTTTGCAGGAAATGTTTAACATTTTATTGAAATTATCACATATTTTGAGGAAATTAATAAAGCAAGCGACTGAAAAGAGTCGAAAAGGAAGAGAAAGATATAATGAAAGACTGTCTTCGTGGTTGAATTGTCAGGATTCTGGCTTATTAAACCGGAGGCCTCTATATGTAGTGGTTTTAAAACTATGATTGATCCCTATGATTCCTACAGAGTGATATTTTGAGAGCAAGAGAGAATTTGAAGGCTTTTTTTTAAATTACGGTACAAACTGCAGGCCAGTGAACACCACTGTCTATGGTCAATGTTTTTGAAGTAAAAACCACCGATGTGACCTATAATATTAAAGGTGGCACATAAATGGTAAAATAACCATGTTCTTGAAAGAAAACAAATATTTAATTAATTCGCTAATTCCACAAAGCTATTTTACGTTCATTTTAATTGCTGTTATCCGAATTAGATACTTCATTTTAGTCATGAATGTCTTCTTTTAATTTTATTTCTCATTTTTTCGACAGTACAAGCTCAGTTGTTCATTTTTTGTATTAATACTACACAGCCTGAAAACATAACACACAGGAAATCGGTCATGCCTATCACGTTTTTCAAGGGTACACCTAGATGGCAAAGAGATTAGGCAGTTTTCGAGGTACTAGATTTGATTAGTGTACTGCCCGTCGCATATATGTAGTTATGTTATCCATTTTACAAGGAGCTGCCCTTCCCAATGGCTTTCTCACTTATGGAATTCGATCAAAGTGTTATGGACTGAAAATAAAATAACACGAACTGATTTCCAAGATTCCCACCTATATTGCTATATAAGTCTTTGAAGGGACATGCAGTGTAGGCTGTAAAGCTGTCATGGGACATTATGGCGTTGTCCATCTATGTAGAGAATTACTACAGATTCGTGTAAGGCTGATGCTGCTGCAAAAATGATAATTACTTCGTGCACTGACAGTATAGCTTTCACGAATGACACTCAAGTATCCTTGGCTATCCACACGGATGAACATATTTAAAATGAGGCTAGCACACTATTTCATTGGCTGTTGACTCACACCAATGCACAAAGGCGTCATTTGCTGGAGGTATCTAATAGTTGACACTGGTCACAAATTGACACAGGTCTCTAGATATGTTATATACACTGCTGGAGGATAGAGTACAGCTGCCATGATTTATGAATCAGCGTGGCCCAATTTTTTATTACTTTTTGATAATAAGACATAAATGCTATGTTGGTAGTTTTGCTCTTGCTAACGTTAAATGGAAAATTCTGTTAAACGTATGTTGAAGGGAAAATTCTTGCACCTCGAAGCCTGATATTTGTTTGATATTTTTTAAATTGAAGTAGATTAATTTAAGCAAGACATAGTACAATATATCAGCAAACATTATGGTAACCCAGAGGTACACAACAATATCAGATGTAAAAGGTACAGGAAAGATCCATCCTTTAGATATAGAATAATTTGAGTACATGTTGTTCAGAAGAACAGAAAAACCTCTAGTAGGGACGAAATAAACTTATAACTATTTAAGTATGGAGGTACACTGTTTAAATTTATACTGATGTACCTGTTTATTACGTGCTGGGAATAGAAACTGATAAATGGAGAATTGCCAAAGTAATTTCTAATTTTAAAAAGGGAGAAAGAGGCAATACAAACATTATAGAGGTTATTATATATTCTTACGAAATATATAATAAAATAATTAACGAAGGGCTTGTAACAATCTCTAATGTGGTTTTAACAGAAGAGAAGAATAGGTTCTATAAGTAAAACTTCTGGTTAAACAGTAAATTCACTGTGAAACAAACAGAAGAGAATAACCTTCATCAGTTATGAGAAATCCTTTGGCCAAGGGAACAGAGAGAAGTTACGGTCCATCACAAACAGAAGTGGTTAACACAAAACTTAATTAAGAGTGTCCAAAGTTTGAATGAAAATGAAAGAGTAACAGAAACAAGGGATAAATACTCGCTAGAAATTTATATAAATCAAGGAGTGAGATAGGGCAGTGGTTTGTCTTTTTCCCTTTTCTGTATCGGTATAAGCGACTTAACATGAGCATGGAAAAAACATCCACATCTTAGAATACAAATGTAATAATGGCCGTGTATAAATTTTCACAAGCGTGTCTTTGAAGCAATATGGTTGTTTAAAAGCCTAAAACTATGACCTTCTTAGGAAATTAACCTATGAACTAAACTCATTGTGAATATTTAGACACTCTATCGAATATTTATTTAGGATATTCTATTGACGACATAACACATACAAAAGATAAACGTGTAATTAGAAATATTAATACTTGTGAGGAAATATGAGGTGCTGTAAGAAGAAAACTGAATAAGAGGTGATGAAGCAGACTCAAATAATAGCTTACAAAGCTGTGGCTTATTATGTGGATCAGAGAGGTGGACACTTAGAGGGGGGAGAAGGTATGCAATAAATAGAGTAACCGGAAACAAACATTTTTGAGATCCGTAAAAGACAACGACACTAGGCAGCATGAGAAATGAGAGCACAAAGGAAGGACTAGGGATACACCTAGTTAATAGAATAGCCACTCAAAATGGATGAAGGGAAAATTTTTGCGTAGGCTTGCAGAAAGACTGCCAAAACAACTTTCAAAATTTAAAATGATGGGTACAAGGATAGAAAAACGAGGCAAAGGTGATAAAATTGGAATAGTTTTTAGAGACTAATGCTGGGTATAAAGAAGAAGCGGCGACCTCAAAATGAGTGGTGCAGCTCTTATTTATTGTTTGTTTTCTTTGCCTTGCCACTAGGGTACACCTACACGCGGTGGCCCTGACCCCTCATTGACATGACTGTTGCGACCAAGTGTGCTCATATCACCTTTTGTCTCAACAGACACATCAGCATTTATCAATTTGATCGTTTGGAATAGTACACAGTCGCACTCTAGCCGCTTGTGGAACATTAATCTTTCTAACCATTCCATTTCAAAGTTGTCTTCTTATCTAAGAGATAGTACAGGAGATGGACATAATGAAAAGAGCATATGGTAAGAGAATCGCAGAGAACCGTCGGATCTAATGTAAGAGTAATGATACATATTTATCATGGACAAAAAGAAATATATATTTGTTGTCGAGAGTTGAATGAACGAAATCGTCGAAAACTACACTTAGAACAGGAAAAAGTGCAGACTTTAAATATTTATTTCTAACAAACGACAATAGATGGCGACACATGCGATAAATCATGAATAGAGGAAAGTTCAAAATTTTATTTTATGTGTTCAAAATGAGCACCATTTGTTATGCGAGGACGACCAGTGCTTTTCCGTTTGCATACACAACCATCTTCTAAGAATTTATTGTATCACTCGTAAATGTTTTATGACGTGGTGGCTCTTTGTTGAATTTACAACGAAATGCACGCTGTAATGAAACAATGGATTCACTCTTTGTATACTGCAGCACACAAAACCACTTTTCCTGTGGCGTCGTCATTTTCTCGTAAACAAACCCAGCGCTGCTGTAGGCACAGAATGGAACTAATAGGTGAGGCTTAAAACTTTGAACGTTCCTCTATTCAATGATGTGTCGTATGTGTTGCTACCTATTTTCGTTCATTAAAAATGAATATTTAAAATCCGTTCCTTCTTTTTGAATTACTCTGTATTCACCGACATAGATATTTAACAGTCATTGTCGTTGATAGAGAATTTGATATTAAGAAAACGGCTAAGAGAAATGAAAAAAGAAAATGTGTGTTGCGATCCAACAGCATTTTCCTGATTTAATCCACTGTGTGTGTAACTTGTAAAATTACTTATGAATATTATATTGACAACCATCACAGTATTTCGGGAATTAATTCATGTGATCGTTTACATTAGCAATGTAGAGAGTGTGAAGCACATCTCTGCCGATATTGGAGCAGTTTGTCGCACTGCACACATTCCCTTTTGATATAGCCAAAACCAGAGATTGTATTAGAGAATTATAGTCAAAAAATTAAATACATTTTGCGCTAGTATTCAAACTTCTAACAAAATCGTACCTATAGAAGCAGAGGCAAGAAAACTGCCAAGTTTCATGAACTACGCCTGTACTCAGGGGGAGATTAAATGGCGAAAATTGTTATAAATATTTTTATATTTCGTGCATATTTGTAGGCATTATACGTATATTTTAAACATATTTTTAAAAATGGTATTGCTTTTGTCATTTTCTACTGTGAATTCTGTACCACATCAAAGAATAAAAAGCATAACTCCTACACATTTTGGAGCACTTTAGCCCACTATTTTAGGGGTAACTTTGCCCTAAAAATTGGTACTACTATTAAGTATGGCAGGTTCTTTATGCTAAATTCATGCGGTTCACTTCTTTTTTTTTTTTTGCAAATATATAGGCGAGTTTGTGTTCTCCATTTTTGTTTTCAACATATTTTTCTGTGAATTACATTTTTTGGTATAAATTACTGATTTTAGAAACTATTGCAAATAGATCAATTAAATTTAGAGTGATAAAAATAAGCTCTATGTGCTTATCTTCCTTAATAAACAAAACTTTTTGGATAAAAGCAAATGATGAACTTAGAAGGTATTCATCTACATCGTATAAATATTTCAGTCTGATACGTTTATTAGTTTCGGGGGTAATAGATCAAGAATTTAGCAGATTTAACATTGGTGGTGCCTGGCTTTTAATTTCCCCTTAAAATTACTGAAGCCGAATGCAGATTCACGTAATCAAGTTGCGTATTCACATCTGGCTGAATAGCAGCCTCCTGGACACACAATGGGCATTTCATTGTGTAATTTAGGAAATTCTGGTCTACAATCTCTAGTGTATGTCTAAGCAGCTGTTTCACTCGTTTTTAGGGCTCTGCACGGATGCGCTATATTATGAAGTTCATTGAAGTGGTCGATTCGTTCCATTCATCAACTTTTGAGTCATCCCTCTCTTGGAGGCTTAAAAGGCATTTTCAGTGGGTGAATGTGTTGAAGTTAATACAATTCAGATTAAAGCAAGGACATTTTTGTCACAATTTTATGGATAGCAGGTGATGTCTAGAAGTTATATATTCTTCACGTTGTGTTTCTGATTTTTATAATGGCCTGTATAGTTAGCCAAATTTTATGCCATAAATTAATTGCCATATCTCACAATCCACCCACTAGCGTTTTAGATTCTCGAATTTGCTCATTTTATGAGATTTGGCTTGAAGATTTAGTTACAGGAATATTTTTACTTAGAGCGAAGTAAGATTGTGAGAAATGAGGGGTAAGAAAAGGAGTTGCAAGAATGCCGTACTTCTAGAATTGTCCAATCTAGCCGTAATAAAGTTAATGTTACGGAAGGGAATGTGGATATTCGGGATAGCAGTTATCATACCAGAAAGAGCTATTGCAAGAGAAGTTAAATCAAATGTACCTGCAAACCAAGTGTTGATTTTAAAACGTGATCTCAGATATAAGAGAGTATCTTCTTTAAGTTAAAATTAAAAATAATGATTTGGTTATGATTTGATTGTTGGAATTATAATGATGCTAACCTTGTTCCGCTGGATAGGAGGTGAATCACGAGTAATTTGGACAGAAACTTAAGTTGTAACTATGGAAAGAAAGCTACCTCAGCACTTGGACTCGCGACATAATTGGCAATCATTATGCATTAGTAATGCAACAAATCATATAACTTACGACGAAAACAAATAGGAATATATCATCAGTTGGATTTGATGTGTGTTACTACTTTCAAGATCACATATAGAAACAACCGTAATGTCCCTACTCTCTGCATGACCTTGTGAATGGTTGATACTACGTCTTATATGAACCAAATGTACTTTGTCCCATATGCGTAGGTGATAGCAGCCCTATACCCATGTTCTGCAGAGGCCTGCGGGCAAAGCCATTGCTATTTTTTTTAATTATTCCTTACCTGTAATGCACAAGGGTTTCTGAGGTCTGCAAAACATCCTAAGAACATGGCAACCCGAATACTAATTTCGTCGTCCACGAAGAGAAGAAAGCTTTAGGTGCATCAATTAACTGTTTAAAGATTAGCAGCTAAGTTTTTCGCCAATATATTTACACGCTTAAACGCATCTACAACAATGGATTATAAATTGCAAAGATATACATATACGTAAATGAAATCTAAACAAAAGAACTGAATTTGGTTTGATAGTTTACACAGCAATATTTGTTGTTATATTGAAATTATCTTGGAAGCTACATAGAGATGAACAAAAAAATAACAACCGTGATTTGGGCAGTAGCTTTTGAGAATAACTGAGAGCACCTTAATTACTCTCCTTTCATTTCAATTCGGCCTTATCTTTTATGTCTGCATTTTAATCAGTTATGTAAAGGCCTGGATCGCAAATCGCATTACATGAACAATTATTTACACTTATAACAAGGTTAATGTGCTTCGTCCTGTGGTACTGTTACATTCTTTGTTCATTACCATTCATGTCGCACTCACAGCACTCACTTGACACCTTACTGTAATCAGTTCTTGCTCAGAATTATAAACCATCAGCTTTCTTTCATTCTCACTTCATCTGATGCAGCTTTTTGGTTTACGGCATGAAAAGTAGTTAGTCTTGCACCTAATTCGTTTTAATTTATTACGATGGAAATCTGAACCTGAGAAATCTAAATACTTGAAAAACATATGTGTTATTCCGGCATTTTACATAAATGTTCGTATATATTGAATATCTGTTTTTACAAAAGGAAGCTTATAGTTTATGTGGATTAATCTGTGTATATAATAGCTTTTCACAGGTCCAGGTTCAATGTTACCCATTCATTCATCATGAAGTACCTTTATATGATACAGAACACAAAGGAGCAAGATACATCAAAATATCATCCCAATGTTAAATGATTACAGAGCAGAGAACATGAAGGATTACCCACTGGTTACGCTTCTCAACTGCAGCCACTGGGTTGTTTTTCTGCTCCTTTCAATTGGTCCATAAGCCTTTGAATTCACAGAAGCATACAAATAGCACCGTAAACATTGTTTGTGCAGTTGCGGATAATCTTGCACTACACTCGCGTCCACCTTGCTGAGATGGACAACTTAGTTCAGATGAGAAGTATGGCTGTATTTAGAGCGGTCACCTTTGTCTGAAGTGCGCCATGCAGCACAGCAATATCAGCCACGAGCAAACTCCCAATCTGGTCGCATTTCCCGAATGGTTGTCTAGGGATCCTCCTTTCGTTCGGGACGTCTGTCCTCGAGCTGCCTCTGCCAAACCTGCAAACGAATATATCTTGTTAGTACTTGTGTATTTATGTTGATGAAAGTATTTAGTTATGTGAGGAATGAAGCTTCAAAACTAAAGTATACCAGAATGGAAATTCATTTGAAGAGCATTCTTAAGAATTTTGTCATAAAATCAACTGCAGTGTCGTTTCTATTCAAAACACTAATTAATAGCATAAATCGGAAAACAGAACGAAATTCGTCAGAGTCAAGCTGTCAAAATGTCTCCAGACAAAATCTTCGGAGACATTCTTGTTTCATAAGGTCACATAGTGTCAATTTTATTTTCTGATTTAAAACCATTCGTGATTATTGTGACGTCTGAGGAAGATGGGCACACTATATTATATTGAAATATTAATATCTGCCTATTTAAATGAAAAATCAGATAAAATTTTAAACCTCTATCTTAATAAAACACTACCTTGTTCTTGGGTAATAAATTTCTTAATGTTACACAAATAAAATACAAGGATTTTACTTATTGCGTTTAATGACTGAAAGAACCAAGAAGTAAAATACAAACTATAACATTTAAATTGGAAATAGGGATGTCAAGGTAGAGTTTGATGACACAAATATAGGAGGAATGTGACATCTAGAAAGATAGCGATTATTAGTTACACTACAACATTTGTAGCGAACGAAAACAAGACATCCTGCCGAAAGCAAAATATTTCTGGTTTTCTCGTGACGAGACGAAATTCCATTGTTTTCTCATTCAACTTTTGGTAGACAAGTATCTCGGTTTATATGCGGCAATGTTAACTTCAGCATCGAGTCATATCTGAGAAAGCTGCTCATCTGTGTCTCGTATGTTTCGGTGTGCAATCAACTAAGTTACCTTTGTTACACCTGAAAAATATATTTTAAAATATTGACAGCAACATGTATGTACTTAAACAGAGCTCATTGTTGGTTCATGAGCACTAATGGTTGACTGTACTATATTTATTGTACAGATGTTGTACTCTAGAGCATTTTTTCAGTTCAGTTGATTAAAGATGGTAAATGCACGTTAGGGACAACAACTTTCCAACTCCAGGAAATGATAGAAAGAACGAAGCAAATAGAACATCTCCAGCAAAAGAATTGCTTGATTAACAACTCTGATCAAACTTCATGGGATATCTATGTTGGAAGGCACCAGTTGCTAGAGACATTTGTAGAAACTACCCTATTGCTCTGCCGCCTTTAATTTTAACACTCCAAAACTAAGAAGAACAAATCTTTAGAAATTCTCACATCCTTAAAAGAGTCTTTTACATAGTTTTCATTTATTGTATATTTGTAATTTCTTTTTGTTAATTCAAAATTGACTTTTCAGTTAGATTACACATAGGAAATATATCGAATCCTGCTTGAAAACTTTGATATGACCAGTATGTTTGATATTTACACGTTAGGGAGACCAGGGAGTTAATTTTCTGTCTCTGTGAAAGAAGTGAATGTAATATGCACCATTGTTGAATTTACTGCTAGAGCAGCAAAACACTGAAGCTCATCAGCAGTATAATGGACAGTAAAACATCCAGTTTCATCTAAGGAATATGTTTGCATTAGTTCAATAGCATTAAACCGATTGGTCCAAAATGTAATGTAAAACGAGTATTTAGAGCGGTGCATTCATTGTCTTACATGCCGCATACAGACGGCTTATTAAGCTACTAAGTCAACTGCGCGCTGTACATTAGTAGCATAGAAATATCAATTCCTTTATATGCCGGACCAACTGCTGATTCACTAGAGACTGAATCACCATCATCACAGAGTTGTAACAATGGAAAAGGTACTGTTTAATGCACCATAAAATTCGGAGTTTATGAATATTTCCCAGCTTCATTTCCCTCTCCTCTCATACCAACATCTCATTTCATTCAAATGCATGCGGCCGAATCTCCTCCTGGTCGACTTACCTAGATCTTGAGCTACTCGTGAAGTGAACTACCATCTATTTGAAGCTCAGCCTGACAGAGTGCAGTAAATTGTGTGAGACAGTGCGACTTGTCATGGCGAACCTATGACACGCGTCCCCTCACTGACACCAGAGTGAGGGGACAACTGCACGGCGATCGTGTTGCATTATACACTGCTGTGCAAAACCTAAGGAAGAGATGGATAAGTAGATGAAGGTGCGGGAGCATGCTGCCAGAGGTCTATCACACGTACACAGAAAGCTGGACGTCACATGGCGTGAGTGTAGCGAGCCTATAGTGCCAAATGGATCTGGTCCCGCAACACGGGGCAGTTGACGAAACAGGACAAGACGGTGTGTGGCAATTAGTGAGTTGTTACGGTGCACCGTAGTGGTGTTCTTCATTGCAACATGGCCCGTAGACACCATTTGGATGACTTCACATGGGAAGAAACATCGGGAAACTGGAAGAAGGGCGAAGTGTGGCGAGTGTTGCTCAGGAGTTTGGAATTGCTCACAGCATTATTTCACGTGCATGGGGAACCTTCCAAACCAAAGGCAGTGCTGTCCCGAGGGGAGGTGGTGGTCGACCACGCTCAACTACAGCAGCAGATGACCGCTACATTACGCAACAGGCAAGAAGGGATCCACACCAAACAGCGGGTGCAATTGCAACCACATTTAACAGGACAGCTAGGCACGCAATCTCACGATACACAGTGACACGCGACTACACAGAGGTGGTTCCTTTGCTCGATGGACAGTATGTTGTGTTCTATTGACATCCGCACATCGCAGCACCGTTTGCGATGGTCCCAAGAGCATAAAAATTGGACCAACGAGGAATGGGGTCGCGTGCTCTTTTCGGATGGGAGTAGATTCACTCTAAGTAGTGATTCTCGACGTACCCTCATCTGAGGAGAGGTGGGAACATCCTTGGACATGATAATTTTGGTGGTCCGGGTGTTATGGTTTGGGGAGGCATAATCTTGCATGGGCACACTGACCTCCAAATCTTTGAACACGGTACGCTCACTGGTCAACGTTATTGGCACACTGTACTATTTCCCCACGTGTGTCTTTTCATGGGTGCAGTCGCCCTGACTTCATTTTTATGGATGGCAATGTGCAACCGCATCGAACAGCGCAGGTGAAGGATCTCTTGGAACGAGAGGATATTCGGCGAATGGACTGTTCCCCCGATTTAAATCCCATTGAACACGTGTGGGATGCTTTGGGTAGACGCATTGCAACACATCCACATGCACCAACGACCATCCAACAGTTGTCAACAGCGCTGGTGAAGGAATAGAACGCCCTACCACAAGAACTGCTTACCAACTTTGTGGCCGGCATGGGAGCACGATGCAGAGCATGCATTGCTGTCCGTGATGATCATACACCCTTTTGATCACCATGTATCTGTTTCTGCAAATCTAGAGAGCCATCATATGCCGTATTGACTTTAGTGTAGTTTATGGTCTATGAATGAAAGTGGCATTTCTGTTCGTCCCATTGCATATTTCGTTTAGTTGCCTACTGTAGCATACCGTAGCAGTTCCCTCTATGTATGATTCAAGTTTAATCGAGCTACGTTACTTGGCAGTGTCACAGCATGCTAAGATTACTTTCGTCTTTAGGTTTTGCACCCCAGTGTATTATTTTCAGTAAAAAGTACTGCAATCTAAACAGGTATGAAATCATTTGAAAGTTGTAAGTGGAATTGAGGAATATATTACATGCAGTGCTTTAAATAACTATTAGTTATTTAAAGACGCTATATATGTCGGAATTTCAATACAGTGTTATTATATAGAGTATTAGCTGGCTGAGGCTACATAAAACATATCATTTTGATTAATCTAGTTTATTCATAACAGATGAACGGGCGGCAAGAACTGCAAGAAATCTCGGCCTATTTAACTTCCAATTTTTTTAATGTTCTTCAGCGATTTTCGGCTGGGTACAATAAATACAGAATTGAAAGAAAAGAGATACTTTCCATTGGATTGTGTGAGACCATAAAATTATTTGACCTCAAACCAGCAGTATTCATCGAGGACTTTGAAACAAAGAAATGTCATTACTTTCTTTCACTTAAAAGAAGGCAGGCAATATTCTTAAAGGTTACTGAAAAGAGTGATCTTAAGGTACCTTTTCGAGCGGTTGAATATTAACAGTATAGAGAGTTTCACGAGAGCTGTATACGTACAAAGGAATACCTTAAAACTGGTGAAGTACTGTAGAAAATCGCATGTGGTTGATGCCGAATAATCTATCCATAAGATAGAAACTCTTCGGCCAGGATGAAAGTTTCTAGAGAGTTACTTACTTTCTCTAGGTCAAAATACCTTGTTAGCAGTTGTTTCTTCAATGAAATCTGTGAAGTCAACAATTAGAAAACTGACTGGTTTATACCAAAGAGCAAATTCCATATTATAAAAAACAGTATCTTAAGATCCTGGTATAAATATCAATAGGATATGTTTAACACTATAATAGTCACACATAGGGTAGCCTAAAATTGATGTTTATTTATTTCGAAAGTTATGTTCTGAGCTACATTACTGTAATATATTTCATGTGTTTATTCTATTCTTTCAAGTATTTATACTTTTCAAGGAAATTACATTTTAATACTGAAGCACAGTGTATTTAGATTTAACTTTAGCGGTATTTTCAGAATAGAATTACGGAACAACCAATTTGATGTACTTATAAGTTATGCAATCTATTAATTAAACAACGTACTGTAACATATAATTTGGAAGTTGAATGTTAGAGTAGAGTTTCATAACATTTGCAGTTTCTCTACCGCCTACCTATAGTAGGTAGAGGAAGAGTTGTATACCACACAGAAATTCGATATTGATATTTCACCAGAAATACAGGTTTGAAGCTCCGTGATTTGAAAAATTAGAGAAAAAGGTTCGTGTATGCGTGTATGTTAACAGAAAACGCAGAACAAAAATATTAAATTGGGATTTAAATTCAGTTTTTCCAAAGATGCAACACGAAGACTTTCAAAAAACGTTCCCCCTCCATAAACTTCCCTTTCCACGGAAAATATTTCGTTATTTTTGAATACTCCAAAATTAGCTCTAACGATTTTAATTAAAACACCATATGTTTAAGATATTTGTATTACAGAATCTTGAATTTTCTATATATTGTGAAGTCCTCTTCATTCTGAATACCTTTTATTGAAGTAGGTTGTTGCTTCACGTATGGAAAGCCAATTTGAATTAGGAATTGTATTGTAGTTCAACTGTTGGGGAGCCAAACTTGATGTAGTTGCAACCGCACGTATGGTATAAAGTTTGCGGTAGCCTTCGCTCCAAGTTTAAAAATATTAACTTTGTAATTTGATTGTTTCTTTAAATATTATATATTTAATTTGCCTCGGCTGCGTCAGTATTAATTTGTAGAGACATGAATTTCTTAACAAGGCGTGGTGCGGTTAAAGAATGTAGGCTTACACAGATTATAATTTTTACTTCAATCCATTTATTAACCCTTGACACTATTTAAAGAAAACTTCACTGATATAGAGAAATGTGAGATTATTTATTAATTACTTGCACTTTTTAACACGTAAACTATTTTCGTCTCACACTGAATATGTCTTAAACTTCTCCAGGACGCGTCTGGTGTCCGGTTAGGAACGCTGTCTACAAGCAACTGACTTCTGAGTTTGTACAATTTGCCCTATTTCAGTTTGTGATTGGCTAATCCTAATGCAATAGAATACTTTTATTTAACTTAAGCAGCTATTTTCTGTTTATGATTGGCTATTTTACAAACTGTCTGAAAATTACATTATTGTTTCCAAGAATTACAAGTAGCATTATTAAACTTTCAAATTCATTGTTGCCTCAAGGTTACCTCATTGTTACCTAATTGTTAGGAACTTTTGACCTATTATTCTCACAGCTCCTAAATTATTAAATTACGTAATACATTCACATAACATTATTGAACATGTACACAATAATATAAACATTAATACAATGACTGTTACATGCATTTTATATATTGTTATATACACATATTGCTTTAAGGCGGGCTGTTATTGAATTTACGTTAAATAATTAGACTGAAATCATTTAAGTGTTAAAAATACTGCCTCATTATATACTGTCGTATAGCTTGTGAACTAGTGTAAGACAAAAACTTGCTACATAAAGATGTAGATCTCATTAAAATACACAATTTATGTCTAATGAAATCTTTGTTGCATTAACCATTTCCAAGTTATTCACTGTTATTGTTTGAAGTTTTGAAATATTTTATTATTTTTTTTAAATGCCAACATATAGTCAGTCGTTTGTTTCTCGTGAGCATGTAAAGAGCAAAATTTCAAAGCCAGCATATAACGATTGCTTTTTGAAAGATTGACTGTAGCTTCACCCTCCTGTAACACTTGTACCTACAAAGAAATGTGTAATGAAACCAATCCTGCAAACGTTTATCTGGATTAACATGACGCAGATAAAAGGATAAACTTTTGTAGGGATTCGTAGAAGAGGGGCAAGGAAAGTCATGCGGGTGTAATATATCAGAGTTTCTATCAAAATAGCCGCCGAGTCATTACACAATTGAAGATAATAAACCTGATGTCAATTTGTACACTAAAAGGAAAAGGTTTTATCACTGGGCTATAGAAACGTAAGCAGAGACATGAGCGTGGCTTTTCAGGTTGTCCTGTTGGCTGGCATATCTCTCATTTTGCAGGGTACTATTGCTATAGAAATGGATAATGCCTCGGCCACAATGTCTATGAACTGTCTTACTACCATCCCTGTAACCAATCATAGAACTTAACCAAAACTAAAATTATTAAGAAAATTATGAAATGTATGTTTAGAATTACCACATTGGAAGAGATTGATATTACTAAAGAATGCTTCAGTATCGAGGAGAAATTCAAGTGGAAAGGATAGTGCGGTCTTAAAGTGCAGAAAACAAACAGATAGACATACGCCGTGGATTAATAGGGAATATCAAAGCAGAAGTCTCTGTAAAAGGAAGTAAACGTAAGATTGGAAGATACTGAAAGATAGGAAATATTCAGTAATAGTATACATAGAGATTGAGAAGACTTTGCATGGGCTAAAATTGGGGTTATAAATTAGAAAGGTTTAACACACAACAAGGATTTACTAAAATGTCCAATCTGTAGGGAAACAAACACAGATTTCCATTGTTTATTATATTGCAGTCAAGTTTATGGCGCGAACGGTTATGATAACATAAATGGAATAATTTAAATGGGGCACATTAATTAGAAATATTTAACTGTAAAATAAATTAAAAATATAAAACTTGTAGGGACTTACGTAGACACAATTAGAGAGAAGTATATAAGAACGAGCTAGGAGAAGGTGAAGCAATTATAGAACAGCAATAGGTCAAGTATAAATAAGGTAACCAGTGATGGAGTGTAACCTGGAGTGTACTGGGACGAAAAAGTGTACGCAAGCATCTTTAGAGAAGGGACAGCTAAGGAGATTAGTAAGATTAGCTTAACTTAGATTCCATTATGTAACAGACTGTACACAATAGCAAGTTATGTATCTAATGTTACAACGAGGAAATAAGAATCTATCTGTACGGAAAATTCGCAGGTACTCTTATATTCTATGCTTTACACTATTTATCCTCTACAGTTAGTATTAAATATCGTAGATTGCATTTCAGAAAATAGAAAGAGTTACCCTGTTTTCTAACATCATACTCTGTACGATCTTAGGAACTAATAGTGCTGATGTGTATGATAAGTTCAGTTACGTTATTCAGGAACACGGAACATTCTCAGCAGGATATTGTAAAACCAGTTAGAGCAGGGTTAGGTGAAGTGAAATACATCTTACGACAGCAAGTTCAACGTCTCCAAAATGACAGGTTACAGCTAAAGTACGTTTAAGAGGGAAAAAACGCATACATAGCATAGTTCATTATTATAACAGTAATATCTTTAACCATGCTACACCACCTTTATCTAGTCAACATTTCTTTACCCAGGTAATATAAAAAGCTCAGTGTTAGTACCTACGAAGGGAATGAAAAAACTTGAACCATTCACTTTATTTTACAATTTGTCGATCTATGCTGATAAATTATCCCGTTTTTGGTAAACACAGTATAATTTTAGTATAAAAAACCTTTTACATATGTTTTTATAAGTTTATACAATCAGATTACAAATAAAGATATCTGGTTGTCAATGAATTCTATTTGATAGATGCTAACCTAAAACATATTGCGAGTGTACCGGAAACTATTTAAATATAGTGGACCATTTAATTTGAGATTACAATATCTCCCTCCTCCCCAGGGGCCTACTACGGTGGGTACGGGATTGGCGCTCCCGGCGTCCCGAGCCACACTCTCGATTGGGTTCCTCTAAGAGGTAAGAGGGCTTATGCCAAACGATCCATCAACTGTGGTCCACAAACGTGTTTGACCTATTTCTAGTTACCTCCCTGAACACAGTCTGACGGATACCGCTGCGCGGGACGGAGGAGGGGAGCCGCAAGGGGTGACTGGGTAATGCGTAACTCCCAGCCCCTGTGTTCGTATCCGCTAATAAAGGTCAGTCCCGAGGAGCGGCCATTACATGAGCTGTTACACACCTGAGGGCGATTGGGTCCCTCTAGCTATGTATTGGGAGGTGAGACCCCAAGGTGAGCAAGGTTCAGGCTAGGACTCTGACCCAAGCTGGGGTGGTGCCCAGGATGTGAGCATGCCATCGGAGACATTTGTAATGGTGGAGAGTATAACCGTTATGGATCCTAAGAATCCAAAACCAACACCAAGCTTAGTGGAAAAGAAGCAGTGGAGTCTTGTGGTCCTCGCTACTTGGTTATTAATAGAAGGAAGAAGAAAGTTTACATCGGTGAACCCTTTTATAGTTCAAAGGGATCTCGATAGATTGCTGGTCCGGTTAAGTCGTGCATTAGATCCCGCAATGGCACGCTCCTGGTTGAAGCGCATTCAGCAAATCAGGCAGGGAAAATACTTAAAGGCAACATGTTAGGTAGCTATCCGGTTATGGTTGAGATGCACAGGACATTGAACTCCTCACGCGGTATGGTAAGGATCCGTGCATTAGATGGCATGACCAATGAGGAGATTCAAGAAAATCTTGAAGAGCAAGGCGGTATATCGTGTCCAACGGAAAGAAGGAGGTGAATTACTGCCTACTCATACCCTGTTCCTTACCTTTGACCGGGTATATCTCCCTCAAAGGATTAAGGCAGGGTATGAAGTCATTGAGGTTAGGCCATATATACCGAATCCGCTGAGATGTTATAGGTGTCAGCGCTTTGGGCACACCAGTGATTTCTGCAGCAATGAATGTATCTGCGTTAACTGTGAAGTCACCTCTCACGATAGAGCATGCACATTAGCTCCAACGTGCGTTAACTGCAGCGGAAAAATATCTATTAAGTTCCAGAGAATGCCCCCTTTTTACAGAGGAAAGAGCGATCCAAGAGATCCGGGCTAGGGAGAAAGTGTCCTTCTCGGAAGCCCAGATATTCTTGCGCAGCCCTCTATCCCGAGGTCCGGTACCTACAGCTCAGTTGCAGCTAAGCCGGTACCGAGGCGGGAAATAGCAACCGAGACCGATATAAACGGGGCCACTATCTCAGAAAAGATTCTCGTTGCCAGAACACAGCCAAAGCTTTCAAAATAAACACCGACGACAGCATCAACATCTGCCAAGTCCCCTACTGGAAATATCACACCAGTAAAATCACCAGCAAGACCGTTGACCTCAAATAATAATACCGGCAAGCCTATAGTATATAATGCATCACCAGTAAAATTCAGGACCAGTTATGTGAGAACCGACTTCCTGAAGCAAAGCGATAAACCTAAGGGTAAAAAACATCCACGAGTATCTCCTCGGAGATCCTCCTCTGAGGAATGTTCTGGGAAGGACTCAGATCGGCGATCATCATCTTCCCGATCTCAACTTCTAATCGGTTCGAGGTTCTCGAGATTTTCTATTGGAAAGGGGTCCTCCCCGTGGAGGAGATGGAGGAGGAGCATTCTGCCCACACTGCCAGAACGACAGTGAAAAAGAGGCAGGATAAATCCTCCGTTAAAGGTGTTAGGCCGACACCACAGAAAAAGGGAAAATTTATTCGATTACCGCTTTCCACAACGTAATCAGTTTCTAAGATTAAGAACTTATCCCGTTATAATTGTAATGACTATCCTAATATGGAACATCCGTGGAATTAGAACACATCGACCAGAGCTTGAACTTTTACTGAACAATTATGAGCCTTTGGTCATGTGTTTACAAGAGACTAAACTCCGTCCGCAAGACAGCTTTCAGCTTAGACGATATACCCTAGCGCGATGTGATCTCACACCGGAAGAGGGTATTCCTGTGCACGGGGGTACTATGATGCTCATCAGAGATGATACATATGGAATCTGTATGCATACAGTCGGACATCCAATCGGTAGCTGTAAGGATTAAACTGCCATCCATCTGATTTACCATCTATAACATTTACCTGTCTCCATCCGATGACCTATTGCTCATGGGTTTAGAAGATCTAGTCTCTCAGTTACCAATGCATCTTCTGTTGGTGGGAGACGTTAATGCCCATCACCCTCTTTGGGGCTCCCCTCGGCCTTGTGCGAGAGTTAAATTAATTGCTAATTTGTTGGACAATAATAACCTAGCTGTTCTGAACACCGGAGAGCCTATATTTCTCTCAGACTTCTACAACACTTTTTCACACTTTGATATTGCGGTTTGTTCACCACAATTAGCAGTTTCCTTGCAGTGGAATGCCATTTCTGAATTACTCTCTAGTGACCAATTTCCTTGTCTTATTAGTCTCTTAACACAGGATATATGTTCCCCACGCCTACCTAGATGAGCTTAGATTCAGCCAACTGGAATCTTTACTCCCAGTTGGCGTGTTTAATTACAATGAGCACGACTGTGTGGATGTTTTGGTCCAACATCTCACAGAGAACATTCTTTCTGCTGCTGAGCAAGCTATTACACGGTAGACTGCCAACCCTCGTCGACGTCCAGTGCCTTGGTGGACGGAAGAGTGCCGAAATACCATTCGTGCTCGCAGGCGTGCTCTTAGGACTTTCCAGCGTCACCCCACACTGGATAACTTAATTGACTACAAGAAAATGCGTGCCAAGACTAGATATATTATAAAGGATTGCAAAAGACACCTGGAGCAAGTTTGTAGCTTCATTTATTCGACATACACCTTCCTCTGTCGTTTGAGAAGTTAAGGCGTGTGGCCGGAAAATAGACCCGCATGCCAATTACCGGTCTTAAAACAGCTGTTGTTGATGCATTTGACGTGGCTAACACATTTGGCTTGCTTTCACTTAAGTGTCTAGCTCAGATAAGTATTCGCCCGCGTTCCTTCATGTTAAGACTCAGGTCGAATCTCAAGGTTTCCTTTTTCGTTCAGGAAATCTTGAAGATTACAATCGCCTCTTCACCATGGCGGAGTTAGAACACGCTGTTTCATATTCGCGACTATCACCACCAGGACCTGATCGTATCCAAGTACAAATGCTCGGACATCTCTCTCCTAAAGGTAAGGCTTTCCTACTCGAGGTCTATTATCGTGTTTGGATTGATGACATTTTCCCAGAAAGGTGGCGGTTTCCATGGTCAAGCGGCTGCTCATAAGCCACACATCACGCAAGAAAATGCCAAACGACGCCTCGCTTGGTGTAAGGAGCGTCAACATTACACGATTGAACAGTAGCAAAACGTTGTGTGGAGTGAGGAATCACGGTACACAATGTGGTGATCCGATGGAAGGGTGTGGGTATGGCGAATGCCCGGTGAACGTCATCTGCCAGCGTGTGTAGTGCCAACAGTGAAATTCGGAGGTGGTGGTGTTGTTATGGTGTGGTCGTGTTTTTCCTGGAGGGGGCTTGCACCCCTTGTTGTTTTGCGTGGCACGACCACAGCGCAGACCTACATTGGTGTTTCAAGCACCTTCTTGCTTCCCACTGTTGAAGAGCAATTCTGGGATGGCGATTGCATCTTTGAACACGATCGAGCACCTGTTCATACTGCACGGGATGTGGCGGAGTGGTTACACGACAATAACATCCCTGTAATGAACTAGCCTGCACAGAGTCCTGACTTGAATCCTATAGAACACTTTTGGGATGCTTTGGAACGCCGACTTCGTGCCAGGCCTCGCCGACCTACATCAATACCTCTCCTCAGTTCCGCACTCCGTGAGGAATTTGCTGCCATTCCCCAAGAAATCTTCCAGCACCTGATTGAAAGTGTGCCTGTAAGAGTGAACGCTGCCATCAAGCCTAAGTGTGTGCCAACACCATATTGACTTCCAGCATTACCGATGGAGGGTGCCACGAACTTGTACGTCATTTTCATCCAGGTGTCCGGATACTTTTGATCACGTAGTGTATATGTACAAGTAGAATTATTACTGCATTTAAATCGGTTTTCTATAGTTTTCGCTGTGATCATGTACTTTCATATATTTACAAAAAAACTTCTTTGACTTCTGCTTTCTAGGTTGTTCTTACTTATGATTATTCACATTCATTTTTTGATTGTCATCTTTTTCATTTTGATTCACAGTTTTCACATGGTTATGTTAATTTTTGTTATGAGCATCACTACAGAAATGTAAAGTATTCGATATAGTATAGAAACCCCTTTTCAAATGTCTGGATTACCAACTATATATCTTCGGTACGATCTTGTTATGTAGTTGAAGGTAATTATTTTGTTATGAAACGTTTGCACTAACCAGATTGAAACGCTGCATTTTCTGTAATGCGAAATAAACGCTACCAACAGTTGAAAATAATGATCTCTGACAGAATTACTGCAGTGAAGCATAAAATAATAACGTGATTTCTGTTACACTGTTGCAGTACGTTAAGAAGAATTCACAGATACTATTTGAGAATATAAAGAGAAACTGGTGACCTAACTGGCACATCTTCTCATGTTGTAGATTGGAAGGCTATGCAATCCCGGCGTTTTACAGGCTATAGCAAAACAATGTCCCTTAACGCTATATCGAGTTGACTGCTATTTGTCGTGCTCCACTTGCGCAGCAATGTGTATGCTGGGCTTTACCACATGAACGTATAATTTCTTTGATTTCCATTTGCGTTTGTTTTGCTTTATAGAAAGCCCGTATGGGAGAGATAACAATATTTTTTGTTTGAAACTTGTTAATGTAAAGAGCTTTTACTATCCAAACTTCAATTAAATCATAAATTACTATTAGAATCAGTCTGATCTATTGAAAAAAATAAATAAATTGAATGGCATTGCATTAATTTAAAATTACCAATATAAAGCATTTTACAAATAACGTTTTACTCTTTGTGGACATTCCTACATACAGATGAAAGACAAAAAGAGTTCTGCACTAGTATGCACGATACATACCAGATGAATTCTGTTTTCCTTGTAGATATTTTAGAATTTTATATTTGTGACCTTCTCTGGTTTCCCTAGGATTATGAGTTCATATTGGATTATCGCAGAGACAGCTTTTTACTCTTAAGTTTATTGTTTCCTCTATATGGTTGTAACAGGTGTTCGAAGTGACGACATCGTCCTGCGAGGTGTAGTGGTTACCATGCTTAGCCTCTAGTTTCCAAGGTCGCGTGTTCAAACACGGTGGAGGGCAATGGATTTCTTCGGTCGAAAAATCCTTAGTATGGCTTCCTTAGGAAGGGAAGTAATGCCGGTGGTCCCGCGTCGTAGATTTACGACACTTAAAAGAGCCTCAAGCCTGATAAGGAGGCCTCTAAGCAAAATATCCGGTCTTTCACGCCCAGTACAGATGGGACTCTAAGAACGTCCATGAATAAAACTCAATTTAATGTTTGAAGTGGCGACCCTGATGGAACATGCTTTCCTTGAGTTTTAGCATCATCGTCAGCCTAATAGCCGACATGGTCACTGTGATACTACGGCCGGCTAAGACGATGCATTTTCTGAGATGTTGACCGGTGATTAGCCTCGCAGTACAGTAAATCTCATATCGTGACCACTGCAGGAACAATAATGGGCTATATGTATATTAGTAGACAGTTTTGCATTAGTAGGCATACTTACATTAGTGAACGTAATTTACAGCATTAGTAAACGTGATTATAACATCTGTAAACAGAATTAATAAACATAATTAGAGCATTTGTAACTTTTGCATGATACACGACTTAATATGGTTTCTCTATCTACAATTATATAATTGAATTAGAGGATGGACTTTAAATTTTATTCCACTTGTTGATGAATTTTAAGAAAGAAAACGCTTTGGGGCGAAATTGGCAGTTGTTTAATACTTGTGAGATAACTACTGGAATTTAATTCTGTCTTCTTCGGTTGTTCTATTGGCTGCATTCTGTGATGTGGTGTATGGTAAGTTTTCCCACGTTGTTATTGGGCCTGAAACGGCATTTCATCTAGTAGAATAAGCGTCTCCTATTTTAGAAGGTGGTCTTAGAGATCTTCATTGGGTGAGCCGTGATAAACATATGACCCTATTAGATGGTCTCCTACTATACCAGCCAAATGTTGATGCTGGACCTAACAGGCGTTCTCGCATCCAATGAAAGTTGACAGTGCTCCAATAAATGCATACTGTGGTAATTTACTCAGCCTGTGCAGTCGAATCCTGCTTCATTTGTGAATAATACAATTGATAAAAAGCGTCTGTCTTGCTCGTTTTGTCCAAACACCTACCCAGCGAGCACATTCTTTGCCCATGGTCTGGCAACGGCAGCTCCCGGTATAATTGCAGAAGGATGGAACTTTGCAGGATGTGATATTCTCCACATGGAACAATGGTTGATACTGGATCACCTATGACTTCTCTCGTACTACAATGTGGATGATGAATGTCACAGTCAATTCACACGCTCCATTCGTTGCTTAGTCATGTATGAGATATACTTCTCATAATTCTATGCAATCCATAGAAATGCGCGTTCTATAGGAGATCTCAATATGCCCTTGTATTAGTCTGCATCTCCCCGTATAATAACAGTATGTCTAGATACTCCTTAAACGAAAACTCGGATCTACAATGAGCAGGAGATAGTGGGACCACTATTTGAAAGCATTCATTTCCTATAATGATTTATAAACTCGCATTCGGACAAACATCATGCTACTCTAGAATTTTCGAAACAGAGATGCTGATTAAAACGAAGAGGAAACTAATTAATGCTTCAAGAATCGTCGTTCCAATCCTGGACGTTCAACGTTACAATTCAGTGTGATAACTATTATTCTGGTAGAGCACATCATTAAAGGATATCGTATCCTTACCGGATGGATGATGAATTACGGACATAGCCAGCGAACACCTGAATTTTCGTTGTAAAATATAAATTTGTTTAGTTAGCATGGTACAGGTGAATAAATTTGCTCTGTTTACGTCGACAACAATGTGTTGTTGAAATATTTTGATGAAGCACTGATTTGCATAAGCTTTGATCCGTTTTCTGGGTTATACTTGTATCGTTGTGTCGTACTTTCTCTTGAAGAAAACAGGTTAATGGGAGTCCGAAAAGCAATAATACACTTTAGGTTTACGTATCCCCACCGGAGTTACCAGGGTAGTTTGTTCCAGAAGTTTTAGCAATTTCTGTAGGCGCGTTAGTTTAGCAGCAGTGAATTAAAGGCACTACACGCTAACAAAAACATGTATTTCGAAACATTACACATTTCGTGGTAGGTATAAGGGGTGTAGAGGAAACCGAATCGATAGTCAAAGGTTAAAAGTGGCGCGGCAGATATCGCAAGAAACAATTGAATAGCGGCAGCACTAAAATAAAAAAGGTATTGAAAAACTCAAAACAATGATAATGGATATTATTTGAAATTGTCGATGCCACATAAATTTATTTGAAGTAAATTATGTGTTTTAAAGAGTTCTATACATTTTCCCTAGTATCTTCTTGCATATCTCTTAAGGTTTACTAGTTAAATGAAATTATACAAAATTCCGTCCAAATAAAGAGGACTTCATGGGCTAGTAACATAAAATTTAATGTATACATTTTATTTGTCATGTAAATATCTTAAGTGTATAGTATTTTAATCAAAATCGTTAGAGCCATTTTTGAGAAAATAAAAAAAGAATCCAAAAATGTTTCATATAAAGGGAGGTTGTGCGGTGTGGCGATTTTCTTGAAAATCACCATGTCGCATCTTTGGAAGCCACTGAACTTAAATACCAAATTCGGTATTTATTTGACTTTTAGTTCTTGAGTTATACTGTTAAGAGATACACAGTCAATCACACACACACACACACACACACACACACACACATTGACCATTCTGTAAAAATGTTTTTCTGAATTCTGGATGCCTCAAAACATCTATTTCCGATGAAATCTGGATATCAAATTTTTAGGTGGAATGCAATACTAAGTTGGGTGGAATGTTCTATGTAATACTGTGGTTAAATTCAAAACAGTATCTCCTAAAAAGAACCTATAACACAAAGGCCTACATTATGCAAGAGATCCCAGATGTGATAGTATATTTTGCTCGGAAAACGACGACGCTCCAATTGCACAATTTCTGCATGACCAGAATCAAGCTAAATGACATTGCTCTTTAAATAATCAAATCCATTTTAGGCTCACATTGCGTGATGCTAATTTCTGCACGTACTAGCGGTCCCAGCAACGTTATCTATGCACTGATTATGTAACGTGCGATCAGCCAATCAGCTGCACTATGAGGCAGAAATTCACACGCGGGGTCACATATGCTCAGACCTCTGCTTGTTTCGTCCACGGAAACGTTTCTGATGTTGCTTTCGTTATTTTAGATCGTCAAATTCTATAGAAAGTTTACATGTATGGCGATTATATTCTTGCTTTCGCCTTCAATGCCTACTTTTGCAGTATTAATAAAATTGAAAGCATTGGAAAATTAATTTGACTGGAAGTTTATGTGTCGTTTCTGGATTTCAAATAGATCAAAATAATCCAAAGAACAGGGAGCTGTTGCCTCATTTTACATATAGTTTCGTTAGCATTTATTGAAAAGGAAACTAAAAGAAAAATGCAGATGTTAAATAGACAAATGACTTATCCTAGTCATTACTAATCACTAATTGTGGTTAAAGAAACCATTCATACAATATGTTTTGTGCACTTTGCGCCACCCCCGACAAAGGATTCCATAGATGAAAGGGTTTCGATTTCGTAGGTAATAGATATTTTGCTGTGCATAGGAGCCTGAGAGTCTGCTGTTTGGAAAGCAAAATGATGACTTGTGCTAATGAAAACTTATACAGTGAGCACTAAATGTTTCACAAGCCGGCCTTGTAGCTCAGTTGATGCAGCATCTACCTGCTGGCGAGGGGTCCAGGGTAGGGGTTCGGAATTTTTCTCTAGCTAAGATTGTTCCCTATCCTCCCCAAAGTCTGGAAGTATGAATGGGAGTTTTGCTAATTTCTGAACGTACTAGCGGTCCCAGCAAGTTTACAGAAATCAAACGAAAAGCGAATACGAGTTAACACTATTGCCTATAGGCAATAATACGTTCCAAAGGAAAAGCCGCCGATAAGACCATTGTAGTTAAGGGGGGACGGGGCTATAAATGGAACTAAAAAGAATAAAAGAAAAAGGAGATCAATATACCTTACTTGATGTGTCTATGGATATAATAAAACTGTAACTGAGCATTTTATGGTGATTTTCTATTTGAATGACAATCTGATAATAACGTGTATAATGAAATAACATGACCTTTTGAAACCTTTATTTACATAATTGCATGTAAATAAACTAAAAAATATGAAATTTGACAATATGCACATTGGTCCCACTTAGAGAATAGAATATAACATGAAACCTAAATAATCAACTAATGAGGCATAAAACATTAAATATCCAGCTTATTTTAGAGTTTTCTGAGAAACATTTTGTAACTGATGTTTATACGCATTATACTTCTGAAAGTTTTGTTCTATACCAAATTTCGATAGAATGATTATTTAAGAAGTTTTGATAAAGTGAGAGAGGAAGTGGGAGTTAGAGAAAATCCCCACATTTAGATCAAGTGCCAACGGAGCTGCGGGTTTAGCTAGTCGTTTAATGGCACTTTTAGTCATATTCTATGTCAATGAAAAAGGTGCTATAAAAAGAATTATTTGGTGAAGGGAATTTTCTGAAAGTCCTTGCGTTGCGTTTTTAATTTCTGCCTTTCTTTTTGTTTTTCAGTTACGTAGTTCTTACACATAAGCAAGTGTGACTGTTTATTAAAACATTTGTCTTTCAATGTCAATAGGGGACCGATTTTGAATACAATTTTGGTATTATGATTTAGTGTGGAATGCGATACCGTAGGGTTTCAAGGTTTCCTTTGTTATATATCGGTGATTTCCAAAATTTTCCAGTTGCTGCTTCATTTATAAGCCCTACAATTCCTATACCCCCTACAGTAATTGCAAATATTTTGTCTTAAAGTTAATATTTAAAAATAATGTATATAAATGAGAGGATTTCAAAATTTGCAACAGCAGCTAACTATAAAAAAACAAACAATATGTGACTGAAAGAAGACTATAAACTTAAATATATAAACATAATTTTAATTCCGAAAATTATCAATATCAAGGTACTGTTTCAAATCCAAACGGATCTTTTGAAGAGAAGTTTGGTGTAGATCTAACTAAATAAAGATAGAGGTTAGAGACAGTCATGTGAATGTATCATATGCATATATTGCATTTTACACAACGGCAGAGTGCTTAAATTGTATGTGAGGGATTGAAATATTTGTAGCGGGAGCCTGTGTAGATGACCAAAGCTTTGAATAAAAGGATCCAATGATTTAGATAAGGTATAAGTATAGGCTTGAAACCCAAAGAAAGAGTTGTTAATATGGCTAGGCGAAGCTTTTAATATTGTAATGCAACTTGTAATACTCGAGGGTCCAGTAGCTTAAGTTTAAACGTTTTGTTTCAGATTCGTCAAACGGTGTAAACCGAAGGGTAAGGATTAGATTGCAGGTTGGCCCATTATTTTCGTCGAATCTTACAAAATGCATCCATAGTTCCGTAGAATAGTAAACCACATATACCAATAATAAATATTGTACAACATCAGAGGGAATTTGGATATTATTAACATAAAACATCTTCAATATAATATTTTAAGCATATTTAAGTCTGATTATACCCCTGTAGTGCCATTTTAAAAACAAAGACCATGTAATCTCCTGTCAGAGCATCCTGCATAAAGTCCGATCTCGTCACGTCGGATTTACATATTTTTGGTGTAAATCCGACGTGGTGTAAGTGCCTTAAGGGGCCATCGATTCACCACCAAGAAGTGAAGGCAGTAGTGCATACATGCCTTGCTGTTCAGCCGACAGGCTTTTTTTCTGAGGCATCGGGAAGCTTGTGCAACCTGATCAAGTGCATTGAGAAGCAAGGGAACTACATTGAAGAATTAAGTAATTGTAAGTTTCTATTGTTATAATAAATTAAAAAAATTATGTGCGAATACTTTTTGACTTACCCCCGTACAATCTCCTCCCTTCTGTCTCTCTTCCAAATGAAAACAAATACACACATATGCGCACACATTTCTCTCTCCCTATTAATATAGACTTCCGTATAAAACAAAAGCTTTGGGTTCTGAAATCTACTTCCCTATATTTCTGTTGCTGTTTGTTATAAAGAAAGGGAGAAGACAAGAAGACAATATTGATACACGTAAGTATAAAATTATGTGGAAAATCATTTAAAGTGACTTTATTAAATAAAATAAAATTTTATATCAACATATAAAATTATATGTTCGAGAAACTTCAAAACTTTTTATCGTTTTACTCCGCCAGCGCATTTTTTCAAACCAACAGCAGGCACTGACAGGTCAGTACGGTAGCAGCAAGCTACAAGAAAATGCAACTACGTGCCGTACAGCTGCTTCCATTGTTGAGCGAGATAAATACTAGGAGTATTTTTAAGGGGGTGGGGAACATGGAAAGCAGGATGTAAAGGATTAACGAGAGTCGGGAAAGGTTTAAAATAAAAAGGAAAAGGGTATAGGAAGGATTTTGTGGTGTCATTGGAACTGTATCGCTTTTGCGGATTCCAGGTTGGGAAATTAACTGACCAACAGCTATCGGTCAGCGAAGAAGGTAAAGGACCGTAAAATTCCTTGGCCTATGTCCAGCTTGTCATCAAAGCGGATTCAGGATGAGAGAATGGATATGAGTGAAGATGGAAACTTGTAATTCTTTATTTATAGTTTCTGCGACATCTGAAAGGAGGGCTTATCATTTGTAAGATGTTATGCCTCAGGAGGCTGCCGGTTCCTCGTTGGCTGTAGTAGCTCGGAGACCTTTCTTAGCTCGTGATGTTGGTCCAAGAGCTTGTAATCGATATGGCCACCTGTAGGACTTAGCTGTTCTATTTGGTACGAGTTGGTGCCAAATTGTCGTTGGAGTTCTGTTAGACTGTTGCTATTGGAACACGGAAATACTCGGGGGGCAGCTAACGTAGCCTACATTGCTATCCACCATCGCGATAGCACAGAACCGATGTCGGAGGGCCAAATCTTGCTCTGAAGTGTTGACGTGAAGTAGTCGTGAAATACAGAAGTATAGGTACTTCATGTCCAAAGCAGCAGCAGCGGTGACAAGGAGATACACGTGTGCTGGAGTTGGACATAAAGAAAATTAATTCCTGCAAGCTGAATTTCTTCCTCCAGCACGTCGTCGCGGTCTCCCTGGTCTGTCAAGATGAGGCGGACGAGGCTAGTGGAACCCTTTACCGAAAAAATCTGGCTTGTCGGTGCAGTCTAAACACCCTTCGGATGAAGTGCAGAACAAGAAAGTTGGCACAGGAACGGATGACGGCACCGTAACGATTCCCTGGAGGGGGCGCGCTACAGTTACTGACCATAGCTCTTTCCGGTGGAACATGTGAAATAGGTCTTCGAGCTGGTTGTAGTGAGGGCAGAATCCGCGTGTAACTCCCCTCCTGTGGCTGGTGTCCGAAACTGCTGAGTCGTCAGTGGCTTTCTGACGAATAAGCCTATACCAGGAGAATCAGTCGCTAGCTTTCTATGCAATCCGCAAGCCTTAATTGAAATTGTCGGTAATTTTTTCAAAATAATATGATGTTCAGCGGCTTCGCTTCTTGTAGCATATTTATTTGTTCTTGCACCTAAATAGCATTATTTATTAATCATTTCACCATTGCAGATAAGCTTCAGAAGATTTAAAAAAGCAATAATCTAGCATTGATCTGAAAGTAGGACTCCAACAGAGGTGTCTAGCGGCCCCTTGGATAAGTCTATAAATTGTGTGTTGGAACCAGTGGATCAGACCTCGTTGCAGCAAAAATGTTTTTACTTATTCTGTTTTAATCTTTTATCATCTAAGCAGAAGAGCTTAAACCAACATTATTTATTATGATGTAGTTATTAATTTAATGTTTTAATATCCAGCGCTGTAGGATAATGTTAGTTATTTGAAGTTAATTCTTTCTTAAATGCACTCAGGAAATCACCATAAATATTCATTTTAATTTTCTGTGTCCTAAGTTAGGGCACAACTTATTCCAAATTATAATTCCAAGTTGAAAGGACTAATGAAAGCAGGGGAAGATTTAACCTGTTTCATAATATTTGAACCACGCTACCGCCAAGTAACCGTTAGAAATGATAATGGTATTAATCAATTATTT
The DNA here is from genome assembly GCA_030765065.1 of Deroplatys truncata. Classification (NCBI taxonomy): domain Eukaryota; kingdom Metazoa; phylum Arthropoda; class Insecta; order Mantodea; family Mantidae; genus Deroplatys; species Deroplatys truncata. Next base: position 249,822,675 of record CM060981.1, read on the forward strand.
AGTAACTTGAACGTTTATTATATTCTTATATTATTCTTAGCATTATATATTATCCTTAGGCAAACAGACTTTGTTACAATTAAAAAATTTGCATGTCGCTTTAGGACACTATTTTCGATCCATGTTCTTGATGCTTAATTTATTTTGAGGTTATAGTATGAAGGCAGAAATGTACACTGTAAAATACAATATTTTAAAATGGTAACATAAAAGGTGTGTCTATAGGTGAAAGGTCTAATGCTTTTGAGATGGACCTTATTTGGAGGAGATTTTCTCTGGAGGCATAGATGAAATTTGGGCAACATTGGTGAAAAATCCGACTTTTCGTTTTTTGCCTTCAAATTATATGCTTTGCACTTTGTACTAGCTACTGTAGTTTAAGCCGCATCGCCATTTAAGAGGTCATTACGTCATGTTTTAAATGTCCATGTGGGGATGGACGTGGCTCCTGAAATGCATTCATTACTCTATTGCAGCAAAATCGCGGTGGGATTCAGTGCTGCTAAATGTTAGCAGGGACTTTTCTGCAAATATTCATGAAATATGGCTTCAAGGGCGTTTTGCATTGCGAATGTAGACCACGTGCTCGTATTTTGTGAATTTCAGACAAGATATACACTTTGTACGAGAAGTTTTCTTTATTATGCCCTATAAATAGATAAATACAGCTTATAATAAGAATAGGTATATTATAGTATAAGATAAGGCAAGGAATGCTAAATGTCTTCTTTCTGTTAGAGAAAATCTGGTTCTTTACTTAACTGTGTGTAAACATACAGCAACTAATTCTCTTCTCCTGTCAGAATCTACCATATAGTTTCAAAGATTGTATGTTAGGTGGATTAAATTTTCATACATTTCTTGCTATTAATTGGTATATCATTATTACAAAATGGATAGGCCTAATAAGAAAAGGCAGACAAGAAAATCCCTTGCAGAACGAAAAACATGTCTAGATGGAAAACTGGGAAATCTGAGAGGGAAATAAGCAAATTTAGGCCTACAATAAATAAATCTTGAAGAAACAATTTCAAGTGTAAAAGGTTTCAAAATTTCTCCAAAGAGGGTGAAAATGCATGTGGAACTACCAAGTTCAGATTACGACTTTACGCAACGAAGTTTGGAATCAAATATTCAACAGTTTAGCATGCAAAGATTGTGGATTTCAGGGTCTGAAAGCAACATTTACTGATACAAAATGTTTTACCAGTAAAGTAGTTGTACGATACAATGCTCTTCTTATCATAAAAGTTATGTGGGTACTTACAGTAGCTCTAAAGTTGCCAATTATTCCTTTAGGTTACTTTTGATGTAAATAGCAAAATGGTTGATGCATTTATGGACATTGGAAAACGTCATACAGTTATGCAGAAATTTGGTATGACCATGATTATGGGATGCATGAGTTCCTCTACTTACAATTCTCATCTCTTAGATAGAATTGCTGCAGTGTGAAGTGCTACGTATGGCACACAAGGCTGTTCTTCGTGCCCAGAATCCTGTGAATCCAGAGCTGTCTGTGCATGACACTGTTGACATTTCTGTGTCATATTTCTGTACCTGTCGCAAGAGGGGGTATTCTTTTGTTTATGGAATTGGGATTGCAATAGATGCTTTTACAGGTTTGGTGATAGATTTTGAAATTAAATCCAAGTATTGTGGCATATGTGTAGTTAAAGATAAAGAGTTAGATGAAAGCAGCGATGAATATAACGCGTGGGTTTAGAATCACAATGGTACATGTAAGGCAAATTACACAGGGTCTTCTGGATCTATGGAAGCAGCTGCTGCCAACGATATCTGGAAAACATTCATTGCTTTGTGTAATATGAGTTACACTACCATTGTTTCTGATGGCGACTCAATGACTAACCTGCTTCTTCAGTCCTTATCAGTGTATGGTTCAGATGTATAGATTACTAAAGATGAATGTTTGAACCACATTGCTAAGTGTTTGGGAACAGGCTTTAGACATGCAGTGAAAGAAAAAAATTGAAAGGTAAAGTTCTCGGAGGAAAGAAACCAGGCAGATTGAAAGTCAAAACCATTTAAAACTTCAAAAGTATTTTAGAAGGGCAATTAGAAACAACGTTCCAAATGAAGACAGATGAGATCTACAATATTTGCAACTCTCTATCATGTCAACTGGTGAGAAATATCCTGGAGGTATATCATTTTGGTGCTTTTATAATCTCCTGTTACTAAAAGTGAATAACCCCCTAAACATGCAGGAAATAGAACATTTCTTGCATCCAATGTACTCAGTGAAACTATGCCAGTATATCAGATATTAGCCTTACTAATTTATTAGAGAGGTGTAAAAAAGGAAAAACTCAAAATGCAAAGGAGATTTTGCATAGTTTAATATGGAGTGAATGTACAAAAGAAAATTTTGTTTCTAAAAGTAAATTACAAATTGTAGGGACTTCAACTAGTGAATTCAATATGGGTTGAGGCTGCTCTGTATGCAAAGGAAAGAGTCACGGCTGCTAAAGTAAGTCCAGTCAGCATAAGAATTAGTAGTGTCGGGGATAGGCGAAGATTAAAGTAGAGTGCACTAAGTACAGTAAGTGCATTCAAATCAGAAAAAGTAATAGTTAACAGTGGTAAAACTTAAAGAAGAGGAAGCTAAAAAGTTAGCTGAAGGACCATCACATGGTTCAGGGGAATTCTAAAGCAGTAAGTACGAGTGTTGTTAGACATTTAAAACTTTAAAATCATTTTTCTTTGCTTTCTGTTTTTCTACATTTTTAAATGATCAAAGTTTTATGAAGCAGCTATCTAATAATATGTGTGCAAAATTTCAATTTAATATATTAGGAATTGCATTGTAGGGAGCATTTTGATCATTTAAAAATGTAGAAACACAGAAAGCAAAGAAAAATGCAACTCAAAGTACTTCTCTTCATCCCCACTACCTCCAAGGCATCCTACAACCCCAATACCTTCTATAATCATGGTTAAGACGTATCAAAGTAGGTAGACGCCTATCACACTTTCGGGCTGCCCTCTGCTTGCCAACTTGTTATTGAGTTTTCATTTTGAAAATTATTGATGATTTGTGAAAAAGATCATCTATGTATTCAATAATTTTTTTCCCAAAACTGTTTGACACACCAAACACCAAGTTTAGCAGACACTATCAAAAGTAACATATAGCCAGTGTTTATTTTTTTATAAGAGATAATGCTTTTGTACTGCACTAAATATATTTTTTGGAAACACTATCTTAGATAGAAGAATGAGATTTGGTAGACGTACTAGACACCCTTTGGCACAAATAAATACGAACTTTCACATCCTTGTGACCAAAAATATGGATGCTATCAATTTTACAAATGCCTCCCCTTAAATTGCTTTTCATTCAGTGTGGGACCTTGGTCTATCTAAACATGTAAATAAGCTTTAAAGCGTGCGGACGTAAGGCATATCTATCACTTACCATATTGTATTAATTCCATAGAACCTAGGACAAGTCATTTACCTGTTTTGATTTACATCTACAATGTCTGTGAAAGAGAGAGGATAAAATTTGCTGCATAAATGCGCTAGTCTTCAGAATTAATTGTATTTTATTACGTCTTTATTGGTTTATTTATACAGTTTTGTTCATCTTAACAACGCTATAGAACGTTTCTTAAGGAAGGCTTTGAAATAAAGCTTGCGTTTTTTATTTATGAGCGCTCTTTAACTGCTATGGTCCTTAGCGTCCAACTGGATATTTTGTTCAGAGGTCTCTTTACCAGGTTTGAGGTTCTTTTACGTGTCGTAAATCTATGATCCGGGACCACCGGTTTTGCTTCCCTTCTGAAGGAAGCCATGCTAGGATTCATTACAGGAAGGCTTCGATATATAGCCTATAGTGATCAAAATAACACAACACAATTATTTTAATACATATATATATATATTAAAATCATTATATATCTATATATAGCTTTTCGGAAGTTGTGTTCAGGGTGAAGATCATAATACTTTTGGAACTGATAATGCGGCTTCTTGCAGGAGGCAGCACCCATGCGACAGCATTAGCTTAGGCGTTCTTATATTATAGGCATTACAATTCGGTAAGTTGTGAAATTTATCAATCATTAATAGTCTAACTAGCAGGATAAAAATAAAAAATATGATCTTTTACATTTACCTGACATTCTCTATCCTCTATCGCTTATTAGTGGGTTACAAATTATTCTTACGAAGGTTTATTTTCCTGTATACGTTATCCAGATAAATCTTTCCGGAAATAGTTGCATTACAATTTCGTTATAGATACAAAGTGAATAGCGAGAGTCAAATGTTTTAGAATTGAACGCTATATGCTGGCCTTAAAATTCCATACCCTTTCCATTACATCACCAGAAATAACTGAAAATCGACAGGACTTGGAAAGAAAGTTCGAACAATTCGAACCATTAATAAAAGCTACCTCGGAAATGGCTGATACCACAAAAAAAGTTATTTGAAATAAATTGTGTGTTTCAAGGAGATCTACGCTTAACGCTTAACTGTATACAAGATTATACATTATTTCTGAATGAGGTGGACTTCAAAGGCTTTTCCCAGAAAATAAAATTCAAGAAATACATTTTATTTAACATGTAAATATATTTAATATATGGTATTTTAACCAAAATGGTTAGAGCTATCTTATAGCAAATAAAAAATTTCGAAAAATGTTCTATGTAAAGCGTTGTTTGGAGTGAAGTGATTTTCTTGTAAATATTGGTATCGCATCTTTGGAAGGTACTGAACATAAATACCAAGTTTGATATTTATCCAACTTTTCGTTTTGTGAGTCATGCTGTTCACGCACACGTACGCACGCGCACACACACGCACACGGACCTTTTTATAAAAATCTGATGTGTTACATTAACCTGACTTTCTATACCCTCTATCACTTATTAGTGGGTATACAAATTATTCTTACTCAAGCTTATTTTTCTATCCAGTACCTTTTAATCCAAAGAAACCTTTACAGAAATAGCTACATTACGCACTTCGTTATGCATACAAATGGAACAGCGACAGTCAAATGTTTAAGAACAGGGCTGATCTTAAAATTCCATACCATCGCGAGAGACATCTGAATGTTGAAAGGACTTCAAGAGAATGACTAACAAATGAACAATTAGAATTTTAATTAAGGATATCTCAGAAACGGCTCATGCCACAAAAAACGTATTTGAAATAAATGTGTGTTTTAAAGAGATCTACATCCTTTGTGTGGTACGTTTAAGTCTATCGCTTAACGTTTACCAGTTATACAAAATTTCTTCGGAATGAAGAGGACTTCACAGGCTATCTCCCGAAAATTCAAGATATACTTTTTATTTGTCATGTAAATATCTTTCATATGTGGCATTTTAATCAAAATCGTTACACTAACGTTTCAGAAAATCTAAAAAATCTAAAAATGTTCCATGCAAAGGTAACTTGGGGTGGGGGATGTTGAAAATCTCTGTGTCACATCTTTGGCAAGTTTGGTATTTATCTGAGTTGAAGTTTTCGAGTTATGGTGCTCACAATAAGACACATAGACTCAAAAGGGGGCGTGTTTCCAAAAATGCTTTATTTCGATTCAGTTGTTCTCAAAACATGTATTTCTAATGGAATCTGTGTCAAAAATGTAGAATGTTTGGGTGGAATGCAGTATTTCTCCTATTTACAGTGCGTAGTAGAGAAGTAAAAATATCACGCGATACATTCACATGACTTTCTCTACTCTCTAACGTTTATTGATCGGTATGCAAACTGTTCTTACGCAAGTTTATTTACTGCCTCTACTACTTATAGTAAGTAGGGGAAGTAGTGTATTGCACTCAAACATTCGATATCGAGTTTTCACCGTATATACACAACTTTTGAGGCCCCTGAATAAAAAAAAAAAAATAGAAAAGGTTCCGTGTGTGTGTGTGTGTGTGTGTGTGTGTGTGTGTCTGCCCTCTATCAGCCTGTGAACAGCGTAACTCAAAAACGAAAAGTCGGATAAATACCAAACTGGTATTTAGGTATAGTACCCTCCAAGGTTGCGACACGAAGATTTTTAGGAAAATCCCTCCACCACAAACTACCCTTTACATTGAAAATTTTTCGAAATGGCTCTAGCGATTTTGATTAAAATACAATATATTAAAGATGTTTACATAAACTGTACAGCTTGAGTTTTCTGGGAATAGCCTGTGAAGCCTTCAATTGGAAGAAATTTTGTGTAATCTTGTACAGCTGCTAAACGTTAAGCGATAGATGAAAACGTATTGCACAAAAAGTGTAGATCTCTTTAAAACCAACAATTTAGTTCCAATAAGCTTTTTGTGGCATAAGCCATTTCTGAGAGATCCGTTATTAAAAGTTCGAATTGTTCTTTACTTGGTCATTGTTTAGTCCTTTCAGCATTCAGTTACTTCTCGCGATTGCATGGAAACAGATGGAATTTTAAGGTCAGTATATAGTGTCCAGTTCTTAAACATTTGACTGTCGCTGTTTCTTTTGAATCTGTAACGAAATGTGCAATATGGTTATTTCTGCAAAGGATCATTTGGATTAAAATGTAATAGAAAAATAAGTTTTAGTAAAAATACGAGTAGTTTGTATACCCACTAATAAATGATAGAGGATAGAAATTGTGAATGTATCACATCAGATTTTTTTTCTGTCTACTAAATTTTAATCCACATAAGCCTTTGCAGGAATAGCTAAATTACACACTTCATTGTAGATACAAAGGCAACAGCAAAATGTTTAAAATCGGGGCAATATATACTGGGCTTAAAATTCCATACTGTTTCTATGCAATCGCGAGAAACAACTGAGTGTTGAAAGGACTGAAAGAATGACCAAGAAATGAAAAATTCGAAGCTTTAATAACGCATATCTCAGAAACAGCTTATGGCACAAAAGAGTTATTTTAAATAAATCGTGTGTTTTAAAGAGACTACATTTTGTGCGTAGTACGTTTTCGTCTTTCGTTTAACGTTTACAAGTTATACAAGATTATACAAAATTCCCTGCGAATGAAGAGGACTTCGTAGGCTATTCCCCCAAAATTCAAAATATACGCTTTATTTGTCATTTAATATCTTTGATATTTTGGTATTTATTCTACTTTTTGTTTTTTGAGTTATGGTGTTCACATACTGACACACAGACACACATACGGGCATGTTTTCAGAAATGCTTTATTTAATTCAGTTGGCCTCAAAACGTGTATTTCGGGTGAGATCTCGATATCGAATTTTTGGGTGGAATGCAACAAGCCCTTCTTACTAGTGGAGAAATTAAGAATGGTTACAAAAAGCTAAGAAAACAAATTCATATCCATGTTTATTTTCGCTGTTTTAAAACAGGAATCTAAGCAGTACTTTCTTAATGTGCTCTAATACATCGCATCACACTAGTTACATTTTTGTTTGTTGTCTTTAGGAATGTGTTACAATAAGGTGAATCATTTGCAGTTAATATAAGAAAAGACTGCATGTGCTGAAATAACCGAGGACAGAAATATGCGCTATAGCTTGTCCACAAAGCTCTCTTTCGAAGAACAATTTTAAATTTATAAATGGAACACCAACTATATTATTGATTTACTTACTGTGGTGTCAATAGTTTCGTGATTACATTATTTATTCTGACAAATAAGATGTTTAGTGTATATTCTCGAAGAAAGGAAGGAAGGCAGGATGGAAGGAAGGGAGGGAGGAAGGAAGGGGAAAAGGTTATGTTATCACTCTTTGCAAAAAAAGGATGCAACCAGTCATTGTAAGGTCGCGTGCTCATATCCTTTCTATTATCAGCACTCGACGAGAAGTCATTCAGTTGACATTATAAGCAAATTGTTGAAAACGCGATTACCAGCTTTCATTATTTCTGGAATTTGATGTGTAAATTTTGATGAGTATTTCATTATGCTATATCATCCTCCCCTTCATGATAAAGGAATTTCCTGAGAAAGAATTACGAACAGTCCATTCCGGGCCTTAAAGATCCTCTAGTGGAGCCACAGCACGTAAAACAAAAGCAACAGGTGGAAACTCCAGAATACAATAGACTGCACTGCGAGAAGGCAGTAGCCGTCAATACGATATTGACAGTCCATTAAAACGTACGGACAACCTCGGCTGGAACGTGCTTCTTGAGTAAAGCAAATTAAACTTTCAAATTTATGTTACTTTCAACGGATTTCACTTTAAGAATAGACCCTGATGTAAACAAAGAGGTCTGAACAAAAGCAAATCCAGTGTACACTCATTGGTTGACGCCGCGCCCTAAGCGGTTAATAGGTCACAGACTAGTTCACTAAGTACTAAATAAAATTACGGATCTTATCTGTAATACATAATGAACTTATGTTAAACGCATCATTGTCCACAGTTACTGCAAAACGAGTCCAGAATAAGTAATCAAAGTGTACTTAATCAGAAATTGAACGGACAGCATGCGCAGACTGCCTTGTACTGAAAAGTTCCGGAAGTGTTTGTAAACCATCATTGCCGAACACGTGCAGTATGTGAGACATCACAAAAGAAAGCCTTTAACGAATGACGAGGAACTTATTGTACTAAATGTATATCACAAACTCTATGAGAAGTATCCCAGGTTAGTTGTTAAGGATAATGCATTAAGAATTAATTGCACACGCAGTTAAATGTTAAATAAAGACAAGTAGTTCACGCCTAGAAAATCTAGAAAATGCAAAAGCCCAGTACTTGAAGTTCAATGTGACAATCCAGTGCGTCGTAAAATTCATTTCATCCATGAGTCACCTAGAATAATAAACATGCTTGCGTTTGTGAACGGTGACCCCAACCTTCCTACGAAAGTGTGACAGCCCGAAAGTGTGATAGCCGTCTACCTACTTTGATAGCTCTTAACCACGATTATAGAAGAGATTGGGGTTGTAGGATGCCTTTGTAATTGAGGTAGTGGGAGTGAAGAGAAATATCAAGATTTGCTCCTCGACGGTTACCGCTCATTGTGCAACGGCCTTTGTGCATCATAGTGTAACATATATTTAAAAAAAAATATTTTATTGAGGTTGCCATTGTAAGCATCTCTTGGATGGATTGTATTTAAGCTTATAGGAGAAGACCAATCCTATAATCAATATGCACGGATGATTACAAAGATATTATTACAAAGATAATCACAGATATGGTAATAAACAAGAGGGAAACTAATAGCAAAGAATATATAGTAAAAGGGGAATTAAGTAAGAAGGTAAAACAAAAGTAAATTGCTGAGATACTGTAAATAATATTGTACAAAAAATATTAAAACCTATGTAATGAACAACATAAAGGTTACGTTGGAAAGGAAAAGCAGCTGACACGTTAAAACAATCATCTAGACTTCAGCAGCACGGGGAGTTGGTAAAAGTATTAGCTTGTACGAGAGAGACGACCGACGAGAAAGTGACAGAGATACTGTGGAATTCCCCAAGACGCCAGTAACAGCAGAGGGAGTTGTAAAATTGACACTCTCTATGAGAGAGAGAGAGAACAGACTCAAGAAAGAGACAGAGTTAGATGGAATTCCCAAATAGTAGTGTGATAGCAGAAATACAAGCCACTGAACTCTCACACAACACTATACAAAGCACATATCAAAACAGAGGTTGCAATTTATTGGCGCAAATGTGCGCGTCAGGGCATTTTCATATAAAACGGGAAATTTTGTCCAAGCAGTCCACATTACGGCATTGTGACTCAGGTTCTTAACCCTTTAGTGGTCAAGCGGGGTTTTCAGAACACCCCAGGCATTCTTATCAATGCATTATTATATAATGGATACGAGTGTACCATTATTATCTTTGGTACCTTTCTAGGAAGTAATGTGCGAGCCTTGAGTGAAATAGAATCTTTAATGGAAAGCCTAGTTCCAAGAAAATACGCAACAATATGCCTTGGGGATTGTCAACATCCCGCACGAGTCTTTACGTTACTGTGCTCTGAGAAAGCTTAGTTGTATTCCGTAGCAGCTGCTTGTCTGTTGTCACCCTGTGTGGTTAATTCAGGAATGGATCCTTACGAAGTAGAGCAAGAAAGAGTGCGGAAGAGGCGTTAGATGCATCTTATGAAGGAGAGGGAGAAGACGAAGAAGAAACAGACAGTTATAAAGTTCTCTCCCATCACAGCCACACGGAAACGGAGGTGAACACAACCACCATATAACCAAAGCATGCGTGATTTCTTTGTTGGAAAGGTTACCAAATGACTGAAAAAAACTATCATAGTGACAGCTTTAGAACTCAAAGTGTAGACTTTGTAATTTACCTCCCTGGTGTGAGAGCTGTCGTAAAGGCTGCAAAAGCTTCTGTGGACTGTTTCCCCTATTTATAAATGACGTTGTCATTAGGAGATTACATTGTGCACAAACATTTACATACAGCACATTGCATTAAATTTCACAAGAGACCGTGATACCAAATCAACCGATGAGGAGGAAATCAAATCTCTTCTGGGTTTATTGATAATGGCAGGGCATCACCAAGCAGGACACCAAAATCTGGAAGACTTATGGGATATAAATGGTTTTGGAGTTGCAATATTTCATGCAACAATGAGTTTGCGGCACGTTCGTTTCTTGTTGCGCTCTTTGAGATTCGATGATATGCGAGACAGACCACAGCATAGAGAGCTTGATCGCTTAGCTGCATTCAGAGCAGTGTTTGAACTATTTCTGTCAAACTGTGACAATAATTATACTGTGTCTGAATATACGACGGTGGATGAACAACTGGTTACATGTAGAGGCAAATGGTGTTTCCGTCAGAATGTATTCCTACCACGCAAGCCAGCAAAAATGTATTGAAGATTTTCATCTTGTGCGATGCAAGAACATGGTACATTTTGGGGATGGAATTCTATGTTGAAAAACAACCAGAGGGTCCCCTTGTATTGTCACACTAACTTAAGAAGATAGTAAATAAACGTGTACAGCAGATAGAAGGGATAGGACGAAATGTGACACTTGAAAACTGATTGTATTCCATCCCACTGGTTAAAGAACTGCTGAAGAAGAAACTGACAGTAGTAGGAACTCTTAGAGTTTGTTTGCACGAGAGGTCGTGAATTAAAAAGCCCTTTTTGGATTCAGAAAGAGAACAGCCTTCACTCCTTGCCTAAGCATGTTAGAGAGAAGGCTGCTAAAATGGCGGGAATCGAAAACAGCAACAATGTAGCACCTTCTGAACAAAGGATATCTAAGCCCAGGCGCTGCGCAGTTTGTTCTCGGAGTAAACATAAAGGTTAAATAGCGCAAATGTGTGATGTTTGAAAGCCATATGTCTAAAGCGCATGAAGTATGTATGTGAAAAGTGTTATAATAACGCACCTGTTGCAGCCGTGACAGTGACTAAATTCATAAAACATTTGTATGAGTTGACAGAATGAATGTTTAATGATATGTGTAATGACGTAAATCTGTAGTACAGAACGAAGAATACCAGGAATAAATAATTTACAAAAGGTTATAAGAAAATGGGAAATATTGTATGGGCTTCAAAAAAAGTAATTTGATTCTGAAGATCTTATATTGTTGTAGGAGTTGTATTATATTTCAACTGTTGGGGAACCGAACTTGTAGTAGTTGCAACCGCACGTATAGTAAAGTTTCCGGTAGCCTTCGCCCCAAATGTATTTTTAGTGTTTCTTTAAATATTATATATTTATGTTTGCCTCGGCTGCGTCAGTATTATTGTTAGAGATATGGATGTCTTGGCAGGGTTGTGGTGCGACTAAGAATGTAGGCTTACACAGATTATAATTTTACTTCACTCCTTTTATTAAGGCTTGAGACGATTTAAATAACACTTCACTGATAGAGAGCTGTGAGATTCTTTAATGAATTACTTGCAATTTTTAACACGTAAACTATTTTTCGTCTTCACGAATACGAATTAAATCTCTCAAGGACGCGTTTTGCGTCCGGTTAGGAACACTGTTTTCAGGCAACTGAATTGATTTCAACCGCCTAAACTTATATATTTCTGTATGTCAAGTCTCTGATTGGTTATTCCTAATCAAATAGAATACCTTAATTTCACTAAAGCTTTTTCTGTTTGTTGATTGGCTGTTTTTATAAACTGTCACTAAAATTACATTATTGCTTCCAAGAATCACAAGTAACATTTAAACTTTCTAATTCATTATTGCTTCATTGTTAGCAACTTTTGACCTATTTCTCACAGCCCCTACATTATTAAATTACGTAATACATTCATATAACATTACTTAACATGTATACAATAATATAAACATATGCAATGACTGTTACATACATTTTACAAATTATTACATACACATATTGCTTCAAGGCGGGCTGTTATTGAATTTATATATTATATAATTTGACTGAAATCATTTAAGTGTTAAAAACACTCAATTATTTATTAATATAAAAATACACTCACGCACTGCGAGGTAGCATTTTGAAGATCCATTTATTCAGTAAACATATTTATATTAATAATATGCTGCACAACCATTCATAGCCGCTTTTGTTTGAGATGTCAGGAACATCCCATGGACTAGTAACGTTATGAAAACATGCGCAACCACATAACGGTTAAGCAGCGAGATGCTGAACGTTGTGTGAAGAGTGGGGGAAACATATTGTGTGATGATAATGAGTTAGCTCCCATAAATTACTACAAATGGTGGATATTGTGAAAAAATATTTAAGAATATAGACACAGCATAATTATGTAATTAAGGGAAATAACTTTGTTAGGCCTTTACTTTTGATATCGGAATAAAGTCCAGATAATGGCTAAACACATGATTATATCATTGTCAGCACCCCACTCCTGAGATACAATTGATAGGAATAGGCTTAATTTCCAGCAATTCCCAGCTCCAGAGGGAGAAGCCGGCGGACTTCGAACCAGAGACCACAGAAGGGAGGTGAGCACCTAGGCTGAAATCAATTGAACCGAGCGGCATCCTTTCCCGACTCACTACAAGCTCACCCTTAGCTTCTTGTGGAATTGCTCCGTTGTTACCGGATGTGCCCGCATGCCATGGGAGGAAACCGGTATCGTCTCAAGCGGCGTGTTCTGGGGTTATAATTTCAAAACCTTTCTACATTCAAGCAGAAATGCGTTTAAGCTGTTACACGAAAGAAACGACAAGAACATTATTGCAGAGCGCAAGGATATAGTGTTATGACGAGGAGACTACCTCAGGAAATTTCGCGCACAGACGGGAAGGGCGAAAACTGTATTTTCTCGAAGAAACATGGATAAATAAAAGCCACACAAATTTAAAGGTGTGGGTAGACTCCAATATCAAGACTAAAAAGCAGGAATTTCTGTCGAGTTTAAATGCCGGACTAAATACCTAACGGGTAAAAGGAAGAAGGCTAAAACTATTACACATTGGAAGTGACGAAGGCTTTTTATTGGGGGCGATTACAACCTTTTCCAGATTAAGTATGTTTACGTTTTATTTTCATATAGTGTTTTTTATATTTCTTATTTACGTATCGCTTTCGCAGTGCTCTCCGCTTTGTTATCTACTATCGGGTGAAGAAACTAGAGAGACTAACGTGAGCGATGACAGTGCCACATGGTTATGAAAGTAGCGCCGTTACTCCTCCAGTCAGAGAAAGAATGCGAAAGGGTACATTTTATACATTATTTACACGAAGACATTCTTAGAGTGAAACAACTTTAGGAAAGAATTCCAGACAGAAAATGTGTACCTTTCCTTTTTATGGATATTTCTCTTCAGAAATTCGAGTTTACTATAGAAAAGAATTATTTAGAAAAAAAGCCATCTGAACGTAAAGGAAAAATACATGTCCTTCATTTTCTTCACTTCGTAATCTCGACCGCGCTTATTACATTGATATTCATCAGACTATGACTTCATGTCCGGCTGTCTTATAGATAATGTTTCTCAATTAAGTTCTTTCTTCAGGCAATCTGTGTTGGCGTTTTCAGCTGATTTGTACGTCTGCTCCGCAATCCACCGCAGAACCGCAATCCGCCGTTGTAATACGTTTTTCTTTGCTTGAAGTTTAACGCCCTTTAACCTGGTAGGACATACCAGATGATAAATGAAATGCGTGAAATGGTGCCTGGCTGTATAGATCATAACGTTACTTGACATTCGTCCTCTCAGATAAGGGAAACCCCCGGAAAATGCCTTCTCCGGGTAACTCATCCATAACCGAGGTTTGAACTTTATTTATACAAATTTATACAAATATTGGAAAAAAAGAATTGATAACACTTAACTCACAAAGTAAGTACAATAATTCTTATATAATTTTGACAATGCCATATTTCTTGCAGTGTTAAATTTCTCTTCTGAATGTATATAAATTTCCAAAACTCTGTTTTGTTGGTTGATACCTAGTGTTCGATTGTGTATGTGTGTCAAAGTACTGATTCAAAGTTTCTGAAGTTCACTGCACTACACTTTCACCGTTTCCAGATTTTTTTCTTTCTTTTTTCTCGACTTTATTAAGAACACATAATCACAAAGAAATTAAAAGTTAAAATTAAAATTCTGCTTTACAAATGCCCCTTCTTAAACAGAGAGAACATCAAGTTGTGGCCGATTAACAACAGTGCCTCTCGTTATTTCCGTTTTAGTCGGGTCCGTGTGGTCTGTCAGAAAAATATCGAGACCTCGTACACTTGGAGTGGAATGGAGATACCCCATGACAAGCCATATTTGGGCAAACACATGACGTTGAATCTGGATATGGATCTGTAATATAGCCCTATGATGACATTGGGGTTCTCGGCCATAGTAATGAAGCGAATTTTATGTTTAATCCATTGCCAAGTGTCGGGAATACAGGTTGTGAACCGGTGATGAAGGGTATCAATATTGTGGCAAAGGGTACAATATGGTGAATTGCAAATGTTATGTCGATATTGCTTTTCTGCTGTGGGTATTATGGCATTTAGGATCTTGTAGGCGGAGGCCTTACAGTCTGTCGAAATCTCGGTTATCGAAAAATCCTCCAGATATTCTTCCACTGTATGTTAGGATATTTGTCCTCTATAGTCGTAGTAGAGCAGCGTCTATAGAAGATGACGATACAGCTGCTTTGTAGTAGGAGATGGACTCCCAGAGAAATAACTTTGAGGTAAAGTGGTAATGCATATTACCGTTCTTCGAAAAATGGCATGATGCATTAGATTCCCACAACTGGTCTGAAGTTGTCTATGTCCTTTAGGAGTCCCAGATCGAACAAAGTTTTAACCAACAACGCTGAACACTTTTCAGATACTGCCATTAGTCCGAGACCCCCACTAGTGATGGGACGCCAGAATTGAGACTTCGCCACCTTGTACATATGGCCACTCCACAAATAATAGGACACTGCTAACTCGATGTGTTGGGATATCGCTGTTGGAAAGGGTAGTACTTGTGCCAGATATCATAATTTGGACAATGCAAACAGGTTAATAAACCAAACTCGCTGAAGAATACTGAGGTTCCTACTTTTGTGGCGGTGTAAAGTGTAACGGATTTGATGGAGTAAACATGTCCAGTTTAAACTTATCATTTCAGTGACATTCGATACAATTTGGAGGCCGAGAACAGTAACGTGGTCCTTGATGGGTATGCCCGCCAAAGTTAACATCCGAGGCCATCTCACAAAAGGTAGTAATGAGGATTTCTGATAATTAATCTTCGCAGAAGATGCTTGCTCATAAAACCGTAATATGTGGGGAAGCAAAATCAACTGTTTACTATGACGCAGGAAGAAGGTCATATCATCGGCATAAGTCTTCATAGTGAGTAAACCTGTCGACATAGCAGTGGAAAATACATGTTTTATCATCATCATCATCATCCGAACCAACGGTTCAGTGCAAATGGTAAACAACAGCATAGACAAGGGGCAAAACTCGGGACTTCTTGAATGTGAGGGAGACACTTTAAACTCACAACACAGAGGCGGCCGCAATACATTTTATTGTACTTCTGAATAGGAAGATATGTTTCCTTGCACCGAGAGCAGAACGAAGCACTGTGGAAAATTACATGGCTTATTTTGATTGAGTTTAGGAAATTTTATAAAATCAGACGAAGTTAAAAATTTTAACTTCCTTTTTTATGAAATAAATAAAAACCCAGATACTTATAAACTAGGACAGTATTAGTTTTAAAGCAAATAAAGGTAAATATGAAATAACTTTGCATTAAAATCCACTTGATTATGTAGTACTAAGTTTTAGATCAGATAATTAATGCCGGACTACATTTTCCATTAGAAAACCCTTAAGTTTAGCCCCAAAATCAGCAGATTGTAACCTCTGGACTATGGAGATGCACTCCGTCCTACCATTCTGTATCACCTGTTATCCACTGAGAGACTGGGTGACAAGTGCCATCATAACTTGTTTCATTGTTTCTGTGAAATCAAGGTATTGCCTTTTAGTGTAAAAGAGAAAGTTATAAACAATAGCTCACAGACTTTATTTTATTCTTATAATTCGTTAAATGTGGCCATATAGATTTAATTTTATACACTCAAAAGCTGACATTTAGGTTGGAGACAACAGACATCGTTTAAAAACTGCAGTTGAAATGTTTAACGTTTTGGAGAAACGTCATCAGTAACACCCAGATCCCTATCAGAAAAACTCTTTTCCATTCTTCAAAGATAAAATAAAACAGCAACGATGCCACTCTAATGGCCGTGCAATTATGCCATATTTCTGTAATATTTTTATACGTTGATTTAGCATCGGAAATGTAACTGAGGAGGATATGATACAATATTTTGGCAAAGGATGTAGTAGATTTTGACTTTGTCTGGAAAGAGTAAACTAATGCGAAGCAGCTTAAACAAAGATTTTATCCGTTTTGTAGATGCGGCAAGGTTTGGAAAAACTACTGGAAATTTGCTAGAGTAACGCTACTACTGCTGCAAATTCAGAATTGAAACTTAATTTTGAGAAGTTAAGGTGTCAAAAATATCAGTTGTGGTGCATATTATTCTATCTATGCAGCGATCTTCAAACGGCAAGTAACACAATAGATATATATGAATTCAAAAGAAAAATCTGATGTGTTGCGCTCATATGATTTTCTCAACTCACTCTTCTACAAACTATTCTTACAAAATGTCATTCTTCTATCTACTGCTCTACAAAAGAAAAATCTGATGTGTTGCGCTCATATGATTTTCTCAACCCACTCTTCTACAAACTATTCTTACAAAATCTCATTCTTCTACCTACTCCTTTTTAATCCAGATAAACACATTTACACATTTTGCTGTAGGATACGATAGGTAAAGTGATAGTCACATTTTTACTTTCTCTACTAATATAGTAAGTAGGGGAAGTATTGCACTCCAGCCAAAAATTCGATACCGAGATTCCACCGGAAATACATGTTTTGAGGCACCCTGAATCCAAATAAATCATTTTTGAAAACATGTCCGTGTGTGTGTGTGTCTGTCTGTGAACAACATAACTCAAATATAAAAAATCGGATAAATACAACCTTGGTATTTGAGATTAGTATCTTCCAAGGGTGTGACACGAAGATTTTCAAGAATATGTTTATATAGATCATTTTTTGAAAATATTTATTTTCTAAAAAATGGCTATAACGATTTTGATTAAAACACCTTATATGAAAGATATTTACATGATAAAAGAATGTATATATTGACTTTTAGGAAATCTAGAAATCCTCTTAATTTGGAAGGAATTTTCTATAATCTTGTATAGATTGTAAACGTTAAACGAGAGACGAAAACGTACCAGACAAAAAATGTATATCTCTTTAAAACACACCATTTGCTTCAAATAAGTTTTTTGTGGCATAAGCCGTTTCTGAGATATCGGTTTTACAGGTTCGAATTGTTCAATACTTGTCATTGTAAAATCTCATCGATTTTCAGGTGTTTCTCGCCATTGCATGGAAACAGTATGGAATTTAAGGTAGGCATATACCGTCCAGTTCTTAAACATTTGACTACCGCTGTTCTCTTTGTATTTATAATGACATGTGTAATGTAGCTATTTTTGCAAAGGTTTATTTGAATTAAATGTAGTAGATAGAAAGTAATAGTAAGAATAGCTTGCCTTCCCACTAATAAAGATAGAAGACAGAGAAAGTCATGTGAATGTATCACATCAGATTTTTAAAGAACGTGTCGCTATGGAATGGCTGCAAAATTCATGCTCTTTGCCGACCAGGAGGGAGAAAAAAGAAAAACTAATGTCTTCCCGTTTGAGAAAAAAGTATACATATTTGTAAATTCAAACCAAGAACAAGGACTATTTCGGAAATAGTGAACAGCACAACACGATTGTGTTCTTTACCGAGATCTGCATTTGTTGGGTACTAAGATTTTGTGTATATCTTGAGGTTTACCATTATGCAAAGTCATTCAAATAAAGACGATTTTAGAGGTATTCTCAGAAAATTCAAGATGTATATTTCATTTATCATAAAAATATCTTAAATACATGGTAGTTTAATAAAAAATCGTTAGTAATTTTTTTAGAACAACATTTTGAAACATTTCCCATGCAAAGGGTAGTTCGGAATGGGGATTATCGTGAAAGTCCGTCACATCCTTGGAAGATGCTGAAATATAAAGTTTAATATTTAACCGACATTTCATTTTGGAGTTATGCTGTTCACAAACACAAACAGTTTTCCGCACACTATTTCCAGTGAAACATCCGTTTGGGATTGTTGGTTGGAATACAATACTTTCCCTACGTACTATAGATAAGCAGTTGAGAAAGTAAACATGGAATTAGTTGCTGTCTCTGTGTACTATAGAGGTGCTGAGGCAAATCAAGTGATACGTTGCGAAATGGTTATGCCGAAAGCAAGTTGTACATTGCCGAAAACTCGATGGGCTCCCAACCACCATAAAAGCCTGTGGTCGGCCATATGTTCCATCACTTTGCAAACAAAGCTAATGAGAGATATTTAGCTGGAAGCTGGAAGCGATCTTTGCCGGGCTTTGATATAGACACAATAATTACCTCTGACCACTTAGAAGGGAATACTCTGCCAGTGCATAAATAGATAAACAAACATGATATGTAGGTCCGGCAAAGCTATAGTGATGATGCCAATATCTGACTGTGAATTATGTCCGCACCATGTGCAGTTCTAATTCGTACACGTGTTTCTTGTGCCCTTTGGTGTACCAGAACGGTTTGTACAGAGGAAGCAAAGGTATGTTCTCCTAGCCTGGGATGATTTCCATTACTCCCTTGTCGTAAGCACAGTAGGATAAGTGTCTTTGGATGATTGTCTTTTTAAGACCTTCCAGAAACATTTATTCCTTTACTCCACTGCTGCACTCACTATAATTAAATGTGCCAAGTTCTAGTGCAGTTAATGCATAGCTTTTATCAGAACAAACTACCCTTATCAATAAGTGTCAGAATATGGATTAATGATTAGATCTAAAATTATTTTTTTTCTCCAGAATGCTTAAATTCCCATTACTTCATTTTTACACTGTTTGGGCAAAACAGATTTAACGAAATATAAATATCTCGATTACGGACATAAAAACTTGTATACACGTATACATTTTGAATTAAGTCCATTAAACAGTACCTGATAATGCCTACAAAGAGCAATGTTTACGTAAGGTGCAAAGCAATCTTACGTAAATATTAAATGCTTATCACCTTTAGCGTCGCATCAATTATGAAGGATTTTTCCAAGAAGTGCTTATTCGATTCAAAATCGATATTTTCGCTGAAATCGTGGTACTGAATTTTCGGTGGAATGTAACATTTAGCTGTTGTAATTAAGGAGTGGAGAAAATAAACATATCGATTTTTAGTCTTCAATTAGAGTTCAATTATTGAACACACGAAAATTGACCAGCTTTCCTTATTACCAACCATATCAAGAGGAGTGTAAACTTCTATTCACCATTCGGCATAACAATATACGAGGCGTATTCCAAAACTAAGGTCCGGTGAACAATATTTAACGGATGGTAGGCCTGGCGTTTCACGCCTGCAGCGTTGTCTACCAACTACTGAGGAACCTACCAGTAGGCATTTGTCAGTCAGTGAGAGCAGATTGCAATGGTCGCGGCAATCGTAGATCCCGCCAGTTGTGAAGTGCGCGGTGTGATTAGATTTTTGCTGGCAAAAGGATCGTCTGCTGCGGACATACATCGTGAATTGTGCCCCGTGTATGAACAGGACATAATGAGTGACAAACAGGTTCGACAATTTCGAAATGGCCGCACAAATGTGCACGATGAACAGCAGAGTGATAGGCCCAGTTTTCGGACCGACGACATCGTTGAACAAGTGAACCAAAAACTTCGAACTGATTGGCGTTTGGCGATTAGTGGTCTGGCTGAAGAATTCCAAAATGCTGCTCGACATCAATTTACAGAATTGTCACTGAACTTCTTGGACATCGGAAACTTTGTACGAGGTAGGTGTCAACACTGCTCACCGGTCAGTACAAGGAGCAATGAATGCGTAGTGCACGACACTTTTTGGAGTGCTATGGACAAGATGGAAATGGTTTGTTTTCCCACGTTGTTACGGGCGACGAGACATGGATAGCGTACACCAAAGCAGAATCGAAAAAAAAAGTCAATGCCGTGCCGCCATTTCGGTTCACCCAAACACGAATCGCAAAATGATGGCTACCGTATTTTGGGACAAAAAGGGCGTCCTTTTGATTGATTTCATGGACCGTGAGTCAACAATTACAGCTGTGCAACGCTTACCAAACTGAACGAGCGATCCAAAATCGACGCCGCGGAAAACTGTCGTCTGGCATCATCATTTTGCACGACAACCCACGCCCGAATACCGCTGCCAAAACTAAAGAGAAGATTCAAGAGTTTCGTTGGGAACTCTTTGAGCACCCTCCGTACAGTCCCGACGTGGCACCTAGTGACTATTTCCTCTTCTTGCAATTGAAACGATGGCTGTGTGAACAACGATTTCAAACCAACATGAACTCAAGACGAGCGTTACCAAGTGGTTCAAGTCCTAGGCGGCAAACTTCTATACCGAGGAGTTAAAGAAGCTGGTGCAGCGTTATAGTAAGTGTATAGATGTGAACGGCGATTATTTGGAAAAGTAAAGTATATATGTAGGCACATATTACTGTTAATAAAAACCTTGTCTCATGAACGATGTTATTATGACCAAACGGAGCTTAGTTTTGGAATACACCTCGTACTACTAGTGTAGTACTACTACTAACTTCTGTAGTGTCCAACTACAAGAAGTAGCTATGTCGTTCAGTCAGAAAGACCATATCAGAGTGATTAGTTTCTGGCAGCACATACCCCTTAGTTCAGCTTAAATTATTTAATGTATTTGCATGTTGTTTGTGTTACCATAAATCAGGAAAGACGGATGTAGATTGTCGGGCAATTTAAGGAACGTATAAAAATAGAATAATAATAATAATAATAATAATAATAATAATAATAATAATAATAATAATAATAGAGCGTGATTTTGAAGGCTCTTATTATCAGAAATATTACCGAAACACGCAAGAAGCAAACTTTGTGACGTGTATTGTTCAGGCATTTTATCAATATTTCACGAACAGAAACCAGAGAAATATTACGGCTGTGTATTTTTATTATCAACGGTGCAGTCATTTTGTGTTTGTCAGATTAAAAGCATAAAACATTCAAATGGTTAAAAAGCAGAGATTAACTAATTATCATAATTGGGGAATTATTATTAAGATGATGTGTTCTTATATCTCTCATACATAAACATTCCAAACATTTGTAAACAAAGTCAATATCAACATATCATATCAACGCTTATGGGAAATAAGAAATCTGTTTGTATTGGAATCTAAGGGTATTTTGGGACGTGTTAGATATTTTAAGAACTTCACTTAACTTTGGTTTGCCGATGGAAAATAACAGCAATGGAAAGCGTCATTTGAGGTTAATATTATTCTTTCAGCTATTCATTTTATACATAATACTTGATGAATAAAAAAAGTACAATTAATTTTGTTCTGTCCAAACAAATGTCTTTACTGTCGTGTTTTTGAATGTGTGTCCTATATAAAATAAAATGTTTTATTTAGGAAACAATTTTTCAAATCATACGTGTGCATTAACAGTAAATTATAGAATGGTTTTCAAAAGTCACTTCAAGTTTTAAAATATTTACAAACATTATAGTTTTTAAGACAATACATCGGTGAAATTTGGCAAAAAATGTTAGAACTTTTGATTGCTTTTCATTTGTATTATACTTATGTATTTTCATGTAAAAGAGTTGGTTATTTTAATATAAATATTTAAAGCCACAAATGTATATTTAATTGGTCCTTTACCATTTAGGCAAAGCACCGCATTGAATTTTAAGCTGCATTTCTATCAATTCCTTCTTTTCTGCATTTTCTAATATTCAAAATGCTATTGGACCATATATTATAACCTATTAGCTTGAAATTCTCAGAATGGCTTTAGGAATTAGGGAATTAAAATTATTGTGCACTAGTTATAAAGCTGAAATTAATTATTTTCCATAACTCACATTGAAAAAGTTGAACAATTCAATAAAATGTGTAAAAATGCTTTCTTAAACTACTTGAAATTAATAAATACTTGAAGATATACGATATACATAGGGTTCAGGAGCATTTCATATTACCATACCAAAAAATTGTAATAATGAATCTAAGAATTAATATCTTAACAATGTTTGACATAGTACGTTAACATTTTATGTGCAATCTACCTTTTATATTCTGAGTAAATATTCAAAGCAATTGGAGGAAAGCAGCAAGTTTTTAGATTTTCACAAATGCGTTGGGCAAACAATGGGGTTTGGTTTCACGAAGCATTTGGAATATGTCCGGCATTTTGTTATTAAACATAACCAAGCACATTGTGGATAATATATTGGAATTTTGACAATTTCTTTTAGTTGCGGCTGGGTTGTTGCATGTGTCGGAAAAATTCGTCCATTAAGGTAACCCCACAATTAAATGTCGGCCGGATTGAGATCTGGAAATCACATGGGTCCTATTTTTGAAAGCGACTACTAACGACACGTTCGCGAAAGATATGTTGCTCAAACTTCCTGATTAAAACCTGAAATAATGAATTGGACATAGGCCTATTCTTAAATGGACTTTGAGAATGTCTCCTACTCGTATTGCTTTAATAATAAGGCACAGCTGCATTTGGACATTTGGCGATGGATTTACAGCTTGCAACTTACGAATCATTAACTTTTATTAAAAAATTAGTTTCTATACTAACAATGTATTACTAAAAGAAAACGAATGAAAACTGAAACTCTCGAAATGAATATTGGAACGAAATAAAAACATCGTCGACAAAACTCCATATTTCAGTGTTACTTATGTTAATGTATAGTTAGGCATTTAAGTATCGATTTTTACAATTCCTGATATGCGCAGCTACTCAGTAATAAATTGTAAATTACTATTGTGTATATGATAAATGGAGAGAGCGTCTCCTCGGAGAAGTAAGCATTATGGTAGTATTTCTCTTACTGTAAGAGATATTTCAGCTGAACACCAAGCTGACGTTAACTTTTATTTTTACTTTCTATACTGGGTTTAGTAAATAGGGGAAGCAGATATTGCATTCCACCCAAAAAATTGACACCGAGATTTTACTGGAAATACAGATTTTGAGGCGCTCTGAATCCAAATAAAGCATTTTTGAAAACGTCCGTGTGTATGTCTGTATGTCTGTCTGTGAACAGTATAACCCAAAAATGAAAAGTCGGATAAATAGCGAACTTGGTATTTGAGTTTAGCATCTTCCAAGGATGCCACCCGAAGATTTCCAAGAACATCTCCCCACTCCAGCTACCCTTTACATGGGACATTTTTCGAAAATTTTGATTTTCTAAAAAATGACTCTAACGATTTTGATTAAAACACCGTGTATGAAATATATTTGCATGATAAATAAAATGTATAGGCATCTTTGGGAATAGTCTAGGAATTCCTCTTCATTCGGAAGGAATTTTGTATAATCTTGTATAACTTGAAAACGTTAAGCGATAGACGAAAACGTATCACACAAAAAAAATGTAGATCTCTTTACAACATTCAATTTACTTAAATTAAGCTTTTTTGCGGCATAAGCCGTTTTTGAGATAACCTTTATTAAAAGTTCAAATTGTTCAATACTTGTCATTATTTTAAGTCCCATTAATTTTCAGGCGTTTCTCGCGATTGCGTGGAAGCAGTATGGAATTGTAAGGCTAGCATATAGCATCCGGTTCTTAAACATCTGACTATCCCCGTTCTCTTTGTGTTTATAACGAAATGTGTAATGTAGATATTTTTGCAAAAGTTTAAAAGTAGTAGATAGAAAAATAACCTTTATTAAGAATAGTTTGCATACCCACGAGAGGATAGAGAAAGATAGATAGAGGATAGAGAAAGTCATGTGCATGCATCATATCAGAAATGTTTTTATTCCAAAAGTCTTCCCATATTTATGGGTTGCTTTTAAATCAAAGCGAACAATTTGATCAAACAGAACAATTTAAGTAACATTAATTTCTTAAAATAGCTACTGATCTCCTGAGAGTGGCTAAAGTCACATCAGTAATAACTGATGATGAGAGACGAAATCTTCGGAATACATCCTTCATGAATACATGTGACAGATGTAAGTCGAATCATTTCCAGTTTATTAAGGCGATATTTCTCACGGTAATAGGGGAAGATAGGGGTTATAGATGTCCTGCTTTTCGCTATTCACTTCTTGGGGTTGTGCCTCACTCTTTTGGAAATGTATAGTAGGGTCAACTATTAAAACAGATCTTGTAGTTTCGTCAAAAACGATGATGTTAATACCCCTTGAACTTTCGGTGGTGGAGAGACCACGTACTTCATCAAAAGTAGTATATCCTACATTTTAAAGAGTTTTTGCAACCTTACGTTTCGTAGAATCTCGCCATATAAACAGGAGCAGAACATTCCAAGAACCTCGTTGTTGGCAACACCGACAAGGTTTGTCCTTGGATCTGCCCGGTATAACGTGTACACCAGGAATGCTTCCCAACATTTTCAAACAGTCCCGCCATCACTGCAAGCTAAACTGTTGTGATTCAAGGTTTGCGGGTTTTACTGTTTTCTAAACTGTCCCTTGGGATTATTGCTTTTAATATACCCTGCACACAAATCTGATTTTTTTTGCATTTGCATTACTTATTAACCACTCTTGGGCAAATTTATTCTCTGTCTATTTCTTGTTAATCGAGATAAACGATTCATTACACAGAAGACAAGAAGAACAAAGTAGGCTACAGCCATTGTCGTATTTTTGAATGCTATGTGATGGCTTTGAAATTATGTTTCTTGCATGACCAAGAGAAAAACGAATAGCGACTTACCAATTGAAGAAAGCAAGAATTTGAAAACTTCGAACCAAAACAAAGAACGCCTTGGAAATCGTAAACGCCAGAAAAATGTATTTGACTTAAAGGTGAGCTTAGCCGAGATATACTTCTTTGTGCAATATTTCTTTTTCATCTCTTAGGGTTTACCAATTATACAAAAGTGATTAAGAATGCAGAGGCTATTCAAGGAAAATTAAAGAAAAGTTTTTATTTGTCTTGCAAATATCTTATACATATGAATTTTAATCAAAATATTTGAGCTATGTTTTAAAAAATAAAAATAAAACAACTTTCCATGTAAAGGGTCGGGGATTTTCTTGTAAATCCTGGTGTCCCATCCTTGGGTAATGCTGAACTTAAATACCAAGTTTGGTACTTAACAGATGTTTTATTTTTGAGTTACTCTGTTCACAGCTAGACATGCAGACACATTCACGGACATTTGTCTAAAAACGATTTTTTTATTCAGAAGACCTCGAGAACGTGTATTCTGGTGAAATCCTTGTAATGAATTTTTGGGTGGAATGTGATACTTCCTCTACTTACTACAGGTAAGAAGTAGAGAAAGTAAAACGCTAATTTCATATTCACCCACAAATTGTACCAATTGGAAATACGACGAACCGCTATGGCCAACTAGCATGAAGATAGCTTCAGTAGTGCCAATGAATCACCACCACCACCGCCACCGCCGCCGCTGCGAACACCACCACCACCACCACCACCGCCACCGCCGCCGCTGCGAACACCACCACCACCACCACCACCACCACCACCACCACCACCACCACCACCACCACCACCACCACCACCACCACCACCACCACCACCACCACCACCACCACCACCACCACCACCACCACCACCACCACCACCACCACCACCACCACCACCACCACCACCACCACCACCACCACCACCACCACCACCACCACCACCACCACCACCACCACCACCACCACCACCACCACCACCACCACCACCACCACCACCACCACCACCACCACCACCACCACCACCACCACCACCACCACCACCACCACCACCACCACCACCACCACCACCACCACCACCACCACCACCACCACCACCACCACCACCACCACCACCACCACCACCACCACCACCACCACCACCACCACCACCACCACCACCACCACCACCACCACCACCACCACCACCACCACCACCACCACCACCACCACCACCACCACCACCACCACCACCACCATAGTGCACCTGCCAATCTAATTTTCTAAATCTGCTATAAAGCTCTAATCTTGCCTCTCGGTGTGGAAAGTAATCTAAATACGATCGGAAGAATTGTATGTTTATGGACATACGTGTATTAAGAGCTTCATAGCTCATATTTTCAAGCTTGTTTTAGCATTAATGAAAGATGCGAAAAAGCCGTCCTGGTCAGCATTCTTAGTACCGTATTGAACGATACGTTCTCACTAAAGGAATGATTTACAACTTTCTGGAGAGGTAATCTTAACATAAACAAAACAAAATTGATGCGAGTGATTCTCGCGTTTTCTATTCGCTATGTACACTACGTGATCAAAAGTTTCCGGTCACCTGGCTGAAAATGACGTACAAGTTCGTGGCGTCCTCCAACGGTAATGCTGGAAGTCAATATGGTGTTGGCCCACCCTAAGCCTTAATGAAAGCGCTCAGTCTCGCAGGCATACTTTCAATCAGGTGCTGGAAAATTTCTTGGGGAATGACAGCCCATTCTTCACGGAGTGCGGAACTGAGGAGAGGTATCGATGTAGGTCGGTGAGGCCTGGCACAAAGTCGGCGTTCCAAAACATCCCAAAGGTGTTCTATAGGATTCAAGTCAGGACTCTGTGCAGGCCAGTCCATTACAGGGATATTATTGTAATGTAACCACTCCGCCACAGCCCTTGCAGTATGAACAGGTGTTCGATCGTGTTGAAAGATGCATTCGCCATCTCCGAATTGCTCTTCAACAGTGGGAAGCAAGAAGGTGCTTAAAAATCAATGTAGGTCTGCGCTGTGATCGTGCCACGCAAAACAACAAGGGGTGCAAGCCCCCTCCAGGAAAAACACGACCCACCATAACACCACCACCTCCGAATTTCAGTGTTGGCACTACACACGCTGGCAGATGACTTTCACCGGGCATTCGCCATACCCACACCCTGCCATCGGATCACCACATTGTGTACCGTGATTCGTCATTCCACAAAACGTTTTGCCACTGTTCAATCGTGTAATGTTGACGCTCCTTACACCAAGCGAGACGTCATTTGGCATTTTCCTGCGTGATGTGTGGCTTATGAGCAACCGCTCGACCATGGTATCCAAGGTTTCTCCCCCCACGCCTAACTGTCATAGTTCTTGGAGTGGATCTTGATGCAGTTTGGAATTCCTGTATGATGGTCTGGATAGATGTCTGCCTATTACTCTTTACGACCCTCTTCAAATGTCGGCGGTCTCTGTCAGTCAACAGACGAAGTTAACCTGTACGCTTTTGTGCTGTACATGTCCCTTCACATTTCCACTTCACTATCACATCAGAAACAGTGAACCTAGGGATGTTTAGGAGTGTGCAAATCTCGCGAACAGACTTCTGACACAAGTGACACCCAATCACCTGACTATGTTCGAAGTCCGTGAGTTCCACGGAGCGTCCCAATCTGCTGTTTCACGATGTCTAATGACTATTGAGGTCGTGGATAATGAGTACCAGGCAGTAGGTGGCAGCACAATGCATCTAAGGTGAAAAACGCATGTTTATGTGGGACTCGGATACTTTTGATCATTTAGTGTATGTTTCCAATTAGTCTTATCATTCAGAAAACTGAAGCCAGATTACCTGCAGCCACAAAAGCGAATATCCCGTTCCCTCCTATAGAATTGTCACTGTACAAAGTTGCCAGCCATGTGATTTTCAAGATCAACAGAAATGAAATTTTTCTTCTGCATTAACTCTATGTCGATATATAGAGATAGATAACGGGGAGGGTGTTGTTTCGTTGTCCTCCAACACCTCAGCCTAAAACACTTATTATGAAACCCCATTGGAAAGCATGCCTTCATTGTTTCCCAAAATGCGTTCCGTGAACATGTTGTAGTATCTTCGTTAATGTCAACATTGCTTATAACTATTCTATGCAGTCTCTAACCTATGGGTTTTTCGTGGCTTACCTGGGTCGCCAGGCGAATGCTGGCGTGGTTCATCTTCTATCACGGCTGTCTTTCCTCTCATTTCCTGTACCCATCATCTCCCTTGTTTCAGGGTTATAGGACAAGGTGACGGTGTTCGGTGGGTTGCGGCTTGGCGGTGGCTTGTGATTTTTAAAGGTTTCTTCCCTGGAGTCGCTGCGGTTCCGCCCAGTTAGGTCTCCCCTCAGCTGTGCTCCGGGGGACCCTGGAGGTTGGTGGCTTGTGGGCAGGGATCGTTCGGATGCGTTCTATCTGGAAACGTTGGGGAGCCGTCCATGCTTGTGCCCGTCGGCATCCGAATCTGGTCGCCCTTCGGGTCTCTCCCCTCATTCCTCCCTCCCAGATGTCACTTGGAAGCACAATGGGCCGACTGGCCTGCTTGCAGGGCTCTGTCCTGGTTCCGGGGCCCTTCCGTGATACGTACCTTTAACTTTTACCCCTTTTAGCCAGCTAATCAGATTTTTCATTTCGATAAATACCCTGAATATTGCAGCATGTACTACTACCGTGCATACATACTGCAATATATGGTTTTTGATGTTAGTGTTTTGACTCACTTTCCGTTGATCCTGCCATCTTGGAAAGTTGAATGCTGGTAACTTAACCTACCTGCGCGTTTTGTCTGTTCTTCTGCATTTATGAGCATGGACTATATTAGGTCCTCTAATATCTTATATATTCACTATTGCAGATATGGAATATAATCTCATTTTATAGCTGAATTTCACCACTTAAACATACATGGATCTTGACTTCCTTTTTATTTGTTATGATTCTTTCACGGAGCGAGATGGCTCCGCGGTAACGTGTGAGACTCGTAGGGAGGTCCCGGTTCGATTCCCGTTGGCCGCCCACCATGGATTTTTCATGGTTTTCCCTGGCAAATGCTGCGGTGGCTTCCTATCTATCACGGCTTTCTTTCCATCATTTCCCTTCCATTCTGTTTTATCTTCTGGTGTGCTTCTAGGTTTCGCGTTCTATGGTGGTGCGGACGGATGGCGCGGAAACTTGCTCAAAGGAAACAACCTCCACGTAAACACGCTTGGCTTCTTGGCCGTCAAAATTAAAGTGAGTTTTATTTTTGGACGTTCTTTAACCACTATGGTTCTTAGCGACCTATGCTTTAGTGGGCGTGGAAGGCCGGAAATTTCGCTCAGAGGTCTCTTTATCAGGCTTGAGATGCTTTTACGTGCCGTAAATGTACGACACGGGAACATCGGCTTTACTTCCCTTCCAAAATGCTTTGTCGACGAGTCGTTCATCGGCCTCTCTAGGCAGCTCCAGCAATGGGACGGTTCTTCGAGGCTGGGACTGTTAGGGACTTCTGCACATCTCTGTGGCCTATCTGCCTGTGGCCTATAGTCTCCTGAGGTTCACTCACGTCATCCCTTCCTCCTGGGAGGGCGATAGCTACAATAGATCTAGTAGGTTGCAGTGTTGCAAAACCTTATCTATTGCTTCTTTAAAGGTCAACAGCCAGGCGTGGATAATCGATCGTCAGTTCACCACCAACGTTAATGTTGGTGGTATTGCTACTGAAAGCAATGCTCCACAATTGGTATTAATTTTATTTTCACGTAAGTGCTATCTCTATTATTTATTATCATCGAGAAAATATATGCAATGCACATGCATTAAAAGCATTGGAGAATTTCAACTTCGTATTTTCAAACCCTTTCTCTTTCTCCAGCGATGCACTCACTTCACTTGTAATATACTTTTAATGTAGATTTGATGTGTATCCAAGCTGCTTTCGGGACTGTAAGCATGGTGGTGTTTATTTGTTATAAGTTTTTTTAATGCATTCTGAATAGAAACTAAGCAAATCCCAGGTTGCATTGATCAGAAATGGGCAAAATTTTTAAATTCAGCATCTAACTCTTGACCGTTGCACCTTGCAAACATTTCTACCTGATGTACGTATTTATTTTGCTTTTGTTTCCTATAAGCACGGCAATATTGTTATTATATCCCTGAAAACTGTGCTACTTACCACACTTATTAAATTTAAGATTTTCCGGTCCTTACATTTGTTTCATAATTCGTAATTTTTGCGCTTAATGTATATAATACCACAATAGAAGAGCAGCTGTGGAAAATTACTTTGTAACACGCATGTATCTCTCTCAGCATTTTGCAGTACAAACCTGTGACGTTATATGGGCCGGCTCTCTCCTGTGAGTTCTAAGGCAAGTGTACACTAAGCTACGAGGGTAATCCAGAAAGTCCCAGACGTTTTGAAATAAACAATTAACAAAATGAAAATATCAACGTTTATTATCTACGTTTGAAAGGTACAATCTTAAGCTATTTTTCTGCATAATCGCCATTCAAATTGAGGCATTTATCATGGCACAAGTTTTTCAATACCCTCTCTGTAGAAATCTGCCGCCTGCGACTTCAACCACTGTCTTACACCGGCATGCAGTTCAAAAGTATCAAAGCATAAATTTGATGCAGCAAACTCCGTGAAATTTGGGGAAAATATTCCAAAAGTTCCGCAATCGTGAAACGACGATTTTCACGAATTGATTTGTTGACAATTCAGCAGTCATAAGGCTAGGCCTACCACTGCGATCCTCGTCGTGAAGATTGGTACGGTCATTTTTAAAATCAATGCACCATTGCCTGACTCGGCTTTCACTCATTATTCCCTGCCCATAAACATCACAAACTTGACGATAAATTTTAATTGGTTTGTTCTTTTTAGCCAACCGCACTTCACAAGTGGCGGGATTTTCTATTGCAGCGCACATTTTAACAACCCACAAACAGCACAGTAAGGAAGGCACAGTCCTCAAGCTACCACAGCTGGATGCGTACTGAATGTAGGAACGTTCTGACACCAAGATGGCGGCTCTAGCCCTACTCCTCGCCACGATAGGCCAATAGTCTGGGACTTTCTGGACTGCCCTCGTATAATACGCATATGGTGAACACACACGGCAGATTGCGCCACATTCATCTTCTAGCGCCAGTGACGTACCGGTACGAGTATATTGTCATAATATTTAACTGTTAAATTCTCATGAAGTAACATTTGATGAAATATGCAAAGATTTCAGCCACTAAAACCTCAAATAAACACACGAAACCAATGTGCCTTTAATGTAAACCGCTACTACAGGGCATTCTAAGTTTTGCGAAATCTGCGATTCTCTGTTATTCTTAGGATTTTGCTATAATCCAACATTTATTAATTGATATAGTTTTCTTATGTAGCAATTTAACTTTATTCATGTTACACTAGATCCAATCTTATTTCTAAAGTTATTTTTGTGAATAGTAGTAGACATACCTACTAATTGCTTGTAGTGCTATTGAGTTACGTTTGAATAAGATACTGTTATGACTGAAGAACCTGGCAAATTTAATGTCTAACATATTTTTATGTTGAGCTTAACAATAATATTAAAATAATGCTAATATTTTATCATTTTGTGTTTAAATTTAATTATTATACTGGCACCTTCTTCTTCATCCTCTATTTGATGTCTTATCATATTGAGAACGGTGACGTTTAGAATTATAGTGTGAATAATATTTAAATGAACTTGATTTCTAGCATGTTGTCTTCAATTTTCTTGACGATGTTTATTTTGTATTTATAATATTCACTAGCATGAAATGAATAGTCCCTCTGTACTGGAGGATTGCAAACGGACGGTCTAAACAGGTTTCGGCTCTCGACCTGAGCGCCTCTGTCATGCATGATCGCTTGCACTTGTGTTTTCTGTCCGCTCGCACTGCATTGCTCTCCGGTCACGCCGAGTGCTCGTGTTCTGTTTTAACCACGAGTGATTGATGATGTACACAGCTTGGCGTTCGCGGAGTAAATAGCCTATATCAGGAATACCATAATGGTATTCGTAGTACTGTACTGCAGTGACTAACATTTGTGCTTGTCATTCTGGAAATTGGGGTTGAATCTCCTTTGGTGAACGATTTGTGTGTTTCTTTTTTTCCTTTTGTAATTTAATGCCGTATAAAGTTTCATATATTCATATATATATACATACATATATATACCTTTATGTGCACAATGCAGAATACAATTTTGAGATAACTTAGGGCAATTATCTCTAGGTTAGCTGTCTTTATGTAAGTTGTTTTCCGAAAATTAGGCTTTACTTACACCACTCTGAAAGCGCAAACGAGAGAAGCTGCAAGGACTTGATGAGGCAACCAGCTGGTCAACGTCTGCTGATTCGGATAGGGTTTTATCAGCGAGTTAGATCACAAGACTGAGCGTACATACACATGGGTGTACGGCCTCATAGCTTTCCCAGCTCCAAGTGCTTTAGATGTTTTACATTATTTTGATATAGGTGTACGCTTACGGATTTTTCTGAAGCTACTATTTTTATTTTGTATTCCACTTTGTTTGGCATTAAAGACGAATTGTTCGCAACTTTTCTTATACCAGTGGGCTTTAAAGCAATACAATTTGCAGATATCACTGGTAAAAACGGGTAAAGCTAACGTAGTATGTATACTGCAACATGCATACATATGTGAAGCTCTCATATATAATAATGCAGAAAAGTTGCGTGCGTTACGCGGTTAGAAATATTCAAGCATTTTGTGTAGTAAAATTTTACACAAATGAAGCAAAGTTAATGTTTTCTGAAGCGTTGTCCTAAATCTGAGTTAACTTAGATGATTAAAATGTGCATTAATGTTTTTAGGAATGAAATAACCGACATAAATTAATTGTCCTGGTGTACGAGGAGGAAAGTCATTAAGTTTCTTACCGTATGTTTTATCTAAAATCGTATCTACTATCAGTAGTAGTAGATGCGAATGTTTTATGACAATGCTAATATTTTTGGAATTGTTTTCTCCTACATTACTGCAGCTCGGATGTCAATGCACGTAGGGTCACTTAGGAGCATCAAAATGTTCATATGCAGCACCAAAATCAACATCTATTTGAATTAAAGAAGTTACGTATTGCCTGCTAGACGTATTAGATGGACATATGTGTAGTATATATTTTAACGCACTCACCTCGAAAGATCTGCTTCATTTCGTAAGTTACGCGAGCTTTACCGGTGCAAGAGCTAGCCTGAAAACTATACACAGTTTTATATGAGAAGCACTGAATAAATCTTGTGTATATAAAGGCGTTCTTAGCTCTCAATTCCTGCAAATTTAGTCCAGACAGGGTTAATAACTGCTTTCTTTTCTTGTCGACAGCAATAAGCTCTTTAGGTTTCAATTCTATTTTATGCTTCTACTTTAATAATGCCTATTGCAAACCTCTTGACACATGCATAATCGGTGTCTGTACTTCTTCTTGAGGTAAATGCTAGCGAATCTTCTTCAGCATTCACGCCTACATAAGTAAACACAGCCTTCTTTCAGCTGTTTCAGGTATACACCCCATCAACGAGCACTCGCCTAACATTGAGTACGAGTGATGCACATTATAAAGTTGTCTGCTTGACTTGTGATTCATCGGAAACACTCCTAAAATTCACCGAGCGATCTTCACTGCTGATGACTATAATCTGTCTCAACCAAGAACGATCCTCTTGTAAGCATATGGGAGGGAAGAAAGAGACATAGAGACAATGAGACGGAACACTCCTAAGCATCTGATTGGTGGAGGGAAGTTCATGGGGTTTCGTTTTCTCTTTTTGGCACAATAACCGCCTCTAAGAAGTGCAACATTATAAGTAGCTTTCTAATCACTGTTTAGCGCGAATTAGTTTCGGGGAGAGAAAAGTTCACAAAAATTTGGATTTATTTCTCTGTATCCTGCACGTATTAACTTATTATTGTTAAGTAATATGCAGCCTAGCTTTATATTACTATTGAAACACTTGTATATTACGTTATATTCCTATAACATATGGCCTTCTCGGAACAAAGCAGAATCGAGGTGAATGTTGATTCAGATGTTATTGTTTATTGTGCAGAGTCGAAATATTTAAGACACATTTTCTACATCTCTCTCAAAATCCGCAACAACTGTATGCAATTTAAAACTAGTCAGCTTATCATCTTGGAGCAGGCCTGTCAACTGCCGAAATGAAATACAGCTGAGGCAAGTGGCGAGAGACAAATGTTCGCGATTATTTCGCGATGTTTTAGAAACCACGAAGCGCAACCCTTTGCTACTACACAATAATATTAATTCTCTAACACAGATTTAATACGTTATTCACAATGTCTTATTCGATTTGTTGTCAAGAAGTTATCGCTGCTACAGCTAGTGTTGCAAAACTTATCTGCCCACATGTAGGTCAAACACAGGGCGGGTTGAGCACATTCCGCATTGCTGTTTACAACAGGATCTTTCTTGTCTGGGATAGTTCTGGGAGAGGCAACGGTCTAATGTGCTCGCTACTTGCACGCCTGTACTCCGTACATATACTAATTTTTTGAAACACAGTAAATATTTCAACAATATCCAATTAACCACAAATCGTAAGAACTCTTCCTAAGCAGAAGAACAGTTTTGGAGGCAATGTTCTTTGATCTGTATGAAGATAAATATTCCCCTTCAGTGTAATTACGGTCATATCTCTGCGAGTTCCTATGTGAATTAGAACCGTTAATGTTGTCAGGCTCAGGGATGCAGCATCCTAATGCTTGGAATACCACCTACTCTTCATTCAACATATTGTTGCTCTATCTTCAGGGAAATAAACTGAAGATAAATATTTATATTCAATGGCTATGAAGATTATTCTAATACCTCCGACTGTAGCTTTATACTTTATTTACTTCAAGCAGAGGGAGTGTGTTATTCTAAACAAGAATTCGTAGTCGATATTTTACCAAAAGCATGTTTTAAGGCCCGCTGAACACAAAAAATTATTTAAAAAAATAGGTTCATGCGTGTGTATCTGTTTGTGTGTGAGCAGTATAACTCTAAAACGAAAAGTCCAAACTTGAATTTAAGTTTTGTATCTTCCAAAGATTTAATACGAAGGTTTTCAAGAAAATCCCCCCACACTACACTACCCTTTACACGGAATCATTTTCAATGTTTTATATTTTCTAAAATTGACTCTGATAATTTTGATTAAAATATCATGTACTTAAGATATTTACATGACAAATAAATCGGAAATCTTGAATTTTCTAGGGATAACCTTCATTCAGAGAGAATATTCTATTATTTTGTATACCTATAATCGATAAAAGAGGCAAAAAGCGTACTACAACAGAAAATATAGAACTTCTTAAAACACACAGTTTATTTAAATGTGCTTTTTTGTGCCATGAGCATTTCCGAGATGTGCGTCATTATTGGCATGAATTTGTCAATACTTGATCACTTTTAAAGTGCTGTCACTATTCAGGTTTTTCTTGTGATGTCATATTATAGCGACAACTTTTAAACATCTGAATATCGATTCGCTTTCCTCTATCCCCTTTGTATCTACAACGAAATGAGTACTGAAACCATTTCTGAAAAGGTTTATCTGGATTAACATGCAGTAGATACAAAAAATAAGTTTACGTAAGAATGCTTTGTAGAAGCTATTATAAAACGTAGATGATAGTGGGTAGAGAAAGTCATGTGACTGCAATACGTCATATTCATTGTTTCATATGGTGAAAACTGCAAATATTATTGTGCTAAAAGCTCTTGATGAGGGTACTATCGAGCAATACTGGACTACTAAGCTGCTTTAGGGGCACTGCGTGACGTAAACCACATCTTCACTATCATAAGCTATAACTACAAGCATTTCTTTAACTGTAATGAGTTCATAGTGATGACCCGTGAACGCAGAGATCCTTGATTGATGTTATTGTTTTGGTACTATGGTATCGGAATGTACCTCTTCAACCCCCCTGAAAATAGTACTTGTGATTTGCTTTCCTCGAATGAAAAAATATACGCTAAGGATTTTACGAAATACAAACTTCATGAATTAGAGCACTCTAATCCTATGCTACATAGAAAGCGCTACCAAACGAAGGCTTTCACCGGTTTAAAGGTTTAGGAAATGACATAGGACACTTAACTTTGAATACGTATTTGTATAATTGTTTTTCCAAACTGCATGTTTTGCCATTGTTATTTTTAGAAATCACATATTGCCTATCTGCGAATTATTATTTAAGAATGCTTAATTCACTATAGCTGATTTGGTTAGAACTTTAATCTTAATTTTCTTAATGCAAACATTTAGTAACGCTTAGAAGACAGACTAGATTCGACTTACGAGAAGTTGTCTATCTCCATAACTAAAGCCTGTAGTGCTACAATACTTTTGGGAAGTTATGAATCGTTCGCCAACCGTGACGAACCTACGAAGGTAACGTACATTCCCTTCGTACATTCGAGTGTATGAATAAAGCCGGTACTCTGTGTAGCAATTAATGTCGCAAAGCAACTACTAAGCCACATCTACCGTGCTCAGTCCCCAGGTCTTACCTGGTTCTTCCACTCTGCTTAATGTTTGTCTTACTCCTTCATTTTTCTTTGCTACTGAGCATAAAACCGAACCTGTGCTCATAGGTTAACGTTTGAGAGCCAGACATCAAACCAGTACGAGACGAATTCATATAGGGGCTGGTGTGGACCGTTGCAAAGCATGCCTTCCAGCACTCAGGTGAAATGTTTCCGTATTCTTACCTTTCGTCTAAGCCTGATTTTTGTTCATAGGAAGGCTCGTGTGTGTGTGTGTTTTGGAGTTGAATTCAAACCATTGAGAGACTGGCTCACCTAGGGTTGGTGTGGAACACATATAATAAGGAGATTCTGCTAGCATCAAATAAAGAAAAGTACTATAGGAAACCAAAAGTACTGGCACGTTTCCTTGCACTTGATTGTACACCGAAAACCCGAAATTCAGACGTCGAAGGCCTCTTAGTCCATCTACGACTTTATTGTTCCTGGAAAGTGGGACTAAAAATTGAACGCTCCAAAATATAAGGAAAGAAAAAGAGAAAGAAGCGTTTAGAGGATTATTTAGCTAACGTAATTTAATATTATATGTGTAACACAAGGTATGCCGATTAATTTACTTTGTTACTTTGGTTGATTTTTGAAAGGCGGCACACTTTTTCTTCCAGACATACCACTCTAACTTTAAGATCTCTCCAGTACATAAAGCAGAGAAAGTGGGATATAATATTTAATAGTCTCTGCTGAATTTCCTTGTCCATTTGTTTTAAAGTTAGCCTTGAAATAACGATAATTTGTCAGTATCATATATATCTGTTTTCTAGAAAACCGATAATGAGACAGCATTCATGTACTTTATAAAAGATACATACTTCTTACTAGGTTTATGTTTTGTTTCGTTAAAGAAAACATTCTAATTGTGCAAAAACAATGCAATTCCAGATTAACATACATTTTATATATCACAACATATGTATGACATTAGAATCCTTAAATCCAGACGGATAATTAAATAGGATATAACACATTTTCTTGGAGGAATGCGGCTCTATTCTCAAATACCCAAAATTTATTTCCAAAATAAATGCACATTCCATGGTATTAATCTATGACATTTGGTAGAAGTATAAGAGTTGTAGTTGTCATAGGCGCATAATTACAATAATACGTATTTTACTGCTGAAATTGATGAATTACGTTTAGGGACTTTATAAATATATATTTGCTCTGTAGGATATACATGTTGAATAATACAATCTTACTTGTACAATGTTGTTATAACCAAAAGATTTTAATTTTTAAAACAACCCAATTTTCTTATGTTATTCCCTCTAGTACCAATAGCGTATAGAAAAGCGCTACTAATTCGAACGCTAATATTTTGTAGGAAAATCAGAAGTTAACCGGAAATTAGAAAATGCCTTCTTATAACTGCAAATGTAATTTAGTTTATCAAAAAGACTATTTCATGATGTATCATTGACCATATTTTCTAACTGCCATATTTTTATCAGTGCACTGTAAAGTTAAATTACAGAAGGAGGATAATTTTGTATAAAATGTTATATATCCTGAACAGATTGTTCTTCTTATTTCCAAATCAAGCTTTCGGGTCATTCTTAGATTCAATATTTAATTAAATATCTTGAGAAATTTTAATAATAAATATCACTGGATTGTAAGGAACTTTTAGTATTTTATTTTGTTGTCTCGGTAAAAGGTGTAAGATAAAATGCCGGACAGAACCAAATATATTAGATTTCAATTGTATTTAAAGTCAGTGCTCAAAAAATACAAAGTATGGGATATATGTTTATTTTGGACTTATGTTTATCTGATTAATGGAATAAGCTGGCTCATGGTTAGCATTTTTTATAATTGATATGTGCCCTACATATTAAGGGAGTCTATTTCGAATGTTGTGTAATAGGTTTATATAATACCACTAAATACAAGTATTGATATTACAACGATCGCATATCGTTACCATTAATATGTAAAAATTGGCATTCACATGTATGAGCAGCTATTGACTTTAAAGTGTTTGACAAGTTTAAAAATCAGTGATTAAATTACAGAAACTTTATGTGTAAAGATAAAATATTTAGGATTATATTTTAAAGCTTTCAAAACAAAACAATAATGAAATATGTCGCGAAGAATATTAAGTATTAGAAGACATGTATGGTGTGTTTTTGTGTTAAAAGAAATACTGAGTTTTTTTTCACTTAATTTAAGCACTGATTGTTAACAATAACGTAAAGGAATAATTGCTTGCATGATTACAGCAAGTGAAAGCGTTACGCTTTTACCAACTGTACATGGAGGAAAATAAAAAGTGTAAAGGGATCGACTCACCTCCAAGTATAGCGACGTGATTGTCTGTTGAACCGTGAGGGAGCCCAGTATATATTTTAATTTCTGTAATTGAAACAAAAGAGAAGAGACAGTATAGAAATTGTCACTATAT
Organism: Deroplatys truncata; assembly: GCA_030765065.1. NCBI lineage: Eukaryota > Metazoa > Arthropoda > Insecta > Mantodea > Mantidae > Deroplatys > Deroplatys truncata. The sequence goes on from CM060981.1 coordinate 249,862,077, forward strand.
GAGAAATGTGTGTGAAAGTGTAAAGTGAAAACAGTGCATAAAAGTTAGGTGCAAGGTGAGAGATAAGAACTATTCTAATAATGTTTCGTAAATCGAGGTAATCATTAAAACAAACATAAAGATATGTATCACAGAGAAAATAACAAACACTTAAATAGAGAGAAAACTGTCTAGTTAAAACATTTTAACGGTGGTGTACAGAGTTGTAAAAGCTTCACATCTTATTTAAAGTGTTTAAAGGAATATTTAAAAAGCATGCACTGGTGAATAACTTTCTCTAGATTTTAGGTATCACATGTAGGTATTCCTATACGTGTACAACAACCGAAACCATACATTTAATAGTAACATTTATTTTAAATCTTAAAAGGAACATTAGAAAGAAGACATTGCAGGCTTGAACGTCTTTCAGGAACAAAGTTTTGTGACCAGCAGTAATCTAATTTGTTTTATATTTATAGATATAGGAATATTTAGGGACATTTAAATTTTTTTTGAAAACAATTTCTGTACTGTATAAATTTGGTACGACGTTTTAACAGTTACATGCAAAACATGCAAGAATTAAGGTAAAAAGGATCATACACATAAGTAACAGATGCTAGCACGTATTTACCTACATTTAAAAATTACCAACGAACAGTTTTAAATCTTTATTGCTTTTAAGGTATGAAAGCTTATTTACATCTTCAAATGCTTTATAATTTTGAGGGTTATTGCTTTGAATGCTTCAATATTATGTTTTAACTATAACATTTTCTTGACAACTAATTTCAGATTTCAAGAATTATGATAACTGAGCAAAACTAGATACCAAAAGGTATCATTGTACTCAGCACCGCAAAACAAAGTATGTTTATCAGACTTTTGGAACACTACAAGCTGATGAGTAATAGATTTCTTTAAGATGGTGATTTTTAACTCCAAACATCTAAAACGGGACTCCAACTTGGCCAATCCACGAAGGAAGCTACCCCTTGAACCCACAACTCAGCTCTCATTCGAGTTCTACAGCCTGATGAGCAAAGTTATTATCCAGGAGGTGGTCAAATTTCAAATTTGTTAGTCCTCTTTGTATGCATAAACATGACAAATATGCGTACTACTCTATGAAGTCACTTCCCTGTAATAATGGCAATGTGCTCTGATCCTCCATTGAGAAGTCATACTCACCAAGCCTTAGTAAATCAACTGCTATTGCTACACAGCAACTTAACGATGAAATCTCAAGACATCGACATGGTAGTAAACAAGCTGACAGATACATTTATCATACCGCAGGAATAGCAGGGAAAAATAAACATCTAATTGTATATAACCGTAGAAAAAATACAGTGACTCTGAAAGTGAAACAACCCCACGAGGATAAACGAAATTGCCGCAAACTTTGAGAGCAACTAAATATCCCATATAAAACACACTATAACCAAACCACATTGGACTTATATCACGCCCTAAAGAAAGAAGAGAGGATTCTCGCTATTGGAAACTGTTTTTTTAACTGCAAAGACGGAACTTTATGGCAGAAAGTTAAACTTTTGATAAAATACACGGATAGGATACCTCCTTTGAAGTTCAATAACTCTTGCACATTAGTAGGAAGTGTGAACCTATTTTATAAAATGTTATTAAAGCGATTTAGGATAAATCCAAGTATCCGAAATATCTGAGAAAGTTACAGAGCCTCTAGTTAACATATTTCTCTGCATAATTTACCCCTGCGCAGGCATCAAATGGATTAAAGAAATACCCAGTTAGGAAATCTCCAGGTCCTTGAAAACTTCTTGTGTTTCTGACATACATATGTAATGTCATACTTCATCTGGGTTATTTTCCAAATAGAGAAATATGCAGACCAAATAAAACCAAAAATATCCTCACAGTTACCTGCCAATCGGATTTCTCCCTCTGTTTTCAAAGATTTTTGAATGTCTACTTTACCCACATATGTTGAACTCGGGAATTCCATAATATTTAACATCCAGTTTGTCTTCAGCAACTTGATCGTTTAGTGGATATCATCCTCGATACGAAGGCCGTCTTTCTTTGAGTCTGCCATGGCGCAGCCAGGTGACCCAAGTAGTGGTAGGATGTGTTGCGTGGCAGCATGATTGTCTGAACTCTTTTCACTTTCTGGACTACTACCATGGATAACTGGTCTGTTAAGGCTTGGCTGCGGGCACATAAAGATGTCCGCTATCATAGACTCCCGCCAAGTAGGAGTTACCGGTGTTATATTTCTACAGGTAGAGAGTATTAATGCAGTGTAAATCCACCATAGACTGAGTCGTGTGTATGGTGAGAACATTATGAGTGATTGCGTGCTGCAGGGAATTCAGAGATGGCCGAAAAGGCGTTCATAATGAAGGTAGTCAGGAGAGAAGCGTTTGATCACCCTCCAACGGCCAAGACCTAGCACCGAGCAACTTTTATGTTTTCTCGCAGATGAAAAAATAGTTGGCGGACAACATTTCCACACCAATGTGCTTAAGGACACCGCATACAACTTATTTAAAATGACAGGCGGCAATTGGTTTTGCAGAGCATATTGGGAATCTGGTGCATAGATACGATAAATGTATGGATCTTCATGGTGATTATGTTAAGAAGTAGCTTATAATTGCAGTTAACTTTTGTCACTAAATCAGTTTTGCTATTTACATCATTTTGAGGAGATTTAGACAAAGATAGCCCCTGCACTTAAAAAGAAAAATTTGTTTGTCCTGGGCTGTTTCTGAATATTGAGAAGAAATTCAATAAGGTTTGTCACACTGAATTGCTGTATAAAATAAAATCACTACCCACACACAAACACTGTTTAGAAAGTGCAATCACTTCTCTCCAACAGAACCTTTTCCGTCGGTACGAAAACACCCTGTCTTCCATAAATGCTACATAAGCCAGTGTTCATCTAGGAAGCACATGGGTTTTCCGAGGTCGCGGGTTTAAACCCGGCGTAGAGCGATGGAGCTTTTCGGGCGTAAGAATCCTTAGCATGGCTTCCTTCGGCAGGGAAGTAAAACCTGTCCCGCGTCGTAAATTTATGGCACGTAAAATAACCTCAAGCCTGATAAAGAGGCCTCTGAGAAACATTTCCGGTCTTTCACGCCCAAGGATGGGACGCTAAGAACCATAGCAGTTAAAGAGCGTCCATAAATAAAAGTCAATTTTTAGAAGCATATAGGCGCCGTTATTTTGCCTAGTATAAATACACGATCTTCCAAATTTGCAGACGGTATCGAAATTCTAAATGGAAATTATCAGTTGATAATAATTCGTCATTTTTAACCTGTTAGGCAGCTGGTAGAAAAATGTAAAATTAAAATGAATTGCCTGCAAGGCTAAACTAGTCCAGTTCGCTCTAAAGACTAACAGAAGATCAAAATATTACTTTTGACGGCAAACGTATTCTCCATGAATAATCCACATCGTAACTTCGACTTATATTGGACAGCAAACTCAACTGGACAGAACACATTAACAACTTAGTAAGAAGATTGGACAAAAATATCTTCCAGCTAAAATTCTTCCTCAAGGATCATTACCATTACTGCTTCATTTAAAATAAATTACTCGTATCTTTTTCTCGCACATAAGACTGATTTACCAATACGATTGCGCAATATGGAGTTCGGTTTCAGACTCACAACTAAAAAGAATCAAAACAATTCAGAATAGGGTTTTCCATCTGATAACGAGTGCATTTGGTTCATTGCAAAGAAGCTCTACATAGGGATTTCACCCTTCTCCTATTATATTATACCCCAGTTCCTCGTTCCTTCCGATACCAATGAACTACTGAGCATTATTCTAACCCACCTTACACCACGCAACATCTTCGAAGACTGAACCGCAAACGACATTCAAATTTCCTGCAGGGTTCACGTTTTACACACACAATGTAATGAAGACAGCCTCTGGGCTGAAACCTCAACACATGTCTTATATGTTCACATATACGTTATTGTACGGTTTTAGTAGAATTGAATTATACTCAGCTATAACAATTATTAATAAACTGGAACAAATTTGGTTATGCAATTACGAATTTTATGATAGCTAGGAGACATCAGGAGGCATGCTAGCAGGAGGCATGCTAGTTATACTCATGGAGCACAAGGGTTCGTTTCACAAAGAAAGGAGCAAAATATAAATATACGGATGTTCATAAATTCGTGCACTTTCCCTTAAGGATCATGTTCTAGGACAAATAAGAGACAAAAGGTTAAACAAGTGTTAACAATTCCCATTTTGTAATCATAGGAAGGCTAAACAATTAGAACAGGTAGTTCAGAAACGTGTTATTGATAATTATATTCAAGATGTTCAGCAGTACACCACACCATATAGTAAACATCGATAGTAGTTTAGCAATTACCTGATACTAGATTGCGATAATGTTAGTGCTTTATATTCGGTTAATATATTTATACTAACAACTATTTAATGCCATATCTCTGATTTGTCCATAGAATAAGACCTGCAAGCTTAATGCGCGAATTTGTGATCCTGCGGTTCTTTTTATTTAAAAAAAATCTGATGTGTTACACTCACATGACTTTCTCTACTCTTGTACAATCTATTTTTACGAACGCCTATTCTCCATATGCTTCATGTTAATCGAGATATCGAGATGTCAATCTTATTGGTAATTTTCTTGTAGATGCAAGGGGATTATGGTAGCTTTTAAGCGATAGTCAAATATTTTAACGCTGGTTGCTATGTGGCGCATTCCATTCTCTTTGCATGTCCAGGACATAAAAAAATGAATAACGAATTTGAGAAAAAGTATAAGTATTGGAAAATTTAAGGAAATAACAAGCAATATCTCGAAAACGGTTCACTCAACAAAAGAAATGTATATGACATAAGTTGTGTATTTTAACGCGATCTACATTTTTTGTGTAGTAAAATTTTATCTATCTCTTATGGTTTACCAGTTATGCAAAAGTCGTTCACAATGAAGAATACTTTTGGAGACATTCCCAGAAAATTCGAGATATACATTTCATTTCTCATGACATTATCTTAAACATATGATATTTTAATCAAATTAGTCGTTAGAGCCATTTTTGAGAAAATTAAAAATTTCGAAAAATGTTCCATGTAAAGGGTAGTCTGGGGTGGGGGGTTTATCCGACTGTTCGTTTTTGAGTTATGCTGTTCACAGACACACAGAGACACACACACACAGACACACACACGGACATGTTTCCAAAAATGCTTTTTTTGGATTCAGGAGGTCTCAAAACATGTATTTCCGGCGAAATCTCAGTATCGAATTTTTGGGTGGAATGCAATACTTCCCCTACTTACTATACGTAGTAGAGAAAGTAATAAATTCGTTGTATATTAAAACATAATGTTGATAATTTGTAAGGAAACAGGCTAAATATTTCACTACGTATAGAAATCAATATTATTATATCCAATTGATGGATTTTTAATTCATGCATAAGTATTGAAATTTATCCCAGTGAACTTTTATTCCTCTTTTAGCCTTTTATCGTTGGATTTTAGTATATTTTAATGATCATCATGTTATTCTTTAGTTTCTCCAAGCATATATTCACTATGGAAGCCCATATTCTTCTGAAACCACACAGAATATGTGCACTTCTTTTTTAGCAGTTTCTCTATCACATTCTCGCATTAAATTGAGAAGGAAACACCCACCTGTAATCTCTGCTGAGAATTCGAAATCACTATGACAAACGAGTAGATATGCGAAACGCTAAATGTCTATCATCATTACTGAGATTAAAATCTAGTTGAGAAGCTTTAAAGGATCTTACTCACATATTAAACTTTTCCTGGAGGACAAAACAAGTAACTAAATAAAACTGATTCCCTATGTAAAATTATCTAAAATGTCTGAAGTTCTAAAATCTAACATGAATGTACTTTCATAGTATATTACAGGTACAACAGTATGTGTTTGTAATTTTGTAGAAATTCTGAAGAGTAATTGTAGAGCCTCTAAATACTCTTTATGGGTGTTTAGTTTGGTTGTAACTTCTTCGAATGAGTACTTCAATAAAGACTATATCGATTTTCAATTGTTGAAACAAACAGGCAATGCCCTTTAAAATGTGATAGAAATAGTGTATGATTGTTTGTAGTTAAAACTAAATTTTTACTGTTGCACGCGAAATAACCCAAAAGAGAACATCTGTTTCATTTTATATAGCTACAGAAAAAGCATTTTAATATGCATAGTAGCAGTGAACTTATTCACTGGTCACTTCGAAAGAACAAGGAAGTCTTGATTGCATAAGTTTAATAAGATCAACAACTATGCCGTGTTTCAAAATCATTGGTCAGTAATTAGAAAATAATAGATATAAAAAGGTATGCAAAAAGCTTCTGGTAAAAAAAAGAAGTTTGCAGTTTAATTGTTTTTGGGGTAACAGAATTTGTGTGGATATTGCTGTTTATTTTGAACTAATTTCAAAGAAAGTTGCGAATTTACTGCAAAGGAAAGAATTCTCAACATAAGAGATTCAACATAAGATATTTGAATTTCTCTACAATGTACAGTGTGCTTCAGATACATACAGCTTAGGCAGTACATTATGTAAAATAATAGATACAGTGGGGAATTATATTTTCAATCTAAGCCCCTGATGTATTGAAAACTTTCCTATTTATTTGATCAACAGAGTGATCTATTTGATTAACGATGAAAGCTGCTAATTTATATCATAACCGTTTTTATTAGATCAGGTCGCTGCACACTTAAAACAGAGGAGCTACCGGCGCATCATGGTTTAGATAAAGAGTCTGATTCTTCAGACTCTCTATTATTCCTTGCAGCACACTCCATGTATTGCACGATCACATACGTATCATCTTGGAGGAAGTTTAAAACTTCATGTCACAATGAAGAGGCGAAAAAGTTTGCGTTCTATTCAGACTCACGTGTTACGCGAGTTGATGGTGGATCAGGTGCCATATTTCGTACAGTTAAATCCTGTTCCATATAACTTCGTTCCGTATCTATTAATTGTCACGCCACTAGTCACCTTTCAGTGGCTGTTGTCGTGGAATAGGTGGGATACAAACTGGTTGCTTATTTAACGTGATCATTTATCTTAACATATTCGAAGAGAATCGCCAAATTTACATTTTCATATGAATAAAATAGATTGCATAAAAGAGTTAATGCATCTGGAGTGCATGTAAATTCTGATCAACAAATAGATAGGAGGATCCTTCGGTTTAAACCTGCCTCTCAGGATAACAAAAGCACATGCATCAATCAGGACACAGCGTTTTTATCGCGTGTATCACCTGCTTTTGCATTCACAGGGTTTGTTTGTGATACATCGTCATTCAGATGTGTACATTAGCCAATCAGGGCTAAGGGGAAGAAAAGGGAGCGCGAAAGAATATATGTCAACGGAGCAAGATTTAAGGCACAGGTTTTGGAAGGAAAGTGTCGTCATTTTCATTAAAGAATTTGCGTGTAGTAAAATCAAAGCCACATGCGTTTCCCAAGCACCACACGTGGTCACAATGTAACAAAGAGGGACAAAAGGTAGGGAAAATAAAAAGCAAAGGAAATACAGACTGTTTTATAAGGTTAAGTTGTACAGCTACTGTAATGTATACAGTGAACATTAAAACCTTTAATAACATTTACTGAAATACTACAATTGGCGGGTTTATCATGGTTGTCAGTACCTTCCTAACATATTGCACACTGTGATTCATGTTGTTTTTCTTTGTATACTTTAGGTAGTGTAATTAAATTTAATTACATTACATGACATTAAATATACGGGATGAACCAGAACTCCACTGACAAACTTTCAGATGTAGTTCAGGGATACCTTCTGAGTATTTTGGTATAAGGAACCCATGATCTCCGGCGGCTCGTTAGAAGTAATAATGTACTTATGATTTATTAGGTTTCTTACTCCAATCACCCTTGTTCACAACATTGAAGAAGCCTGTGTTATATGCAATAACCAAATTGTGCGACACACAACACAGAGTAATTCAGTATCCCGCAGACGAAACACGTACACTTTTATCGCTTTATCATAGTGTGTTGAATCTGATCTGTCAGTGTACACTACGGTAGGTAGTAAATGCAGAATTGTTCCCTTACAGGTATTGTTCAAAATGTCGCCTACCATGATCACGGCAGAGTGTACAGTGACGCATCATCGACTGTTTTACACGTTCAAGCATTCCAGGAGTTTGGCGTACTACTTCCGCGGCTGCAATAATTCTAGCAAACCAGGCCTATGCGAGTATCGACCAGGCTGTAAACCAGGCTCTTCACATGCCTCCAAAAGAAGTCCATTGGTATCATGTCTGGTAACTGAGCTGGTCGTGGAGCAAGATCACCGTGACCAATCCATTGTCATCAAAACTTACATCAATGTGGCTCCTAACATCGAGTGCAAAGTGTGCCGGCGCACCGTCATATTGAAACCACATAAGCTGACAAATTCTCAGCAGCACACCTTCTAGGAACTGTGGGAGGACATGTTGAAGGGTCGTTTTATACATGACTCCGTTCAGTGTATCAAGAAGTACGTGAGGTCAAATTACAAAATCTTTGACAATAGCACATAAGATATGCGTGTGAATTTCCGTAATTCTACATATGGCTATTCCTACGGCACGTAAAAGAACCTCAAGCCTGATAAGAGGCCTCTGAGCAAAATTTCGGGTCTTTCACGCCCAATACAGAATGGGACGCTAAGAACCATAGTAGCTAAAGACTGTCCATAAATAAAACTAAATTTCAATTTTCCTATTGTTGAACATGCCCTTTCTTGTAAACTTGGCCTCGTATGTATAAAACACCAAAGCAGGGAGATTGTGGTTTTCTGCACATTGCTGTAGGAACCAATTTGCAAACTCCACTCGAAACGGGAAGTCCTCTGGCTGCAATGACGGATGATACGGGTGCAATTATGGTTCATGTGCGACTCTCAAAACAATTGATTGGCTTGTGTTCAGAGCTCGTGCAACGCGCCGACTATTAGTAGCAGGATTGTTAACAATCACGCGTAACACATTCTCTTCCAGATCGGGTGTTCTGGCATACCGCGCACAGTCAGTATCTTCCATTCTAACACGGAAGGATCCAGTTTCTCGTAGGCGCCTATGTACAGGTGCAAAATTACTGGGTTTGGTTGCCGTCAGCGCGAGAACAGCTAAGCATAGTGCCGTTGTGCCGCTCTTCCACTGCATTCAGTGAACCCATACACGACGTGTATATATACCAACTCAAACCTATTCATAGTGCTGTGTATCACTGTTAACACACAACTAACACTGCCGGAAAAACAAAACCCTAGACAGAACCGAACAGTTCTGAATGCAAACTGAGGATAACGGGTTAAAGAGGGCATTACTGTTGTCAACAGCAGGTACCGTGTCTGAATGGAAACAATTTACTTACTAACAAGACATACAACATATACCGTCGACATTTGCATGTTGTGCAGTATTTTTAGTGCAAAGCTAATTGGGGCAAGAACCCAAACGAAGTGCAATTACTTTGTGACGAGCCGCCGGAGACGTGGATACCTTATACTAAAACACTCAGAAGGTATCCCTGAACAACCTCTGAAAGTTTGTCGCTAGAGTTCTGGTTCATCCTGGATAAGGAGAATATAGAATTATTTGTTTATAAACATCGAAAACTACTCAAGCGATATTCATAATTGTTAAGCGCTTAAACTGTTATTCACTTCTTGGTGTTTACGTTGTTTACAATTCTAAAACGCTTAGAGGGTTCGACTTTTCCCCACCAATTTCGGCCGTATTTTGTTGAATATTCATGCTCGTTTACGACATGAAATGAGCAGAGGCCAGAGATGCTACAAAACTTCAAAACTGCATCCATTACACTCATACAACATTATTCCATGAAATTGGATAATTGCTTCACCGCTGAAACATGCTTATTGGCTGCATGGCTTTTCTGAAAGTAGTGAGATTGTGGAGAAGGGAGTTAAGGAATATCAGATGATTTTCCTCTCGTTATCGTAAACAATAATAACAGGGGTTTTCAATCCGTTAACAGAAACACCACAGGGCGGTTTCAAAATCAAGATTCTAGGAGGTAAAGCTTTAGGGTTTAATATAGGAGGAGGAAATGAGGAAATATATATATAAACATCAACCAACACTTGAAGTCCATCCGTGAATCATTAAAGTAACGCAATGGTTATTGAAAACCTTCCTACACTATTTTTTCTGATAATTTCGTGCCACGAGAAGGTTTTGGTATCCCATTAGCAGTCATAAACGGCGTAAACCATTAACTAGGAGAAAGTATTTGCATTTTATGTCTTTACATCCACATAAGCAGAACCAAAGTAATAAAGATCTGCTCTAACAATAGTTGAAGTGAAGAGTAGATATGGTAATGCCATATAAATCTTAAGTAAGGACTTTGTGTTAATAAATATCTATTAATACTACCTGCTTAAAATGTATATAACACATTATAATGCACACAGATAATACACTGAACTTCATGCAAAATATTTCCTTACGAAAAAAAAGCCACGCTTTTATCTCAAATTTTACCCGAGGTTCAGTGGATATGCACATCAATTATCCTAGATTTGTTAGGCTTTAAGTTATAATAATTTTTAAAAGAATGTATTTTTTTCACATAACATTTGGAAAGTGCATGCTCGAAAAGTAAAATTAAAATAATAGTTAAACGCGCGTCATAATAACGTAAAGAGAAAATTTAATTTATTATACATGTGTGAACGATCATAACAAATTTAATCGGCCTATTACGATAAAATCTTCAATAGCTAGGAAAGAGATTTAAAAGATCAATAAGTACCCTTCACATTAAAATCTCGCATAAATACCACCCGAAATTCAATCATTAACTTTTTTTAAATTTAGCAGCGTTTAATGTATTTCATACCATTAAAAACTAAGGCAATTATTTTATCATATTTCTTGAAAGTTCAATCTTACCTATCCTTGAGTGAAGACATTTTATAACATCATTATACGAGTTAAAAGCTAGCATACTTATAATTCTTAAAATACCAAACTGCGTTTTGAAGCGACTTTATAAATCGGTTTTCAGAGAATCTGTAAGTGCAGAGGAGAAGCATCTTTTTGTTACCGCAATAAGCTTATTTGTACATCAGCAACATCACTGTTTATATCTTGCTTGAAAGCATTACATTTAGGTATAATATCTAATGGAATTAATCGAGCTTTGGCCTACGTTTATCATTATGCAGTGATTTACTTATTCGATTTATTGGTACTTTTATGGTGTTTTTAATTCGTAATGGCTATCCTAATTTTATAAAGAGGGACACAAATACGCTCTTATCCAAATTTAAATTCAACTTGCTCTGGAGGAATTAATATGTTATAGGAAAGTACCTACTACAGGAAAACTTGGTTATTGTTTTCAAATTTAAGATATAAAAATCAACGTTACACATTTATTTAGAGAGGTGCACATTTAACTCAACTGGACATACGTTCACGTAAAGGAATGGGGGTGAAAGCTGTGGGAAAGGGCGAGAGAGAAAGAGAAAGAGAGCAGGAAATCTCATCTAATTGTCATATTTAGGCATAACCAATAACGTCCTGTCCGAGTCATAGAGTTAATTCTATTTTACCTTCGTCTTTACTATTCAATCCGTTCTCCTTGTAGAGAATTCCAGGTGAAAATTTGCTGCGAACACCTACGTGATTTTCTATACTCATGATAACTTCAGATAGTCGCTTATATGTTATAGTAATCGTAAAAATGATTCTTCTGTTCACCCTACATTACTCGCGATAAATGTTTGGCTATAAATAATCCCATACTAAGCAAAATGAACTTGGTTGCTTGTAAAATACCCCTCCCCAAAAAGAATACAATTGTTGGCGTACCGCAAGCAAGGTTTTGTTTCTAATGAACCCATGCAGGAAGAAAGAGGAATCGCGAAAGATGGTTTATAAATGCAAAAAACGAAGAAAACTTAAATAGTATCAAATAATGTTTCGAAAATGGAAAATGCTAGTTAGACATAATTTATGTACTCGATAAGTTGTAAATTTTTCGTGTAGTAAGGTTTGTCGGAAACCGTTTCAAAATTAGTTCATAATGAAAACTTCACAAAAAATTACAGAACATTTAGTCGGTCACTTACATGTTTTAATAATATGAAATTTTAAGCAAAACCTTTAGAGAAAATTTGGGAAAATTAAAAGTAATAAAAAATTTTCCATCGAAAGAGTACTTTTAAGGGAGGAATTTCTTAAAAGTCTTTGCCTGACATGTTTAAATATTGTCTGTCTCGAAAAGAAAGTTAGGTATTTATATGCCTGAGTTTTTGAATAATGCTATTCATACACACACAGACACTACTCTTTTAAGTCTATTGGTCCTAGACAGTAACATGGGAACATCAAGAAAAGGGAGGGATTTTGATCTAAGAAGCAAGAAGATATTAGAAAAATTTAGGAGCAGAACTGGGTCGCAATAGGTAATGCAAAAAGAGATATGGAGAGGGCAAGAGAGAAATACGGGGAAATGGAAGTTATAATAATAGGGGACTTTAACATTAGAATATGCGAGGGTGATGTAAACATAGAGAGTGACACATATTTGGAAATGATATAAGAACCAAAAGGGATACTGTAAGACATAGTAGAGGCAAGTTCATAGACAAGGAAAGTGAAAAGTTTATTGAATCTTGTTAAGTGAATGTGCTAGACATCCTGGTTAGCAAATATGAGGAAGATTTAATGTGGGCTTGCACGTTATTAACAAGAATGGACAAAGCGTTATTGACTATGTAATTTGGCCAGTTAATATGGGGTATACGTTGAATAATTTTAAGATATTAAGTCCTCCAAACAAAACACGACTAACTACATTTACTTCCCCCCATAATATCAAGCAACTTTTATTAAAGGGTCCACCCTATATATATATTTGTGAGTATATGTGTGTATATGTGTGTGAACAGCATAGCTCAAAAACGAAATGTCGAATAAACAGCAAGCTTGGCATTTAATTTGAGTATCTTCCAAAGATGCGACACGAAGATTTTCAAGAAAATTCTCCCAAAACTATCCTCTACATGGAAAATGCCCCCAAATTTTTTATTTTCTCAGAAATGGATGTAATGATTTTGATTAAAATATATAAATATTTAATATATTTACTTCACAAATAAAATGTATGTTTTGAATTCTTGGGAATAGCTTATGAATTCCTCTTTACTCGGGGAAGGAATTTTGTATAACTCGTAAACCTTAAGTTAGAGACAAACATGTGCTATACTAAAACTGTAGATCTCTTCAAGACACACAATTTATTTCAAATAACGTTTTCAGTGACAACCACTTCGGTTATATTCGTTATTATTGATTCGACGTTTTCATTTTTTAAACCACTGTCGCTATTAAATTCTTTCTCATGATATCATGGGAAGAGTATGAAATTTCAAGGCCAGCGTATAGGGACAGGCTTTTAAACATCTGACTATGATTTGCTTTCCTCTATGCCCTTTTTACATACATACAAGAAATGTGTAATGCAAAGTTTTACCATTGAAGTGGGTAAAAAAATAAGCTTTTGTAAGACTAGTTTGCAGAAGTTATATAAAAATAAACGATCGTGGGTACAGAAAGTGATGTGAATGTAACGCATCAGATTTTATTTTTTGAAGGAGTCCTTCTACATATGATTTGGTATGGTTGTACCTAGTTACTCTGCATTGATCCAGCAGAATCTAGTTCAAGGCCCATTATGTTAAACTAGGACTGTATATGCCATGCAGCATACCATTCATGTTTCTCACAAGTATGGGTACGCAAGGACCTCCTGTCACTAAGTTGCTGGTGATATAGCACAGTCGAACGTTAAACACACGCCGCCCTTCCCATGAAAATTTATTGGCGGCGATCACGCGAGCCCGGCGATAGCATCATGTGAACACTTAACCCATCTGTCACTTTTTGTCGAAAATTGATATTTTGTACACTCGCACTTTAGTGCACTTAAAAGTGTTTAGGAAGATAGTAATTACAGAGGCTATATGTAGTTCTCCGGTGACACCCTATCGAGAACATATTATATGACTTCGTTAAGAGCTTTGATGACAATTGCAATGTTGGTGCTTTAAAGTAGCTAATAAATTAAGCACAAGTATCACGTGAATGCGTGTGCTCTGTTTTTACCTTCACTCCATATGCGTTAAAGGGTAATATAGTTTGGCTGGGTTGCATATCTCTTTTGAATAGCATTTTATGTATTTTGCTAATTGGTTTATGGGCAGAAATTTCTGGGCCGATATCTGGAAGGGAAGCATTCAGTGTTTTTAGAGACTTTTATTTACAAAATGCAGAAAGAAGTAAAATTCTAGATAATTATATCCACAATGCAAAAGCAAATGTTGCATTGAGATAAGTGATTAAGAGATGCAAGATTTGTTGACCTAAACCCACAATCTATGAAAAATACCGGTGATACTGCAGTGAAATTTCGAAATTTTTCTACTTTAGAAATAAACAACTTACCTTGTGCTTTGTGAATCCAGGTTAAAAGTAATTTAATTTTATGCAGTATTTGTACACAAATTTACTTGTTTAACGGAGATGAACCATTCCATTTCGCAACAGTTTCATATAATAAAGAATACCAAACATCAATTCATATATGCATCTCTACGCCCTACATTGATTTTATTCTCAACCAAAGAAATATATATCTAACCTTCATTTTTAAAACCTAATATTTGACGAGCAGGTGGCTACACTATCCTGTCCTAAATTTCTCCACATTTTCTAACCGGAAAATGTAATAAGTCGGCTACTCTTAAATCGTCTCCATTTTCCTCTTTTGCACAACACAAATAATTATTGATTACGAATTATTCAGACATTATAAGCTTCCTTTAATAAGTTGGAGATCAGGGACAAAATAAACGAGAGCTTAAACATGAGAAACGTTTAACACTTATGGTCCAGTCACTAGATCACAAAACAGACATAGATCCTGAATATCATAGTATTCCACACAAAAGACATCTATATTGTGACAGTCACAATGCTAACAAGTCGCAAAGCCCCTGTACAAACAGTATTATGTGTTATAATGTATATAGTAAATATATATTTACGTATTATAGTGATTTTCATAATTGTTCATTTTATTAATGTTATAAGTCTAAGAAAATTGCACCGATTTTTCTACGTTTAATGTGTGATATTTACAAAATTACTGGATGCATTTACTAAAACAAATATCTTGGTATAATTTCTGAAATTGCGATGAAAATTAGGGTTAATCTGGCGATGGAAAATGCATCAGGAATAATCAACGTATTTGCTGAACTTTCCCATTAACACCTCAGCTTTTACGATTTCACAAATGCATTTCACAATAAAGAACTTATCAAGAACTTTTGTTAAATTTATTTTTTGCAAGCCGGTATACGCAAGTAATTTTTATTTTTTTTATTTACAGTACAGAGAGTCATACAAGTTATTGGTTGTATAATATTTTCGGTCTCTGCTTCTGTCAGCTAGCAGTAACGTATTCTCCTTGTCATCTGTTTTCTTCAAAACAGTGATATCATTCTACATTGACTTCCCTGACAATGACGAATTTAGTTATACTCTCCACAACTTCCATAACATAATGGTGATTATTCTTATCATTATTATAAAAGATAACAATAAAATAAGCAAATAACCATAATAATACACTTAAAACTGATTTATGAGTTAACGAAATACACAAATCCTTGAAATCGTATATCGAGGTAGTGGAAATAAGTGAAAATTACACCCAAAAATATCTTCGCAAAATCTGATGCGTTGCACTCACATGACGCTTTCTACTCAACCATTTACAAACTATTGTTACAAAAATATTATTATATCTGCTTCTTGTTACTCCAGATAAAATTTCAATACCATTTAGATGTAGGTTACAGAGGAAAAGCGATTTCCATGCTCTTTGCATGATCACGAAAAAAAGAAAGTAAGGGGGAAGTAAAGTGACTTACCAGTTGAGAAAAGTGGAAGTATTTGATAGTTCAAATCAACAACAGATATCTCTGAAACGTCTAACTCAACAAAATATGTTATTTGAAATAAATTGTGCGCTTTAATAACATCTACGTTTCTGTGAATGAAGATTCTGTCTAACTCTTTTGGCTTGCGGGGTACACAACAGTCATTCCAAATGAAGCGGATATTATATACCATTTCCATAACATTCTAGATATACATTTAATTTGTCATTTAGGTATCTTAAACATGAGGTACTTTAAAAATTGTTAGAGCATTTTTGAGAAAATAAAAAATAAATAAGGATTTCCATATAAAGGTTAGTTTGGGATGGAAGAATTTTGTTGAAAATCTTCTTGTAGTATTTTTGGAAGATGCTGAACTTAACAACCAACTTTGGTATTTAACTAAATTTCATTTTTGGGTTATACTATTCGTACATATAAAGACCTTTTTCTGAAAATGCTTTTTTTGGATTCAAAGAGTCTCAAAATGTGAATTTTCGGTGAAATCTCCTTATAGAATTTTTGGGTGATATGCGATGCAAGTAGAAAAAAGAGTAAAAATGGAAAACTTAATACTGAAGTAGTTAATTTTGTCTTTACTAGAAACAATGACATGCTTTTGTTTACTTTAGTCATATAATATCCCTCTGGAATGAATGCTTAAAAACAACTACATGTAAACAATGTAGACATCAGTGTATACCTGCATCATTGCGAAACTCTTTTGTTAAAGATTGCACCAAAATGAGAACGTACGCTTTACCGTACAAATATTGACAGATATCCACATGAGATAGTTCTCTGTCACGAAACAATGCTCACACCACTATCTGGTGAGTAATGTACGCACTAACAATAGACAGACCGATAACCACGCTGAATGGAACCAGCGAACCGAGGTCACGCAACTCGCTCTGGACATTCCAAGCACTGGAGCCCCAGGAATGCAAGTTTAAGCGTTCCCAATGGATTAACATTTAGCTGTCTGCACGCTATTCTCTCAGTGCCAGTTATTGAAAAATAGTAAGAAACATTTGTTGAAGGTAAAACAGCATGATTCAGTAAATAAAAAGGAAAAGGGCTGTTGCTACTGTTTATTGAAATGTGAAAACTCGCGCTGGAAGTTTCAGGCAAACCTGCTCCAAGAGAGAAGATTAACTCTGTGGCATAGAAATAAATACATATGTATATTGAACGAGACCCCTTTTATTTTTAATTTCTCTACCAGGCATAGTAGGAGTGATAGGTAGTGGAAGTCTTAAATTACACCCAAAATTTCCATATCGGGATTTTACGGGGAGTACATATTTTGAGGTCCATTAAATAAATAAAACATGTTTAGGGAAAGTTCGGCGTATATGTGTGTCTATGAACGGCATACTCAAGCAAAATGTCGGATAGATACCAAACGTGCTGTTTAAGCTCTGTATCTTCCAAAGATTCACCACGAAGATGTTCAAGAAAACACTCACCAAACTACAAAAACATGTTTTTCGGATTTTAAAAATGTCTCCAAAGATTTTGATTAAAATATCATATATTTAAAATATATAATTGACAAATAAAACATATATGTTGGATTTTCTGGGAATAGCTAACCAAGTCCTCTTCATTCGGGAATAGTTTTGTATAATTTTATGTAACTAGTAAACCATAAGAGATTGGAAAAACACTTGCCACGCAAACAAAATTTAGATCCCTTTAAAGCACACAATTTATCTAAACTGTCTTTTGTGGCATCAGCCATTTCCGAGATTCCGTTGTTATTGGTTTGAATGTTTCAATACTTTGTCATTTCATTCTTTTTAAAGTACTGCCAACCTTCAGTTGTTGCTCTCCATGTTATGGAATGATGAGCGTGGAATTTCAGTATATAGCGACCCAGTTTTAAACATTTGACTATCGATATGCCCATTGTACCAATAACAAAGTGTGTAATAAGGCTATTTATACAAACGTTAATCTAAATTAACTGGAAATAGAAGAATAAGGTTTTGCAAGAATGGATAATGGTTTGTTGAAATTATATAAAAATGAATTATAGTGGGTAAAAATCATGTGAATGTAATGCATATGGTTTTTTTCTTCTGTTTCCTCATTAGGAATGTTCGCCTTAGGTATATCTTCATATTCAACTTTGGCTCTAGGACTCGACGTCATAAAAACGTGGCTTAAGCGAAAGCAGCTTAGACAGTATTAACATTAATAACTTAACTGTCTTCCGGTGAAAGCCGAGTCACGTTTGATAAAACAGTCGACGTTTCGCCCTTCATGTTGAGAGCTTCTTCTGGGCACTGCCAACGGCGACGCGCATAAAAGAAATGAAATTTTGGTCTATATTCTCTACGTAGATGGAGTGACAAATAGAGTTTCAAAATTGCTACATCGTCACTAAATAACAAGTTAAAAACCAAGATCCTTTACACGCTCAGTTAAAGATGAAATTTCGCCACTCAACTGTATACAAAATCACATGTGATTGCGGCGAGTCATACGTAGGTCTGCGGTATACTCGTGGAGGGAGAGCATAACTCGCAGTATGTCCGATATATTAATATATGATTTAATATATGAACTATGGTGATACTGATAATTATCTTGTTTTTTAGTTGTTACTCTTAAAGTTTATCTTTATTTCTTGCCACGGCTGCTGTTATTTGGGTTTCTGGTAGAGCTTGTATAACTTTGCAGGGTGTGATACGGGAAGGAAGGTAAAAAGTAACAACTCTAACAATAGATTAAGTCATGAAGAACACTATGATTTAATGGCACACGCATTTACTGTTTTAGTAATAAGCTACCCAGTTGCTTAAGTTAGTTGGAGCTGTAGAACGGTCGAGCCCTACCACGTTCGTAAGCCAAACTTGCGGTCGCTGAGCAATCAAGTATTTTATACGTGTTCTGGAAATAATTGTAATATTTATCACACGTTCCTATAGACCTTTAAATCGATAACCTTTCACAGTTCCTACTACATTATAAGAAGTAAATAATATCGCCTGCTTCTTAGAGCTTACATGTATCTTATTCACATCGCAGCACTTTATTCTCAACCGCCCTGGCTGATGGAGACGCTAGAACTAACATTTCTCCCCTTAAAGATTTTAAACATATTTCTTCCTTAAAAGTTCATTGTCTGTCTTCGTTCAGCTCGGAACCTTCAAGAAGACTTACCCGGCTATTGTTCTACGTTTGCAAACATGTAGCCTCTCTACAAACATATGTTGTGTTCGCTTGTCGCATTTACTATTTCACAAAGACTCAAGGTCTGGCTTCCCGTACAAGTCCTTTTTGCCTGGGCCCTAATTCTAACACAAAGATATGTTTGTCGGTTTTAACAAGAATTGCACAGCTCCAGCTACACTTGCACATACATAAAACTTATGCCTTAACTTCTATTTATACAAGTATTTTTCTTATTAATACCATTTCACATTGCAATTCACATTGTTGTATATATAACCACAGTTACTGTCCCAGGTCAGACAGGAAGGTCAATATTAACTCGACGCAACGAATGTATCAGATTCCTAAAACACGGACAGCCTGGTTGAACATGCTTATAAAACAGATCACCATATCGACTTTGACAACAATATTGAGATCTGAGCTATATGTGTCCCCTTCTCGCGCAGAATAATACGAGAAAGCGTAGACATTTTTAAACATAAACATTTATTGAATGGAGATGGTGGAGACCCCTTAATGCAGCATGGAAAGTACTGCTCAAAGAACACAAAATTAGTGGCAGGCTACCAGCCAAATAGGAGCACGAGTAGAGAGACTGCATTTTGCAGTATAAACATGAGCGCAAGCTTGGCAGTGCCAGAAGCAGCTCTCAACATGAAGAGCGAAAGTTGGCTGTTATATCAAAGGTGACGCGGCCTTCACTGGAAGACAGTCAAGTTATTATGAACAACGGCCGTGGAATCCTACAATTTTATTTAGTATTAACATTGACAATTCAGGCTTTGGCTGCAGTGTAGAAAGCAATGAAACTACCTACAACAATCTTACATAATATGAAATGGCGATCCTTTTTTATGAAACGAAGGAAAAGTACTCATTTCGCAATGTAGCCAAGACAGAAGTAGCCTACTTACAGGCAGAGGTATGAATACTTATTGTTCCGTTTTCGAAGGAATTGTTTCTCTCATATGCATTTTGATACGGTTCAACTAGGCCCCGTATTTGATTTATTTGTATATAGATTAAATAAAGATGTAAAATGCCAACTTGGCTCCGTATTTGATTTGATTGTATATATGTAGAATATTGTATTTAATATTATAACTCATGAGGAAAAAACCTTCATACGGAAACATTGCAAATTGTTTGAGGAAGTAAGGTTCAGGTCACTGGTCTATCCCTTTTCTTGGGACAGGAAGGGTCCGTCGGCACACATGTATATAAAAGCGTAGAGCCATTAAAAAGGGTCTACGAGGAAAGTGCTTGTTTCTTTTAAAAGCGGAAGAAACATGAGGTTTGTACCGAGAAAAGGTTTAAAGCAACAAGCATACGTGCGTGCTACAGCATAAATTATACAAATTGAAAATAGTACCGTGGGAAGAGAAAGCTAAGCAGAACTGAAATTTTAGCAGTAAATGGAATGCCATAAATACAAACTGACGAATCCGAAAACAGGAGATCGTCACATGATTGTGTATTTCGCCATGTCCGATTTCATCCCTACTCCGCGTTCGATTTTCAAAGTGCTAGTAACGACACTCTTAGCTAAACCCTAGGACAAGTAACACTCTTCGCTAAACCATAGGACAAGTAGCACTCTTCGCTAAACCCTAGGACAAGTAACACTCTTCGCTAAACCCTGGGACAAGTAACACTCTTCGCTAAACCCTAGGACAAGTAACACTCTTCGTTGAACTCCAGGACAAGTAACACTCTTCGCTAAACCCTAGGACAACTAACACTATTCGTTGAACTCTACGACAAGTAACACTCTTCGTTAAACCCTAGGACAAGTAACACTCTTCGCTAAACCCTAGGACAAGTAACACTATTCGCTAAACCCTAGGACAAGTAGCACTCTTCCCTAAAACGTGGGACAAGTAACACTCTTCGCTAAACCCTAGGACAAGTAACACTCTTCGCTAAACCCTAGGACAAGTAACACTATTCGTTGAACTCTACGACAAGTAACACTCTTCGCTAAACCCTAGGACAAGTAACACTATTCGTTGAACTCTACGACAAGTAACACTCTTCGCTAAACCCTAGGACAAGTAACACTCTTCGCTAAACCCTAGGACAAGTAACACTATTCGTTGAACTCTACGACAAGTAACACTCTTCGCTAAACCCTGGGACAAGTAACACTATTCGCTAAACCCTGGGACAAGTAACACTCTTCGCTAAACCCTGGGACAAGTACACTCTTCATTAAACCCTAGGACAAGTAACAATCTTCGCTAAGCCCTAGGACAAGTAACACTATTCGTTGAACTCTACGACAAGTAACACTCTTCGCTAAACCCTGGGACAAGTAACACTATTCGCTAAACCCTAGGACAAGTAACACTCTTCGCTAAACCCTAGGACAAGTAGCACTCTTCGCTAAAACCTAGGACAAGTAACACTCTTCGCTAAATCCTGGGACAAGTAACACTCTTCGCTAAACCCTAGGACAAGTAACACTCTTCGCTAAACCCTAGGACAAGTAACACTATTCGTTGAACTCTACGACAAGCAACACTCTTCGCTAAACCCTGGGACAAGTAACACTCTTCGCTAAACCCTAGGACAAGTAACACTCTTCGCTAAACCCTAGGACAAGTAACACTCCTCGTTGAACTCTAGGACAACTAACACTCTTCGCTAAACCCTAGGACAAGTAACACTATTCGTTGAACTCTACGACAAGTAACACTCCTCGGTAAACCCTAGGACAAGTAACACTCTTCGTTGAACTCTAGGACAAGTAACACTCTTCGCTAAACCCTAGGACAAGTAACACTATTCGTTGAACTCGCACAAGTAACACATTTCGCTAAACCCTAGGACAAGTAACACTCTTCGCTAAACCCTAGGACAAGTAACACTCTTCGTTGAACTCTAGGACAAGTAACACTCTTCGTTGAACTCTAAGACAAGTAACACTCTTCGTTAAACTCTAGGACAAGTAACAATCTTCGCTAAACCCTAGGACAAGTAACACTATTCGTTGAACTCTACGACAAGTAACACTCTTCGCTAAACCCTAGGACAAGTAACACTCTTCGCTAAACCCTAGGACAAGTAACACTCTTCGTTGAACTCTACGACAAGTAACACTCTTCGCTAAACCCTAGGACAAGTAACACTCTTCGTTGAACTCCAGGACAAGTAACACTCTTCGCTAAACCCTAGGACAAGTAACACTATTCGTTGAACTCTACCACAAGTAACACTCTTCGCTAAACCCTAGGACAAGTAACACTCTTCGCTAAACCCTAGGACAAGTAACACTTTTCGTTGAACTCTAGGACAAGTAACACTCTTCGCTAAACCCTAGGACAAGTAACACTCTTCGCTAAACCCTAGGACAAGTAACACTCTTCGCTAAACCCTAGGACAAGTAACACTATTCGTTGAACTCTACGACAAGTAACACTCTTCGTTAAACCCTAGGACAAGTAACACTCTTCGCTAAACCCTAGGACAAGTAACACTCTTCGCTAAACCCTAGGACAAGTAACACTCTTCGCTAAACCCTAGGACAAGTAACACTATTCGTTGAACTCTACGACATGCAACACTCTTCGCTAAACCCTGGGACAAGTAACACTCTTCGCTAAACCCTAGGACAAGTAACACTCTTCGCTAAACCCTAGGACAAGTAACACTCTTCGCTAAACCCTAGGACAAGTAACACTCTTCGCTAAACCCTAGGACAAGTAACACTATTCGTTGAACTCTACGACAAGTAACACTCTTCGTTAAACCCTAGGACAAGTAACACTCTTCGCTAAACCCTAGGACAAGTAACACTCTTCGCTAAACCCTAGGACAAGTAACACTCTTCGCTAAACCCTAGGACAAGTAACACTATTCGTTGAACTCTACGACAAGCAACACTCTTCGCTAAACCCTGGGACAAGTAACACTCTTCGCTACACCCTAGGACAAGTAACACTCTTCGCTAAACCCTAGGACAAGTAACACTCTTCGTTGAACTCCAGGACAAGTAACACTCTTCGCTAAACCCTAGGACAAGTAACACTATTCGTTGAACTCTACGACAAGTAACACCCTTCGTTAAACCCTAGGACAAGTAACACTCTTCGCTAAACCCTAGGACAAGTAACACTCTTCGCTAAACCCTAGGACAAGTAACACTCTTCGCTAAACCCTAGGACAAGTAACACTATTCGTTGAACTCTACGACAAGTAACACTCTTCGCTAAACCCTGGGACTAGTAACACTATTCGCTAAACCCTAGGACAAGTAACACTCTTCGCTAAACCCTAGGACAAGTAGCACTCTTCGCTAAAACCTAGGACAAGTAACACTCTTCGCTAAACCCTAGGACAAGTAACACTATTCGTTGAACTCTACGACAAGTAACACTCTTCGCTAAACCCTAGGACAAGTAACACTCCTCGTTGAACTCTAGGACAACTAACTCTCTTCGCTAAACCCTAGGACAAGTAACACTATTCGTTGAACTCTACGACAAGTAACACTCTTCGCTAAACCCTAGGACAAGTAACACTCCTCGCTAAACCCTAGGACAAGTAACACTCTTCGTTGAACTCTAGGACAAGTAACACTCTTCGCTAAACCCTTGGACAAGTAACACTATTCGTTGAACTCGCACAAGTAACACACTTCGCTAATCCCTAGGACAAGTAACACTCTTCGCTAAACCCTAGGAAAAGTAACACTCTTCGTTGAATTCTAGGACAAGTAACACTCTTCGTTGAACTCTAAGACAAGTAGCACTCTTCGTTAAACTCTAGGACAAGTAACACTCTTCGCTAAACCCTAGGACAAGTAACACTATTCGTTGAACTCTACGACAAGTAACACTCTTCGCTAAACCCTAGAACAAGTAACACTCTTCGTTGAACTCTACGACAAGTAACACTCTTCGCTAAACCCTAGGACAAGTAACACTCTTCGTTGAACTCCAGGACAAGTAACACTCTTCGCTAAACTCTAGGACAAGTAACACTATTCGTTGAACTCTACGACAAGTAACACTCTTCGCTAAACCCTAGGACAAGTAACACTCTTCGCTAAACCCTAGGACAAGTAACACTCTTCGTTGAACTCTAGGACAAGTAACACTCTTCGCTAAACCCTAGGATAAGTAACACTCTTCGTTGAACTGCAGGACAAGTAACACTCTTCGCTAAACCCTAGGACAAATAACACTATTCGTTGAACTCTACGACAAGTAACACTCTTCGTTAAACCGTAGGACAAGTAACACTCTTCGCTAAACCCTAGGACAAGTAACACTATTCGTTGAACTCTACGACAAGTAACACTCTTCGCTAAACCCTAGGACAAGTAACACTCTTCGCTAAACCCTAGGACAAGTAACACTCTTCGTTGAACTCCAGAACAAGTAACACTCTTCGCTAAACCCTAGGACAAGTAACACTATTCGTTGAAGTCTACGACAAGTAACACTCTTCGCTAAACCCTAGGACAAGTAAAACCCTTCGTTGAACTCTAGGACAAGTAATACTCTTCGTTGAACTCTACGACAAGTAACACTCTTCGTTAAACCCTAGGACTAGTAACAGTCTTTGCTAAACCCTAGGACAAGTAACACTCTTCGCTAAACCCTAGGACAAGTAACACCCTTCGCTAAACCCTAGGACAAGTAACACTCTTCGCTAAACCCTAGGACAAGTAACACTCTTCGTTGAACTCCAGGACAAGTAACACTCTTCGCTAAACCCTAGGACAAGTAACACTCTTCGTTGAACTCTACGACAAGTAACACTCTTCGTTAAACCCTAGGGTAAGTAACACTCTTCGATCTTCATTGCTACCTGCTACATGTAACTTCACTTCTTCGCTGAACCTTACAAGTAACTCTTAGTTGAACTCTGCACCGTACAAGTTAGGCCGCGGCTATGAACGCAAGGAAAACTTTACAATACATCTTAATACTGCCGACTAACAAAGCATCTCGATGTCAGTCGCGGATAATTACCGAAGTGGTGGCTCGCGTTCCTGAATGTGTAACATAACAGTATAACAAAGTCAATATTCACCTGAGGCGATGTTGTTATTATCGCAATCGATATATAATTTCACCACACCCTGTAGACTTTACAGAGTCGACACTGCTCAACGCTAGCCGGAGAAAGAAGAGAACTTTTACACATCGAGGAAGCGGCCGAATTCATATGGCGACATCGTTGAGAACAGCTTCATATGGCGCCCAAACGTTTGTAAACAACTACATGACACCCAACGTGTTCAAAAGGGAAGGGAGAACAGTGTCAATTTATGGAACAAATAATTTATGGAAATGATCCTACATTTCTTAATTTGTTCAAATTTCTACAAGTGTTTATGAACGCATATTTTGCGTTCAATTGTTCAATTTGTAGGACATGCAATTTCTCTATTTAGGACAGCAGTCAATATTTTAAGAAAAACAATAGCAAAAATTCAGGAAACATTTGCTCTTAAAACCTTCCTTTCCGATATGAGATAAGTTAAGAAGATGGACAGATGGTACAGAAAAAGTAGCCTCTATAGAAACGCAGCAATTTAGTTTGGTAATGAAACGTCTAGCTCCGCCCTTTTTAGAGTTTACTTCTCTTCTCCTGTTGTACGAGGGCTGTTTTTAAAGTAGGGCCCGTTATGCAATAAAATAAGGACTACTGAATATTTTGGCTAACCAACTTGTTTCCATTCTATACAGCTTAAGCTTTCTTTCTACACTGTTTTCACAATAAATTAAATTCTCGTTCTACTGTAGAATAACTTTTAATGGTTCCTCATAGCAGAGGTTTGCCACCAGTTCATAAAGCATTCGTACAGTTTCTAACATATATTTTTTCTGCGTCTAAGACTCCATGGTAGTAGGAATGCGTTGTGGTATCGTTGGTTTCGGATATGAGAATTTAAACTAGTGGTCCGGAAGTCAGATCTTTATCACAGTGTAGCTGGAAGGTGCACCGTTGTGTTTGAACACAGTGATATTTATCTCCTAATTCTTACTCGTGTTCCGTTAACTACCCTAGAGTTCTTCTATATGTAATCCAGGATAATTACGGGGACCATTAATGTACCATTAATGTATTGAACGTTAAAAATCTTTACTTCGAAACACAATTGTAAAACAATTTTCACTTTACTAATGTTGTCCAGGTGTACTTTAAAGAGCAATGAAAAGTTTTACTTAGTGTGCAAAATCACATCTGCAATTTACATAAATCATGTAAACATTAAAAATAATTAAATTCATTACAATAATTATAACGCTTCAGAATTAATACTCCATAGTGAAACATATTGCACATTTAGTAAATTGTTACAAAATATTAAATTCACAAAAATATCAATAACTATGTACGTTCGCGTTACGTTCGAAACTTTCTCCTACCACGGTGTAGATTCTGAAAAGTAAATTTAGACAAATCGCAAAGCTGTTTTAAAGTTAGTCGAAGCAAAAATTTAGACAAAGTTCTTTTCTACACCTTCGGAGCTCTGAAAAACACCACCACTCGCTGTGGCTGTCGTAGTGTCTCTCTTGGCAGTTAAAAGAACACGAATAAGAATTAGGAGATAAATACCAGCGTGTTCGAATACAACGGTACAAAATGGCAGCAGGGACATGTAATCCGAGGTGAAATGTTCGGGAAGTGCGCGAGCACAAAGAAACTGGAAGGCGTATTATTTCGCAATATTCTATCGTGCGTTAATGTTTCATACTTTGCTAGTTAGTAAACTATATATTCATTGAGTCAAATGGTACCAAAGAAAACTGAATATATTTTAATATCGCAATAAAATTCAAGGTTACTACACATACTACAAGTTTACGTTACGTTTTATCAATTCCTTTTACATATACTATTGTTTGTTTCTTGTTACCGAAGGGGTAATAGATTACTTGTCCCTTTTTACAATTATACCGCTATTGCTTGGGTATTTTAGTTTATTTTGTTGCTTTCTGTTCAGCAAATACAAAAGAAATTTAAAATGGCGTTACAAAACTTAGAATTAGTACGGAAAGACGAATTGGCCTTTCATTTGAAAATTTGAGCGTTAGCTTTTGAAAAGACAAAAAGTTTTGTTACTATGTTAAAACTTTTGAAGGACGCAGTAAGTGCAAAACTTGTTGTAAACTATTTTACGAAACTAGAAGTGCTCGATTTGGTACAAGATTCAGAATTTCAACTTAGAGAAATTCAAAACTGTTTAATGGAGCAATTTGGATCTCTTTCAGTAGCTACTTTACGACGTTTGAAAGCATGTGTGGCGTATCATATCCAAAGGCTTCAACTGCTGTTATCGTCGAAATATATTTCGGACGATCAGGCACGGGTACAAGGTTTAATAAGTCGTACTGAATTTGTTTCATTCATTATCGAGAGAGCAAGTATTTCGTCAAATCCAGTAACTATGAAAACAGTACAATTCACAAACTACTTCTCCAGCAGTCACTGAGCCGGGAGTAAGACAGACACCAACGTTAATATTTAAATCTTTATAAGTTGATCACCTGTACAATGGTTGTTAGATACCGCAGATTTTTTCGTTAATGGGGCACAAACATTGGCATTTTTGCAATTTTTTATTCAGTTTTCCGAGTGTGTCAACGTTTTGGAATAGTGGATGTAGATGTGTATTCCTTACTAATAAACGTTGTTGAAGGTAAATTACTTTTCTTATCACCACCGCACAAGCGCAGTTAAAATCTATTCGAATTTCATACGCATGTGTTTGAGTTTTTCTTTCCACTTAGGATTCGTATAGAATTTCTTACTCAGTATTATTATGCATCACAGAGGGATTGTGACGATTTACTTTCCTTTGTGGAGAGAGTTAAATTGTTTGCACGTGTCTTTCAGTTACGTGATTCGGAATTGGAGGTGTGCAAATTGACAGTATCCGGATTAAATGGGGCAACACGATTAAAAATGTACATTTGCAACTTTACCTCAGTCGTATAGGGATTTAGACAATATACATATTTCTATACAGGCTTTGGAAATGTCTGCGGAATAACTTAATAGGAACTTAGATAACAAAACACCATGTTTTGCTAACGCATAATGTTGCATCACAATCAAATGATGTTTCTGCATCTTCGTTACCAGATAGGCAAAAGGATTTAAACGGTAGAGAATGCACATTTTGAAGCAAAATGGGACATCCATTTCAATTTTGTTTTAACCGTCATAGACAAATGCGCCTTTTGTGACTAAGCCGGGAACGTTGGCAGCGAGGTCTGATCAATTTATGTAATGATTACCATCGTCGTCAGATACGGTTTGATATATCACGGACAAGTCCATCATTTGCGGTCGGCGACTTAGTTTTCTTGCAATGTCATGTTTTAAGTAATGCTGAAAGAAAATTCACTCACAAATTAGCTCCACGTTATATTGGTCATTTTCGAATTGTTAAAGTCGTTAACGCAGTTTCATTCCGATTGCAGGACTGTGTAACGGGACGTTTTCCGTCTGCGCATGCGTTCAAATTAAAACCGGTATTTCTTCTTTGTAGAGTTCAGGCTCGACTTCTCGCATTAAGGAAGCAAGAATAACTTTTTCTGCCTTGGTATTGCAGTTGGAAGTTTGCAATTTCACACAGATATAGGTTGAAGTTTTCACTATAAAGGGTATTTTTTATTTCATGTGCAGCTCTAGCGAGAGAAGCGTCAACTACGCAACAAAGATGGCGCGCATGTTACTGTCGTCTACCTGTGAAGAACAGAGGGGTGTGGTTCGATATTTGTAGGCCAAGGGCATAAACCGAGTGATATTCACAGGAACATGCGTGGCGTGTATGGGGATGATTGCATGGACCGTAGCAATGTCTCCAGGTGGTGTGGATTCTTCCTAGAGGGCCGTGTGAACTTAAGTGATTCGCCACGCTCCGGGAGGCCAATAACAGCTACAACCCCGCAAAATTGAGGCGACAATTTTGAACGACCGACGTGTGCAACTGCGAAAATTATAGCAACAATTCAACATTTCCTATGGTGCAGTTTACAATATTGTTCATGGCACATTGAAATTTCGTAAAATTAGTGCTCTCTGTGTGCCTAAGAACCTGACAGACAACCACAAGGACCAGCGAATAATGACAAACTTGGATCACCTAACGCGGTACACCGCAACTTTCTGAAAGGAATCGTCACTGGTAATGAGTCGTGGGCATACGACTACACGGCCGAAACCAAGCAGGTAAGTATGGAGTGGAAACATGCTGGTTCTCCAGTGAAGACAAAATTCAAATTGACTCAATCTGCTAGGAAAGTGCCTGTGACGGTGTTCTGGGATATGCATGGTGTTGTATTGGTGAACTTTGCTGAACACGGGACGCTGAACGGGACCGCTGTAAATGCTGCAGCCTACATGAAAACTTTGGTGAAGTTGCGTAGTCCCCTACGTGACAAACGCCACAACATGAATGCTGACGATGTAAAAATTCTTAATGACAATGCTCGCCACCATGTTGCTGCTGCTGTTCGTCAGAAAATCACCAAATTTTGTTGGGAGGTGCTCCAGCATCCACCATATAGTCCGGACCTTGCACCGTCGGACTTTCATCTGTTTGGTCCCATGAAGTTCTGACTGGCCAACGCTTTGCGACAGATGCGGAAGTGAAATCAGCAGTCCGCAGATGGCTACACTCCAAGGAAACGGAATTCTATGAACAGGGCATATTGAAACTGGTATCACGATGGGAGAAATGTGTTGAGAAAGTTGGTGACTACGTCGAATAGTAGGTAAAAGGTGTAAGTTCATTTGTAATTGTTTGTTGTTGTTGTTTTAACTATTAACTTTTTGCAAAAAAATTATTGAGCGTTACTTTTAGATCCGCCGTCGTGTATTATAGTTTCATGCTCGACTCTGGGAGTTCGTCTTCTCACAGTCAACCATGTTTCTTTTTTGGGACTTGCTTCCAAATATAATCGTTATGTCTCATACGTTTTACATTTGTGTTTATTCATTCACCTTATACCAATCATGTCATTCCATTTTTTGTGTATTTTTTAGATGTAGTTCATAAGTGAGCCCACTTTCATTTGTGTTGGTTGTTTTCATTTTGTTATTTTCAATTTACTTAAGTTTTTTATGTCAGGGGCACAAGCCACTTTAACATTTTGTTATATTCTTCATGTGTTTTTTCCCTGGTTATTTTAGGGTGTTTTTTACTCTTAATTTATGAATTATTATACTTTTTATATGAGTGTTTGAACGTGTGTTGCTTATGTGTATTGTCAGTTCAAATAACTTTATCCTATACAGGTGTATTTAGAACAAATTTCATGCGTGTTAGTGATATTGTGATCATGCTCTGAATTTAATGTGACTGCGGGGCGAGTTCTGAGTTAGTGAAGTGCTGGAGATGGTTGGAAACAATTGTGAATCTGCAATTTAATGTGATGCTAGCCAAAATAGACAACTCATCATTTACGTCCTTCAAGAAGCTTTCGTACCCGTACCACATATGTCTCCAAGGAGATTATCACAGCTCATTACAGAAACATTTAACTCCAGAAACAGTCACAGGTTTCCTAGATGGACTGGCGATGGAAGTCTGTGACGAGGGTCTATAGCACTTATGCTACGCTAAGACAAATGTTCGAAAAACATTGATAATTGGTAGAAAGGTAGTGTAAGGATTGAAGACTTGGGTGAACAATGAACTATCGGAAAATATGTGCTTAGTAGTTCTTACTTTATTACAAAACGTATAATTCTTACCCCAAATAATACAATAGAAATAAAACTATGATCATTGTTGTCATCATTAATATTTAAATACTTCTAGACCAAAATTTGTAAATTAAGAAATGCATCTGAATTGCTTGCCCTAAAGAATTTTCTCCCAATGGGATTCAGTTCTTCGAGGCGTGCTACACAATCCAACAGC
This sequence comes from Deroplatys truncata, assembly GCA_030765065.1. Taxonomy (NCBI): domain Eukaryota; kingdom Metazoa; phylum Arthropoda; class Insecta; order Mantodea; family Mantidae; genus Deroplatys; species Deroplatys truncata. The sequence continues at coordinate 249,893,193 of CM060981.1, forward strand.
CCTTGCAGCGCTACATCCCTCCTCGTCAATGGCAATAATTCCAACTTTGACTCCATAACTTTGGAAGAAATTGTATGAATAAATACTGCGGGATATTGCGGAGCGAAACTTATCTATAGGTAACTACTTTCTTAACCCATCTTCTGCAAAGACAGGTTTCTAATCATACTATATTGAGCTAGCCCACCTCTCATAATTTACATCAATTGCAGAAGAGTTCATAAATGGAAGCTGCTTCTTAACCTCTATTCATTTCATACCGGATGTAACATCATTTGTTTGGTTTTGTTTCTTAGAATTTGTTTAAAGACAGCCATACAGAGTCGTTATAAGGTCTGGATGAAATCACATATTATTTAGATGGATATGAAAACAGAGGTAAAAAGATTATAGGTTTCTTAGGGAAGCAGCCACATGTTTAGTGTCCATATGTATGTCTTTTCCAAGCGTTATGAATTATCCAAATTCAGCTCTATATAATGATGGTAATAAATAATAATAATGATAATAATAATAATAGTTTATTTCAGATCGCTAGAAAATGCTACGGCGTTTGCCCTTCAGCGTTTCTTTTAAAGTCAAGTACATTTGCTGATAGGAGGCCTACGCATGCAGCATACTTACGCTTCATTCTTGTTTGAGCTTGAAGCCGCAATATTGAGCACAGAAACACATGCTGCACCAAGTGCACTAATGAGTTTCATTACAGAGATAAATGACTGAAAAATTTGTTATTACATTGTAGATAAGAATACTGAACAACAAATAAAGACATCTCATTATTGAAAATCTTATAATACCAAATTCAAACTCTATTTTTTTATTTTGGTTATACCTACTGAATCCTATATTTCTACTGCAATTATCTAAATGCATTGCAGATGGTGCCCATTAGTGTCGAGCAAGAGCTTTGATTTCGGAAGATAATTTTCTTTAGTATTCATGTGTGTAATATATATTTCTTCATATTTATAATGAGAATTACCTCACAAAGTTTGACTTCTTTTATTTTATCTATATAATAATATATCCTTTTTTAAAAGTTAATTAATTCTTCTTTCATCGTGTTCGGTTTATCAAGTTAGAAACTTCTGATTTCATTATAAAAGTCATCGTGGGAACTGCAGCCGGAATCTCATCACTTTTCCATGGTTACGATATTCGCGCCATGCCCTTTAATCCCAAAGAGTGACGGTTGTTAGATATTCTGTTCCAAAAGTGGTGACCATATCTGCTACTACGTTGTGTGTATGCCATAACAAGATCGTAAACACGTGTGTAATTAATTATGTGCTCGGATAATATTGTGTTGTCTTCAGTGATGATGATGATGGTGAAATGGGGTTTAAGGGCGCTCAAAAGTTGTCTTCAGGAAAATTTAATAGAAACCCTAAAGTAAAGTAAACTGTTTTGCATGATATTTTGACGATGGTTAGATAGATGTATAAATTTAATCTAGGTTGGCTTTACTGGGTTCAGCATTTCGTCCAACTCCAACAACGTTATAATCAAGTTTTCTACAGTGTTTCTCGCGCGCCGGCCGCTGCAGCTCGGACTACAGCCTTAACATTCTCATATTAACAATTACAATGATAATAAGAACATATATTATCATAAGAGATGACGGAAATGACCTCTATCCATGTATTTCTGGCAACTTGTCAAGACTTTTTCATTCACACTGGAGAGTTCAATAAATTGAGTAAATTTCTCGCCTGATGTTTCCTTTCAGGTATTCCAATAAGTGGGGTTTGTTGCACATAAATTATTTTTCACATGATCAGAATCGGGTAAATTTCTGTACTTGCGAGTGATAGAGTAATTGATCCACGCTTTATATTCTTCTCTAACGAAGCATGGTTCAATTTATATGGTTATGTTCCTTCGCAAAATAACAGATGTTGGAGTACAGAGAAACCCGATTTTACGCACGGTATTCCCTTGCATGATGCGAAAATCGCCGTGCAGTAAAACATACAGAATAAAAGGACTTATATTTTTATACAAACAAAAATATGCAGAAAGGTACAGGAATGTCTTACTCATACCATTGTTTGAACAGTTGACCGACGTTGAATATCGGTCTCGATATTTCCAACAAGAGTGATGACAGTTAATTCAGAACATTTTTAAAAATGAGGTAATAAGTAGAGAAGTAGCCCTCACGATCCCCTAATTTAACTGTTTGTGATTTGTATGCATAGGGGAACTTGAAAAATAAGGTGTGTGCAACAAACCCCATACATTGTAAGAACTTAAAAAAAATATCAGGTCAGAAGTTCACTTTATTTCGCATATTGAACTCTTTACTGTGAATGAAAATTTCCTGAGAAGATGCCGGAATTTGCGAATAGAGAAAGGTAACATTTTCAGCATTTCGTATAATAAGGTATGTGCTTATTATCATTATAATTGTAACTGTAACTATGAGATCATGAGGCGGTTGCGGGAATATTAGAACTGTTTTGGCGGAAGTGCGATCTGCTGTGGCGGCCGGCTCGCGAGTAGCGTTGTGGTGGCCACAGCGTGAAAGAAAATCATTGTAATATTATACAACGAAAACTACCCAAATCGGACACTGAATAAGCGGAATCCTGTCTACTTCGGAAAAAGCTTTGGTCCCACTGAAAATCATATATTTAATGTGTAATTTTTCCTGAATAACACGGTAACTACCCAATTTGGAAACAGGAGCCGTCTGCAACTAATTAAAACGGAAATATGCAGCATTTGTTTTGGGATATGCCGTGCTCTCAAGGAAACTGCAAATGTTTTATTTTATTTTATTCTAGTAGATATTGTACTTCCGAGAAAATTTACAAATGCAGATTATTAAGGTAAATTACATTTCTTTATAAACGTACGCATCTGCGTAGAGACTGCGTCAAGGATAAAAGAAAGGGAACGGTTGCAAATGTGTGGTTTTCCTTTAATGTTGTCTGTTGCTTGAACGGAATATTGTGCATTTTGTGATAAGGAATGTCGCGTAAGATGTGGTGCTTTCTCAGATATGTGTATAGCGTTAAGATCCTAGTTAAGTGTTCTAATGCATGTGTTAGTGCAAGGACAAATAATACATTTCTTAATTAGTATTGTGATGAATGTGTTGGTGAAATAATGTATATACCATACATAAATGTACTAGATTATGCGTGGATGTATAACTGCATGTAAGTTGAGTGCTTTAAAGAAAATGCAAGATTCTGAAACTATTAGCTTGGCGTCTGCCAATCTTAAAACTATGATTATGAAAAATATACGGAATATCTGAATAATGCCGAAACCTGCCAAAACGGAAAAATAGTAGGTTCATTCACTTCCGTCTTGAACAGGTTCTACGGTACAATATTTGTATGCAATAGTTCGGCCTATTATGTGTACAAGGTACAAGGCACAAGTAAAAACCTACAAAGGATCACAGAACGTCTGTCAAGGACGGGTAAACATGTCTTAAACATCCCTCGCCCTTTATCTTCTTTCTGATAAGTGGGAAGATTTGAAGCAATAGCATTTAAGTGAAAGTATATTTTCTTTCTGCCATTGATGATAACTGGATCTCGAAAGACTGAAGCAGTGTCGATTTTAATTTTGTTTGTTCACTCATTTCAATTTTTTAATTCAAGTTTGTATTCATTATACATAAGTTAAACAACTCAAAGAATATGCACAGCCCAAGAGGTTATCTCAATACATGTACAAGAAAACAAACGCAGCCAGGATGGGAATTCATTTGCTCTATCGCTATATCAATTGCAGTTACTTGCTCATTTACTGATGTTTAGTTCTAATTATGCGACCTTGCAGTTAAAATAAGCCAAATATTAAGGAAAAGTATATAGAACATACAAAGACTATGATTAATTGTATCTCAATGCCTATGGAGGGCTATGGCCATTTTCCACTCTCTTCCTTAACTAGCCAATTCAGTGACAGAAAGTAAAACAGATATTTCGAAGACTGCCTATGTGGTCGAGTGGTCAGCGTTCTTGCTTCTCAACCCAGAAGTTCCGGCTTGGATTCTCAGATGGAGGTGTGAATGTGGAAGTGTGTTTGATAGTAAAAGGTAATAAAACAACGTTAAGAAAACCTACAGTTCAAACAGTTTTAACACTACCAGTTAGCCTCTCTGGTGTGCGGCTAAAGTATCTGCCACATTTAAAAGGTCCCGATTTCGATTCTCAATTAGGGTGAGTTATCCGGATAAGGCTTCCTCCGGAGTTTATTCTGAAAAAGATGAATGTGGGTAACTTTAAGCTCATTTGCGCAATATTTGACCCATTTAATTCATTCGTCGTCAGAAAAGATCTACCCGGTTAAAAGGTTGAATTGGGTGAAGCCCTCGATATGACCATAGAAGTTCAAGGTGGTTATGCAAATGAAACAATACAAAATTATTTCGATTCTAGGTTTTATGAAGTACATTTTACTTATTGGTCAGCTACATATAGTTGGCGAAGTAACGCGACTTGCAAGGTACTAACCGCCAAATGAAGTGAGATGATGACGTATTGCTATTGTTACCGAGTGGTCATTTTGTATCCCGGCCAGATCGCGTGTATGCGTGATTTCCTTAGACTGCAGTGACCTCGGTATGTTCCATTAGTTCACTAACGGTGAATGATCCGCTTTATCGCCTGTGAATGCCAACTGTTTCTGCCTTCTGTTCCCGCTGTTTATTCATCTCAAAAGTGAAAGCTTATTCAAACATCTGGGTGTGTTGGTGTGTGAATTATTTAGAGTATTCTTACTGTTGTTGCTGTTCTTGCCTTGTTATTAGTCCACTGAAATGCTACCGAAACATTCACGCTTGAAGAAAGAATTTTTATGTAAGATACACACGTAAAAACCGAATCATGAAAACAGGAGTATAGTCAATTTCAGGAGACATTTCCTGGTATTGCAGTTCCAATCAGATACTTTCAGATGTCTGGTTAATAAGTTTAGGAAAACGGGATCACTAAACGTTAAACCTAAGACGTGAAAAATGGATGCTCTAATGGAGGAAAAAATTGACAAAATTGGTGCATCATTCGAACGCTCACCAAAGAAGTCTCTAAGACGCGATGAACAGCAAGTGGGTGTTTTAAAAACCTCTGTTCATACAGCCGCTAAGCTTTTAAAATTAATACTCTACAAAGTGACTATTGTTAACGAACTACAACCTCGTGACGACGAGGAATATCTCAGTGCAGATGGAAACCACTTTTAACACCACTTATATCAAGTTTAGTACTGATTATAGTGTATGTTACTGTTACTCATAAGTATGTAACGCAGGAGTTGTAGAATGGAAAACCTCCGGTGTTACATACAGCGCATGAACCACGCATACATGCGATCCAAGCCGGGCCATAAAACGACCGCTCTATACAAAACAAAATATGAGCGACATTATCGCCACATACGTGTTCATCCTTCTAATATATAACGTATGATTCTAACTTTGCGACTGTGCTGGACCGTAGAAGGTAACAATCAATAAAGAAACCAACAAATACAAAAACTCAAGCCATATGTAGTAGTAGTAGTAGTAGTAGTAGTAGTAGTAGTAGTAGTAGTAGTAGTGGTATTTATTAAGTACTTAGTATTACATTAATTGCATAACACAGTCGCATGGGTCGTAAGACCGTACATGCTCTCTAGAAATATACCTAGTCTGTATACGTGACTTACAGAATCGACCAGAAAACAAGTATTTTTATAATCACCACACTATATACATAGATATAAAATTGAGAAAAAACCCCGCTCTGAATCACACACGAAAACACACACACACACACACCCACGCGCGCGCACACACACACTCACGCACACAAGTGCACTACATATATTTAAAGAAAATTTACATAAACACCTTATCTCTTAGTACACGTACTTCCATTAAGTATGTGCCCAAGCTTGGCCAGTTTTGGCTGTTTAGAATCAAGTCCCAGCATGCTGTCCTCCGTCTGTTGGAAGCCAAAAATACTTCCGGTAATAGGTTTTTCCTAATACCTTACGTCTGCACACATGCTGCCAAAATATGCGTCCAGTCTTCTTGTTCCCCGCATAATGGGCAAATCCTCCTGCCACCGTCATCAACAATCTTGCGAGCTTTCCACCCTCCCAACCTAACACCCAACGTCTGTTTCATACCCAATTCCAAATATATGTTTCCTTACCCCACCTAGTTTTTATTTCATTTTTTAGCTCCAATGTTGATCTTTGTCTATATTCAGATTCTATTTTATGCCTGTTTATATCACATAGTCGTCTTTTGCCTTTTTTCACGGCACTGTGTGTATTTTCATTACCCCTTTGCCAGATATCGTTTAAGCCAATTTTTGATAATTCCCGTTGCAACCCCGCCGTCCACCATTTTGGATACTCTGTGTTGTTCATTTGATGACGATAATATATTGCTCTCAGGGTTGTTTGATCACCTTTAATTATTCACATCCAGTACCTAACTACGATTAGTTTAGCAAATACAGCAGCTTCCCAGCATACTACCTCACAAAGAACCCTAGAATGCGCTTCCAGAAATTTCATTGTATTTTATTTACATTATCCACCCTCTCCCATCCCCACACTTTCACTGCCGTATAGTAATGAGGACCTAACCATTGCTTCATACATGGTCTGTAATGTTTTTACTGGCATATCTGGTACCCGGGTCAATATCCTTAATACTTCAGAAAGTTGTCCAATCCGTTTGTGTTTTATAAACTCCATGTTCTTGTTCCATTTTCCACCCATATCAATGTTATTCGAAATGTTTAACATTTTGAATTTCTTCCTCCGGTAGGTCCACTTTTCATGTTGACCGTACACATACCCATTTTTAAAGGCTACTGTTTTAGTTTTAAGAATACAAATGATTCCTTGGGCATGCGATGGGTCTATTGCTTAGGTGGAGAATACTTTGCAAATAGGCAGACTTTTGTATCAAATGATTAACGGATATTCATAATATTTGTTGAGTGTCCAGGAGCAAGTACGGCTTCCGGCATACTCTGCTTTAGTATTTCCGGGTTTGAAGATAGAGATCTCAGCAGAGAATTTGTATACCCTGGAGGCCTTCCGTGTGAAGTTTCTGCCTGTAGAAAGCGATAACCCGAAAACTAAAGGGATTCTTATGGGCATGTGGACCGCGATATCGACCGAACAAGGATGTAACTGCACCAGCATCCCAGAAGATGGCACTGCCCATTAATTACGTCACAGCAGAATGGGCAAGTTGTTGCGACGGGGTCATGCAAGAAAGATAACGTTACTGCGTTCTGATCAGTATTTTTGCAGGGTTTACCTAGTATCTCACCGGTTTCACATATTTTTCCCTTATTGTTGATTGCTTTGTGATACCCATGCTTTAAGGGAGTAAGAAGTTGTACAGAACATGAGATATACGAGTCTAAGCTCAGAGTAACTTTGCGAAGATTTTAGTTTTATTAATGCCACTGTTTATGCTGAAGAGGTATTAAAATATAAGCATCTACGTTAAAGATTTTCAACTGAAATGATTTTCTTTATTACTTTTCAGGGTTCTATAGTATACAAGGTTATTCAGCCGCAAGTAGATATTTTGGATTTATACAAATCGCTAAGCCGCAGACGCGCTTTGTGGCTGTCTTCTTTGTTTTCAACCACTTCCTACGTACAAATCTACACCCCTTGACTTATTTGGACAAAACTTCGCACTCTTATAAAAAATAAATTCCACCTCTTTAAACTAAGTGGCCCCCTTAACGACACCTGCAGATCTAAACTGTTACCCGATATAGAAAAAGTTTGGAAGCTTACGATTTAGGACTCGGAAAAACATAATTATAGGAATGAGGCTCACAACTTTTCTGTCATGTGTTTATGTTTTGGTTACAATTTTACTGTTATCTCAAGGAGAAAAATAAAGCAATAAATATAAAACCTAAAATACGTTTTAATTGTTAAATTAGATTTTCATTTTCTCCTTTAAATCAGCTTCTACAAGATTTGAAATTACTTTTGTCAGGGAAGACATGCTTGCACTCATGCGACGCCGGATAAGACAACCGGACGTTAAATTAGTATTTCATTTCTTCTGTGAACCGCACGTTTCATATAACACATTTATCAGCTTGTGTCATTTAATCAATACAATTAAAACGTTTATTAGTGGTTTAAAACTGTGAAAAAAGGCAATGATATTCAAACAGCAGCCGGGCCGGGCCCGTTTCGAGATGATAATTGAAATCATTTGGTGCATAAGCGGATGTAAATTTAAAACACACCGAAGTGGGTTTTAAACCTTCCGAATAACTACAAGGAATCATGTCGTTCATAAACTATTAATAAAGCTTCGAATTAGCAATTTTTACTTTCTCTACCACGTAGTCATACCTAGTAGATAGAGAAGGTATTGCATTCCACCCAAAAATTCGATACCAAATTTCATCGGAAATACATGATTTGAAGCACATTGAATACAAAAAAAACTACATTTTTAAAAAAACGTCCGTGTGTGTCTGTGAACAACATAACTCAAAAACAAAAAGCCGGATAAGTACCAAACTTTCAAGGGTGCAACACGAAGATTTTCAAAAAAATTACCCACCCGTAAACTACCCTTAAAATGAAAATTTTTCGAAATTTTTGATTTTCTAAAAATAGCTCCAACGATTTTGATTACAAATAATTATTAAGATATTTACATCACAAACAAAATGCACATCTTGAATTTTCTGGAAATGGCCTGTCGAGTCCTCTTCATTCAGAGGGAATTGTGTATAATCTTGTATAACTGGTAAACGTTAAACGAAGACGTAAATGTGCTACACAAAAAAACATAGAACTCTTTAAAACACAGAATTTATGTTAAATAACTTTTTTGGCACCAACGGGATATAGGTCATTAATGATTCGATTTGTTCAATACTTTGTCGTTCTTATAAGTCCCATCGAATTTTAGATGTTTCTCGCGATTGCATGGAAACAGTATGGAATTTTAAGAACAGATATAGCGTACCCTTTATACGCTAAAGAAATCTGTAATATATACAGCTATTTCTGTAGAGGTTTATCTAGATTAAAATGAGGTAGATAGGAATAGAAACTTTCGTAAGATTAATTTGATACCTACTAATAAGCGATAGAGGTAGAGAAAGTCATCTGAATATAGCACATCAGATTTTTTGTAATACTATGTATTTGAAAGATTGTATTTATACATAAAACAGTTTTACATGAAACTCGTAAATTATAGAGGTAAGGTGTGTAATGTCAATTGGAAGGTATTAGATCTAAATTGTAGCGTTCTCGGTACTTTGAAGAAATTGATATTAAACAAATTCATAAATCCATATGAGGCTTTCAAACCAAGCGAAACTTGAAATAAGTAGAACTTCAGAAAACTACACTTATGGTTATTTTAAACTACCGCAAATCTTCGCTGTTTGAGCTGTTTGAATAAAATCTTGTTAGTTAACACTGCACAGACAGGAATAACTGAGGTGGATAAGACGACGTATTCTTGAATAGGAGATCTGCCTGTTTGAATTCAATTTCGCCACAACCATCTTCCTGAATGAAGTTGGGTTTTGGTTTTCCTCAGTCCTCATAACTAGCAAATCAAGTAGCCTGAACGCCGGTCTGAAACGTTTTCTTTCCCAAATTTCCTTTTCCAATTATCGTTCCTTTTCATGCATCATCTGTGTTAACCGCATGTGGTGCTGGATGTATTGAGAGCCGGGGTAATAATGGCGTATCAGTCGGCAAAATTATAAGCTAAGGTAACAATTTCTATTAACTATGCAATACTCTTTATTTTCAACCTGCGCTATTTGGCCGATCTCATTTATTTGGGTGTTAAACTAATAACACACCAAACAGATTATGTGTGCTCTAACAAAAGGAAGATTAGCAATAATATCATTGTGGAAATATTTGTACATTGCAGTACCTTGGTGGAATCCAAATGGCCTTATGGAATAGAAATTTGGCGCACTGAGAAAGTTGGGAGAAAATGAGTATAAGTTTGGGATACTATTGCAAAGTTATTTTAGGAGGGCCTCAGGACAAGTAAATGTAGCGGCTGTACTACAAATGGGAAAACTGAATTTGATAGGAACGGTGGTGGCAGATGAAAACATACTGAAGGTTTAAGATATCAAGAGAAATGCTGTTAGAAATGTCTAGGAAGTATTAAGGACCAATCGAAAATGCATGGATAAGGAAAGATATGGTTATTAAGAGATGACTTGTTAAAGGAGTTCTGGAAGGGCATTTGGTCCGGAATTGAGGAATGGAGAGACAGTTTTTAAACTGTCTATCCATAGAGTATATTTGAGAAATAATGCACCACATAGTAATGCCAGGGATGTGGAAGGGATGAAGATGTTATATTTTATTGAAATGTACAAATTGGGGAGTGAGTAAAATGCTTAATTTGAGAAAAATGGTTTAAGATTAAGGAGGAACTATGCAACATTCTTATGATTGTATATAGCTAGGGGAACTGGACAAAATTTTGCGTTGAAATAGAAAGTGGTCTGGGTTAGGATGATGTATAAAAGAGTTTTGCCAAAGGTTGAAGATTTGTAGCTAGATTTTGTATCAATATTTGCTAGGGCATTTTTATTTCAGAGTTATGAATGGAGCTTGTTGTGTAATTTTCTTGACGCTAAATACATAAACAAATATTTCACCGAATTTTGCCGGCCCTCGTAGTCGTGGTCGCTGGAGCATATAGCTTCGGCGCTCTGCCAAGCTGAGGGTCGTGGGTTCGAGTCCCGCCATGGACATGGGTGTTTGTGTGTGTTAAATGTGTAATAGGGGTAAAGTAAACAGTAAAGCATAGTAACCATAAACTGGGTAAACAAGGGAACTTTTTTTTAAAAAAAGGAACTAAATTTTGGACTCTTACGACTTAGGACCCAGCAAAGATTTATAGAAAACTCTAGTGAATTGAATAACCCCTCCATACAAATAAACGTTATTTGACCAACCTGAACAATTATCCGAATATTAAGGAAAAGGCGAAACATTATAGGCTAGTTTTAAACTACCGCATATCCTAATTTCTCCCCCTTATATGCAGTGTTTTCTGTATGATCCTGTGGACAGAATTTGTACATTATCTAGCCACATTGCGCTTACGCTACAGGTACAAGTTAAACTTGTGTTGCCTGACCGTTTTCAACCGTTTACATGCTCATCTAGAACTTTAGTAGATTTAGAAAGAAAGTTTGGTAAATTACTCTTAAGGACGCAGAGAGGCCTACAGCGTATCATTTGTTCCAGGCGTTATTTTACTTTGTTTACAATATTTATTAACACTTTACTAATGTTGGTTTGTACCACAAACAGTATACTAAAGTGTAACTGAGCAAGTTAGCTACGCGGTAAGGTGTCTGGCTCGCATTTTGAGGTCCCTGGTTCGATTTCCTCATTTCCCTTTCGTTCTATTTCCTTTCGTGTTTCAGGTGTGCTTTTAGGTGTCGTGGTATGAGGCAATGCCGGAGAGATGGTAGTTGTATGCTTGATTCAAGTAAAGAGTATACCCCGTGGGGTGTACTCTTATACAGGGCTGCCTGATTGCATGGGTAGTTCATCGCCCTCTCTGAACAGCTCTAGTAATGTGTCAAGTCTTCGAGCTAGGAAATGTTAGGGATTTTGCGCGTCTCTGTGGCCTATCTGCCTGCGACCTGTAGCCTCCTGTGATTCCTTCACCTCATCCCTTCCTCCTGGGTGTGTAGCTGCAATAGAGTTTTGTTGGCGGTCCCTCCGTTGTATACCCTATAATAAAGTGTAAAACTTGAAAATGTATTGCCGGCATACATCTTTGGAAAGTATATAACTTGAATATCAAGTTTGGTATTTCGTTTTTGGTAATTCCATTTTTTAATTTAGCTTAACTTTAAAATATAAATGAAACAAATTTCAACGTGCTTTCGAAACTTTTTTGGGTAAATAACAGACCGAATGAAATGTATGGATGAGTTATAACGTCCTTTAACCGGGTAGATAGACAAATCGGACGTGAATGAATGAATGAAATGGGTGAATCGTTGTTCAAATGAGTCCAGGATCCATAAAGTTTAAATTACTGGATATTCATCTTCTGTGAATAAATAAATAAATAAATAAATAAATAAATAAATAAATAAGAAACACGAAAAACATACCTATCCCGGTAACGCACTCTATCAAGTTACAAACTCGGAACTTCTCTGAGGCAGACATCAGAGATGTAGATAATGAGATTATACAGGGTGTACCATTTAAGATGAGACTGCACAAAATCTCTAAAACTAAGCGTTGTAGAAAGAAATGTCTTTAATAAAAGTTACTTGATATTATGAGAGATGCTGTTAGTCGTGTTTTGTTTGGATGATGTTATGCGATCATTTTAGGGTCATACAAAATGTAGGTTCCCACTTAAAGCATTAAATTGACCCTAAAATGACCACCATAACGTTTTCCAAACGAAACACGACCAATGGCATTTACTTTCCCACATAACATCAAGCAACTTTTATTAAAGGCATTTCTTTCTACAACTCTTAGTTTTGGAGATATTGTACAGTATTAACTTAAATAATCCACCCTGTATATACATCAGGAAATTATTCACTTGGTGTTTACTAGGCTACATCGATAACACAAGCAAGTTGACTAACCAGTAATTGCAATTTAATTTCTGATGCATTTAATTTGATTCTCAAAGCTTCAATTAAATTGGATTTCAGTAAATAATGTATAAACATGTTTTATAAAAGTCCTAGAGGAACACTAAACTGTGTTACTGTAGTAACAAAATGTATGTCTAGTTTCTAGTAGATACAGCAATCCATAGTAGACAAGGAGAAAGAACATTTTCCTTCCTAGCATAAACATGGAAAGGGAAGGAGAAGAACAGCAAGATATTCCAGGAAACCAATAACAGCGCTGCCGCCCTTGCGAGAGGAGAAGATGGAGCTTTTGGCGGCCAACTTTATTACCATCAGGAAGTTCAAATGTTAGAACATCCCCCTGCCCCGAACGAAATAATCAATGCAAAGGGTTGCTTTGCTTCCTCGTAGGATGCTAGCAGTTCGGTTTATCTCTTCGATTGCGAGTTTTAGACGACATGGGGTTAAAAGGAGCGAGTTGATTAAAGTGCCGAAGGAATCCTCACCTCTCCGTCCTCCGGAACTAGAACATCTGATGCCGATGATGACAACTATCAGCAGCTACGTGCGGAATTCACTCATTTAACAAAAGCTTTCTCTGGGTCTTCCGTCCTCCGGCTTTCTCTTATGCTCGTGTGTTGAGGGAAATTCAAAGCAGAGGTACGACTCTTCCTAAGCTTCCGTTTGTAAAGGTGGAGAAGTAAATGCTACAACGACGTCGTTATTCAGGGATTAATTTTCATGGTGTTCTCAGAGGAAAACCCCTCCAAGTGACAGTGAATAGTTGCAACTGGGATATTCTGGTGCTCCTTAACGAAACGTTCAGGAAATTTAATGTAAGTTTTAGTTTTTTCCTCTTCTTGCCCTTTTGCAGTACCCACTCTGTCTTGCTGTAGCAAAATAATGATTGAAGGATTCTATCTAAGTCGTATTAAACAAGCTCGTTAGCAACGTAGAAGTGCTTAAGTGTACACTATTGTTACTTTCCTACTTGTTTATTTAATTTTAATGCTTTTAAAGCAACTGGATTGGTGAGTATGGGGTGGGCGTCAGACCGAGCTTCTTGGTTTCCAGTTATCAGGTTGGAAAAAGATCTGAAGTGTGTCAATCAAATGACTCTCTCCACCCATTATCATTTATTTTCATAACTACTCTCAACGCTATTCATACAAAAGCTGCTTACGTACTGTAATCATGTTAAACACTCGCCAGAAATGACTTCAAGACACAATTTTTAAGTACAAGGGGCACAGAGGAGGCATAGTTCGGTAAATGCTAGTCTTGATATTACATAACTTGTGTGTGAATTTATGAGAAACAAAAACTGACCACTTAATATTCCAGAGTATTTAAGTTATTAGAAAATAATATCAGCGAATTTTTGGAATGGTTAACCACTTGGCGTAAATTGTCATTTATAATGATACCTGCAGTTTTTCATTTCTTGTGGTTTTCCATTATACAAAATTCATTTACAATAGTTAAGTATTTTCTGGTTATTTAAACAAAATTCAACCACCAAGTTTTATTTGTTATGCTAATAAATGTAAGGAATACTTGGTTTAGGAGAAATTCATTTAAAAATCTTCTTGTGGCCTTTTTAAAAGGTGTTCGACTAAAAGCAAAGCAGTTGGGATGAACTAAAAATACCCTGTTTGCTTTTTATTAATTTTTAACTTTTACCCAAATACAGAATTTCAAATAAATGAAGCATACAAAAGCTTACTGAGCTTTATCACACCGTGTTGGCATATTATTTTCTTTATTTATAATTTCTCAATGCTTTTGTTTTTCTTCAGAGGATCGGAGGGGACTCATTACTGCTTCAATGAGGATATTGTACCTACGCCCCACAAAGGGGCGCTTCCGGATGGGAGGAGGAGATAAGAGGAGACATCAAGCGGCCGAACGGCACGGCAATGACGGGGTTCTTACAGCTTCCAGACGAGACTCTCCAACAGTCGGACAGGCAGACCTCCGCCCCCAAACAGAGCATCCAACACCAGCTTCGAAAGGAGCGGTCCGTTTACCGGCAACCAGCCGAAAGATGAGGGACGGAGAAAGTTTCACAGAGAGCATCCTTTTCCCTGACACGCCGATGAAACATGATTACGGACACCTCCAATTCTACCTAACGGGGTGAAGGAAATCACTCCGACATTCGCCTGAAGACCAGGGAAAATACAGTAAAAACCCATGGGTCGGAGTGGTCGGTCACCGGGAATCGAACACGGTTCTCCTGAATGCAAGTCTCGCGCGTTAAACGGCGCCACGTTGTTTGGTATTTCTCAATCTTAATAAGCTAATACAAAATATTCTTTGTACCAAATGGTTTGTTACATTTTCCTAAATGTTATTTTTAAAATAAATAGTTAATATAGAGAGATGCTATAGCCATAGCAAGGGCATTTGAATGGCTATATGGGGCTTTAGAAATGACCTGATTTTAAGAAAACAAGTGTGGGTAGACTGCCTCCTTGGTCTAGTATTCTCACCCGGAGGTCCCGGATTCGTTTTTCGGCCAGTTCTCTTGAATAAGTGTTATTCCCGACCTTCCAAAGAGCCTGAAAGTATGGATGCGAGAGCGAATGCATGCGTGAAAATAAGTCACAAACGACCAAAACCTGTAGTAAAGTTAGCGTTCTTCTTCTTCTTTAACTGACTATCCTCTTCTTAGGACCCCTAAGACATTTTAGGTTAAATTTAATATGACCCTAATTGTAGCTTCCCATTTAATGAAAGTAAATTGACCCTAAATGACTATCATAACGTCCTCCAAACAAAACCCGACTAATGGCATTTACGTTCCCACATAATTATTAAGCAACTTTTATTTAAGACATTTATTTCTACAACGCTTAGTTTTGGAGATATTGTACAGTCTCAACTTAAATGGTCCACCCTGTATATTGCAGAAATGCTATGCTTAGCCCCGAGTGAACTCTAGTTTGTGCTTTCGATGCAAGAAGGCTGCACATAGACATTGCTACTCCAACTGTAGTTTTAGTAATTAACTGTGCATTGGAAGTCAATTGATTACACTTTCCTTTGTGTATAAGTACGCTCTCATTAAGGTTGTTTGCTTCCCATACTCTGCATCAAATTAAATGTCTGTCGTGCGCTTGTTTAACTCTTCTGCTGATTATTTTGAAATTACGTGACGTTATGTGTGTATGGCTGCAAACATTTCATTTAACATCAACCACTTCCGTCTAAAAGTTTGCACATAGTTCACGTAGGTTTGTAATTTAAATGATTTCTCGAGGCAGTCAAAAAATACAGAGGAGCGCTGTGCATTACATTCCTACATCATTTGCTGTTATTTGGTATTAAATTAATACAAACTTCATCAATACTGATGTCATATAACTGCTACATAGCTAAGGCGAAATTTAACTCCGTTTTTACTTTCTCTACACCGTATATAGTAGGTAGAGGAAAGGTTGCATTCCACTTACAAATTCGCCATCAGAATTCCACCAGAAATACATGTTTAAAGACACTGAATTCTAAAAAGGCATTTTTAGAAAAGGGTCCGAATATGTGTGTGTAAACAGCAACTCAAAAAGTAACTGTCGGATAAACATCAAATCTAGTATTTACGTTCAGCATCTTTCGAAGCTGCGGCACGAAGATTTTCAAGAAATAATTCTTCCCATCCCAAACTACTCTTTACATGAAACTCTTTAAAAAAATTTATTTTCTAAAATATGACTATAATGATATTGATAACATACTAGTATATATTTATGTATTTACATGACAAATAAATTTGTATCTTAATTTCCTCGGAATAGATTGTGAAGTTTCTGCATTGGGAAGGAATTTTGTATAATTTTGTATAAGTGGTAAACCTTTAAAGATAGACAAATGATACTGCACAAGAACCTCAGAAGTGCTTAAAACACACAATTAATTTAAAATTGTGGTATCATAAATTTCCGAGTTATACTTATTATTGGTTTGTTTTCTGAAGTACTGTGGCCATTCAGTTGTCTCTCGCGATATCATTGGAAACAGTATAGAATTTCAAGGCCAGCATAATCCGGTGTGCTTTTAAATATGTGAATGGTGATTCGGTTTTCCCTATCTCCTATCTACAACGAAATGTATGATGTAACTATTCAGCTAAAGTTTACTCAAATGACAGCGTGGTCCTCCGTGGTCTAGTGGTACCATGCTATTCTCTACTTCCCGAGGTCGTGGGTTCAAATCCGGCGGAGGGCGATGGAGTTTTCGGGCATAGAAGTCCTTAGCATGGCTTCCTTCGGAAGGGAAATAAAGCCGGTGGTCCTGTGTCGTAGATGTACGGCACATACAAGAACCTCAAGCTTGATAAACAGGCCTCTGAGCAAACTGTCCCATCTTTCACGTCCAATATAGAATGGGACACTAAGAATCATAGCAATTATAGAGTGTGCATAAGTAAAACTGCTGTATAAATTGACAAGAAGTAGATTGAGAACTAAGCTTCCGTAATACTGGTGTGTAGAAGTTAAACGATGGTGGTAGAGAAAGTTATGTGAATGTAACACATCAGATATTTTTTCTCTAAACTTAGCAGCTTATTTTTAATACATATTTCACATACGACATTCAAATTTTGTTTTAGGATTTCTTCGAACATATACTAGTTTCATCAAGCTATACGCAAGTTAACACAACGTTAACTATGTGTCGATGATATCATATTTAAAAGTTGTTTCACCAAGACCTTCTTTCATTAATTTCGGGAGAGTCTGTTGTTATAATTGAGATATAATTCGCATATTTTTGCTTACTCTAACCACAGCTACGGTAAGTAGAGTAATTTTATATTATGCATAAAATGTTGTTTCTAATGTGCTGCATTTGACACCAAAGTCATTAGCAGTCTTGCTCTCCAATACTTTGTGTCCTGCAATCTTCACTTTGTAATGCGATGCAATTGGTGTTGGTCCACATCCTCTTTTGTATTGTTGCATAAGATATTGATCCTATGCAGATGTTTGGCTAGGCAGTCATGTCCTGTTATTAGCCTGAATTGTGCGACTGCTGTTTTCCATGGCAGATGTGGCATAGTTTCAAAATGTTGCAGCAGACACTCCCATTTTTTTCTGCTGCTTGGAGACTAGTTTAGTTTGTGGCATGAATTGTTCTTTTACGAGACGTTTTGCTGAAGTGTACGATTTGTGTTTAGAGGGTAGTAATTGTTTTATGTAAGATTCTTTCTTCGCCAGGGATTCCACTGTGGCAGGGTATCTACTGGAGTGTTACAAGTATACTGGCATTGAGATGATGTGAAACAATAAAGTGGTATTCTTTTGTGTCAAAGGATCTTGGCCGACAAACTGCTTGTATAGTTGCTCTGGAGTAGGAGAAGCTCACTATTTTGTTGAGTATGTCTTTCCTTGCTAGTAGATTTTGGAGAGAAATTTTTATGGCGTGTATTTCAGCATCAAAATTTATTGAACCTTTTCCTGCATGCTGGTAAAAGGAAGGGGACATGTTCCACCTGCTCCTGCATCCGTCTTGGCGTCTGTGAGTGGATCGTCTCTACATACATAAAGCCAATCTTCTGAAGGGTACAGTGTGTGATGGTTTCTAATGTTATTCACTTTAGATAGTTTATATAATATTCGGACATTTTATCTATTTTGTCCATTAAATCAAGTTTATTGGGAATATATGAGGTGAGGACTGGGAGATTTTCTCTAGTAGTAATAATTTTATTGCCCGTTGGTACTTGCAGTGCTGCTCCTAACTCTTGTATATCTCCAAAAACGTAGCTTGAGTGTTAAGTTTTCTGATTATTGTAGCCTTATTCCTCCATGTGTCTTCGGGAAGTCTAACTAAATTCTCATACTGTAGAATCGCTTTTTATTGCAGAGTGAGATTAATGGGGTAATTTTGTGTTAAACGTCAGAGATTCTACTAGAGTGGTTCTAATTGCTCCAATTATTATTCATGAGACATAATGTTTCACTGTTTCTAGTTTTCCAGCATTCTGGGTGCTGTAATAAGAATTTCACCACAGTACTGTAGTGTAGGTTTTATATGTCGTATTGTAAATTAAATTAAGAGTTCTTCAGGAATTTCCCCAATTGGTACCAGTTAATCTCTTGAGGACGCTGAGTCTCTTCTTGGACTTTTCAAACTCTTTCTACATGGTCTCTCCATGATAGTTTACAATCTTCCATCCCAATGAAAAGATTTGGAAGACTGCGTATAGTAAAGGAGGGTTGTAAAGTAGAACACCCCCGTCTGGTTTTGCCAGCAGGTGCACTCTGGGTAACGCAGAATCGTCTGCGTGTATGTGGAGATGAATCTTGTAAATAAAAACTCCGGAGTAATAGTCCTACAATCGGATCTCCAGGTTGGGACATCTACAAGAAACATTTCTCAGCTCTCCTACATACATAAAATATTGATATCGAGATTTCATCGGAGATACAAGTTTTAAAGATTTCCTGATTTCTAAAATTGCTTTTTAGTAATCTATGTGTCTAAACAGTATGTCATAATAAATCTGATGAGATTAATACGACTTCCTCTACCAATGACTAATTCACATATATCTTTTATATATCACAATATTTATATAAAAAGGTATTTATTATCTGTGATGCATTACTTAGCACATGTATTTAATTAGCAGTTATTTCAAATTAAATAAGAAATTCTTAGTTAAAACATCAGAAACGTATTCAAATGCTTATTTGTAGTAACAAATTCTTGTAATGGAAAAAAAATGAAAAGAAGAAAGAATCGCAAGCTTTCAGGCATATCTGTTAGATGGAGCACTCACCTGAGAAAGATGTAAACCTGCAGTGTGGTATATTCCTAAAATAATTAACGCCAGAAAAACTTTGGCATAAACTGTGTACTTAGGTGAGCTCTACATTTTTCCTATAGTAGGCAATTGTTTTCCAGTTATACAAAATTAAACCAAGTAAAGGTGGCTTCACGGGATGTTCACAGAATATTCAAGATGTGTGTGACATTTTGGCACAACCCCCTCACGATAGTTATGAGAATCCTGCCAGAAGTAGCGCATTTGCTTTACAACACATCATAATCCGCATAAAGAACCTTCTAGAATTAAGTGCTGAGTGCTGGACTATTACTCAGTAGCAAGATGACGTCACAAGAGTAGTGGAGAGTTCACCGCTTGGCCACCGTCAGGGAAAAGACAGTGATGTTGCCGAACATCTGCCCTCCCCGGCACCGTAAGGCGTGCAAGGAGCATAGTCCGCGTGAATCCAGCCGCCGCGACAAGTTTCTACAGCACGCTTGCAAGCAGCGAAATCACGACGTACGCCCAACTTTCACTTTTGTCAAAATTGTTTGTAACAGCGTTTTGTAAGTAATAATTATCTAAATTGTTATTCAGGGCGTGCGAATGTACGTTTCTGGATTTTGAGCAGTTCATATTTCATTTAGTGGAAGTCACGCAAAGTATTCTCATTTCATGAATTTTTTTGTATTTAGATTTTCTGTAAAAATTTGAGCAAGTTTACGAACTACTAAATGGTCGAATCAAACGGAAAGTAACGCGTAGAACCTTTCATGACAATGTAAATGTTTTAGCTTAAAGGAATTTGTGATGTTAAAGCATGTAATTTGAGGGCGAACTTTTGTGAACGCTGTTCAGTTTAAAGAAAATTATTTTGTATTGACACACAGGAACCGTAAATTCAATCAGGTGTATATGCACAGTCATTTCGTAATCAAGTTTTCCTTGTATTGCCTTATTCCACGTCCTTCATATCTAGGTCTGTAAGGTAACTGGTTGGTGATGATTCACGCTTGGCGTTCGGTGTTATCAATTCGCGACAAATGTCAAAAGAGTTACACCATTAAAGAACCAAGTAGAAAGATTTGTTAAAAATAGTTAGCACGTGCACTTATTTCTCATGACACTTTTGAGAAAATAAAAAATAACGAAAGCTTTTCCGTGTTATGGGAGGTTCAAGGTGAAGGGAAATTTTCTGAAAATTATTCATGTTGCATTCCTGGAAAATGCTGGGCTGAAATACCAAGTATGCCATTCAGCCGAACTTCCGTTTTTGAGTCATACTGCTGACAGTTAGATAGACAGGTGCATTATACACGCGAGTGCGGAGTTTTTAAATAAAAGATCTTTTTTATCTTCAGGGGCCTCAGATTATTTATTCGGTGAATACTTGATATCGAAGCTTTGGACTGAATACAGTACACTTCTACCTGCTTATAGGTTTGTGGGAGAGAAATTAGACATGAGAAATCGGATACATATCAAATACTAAATTATAGCTAATGTTTAAATGTGCCAGGCGAAAATTTTCAGCATTTGAAATATCAATGTAATAAATAAAAATACAGGCCTTGAAGTTTCAGTGAATAGCAAGTGAGAGCCTCTTTATTTTTATAGAACATAATGTTGTACAGCTTGGAACTTATGACAGACAATTACAAATTGGTTCCAGGAGAATTTGAGAGATCTTAAAGAAATCCGCCGCCGCCGTTACCACCACCGCCAACACGGATTAGACATTTTGGCCTGTTCCGACCTAATATGTTGAACAAATTCAAATATAAATAGCTTTTTTGTAGAGCTAGGGATTTCCAAAATATTCGTTATTACCACTTTGCATTTTCCAGTATTTTAAGCTATTTTCTTTCAGTTGCCTTTCTTTCGTTTTTCACGAACTCTGCAATTTCAAGGCAGGCATTTTGACTAATTATTGAGTCTCTGTAACCAGATCAACAAAACCAATTGGACTTTAGGACGCTGCGCCAGTGCACGAAAGCTGCTCTCAATGTGAACTGAATTGACAATTAACACGTCATTCCGATGCTCTTTTGTTGGCTTTACACCTAAGGTAAATACATAATACTAGTTTTAGCAAGTTTCAAAGTGATTTATTTTAGACATGATTGGAAACGAAAGTTAGTTACCAATAACGATGCGTATTAAATGTTAACATATGCTACCTATTGGTTTTCAAGTTCGTTTAATTGTGTTGAAACGATTATTTCCTAAAGTAAAATTCAAAATCATCACTATTAGAACGAGTTGAGGAAAATTCTGTCCATATCAGCGTGGAGGTTATGCAGCTATATCCATATTTTCTTTTTATTGCCTTAGTTATGGTTTTAGTATACGTTTTGCAGATACTTAGCTTTTTAGACAGATGAAGGCTTTACACGTAGCGAAAAAGCTGTTTAAAGAAAACAAGTTACTCTGGATAGAGTTCCGCCTAAAACATTAGACTCCTCTATTAGAGATAACCCAGTTTTCCAGACGATTTTACAAATTTTATTTTGCATTGTACTTTGCTAATCATCTCCGAAAACTCATGATGAGAGAAACACCTTTCACATAGTTCCATTTTCAAGAACAGATGGGGGACCTAAACAAATAGAGAACCAAGCAACAACCAATTGCAGATGCACTAATATCCAAAATTAAATTAATATGTCATATCTGGGTTAATTAATCCTCGAAAATTTTATGTGCCATACATAATGGCTTGCGCCCCATTATTAACTACGCTGAAACGTCTAAATGAGACTTAAAGGTGTTTTATACGGCTGATACATAGAAAAAAATTATGAGGTGAAAATATTTAGAAACACGTCTGCCCTAACGGTGTTTTATAATACATTGATAAAAGTGATGCACGAACGAATAAATATATTAAAATAATCCTAGCTGTATAAGAACGTATATGTTTGGCAAAAGGAGTTATGTTCTCACATAATACTATACATTACTCAGGGAGATGCCTCTGCGGTAACGCGTGAGGCTTACTTTCGAGAGGTTGTGGGTTTGAATCCCGTTAGGCTGGCCACGCTGAACTTGGATTTTTCTAGCTCGGTAGGCGACTGCTGGTGTGGTTTCTCTTCTACCAGGAGAATTTTGTCTATCATCTCATGTCTTCATCATTTTATTTTATTTGTTTCTATATTGAGGGACGAGGCGGCGGGACGGTAGAGTTTGGCCTGTGTAAAGGATGTCTCCCTGTAAATGGCCGGCTGGTGCCGGGACTGCTCTTACCGGAAACCCCGAGAGTTGAAGAGGGCGCAGACAGGCTCACGCCGGCGTCAGTATGGTGTCACTCTGGAATCATGTATCATTTTTATTATGTTCTGGTACCCTTTGTAACATAAGTTTGTTCGCTTTGCTAGCGTTATTATACCATGGTTATTATACCATGGCCCAATTAATCGGTTGCTGAATCTTGACACTTACTTTATCTGCCTAGGAGGTATGGAATCGTAATATGAACTTAACAGTTTACATGAAGGAAAGATAAATTGAAATGCTAAGAAGAAATCAATATTTCATGTTTTATTATAACAAGACATTAAGAATTCCTGACAATAGCATTTACTTTGCTTTAAGTCCAATTCACATACAATTATGAACGTTTGATTTCACTTTATAAATTATAAGACTTACTTTACAGCATATAGCCATAAGTTTAAATGAATTACAATTTAAAAAAATATTGCTTTCTGTACAATTCTATAAATTTATTCTTTAAGATTTTGAGTACTCGTGATTAGAATTTATGCCTCATACTTAGTTAAGCGTACAACGAAAACGCGAGAAAAGGAGTATTACGAATAGCTACTAAAAGGATGTGTAATAAGTTTGAATAGTTCAAAAGTATATAATTTGCCTACCCTCACTACGCCACGTGCTACGTGTTTCTGTTAAAACTCATGTTTCTCTCGCCGAATGTCAATGTGTGTCTAGCTAGTACAACTTAGCTTTCCCAGGAGGTGCCAGCCGTCCTCATGATGCGTGACTTTGACGCTGCTGTCATTTGACGTCATCGGAGTAATAGACACTAGGCGCAACACTCAAGCGGCTACCCCTGCTTCATGAAGAGTGCGTTCTCGAAGCTTATGAGTCAGAATGTTGTATAGGATATAGTATCTTCCATCCGCCAACGAGCGAGAGGGGAGTGGAAACTGGCATAACCGTTAGGAGCATCGTCGTCTGGTTCTGGTCGCTCTACGGTTCTCCATTTCATTCCCACCTTCATCTTGACCTACTAAAATGTCCTAAATGTGGTGCTGAGCTCCAGTGGCTGGAGACCTGTTCCACCTGACTATCCTATTCTAATACTATAAATTAGGTTTGTTCAGATGCAGAAACTTAGGGGCGGCTTATACGTCTGATATATTCTATTTCAAGCATTTTACATTGCTTACGAAGTGTTTTAGGGAATGCGATTTATTACACATTATCACATGCTTTAATTTTATCATAAAATGGCCACAAACAACAGCACACTTTTTATATGAACTATGAACTTGTAATTTTACACTCATAAGAAGTTTGCGCGGATATTCGAAATAAAATTTTCATTATTGACA
This sequence comes from Deroplatys truncata, assembly GCA_030765065.1. Taxonomy (NCBI): domain Eukaryota; kingdom Metazoa; phylum Arthropoda; class Insecta; order Mantodea; family Mantidae; genus Deroplatys; species Deroplatys truncata. The sequence goes on from CM060981.1 coordinate 249,917,174, forward strand.
TATTTCCCTTTCCACTTCTCACAATCTAGTACTTAAAGCTCCATCCTAAGGCAACTTTATACTTAACAAACCTTATATGAAACCAACCATTAGCCCATTTGGATGACTATTTCTCAATTCGTATTAAGGGAAATACTTTTACGTATGACATATCGGAGAATATTAACAAGAATGATTTGCATGAGAGGTAATACTGAAATAATTTAGTTTTGCAAACTAACATCTTTATATATTGTCTCCATACTTGATTTAGAAATTGTATTTGTCATTGTTTGACAAATTGCTCATTAGAAATAACTCATTACCTATGAAGATTTATTTTATATATATATATATATATATATATATATATTCTCTAATTGGAATAAGCTTGGATATCACTTGTTGGATATTCACTAGTTTAATATACGATTGCCCTTCAGTGCTGTTACCTTATTATTTCACATGCAGAAATTTAAAATTAATGAGCTGTAGGAAAATTCAGCTTTACGAGAGCAAGGATTTTTGTGCGGGATTCTATAATAATATAACATAAATATTCAGATTACACAAATACTCTGTCTGATAATACGAATTATATTGCACAATTTAAAAATTAAGTCTAAAATCACCGATCGTGTGTGTGTAACATAATTTAATATTTTTAATTATTTTATCATTCTATAAGACGTAAGCTATCAAACAGCTTGGCTTTTACTTTTGTACCAATCGCGTGACAGTTCCACTGAAAAGGCCACGCACCATGTGTTTAGAGCATAGATAGCAATCAGCTTTTGAACTTTCGGTCTCTTAATATATTCAAGTATTCACGATTGATGATTTTTTATACATTTTAATGACAAATGAGTTATATTTATTAAGCGGTGATTCGCAGTTCTACTTGCGTTACTATGTCAAAATGTGGAGATTCTTCTTTATCTCTCTCCCTCTCTCACCTTTTGTATTTCCCATTTTCTCCACTGTGTTCCTCTCTCCTTTCATATATGTTTCTGTCTCCCTCTCCTACTCTTCTCTTCAGCTTTCACTAATTTTTCCTTTTCTTTATCATAGCTCCTTCTCCTTCTCTACCCGTTTCCGCTGTCCCTTTTACTAACTCATTCTCTTTCACACTTATACTCTCCTTCTTGCTGTTCCTCTCTCTCTCTGCAAATCTTTACATGTAATACGATGTTTTGAAAAATAACAAGATAACAAGAATTAAAACTAAGGCTGTGCAAACTTGAACCTGTTGCTTGTTGTTTAAAATGTGATTATAACTATAACATTTCTCATAATATACCGTGGGGCACATAATAGTAATGAAAATTTTGTATAATGTCTTAACTATTCACCTTATAGACATTTACAAATAATACGACTTGATACATCATAATTATAAACATTTTTATGTAAACATTTTAAAAAATAATAAAGCTGTAATTTTAACCCTTCTTCCATTTACCTGTGATAGGTAGAGAAAGTAAGGGGTGTGTGTGTGTGTGTGTGTGTGTGTGTGTGTGTAAAGAGCAATGACAACATCGAATAAATATCAAATTTCGTATTTACTTTCAGCATCAGGATGCTACACAAGATTTTTACACAAAATCCCGCACCACATAGTACTGCCCTTTACATGGAAAATCATGTGTAATTGCTTTCCCTACCATGTACACGGTAGATAGAGAAGGTATTACATTCCATCCAAAAATGCGATACTGAGATTTCACCGGAAATACATGTTTTGAAGCCACTGATTACAAATAAAGTATTTTTGGAAACATGTCCGTGTGGCTATCGGATAAATACCAAACTTGGTATTTAGGTTCAATATCTTCCAAAAATGCGACACGAAGATTTTCAACAATATCTCCTACCCCAAACTAACCTTTACATGGAACATTTTTCGAAATGTTTTATTTTCTAAAAATTGCTCCAACGATTTTGATTAAAATACAACGTATTAAAGATATTTACATGACAAATAAAATGTATATCTTAAATTTTCGGGGAGTGATCTATGAAGTCATCTTCATTCGGAAGGAATTTTGTATAATATTGTATAAATGGTAAACTTTAAGCGATAGACGAAAACGACTACATAATTTATAACACACAATTTATTTAAAATAAGTTTTTTTTGTAGTACAGGCCCTTTCTGAGATATCCGTTATTAAAGGTTCGAATTGTTAATTTCTTGGTCATTCTCTTAAAGCCCTTTTAACATTCAATTGCCTCTCACAATTGCATGGAAACAGTATGCAATTTTAAGCTCAGCAAGAGCCCGGTCCTTAAACATTTGACTCTAGCTGTTCCCTTTGTATCTATAACGAAACGTTTAAGATTCTGCATATTCTTTATTTCTGCAAAGGTTTATTTGGATTAAAATGTAGCAGATAGAAAAATAAGTTTAAGTAAGAATAAGTTGTATACCCACTAATAAATGATAGAGGGTAGAGAAAGTCATGTGAATGTTTAACATCAGGTTTTTAGAAAAAGATCCGTCCGTGTGTGAGTGTGTGCGTGAACGCATAACTAAGAAACGAAAAGAAGGATAAATACCAAGGTTGGTATTTAGGTTCAGTACCTTTTAAAGATGTGACACGAAGATTCTCATGAAAATCTCTCCATGACAAACTACCCATTACATGGAACAGTCGAAATTTCTGATTTTCTAGAAAATGGCCCAAACGATTTTGATTAAAAATGCTATATATTAACAATATTTACATTAAAATACAGTGCATATCGTGAACTTTCTGGCAATATCCTATGAAATCCACTTCATTCGGAAGGAATTTTGTATGTTTTTGTATGACTGGTAAACGTAGGCATAGAGGAAAACGTACTAAAAAAGTGTAGATCTCTTTAAAATACACAATTTATTTAAAATAATTTTTTTGTGGTATTCCTGACATATCCCATAGTAATGGTTCGAATTGTTCATTACTTGGCCATTCTCTTGAAGTACTGCTAATCAGCTCTTTCTCACGATTGCATGGAAACAGTATGGAATTTTAAGGTATATAGCGTATATAGCGTCCAGTTCTAAACATTTGAGTATAGCTCTTCCCTTATATCAATAACGAAATGCGTAATGCTGCTATTTCTACAACGGTTTATTTGGATTAAAATGTAGTAGATAAAAAAATAAGGCAGGCAAGAATAGTTTGTGTATACACTAACAAACGATAGAAGGCAGACAAAGTCACGTGCATGTATCACACTAGATTTTTACTTTCTCTACCATGTACATAGTAGTCAGAGAAGGTATTGCATTACGCCCAGAAATTCGATTCTGGGATTTTACCGCAAATACCTGTTTTGAGGACCCATGAATCTGAAAAAAAATTCAGAATAACGTCAGTGTGTGTCTGTGAACAGCATAACTCAAAAACGAAATTTCGGGCAATACCAAACTTGGTATGTAGGTTCATTACCTTACAAAGTTGCAAAAAAATGGTTTTTAAGAAATTCTCCCAAACTACTCCTTATACAGAACATTTTTGGAAAGTTTTTATTCTAAGAAATGGTTCTAACGATTGTGACTAAAGTATCATATATAGACATTTACATGATAAATAAAATGCGTATCTTGAATTTTCTGGGAATACCTTGTGAAGTTCTGTTTAATCGGAACGAAATTTATATAATCTTGTATGTCTGGTAAATACGTAAACATACTACACCAAAAAAATGTAGACCTCTTTAAAACACACAATTTACTTCAATTAACTTTTATTAGCACCAGCCATTTCTGAGATATCCGATATTAATGGTTCATATTGTTCAATATTAGACATTATTTTCAAGTCCTGCTGATTTTCAGCTGTTTTTCGCGATGTAATGTAAAGAGTATGGAATTTTAAGGCCCACGTATAGCGTCCAGTTTTAAAACATTTGAGTATCGCCATTCTCTTTGTATCTGTAACGAAATGTGTAATGCAGCTATTTCCGGAAAGGTTTATCTCGATTTAAATGAAGTAGATTGGAAACTGAACTCTCGTAAGAATAATTTGTATACCCAGTAATAAGAGATAGAGGCTAGAGAAAGCCATGTGAATGTAACACATCAGATTTTTGTTATTTTCTCTACCGCATACCTAGTAGGGAGAGAAGATATTGCATTCCTTTCAAAAATTCTATACGAAGATTTTACCGGAAATACATGTTTTGAGGACCCCGAATCTAAGAGAAACTTTTTTAGAAAAAGATTTACTGCTGTGGTCCTTAGCGTCCCATTCTACATATATTAGGCGTGAAATACCGGTAATTTTGCTCAGACGTCTCTTTATCAGGCTTGAGGTTCTTCTACGACACGGGACCACCGTTTCGAAAGAAGCCATGCTAAGGATTTTTACGCCCAAAGAAATCCATCGCCCTCCGCCGGGTTTGAATCCGCGACCTCGGGAACTAGTGTCTAGCATGGTAACCACTGCACCACGGAGGACGACTAAAAAAAAGCAAAATAAAACTCGTGAGTGTCTATGAGCAGTACCCTCAACAATGAAAAGTACGATACATACCAAACTCTGTATTTAAGTTCAATGGCCTCCAAATATGCGACATGAAGATTTTCAAGAAAATCCCCCACCACAAACCACCTTTTGCATGGACCATTTTTATAGATTTTTGGTTTTCCAAAAATTGGCTCTAACGATTTTGAATAAAGTAACATATATTGAACATATTTACATTACAAATAAAACGTGTATCTTGAATTTCCTGGAAATAGCTTCTGAAGTCCTCATCATTCTAAATTATTCCTGTTTTTTACAATTAGTGAACCGTAAGAAATGGACAAAATTGTACTACAAAATGTAGATCTGGTTAAAGAACACAGTTTATGTCAAATGTGTCTTTTTGGGCGTTAACTGTTTCCGAGGTATTATTGCTTTCAACTTCTAAATTCTTACACTATTTTCAGGTAGCAAGCCGTTATACGTTTTTTACCTCGTGGTCGTACAAGAGATATGGAGTCGTCAAAGAGCGATACGCTTTTTAAAAATCTGACTATGGCTTTAGCCTACTGTATTCTTCTTATACCTACAACGAATCTGGGCTGGCACCGTAGTTCGGTCGGTAGAGCACCTGTCTATTGTACGAGGGGTTCCGGCTGCGGGAGTGGAAAGTTTTCTCTAGCCAAGATTATTTCCTATCCTCCCCAGAGTCTGGAGGTATGAATGAGAAAGTGAATGTGTGCATGATCTAATGATTAAAAATCATAAGTGCAAGAAACCCAAAGACAAGAGTTACACGAGTTAACATCATTAGGCAATACGCTCCAAAGGAAAGGCCGCCGATACGACCAATGCAGTTAAAGGCGAAGTATAAATGGAAGTACAAAAAAACAAAAACCAAAAAACAAAACTAAAAAAACCGAATGTGTAATGAAAGGTTGCGTCCATTAAGAAGAAGTAGACAGACTGGCCCTGTAGCTTAGTCAGCAGAGCAGCTGCCTGCTGTACGAGGGGTCCCGGATTCGATTCCCGACTGTGAATCTTTCTCTCACCAAGATTATTCCCTTATCTCCCCAGAGTCTCGAAGTATAAATGAGAGTGAAAATGTGTGTGTCATCTAATGACTAAAACTCAAAGTGTAAGAAGCCCAACGACAAACGAATACGAGTTAACACCTTTGTGACCTTAGGTAATAAGGTCCAAAGGAAAATACCGCCGATATGACCAATGTAGTTAAAGGCGGGGTATAAATGAAACTTAAGAAAAAGCTATATCAATACTGCCTAGTGCTTAAAACATTGTTGTTCATTTGTTATTTCCAATACCTGTTACTGTAATGTTATATGCATCTTATATGGTCGCTAATGACCTAGTTGTTCATGTGACTTAAAATAAATAAAATAAAAAATAAAAGAAGTAGATAGTAGAATAAGATTTTATAAGATGTAGTTTGTAGAAGGGAGAATAGAGAAACTCATGTAAATGCAACACAGCAGATCTTTTTCAGATGGGTTGTCGCATTCTATTTTTTCTCGTGGTTATTCAAAGAGAATGTAATTTGAAAGCCATATTAGCTTAGTTTCACTTTAAGCTCTTTTTATACTATAAATGGTTCGCCAAGTGTAAAGCCCCTTGTACACCATCAAACTTTTTTTTCAATTCAAGAGTTTACAAGAAAAATTGTCAAATATTTTTTTAATATGTAGCAAGATTGGACAAGACTTGAGAAGAACTGGCACGACTTGACAATGTCATAAATGTGTATTTACAAGTTGTGTCTTTGCAAAAGTGAAACCCTTCAAAACACATTAATTTATCTCGCGCAAAGCAATTTACTATTTGCGTCGCTGTAAAACAATTTTCTATGAAGTATTGTTATTTACTAATATTATGTAGAAGTTTCACGTATTATATCCAATGAAATTGCATTACGATTATGGAATACAGTGGAAACAACACCAACTTATAGTAACATCATCAATGTATACTTAGTTCGGAAATCTGCCTGGTAATTATTTCTTCATATGCTTTATTTGTTTCGTCTGTTGTGGTAATTCACGGAACCCTCACGTACGGACATGGCCAGCTTATGTATAAACTAATCAGTTCGCATACGCCATACCTTGGTCGGGTAGACATTTTTGTTTACTTTTCGCTTTCTACCATGCTGCAGATTTCGTGACGCACTGTAAACATTTGCATTCATTGGCCAAAGCCATCAAATCATTGTCAAATATTCAACCATTTAGAATATGTCCTTATTTGCTTTCAAGACTTTCAAAGACTTTATAAGTATTGTAAGCAATTTCACATGAAAGGTTATGAAGTTTTGGCAAGTCTTGTAAAGTAGTGAATTTGACTAAAATTTGATCGTGTACAAGGAGCTTAATGCTGTATAAATCGGTGTTGCATTAGAACTAAACAAAGGCATCTGATACATGTATACAACACAAAGCTGAAAGCACAAAAGCACTTTAATTATGAAACTGCTTACATGTAGAGTGTGTCAACTTTTAAACGGAAGCAGTTGTATAGGAATTGTCAGTCATACACACATAGAGCTACAATTTCCACACCATTTCAAAGTGATCAACAGATGAGATGAAGAGTATGAGAGGTCTTTGATTTGACGCAGAGTATGGAAAGGAAACAACTTTAATTAATGTATACATTTACACAAAGGGAAGCGTAATCTTCTGATTTCCTATGCGGAATTAATCGTTGAACCTGCAGATTGGATAAGATTTTCAAAGCACTCGAAGTAAAACACAGCAGCTCTACATTATGTAATATGGTGGCATAGGGTTTCACTCTATGGCCTCTCATTAAATAAGTATTATAAAAGATACATAACGTAATTCTTTTATCATATACCTATGCTTCAAATCTTTCTATAAGCTTCAACACAAAAAAGAATGCCATATTTGCAGCGTTTTTGTATATGTATGCAGGCAGTGTGTCTGAAGGTTATCCTCTTTTACACCGGTCCTTATGTCTCTTGCAAAATGGGCTGTTGATAAAGAATCTATGATTACATTAGGTTTTCCAAAACCTGCATAACCTTAAACTATAGTTTTAGAGCAGAAAAAAAAATTGTACAGATTTAGTGCAAGTAATTAATAGTGTTAATGCATATATTCAAAATCTATGCATTTCTTGTCGCGAATAATATGCTTCTTCGTATTTACTTCTGTGATAAACAAATCTTAAAATCGTACTAAAATGTATGTACACTTGGTACTCCCGGCTTCTAGGAGACGGGAGCTCGTATCGGGTACTTCCGTGAGCGCTCGGGATAGCCAGGCTTTGTTTACAAGACTGCGTATATTCTTGTAGTAGTTATAATGGGGAACACAACTATAATCATCAAAGTCTTCCAACAAAATAATTTATATACGAGATTTCAAACAGATAGATGTTTCAAGTGTTACAATCAAAACAATTAATTTATGGTTCTCAGGGGAAGTGTGACTTGTTACAATGCCACGCTTACTGCAGCATTCTTTGCTAAGTGGTAGAGAGTTAGCTTACTGTTCCTGCGGTTTCTCCATGGAGCTACTCAATTTCTCCCGTTCATTTTAAATACATAAGTAAATATACACTAATTTTTATCCTTAAAATAATTTTTGTTTTATTATTTTGGCTCCATTTAAACCAACTAAAAGAAAGGTCATGCGTTATTTGTCACAATCCTATATTTGTAGAAAAAATAAAATATTTAAATTGTAAAATGAAAACAAAATCGTTAATTTTATGTTTCAAAAGAAGGAATAACAATAAAGGGAAACAAAAATATTTTCAATGTCCACTCCAACAGCCTTATGCATTTATAACTTTCCTGAGTCTGTTAGCCATGGTGTTCAATATTCATGAGAAACAGTTTCTTTTTCTAGCAATTGTCTCCCACAAGCTCTAGACAAGGTAAAAATAAAATATAACAATTCACTAGGGAGAATCGAACTCGAGCTGTTGGGCAAAATTTAACTAGCTTAATCATTGCTCCACAGTAAGCATGGCGTGCATGTAGCCCAATTCAGCGTTTTGTGGCTTGTATTCAGAGTTATCCAAAGTGACGCACAAATGTTGACGGTTGTGAAGCGCGTGCTCACTCGAAGGGATTTTGGAGAGAAAAAAAAACTGAACAAGAGACCGGCCACTTTTAGTTTGACCTAGGTTATATAATACAAAATCGAAATCAAAATGCTCCTTTTAAATTTCATCTAGGGATAAATTAATAATATTGACGCGTATATTGATTTCCTCTGAAGACAAAATATTCCATAATTAACATTTTCCTTGTATGAGAATACTTACGGATTTATTTTACTGGGAGGGGAAACTTATTTATCTTTGAATCAGTCTCTACGCCATACCACGACAGTTGCCTATAGATTCCTTAATACACTACTTCCTGGCAGATGACCTCAGCTGCAAACCCTCCTCATTTAATCTGAAGGTGGACTTTTGAGTTTGGTCGATTGTTACTATGTTGGTGTGCATCCAAGCGAATATGTAAGAGTGTTGCTTGTTAGAAATAGGTAAAAACGAATATAAAGAACCACGGGACCGGCACTGACAACTCAGTCCGTACCCTTGGAACCTGGGAGTCAAACTATCTGGGTTTTCCATTAGGGCAGCACCTATTTTATATTCTGCCATCCTCCCCTCATCCCCTGCCACACAGGAACAAAAGTGGATACGCCACTTACGCGCGTCAGCCCGATAGGGAAAACCTTATCAGCAAGAACCTCGGTGGTGCAGTATAGCAAAGTACTGTCTACCAGCTCTCACTCATGGTTAGTGCCGGAGAACATCTTGGCGTCTCACAAACCCGCCTGGGCGGAAAACCAGCAAGGAGTACCCAATCTCCCATTGGTATCGGGAACCACTGCTCCGTTGAGTCCAACCCAATCCGAAAAACTGCTTATCGGGAGGGGCTCGAATGTTCGGCCCGGCATACTTCTAGTAACGCCAGAAGTACCACGAGTGCTAGAGGTCCGCAGCGCCCGCACCACGACAGCTGAAGGGGTCGGAACCCCCCGCTTACGGGGAGGTAAGAACGGATAAGGAAACTCGAGGATGCAGGTGATTTGGGTGTTACATCAGGAGGAGGAAAACGATCCATCCCGATAGAAATTGTTTTAGCTGTTACTGGTACATAACATGTGTTCAATCAGGACTCCAGCTGTATCACGTGAATTGTCCATCCCTTGGTAAACAGAGGAAAACGTTCTGGATATATTTTTACACAGATCCTACAAGATTCAGTCTGTTGAAGTGGATCGCATTTAGTCGACGAATATTCATTGCAATTACAATACAACTATCAGTATGTCACTCGTCAAGTTATGAGAGGTGTATCGGACCAGTGACATTTATTCAAGGACAAGTTTGCATCTGGTAGACAAAACTGAGATTAAGTATTGTTACCTTTTCTACTAGTAAGTAGAGAAGGTATTGTATTACACGGAGAAGTTCAATACAGAGATTGCACCATAGCTTTTTAAGATTCCATAACAAAAAGGTCTTTTTAGAAAAATGTCCGTGTCTGTGAACAGCATAACTCAAACACCAAACGCTTGATGAGTACTAAACTTGCCATTCAAGTTTAACATCTTCCAAGGTTGCGACACAAAGATTTTGAAGAAAATACCCCACCTCAATCTATGTTTATATGGAAAACTTGTTTGCTATGTTTTCTCTTCAAAGTGGTTCTAACGATTTTGATGCACATATCCCATGCTTAAGACATCTGCAAGCCAAATGAAATGCTTAACTTGAATTTCCTGGGAATAACCTGTAACATCCTTTTCATTCTAATCAGTTTTTTTAATTGGTAAGAGATAGACAAAATCTTACTACACAAACAGTGTAAATCTCGTTATAAACACAGTTTTGAGATTTTTTATTGAGTTAACTATTTTCGATGTATTCTTGCTATTGCTTTGAATTTTCAAACACTTTTTCTTAGCTGGAAAGTCCCTATTCGTTTTTTTATTTTGTTCATGCATAGAGTATCAAATTCCAAAGCCATCACATAGCGACAACTTTTCTATAAATCTATCACTTTACTGTATGCTACAACGAAGTATGTAAATGGGAATTGAAACTTTATCTGGATTAACAAGAAATAGTTAGAATAAAAGGTTTTCTAAGAATTAAATTAAAATTAAATTGAGTTTTATTTATGCCTATTTATCTTTAACTGCTATGGTCCTTAGCGTCCCATTCTATATTAGAATTACGCCCGAAAAAATCCATCGCCCTCAGCCGGGTTTGAACACGCGACCTCGGAAACTAGAGGCTAGCATGGTAACCACTACACCACGGAGGATGACCCTCTAAGAATATGTTGTAGACAAGTAGAGAAAGTCACGTGAATGCAACACATCAGACTTAAATAGAGTAAATGACTTCTCTTATATTAACAAAATATTACTTCTACATGTTCATTAAATTAAAAACAGGGCCTCAGTGAATAGCGTCACTTTCATTGTAAGACGTGCTCAGGAAAAGAGGACGTTTTACTTTCTTAGTTAATCAAGTTTGCTCACATGTACTTCAGCATTATTGCAAAGAAGAAGAAGAAATTCTCCAGAAATTGGTTGTAACACAGGTTAAAGGTTGTTCTCTGTGCGAGCGGTGAATTATAATGCGTTCCTATGTCCTATGGCGCGTAACAGGTGGCAACCCTGCACATTATCCAGCGTTGTTCATCTCTTTCCAATGGGTGTACAAAAACAAGCTTCAGAATGCACGTTTAGTTCAAGGATAATGAAATTGCTAATAATACTACGCTTATTGGTGGCTTACTGGGACAGATATCACATGGTGTTCGTCAAGCCCGCGTGCATATTTGTGTTCGGGAAGGGGATGACGTTGCGTGAGGGTGGAATGGTGTGCCAGGAGCAATTATTCATTCTCGCACAATTATTCCCTGCGCAAGCGCACATACACACGCCATACCGATGTTTGAATGCGGGTTCATAGTCACTCGACTACCGGCGGCTCGTGTTTATATTTCAGGCCGCCGGATTTATGGCCACTAGCTTAAACAGCGCAATTTATCTTTCCTTTACTAATTCAATTTCATTATTTGCGCTCCATCCGAAAGGGAGGTAGAGGGGTTCGTTTGTCTCGCCTGCATTTCCTCCCTCATACCACATATACACATTCATGCGCGGGAGTTTTGTATCAAGTCCTCTTGCTGTGGCTGCTTCATGAATAATGCTACAAGTTCGGCCAAACTGCCCACAATTCTCTCAGAGCGTTGTCATCTATGAAGAGAACTATTGCAGGATAGCAATTTATGAAAGATTGCTTATTTCTACTGGGTGTACTAAATCGCACGATCTGACTAACTGTCAGGTTTACACCTCTACAATAACTTTCTTATGTTTCATTTTTAAAAGCTAACACTGTGTTCTTTCCTATATGATTAACACAATTCATTAAACTTCAACTTAAGTGCACGTAAGACAATTCTGAAATTAAAAAAATAAACTCTGAAACATATTTCACCAAGGATCTGTACTACGACAGCCAGATAAAGTGTTAGATACGTACATTGCAGTTTGCCTAATTGAAAGATAAATCCTTTCTCTTGTACTACCAACACACTTTAGTATCACTTTAGTAACACACTAATTAGTATCTGAAATATCTGGTTTTATTTTTATTAAGTTGGCCATAATTCACCCAAACAATTAAAGCTATTTTGGGCTTGTAACATAGGTACGACGCTACTCGCTTGTTTCCTTCCACTTTTTCCGTGTTAAATAAATAATGTTTCAGCAGCGCTCTTATGAATATATTTATCAGGGAAATAAGAAACTGGCTGTTAGGGATGAAGAAAATACAACAGGTTTGTTAATAAATTAAGACTTAAATTCTGATCGTCAGTCACTAAAACAACAAACGAATACAAATGTTTCGTTTTAGTATACAAATAATAGTCACTGAAATATGAAAAAATACTAAAATTTATCTACAGCTATAAATATATGTGCTGTAAAATATAAAGAAACGTAAGGTACAGAAATAGGAAAAAAAACTCCTCTGCATAATGAATAATTTTAATGAAGGTCATCTATTGTTTGATAATGGAATAAATATTTATCATAATTAATTAGTAATAATAGTAATTTTATACAGGTACGATAGGGAAAATTGATACTGCAGAAGTTAACAAGTGTAATACTTGAGTTGTTATAGTTCCGAGTGATACGATTCATAATCAGTTTCATTCTTTGTTTTCAAATTAGGCAACTCGCTTCAATAGCTAAGTATTAGATCACATTAAATTTCTCAATCAATTTAAACTGGTGTTATCCTTTCACACTATGCACACGCATACCCTGAGAGAAAGATCTCATAACCGCAGCAGACGGCGGAAAAATCTACAGCAGATATTAGAGACATTGTCAAAAGGTGGTGCCGAGGATGGCTTAAATATGGCGCCCAACTTGGGGCAAATCATGGTTAAACTTGGCGCACCATCGCGGGACTTCGAAGTGAGGACCATTTGAAGCTGAAGCATTAGACACTGAAATTCAAACCCAGTGACCAACAGTACAAAAATTAAGGAAGACAATCCAGAACGCGGTAGTTAAAGCTGCACAGGACACAGGGAGCAAAAAAGAAGAAAGAAGACCTCAGCATCAGTATACAACGCTGAGTGCATCAGCTAATCAGACACTGAGTGTAAAGTTATTTATTTCAGTGTTATCCATGTAAATGTGGTTAAGAAGTAGAAAAATCTTAGGTGAAAAAAATCAGTAGAAGTTCAGGAGGGAGAAAGTGGTAGTAGGCATGAAGTTGTGCAGAATAAAGTAACAGAAATGGGAGAAACTAAATGAAATATGGAGAATAATTGAGAAAGAAAACAGGAAACAACAGAACTCAGGGAGAAACAGCCGATAATTAATGAATATGGGGAAGTAATTTCAGGGCGATAATGGAAATGTTAGTAATTATGAGGGAGAAAAATCGGCAAGGTTAGAAAGAGCTAGAAAATGCAATAGAAATGTAGCAAGACAAAATGGAAAAATGTTTAGAACAAAAGATAGATAACGGGAAAATGGAGCTACAAAAGGGACAACGGGATCTAGAAAAAGAGCAACAGAAAATGGAAAAGGTTTAGGAAAGAAGGTAGAGGCAAATGGGGCAAACGGAGCGAGAAAAGGAACAATGGAAACTAGAAAATGAGTAACAGAGAATAGAAAAAGAGAGAAAAGGGGAACAGGAACTAGGAAAGAAGTTAGAAAATCAACAGCAAATATTAGAAACATTCAAGGAGGAAATCGAAGGGGAATACGCAATCTTAGAAGTGAAGTCGAAGAATATAACAGAAATCAGGGTATAAATGCCCTGAAAAGTTCACATTTCTTCCGACAAGGGGCACAGTTTAACAGAAATGGAAACCATGATGACATTAGGAATAGGTATAGAGATCCAGTTCTAGATCAGAACCAAAACAGTGAGAAATACCTAAGAATTTAGATGTAAATAAGGTTTTTCTAAATGAGGAGGATAGGTCTAGAATTGTTTTGGAAAAAGTTAAGACAAAGGCAGAAAAACGTAGGTTCGAAAGGAAAGAAAGAAAGCATAAATTTGAACCTAGAATAAGTAATTTAATTTTAGTGAAGGATACAAATTGTCAAGCAACTTAAAAGCGAGAAATAAGAGAATGGAACTACTAGACAAGGGTCCTGCAGTAATTGTATCCACATTTGGAAAACACGCCTTATATGTTAAGATGCCAGAAATGGAAAATGAATAAGTCGTTGGCATAAGCAACTCCTTCGTCCATAGAAAATGCAGTCAGATAATTCTAGCTTTTGATAAATTAAAATTGTGGGTGTAACTATGTTTATAGAAGATTATAATAAATATGTACGACGTGGAAGACAAGGTTCTGCAAATTGTAATTAGATAAACAAGTACAAATTGTAAAAATTAGTCTTAAGCAGAACATAGTGAAAGTGAAGTGAAAGTGAACAGAATAAGCGTTGAAGTCAGTGCTTCAATAAAATATCAAAACAAATACTCCTGGAATTTATATAAATTAAAAAAAAGAGAAAGTAAAAATATAAAATAGCATAGAAAAGTTAACATAAAAATTATTGTATCTAATTTGTATGATAAGATCATTAGTTGTTTTTGATATACCTGTATGTAACAATGAGTTGTAAAAGAAACAATTTGTAAAATATATAGGAAAACCAAAAGAGTCGTCGACAGGGGATCAGATAAATTTATAGTTAAAGTACTAAAATTTTATTTGGGCAAACGTGTACACTCTTATATTATTAAGAATAATAAACGAATCTAACGGGACATTTGATACCGGCTTTACTAACTCGTATAATTAGTAATTTTATACTGATATAATAGGGAAATAGATAAATAATTGCAATAAATAATTTCCATATATTGAATCAATGCATGATGGAAGAAGAAAGGCTTACAAGGGAATAAAGAACAGGCAGATTATGGTTTAGGAAAAGTAATTAGTTGAAGTGTAGAGCAGCTAAGGTAATTAAGCGTTACGGTGAACTTAAGTCAACAAGAAACCCATTACCTCAAGGTTCAGGTAGTTAAAATTAGCGCCTTTATTTTCTTTCGTGTACAGCCTTAGGGACGTACAGACTTTTATGGTGATCGGCAGTTCGTAGCGCCTAAGACCGCGCTATGGGTTATGGGTTATTTAGCGGTAGCCGAGAGGGGTTTTGCCGGCAATCATTTTGGCGATTCGCGGCAATTTACGTTTCTAGTTTCTTTTCTTGCGGAAACAGTTGTTTCAAACTATAAAATTGATACTGCAGAAGTTAGCACGTATAATTATTCAATTTTTAATGTTTTGAATGTGCGATTAATAATTAGATTCATTATTTATTTTCAAACAGCCGGGCAACTCGCTTCAGTAGCTCAAGCATTATATTACATTAAATTACTCAGCCAATTTAAACTACATGTTATCGTTTCACAGTACGCCCACGCATACTCTGAGAGAAAGATCTCATAGTCAACCACTGCAGAAACCGGCAGCAGAACCAACAGCAGATATTGGAGATGATGTCAAAAGGTGGCACCGTGTAATGGAATTAATTCCATACAAATAGGACAAAGTTGGAAAGGTATAATCAGACGACTGAAAAATTCAATACCTGGCTATAGGGTATGTCATCTCAAAACAATTTGAAATCTCTTTGTGGTTTACTGGGAAAATGCGAGTCATTGGAGAATTTAATGTCCTATCGGGATATTGCCATGGTAGCAGTTGTTTGGATTAACCGAACGGAAATCGGGAGATCCGTGGTTCAAATCCTGGCTATGGCATTGAATTTTTCAGTATTCTGATTCCATCCTTCAAGCCTTGTCCTACACAAGGTTTGTGTGGAATAACAATTAATTTCATCAATTGACCTAGTAGAGGCTAAACCATGAAGCCCGGGACTTAAAGTACTTACGGCATTGTAAGTCGCCATCTCAATGCAATTTGAGATCTTCTATTGGTTTACCGAGAAAAATGCGTGTCAGCTGGAGAATTTAATGTCCTACCGGCATGTTGCCATGGCAACAAACAGTACATGTTTTTAAATATTCGAACATACGCTCCCCCCAAATAACTTTTCTTAAAGAATGTGCGCGCGTGTGAGTGAACAACATAACTAAAATGAAAATTTGAACAAACACTAATATTTAAATTCAGGAACTTCTAAGTTTTTACACGCACATTTTCAAGAACATTCATCCATCTCAACTATCCTTGGAAATTTTCTCATTGTTTTGTGTGTTTCTAAAGTAGCTCTAGTGTTTTTTATTCAAATTCCACATATTTAAGATATCTGCATGATTAATAAACTGTGTACTTTTTGTTCCGTAAACAGTCTGCGCAGTCCACTCCATTCTCATTGAATATTGTATACTTTTTCATACTTTGAAAACCGTAAGAGTACCGAAAAAATGTGGAGTTCATTAAATTATACAGTTTATGTGACTATTTCTCCTGTAGCATTATAATTTTTCGAAATATACGTGTTATTTATTTTTTAATCGTTCTTTTTCGTTTTTGTACTGCGCGTGCTACCAAGTCCATGTCTCCATGGTTTTGCGATGAATATGTCTATTGCATATTTATTGATTCTAGGCTGAATTCCAGTGGTTATTTACTTACCTGAGGGATTTCTCCATAATTTTCTAGGTCTGACAAAACGAATATCCAAATAGCATATGCGTTTTGCTCTCTAGTCCTAGAAGTTTTAAGAGATACTAAATATTTAAAATTTTTCATTCATTATCTGTTTAACCTCCTCATATGTACACTCCCGGGACTTACAAGCGGGTGCCTGGGGTCAGAGGCCCTTCGAGGAGCAGACACTCATGGATCAGACAGAACATCCAGGATGGGGAGTCAGCCCGATGCCTGGTATGGGAGGAAGGAAGTAGATGAAACGAAATGATGGTGAAATGGATGGAAGGAAAGGTGATGATGGAACAGTTGGTGAAATTAATGGCGGGGGAAACCGGAGAACCCGGAGAAAACCCGCCCAGACGCCGCTTTGTCCACCACAAATACCACATGCTGGTCCCTGGGATTGAACCCGGGCCGCCAAGGTGAGGGGCGAGCGGTCTAACCACTCGGCCACGGAGCTGCCTATTTAAAATTTTTGCTGTGAGTAAATATGCGACAGGACTTGGGGTGAGAACCAATAGCACGATCGTTGTTTAATGTCCACGGGGCAGATTGCGGTAGCGAAAGGTGACACGAAGTCAGCATGCCGAATTCCCTCTCACCACCTAGGCGTGATTCTTCAGACCTGGAAGGCGCTATTGCTCAGTAAAGCTTAAGTACACTCCGGACTCCCAGCGTGAGAAAAGACGGGGTGGAAAAGCTTCCGCATTGCCACTAATCTGGGAATGTTAAGGAAATACAATGTGTCCCCAAACTCATGTCGGGTTTCAAAAATATCTATTGGCATGACCTTAAACTTTAATTATTTAAACACACGCTATCAGGATATTAGTTCACGATTGTTTCTAGGTCTGTATAGTTCGATGTGGCTGCTCCATTCTGATTTACACACATCTACCAATTTCCATGGTGTAGGAGTGGCGAGTCTACCTCATATCCGGGAGGATTCGAGTTCAAATCGCTGTTGTGCCGAATTATCTGGATGAGGGCTTTTCGAGGTTTTACCTAATGCTAACAAAACGGATGCCGGACAGATCTAAGCTCTATATGCATGTTAGTATACAAAACTAAACACCCTCAACCAAACACAAATCCAGACATTTTAAAGGGAAAGATACTACCTGCCGGTTAAAAGACGTTAAACGTGCATGTATCTAATCGATACTCCTATTCTCGCCATATACAGCTGAGGATTTCACTTGTAATAGGCAGAGCAATTTCTCTGATTCTCTCTGTTTATATAAAATTAATATGTTGATTGTTCAATGTAAAATGTGAGGATTGGACAAATACTCATTACAATTGAATATTTTAAAACCACAAGATCGTGAACATATTGTCTGATTGAGTTGTGATTCACGTCCCATCCCGTTATTAAAGGTGTACGATACACAGTCTTCTAGAATATATATTTTCGGAGATATAAATCAACTGATAAGGTCCAGATTATAAGTTAAATCATAAATGTATTTTAAGGTAATTAAAACCATATCAATATAAACTTATAATGAATCAAAAGAGTACAAATATTAATCTGACAAAAAGAAGGAATTTTATTTCAACATTACCATAATATAATCTCCCCTTATGTACTCAGAACAAAGTGAGAAAGAGTACACTTTTCTGAGAAAGAGGTTGGAATATTAGACCGACTTACAGTATTTGTTGGTACACTCTTAAAATTTCTGATAATTTATTGTTCTTCCATATGCCACTTATGGGCTAAGTTCGAAAGGAAGAATCAGACTGAAAAGTTCAATGCCACAGTTGGGATTTGAACCACAGACCTTTGGTTTTCTGTACCGTTGCTCTAGCTATCATAACAACATGCCGGTGCGACATGAAATTCCATAATTGACTCACATCTCTTCCCGTAAACCATAAGGCGTTCTCAAATTCATTTGAACATAACATACCCCGATGGTGGCTTCATTATCGTAAGTACTTGTAGTTATGGGCTTCATAGTTAAACCATTAACAACGATAATTAATTGCTCTTCCACCCATACCGTGTGCACGCTAAAGTGGAAAATGTAGAATCAAACTGAAACTTGTAATTTGTGTCTATGGAATAAGGCAATTCTCCTTAAAACAGTAACCACATAGTAAATAATGAAATACTTGTTTTGGGGCAGCACATTTTCAGTGTACCTGTCTGAGAGTCTATCGCTCTCTATAGGCTCGAAGCCTTAGCATCCATTTTAGGGATTCGATGTGAGTGCAGGACATAGGGTGTGTAGATGGAAATATCATGTCGAGAAGATGCATGAATGGTGTCTCGCGAGGAGAAAGCTTATACATTCATAGATTCACCAAACGTAGGGTGCTAAATGCATACTGTGAGGTCTTGAGTGCAGTGGTACAGCCGAGATCTAAAAGGGAACTTGTTCAGTTAAAACACTAGCATATTTAATAGCTTCTATTTTAGAAGTTTCAGAGTTTCTCAATAATTCATTAACGTACACATTTAGGTTTTGAAACACATAATCCACATTTAGTATAGAAAAAACATTTAAATAATTCCCAATTTTGCAAAATGGAAATTTTGAGTGCGAATCCTCTTGGTACATTGGCACACAATAACCTATATAGGGTGTGTCTTTATTGGTGTCATAAATTTGGGGGACGCGTTCCTGCCATCAAAACAGTAAAAAAAGTTCATATGAACATGCGGCTGAAAATCATTTATTTGAGAGTTACAACACAAAATCAAACGTTACAAAAATTGCTCGAAGTGGCTTCCTCTTGCTTCGATGCATGCAGTAAGCCTGCGTTCCATGCTATGGCGTACTCTATTGAAAATTCCTGGTGTGTTTCGTATTTGGTCAAATCCAGTTTGGATACGTCCTCTCAAAATGTCACATCAGGTACAGGAGTCGCATAAACCAAGAACTTAAAATGTCCCCAGACGAAGAAATCCTTTGGATTCAAACCAGGCGATCAAGCAGGCCGTCCAATGGTCCCCGTCGACCAATCCATTTTAGCAGAAATGGATCATTCATGAGCATACTGAAATGAGTTGGAACACCATCGTGTAAAAGCTACATTCGTTGGATGATGTCCAGAGGCACATTATCAGTTAAGTAATGCAACCCATTTCTGGGAAACTGGAGATAGGTTTGTCCATTCAGACGAGGAGGGAAGAAATAGGGACCCCAAATGTTGAGAGAGATCCTGTCGTACTTCATTAGAACTTTCAAATTCCCAGTTATGGGTGCCGCACTACTGTAACATGCGTTGACAGAAACGTCTTCTTGGCTCAAAATCCGACTCATTTAATCCTTGCATACGTTGAAGGTGATACGGGTACAGAAGATTTTCATGCAGAATTCCCCAGATAGTCATATGACTAACTATTTCCCTTGCAGTCACACATCTTGTGCTTTGTGATGGGTCTGCATCCACAGCACGAAGAACTCGTTCTTCAATCTCAATGCTTCGTACAGCTCTTGGTCACCCAACATCCCTAGTACTTCTCTCAAATGCACCATTCTCTCTCAAGCGTTGGTGAATTCGTGCGAATGTTCTTGCACATGGTAACGACCTGTCAGGTACTTTTCTGCATAAAGTTCACGTGCTCGTGCTGCATTGCTGTCTGCACGGCCATACGTGTAGTGCATATCCGTCTGTTCACTCATGGAATACATCTTCTTTGGCCTATAACAACGAAACGGTTGATTTTCAGACCCATGTACATATGAACTTTTTCTACAGTTTTGATGTGGAACACGTCCCCCAAATATTATGACACCAATAAAGATACATCCTGTAGTTAAGTTTCCGACAGAGACATTGATATATATTTGCAATGACTTCCATAAAATACACTTGTGTATCAAGCATGGTGTATACTAAGGATGCCATGTTGACTCTGCTTCAAGTAAGACACCAACGCTCAAAATATCCTGAGGAATAAAATCATTAAGGTATTCTTTGTGAGGGAGTAAATTTTCTGTAATGGAAACGAATGATTTTATAGAATCCATAGTGGTACGCAAGATAACCCATACTGAATATTGTGACGTAAGGGTAGCGACGCCGCCATCAGCGCCTTCATCAGCGTCACGTAAAGAATGGGGACGTAGCTCAGGATAATATTCAGAGGGTTACAGTGTGGTGAAAGGATGACACTACCAAGCATGTAATACTGTTCTTAAGAGAAACTTCAATGTTTCTGAATAATACCAAACTAAACTATATTTCATGAGGGAGAGAGTGAGACAGGTTGTGGGTTACCTGGGTGACAGAAAAAGTTTAGTGTTCCATCTTCGTCGTACTCGGAGCCTCCGTCGATGTTGCAAGGTAGCACAAAATAAATTTAAGGAACTGACCAACATAGGGTCCTGCTGGGAAAGTGATAGACCGAGAGCTAGCCCTCAAAAAACTGTAAGTTTAACTACCCCACACAATGCTGATTTGTGCCTATCTAATAACTGACGTAAGTGTATGAGAGCATAAATTACATAACTCATTCCGTGTCGACATGAAATGATCTTTCCTCTAAAAATTGTGCCACCAAAACCTTGCTTACATCAGCACCCGGAAAATGACTCTTAGGGTATCTAAAACAACTTTTCTGGACTTACTTAAACCAATACATCTCGAAGTTTATAAAATCATATCTAAAACATTCTTTAAAGAAGTATAACCGTCACAATATCTATAATGTGTTTAGTTTCTTCCTCACTGTGAATTGTGCTATAGAGGAAAAACTATTCTTGGGTTGATTTATGTATTATATCACAGCTAAACCTTTAGGGGACAAACTGGCAGATCTACGAGCATGTTAACACATTGGATCCAACAAAAATGCCAACAGAAATCCTTGCAGAATAGGGTTGCCACAATAAAACAATAGGCTTGCGTCCCTCAAGCGACCACATGAGAGCGAAAACAAACTTTGATTCCGCCGTCCTATATAGGCAACTTCTCTGCCTTTTGTGCATGACGCATAATATAAGCCATGAGGTACATCACAGGTCGTCGATCTATTGTGAATAGCACAACCAATGCACCAGTGCTTGTTCAAGGCCACAATACAAAATGAGGCAGTGGGTAAGTATAAAATTCTGCTAGGTGTTAGAAAAGGATGGAACGTTAATAACTGAAGCTCTCGATTAGTATACGTGTTTCAAAGATGAATTCTTTTCACTGGCAAATGATTTCTGCAGATCAAGCTACGAGTAGATCAGCCAGAACTGAAGATCTGATTCCTACTCGTAGAATGAGCAAAGGGCTTCCAGAAATATTGATGATAGATGGCGCGGAATTGTTAGGAGTTATGCATGGTTATGCGCACAACGAAGTGAAGATTGAGCGTGTGTGTGAGTCCTTGTGTCGAGAAAATTAACTGATGAACAACTGTACAATGGGAGAGGGTACACTGGTTGTACATCATTAGTCAAGAATTACTGAATCGATTGGTAGATGCATACATAAAGTCCTACTTAAGAGACATATCACATCATAATTATTTTCTCCAAAGTAAGGGCTGTAATGACGAACAAATTTAAAAGATTGGAATATCTCTCCTATTTTTTGCGTTAAGTAAAATTATTATTAATAACATTTTATAAGCATAAATCTTTTATAAACAGATTATTCGCAGAATTTTCATATAACGAGTATTAAATGGTTATTTTTAAATAGAACTGTTTATATAGAATATAGACATTTATTTTCTAATTTTTGTCTATTGATCGTCGATACTGTTGTAAGCATATTGTAATTTCTAATCATTAAGTGTATTGGCATAGTTCTGAATACAAGGCAAAAATATGTTTTGTGCTATCAGTCTTTTCACTTTTAAGCTGAATGTGGTCTTTAGCTAGAACTTACATGTATTTTCAGTTTCGGCAGATTGAATGTTAACTTAAACGTAACACTTCGTTTCTCCTCGGCAAACAACAAAATATATTCTGAATCTTATAAAATTAGTCTTGTGTTTTTCTTGAATTGTTCTCCACATTCAACCGTTTTTCATCTATGGCTTTCCTCCCAGGAAACACCAGGCCGTTTATTGGTAGTTGCCGTTGAAATACTGCCGAATTCAGTACTTACTTATTTGATAATGTAGTGTTTGGCCGTTGTGGACCATTCGTTACTATTATTACAACTGCGTAAAAGCTCAATATGTGACCGAAACTATCCATTTTTATACTGGTTCGAATCCGCAATAATGTTATTTAACCAGTCCAAATAGTGTGCATTCTTTCCTTACCTACTATGAGAAAACATTTGCCTTCATTGCACTCAAAATGTTCAAAGCAAAATTAGTTCTATGGAAAATTCACGCAATTAGGCAGTTTTGAAAGCGAGGTATTAAATAAGGCAGCTATAGCTATTGTCTGTTTTGCCGAAAACAAAAGTGGACTACAGTACGGTATATATAAATCGGTTAACTCCTGCCCACTGAGCTAAATGCATACACACTCCGACAAAGGGGGAAGGTAACCTAAAAGTCGAGATAGAATATTTCATGGGTATTGAATGATTGTTTTAATTATTTCAGGGCCACTGTAAGATTATGCACCGAGAGTGGTATACAGAGTAACAATAAATACACAATCATTAAACTAACATTGACATGAATTGTAAATCTTAATGGGAGCTACGTTTTTCCTTTAACAAACGTCCAAAACTCAAGCTACCGCAGACGTATAACATTCAAGATGAGTTACAAAAAAATAAAGGCATACATTGCTCCATTTCATCATCTTAAGTCTGTGTTTTAATCAAAAGTGTAAGATACATTTTGAGAATAAATTAAAAACACATATCATTTCTATGTAATGGACTGTAAAGGACAAGATCAGAGCTTCCTTAAAACTTTCGTTTTACCTTCTTAAATGAGTCTTTCTAAGTTTGAAATTTGAAAGGAATAGTATTTTAGCTAATGAATTTCCTAGTTTCAAAGAAAAATTATATATAAGTTTAACACTAGGTGCACCAAGACTTGTTTAGGCATTTAATATGACTGAATTTCAATTTTAATTCTTTAATTCATGGAGTGAATGGAAGCTTGATTCAGACGAATCACCAGCTCTAAAAGGTCAATATACACTTCTGGAGGCAAGCACATCTAATCAAAACTAAACTTCTGTCCGTACTTGCCGGAGTACAATTCACAATTGTGACTCCGCCGTAGGTTATTCCAGTCTAAAAACGATTATGATCAATCAAGATGGCCTCTCTCTTTTGATTCACATAATCCCACGATAAGTAGTTTAGGTGTGACATTAGAATATTTGAAAGGATTGTTATTTAAGCTTAATCTAAATATCTTGTCCATCTCGTCTTACATCATGTTGCTGAAAAAGCTTGGTTGACGGTCAACCAATTACGGTAGAAAGGACAGCCCTGAAATCTCCGGTACACAATTTACTCCTGGATTGGTGAAGTTGGTTATTCAATGAACGGAGAAATAACATGATTTAAATTTATGAGTGTCTATGCGAACTACAAATAGTCTTATATTACTTTATATTGTAAAGTACCTTTTGGAATACGCCATAAGTGTAAGCTAACAGATTGGAAGATTCTCTTTAATAACTGAAAATTTAAACACAGTTAGAGATAGCAGGATCGGTATCCGTGATATTAATATAATGGGCTCAGAATAAAGTGAAGCAAATAAATCGCATATCATAAACATGGAAAAACTTCGGAAAGATGCAAAAATGAACCCGAACGGATGAATGAAATGAAGGACTGCGTCATATTAGACTGCAGTTTACTTAATTTGATCCCAGATCTGTAACTGTAAGATGAAGGTAACAATGTCATTGCTGTAACAAACAGGAGTTGAAACTACAAGGAGCTTTCTCTTTTTTCTCGGCTATCTGAATGTTTGAAGGATTGTCAGAAGGACACTTTTCAAATACCCATTGATAGAACGACAAATCGTGATGGACTATATGTCTTATGAATTCACAGAGTTCCAAAAAGATTGTTAAAGTAATTTGTTTATCAGTAAATGCAAAATCAGTTATGAAATAACACTAAATCCTCTCCAGACCGTTTGTCCATGTCTTAAAACTAAAATATGGTTTATTTCTCTACAGTAAATATTTCAGGTTTTGTAGTGTTGAGGTGTGTCTAATCTGAAGCTATGGGGTAAAATCTATATACTTTTTCCTACATTTTCGCTAATTTAAGAGCTATTGTTTTATTTAACTGTTTCTGTCTTATATCATTACTCAGCGGAGGACGTCGTTAAGAGTACAATAAGTAGAGATCCTACTTGCTAGTTATAAATTGTGGCCTGTATAAGAGCTACAAAGTAATGGGCGCCGGACTCATCAAGTGCGTATATAAATCAAGCCTTCTGTCCAGTGGAAGGACTGACAACGATTACTCTGATGATTGGCTGTTGTGAACTCGGTTAGAAAAACAGCAGAAGCGAAAAGAATGAAACAGTACCTCTCACTATCATCGGGAATAACGGATTGTACATCTGCTGTTACACACCATTTATTTAATATTAATTACCGAACCAAAACCTATACACTGCACGAAAGGAGGCGACAATCCTGGGCGATTATAATGCTGTAGAGGAAGTCGCCACCATACTATGTCCTGCGCATCTCCCCCTTCGAACTTTGAAGCAGCATCCTTAATATAAGGTCTCAACAGAACAAAGACACATTTGCATCAAGGTTCCGGGACTTAGAATGAAATTCATGCCAGCATCGACGTTCTCTGAAGAACTTCATCAGCCTGTTCTAAATACATCCACTCTCTGTGACAGGGCTTTTACATTTAAATTACTTTCAATTTAAACGTTTCTTGCTAAAGCATTGGCAGATGTATCGTAGAGGTATTAAAACCATTAAAATAAAACAGCTACACAATGGTGCATTTGAAACGTTAGTACAGTTATTGCAAAATAGTTTTACTGTGGAGGAATCTGAAAGCACAACGGGAGAATCAGCTATAGGAGAGTTGGAAAGTTCTTTCCTGCTTTTGTAGCCTCCCAAGTGTCTTATATTTGCATAAATAAAACTTAAAACATATTATCAAATGCAGAGTTTGATATCAAAGTTTCGTTTTACAAAGAAAAAGGTGGTTACTATCAACAACCTGGGTCCTGAATTTGTTTCTTCGTCCTACATGATGCTCGTAGTGTTTCTTTTACCAATGTATGAACTCTTCATTTTGACTATTCCACTTCACATGCGAGGAAAGATGACGTACATAGAAGATGAAGAAATATATTATATCCCAAAGCATCTTTCCTACATCCTCATTAGGTTTTACCCATAATATTTTCCTGTATTTATTTGACCCTTACAAGCACAATCCATCATCAGTCCACCATAGTAGTTGATCCTGTTAGAAATTACATTTGATTTTATTTCTTCAATGTTATCATCATCAAAGCATCATCGGTGTTTATGTTACTTCATTTACTATCCTTAACTGTACATTTAAATAATTAGTTGTTTAGTTATTAATCATTCCGCCATGCCCTAAGGATTGTTATTAACCTCTGAAACTTTTCAATTAAGAGTGGATTTGTCTCCTATTGTAATTAATATACCATTTGCATACACTATAAATTTCTAATTTCGTGCTTTTATTTCTCATTGTGTGCTTATTGAGTCCATCACTACAGGCAAAGAATCACCGACATCAACGTGGTCCTTCGTTGCCTAAGGGTACCAGGCTTGCTCCTCTTGTTCCCGAGGATAGGTTTCAAGCCCGGCGGAGGACCATGGCTTTTCTTGGGTGTAAAAATCGTTAGCATGTCTTCCTTCTGAAGGGAAGTAAAGCCGGTGGTTCCGTGTCGTAAATTTACGGCACGTAAAAGAACCTCAAGTCTGATAACGAGGTCTCCGACTAAAATTTCCGGTCTTTCACACCCAATATAGAATGGGACGCTAAGAACCATTTTTGTTAAAGAGCAGCCATAAATAAAACTTATTCTAATTTTTAAACTACATCAACTCTTAATATCGCCACTTCATCTTCTGTTGATTATCTTTACTTTAGTTGGGACATTTACCATTACTGACATTCATTTTTAATTCCCTAACTACTCGGCGTTGCAATATGAATTCCATTACTTTATTACTGTTTACATAATCAAATGCGTATATAATTATATTAGATAAAGAGAACGTAAATTTGCACGTTACATACATTTCTTGAGTAGTTACCTAACGACGAATGTAGTCGATGGAGCCTTGTTTCTGCTCCAGAGGGTGCAATACATCAATATTTTTGGACTTATTAAAACGTAATATGTGGCCCAGGTACTTCCTCTGCATCCTATCATCGGTTCTTCTTAATTCAGCTGTACACCTTTCAACGGTAGCTTCTAATTCCTGTCTGCCATAGTGATCTATCCTTCCACTGTCCGTCTTCTAAAACAAATTTAGCCATAACTTTTTTAACACTAGCGAACTAACTTAAACGAGACCTTCCTTTTTCCTTCCTTCTTTGGGACACCAATTAATTATCCGTCTAGACCGTCTCTCCTCTTCCATTCTTTGTACACTTCCATTTATGTCATTTATGCATCCTGTTTTACGGGCATAATTCTAGATTATTCACATCTAAATATATAACGTTAAGCACTAGACTTAGTCGTCATCACTTATAGCAACCACTGCATGCGCGGAAAGGTAAACAGATACACACACCTCCTCCTTGCTATACATACTCTACCTGTGAAGAGCAGTAGAATGCCTCCCAAAGCTGCCGTGACGGCATAAATGAAAGTGAGTGTACATGTCTTTACCACTGCAATATCCGTCTTCAGTTATATTTATCATCGTGTTTACTGCTTACACCTCCTTTCTAATTATATCACTCCTTATATGCTATAGTTGAAATACTCTCATACTTTTACGTAAACCATCCATTTCGGTCTCTACAACTTTCTCTTCCAACATTTAGTCTAACGCTCTGACCCACATGCAAGGATGCTCTTAAGATTTGCTTTCAGGATCCTTTTTTATTTTTGACATTTATCTATTCCATGGGACACCATTCAAGAACATTGCTAGTTTCATAGCCTGGTTGATTCTGTAGTGAACTTCAATATACCAGAACTGTTTATGATTGTAACTAAATAGCTGAACAATTGATGTTCTTAATTGTTAGCAATTTAGAACCAAATCCTCCCATTCCCTCCAACAATCATATATTGTCTTCGTAAAACTAAAGTTCAATTCATGCACATTGTATTTGCGCATAAGTTTTCGAAACATATACTCCATATCGTCCTTTCTTGTGCTAAAATTACTTGGTTATTGGCGAATAGCAGAGGGTGCAACATATGTTATTTAATATTTATGCTAATATCTCTGTCATTCATAAAAATATTCGTTTATTGACTAGATGGTTTTTTAGGCAACAACAAATGCTGCGGATCGGTCGAGATCAACTAACTTTACCCAAAGTGGAAGGAGAACTGAACATTGTAGATTCACAGTACAAAGCAGACATCTCATTCTTGAAATATAATGTGAAGCCTCTGATTGGCACTGGAGATCCTTAGATCCACCAGTTTATTGATGTTTTTATTCCAGAAAAAAGATTGTCGAATCAACCTGACCTGCATGACCAACTCAACAAATGCCATATATCTATGCTTCTTAATTGGGTTACGTTTTCACCTGATCGATATTCACCACTGACTGCCAAAGATGTCTATTGTTCGAAATTCAACTATTTGCGCGTACAACCAGTAATGAAATAAAATTTAATGTACAATTGAGAAAGTAGTTGGAGGAATATATGTCATAAAGGCTTGACCAGCATGCAGGTTTATATTACCAGATAGTGAATAGGATCTTCCTTACCAAAGGAAAATTACATCGAAATAGTATGGTAAGGTTGACACCACTGAGCGCCAATTCGTCAGCTGTAAGGACACCAGGATATTTTAAACACAAATTTCATTGTCTCTCCAGAATTATTCCATTTGGACATATCGATTTTGAAATTATGAACAGTCCCAGTTTTAATTATTCTTTCGTGCACAAACAGCAGTCGATACTACAGTTGGTAGTATAGATTGTATAGAATCTGTTTTAGGTTAAATATTCTTGTAGGGATAGGTTTTAAACTCTTATTTCTGGAAGTGAATTCAGGTGCTGTCACCACTGTGGAATGAGATGCTTCAGTTGCATTATATTTACTTTCACCTTATAGGGCATATGTATGGAAATAATTCATTTTGGAGGCCGTTTTAGTATTTACATTTTTCATGTTTCCTTTCAACTTTAGGCCAAAATAATGTATAATTAGTGTAAAGAGCATATGCTGAATTCTGTAGTACTGTCAATTACAATAAGTATAAAACTGTGGTTTGCTACACAGATTTCTGAGCATTGCAATAAAAAAGAAAAAGAAAAATCTGATGTGTTACACTCGCATGACTTTCTCTACTCTTGTACAAAATATTTTCACAAACGTTTATTCTCTATATGCTTCATGTTATTCGAGATATCGAGATGTTAATCTTATTGCTAATTTTCTTGTAGATGCAAGGGGAATTGCTAGGCTTTAAGCGATAGTCAAATATTTTAAGAGGTGGTTGCTATGTGGAGTATTCAATTCTCTTTGCATTACCAGGACAAAAAATGAATAACGAATTTGAGAAAAAGTATAAGTATTGGAAAATTTAAGGGAATAACAAACAATATCTCGAAAATGGTTCACCCAACAACAAAAGTATACGAATATGACATAAATTGTGTTATTTTAATGTGATCTACATGTTTTGTGTAGTAAACCTTTGTCTATCTTTTATGGTTTACCAGTTATGCACAAGTCGTTCACAATGAAGGAAACTTTTGGAGACATCCGAGAAAATTTGAGATATACATTTTATTTGTCTGAAAATATCTTAAACATACAAAATTTTAATCAAAATCATTAGAGCCATTTTTGAGAAAATTAAAATTTTCGAAAAATGTTCCATGTAAAGGGTAATCTGGGGTGGGAGGATTTTCTTGAAAACCTTTGTGTCGCATTTCTGGAAGATACTGTACCTAAATACCAAGTTTGGTGTTTATCCAACTGTTCGTTTCTGAGTTATGCTGGTCACAGACACACAGACATACAGATACACACACGGACATGTTTCCAAAAATGCTTTTTTTGGATTCAGGGAGTCTCAAAACATGTATTTCCGGTGAAATATCGGTATCGAATTTTTGGGTGGAATACAATACTTCCGCTACTTACTTTCGTAGTAGAGAAAGTAAAAAAAATAACATAAACGATAGTTGAAGTATGAAGACATTTTTGCCTGGTATGTTTTGGATCGAGTGTGATTGTATTTAATTTAATATAGAAGAAAATACTTTATATACGATGTTCAAGATCTTAACGTACTTTTTGAAGTTAGAAATTGTATGATTCCATCATTCCATTGCTTCAGCTTTGTTCCTTATTCCACGTTTTAAATTACTTACTTTAAAGCTCTTCCTACGAACTTATCTCAGGTAGTTTTACCTGAACTCACAGCTTTATTTTAGTTAGATTTTCTTAAAGGAAGGAGAAAGTCACTGGAACTTGAGGTGTTAAAATAAGTGTCAGAGAATTTCAATGTTTTTTTGCGATTTACTTCAGTTCCCACAGTATTATTACCAAGAAGTTTCTTAATTTTGTTGATTGTGTAATTATCACTCTGTTCTAGTGTTAGTATATTCCTTTGACTCATGGGTTATTTTTCTTTGTTTTTGCCCATCTGCGCTCTTCATGCGATCATTGATTCTTATTTCTTTATAATTTCATTTGGAGCTTGTAATAAGATGCACAGTTGTGGAAACAAAACGATTGAGCGCACTCTGAGAATAGAACTTATTCCTATTTCGGTTTCATTTGGTTTCAAGCGGGGTTCATAAGAGTCCATTTCCAAGCGTTCCAACCGTGTTAAAAAATATTGATGGTAATCTTTATCGCCAGTCCGGCACATAAATAGGCGCGTCTTAAAACACCTTTGCGCTTCTATTTGTTCCGTGAAAATGAAAGAGGGGTGATGGAGCAGGTTAATTTACCTCCTCTCTTTCTTAGAGGCCAATGTGTTACCAGAAGGCAAACGTATGCATGTGTGATACCATGCTCATTGATTGTTACACATATAAGAGGGGAAATCAAAACTCAGTTGACGAACACGACCAATGAATTGGACCCATGTAAGCCATCGAGTATCCTATAACGAAAAATGACCTAACCAAGAATTCTATACCTACTTTTATTGCCTTGCCTATTAATTGGACGTGGGAACAGAACCTATGAAAGGCAAGAACAAATAGCTGAGAGACAAGGCATGTGCTTAGCGACTGACAACATGTGTTCAAATTTCGGCGATTCCGAATTCTCCTCCCCCTTATATTATTTTTCTTTTCACCTCGACATTCATGCATCGTATTCTATCGTATAATATTCGTAACATTATGTTATAAAACGCGTATTACTTATACATGTTTATAAATTGCATTTGAGTTGTAAATCACAGTCAACGCTTCCAGCTACTGGCGATAAGGCCCAGTAGTTATGCGTCATGAAAACCTGAACGGCGAAACGTATATTGAAACAAACCTACATGTTCTCCTCGTCTATACGAGAGCGTTATCCTGAAGGAATTGTATTCCAGCGGAATAAACATTCGGTCCCTAGGTCAGCCAAGAGTTCAAAGCTGGACTTCAGATCACACGGACCTATTGAGCAGATACCATGGCATCCGAAGTCATCAGATTGAATCCCAGAACATGCTCGCGTAAATAAAGAAGGGGCTTTCTTAGTGTCCCAGGTTCACTAATACTACACAAGTCTGGTATGCCTTAGAAGATACTTGGGAATCATAGCAGACAATACCAATTATTTCAGGAACCTAACGGGATCCAAGCCCCAAAGATTCAGAGTGGTGATAAAAATTAGCTGGGGGCTACACAACATATTAGACTTTTGTTCTTTTTCTCATTTCGTTAGATTAATTAGATTTGTTTCTCTTTATTATATTTCAAAGTGCCCGAAGCTCAGATCGCTGTGTAAAAATAAGATTTATATTTTTTATTGTTTGAGAATAGCATATAAATTTCTCACTATCACAGAATGAATATGGGCTTAAAATATAATCTGGATAAATATGAAAAGTGCATGAATATAAAGTACACGTTGATTGCCAGGTTCGAACAACTCTTCAGGTAGAGTCTAGAACGTTGACACTGAACCGCTTCTGTAAAGTAACGTGGTACTCTCTTTATAAAGTCGTGTAACCAAAGGTTCAAATCTAAAACTTTGGATTTGTATATATGAGTATTAACCTATGCTAACTTCGTGTATTTCCATGAGGCCGTAGTGATACTTTGAGGTTTTACAGCGTTCAAATCTTTTTTCCTGTGCCAGCAACGAATTACATAACAATTAAAACAAAAATAGTGAGAAAATAGAATGGCAGGTAAGAGTGTTTCCGCCTTTCAGATGTCTCTATGACACTAGTTGCATTAAACAGCTTGTAAACATTTATCACCACTACCTCCGTTTATTGTATATTTTTAAAATCAGGTATGATAAGAGGACTAACAGTAAAAAGTTTCATATTGCCAGTATATGATTAAGCTGTAAAGTTTAGAGAATAATTTCTTTTGAATTTATTAATGACATATTTTCATACCATGTAGTGTATCTGTAGCTAATTAGCTTGCTTCATAAAGTGACTAAAAGGGGGCAGTACAACGTTGTTAGCAAAGCTTTCTAGAGGACTATGTAAACATATACACTGATGGAGTTAAAATATCCATTTAGTCTCTTTTCAGAGTTCATCAGTGATAGCAAGAAGATGAAAAGATTCATAATGCAATTCTCGCGCTGTGTTGTGCCTTGTAATCTGGTTCCGTCATCAGCAGAAAAGAAGACGTCCGCTTTGAAGGCTCTCTAGCCAAGTGGCTGAATTTGCCTTGCATGGCAGCAGTAAATGAAAATGCCTAGCATCACTGAACTTGCAAATGAGACAGCTTCCGCAAAGAGGGAACAGAGGAAACGTGAAATTTTCCCGCCTGATTTAGTAGTCTTTGGTAGTAATGAGACTAATTATACGTTCTGTAACTTCAAGCGGTGTAAAGAACATTACGAATAGTTTATCTTCGCGGAATCACTACGAAGCCTGTTTCTGCCCGAATAATAGTCTCCGGCATTTTAGAGTTTTAACCCTCCTATGCGATTGTATAGAAAAGTTAATATTTTGCCTTTTATTTATTTATTCTCCTTAATTGATCTCATTCACTAAAGACAAAAATTCACCTTCGACCCCAATTCGTTAAAACTTTGTCTGACTGCTTAGAATAAGATGCCGGTGAACTTGTTCTTTGAAGTACAGGCGAGTGAATTGAGTCGTGCCGATATAATGCACAGCAGTTTACTAAGTCGCATCTGTCACGCCCAGTCCCCACCCGTTACCTAGTTCCAGAATTCCACTTAGGTTTGTTTTACTCCTTCTTTTCCTTCACACCTGAGGCAGAAACCAACCTGTCTTCATAGGTAAGTGTTTAAATATCAGACTTTTGACATCAAAGCAATACGACACGACCTCTTGCAGGGGCTTTTGTGGACCATCGTCGTAAAACTTGCCTTTCAGTCACTCAGGTGAAATGTTTCGTACTCCTTCCCTTTCGCCGCTCAACTACGTCTGATCTTTGTTCATAGACTAATGTGTATCGGATTTGAATTTAAATCAATAAGAAACTGACTTACCCAGGCTGATAAATAACACAGAAGTTGAGGAGTTTCTGCCAACGTAAACAAACAAAGAACCCATAGGAAACTAGGAGCATCGGCACATTTCCGTGCACTGGACTATACTTCAGAATTTTCCTGTCCATATATTTTAATAAATCATGAGAGCGATTTTGAACGTGAACAATAGCAGTTGTATCACTTATAGCCCATCTTAATCAGTTTGAGTCACTGTGTGACAACAAACTGATAAAGAAAAGAGCATTCTCCCCCATAGCGTTAGCCGGATTCTAAATATTCCAAAATATAACTGCGTGTTCTGACGGAAAATACTTGTACGTTTCATATTCTTCTTTTTGTTTTCTTAAGGAGGAACTCATTACTATGACTTTCGAATTTATTTCTCCATGCTTCTGATAACTCTATTTCTATATGTCGTATATAACTAAGTATTGATACAGGAATTATTGACTTGTACATTATTAATTTATAAAGACTGATAAGAGATAGATAAATAATTGCAATAAATAATTTCTATACATTAAAATCAATGCATAATGTAAGAAGAACGGGTTACAATCATGCAAGTGAATAAGGAAGTCATTACCAGGCAAATTACGTGATCGGGCAAAGCAATGGCTTAGAAATCAGAGTAGCTATGGACATTAGGTGTTCCGGCGAACTTAGACAACATGAAACCCATTAGCTTAATGTTCGGGTAATTAGAACTAAGAACGTTAAGAAACCAAAGAGTTCACCAGAATGCACGTATACCAGTTCTAAAAATTAGAAAGGGAAAGAATTTTTAGAATTTAGCCAGTCAAAGAGTAGAAGTTGTGTTTCAGATGCGAATATGAACTTTAAGATTTGGCAACTTATAACTTAGGAACTTTGGTGGGGTATTCCTAAAGAGGAGGGACTTGAGTTAATAAAAGAGGGTGATCTTCTAAAATTAGCGTTTTTTTGCAGACCTACTATCTTACAGCCTTTTACTCTTTACAGAAGTGTTTTACTGTGATCGACTATCGGTAGTTCGTAGCGCCTAAAGACCGTGCTTGGACTATCACCTACTTAGCAGTAGCTGTAGGCGGTTTTGCCGTTTAGCATTTTAGCGATTCATGGCAACTTATGCTTCTAGGTTTTATTAATGAAACAACTACTTTAAACCATAATTTTCTTGACACTTCAGAAGTTAACAGATATAATAATTTAATAGTTACAGTTTCTCTTCAGAAATGGTTTAATTCTTCATCCTGAAACTGTCGGCAGCTCGCTTCAAATAACTCATGTATTGAGCCTCCATTGAATTTATTAGTATGCTTAACTGGTGTTAAGCATACTAATACTGTCTATCCTCACACCCACTCATGCATATCCTAAGAGAAAGATCCTATAGCTCACCACTGTAGCAGTTGTCTCTCAACGACGGAGATATTGGCGACGGCATCAAAAGTATCGCACAGATAGGGATACGTCGTCAGTACTCATTTGTAAATTTGAAACAATTTTGGAATACTTCCTCCGATTTATGTCATGCGTTTGACTTTTTCCACCATTTATCTGTGATAGGTAGACGAAGTATTGCATTTCAACAAAAGAATCAATATAGAGATTTCACCGGAGATGCATATGTACTCTGTCTTTAGGTCGGTGTGTGTATGTGTACAGAATAATTGAAAACACAATTATTGAATGAATGCTAAACTTAGTATTAGGTCCATAATCTTCCAAGGATGTAACACAAGGATTTTCACTAAACTACCTCCACCTAAAAAATTCTTTATAAGGGAGGGTTTGAAGGATTTGATTTTCTAAAACTGTCTAATGATTTTGATTAAAATACATCCTTTTCCTACATTCATTAGATATTTCTGTTTGTAGCAATCTGCATCCTATTTGGGCCACTTTTTATTTGATCTTCCAATATTACTTTTCCCTATTGGTTTATACTTCTTAAAACGAAATAGTAATGTTTCTGTATTCAGTCTTTGAAGATGACTACCCACTTAACTTTATATTCTTTAATTTTTTCATTCAGATTGCATATATCTAATACTTTTCTTATACCTTAATTCAGTTTATGATCTATTCTCTTATATCCACCACTTCTCTTAAAAACTTAATTTCATTTACTTCGAGTCTCCTTTCGTTTTTCTCTGATATAATCTATGCTTTACTCTCATACAGTCATTTTGACACTGATATTACTATAAAACATTTTAATATTATGTGTTTTCTTGCTTTGTTTTTCAAACATATTAAGTGCATTACTATAATTAAAGACTTTCATTCTTTTTTTAATAAATCAGATGGTTTTTATACGATAAATTGTAACCTAAATATTTAAGATCTACCGCTGCTACACAATCTTGTCTTCTATAACAGTTTTTGATCTTATACTTCCTTTTCCTTTGAATGCCATCACTTTTGTTTTACTTAGGAATATTGTCATGTTATATTATTTTGTTATTTTATTCAATGCATAAGTTACTTTTAAAAGTTTTCTTTTATAATAGTCTAATCATCTGCGAACATTAAAGGTATTGCATAGTTTTTTATTAAAATTATTCGAATAGAAAGATATACTATTAAATTATTGTCTAACAATTTCGTCAATATACGTTAAAAATTAGTGGAAGCATACTGCATGCTTCTCTTAGTTTTTTCTTTTTTGACTTTTAGCTCATGAGATTTGGATTTTAGTTCTTCATAAATATAAATACCTTAAATAATTGTTCTGTTTGACCCAGTTATACTCTTTATTTTAAAGCAATCCATAATTATGGGAAGATTTATAAAATAAAAATAATTACTTCAATAAGATGAAGTGGAATTCCTCGTTGATTCATAATTTTCCAAACTGTATGTTTTATAATTTTATCAAAACGTTTTGTGTAGTGAATATATAATATGGTTGTTTATTTAATCGTTGATGTTTCTCAAATACTTGTTGTAATATAAAAACATTATCTGTACATTATTTACCCTTTATAAATCCTATTTGCTCCTCTAGTAGTATTACTTAATATTGTCCTAATCTTTCTGTGAGCATATTTTATATATA
Organism: Deroplatys truncata; assembly: GCA_030765065.1. NCBI lineage: Eukaryota > Metazoa > Arthropoda > Insecta > Mantodea > Mantidae > Deroplatys > Deroplatys truncata. The sequence continues at coordinate 249,953,562 of CM060981.1, forward strand.
TTTTATAAACTGTGTGTAGTAAACATATTTGCTCCTCTAGTACTATTATTTCTAAAATTTTCCTAATCTTTCTGTGAGTATTTTTATATATTTTATAAACTGTGTGTAGTAAACATATTTGCTCCTCTAGCAGTATTATTTCTAAAATTTTCCTAATCTTTCTGTGAGTATTTTTATATATTTTATAAGCTGTGTGTAGTAAACATATTTGCTCCTCTAGTAATATTATTTCTAAAATTGTCCTAATCCTTCTGTGAGCATATTTTTTAATATATTTTATAAACTGTGTGTAGTAAACATATTTGCTCCTCTAGCAGTATTATTTCTAAAATTGTCCTAATCTTTCTGTGAGTATTTTTTATATATTTTATAAGCTGTGTGTAGTAAACATATTTGCTCCTCTAGCAGTATTATTTCTAAAACTGTCCTAATCTTTCTGTGAGTATTTTTTATATATTTTATAAGCTGTGTGTAGTAAACATACTTGATCCTCTAGCAGTATTATTTCTAAAATTGTCCTAATCTTTCTGTGAGTATTTTTATATATTTTATAAACTGTGTGTAGTAAACATATTTGATCCTCTAGCAGTATTATTTCTAAAATTGTCCTAATCTTTCTGTGAGTATTTTTTATATATTTTATAAGCTGTGTGTAGTAAACATATTTGATCCTCTAGCAGTATTATTTCTAAAATTGTCCTAATCTTTCTGTGAGTATTTTTATATATTTTATAAACTGTGTGTAGTAAACATATTTGATCCTCTAGCAGTATTATTTCTAAAATTGTCCTAATCTTTCTGTGAGTATTTTTTATATATTTTATAAGCTGTGTGTAGTAAACATATTTGCTCCTCTAGCAGTATTATTTCTAAAATTGTCCTAATCTTTCTGTGAGTATTTTTTATATATTTTATAAACTGTGTGTAGTAAACATATTTGCTCGTCTATCAGTATTATTTCTAAAATTGACCTAATCTTTCTGTGAGTATTTTTTATATATTTTATAAACGTGTGTAGTAAACATATTTGCTCGTCTAGCAGTATTATTTCTAAAATTGTCCTAATCTTTCTGTGAGTATTTTTTATATATTTTATAAACGTGTGTAGTAAACATATTTGCTCGTCTAGCAGTATTATTTCTAAAATTGACCTAATCTTTCTGTGAGTATTTTTTATATATTTTATAAACTGTGTGTAGTAAACATATACCGTATATTACGGTATATGTTAATATTTCATACTATATCTATGAAAATATGTTAACACGACAAATAGTCTATATCTTGAGATTGCTATGAATCGCCCGTGAAGTCCTTTTCATTCTGATTGAACGTTGCTACTGTAGAGTAATTGAGAAGCAATAGGGAAACAACAACAACAATAATAATAATAATAATAATAATAATAATAATAATAATAATAACAACAACCTTTAATCCGTATAGGGCAACGGCCTTTCCTAAGAGGAGGGTAGCTCATATTTTAGCTCCTCTCACATTTGAGCTAAAAATGTGGAATTTCCCCGTGTTTGTCTTTGGTAGTCCATTAATTGTTTTAATATAGATTTGTTTTTACATTTACACACTTTTGTTCCTTGAGTCTTATTTTAATGTGATACGTTTTAACATATGACACTTGTTCTCACTATCGCTGTTGTATTATTCAGGTATGTCCTATCTTTCTTGGCACGTGGTCGCGCTGAGTGTCTTAGTTTCTGTACAGTTGTTAGTGGATCTTCCAGGTGTCAAGGTTTCTAGTCATCCTAACCCAGGTGCTGTAGTCCATCTCGTTCTCGGTCTTCCCGGCCCCCTCTCTCCTTCTTTGCATCCCACGCGTTGCTACGTTGCTGTTGTTGAGCTTTCCTGTGTCACCTGCCCATCTCCATTTCGCTACTTGTACTGCGGTCGCGGCGTCCTTCACTTTTGAGCTTCTTCTAATTTCTGAGTTTCTTATCCGGTCTCTTATTGATATCTGTAATACTCCTTTCATTTTTCTCTGAGTAATCTGCATTGATGTCCTTTGTTGTCCAAGTTTGTGCGCCATATATGATAAAATACTGCTTATAATTATCATACTTCTATGAAAGTTATACCAAAATGAGTGAAATCTTTGAAATATTGTTAGGCAATTAAATCTGAATATGGGGAAAAATCATGAAAATCTGCATTTCGACTCTTCTTAAAATTGGTTTTTCTCCTCTGTAAAAATCATTATCAGTTGTTAAGTATGAAAATATCTAAATAGAAAGTTAGTAAGTGTGATAAGGAGAAGGAGAAATAAAAACGTGAAAGAGTAGGGGGAGAAAGAGAGGGTGAGAGAATATATGAAAGTATCTCCGTAATAACGTAATGCGAGAGCTGAGCTACAAGGTCTGATAGTTAACAATATATGTTTACCTACCCGAAGTTAAATTCTAAATTAAAGTAAGAATAAATTAAGAAAAGACTGCCTCTGTGTTTTGGAGGTTAGCATGCTAACCTCCAAACCTAGGGTTCGCGGGTTAGATTCCCGGCTGGAAAGTGGAAAGTTTTCTTTAGCCAGGATTATTCCCCATCCTCCTTAGAGTCTGGAAATAGAAATGAGAGTGTGGATATGTGTGTACATTTAATGAAATAACCAAAATTACATAAACTCAAAGAATTAACCTCAATCTAAGCGAGTGAACTCACCATTACTGATGAGCAATTGTTTCAAAGTAAAAAGCCAACGATATAAATGGAACATTACAAAAAATTAAGAGAAATAATATAAAATCAATTTTCTGAAATAGTGTACGTTGAATGCACTTAAATAATGGCCAAGGACTCTTCGTTCCTCAGTTTATCAAATACACAGACGATCATGATCCACAGTTGTGACGTTTAGTACACTGTAAAACAATTATTGTAGAATATCGCAGCCGAACTGTGGCTACGTTGTAACACCATAGGTTAGATTTAGGATCTTTTCTCTCATAATCTTGAGATTTTGACGATCTTGTGGTTACTATACATAGATACAGGATTAGCTCGTTTAATTTTATAGGGTTAACTAATTTAAGTTTCTTGTCGGTTTAATTCATATGTGAGATGTTATATGGGTTTAAGGAGACGCTAAATGGGAGAAACTGACAAAAAACCATATTTTGTTCACCCTTATAAATTGGAGAAACTCTTCCTTAATTTGAGATATTTTATTATAATAGGTACAGTAGGTACATTTATATTTTAAATATATTTCTAAAACTGTTACTGCACCTGGCAATTGCACTGTGAATTTTGCAAAACTTCACTGAAAAAATGTCATAACTGCTGCCTTATATGTAGTAACGTGGTAAACTGTAGCCCATCTTTTAGGGAAAAGTTTGCTCTAAAAATTGGATTGACTATTAAGTATGGCAGTTACTGTGTGATATGCTTTCAAGCGATACTTAGTTTATTTGAAAATATAGAATTTTTTTTAAAAACTTAAGGTCGGTTTATAACAACGAAAGTCATCAGCGACTACAATAATACTGTTACATAACAAAAACTAATGTTCTCATATACATACGTTGATAATTAATTATAGTCGTATCAATATCTGTCTTTAACAAATAAAATAACATGATATAACAGACAACAGTTGTGATACCTCCATTAATTTCATAACTTTTCTGCATCCTTCGGTGGTTTTAAATATAGCATACAGGTCACTCCTGAGGTGTAAGTCCCTTCTTTCGTCCAGTAAAGTAGGGCACTTGAGGATAAGATGAGGTTTGATACTTCTTGGGTTGAACATTTCGGGCGCTGGATCATTGGTTTATTTCTTCATTACATAACCATGGCTGAGGTTGAAGTGACATTTTTGAATACTTTGAATGAGCGGATTCTTAGAAAATCTGTTAGCAGCAGTAGTAAGTGTTGACATGGAGTCTGAGAAGATCACAATTAGGGGAGTTTATGTGTGCCTTTGAGTACTTATTTCAATTGCTTTGAGGACGGCGTAGACTTCACATGAAAAGATGCAGAAGTAACTTGGTAAGTGACAGCAGTTAGTTTATGAAGGTGAGGTGGTAACTATATACGAGAGTTTGTGTTCCCCATTTTTGCTTTGAACAGCCTTTTATGCGGATGACATTTCATGGTATAAATGATCCTTTTCCTCAGAAACTATTGGAATCGCCGAATTAGATTTTGAATGAGGAAAAACAACTAATGAATACTATTTTGGATATACGAGGATTACTTCAAAAGTCCTGCACACGGCGCGAGCGTTATGGTGGGGTGATCAAGTATAAATTTGTCAGTTGTGAGTCAGACTTTAGGCTTGACGGTTGCATATGTGTTTGCTGGTTTGCGTGGCTGTATCGTGAGTAGTTTAGTTTTAAAGTGGAAGCTGAAACCAAGTCAGGTCGGATTACACATACTGGTCAGCGTTTCTACATCAAAATCGAATCCCTACGTGGAAATAACCTAGCTGAAGTTTACAACGCTTTGAGAGAGGTGTGTGGGAGTAATGTAGTGGATCGTAGCACAGGATCACGGTGGTCTCTGGTTTCTGTGAAGGTCGCGTAAGCATTGAGGACAACTCAAGAAGTGGAAGGCTATCAACTGCAACAGACTACACCTCTAAGATTATTGTTAATGACATTTTGAGAGAGGATCGATGAAAAACATGTGAGGAAATTGCATACGAGGGCAGAATGTCTGTCACTTTAGTTTACAGAACTATTATTGAAAAGTTAAAGATGAGAAAAGCTGCTGCCAGATGGGATCTGCATGATCTGAGTGAAGAGCAGAAAGCAGTTCGCAAACGAATTGCTTCAACGTTATCAAACAGAAGGAGAACAGTTTCTGAAAAGGATTGTTGCACTTGATGAAACCTGATACGAGATTTTGAGCCAAAACTAAAGTCTCAGTCCTCACAACGGAAAAGCTCCGTCTCTCCACACCCAACAATCAAAGATGAAACTGATGATCTTTGCGTATGACATGAATGGAGTCATAGCTACAAATGGAGGGGACGTCTGTACAAGCGCGTACTACAAGCTGCTTCTGCAAAATGTTTTGCGCCTAAAAATTCGTCAAAGAAGACCTGACATGCTTGCGGTTGGCGTTCCTCATTTTGCACGATAAGGCAAGATCGCATATTGCCTTACCAGTGAGAGAAATGCTCGACAAATATGGATGGGAAATACTTCCCCACCCAACACGCACTCCTGATATGAGCCCACCAGACTTTTATTTGTTTCCCAAACTGAAGGAACCACTCCATGGAAAACGTTCTGATACAATTGATGTAGCTACCAGTGAGGCGATCCGAGTAATCAGACAGCTCAACAATGAGGTGCCCTATCCGGAGTACTGAATTTGCCAAAACGTTGGGAAGATGTCATAAGCAAGAATGGAGATTATATTGAAGGCCTGTAAAGGTATTTTATAAATTAAATTATTTTCTTTACTTCTATCTTAAAAGTGCAGAACTTTTGAAGTGACCTTCGTACTTTGGTATTAATACCATGGATGGTTATTCAAAAAAATAATTGCTAATAAATTGCAATCAAAGATTGTGTAATTAAGAAATGAATCCTGTCTTCCTTAATAAACTAACGCGTTGTATAAAGTAGATCAGTGAACTTAAATGTTCATTTATAGCCTCTAAAACTTCGGTCTGATATTTGAAATAGTTTTTAAGATAATTCATCTAGAATTTAGCAGATTTGACATTGGCGGGAAAGAGTTTAAATTTGTTCTTAAATAACGACGGCAAGGTGAATATGAGTGTTGAGGCTTGCAAGCCTTTCTACGCATTGATACACCCCGTTCAATAAATCACTAATCCACAGGTTTCAAGCGGAGGCGTTTATATTGCTCAATAAAAGTCACGAGATAAAAATCCTAATAACGTAATTTAGGTTAATGTGCTGCATGTAGCTTCTTGGTCTGCTGCGAACAACTGTAAAACCAGCAGACATTAAGGACGCGCTTCCTGTCTGGCCGATGCTGCTTGCTATACAAGTACTGGTACTAATTACAGCTTCACCGCATCTCGGAGTAATAAGTCTCCAGCTGAAACTAAGCGAAAGCTACAAACATAACGTCAATCCCCCACCACCACCATTTCCTCTCGTACTCAATGCACGACAGTATTTAGCATGCGAAAATCCTAGCTAAGACTTGCCAACAGTGAACAAACAACAGCAGCCAAACCGTCTCTTTCTCTCCCTCTGTTTCCCTCTCCGGTTATCCGGATTAATTACACCACAAGATTCTGTCTCGATATCCCAGTATTCTCTAGCGGTCTGGATGGGTGAGGCTACAGACAGTTCTACTCGAGTTTGTAGATTTGACATCAGCGGTTAAATTATTAAGTTCCGTACATTGCAATCTGGGAACAAACTCAGTATTTCCTTTACTTCAGGAATTTGATGTGTACAGCAGGTTTATGCAGTTCATAAATTCACCATCATTACAATTACGGTCTATCGACCAGTCATGTTTAAAACAACGTTAATTTTATTGTAGAAAACAATTCTGAAATTTTAGAACTACTGCTCTTATCATTCGATGCACATTGAATACAAATTATATAAAGGTGCTAACATTTAACTTATTACTTTCACGAGTACAACAAATAACAAACGTATTGTAATAAACAGGTAAAAAATCGGATGTGTTACATTCACATGACTTTCTGTAAACTCTATTGTTTATTAGTGAGTATAGAAACTATTCTCACTAAAGTTAATTTTTCTATCTACTTCCATTTTAATCCAAATAGATACAAAGGGAACAGCGATAGTCAAATGTTTTAAAAGGGCGCTATACGCTAGTCTTAAAATTCCATATTGTTTCCATGACATCGAGATAAACAACTGAATGTTGACAGGACAATACCAACCTTTACTAAGGGATATCTCAGAAACGGTTTATGCCTAAAGAATAATTTATTTGAAATAAATTGCGTGCTTTAAGAAGGTTCTACATGTTTTCGCGTACTGGTTTTCTATATTGCTTAACGTTTATCAGTTAAACAAAATTATACACTTCCTTCCAAATGAAGAGGTCTTTAGGGCTATTCCCAGAAAATTCAAGATATAGATTTTATTTGGCATGTAATTATCTTTAATGTGTGCTATTTTAATAAAAATCGTTACTCAATTTTTAGAAAATAAAAAATTTCGAAAAAGTTCCATATAAACGGTAGTTTGGCGTGGGGAAGGTTTCTTTAAAATTTTTGTGTGGCATCTTTGGATGCAACCGAACCTAAATACCAAGTTTTGGTGTTTATCTGACACTTAATTTTTGAGTTATACTGTTCACAGACATGCACACACACGCGGACATTTTTCTAAAATTTTTTTTTGGATTCAGGGTCCCTAAAACATGTATTTCTGGTGAAAACTCGGCATCAAATTTTTAGGTGGAATGCAATACTATGTATGTGGTAGAGAAAGTAAAAGTCATTCACATGAATGTTTATATTTACCCTTCTACAAATTGTTCTTGCGAAAACTTATCACTCTATCTACATCCTGTTAATCCGGATTAAGCTTCAATTTGCATTTACATATTTGGTTGTAGCATACAGTAGGTAAAGCGATAGTCAAATTTTTAAAGTTTGTTGCTATGTTAATGCCTTAGAAATACCAAGTCCTCTGCATGAAAACGAGAACATATATGTGTTGCATTCACATGACTTTCTCTACTCACTCCTCTACAATCTATTGTTACAAAAGCTTATTATTCTAGTTAATTATTGTAAATGCATATCAACCTTAAATTCCCATTTACATATTTCATTCTACGATATAGTATGTAAAGTAATACCTAGTCAGGTTTTTAAACAACATGTCGCTTTTAAATTTCATCCCTTTGCGTGATCACGAGGAAAAAGCGAATAGTGACGTTTGGGTAAGTATAAGTATTTGAAAATTTAAACCGGTAATATAGAAATCTCGTAAAAGGTTAACGCAGCAGAAAGATATTATTTGATATATTTTCTATGCTTTAATGAGATATACATTTTTTGCGCAGTAACATTTTGTGATCAGAAGTATCCGGACACCTGGCTGAAAATGACGTGCAAGTTCGTGGCGCCCTCCATCGGTAATGCTGGAAGGCAATATGGTGTTGGCCCACCCTTAGCCTTGATGACAGCGTTCACTCTCGCAGGGATACTTTCAATCAGGTGCTGGAAATTTTCTTGGGGAATGGCCGCCCATTCTTCACGGAGTGCGGAACTGAGGAGAGGTATCGATGTAGGTCGGTGAGGCCTGGCACGAAGTCGGCGTTCCAAAACATCCCAAAGGTGTTCTATAGGATTCAAGTCAGGACTCTGTGCAGGCCAGTCCATTACAGGGTTGTTATTGTCGTGTAACCACTCCGCCAAAGCCCGTGCAGTATGAACAGGTGCTCGATCGTGTTGAAAAATGCAATCGCCATCCCCAATTGCTCTTCAACAGTGGGAAGCAAGAAGGTGCTTAAAACATCAATGTAGGTGCCACGCAAAACAACCAGGGGTGCAAGGCCCCTCCAAGAAAAACACGACCACACCATAACACCATCACCTCCGAATTTCACTGTTGGCACTACACACGCTGACAGATGACCACCGGGCATTCGCCATACCCACACCGTGCCATCGGATCGCCACATTGTGTACCGTGATTCGTCACTCCACACAACGTTTTGTCACTGTTCAATCGTGTAATGTTGACGCTCCTTACACCAAGCAGGCGTCGTTTGGCATCTTTCTGCGTGATGTGTGGCTCATGAGCAGACGCTCGACCATGGAATCCTAGGTTTCTCACCTCACGCCTAACTGTCATAGCAGTTGGAGTGGATCCTGATGCAGTTTGAAATTCCTGTGTGATGGTCTGGATAGATGTCTGCCTATTACTCTTTACGACCCTCTTCAAATGTCGGCGGTCTCTGTCAGTTCAACAGACGAGGTCGGCTGTACGCTTTTGTGCTGTACATGTCCCTTCACGTTTCCACTTCACTATCACATCAGAAATAGTGGATCTAGGGATGTTTAGGAGTGTGGAAATCTCGCGTACAGACTTCTAACACAAGTGACACCCAATCACCTGACCACGTTTGAAGTCCGTGAGTTCCACGGAGTGTCCCATTCTGCTGTTTCACCATGTCTAATGACTACCGAGATCGCGGTTAATGAGTACCAGGCAGTAGGTGGCAGCACAATGCACCTAAGATGAAAAACGTATGTTTGTGGGGGTGTCCGATACGTTTGATGACATAGTGTATGTCTTATTGTTTTCCAATTATACAAAAGCCTATCAGAATGAACAGCACTTTACAGGCTGTTCCCAGAAAGTTAGAGATACACATCTCATTTGCCATTCAAATATCTTAAAACATATGGGATTTTAATCAAAATCTTTAGAGCCATTTTTCAAAAATAAAGAGGAATGAAAAATTATCCATATCAGCTCTGGCTGAATTTTTTTTGCGAATCCTCGTGTCAGATCATTGGAAGATGCTGAACTTAAATACCAAGTTTGGCATTTAATTTATTTCTCATTTTGAGTAAACACACACACACACACATAAACGTTTGCTCAAGAATACGATGTGTTACATTCACATAACCTTCTCTATCGTATCGTTTATTTTTATACAGTTACTAAAACTATTCATAAGAAATCTTATTTTTCTATCTGCTCATATTAGTCGAAATAAACCTTTGCAGAAATAGGTTAATTACAAATTATGTCCTATACAACACGCATCCAGAAAACAGAATCGATAGTCAGATGTCGCCATATGCTAGCCTTGAAATTTAATATCCCTTCCATGACATTGCGAGAAACAACTGAATTGCACAGCACTTGAAAATGACAAAGTATTGAACAAATTCAAACCAGTAATAACAGATAATCTCGGAAATGGCTAATGTTATAACAAAACTTATTTGAAATAAGTTGTTTCATTCAAAGAAGTCTACATTTCTTGTCAAGTAAGTATTTGTTTATCTATTATGGTTTACTCAAACAAAATTATACAAACCTCCCTCCGGACAAGAAACCTTCACAGGCCATACCAAGAAAATTCCAGATATACATTTAATTTGACATGCATATATATTAATCATAGGGGATATTTTAAACAAATCCTTAGCACCATTTTTGAGAAATTCGAAAATTTAGAAGAATCATCCAGTAAAGAATAGTTTGAGGCGGGGGATTTTCCTTAAAATCTTCGTGGTGCATCTTTTGAAGATGCTGAACCTAACTTTGTTTTGGGTTATCCTGTTCATAGACACACACACACACACACACACACACACACACACACACACACACACAAAACATGCCATTTCTTCTAAAAATATTTTTCTGGATTCAGGGGATCTCCAAAGATGGTTATCCTGTGAAACTTTAGTACCGAATTTTAGTGTGGAATGTAATGCTTCCTCTTACCTACTATGAGTAGGTGGTAGAGTAAGTAAAAATGTTTTTTGGGGGGGGATTCACGAATAAACTGTATTTCCAGCCCAAGGCTCAAGTGCAGAAGTCTGTGTCGAACAAGACAAGACAAAACAAGACAAGACGAGTGTATTTCCGGTGAAATCTCGGCTTTATAATTTCTGGGTGGAACTAAATACTTCTTTGTCCACATTCCCCTTGTATGGGTATTGTGTCTGCCTCATGTTCAAGAGATACCGATTTCAAATCTCGGTTAGGATGAGTTATGCGGATAATACTTTTTATGGAGTTATTCCTTATCCTGAAAAGGCGAATGTCTTTAAGCTCTATTGAACCTGGGCTCATTTGAGCATCATTTCGTTCATTCATCACCCGATATGACTTACCATGTTAAAGGATGTTAAAATATTAAACAAGAAATTTTTCTGGTAGAGAAGGTAACAAGTATTTAGAAAGATCAAAGTCTACTGCATGCTCATGATACTATTCACTGAATTATTTACTGACAAAAGCAGACTACGTGTATTAAGTAGGGACTATGTATATTAATGTCGATATTTCACAGAGAATACTTGTTTTGAGGACTTGTTTTGAATCCAAAAAAAGCATTTTTAGAAAAAGGTCATGTGTCTGTATGTGTGTCTGTGGACAACATAACTCGAAAACGAAATGTCGAATAAATAGCAAGGTGGTTCAATACCTTCCAAAGATGCGACACGAAGATTTCCAAGAAAATCTACCACCCCTGACTACCCTTTACATGGAAGACTTTTCTAAATTTTTGATTTTCTAAGAAATGGCTCTAACGATTTTGATTAAAATACCATATATTAAAGATATTCATTAAAAATAAAATGCATATCTTGAATGTTCTGCAAATAGCCTGTGAAGTCCACTTCATTCGGAATAAATTATGTATAATCTTATATGAGTGGTAAATGTAGATGAAAAGTACTACACAAAAATGTAGATCTTTTTAAGACATACAATTTACTTGAAATAAATGTTTTGTAAAATCAGCCGTTTCTGATATATCCGTTAGTAATTGTTCGATTTGGTCAATACTTTGTCATTGTTTTTAAGTCTTATCAATTTTCAGTTGTTTCTCACGATTGCATGGAAACAGTATGAAGTTTGAAGGCCAGCATATAGCATCCACTTCTTAAAAATTTGACTATCGCTGTTCCCTTTGTGTATCTATAACGAAATGTGTAATGTAACTATTTCCGCAAAGGTTTATTTAGATTAAAATGAAGTGGAAAAGTAAGCTTTAGTAAGAATGGATTGTATAGCCACTAATAAACGATAGGGAATAGAGAAAGTCATGTGAACGTACCAAATAAGATTTCTTTGTTATGTGTGCTCTTCATGATTTTTTGAAACTCTGATCTACCTAATGAATAAAGGATTTATTGTTTGATTCATTAGAAACATATTGTGCTTTCTATTATAAGAGAATTATTCTGCTGTTTGCTAAAACAAGCACATCAATACTTGAACTGTAGGACTATTTTTCTGTGAAGCTGTTGACCATCGCATAAATTTCAGTTCTAAAATAGTGATTATAATGATAAACGTTTAAGGTATTTTCCAGTTTATACTGCTAAAATAAAGAACGAATTAAATTTAATTAAATGTTTTTAAAACCTTCATCAAAAGGTCGATATTAAAGAAGATGAATCACTATGGTCCAAAAATAATTCTAATAATTCAAATATTAACCTCGAATGAACTATGCCAGACAATGCTACTGCTATATTTATGAAAATTTATTTAAATCTGTTTCTGTTCAAATAAGTAAAACATATCTTGATATTTATCGAACAACTACAGCTTTCAGATATAAGTAACCAACACGGGTGATAATGAGCTGGAAATTCAAAATGCAAAAAATATAAATGACAGTGATATAATAAACAAAAAGAAGTCAACACAAAATAAGTAAATGGCAACAGAAATTGATGAAAAGGTGCTAAATTGTGACATAGTCATCATTTTTCGATTGATTGAGCATGTAATAACATGTAATACACGTATTTCTGTTTTTAATTACAATATTAATATTAAAACGTGTTAGTAATAAATAATAAATTCATAGTGCAATGTTTTAGAAAGACATCCTGACATTAAAGCGTTGTGTCCAGATATCTTCAAAGTGGATACGTAGTGCTTACTGAAGAAATCTGTCCAGAGTTAATGTTTTCAAGTTTTGTCCAATAATATCTGTAGTGGGATGGTAGCTACAATAAATCTATGTAGGTGGCAATACTCGAGGTGCCCCCCTCCTTTGTATAGTCTACACCTGTACGTAACTGAGCATTTGGAGACTATGGTCATTGTATACCACAAATCAAATTATAACAACCGAAATAATATCTAAGGTATCGTTTCGTTATGACGTTTTAATTTTTTCCTTTAACTTTACAATGAATAGTGCCTGTATGGTTTGGTGGTTAGCTAGCCTTCAAAATCCAGAGGTCCCGGGTTCGATTTCCGGCTGGAGAGCGGGAATTTAGCCAGAATTATTCCCTTTCCCTTCTAGAGTCTGGAAGTATGAATGAGATTGTGGATGTGTGTGTAAATTTAACGTAATAGCTTAAAGGAAACATTTTACTGCTTGGTGAGTGAATATTTTTTAAATTATAGAGCATACTTTTTTACTGCATGCCTTCTTTAATGCATCGGAATCCAATGTCTAGTTATTATACCAGGTAAAGCAACAGCGCCGTATTTCACTTATGCAGATATCCCTTCGTGCGAAAAAGGAATTGCAGTTGCAGTCGGGGCACTTCCGAGTAAATGCAGGTTAGTGAAGAACTGCGCAGTAGCGTGATCACTTTCATTCTATTCCCCTTGCTTATCACTGAAGACGATAAACACATCAAGCTCATTAGAGGCAGTTCCCAGGCTTGCACCAGAGAGTGCAGTCCGTGATGAAAGAAAAGAATGGTGTAACAGACCGAAAAAAGGTCTTAGAATGTTTTCCGCTTCACTTCAGAGAGTTTATTTGAGAGCGAATAAACTCACTTTTTAGATTGAAAAATAAATAAAAGGTCTGTACTTATCAATATGCGCCCATAGTTTTTAAATTGTGTTTAGATTTTTCTTGTGTACTACTCCGGACTATACGCATTATAGAGTTAAATCAAGGCGGCGTAACGAAATGCGTGCAAACGTGAGAGCAGATAATGCTTTACTGGCATTTGTGCGCTTGTTATTATTATTATTATTATTATTATTATTATTATTATAATGATCATCATATTAATTCATTCTAACGGTGCTGTTAGGCTGAATTCACTCATAAAATAGGTGTTCGAAATTTTGCTCACTTGATTGACACAATCTTTCAACCGTCTCCGTGCATTCATATGGACCTTTCTGAGAATCCTGGTGTGACAGATGCACATGTTTCAATATACTTTGACGCAAGACCTCTACACTGAGGGGTCTGTTTGAAACACAGTATTCTTGATGTGGCACCAAAAGAAAAAATCTGATGAAGTTAGATCAGATGATCCAGGTGGCCAAGATAAGGGGCAACCTCGGCCGATCCAGCACCCAGAGTACTCAATGTGCCCTCAAATGAACAGTAGATCCGTGACTCTATTAGTGACCTTGAAAACAGGTTGGGTAAAAGAAAATATAAGCGAACGAAGTGACAATAAAACACTATGTGATTTCATGTTTGCATGTTTTTGGTTAGGACGTTTTAATGTTTTCATTTAACTTCACAATGGATAGTGCCTCTATGGTTTGGTGGTTAGTATGCTAGCCTTCAAATCCAGAGGTTTCGGTTCGATTCCCGGCTGGAGGGTGATAATTTTTCTTTAGCCAGAATTATTTCCTATCCTTTCTAAAGTCTGGAAGTATGAATGAGAGAGAGAGAGAGAGAGAGTGTGTGTGTATGTGAATTTGATTAATTACCCAAAGTAATACCACCCAACTGTAAGACGAGTGAACATCAATGGTGATGAGCAATTGTTCCAAAGGTATAAAGCCGCCGATATGACCTGAGATGTTATAGGCGGCATATAAATGGGACAAAAAGATGTATAGTCTATTTTCTATAATATTAGACAAGCACAGCGTAAACACAATTTAAATACAGTTATTGTATGATACTGACAGGTCAAATAAAAACGTTTAATTATTTGTTAATCTAAAGAATGAGTTTATTTCCTCGAAAATGAAGTCTCTGTAACTTAAGCGGAAAACACTCAACTTGTTTCGGCCTGTTTATACTGTTCTTGTTATCATCACGAAGCTATGAAAGCCTGGGCCCTGCCTCTCAATTAGCGCGATCTGCTCATTGCCTTCGCTGATAAGCAAGGGGACTATAGGCCGATCATGCTACTGTAACAGTTCCTCAGTAAACTGCGATTACCTGAAATTGCCCCGTTGAGTTCCGCAACTCTTAACCTGGTATTGAATATAGTCAAATATAATTTTAACCAGTATTTTAACCTCACCTTACGGTCCTAAGCATTCGACATTCTAACATATAATATGCGGAAAGACAAACGGGCCGAAGCAGTTCACATTTGGTTATTAACAAGCATATAAGGCTGTTAAAACGGAGAAGGGAAGATAACCGAGACAAGTATCAGTATTTGTATATAGCGAATAATATAAAGTAATCAGGAACATTATAAATAATCAGAACTGCATCCAGCGAAAAACTCAGTAACTTCTGTTTACTAACACCAAAAATAAGCACAAAAATGAACTGTTTCCCTTATCAGATTTAACGCCGGTGAGTGTCACAGATATGAAGGAACTTTGTGAGATCAAAGAAGATACATCACTGAGTTCAGATTGGGACATTGTAAGCACCTTAAAATTATTTCAAAGTGCTAAACTATCGAGCCACTTGTTAAGTGCCATGTTAAGTAATTAAAGTTGCAGGAACAGTTTTAATATTAAATAAATGGAAACACAATTGAAGTAACGGCAACCACATTTCTATTTTCATTGCTAGTAGAGATGTTATTTAGGGAATAACTGGCAGAAAACTATGAACATTGATAGATGTTTGTGCGTTTCAGGAAGTTCTTTTTCATGATCCCTGACTGTTATGTGTTGGATGCCGGAAAAACTCCAAAGACAAAGGAGTATTCCTGATATTTTCATATACTCGAACATTACCCCCCCTCCAACTGCTTGAAAAGGTTAGCTCTATTTCTCATTTATGGTAATGACATTACAGCGGAACGGTGCATAAACAGAACATTGCCAATTCTTTTACAGAAATGAGTTTCCCAGACTCATCCATATCTCGTACTATACAGGATGAGTTTGAAGTCCACCGACAAACTTCAGGGGTGATTCCTGACTGGAAATGGAGCACATAGGTTCATATTACCTTGCGTCCGGAAATACATAATGGCACTGAAGAATGACATCAAACAGAGAGCCCTGGCACACAGTACATGGCTGAATTTCATCTGTGTCTCAACAGATGTTCAAAGTGCTCCTCATGGGATTTAATGTACGCGTTCACACGTCACATCATGAATTGCCTCCTTCGTTCCAACATTCCGGGCTGTGTCCGAAGTTCGAATATCATCACAGACTACGTGGACACGCTGTTGAAGGGTCTGAACAAGGTAGGGCGAAGGTATACCCGGAGCCGATGCTCCCCTTCTAAATCCTGGGGGAGGCGTCAGCTGAGTTACTCTCCCTCCCGTGAGGTTCCCCATGAGGCCAATACCTAGAATCCCCCCCCGCTTACGTGAGGATGGAAATGGATACGACACTTATGCGGGTCAAATCCGAATGGAAGACTACCGAAAATCTCAGTAGGGCCAACAGCGATCTAGCACGCCGTTCGCCAGCTCTCCAGTCAGGAACAGACTCACCGTAGACCATGCTTTTCAGATGCCTCCACAAGTAAAAACCCAGGATTTTAAGTCCGGTGATTGAGCAGGCCATGCAACGTCATATCCAACGTCTGGGGGAGATGATGTTGAGGCGTCGACGAACATTAACGTGGAAGTGAGCTGGCGCTCCATCGTGCTGCAGCCACATTGCCTGTCGTATTGCCAAAGGCACATTCTCAAGCAATGGAGACAGAGTGTTTTGCAGGAAGTCCAGCTACGTTTCTCCGTTCAGAACAATCGGTCTTAGTAGGCAGTCGCTGATAATCCCTGCCCAAACATTAATGCTGAATCGTTGCTGGTGAGACAATTCAACCATTCCGTGAGGATCTGTAGCCCACAGATGACGAATATGCAGGTCACTTCACCGTTGAAGAGGGCTAAGGACAGAAATCCCAAAATGGCGATGGCATATTGCACAAACCAGCGATAAAATCTTTCCCGCGGAGGAAAATCCGCTGGTGATGATCCCTGTACACTTGTAGGTGATAGGGGTAATAGTGACTGTCATATAGGATACAGATAACCGTCCTTTGGCTTACACCATATTGGCGGGGCAATTGTCTGTAACTTGCTCTCAATATCATGGAGTACGTGTTCCTCCACATCTGGTGTACGCACAGTCCACGTCCGCCCTGAACGTTTGTCTGTCTCAAAGGACCTATACTCAAACAAACGCCGAAAAATAGCTCCAAATGTTGTGTGATGTGGATGGTGCTGTCTGTCAAGGTACGTGGCTTGGTACAACCGTACTACCTCTCGACCATTTCCACCTGCTTGGCTATACAAGAACACCATCTCGGCTTGTTCTGGAATGAATACCGGACCATTGTGCTTCTACGTTGCTTAAATCACACTATCTGCAGCACTACAAATTATGAGAGAATATCGTCAGTGCCA
Source organism: Deroplatys truncata (assembly GCA_030765065.1). Classification (NCBI taxonomy): domain Eukaryota; kingdom Metazoa; phylum Arthropoda; class Insecta; order Mantodea; family Mantidae; genus Deroplatys; species Deroplatys truncata. The sequence goes on from CM060981.1 coordinate 249,970,753, forward strand.
GATACCGTGGAAATTGTGCATTTTCGGACACAAGATGATACGAGCTTTCGTGCTACATTTCCAATCACGAATGGCCTCCTGAAGTTTGTCGGTAGACGTAAAACTCACCCTGGATATTATTATTTGATTTAGTAGTCGATGCCATGATAAAGATATTAATAGATCATGGAATTAAAACATTATATAAATTTCAAATGAGATCTGAAATGAAAAATCCATCGACGATGTCTTTCATGATCGCATTGTTGTAGCTATTAATGGTGAAGATTTTTATCAGTGGTTTTTATACTTGAATGTAAGTAAGCTGGTTGGAATGCATTTGCACATTAATCATTCAAATGCAATGACACGAAGATCAAATGTATTATATTCGGTGAAATTTCCGGAATTAAATTAACTTATAACGTCTTAGAACCTCTTAAGAAACCATAAAATACTTAGGTGTCAACTTCACTGAAGAAATTCAGTTTAATAAGAACAATCATCAGAAGTTTTTAATTCACCATCTAATTTCAAGTTACCCGAAGCAGATGGTCATCAAGCATCATTAATCAATAAATATACATAGGGTAACGCAGGCGATTTATGAAGAACTGACACATTTATTTCTTTAATTGTTTCAAAATGAGTTATGCTAGCAACAAGATATTGTACCTGAAATGCAGAGCAATTTGGAGAGATTATTTACCCTTGTAGCAAATGTTGAACATGTCCTCCATCCTGCTAAGGCACAACTCTAACGCGTCATTCTATGGTACTGGCCACTCGTTGGAGGACTCTGTTGTCAACAGCTTCAATCTCCTGTGTAATGTTGTGCTTCAGATCGTCGAATGTCTGGGGACGTGTGGCATAAACCCTGTCTTTTAAGTAACCCCATAGAAAGAAGTCCGGCGATGCCAAATCCGGAGATCTCGGTGGCCACAGGTTCTTGGAAATTATCCGGTCGTCAAAGAAACTTGCAATTAGTGCCATGGATTCATTTGATGTATGGCATGTAGCGCCGTCATACTGAAAATATCCTTGACTCAGCTGCACATCGCCTAGTTGCTCCATGAAAATCCGTCGGTACTCTGCAGTGCTCACATTGTTTTAAAATAAATTTGTATCACTATTCTCTGTGCGGATATTACGCACCAAACTCCGATTTTAACCGGGTACATAGGTGCTTCATGAATAACATGTGGATTTTCGCCGGTCCAATAGCGTGAGTTATTTGAGTTCGCATAGCCGGATAAATGGAACCATACTTCATCTGTGAACCAGTGATGGACAATATGGCACGATTTTACATAATGAACGCCATAAACCAACGACAATAATTCAGTCGTCTAGCCTTATCTGGTTCCTGTAACTGATGGACAACCGTAATCCTATACGACTTTAGGCCTGCACTTTTCGCAGCTCTCTGACACATTGAGTAGTTGTACCTTGTCTCCTGCGACAAACCTCTTAATGCTTTTTTGGGTGACTGATCCAGTCGTGCTCTTGCGTCAACAACCGTGGGAAGCCTAGATGAACGAATTTTGCCTTTTTAACTCACCAGAGATCCAGTCGCTTCCAATTTGTTTACCAGTGTCAGTATTGTGTTTCTTTGGGGAGGATTCAGAACACCAAATTCTCTCTGGTATGCCCTTTGAGTAGCTGTAATTGAATTCGTAATCAAGTATTACTTTAAAAGGTAAAGTCGTTCATTTAATGTGTACTCCATTTTCACGTTGACTAGAACAAAATGTCAAAAACAGTTGCAGACAATAAAACTAAGAATTACGAATAAAACATGAACATCTGCGCATCTAGTGACAGGCAATTGAAACTCCAAAACATTCTGCTTAATTTGGAGCTAAAATTGGGGCATTGAGTGAATTTCGAACAGAATAATTAAAGAAAGGAATGTGTCAGTTCTTCATAAATCACCCAGTATATTCATTTTAGAGTACAACATAGTTGTGCTCCTTCTTGGAAGGCACTGATAAATCTATCAGAACAGTTGTGAAAGTAATCATTGGTCTACCCCACGATTGTGCTATTGATAGGATATGCTCCCCGCGCAATGTTATGAAAACGGGATCAGTAAAGGCTAGTTAAGGAACATAAATATGCTCTTACAAAATTAGAAGACGAAGATCCAAGTGTGAACTGCAACTTTATTTTAACAAAGATCGATGTATTTATTTGGTTATTAGAATTCTCCTGGTGTCATAATTAAGTGCATGCGTAAATCCATCCATGGCTCCTGCTTGTCCTTTAAGGAACATGAATCAGTCCTTTTATTTTCAAGTTTATTAGACTGTGAGTAGAACTAGGTCTAGGACTAACTCAGGAGGACTTAGCACCTCAACATACAAGATCTTTTGTGCTGAAGCAACTGACGGGATGTCCTGGTGGGGGAGAGGTGAGGTGAGGTGAGAAGAGTCAGAGAGCGGTCGAATCTGGAGGCACGACAGGCAGAGGGCAGCATCTCTGCCTTTTAAAGGTTGAAACTCCCCGGATGGCAGCTGGTACAACACGCTCCCTTCCCCCCTGTGGTCTTATACATCCCCTGGGACTCGGAGACCACCTCCATTCCGGGGTACGAAGGTTTACACAGAGTATCCTTTTCCCTGCCATGCAACGCCGACACTTTCAACCTTGAAACCACAGCAGATGACAGGTGAAATGAAATGAGAATATACGTGAAATGGAGGGGCAAGAAATTCGGGGGATGTAATGAACATTCACAGGATTTGCCTAGCGACCGGGGAAATCTGCGAAAAAACCATAGTTCACGAAGGTCGACCGCGGTAATCGAAATCACGACTCCCGAATACCGGCCACAGACGTTTCCGCCTGAGCCATCCCGCTCGGTGGAATATGAGTAAGCTAGTTCCAAACATAACGTCCATCTCATGTTGAGAAAACAATTGGATACCACTTTTTTGTTTTAAATTTGCGTTTACGCCAAAAGAATTTATAGTCATACAACATTTCAAAAGAAAACCAAAGGAAAACCAAAACTAAGCGATACAATGATATTGTAATTCCACTGCAACCTTTTTGGCTATAGAGCTGGATGCTTTTGGGCAATTATCGTAGAATCATGGGTGTTCAGCAACCTAACCTGATGTCGGTTCGTTGAACGAGAATTAACAATAATGCACCGCAACTACAATCTAACCGCTGTTAAACTTCGCGGCCCTCGATCAACAAGGATTTAATCAAGAATGGTGCACAAGGCCAATAGTATGTATCAATTACTTTGTATAGTTTAACTCAGATATATGTGTCGTTAAATGTAGCCAGGGGAAGCTTTTAGTAAGTTTTCAGTGCTTAACCCCTTTTCTTGATCGCCCACCTCTGCCGTGTATATGTGAGCGTGAGGCCGGCAGTCAGGTTGGCAGGCCCAGGCCCATCGTGGGCTGTAGCGCTAAAGTATTTATTTATAATCCCTTTTCTACAAATTGGTGATGCAATGTACATCTGTAAGTTTCTTGTAAAGATTTACTGATAATATAGGAAAGGTGTCATAAATTAACAGGATGCAACCTTCTTATACAAATTTTGTTTTACTAATTAGCATTGATCATTTAAAATAAAGTACGTATGTATCTGATTTTTATTCCCATATATGGTGAGATGAATAGCGTTCTTTTTTTACCTAATATTTCTTTTCTACGTTACTTACAGTTTTATGTTAAGCAACCGTTCTCTGGGTAAGAACCCGATACTGAATCTTAGCAGGAGAATACTAAAGTTTCAGTTTACTAAATGATTCCTAAAATAAACACATCGTTCAAAAGCTCGTTGCATAATGTCCGTGGCTGAAATTTTTCTAGTTGTAAATAACGTAATTATAAAATTATGATTTAAACAAACAGTATTTTCCTGCATATACTTCGCAGCGATTATATTGCTCACTCAAAACGGTATCATAGGTGCACATTCATTTATTTCCGGATAATAAATTATAAACATAAATGTAGACTGAATTACCAATTATGTTGTAAACGAAATCAATTAACAACATATGTATGTAGCTTTAAGTGGCTTTAAGCGTTTTGTGTAGACAGACTAGAAAGTCTCAAAGGTATATATAAACTAATTAATTACGTTGCAAACTGCTATCGGTGTATACTGCAAAGGCTATGAACATATTGGATGAACGTCCTCAGAGAAATTTTCTCACTGTTTGAACTACGACAACATATAAGGTAAAACAAAGGTTAAACAAAATGTTGCAGATGTGCACTTTGCAATTTACTGATTTATCACATGTAAAGCTTCTGTCTAGTGCGAGATGCCTCAAGAAGAACTTCACTTCGGTTCAAGTTTTACGGAATTCGTGTATATAAATGAAACAGTCGGCCTACTCTGAAAGTGCTACTTTAATTATTATTTTTTCATAAATTTTACATAATTTCCCTATAAGCTGTTATCCGTCAGTTTTGCAGAGCCAGGCATTGAATCAAACAGGCGTTAAAAATTAAAAGATTGCAGCATTCATCTCCCTTAATTTCCATGCTGGGCTCTCTTTTGAATTGAGATGAGGCGCCGAAGAATTTAACAATGTTAAACAGTATTGGCATTCCAATGGAGCGTCTCTCCTTCCCCTCATCCTAATAGAGCCTATTACCTTGCCCAAATCGGATTACCCTTTTCCTAAAGACAGCCTGGAGCTCAGAGTCGGTAACGATCACGTTTTGCTGACACAGGCCATTTCTTTGTGCCCTTTCTCTGTACTTTCATTCGATGTCCTCTCCTATACCTTGATCCTTATTTGGTATTTTTCTCTCCAGAATCCCCATATATTTTCCTAACTTAATATTGTACATATCGGTTTGATATATATCTTGTATGAAATCCTCTTACTTTCTACAGCAAAAAATCGAAATAAATAAACGCAAAGTAAATAAATCACTAAATTCAGCTCACTAAAAGTGTACCTGATATAGACGTCTATTTATCTCTTCGTTTACTGTTTATCTAGTAAATGTATAAGTAAGAGTGTACAGTATGAATTTATCCGGCGCTGTATTTGCGTATACAAGAAAACACCTATATTCTATGTGCAGGAATGTATGGCACATGTATGTTCTAACCTTCTTCTTCTTTAATTGATTACCCTCCAAATTTTAGGACATATTCTAATCACTGGGGAAAAACTACATAAGTATAATAAAAATCTGATTGTTATACTCAAATGTCTTTCTCTACTCTTGTACAAACTATTTTTACAAACGCTTATTCTCCATATGCTTCATGTTAATCGAGATGATAATCTTATTGCTAATTTTCTTGTAGATGCAAGGGGAATTGGTAGGCTTTAAGCGATAGTCAAATATTTTAATAGCTGGTTGCTATCCGGGGCATTCCATTCTCTTTGTATGTCCAGGAAATAAAAAAAATGAATAACGAATTCCCATTTGAGAAAAAAGTATTGGAAAATTTAAGGGCATAACAAGCAATATTTCGAAAAAGGTTCACTCAACAAAAAAAATGTATATGACATAAATTGTGTATTTTAACGCAATCTACATTGTTTGTGTAGTAAAATTTTGTCTATCTCTTATCGTTTACCAGTTATGCAAAAGTCGTTCACAATGAAGAATACTTTTGGAGACATTTCCAGAAAATTTAAGATATACATTTCATTTGTCATAAAAAGATCTTAAACATATGATATTTTAATCAAACTCGTTAGAGCCATTTTTGAGAAAATCAAAATATTCCATGTAAAGGGTAATCTGGGGTGGGGGGATTTTCTTGAAAACCTTCGTGTCGCATCTCTGGAAAATACTGAACCGAAATACCAAGTTTGGGGTTTATCCGACTGTTCTTTTCTGAGGTATGCTGTTCAGAGACACACACACACGGACATGTTTCCAAAAATGCTCTTTTTTTGATTCAGGGGTCTCAAAACATATATTTCCGGTGAAATCTTGGTATCAAATTCTTGGGTGGAATACAATACTTCCCCTACTTACTATACGTAGTAGAGAAAGTAAAAAAGCTCATACTAAACTAAATTACATTTTTCTTAACACTTATTGTTTATTTTCATAGCATTATATTCATACAAAAATTAGTTTTCTATCTACGTCCTGTTAATTATAATAAATGGTAGAAATGGTTTCAATGTGCATTTTGTAGCAGGCATACGAGAACATTTAATACAGTACAATTGTTTTATGCTAAAGCCACGGATTGCGCGTATGGGTGTTTGCATGCTGGGGGTTTTTCGTTGCGCAACTCCCGCGTTACTCGCTCACGAGTGATAGTAACATGCATAATACTGAGTAATAACCTTGTTATAAGTGGTGTTGGAGTTGGTGTTCATCTGCGTGAAGACATTCCTGGCATATTCGAATGAACTTTCCATTCAAACTCATAAATTCTTCCTGCGTAATGTCCATAATCTCTATTGTCCTTGAGTTCGTCTATGGTGTGGGGATTGTTTCTATAAACATTTTTACTTTCTCTACTACGTATAGTAAGTAGGGGAAGTATTGTATTCCACCCAAAAATTAGATACCGAGATTTCACCGGAAATGCATGTTTTGAGACCCCCTGAATCCAAAAAAAGCATTTTTGGAAACATGTCCGTGTGTCTGTCTGTGTCTGTGTGTGTCTGTGAACAACATAACTCAGAAACGAACAGTCGGATAAACACCAAACTTGGTGTTTAGGTTCAGTATCTTCCAGAGATGCGACACGAAGGTTTTCAAGAAAATCCCCCACCCCAGATTACCCTTTACATGGAATACCTTTTGAAAATTTTAATTTTCTCAAAAATGGCTCTAACGATTTTGAATAAAATACCATATGTTGATGATATTTTTATGACAAATGAAATGTATATCTCGAATTCTCTGGGAATGTCTCCAACAGCATTCCTCATTGTGAACGACTTTTGCATAGCTGGTAAACCACAAGAGATAGAAAAAAATTTAGTACACAAAAAATGTAGATCGGGTTAAAATATACACAATTTATGTTATATACATTTCTTTTGTTGAGTGAACCATTTTCGAGATATTGCTTGTTATTCCCTTAAATTTTCCAGTACTTATACTTTTTCTCAAATTCGTTATTCATTTTTTTGTCCTGGTGAATGCAAAGAGAATAGGATACTCCACATAACAACCAGCTCTTAAAATAGTTGACTATCCTCAAAGGCTACCAATTTCCCTTGCATCTACACGAAAATTAGCAATAATATTAACATCTCGATATCTCGATTAACATGAAGCATATGGAGAATAAGCTTTTGTATAAATAGTTTGTACAAGAGTAGAGAAAACCATGTGAGTGTAACACATCAGAATTTTTTTACGGTTCCCACAAACAGATGCACCAATGTCGTCAATAATTTCCCTCCGTTAGAACATCTCGTTATCGTTTTTTAGGTGTAGCTTTTAGCGATGCCGTTGTCCTAAACATAGTAACCAGACGTTTAACAGTTTCTCTGCTTGGAACTGAAATACCAGATAATTTCTCCTAAATTGTCTATACACCTGTCCACATGTATCGTACATAAAAAAACCGTTGTTCAAGCCCGAATTTCTTGGCAGCCATTGCAGTGGAGTAATAACAAGACTTTAACACTCTTAAGCAAATCACACACAACACAGATATCTTGAATAAAGATTCATCTTTGAGATGTAAAAGTCAACTCTCTTTACAGCACGAACACAGCAGCGACTGAAACACAATTGATAGCGCCGCCAGTTGCGCATCCTAAAAGTACCGGGAACACTGCAGTACAGCCTACTACACATACAGCATGTCTATGGCCTCACCTTAAAACGCCCGCACGGTATTATATCCGTGCCTTCTTATACCTGCATGAGCCCAGAAGAAATAAAGGAACGGCGCATGAAATTGTGTTGGCTGAAATACTAGAAAATGCAAATGAACAACGGCGAATATTTAAAAAACCCCTAATGCTACGATAAAACTTATTTGTCAGCAATCAAGCAGCTTTGCACTTTTCCTGAAGTGAGGTTTTGTCTATTGTGTGATTTACCAATTATAAAACATTACATAAAATTTAATAAAAAAATCTGATGTATTACACTCACATGACTTTCCCTACTCTCGTACAAACTATTTTTACAAACGCTTATTCTCCATCTACTTCATGTTAATCGGGATAAACATTTGCAGACTCTATCTTATTGCTAATTTTCTTGTAGATGTAAGGGGAATATATTTTTACAAGGGCAACATAGAAATACAGTAGCCTTTAAGCACATACATATCTCTTAATAGCTGGTTGCTAGGTGCAGCACCATTCTCTTTGCCAGAGATTAATACTCTTTGCATATACAAGACAAAAAAATGAATAACAAATTGCCATTTGAGAAAATAAGTATTGAAAAATTTAAGGGAATAACAAGCAATATCTTGAAAATGGTTCACTTAACTAAAAAAATGTATATGACATAGATTGTGTATTTTAACGCGATCTACATTTTTTGTGTAGTAAACTTTTCTCTATCTCTTATGGTTTACCAGTTATGCAAAAGTCGTTCACAATGAAGAATACTTTTGGAGACATTCCCAGAAAATTCAAGATATACATTTTATTTGTCATGAAAATATCTTAAACATATATATTTTAATCAAAATCGTTAGAGCCATTTTTGAGAAAATTAAAATTTTCGAAAAATGTTCCATGTAAAGGGTAATCTGGGGTGGGTGGATTTTCTTGAAAACCTTCGTGTCGCATCTCTGGAAGATACTGAACCTAGATACCAAGTTTGGTGTTTATCCGACTGTTTGTTTCTGAGTTATGCTGTTCACAGACAGACACACAGACACAAACACGGACATGTTTCCAAAAATGCTTTTTTTTTATTCAGGGGGTCTGAAAACATATATTTCCGGTGAAATCTCGGTATCGAATTTTTGGGTGGAATACAATACTTCCACTACTTACTATACGTAGTAGAGAAAGTAATTAACGTTTACAGACTATTAAAGGAAAATGCAATACATCAACTTATTTGCCGTATTAATGATTCAAAATATGACAGCTGCAGCTAAATCGTTTTTGCCACTTTATAGAAAAGTAATGAACATATTTGCACCAAAGGGTACTTTAAAATGGGGAATTTTATTGAAAATATTTGTCTGGTAAAACATTCTTAGAGGCAGTCTTAAACTTGTATTCAATGGTACAAATCAGGGGCGGTTATTTATAGAAAAATGGTGAGCACAGAAAAAAATTATGTTGTGTATTGCAATTTTCTGCGAATCCATTGTTCATCTACCACAAGTTACACTTATAGAAGATTAAACAAACCACCTCCAGTTCGGAAGTAAATTTATATGTGGCATAACAAGTTGGTAGCTAGGAACCAACACGTGTCCATATGGTTAGAAATAGACTAAGGTTTTGATGTTATTTTATAACGCATATAGCATCAACCACCATAAAGGTTAAATCTACCTCCCATCCAAAGAAATGTAGAAATTGTTTCTGTCTTCTGCGGCCACTTAGATGTAAAATTTGAAATCTACTTCTTTTTGAGTAATATTATAAATAATAATAGCTAAAGTGGCAGTGAAAGGAGTGCTTATAGCGCAGAAATGCTGAATCTTCCCGACTACGTTCCCAGTAAAGTCGAATTTTTAGGGTTGTGGGAAATATAGATATATGCAACGCGCAAAATGCATCGAGGGGCACCTAAAAAGAAATGGAAATCGGGAAGAGTGCCAGCCAGACACGGCGGTATAAATGATCTCGAAGTAATTGCGAAAAGCAATTTTCCTAGTCTGGTTGTAACTTGTTATTTTCCTTTAAACGTCGTCATTAGAACCAAAGCTTATGTGCTATTTAGTTGATACATTGCATCACTTGTATACGCATTAGAGAGACTATTTCAGTATTAAAGAACCTTGTTTTGCTGAAATTTTATGACAAATATGGAAAATACGACATTTGTAATGATAGGTCTTAACAGTAAGACATACTCCCAGTTTATATTCATCTAACATTTCAAATAAGATTTCGCAGATGTTAAGAATAATTAATAGTGAGCAAGTATTAAAATAAATTACAAATAATTAATAGAAAATTATAATGCATCATAATGAATAACAGTAATAGGGTTTATCAGAGTCAATATTTTAATAATATAAAATGGCAACCATTTAAAGCATTGTAAGAAGTATAGGTTATGTTGTATTAAATAAAATATAATTTTGCTTAAATCAAAGAAGTTGATGTAAGGAACAGAGAAAAAGATTGCATCAGATAATAAATTTTGGAAACAAGCATTTGTATAAGAACCAATTAACGTTATGTATACCAAGAGACATTAGTAGTAAAGGCCAAAGCTTTTAAGATGTTAATTAACAATTCAAGTAGTCTATGTGGGGTTGGTTTTTCCGAGAATTAGGTAAAAGTGGTGAATTTATCTTTGATTAGAAATAGAAAGAAGAGAGTTACTTCTGGAAATGAAATAAGTTAAAACATACCAATAAGAGTTTGTGCGGTATATACAACAATTTTATATATCCAATTTCTACCTTGTACCTATAACAAAACATGTAATACTCGTAGAACCATTTATACAAAATATGTTGATCTAGATTAACATGAAATATAGACAAAAAATAAACCTTTGTATGAGTAGATGGTACAAATAAACGATAGTGCGTAGAGAAAGTCATGTGAACGTAGCACATCAAATCTTTTATAAAAAATTCCACTTGTGTGTGTGTGTGTAGGTATGAACACAATAACAAAAAATGAAATGTAGGGTGTACACCTAATCTTGCAACAACACAATGGAAAGGTTTTCGCTTAATTTTCCGACCTCTTCCCAAACTTCCCTTTATACGGAAACGTTTGGGCTATTAAAAAGCTTGTAATGATTTTTATTAAAATTTCGTAATACTGACATACTAATATAAAGAATAAAACATAGTATTAATAAATAAAGTCTACTTCGTCGAAATTAATTTTGTGAACCTTTATGTAGCTGGGAAACAGTAAGAGAGAGAGAGAGAGAGAGAGAGAGAGAGAGAGAGAGAGAGAGAGCGAGATAAAGAGAGAGAGAAAGCAGAGAATATACACAAAAATGCAGAACACATTAAAATGCAAAAATTGAAACCTTTTTCATAGCGTTAGCCGCTTTATAACTATTACACAAGTGTATATTTCCCCGGACAATGTTTGAAATTTGCAATTATGCATTGTTTCTTGCATCACAAGATCTGTTTACTGTGGCTTGGCAATTAATTTCTCTGTATTTATAAAGATTATTTCCACATGTTGCACGTAACTAAGCACTTATTCCATAATTTGAAGTAGTTTCTAGGTAAAAATGTATTATAAATGACGTGATAAGGATACAATGTCTGTTTATATAATACTATAATATATAACGGTTATACGTGAAGTTTTAATGGGTGTGAGCTTATTACAATATACTGCGTGAGTCTTTTCATCCTGCGGATGGGTAGCTAGGCAACCCTGCATTTTACAGACGATGCGAAATGTAGGTGCTGACACCGCATTCACCAGCCTGCCGATTAGGGCTACGGCGGTGCTCGTTAACGTGCTCTAGTAGTACATAGTAAGTCTGCTAGAAAGTTGTGCTAAAGGTTGGAAGTTCAAATCACACCTGGGAATAAATGAAAATGTTCTAGCAAATCGTGATTTCTTTCCGAATGCACTGGAAAGTGGATTTGCATATTCTAACAAGTAAGAATTTTTGCTTTAATGAAATTCACATAATTAAAATAATTAAGTGGAACGACACTTCCATGCTAAACTATTAGTTCTCGTTAAATTTATTAAACATAAAAAGTACCTTTAAGTGGCAGTATTTGAACCTGGGACCTTCACTACTGAAGACCACACACTGTTGCGCTACGAGTGCAAGTCACCGCACGTACAGCGGTGCAAAACAGTCATTTCGGCCGAAACTGATACGACGCGATGCAGTGGACAGTGTTTACGGCATAGTCTGTGCAACGCCGTGACTGTATAACTTCTCAATCCGCAGGCTGAGAAGACTCGCCCGGTATGATGTGATATATATTGTTTACCGAGTACGTTTGGCACCGGGGCAATATTCATCAAATCCGTAAACAAAATCATCAGAAAGTATTCTTTAATACAAACGAACATTAAATATATAGCAGGGAATTTTTCTACACTCATGTACTATACTCCTAAATAATTAAAAGTAATTGGCGACTAGGCGTGTGAGTAAATGTGACGAAGAGACAGCTAACAGTGAATGTATAGATCAGTTGAAGTTGCGTATGGGTTGCGAATGCATTTTACTTTCACTTCCACGTACCAAGTAGGTTAGAGGAAGAATTGCATTCCATCCAACAATTCGATACAGAGATTTCGCATTTTGAGGCATCATAAATATAGAATAAGCACTTTTAGAAAAGAAGTCTGCTTATTTGTGTTTGTGTGTGAGTGTGAATAGTGAAACTCGGAAACAAAGGTAAAATAAGCACCATACCTGGTATTTAAGTTAATTTTTTCAATTAGCTTTTACATGGAAAGGTTTTCGATGTTTTTGAATTTCTAAAAAAATGCTTTAACAATTTTGATTAAAATACGATACATTTAAAATATTCACATGACAAATAAAATGCATATGTTTAGTTTCTGGGAATAGTCTATGAAATTCTCTTCACAAAATCCTTAGTACACACTTACTACGGTATCCTTGTGTTATCAGCCATTTTCAAGAGATATATTAGTTTTTGTATGTTTCAATACTTTGTGATATTTAAAAGCGCTGTACACTATTCAGTTGTTTCTCGTGATGTAGGGAATTTTTATACCAGCGTAGAGTGACGGGCTTTTAAATAGTTGACTATCACTAACCCTTTTTTATCTTCAATGAAATGTGTGATGAAACTATTTATGTAAAAGTTAATCACATTTAACTTAGGTAGAGACAAGAATAAGCTTCTTCAAGAGTGTCTGGTAGAAGCGGTATAAAAATAAACGATAGTGGTATAAAAATTCCTTGAAAGTGATGTATCAGATTTTGTTTTTGAGCTTCAGTTTAAAGACTGAGACGCATAATTTGAGTAATATGTGTGAGATGACATGAGTAATATCAGTAGTATAGTAGTAGTAATAGTAGTAGTGATGGTAATAGTAATAGTGATGGTAATAGTACTAGCAATGGTAATAGTAGTAGTAGTAATAGTAGTAGTGATGGTAATAGTAATAGTGATGGTAATAGTACTAGCAATGGTAATAGTAGTAGTAGTAATAGTAGTAGTGATGGTAATAGTAATAGTAACTGTAATAGTAGTAGCAATAGTAATAGTGGTGTAGTAGTGATGGTAATAGTAGTAGTGTTGGTAATAGTAATAGTGATGGTAATAGTAGTAGCAGTTGTAATAGTGGTGTAGTAGTGATGGTAATAGTAGTAGTAGTAGTAGTAATAGTAATAGTAACTGTAATAGTAGTAGCAATAGTAATAGTGGTGTAGTAGTGATGGTAATAGTAGTAGTGATGGTAATAGTAATAGTGATGGTAATAGTAGTAGCAGTGGTAATAGTGGTGTAGTAGTGATGGTAATAGTAGTAGCAGTGATAATAGTGTTAGTGATGGTAATAGTAATAGTAATAGTAGTAGTGATGGTAATAGTATTAGTAGTAGCAGTGGTAATAGTATTAGTGATGGTAATAGTAGTAGTAGTAGCAGTGGTAATAGTATTAGTGATGGTAATAGTAGTAGTAATAGTAGTAGTAGTAGTGATGGTAATAGTAATAGTAGTAGCAGTGGTAATAGTATTAGTGATGGTAATAGTAATAGTAGTAGCAGTGGTAATAGTATTAGTGATGGTAATAGTAGTAGTAATAGTAGTAGTAGTAGTGATGTAATAGTAATAGTAGTAGCAGTGGTAATAGTATTAGTGATGGTAATAGTAATAGTAGTAGCAGTGGTAATAGTATTAGTGATGGTAATAGTAATAGTAGTAGCAGTGGTAATAGTATTAGTGATGGCAATAGTAGTAGCAGTGGTAATAGTATTAGTGATGGTAATAGTAATAGTAGTAGTGATGGTAATAGTAATAGTAGTAGCAGTGGTAATAGTATTAGTGATGGTAATAGTAATAGTGATGGTAATAGTAGTAGTAGTAGTAGTAGTAGTAGAGGTAGTGGCGCTATGTTGGTAGTGATATTAGTTGTGGGTAGTAGTAGTAGTAGTAGTAGTAGTAGTAGAGGTAGTGGCGCTATGTTGGTAGTGATATTAGTTGTGGGTAGTAGTAGTAGTAGTAGTAGAGGTAGTGGCGATATGGTGGTAGTGATATTAGTAATAATAGTAGTAGTAGAAGTAGTATTAGTAGTAGTAGTAGTAGTAGTAGTAGTAGTAGTAGTAGTAGTAGTAGTAGTAGTAATAATAGTGATGGTAGTAGTATTGATCTAATTTGTGTTGTCAAAGAAGCCGTGTTCTTCTGTCACCTATTGCTACATATGTAATAATTTGCCATCCGTGTAATACCGTCAGTTATGAACCCTCTTGATCTCAATAAACACTTGAGGGATAGAAATTATTATTAAGAAATTAGAGTTGAACAAGTTTAAAAGCAAGAATATGCTGAGCAAAGGAAACCTCGGTGCACACAAGCAAGCCATTAGAAAGAGCAACTCGAAAAAACAATAGCTGGTCGTTAAACAGCTTGTTTATTGACTGGCGCTTTATTTACCCTCACATTAGCGATCGCATTAAAGATCAAAGGCAATGTTCGGCTAAAGCTATTGCCTAAAGGAAACAAGGAATCCCATGAAAGCCCGTGGAGAGATCGGCCTGATTCATTTTGGGCCACGGAGTTGCAAACCAGGCCGTTTGGATATTCTATAGATGTTTTGCCTTAAAGGTACCGGGTGTGATTTGCGTGGCACTTGGAATACTGATTGCGTTCTATGCACCGAGGTATGTCGGCTCACGTATGTCATCCCCGTCTCAAATTAAATTAAACTTAGCTTTATTTATGGACGCTCCTTAACTGCTGTGATCCTTAGCGAATGCTTATAATGGGCACAATGACCGGAAATTTTGCACAGAGGCCTCTTTATTAGGCTTAAGGTCCTTTGACTGCCGTAAATCTACAACACGAAGCCATACTAAGGATTTTTAAGCCAGACATTCAGTGGAGTAAGCCTAATGATTCACAATGGATACGCTCATGGAATTCTTGGCTGTATGTATCTGGTTTACTTTATAACAGCACATCAGCATTCAAACCCTTAAATATACGATTATGTCTGTGAGAATGGGGTACGCCAATAGAAGGATTGGTTCTAAGGAGTGCGGCAATAGGTGGCAAAACATTGTTAATAGTTAATTATGCAACTAGTGGGGTATGAGCATCATTACCGGTCGAATGTGTTTGCAAAACGAGGCGTCGGCCGAGTTCGGTAATTACATGAGAGCGGTAATTATGCTCATCCCGCCAGCTGCATACATTTTATCCATGTTCTATTTAGTAATAGCTGGTTACCTAATCTGCGTTCATCATACGACAATTGGTTTCTAAATAACAACATAAATATTCAATAAACATCGTGATACTGATTCAATGTAAACAAAACCTTAGTTAAGTTTTTCCGTTGATTTTAGTAACGTTGGTCTAGAAACGAAAGAACTAATGTAGCGATACTAATTTGTTTACAATAACAATAGAACTGTATAGAATGAAGAAAAACGCTAATTCATTCTGAATAATGAGTGGTTCTGCAGAAAGTATCCCTTCAGATACTGAAAATTTCATTAATCACCAAAGATGTAGAACCACCTATCTTACTGTTTAAAGGGAGTAAAATTTGTCCCTCTCATCAATATTTAATTACAAGTTAATGAGTTGCTTACTCTTTAAGGAAGCAAATATCGCAATTAAAATTTCCCTGAAAATACAGTAAAGCTCATTGTCTACTGACCTACATGCATGAGCATATTGGTTTGAACAACTTAAGTACAAACTTAAAAGAAATTTCATATTTGTTACATCTTTGCTCTTATTATGTTTGCAGTGCCAATTCCAAATCTAGCTAATGTTGCGTTGTAGATCCAGTGATTGTTAAAGGATCTTGAATGAATATGTGCAAGAAAATTCAAACTTCTATCATAAAAAGCTTGACAAAGTGGATTTAAAATTATTTTTTTTATAAATTTCGATTTAAAAATAACAGCAAATAGCTTACAGAAACGTTGACAATAACAAAACCAAAAGTGGGATTCTACGGCAAATAGTTTCTGATATACGAAACTTAAACTGGACAAGAGAAGCGTGCATCACAATAATTAATCGTGTATTAAATGTATTTCTTTATGATGTGAGTGAAATGCACTTAAAATTATTCTGGAAGGTCCAAATATTAAAGTCACATAAAAATGAAAAATACATTTTACATCCATTGTGATATTTAATCTCCCATTTAATTTTCTTTCTTAATAAAACCAGAATTTAAATTATCTAACTTAGCAGTTAATTTCCAATTTTGTATTCTTATAAACTCGAAGAGTGTTACATAAGAAATTATATAACAGGTACTACATTATCCACCAAAGCTTAAACGTTTTATACTAAATGAATGTAAGCTTCTGATTAAGTATTTTATGTTTGTGCATCCTATACATTCTGTAATAATCTGGAATACTTACATCTGCATATAGTCTTCTCTCTAGTCAAACATATTGAATATTCTTGTTTAATTAAAGAATTTACCTGTCCTTTTATAACGTAAGTGACCCGGCACATTGTAAAAGTTAGGTCTGATTAGTTAGTTTAAAATGCACATACAATTACCTAAAAATCTTATTTGTTATACTCACATGACTTTCTCTACTCTTGCACAAACTATTCTTATAAACGCTTATTCTCCATCTACTTCATGTTAATCGAGATAAACATTTGCAGAATCTATCTTATTGCTAATTTTCTTGTAGGTGCAAGGGGAATGTGGTAGGCTTTAATCGATAGTCAAATCTTTAAGAGCTGGTTGCTATGAGTAGCATTGCATTCTCTTTGCATGTCCAAGAGATAAAAAAAATGATAAATGAATTCTCATTTGGGAAAAAGTGTAAGTATTGGAAAATTTAAACAAATAATAAGGAATATCTTGGAAATGGTTAAGTATATGACATAATGACATAAATTGTGTGTTTTAATAGGATCTACATTTTCTGTGTAGAAACATTTTGTCTATCTCTTACGGTTTACCAGTTATACAAAAACCGTTCAGAATGAAGAGAGCTTTTGGGGACATTTCCAGAATATTCAAGATATACATTTAATTTGCCATGAAAATATCCTAAGTATATGATACTTTAATCAAAATCGTTAGACATTTTTGAGAAAATCAAAACTTTCGAAAAAAGTTCCATGTCTGGGTTGGGGGTATTTATCTGACTTTTCGTTTTTGAGTTATGCTGTTCACAGACATATACAAACGGACCTTTTTCTAAAAATGTTTTTTTTTATTCAAGAGGCTTCAAAACATGTATTACCGGTCAAATCTTGGTATTGAATTTTCAGGTGGAATGCAATACTTCCCCTGATTCACATAAGACAAATAATGCCTCATGGGCTAATACGAAAATTATAAGCAATTTCTTGATGTTTGAGACGTAAAATACTATACTGAGTTATTAACTACTTTTATCCAAAGGTCAGACATTACTTTCAGGGAACTATATTTGTCCTCAAGGAGGTCATTTGAAAGCTCCTTATATTTCACCGAGTGCTTGTTTGAAAGAATAAGTAACTAAAACATGTATCAAATGTTAAATATGACAGACTGAAATATTTACAAAACCTCCCTTAGTTGCATCTGTTTTATTTTCCCAAATACTATCCCTTTGGGAGAAACATAATCAATACCTGTGCTCTGCGAGATAACTCTAACAGGGGCCCTTCCTTGGTTGATACAGTATTCATTTTGTACAATAAATTTCGTTTCATATATAAGGATATATTTCATTTTATTTGCTCTGCTGAAAGAGTCAATGACAAGCTCAGAAATCAAGTTAAAATAAACTGAGAACAGAGTAAGAGAAAGAAGGTTTGCAATACTCTACATATATCATATTATGAGCAATAAATATTCTAAGCGAGGTCGGGGAGGGGAGGAAGACTGCTTGGGGTTCTAAACGCTTCGTTGGGAAAGGAAACACGAGGCGAAAGCGACGCTTGCCATCTGCGAGAATGAAAACAAAGAAGTAAAAATATAACGGAGAAGGGCAAAGTGAACAAATGTGTGCGGTTTTGGAAGGGCGGAGAGTTTGGAGTCAGGAAGCAAGTGGGAGAGGACAAAAGTGTATTTTAAAGTAGCCCATAAAATATACCAGTCGGTTTTTGTTTTCATATTCAAAACTCTCATGTTGTTCTGAATTTGCGTCAAATTACCTTCTGGAGTGGAGTAGGGCTCCGGTATTTACGGTGCTCCAAGCGGAAATGCAGATATGCTCTCTGCTAGGCTCGGAACATCTGACAGACGTTGCTTTGCGTTTAGAACGAAAGAAAAACTCCGGCCGAGCTCCCTGACTTTATTTGGGCTCAATTGAAGCCTTTGGATTAAAAACTGAAGAGATTCGCAGCGGACTTAGCGTATGTTTATATTTCCATGTATATAAATGAATATCTGTTCTCTATATTAGCCAAATTTTAATGGTTAGTTTTAATGACATTTAGAAGGGTACACATTAAAATATTATGAAATATTATTATCCTATTAAATTAATATGTCAATAATATTTAATAAAATATAAATAAACGTATGTTGAGAAATTACATCACAAAAGTTTGCATTACTGCTGATAAATTTAAGAAGTGGTGTATTGATAATACTTTATTGGTTAACATGGATAAAACAGATTTTATTATTTATAATAGGTATTGAGCCGTATATATGTCATATGTTAAAAACGCAGATTTTAATGTTTCTAAGCTGCCAAATTCTTAAGTGTTTACGAGGATTCTGAGAGGAACTGCGAATAATAGATTATATCTGTGGACGACTTGCAAAGCTTTTAGGTTTTAAGACATTCTATGAACAGTAAAAGTCTTCTTAATGTATATATTTTCTCTTGAACATAGTATTACTTCTTTAAATATTTTAATCTGGAGTAGGACAACGAATATCATAGGGTGTTCATTGTTCAAAATGAAATTTTAAGGCTTATTGACTTGAAATCAAGAAAGTCCTTAAGAATGTATTTTAAATATAATAGGATTTTAACGGTAGCAGCAATCTTAAAAGTGTATAAGGCTGCACTACTTTATTTTAATAAAAAAGGGATGCACATTTGTAACTCAAAAGTATATGATCACAACATATGAAGCAAAGTGATATTCACATTTTTAATTATTGAACTTTTAAATATAATAAGTTTATTCTGTCAGCCAAGTTGTTAATAATTTACCAGCTAATATATTAAATATGGATAATCTCAGGTGTTTTAAATCTAAAATTAAATGTTATTTGCATGAGAAAGTTTTTTATTCTTGTAAGAAATTTTTGCAAACACAATAATTGTATGTTTATTGATCTTATTTGACAATATCTATCTATACAATGTATAACAAATGATGCAATGAACGATATGACAGACAGTACTGCTTCTTGTATACGGGATGGACCATTTAAGTTGAGACTGTACAACGTCTCCAAAACTAAGCCTTGTAGAAAGAAATATCCTGAATAAAAGTTGCTTGATATTATGGGGGAAAAGTAAATGCCATTATTCGTATTTTATTTTG
The DNA here is from genome assembly GCA_030765065.1 of Deroplatys truncata. Classification (NCBI taxonomy): domain Eukaryota; kingdom Metazoa; phylum Arthropoda; class Insecta; order Mantodea; family Mantidae; genus Deroplatys; species Deroplatys truncata. Next base: position 249,990,486 of record CM060981.1, read on the forward strand.
AGGACATTGTGATTGTCATTTTAGGATCAATTTAAATTGATCCTAATTGTACGTTCCCATTTAAAACAAATACATTGATCCTGTACCGGGAAATAGTCGTTGGGCGACATTTGTAGCGGAAAACGGTGCTGTGCGCTATTTGTAGCGCGAAATCGCCGATTCTTGGGTTGTTGTGGTCTTCTGCAGTGTTCTTCCTCGGCTGTTGGTGCTCGTCGGTTGTTGTGTATTCCATTCCTAACTATCTCTAATTATTAATTCTCAGGTTATAGTGGGTGAGGCAAGGTAAAAAATACACTGCAAGTAATTAATGAAGTTTATTCACAGTTGGAATAATTATGGGCGGCTAGCTTTTCCCATTATTATAATCCTACCACTTTAAATTAGTCAGGAGGGCAGCTATCTGCACACGCACTCCCACACTTGTGCACCCACGTGCATCTGTAACACCTCGTGTCGACGTGAATTCTTGAAGATCATTTAGAGAGAGAGTGGGCTCTGAGGCCTTGTCTGCCCTTATATACGGGAGCCTAGTGACGCTCACCTCTGCGTTTAAAATGTAACGACGTTCCCTATTGGTCCTCAGACCGCATTACCTTAACATGTACGAGAATGTGTTTCTTCAGATCCGTGCGCTTAAGCGTCATCTTGGAGCGTTGTGAAACCAGTTCCATATCTCCGTCCCTTTCTTTTCTCTATGTGTCTCTTTCTATTTATCCGTACCGTTATCGGTTCTCTGCCTGTTGGCTTGGTGAAAGGTACGCTCTTTAGACTTTCTTGGAATTTTGCTAGCTCGCCCGTTTCTTACAATCAGCTATGTGCAAATGTTAGTTGAATATTTTAACATGTTAGTGAATTATATTATTACTGTACAATTCTTATATGTATGATTCCCCTTTCATATGTACAATTCCTTTATATGTATAATATATCCCCTTTCAACACTAAAGTGTTCATCATAACGTTCCTCCAAACAAAACCTAACTAATGGCATTTACTTTCCGCTGTAATATCAAACAATTTTTATTGAAGACATTTCTTTCTACAACGCTTAGTTTTGGAGACATTGTACAGTCTCAACTCGAATGATCCACCCTAGATATGAGCTTATAAACCATCTTATTCGACATAGCATGGTGGAACTTTAAACCCCGAATGACGGACGAATTAATGCATTCCATTTACTTTTCCTCTTATGAAGCGATTGTACAGTGATGGAAACAGTTTTGTGTTGAATAATACCCCTTTTTGCACCTTACAACTGCAAAATTGTGAAGTCGGAATATTTCTAATAACGAAGTAAAATACCATTATATTCACAGAAATGATATGGAATACCGACGCATGTTGCATTTCTGATGTTCTTAGCCTCCCCCCGAGAATATCCCAGAGTCTGGAAATGTTATATAATCTGTAAATACTGTTTAGCGTTGAAGAAATTATTGGGATAGTTGAGTAATGTTTAGATAATCACAAAAGATGAACCATTTAACTTTTATACGTTTTCTTGGTACCGCAGTTATTTAATAACATAAAGGTTACACAGTTTTTACGCAATACGAAACCACTGGCATTGATATTCGAATATTCCCTAAATTCGGACTATAAATTTAAACCTATGGTCTGTAACTATCGAGGGTGAGGTGTTAATTATAATAATTATCGATTGTGTAGTTTCTGATGTAACTCAGGACACAATTTTCTCTCTTTATATAATCATTTAGCATTCAGTAGTAATGAACTTAATTACAACATACAGAGGGAGCAGCACAACTTTGAAATAACCATAGCTTTTGTTTTATTTTCACGCGCATTTTCAGTGGCGTAACAAAGAGGATGATTCCTTTCTACTCCATTACATTCTCAACAAAGGGTCAAAGATCGAACGGGATGGCTCAGGCGACAATGTCTGTGGCCCGCATTCTAGAGGTCCCAGGCTCGATCATCGGCGACCGCCCACTCTGACCCATAGGTTTATTTTGGGATTTACCCGGGTCGTCAGGCGAATACTGGAGTGGTTTCTTTCAGCCTCCGAATTTCCTGTCCCTCCATTTCGTTTCATTCATCATTCATCCCATTGGACTCTCTCAGGTCGGAAGTCTCGGCGATGGTGCTTTGCTGCAGCGTGGCAGGGGAAAAGGATGCTCTCTGTGAACTCTCTCCAGTCCTCGGCTTTCGCTACCTGCCGGGGTATCCGAACCTCCGTGAGCGGTGTTGGACAGAGTGTGGGGCAGGGTGCCCGGTCTGCCTGTCCGTTTCACCAGGGTGGTGTCTACTTCTGGAAACTTAGGAACCATGTCATTGCTATTCCGCCGCTCCTGGATCCGGTCTACCGGTGTCTCCTCTCGCCTCATCCTTCCTCACAAGGACGCTCCTTCGTAGGGCGTAGGCACAATATCCAATCTGGATCGGTGCGGAGTCCCCTCCGTTAAGGAAGATGATATAAGATATCATCCTCTTGGGTCTATTCATTTATGTCTTCATCATATTCGTGTTCTAATATTCAGATTTAGTCCACACCTTTTGGTCTTTTAGTCATTTAGGAGTTGAAATTATAATCTGCCACAATTATAGCGATTTTCTAAGGTGAAAGAATTATTATCAAAATCAATTGAATGGTTTCCGAAATCACACTATATATTCACACACATGCGAATTTTGATTCTTTGTACTATTGGTATAAATGTACACATGCACAAAAAGTAAATATGAAGAACTACATACAACTATAATTAGGTTTTGACATTTTGTAAAATTCTAACCTTTTTGTCGCCAATTCTCTAAACAATCAGCGGTGCTAATAACAACTACTGCTGTTCTTTAGCGCGAAACTTATGCTTAATGTTTCATTTTCTCGGATTTTGGTGTGAGTGTACACAAAAAACTATGCGTAATATGCAGCAACGTTTTCATTTAAAAAATAAAGTATTTTATTCCAAGTACATTCAAGATGCGCATACACGTGTAAGTAAACGTATTTACAATACTCGGTGATAGTGTGATCATATTTTTACTTTCTCTACTACGTATAGTAAGTAGGGGAAGTATTGTATTCCACCCAAAAATTCGATACCCAGATTTCACAGGAAATATATGTTTTGAGACCCCCTGAATTCAAAAAAAGGATTTTTGGAAACATGTCTGTGTGTGTGTCTGTCTGTGAACAGCATAACTCAGAAACGAACAGTCCGATAAACACCAAACTTGGTATTTAGGTTCAGTATCTTCCAGAGATGCGACACGAAGTTTTTCAAGAAAATACCCCACCCCAAATTACCCTTTACATGGAAGATTTTTCGAAAATTTTAATTTTCTCAAAAACGGCTGTAACGATTTTGGTTAAAATATCATATGTTTAAGATATTTTTATGACAAATAAAATGTATATCTTGAATTTTATGGGAATGTCTCCAAAAGTATTCTTCATTGTGAACGATTTTTGTATAACTGGTAAACCATAAGAGATAGACAAAATTTTACTACACAAAAATGTAGATTGCGTTAAAATACACAATTTATGTCATATACGTTTTTTTTGTTGAGTGAACCATTTTCGAGATATTGCTTGTTATTCCCTTAAATTTTTCAATACTTATTTTCCCAAATGGGAATTCGTTATTCATTTTTTTTGTCTTGGATATGAAAAAGTATTAATCTGTGGGAAAGGGAATGGTGCTGCACCTAGCAACCAGCTATTAAGAGATATGTATGTGCTTAAAGGCTACTGTATTTCTATATTGCCCTTGTAAATATATATTCCGCTTACAACTACAAGAAAATTAGCAATAAGATAGAGTCTGCAAATGTTTATCTCGATGAACATGAAGTAGATGTAGAATAAGCGTTTGTAAAAATAGTTTGTACAAGAGTAGAGAAAGTCATGTGAGTGTAACACATCATATTTTTTTTAATAAACCCTTGTCCAGAAACACTTTGTTTACGTACTACGTCTCTGCAAATGGAGCCCATAGGAAAGTTAGGAAAGAAGTAAAAATGAAAGAAATGAAAACTGTAATACTGTAAGTAAACAGATAACATTGTAATCAACTATCAAAGATGCTCAAAATGTCGACTTCGATACGTTTTATGCATCGTCTGGTGAAGTGGCGTCGACACCTTGGAAAGTTCAAACTTTGATTTATGACGTGTCCGCAGACGAAGTGCTGTTGTTAGGATGTAAACTGCCTCTCCAGTCTTGGAAACATGCTAGGGGCTCGGTGATACCTGTGGGGCTCAGCTTGTTGATAGAGCCGGCAAGCCTCTCTTGCATTCCTTTGGTCTTCTCCGTAGATGAGATGTATTCCGCGCTTGTATGCAAGGTCACCTTATTAATTTACCCTTGACCAGGTCACACAAATTATGAAACTGCTATACAGAATAATACTATAAACACCGTCGTTGGCTGTAGGTTTGGTAAAAGACTGATATACATTATTAACAACTGGTGGAGTGTTATTGGTAAACAATTCTTAACTAATGAATGCACTACTGCCTGGCACGGAGTCAACATTTTGTTTGCCACCCCGCTACCAGTTTCGGAGGCTCTAGCATGTAAACAAAGGTTTTCTAGACATTGGTTTACAACAAGAAATTATGATGACATGGCACACTCCTTCTATCATGCAGTCCTGAAAATGTTTCATTTTTAACACCTGTGTGTGTCTTTTTAGGAAACATCTGTTAAAATTATAGGCGTTCAGAGCTCAAAAATTTCGAGATTTTGCTTGATGAGTGGAACTACTCACAGGTGGGCTTTCTTCTAGCAATGAAGAGCAGATCGCCCAGGTTCAGCTGCGCGGAATGTAAATCACCATAGAACCTAGCCGCTTAACGCGCCTTCACCTGTGCGATGTAAATGGTGTAAAGATTGTTCGCAGCTTTGATTTTGTTTGTCCATTGGCGGTGTTTAGCTTCCTGCGCTGTCATTGGTCTCGGCGCGGTGGGCCATTGAACGGTCATCCGTCCAAGGGTGATCATACCCAATGCTGCTAACTTGGTCGGCCGCTTGTGTGGCTAATGAGGTTAAGCAGACCGGCTGGCAGTAAAACATCATAGGAATAAGGTAATGGTATTGCTTTGCCACACCAAACAAGTGAGAAGAGCACTGCTGTTCGATCACCCGTGCAGCAGTGACCTACCCTAATGCTGCTTAACTAGAGTGTATAGAATGGGTAGGCGTGACAGACCATCAGGCCAGGGGTCCCAAGGTGTCCTGCGCAGACGATAGTTTTTCCTCCTCATGGCCGCCCTGTGGCCATAGTGACCACGGGGTGTGCACCCGCTGGTTGGTATGAGTGGCAAGTTTTCCTTACATTATCTCCCCAGATGTAAGGGTGATCAGAATGTGTATGGAGGTTATGAGGCGGGAGTCTACGCCCGGTATCATAGAACATCCTTAATGCCCTTTCTGCAGAGTCTGGAGCCTGCGGATGGTAGTCGCTGCCACCGATCCCCAGACTTCACTGCCATATATGGCAGGGGTGGTATAGTCGCCCGATATAGGTATTGCTTGTGTTATAAGTGTGGCGTGACTGATCCCAGCCTTTGCCCTGACATGCGGGGTGAATGTGAACCCGTGGTTGAGGAGAACTCCGGGGCATTTGGCTGAGGTAACCTAGGGAATTTTCCTCTGCCGCAACCTCAGAGGCCGCTCCGGCCGTCAGCGACGACCCTTCGCCTGAAGAATAGCGGAGCTCCTCCTCGTGCTGATGGTCTTTCTCCACGTGACGTGTTCGGACGTCTCAGATTCCCAAGCTCCCTTAACACTCCGATCATAATGCCTAATAGTTCACTACTTTGATGGTCGAGAAATGACTCTAAATATCACTTTAGGCCAAAATATTAACGAGAAACAAAACACTTCAGCCACCTATCCCTGCAAATTGAATAAAACCATGTGGGACTCTTTGGAAGAAAAACCTATATCGTGAACTAATTTAACATTGGAGGGAAAAATCAGTTTTAAATGAATACTTTAATACACAGGTATAAAGGCAAAGGTACGTATTACGGAAGGACCCCCAAAACCGGGGAAGAGTTACAGCAAATAGGCCGCAATGCTCTGTTTGCTTCTAACGTGATCCCTGGGAGGGAGGTATGCGAGGAAAGATCCGAAGGGCGACTAGATCCGTATAACGAGGGGTGCAAGCATGAACCGGATCCCTAACATTTCCAGATAGAACGCATACGATGCCACCCTACCCCAACCCACAAGCCCCTAACCCCCGGCGGGGCTCACTCGGAGGCGGGTTCCGACTGAGTGGTACTGACGATGCCAGGTAGGAACCTCTACAAACGCACATCCAACGCCCAGCCGCAACCCGGCCGAAAACCGTCGCCTGATCCACAACCTTGAAACATTTGACAATGAAGGAGATGATGGGTACAAGAAATTGGGGAAGGGTCGTGGTAGAAGAGATACCACACTAGCATTCGCCTGCCAACCCGGGGAAACCATGTAAAAGCCATGGGTCAGGGTGGGCGGTTGCTGGGGATTGAACTTGGTAACGCAGGCGAATCTATAATGGATAGAGGAAAATTATTATACCACCGAGCTATACTTCTATAAAATGTTCGCATGCTATTTGTGAACTTTCCTTGTTGAAATACTCTATGTGAGTTGATATGCACTGTTTGCAAAGAGTTGCAACATATCCACCTGGCAAGGCTCTAAAGTAAGCGGTCATCTTTAAGCGTTGCACAACAGAAAAGCTAGCATTAAGTCGCTGTTACATAATCATATTATTCATAGATTATTCACCAATGTTGCAGAGCAGAAGACGCAAGATATTGAAGAGCTTTTTCCATTTCATTAAAATAGAGTTCGTAGCTTTGCCTCCAAACTTATTGCTCCTAATAGGCCTGCTCGATATTGCAGACTTTGTTATTTAGCTGCAAATTCCTCTTCTAATCCCAAAATATGTCTTGTCATAGATCTACATATCAGCTGGACATGAAAGCGTAAATAAGCCGAAGGCAGGATCAGAACATCCGCTGTGAGACAATACTTAACTTCTTTGTGATTCATTAAATTAATACTAATTGTGTGCTCTATTTATTACGTCTTTTTGTCTCTTTTAGAGAGTCATCGTCCACTATACGGAGGGGTCGTACCGCACAATGAAAGCATAAAGGTAATGGGTAAATGAAATCGGAGATCTAAAGTGCAGAAACTACATGCTATTCATCCTGAAGTTATAAAGCTCATGCCAGACAACGTGATTGATGGAAATTTTGATAATCATGGCCTACAGAGTGTGATACAAAAACGATATCCTTGCACAACAGAGTGGCTAGTGTCATAAATTTGAGATTCGAAAAGAAAATTACAATTTTCCGTATCAAAAATACAATAATTTTCATTTATAAGCGCTTGAATGGTCTTTCTGATAACAACAAACTTTCTACCTCGTTTCTCTAACAAAACGATTTGAACTTCATTAAGCATCAACAAACATGTGTTCCTGAAACAATCGCTGAAATAACATAAATGGAATTTATGCATCCCACATATAAACCATTTTAAATATTATAAAGGTGCTACATATAATAAAATGTATGGTATTTGGTTGTTAAGCAATTTAAAACTTTTCACGTTTCAGTTGACAGACGCAAATAAATCAAAGGAGGGATAATTTACTACAAGTAAATTTAACATTCTTTTCCTGTGCTTTCAGCATATAACATATCTTGACTAGGACACCTCATTAAGGGAGAGAAGCCTAGACACCCTGTCCAGAAAATCCTGTTCCTTTAGATTCAACTTTTAGGACTGAGATATTCGGAAGGGTATACAAACAACCACATAGGTTTCCTTGAACATGCCTACATAAATGGACTAGATTGAAGTATAGACTGCAGCCATGTAGGGGTAACAGCACATCACGATCACAAAAGGAATAAACAGAAAAGCTGAAGTTAAAAGGACTTACCATAAAGTCTTAGAGTTCCTTCTGCGCGTCCTAGCGAGTTGGTTGAGACACAGTTGTATGTACCAATGTCAGTACCCCCAAAACTGCGGATCACCAACCACATGAACACTTTGTATGTTGATCGATTCTCCCGGATGGAATACTTTGGCCTGAAACAAACAAGTTTTGACCTTATTTCATAATTCATTCAAAACAAACCACATTGATAACAAGACAGCTTAACGAGTTTTGGAATATCTTAACTTTAAAGTGTTAGATTCTAGAAACTTTATGACACCTTTCCGGCAATCACTACGATCAGGAACATGAACTTTTTAGCATAATATACAGGGTTATTCAAAAAGAAGGAACAGATTTTAAATATTCATATTAATGAACGACAATAGATAGCAACACATACGACACATCATTGAATAGAGGAAAGCTTAAAGTTTTAAGCCCTCACCTATTAGCTTCATTCAGTGCCTACAGCGGCGCTGGGTTTGTTTACGAGAAAATGGCAACGCCATAGGAAAAGTTGTTTTGTGTGCTGCAGTATGCAAAGAGTGAATCCATTGTTTCATTGCAGCGTGCATTTCGTTGTAAGTTCAACAAAGAGCCACCTCATCATAAAAATTTTACAATTGATACAATAAATTCGTAGAAGATGTTTGCGTATGCAAACGGAAAAGCACTGGTCGTCCTCGCATGACAAATGGTGCTCATTTTGAACATATAAAAATTTTGGAACTTTCCTGTATTCAGTGATGTATCGTATGTGTCACCATCTACTGTCGTTCATTAGAAATAAATATTTAAGGTCTGTTCCTTCTTTTGAATAATCGTGTATTTAAAGTTTGCTTATGAAGTAAACTGAAGTATTTAGAACCGCTCAAAAATGTCGTTCGTTATAATTTATTTATTTCTTAAGGTTTATTCTATATTAAAAACGACTTGAAATTCCACAGAATATAATTGTAACCTTTTATGCTTTCGATTCTAAATCGCTGTGTATTGGCAACAGATTTATTGTAGCTAATACATTTTACAAACATAAACGTATACATCAAATTACGTTCAAATCTACTCAATATGAGAGTATAATAGACTATTTCCTACTCCCGAAAGAAATAAAAAATGTCTGTAGGGATGTAAAAATAATAAGAGGGGCAGAACTAGCTACAGATCACTTTCTCCTGGTGGCAGATATGACCTTCGCAGGTGAGAGATGCAGGAGGCGAATGGGCTACCAGAGAATAAGGTGGGAAGAGCTGCAAGAAAAAACTAAAAGAGAAGAATTCTTTATGAAGTTGGAACAAAAATGTGGCGAAAGAAGTATTCCTGAGAAAGAAGAAAATGAAGTAGAGGCTAAATGGAAATCCCTTAAGGAAGATATTCTGATAGTTGGTGAGGAAGTATGTGGTATGAAAAAAGTGAGAGAAGGGGTCAAGGCAACTAAATGGTGGAATGAAGATGTACAAAAAGCCGTGAAGGAGAAGAAAAAAGCTTGGAAACAGTACTTAACCACCAAAAATATAGAGCATAAAGAAGAATATGATAAAAAGAAAACGGAGTGCAAAATAGTGGTGAAAAGAGCAAAAAGACAAACGTGGAAAGAATTCGTGAGAGTATGGAAGATAACTATATACATGACAATAAGAAATTCTGGAAGACCATGAGATATCTAAGAGGGAAACATGGCAGAAAAGTGTATAGTATAAAAGACAAGGAAAATAGATTGAAAACAGAAACACAGGATGTACTAGAGGTATGGAGCAGGTATGAAGAGAAATTTAGGAATGAGCCTGTTATGATGGAAACAGAGATCAATTGGGAAGAAGAAGGGACAGATACAGATATGGACAGGGATTTAGAGATTGATTACTGGGATGTACAGATAGCAGTGGGGCAAATGAAAAGCGGTAAGGTAGCTGGAGTAGATGGAATAGTCCCCGAGATGATTAAAGCCGGAGGTAAAACCATGATTAACCAGATGAAGGAGTTGTTTAGAATAGTATGGAGAGAGGAATATATCCCGAATGAATGGAATCAAAATATTGTAATCCCCATATATAAAAAGGGAGAGTCTTGTAAATGTGAGAACTATAGAGCAATTTGCTTAATAAGTACGGTCATGAAGTTATATACAAGGATTCTGGAAAGGAAATTGAGAAGGTATGTGGAAAAGGATTTAGAAGACGAACAAGCAGGTTTTAGACCCAGTAGACAGACTCAGGACCAGATATTTGCGCTAAGAATCATCACAGATAAATGGATAAGTAAAAATAAAACAGCATACCTTGCATTTTTGGATCTACAAGCAGCCTTTGACGCTGTACCAAGAGTAGAGATATGGAAGGCACTATATAAGAAGAAGGTACCCTTAAAATTAATAAGGGTAATCAAATCTACATTTAAGAATGTAGAGGGCATAGTAAGGCTGAAGGGCAGAGCATCAAAACCTTTTAAGATAGAAAAAGTTGTTAAACAGGGAGATAGTTTAAGCCCATTATTGTTTACAGTATTTTTGGATGAAGTAATGAAAACTTGTAAAATGAGAACAAGCAAGGCACTAGTGGGAATGTGGAATTTAAGACCTATATACTGCCAAACTTTAGCTTATGCAGATGATATCGTGCTTATATCAGATTCAGAAAATAAATTACAACAAGCAATAATAGAATGGATAGAAAAATTACAGGAAAGGGGGATGACGGTTAATCTTAATAAGAGTAAAGTAATGATGGTAGCTAGGACAGAAGACCAGATAGAGGAGATCAAGATAGAAAAAGAGGGAAGGCAGTTAGAGTTAGAGCAAGTGGAAAGCTATGAGTATTTGGGAACAGTAATAAACCAAACGGGTAAAATACAAGAAGAAATAAGAAAGCGTGTAGAGAAAGCTACTAAAGCGTATTATACACTAAGTAAATGTGTTTTTGGGAAAGAAGAAGTAGATAAGAGGACAAAAACTAAAGTATATAAAACAGTTATAGAACCAATACTTATCTATGAAAGTGAAAGCTGGATAACAACAAAAAGTGAATTAAGCATGGTGAATGCAACGCAAATGAAATGCTTAAGAAGAATAGTTAGAAAGACACGACAAGATAGAATAAGGAATGAAAGGATAAGAGATGAACTCAAAGTGCCATCGGTAAATACGAGGATAGAAGAAAGACAGTTTACATGGTATGGACATGTAAAAAGAATGGATACAGACCGGAAAGTACGCCAATTTTTAGAAGCAAGACCATTAGGAAGGAATCCGAAAGGAAGACCAAGGATAACCTGGGAAGAAGTGATTAAAAGAGCGGTGGCTAAAAGAGGAAAGACTTGGGAACAGTTTAATAGACTGGTAAAGGATAGGATGGAGTTTAAAAAATGGATCCGAGGCAAACCCCTGACACCTCGATAGTGGTAGAACATTGAAGTTGAAGAAGAAGAAGAAGAAGAAGATTCTAAATTGCCTTAGATACCTAAAGTAGTATTCAAACCAAAACTTGGGAAACGGAAATACATGTTGACTTTCTCTACCACATACCTACGGTAGGTATACAAATTACTCACCAAAACTCCTTATGAAGATTTCACCAGAAATACCTGTTCTGAAGTCAACTAGACAAAAATAATTTTTGAAAAAGATTTCGCACGCGCGTGTGAACAGTGGAAAAACAACAAACTCCCATAAATAACCAATTCCATATTTCAGTTAGCTACTGTTTAAGTATGCCAGAAGAAAATTTGAAAGAAAATATTCCACCATATATTATCCTTTACATGAAATATATTTCGTTTAATTTTGGTTGTTTCAACGAGTTTTTATAAACTATCATATGTATTAGATGTCTGTACGACTGTCTCCAGCAGTCCACTACACAACAGCCTGCAATATAGTTCCAATTATATTTGCAATACTAATAAAATGTATGTCCTGAATTTTGTGTAAGCAGCTTGTGAAGTCCTCTTCATTCTGAATGTGTTATGCATACCTTTGTATAACAAAAGGACATGGACTTTTTGCATGAGAACCGAGAGGGACGGCTCAGCGACGTCTGTGATCCATATTTGGGAGTTTCAATTACAATAGGTATAAATCTGTGATTTGCTCCACAAATTTCTGAACATTGGCCATAAAATACTCCGGGACGATTAAATCAAAATGTTCCCGGTGTCGATCTCCGGCGACCGCCCCTTCTGACTAATGTGTTTTCTCGGGATTTTTCCGAAAATGGCTTATTTCAGCCCCCTTTTTTCCCTCCAATTCTTCATTTCATTCTTCATTCCGTTGGTCTCTTTACAGGGTCGGAAGTGTCGGCGATGGTTTTCGGTGCAGCGGGGCCGGGGAAAAGGATGTTATTTATAACTCTCTCCGTTCCTCGGCTTTCGGCTGGCTGCCGGGGTATTCAAGCCCCCTTTAAGGTCATTGGACCCCTTGTGGGATGGGTTCCCCGGGCTGCCTGTTGTCTGCCGGTGTGTCTATATCTGAAAACTTAGGGATCCTGTCATGCCGTACCGTCGCTCCTGGTTCCGGCAGCCCGGTGTCTCCTTTCGCCTCATCCTTCCTCCCGGGGAACCCCCTCATGGGGCGAAGGTACAATATCCACTCTGGAGCGGTGCCGAGTTCCCTCCGTAACTGAAGATAAGGTAGTGCACGAGAACTGTAAAGTCATACTTTTTGTTGTAGCATAATAGGAAATTTTCAAAATATTCGTCTTTAAGTTTTACCAGGTTGAATTGTCATGCGGTATCTATAAAGCATCTTATTTGATTATTCTTTTTTTTCAGACACGAGTAAAAAATAAATTAACTCCAATATAGAAACACTGCGTCTTTTTCCTCGTATGATACACGCAACTAAGTCAATAATGTTGTTTAATTTGACACTAATAAAAAATTTGTCATGAGTCACGTAATATAAATAAAGGACTTGCTTTTTTTGTACTTTCTCCACTATGATGGTAATAAGGGAAGCATTGTATTCCATCAAACAATTCCATATCGAGATTTCACGGGAAATACATATTTTGAGGTTCCCTGAATAAAACAAATGTTGAAAAAGATCCTATGTGTAGTGTGTCTTTGAACAGCTTAAATCAAAAACAAAAATTCGGATAAATACCAAATTTAGTATTGAGTTTAGTATCTCCAAAGGATGCGACACAGGATTTTCAAAAAAATCTCCCTCCCCAGATCCCTAGACTACCCTTTAAAAGGAAAATTTTTGGAAAATTTTCATTTTCTCAAAATTAGCTGCAACATTTTGATTAAATTATCATATGTTTAAGATATTTTCATGGAAAATGAAATGTATATCATCAATTTTCTGGGAATGTCCACTAAAATATTCTTCATTGTGAACGACTTTTGCATAACTGGTAAACCGTCAGAGATAGACAAAATTTTACTACACAAACAATTTATGCCGTATATTTTGTTTTGCCAATGAATAATTTGCGAGATATTCCTGGTTATGTTTTAATTTTCGATAATTAATACTTTTTCTCAAATGGAAATTCGTTATTCGTTTTTTTATGTCCTGGACATGCAAAGAGAATGGAATGCTCCACTAGCATAATGGAGCATTCCACTCCATTAGCAATAAAGTAGTTTTCGTAAATGTTTATCTAGATTAAAATGAAGTAAATAGAGAATAAGCGTTTGTAAAAATAGTTTGTACAAGAGTAGGAAAAGTCATGTGAGTGTAACACATCAGCTTTTTTATGACTATAATGTATGAGTTGAAGCTGTAACGGATAGAGGAATCGTGCAGACGTATCAGAGTTTTAGCAAAGGTGTGCCGTGTGCTCTTATGAACAGTAAGCTTAACAAGCAAAACTTGTGATAAAGACTGAACTGCACAATCACACCAGACGCTATTTGAGAATGCTAAGTAAAGACAACCTTTATATAAAGCATGTTCATTTTCATTTTCTCAGGTGCGAGTCTTGCCATTTTTATTGCAGCTTCAGTGTTTGAGATATTGGTATGGCGTATTAAAACTCAAGTAGAATTTTTTCAATTCTCCCTAAGAGTAGATAAGTTCGAATAAGAGAAGATAATGTATAGCCCATATATGGGTACACGTTGAGTCAAAACATTTAATATACGATTATTTTTCCCCTTATGAGCTTCTTATTTACAAAAAATGATTTACATCCAAATAAGAGAATATTTTCCCCCTCTATTTTATTTTACGTCGCTTTGACTCCCTGGTCTGTTGGTGGATAACTCCTAGAACGATATGTGATGGACAGTTAGCCTTCTAGGTCTCATCCCTGCAACCACTCGCTCCGTCACGTGTCACAGAGACCCTAGCGCATAGCTACCGAATCTTCTGGTTCCTGCCGTGCAGACGGCATTAGTCCAACCACCGCCCCCATACAAAGGCGGACAGTTAGCGTTGTAGATCTCATCCCCGTAACCACCGGCTTCATGCCGTGCAGACGGCATTAGGGTGCCGTCCAGTCCAACCGCCGTCCCCACACAGAAAGGCGGACAGTCAGCCTCCTAGGTCTCATCCCTAGAAATGTCATCTTGCTTGGTCACGTACCCACAGAGACTCTCAGCGCATGGCAGCCAGATTTTCTGCTTCGTGCCGTGCAGATGACGTTAGGGTGCTGTCCAGTCTAACTGCTTACATTGTCTATAGATAGATGGCATAGCATTCGCTATTACCACTTATTTTTCATTTTACTATTGTTTTAGGCTTAAGGTGGAACTTTGGGTAGCGGTATTAAATATCCAATCCGGCATTTACCTTAGCGACTGAGGAAAACTACAGATTGGTCGGCCCATGGGATTTGAACCCGGGACCTTCCGATTGCGGGCCACAGACTTTACCGCCTGAGCCATCCCGCTCGGTAGCAGAATATTCTTTTCTCATTGTGCATGTAAACAATGTGAAGCCATTAATATTATGATCGAGCAATAAACATAAAAGCACAACTTTATGTAGAAGGATAGAATATACGAAGGAACACAAAGTTGTGTGTTACACCTAAGATTTGTTATTTTAAAAACAAAAGAACTTAAGGAAATGGATTTAAAAGTTCTACAGATCTATATCGAATCTATAAATTTGAGGAATGCATATTAGTGTACATAATTTAGGACTGTGTTGTTTTAAAAGTTGTAAGTTTGGAAGAAAAACTCTGATTGTAAGGAGAATCTGTGCAGTGAATTTAGACAAGAAATGTTGTTGTTTTCTAATGTGCTGCATTTGACACTAAAGTCATTAGCAGTGTTGTTATTCAATAGTTTGCTGCCCTGCAATCTTCACTTTGTAATGCAATTCAATTTTCCAGGTGGTTCGTCCATATCCTTTGCTGTATTATTGCATATGATGCATTTGGGAGATGCGAAGATGTTGATCCGATGCAGAAATGCAGCAAAAGATAAAAAGCAAATAATAGGAAATTAACAGACGAGTTTTATCCGTCTTTTTAGTGCTAATGCATGAATAGAATAAGATTAAGATATTTTATTTTATCTCATAAGCTCTCCTTAAATATTATTTACTACAATCCTAGATGCTTTGGTTAACGCGCTTTTACTTTTGTGTATAGTTATGATTGGACAGTAATTTCTCGATAACCATAGACACTGCTTATATGAAAGCGTCCTCTGTCTGCAGGGTTTTCAACATGTTTATAATGGTATAATTAATCATGGCGGTATTCTATAACTTGGTTTGAATTCCGAGTTCAATTGGTAAATAATGTAAGAGAAAGCACATCTATTTTCTCATAATTTAAATTTTGGTGTTTTTATGTACCTTTCTCAAAGATTTAGTAAGCTATGAAGCTAACATTTTAACAAAAGATTAATATTGTTATGGTTTGTACAATAGGCTAAAACTAATTTTCAGTGGACTACAGAAAATGATTAAACTTATTTTTTGTTCTAAGATTTTCAGTAAAATATACGCGTTATTGTTCACATCTTCTTGATAAAATGTCTGAATTAAAAGTTATAAATAATCTTGGCCCTCTGTACACCTAAGACTAACACAGTTACCTATGAAAGCTTGCGTTTGTGTCTTATAATACAAAAGTGCACCTAAAATTAAGTAATTTAAATCGCCTATATAGGCAGTACAGAATCAACTTACGCATTATACATCCACGGTCATAACTAGTTAAAATAATGAAAAATAGATTCATAAATCATAGAATTACTATATCATGTTATTATTATAGGAATGTGAGCTGTTAGATAAGCGGTAAAATCCCAGTGAAACATGCATTTGCAATTTATGCCCTACATGCAACAATATTGGTGATAAACACATAAAACTTACGCGAGGGACATAAATGCATAATTAAATATCTGCATAAACGTGATAACTATAGAATACTGAAAACAGTTATTACAGTGCAAGCATTCTCCGAAAGAGGGCATCTAATTTGAAAACTTTAAGTACTGTTACTTTTTATAAGTTTAATTTTATTTCACTCTCAGAAACTCGTAAAATGAAAACTTTAGGATACGGATATATAACTTAACACCTGTTTGTGGTAGTTATCTGATACTGGATCTCAGATTTTATTTTTAAAAGGTTAACAATAGATTTTGCAGTATTTAAAATGTTGGTTTTTACGCTCATTAAGGTGAGCCAAATAACTATACAGAACTGAAATATCACTGATGTTGAAATTAAGAATAAACTAAAAGTATATGAGAGGACTATAGAAAATTTAGT
The DNA here is from genome assembly GCA_030765065.1 of Deroplatys truncata. NCBI lineage: Eukaryota > Metazoa > Arthropoda > Insecta > Mantodea > Mantidae > Deroplatys > Deroplatys truncata. Next base: position 250,007,094 of record CM060981.1, read on the forward strand.
ATTTATAGTATGATTAGCTTAAGACGAAGAATAATAAATCTTTCTTCTGCTTGTGGTTACACAACTGGGCGAAACTGTCACAGGCAGATATCAGCGCCTCTTTCTTTCGTTAGAACTTTACATAACCACACCCTCCCGATTTTGTAAGCGCCTTTTATACCATGCTACCCCTATTCACTTCAGATCGCTATCCCCCAACAGTGGTGCCTAATAAGGTCAACAAAGGACATTGAAAATTAATTCTGTGTTGTAATCACCGAGTAGGTATTAATGCTGTAACTCCGAGCACCAGATTACTGATAAGGCATTGGAAATAATGATAATAAAAAGAACTATTCCTTAACTTTATTGGCCTTTCTTCCGCCATAATATTCCGTACTAGTTTGTAAATTTCTGCCTATAATATTGTGATGCAACTATGGCTCAAGCTATCATCAACTGGTTGGCGTTCTGTGAGCGAGGTTGGACGATAGTTGTGAAATAGAGTGAGTGCTGCTACTGCGAGAGGTTAGAGAGGTCTTGTGTTCCACTCATTACAGGGTAAACTATCCAAAGAACAGGTTGCTTCGCGCATATTTCACTACACCACGTAGAAAAGTGAAGTGAGAGGGAACGATTGAACTACATCACTATAGTGACAGTGAAGAGTAGGCAAAGCTACAAAATAAAGGATATTTTCTACGGAATCATTTTATAATATTTTGATAATTCTGAAATACCAATATCTGATAATTTATTCTTAAGAATAACGTGATGAATAAAACCCTACTTTAGTTACTCATTTATTCTTTCAGATTGGATCTACAAATTGTTCACTTACAAAGTTATATCTGTAATCACTTATTGCTTATCATAATAAACATCCGCTCTCAGTGGAATCAAGAAGCTCGGTAGAATTCCACCAATATCTGATAAAATTTAAAAGAGAAAAGCAAAGAAAAATATATCATGTGATGGATTCACATGACGCTCTATCGTTTATTAGCGAGTGTACAAGCTATTCTTTCTAAGGTTTATTTTCATATCTACTACGTTTTAATCCAAATAAATCTTTGCAGAAATAACTACATTACACATTTAGTAATAGAAACAAAGAGAACAGCGATAGTCGAATGTATAAGAACTGGACGCTATGTGCTAGGCTTAAAATTTCATACTGTTTCCATGCAATCGTGAGAAACAACTGGAGTTGAAAGGACTTTAAGGAATGACCAATAAATGAATATTTCGAAACATTAATAACCGATATCTTATAAATGGCTAATTTTATAGAAAGCTTATTTGAAATAAATTGTGCGTTTTAAAGAGATCTACATTTCTTGTGTAGTACGTTTTCGTCTATCGCTTAACGTTTACCAGTTATACAAGATTATACACTGTCGTTTGTGAAAATTTCAACACCAAGAAGGAAACGCATGAATTCAATGAATTTAATGCCACAGGCTTCGGTACAAAACAAGTAACAAATGATAAACTTTTCAAATCTATATATGACCTTTGAGCCCTAATATTCAGTATTTCTATGCGCTGCAATAAGAGCTGCTATCCGCCGTGGCATTGAATAAAAAAGTTTCTGAATAAGTTTCTGGGGGATTTTCCTCCACGCAGTTTGTATTCGAACCCACAAATCCTGACACTGACTGCTGGAGGACCGTGACGCACCAGGTGCCCACCAAGCATATCCCAGAAATATTCGATGGGCGACATGTCACGCAAACGTGTAGGCTAGGGAAGCAATGGTATCCGTCGCTCTTCGAAGAAGGTTTGTACATTCCTCGCAATATTTGGCCGGGCATTGTCCTGTTGAAATGTGGCCTGTGGAGATGTCTGAAGCACTGGGAGTACCTCAGGCTGTACAACCGTTAGGTACAGATTGCTGTTCAAAGTTCCCTCAATTCGTAGGAAGGGAGATCGGTTGTTGTACCCAATGGCGCCCCAAACCATCACACCTGGTGCTTGTCCGCTATGCCGCTCAACAATGCAGCCCTCCAGGTTGCGCTCACCACGGTACCGCCTGACACGTATGCAGTTATCACTGTAGGACACGTTGAAGCGGGACTCGTCTGAAAAGACTACATTTTGCCACTCAGCACCCCAGTGACGGTGTTCACACGCCCATTGCAGCCGGAGGAGCTTGTGGTTTCTGGACAATGGAAGCCGACGTAACGGCATGCATGCAACCAGTCCAACCTGCAGCAGATGGCGATGAACCTTTGATGCAGATAAGTTCACACCTGTTGCAGTGCTTTAGCCGCGGGCCAACACTGTGGATGAAGCTGTACGGTCGGTTGTGGCCATGCGGACAAGATGGCGGTTGTCACGTGCTGTGGTCATGTTCCGTGGTCCAGTACCCGCTCTTCGCTGCGTACGACCTTCATCTATCCACTGCTTCCACACACGCATCACTGTCATCGCAGCATGCCCTGTACGAGCCGAAATGTCACGGTATGACAAATCCGCTTCCCGGAGATCGATCATTCTGCCAAGTTCAATCTCACTCACATGCCGATATGGCTCCCTTTGACGTCGACGAGGTATACTGGCATCTGCTATATTGTTTCCACCTTGTTTGACAGCTCTGCACTGGCTACACTGGGCACAACACTGATCTTGTCGGATCGACACGAGAGGGCTCTGCTCGGCCTACTTGTACCCCATCTCTCTGCAAACCTAATCACTTATTGCTCGCATACTCTTCTTTCTACACTTGCACCAAGTTTGGAGTTATTCGGGAAGTTCTTTCCTGGTGTTGCAATTTTCAGAACGGCAGTGTACAAAGTTCCTTCCAAATAAAGAGGACTTTAAAGGCTATTCCTAGAAAATTTAAGATATATGTTTTATTTGTCACGCATATATCTTCAATATATGGTATTTTAATAAAAATAGTTATTTTTTAGAAAATCAAAATTTTTGTAAAATGCTCCACGTAAAGGGTAGTTGGGGAGGGGATTTTGTTGCAAATCTTCTTCTCGAATCCTTGGAAGATACTGAACTTAAACACGAGTTTTCTATTTATCAGGCTTTTCGTTTTTGAGTCATGCTGTTCGCAGGCACACCCACTCACCTCGTATACTGACCTTTTTTCTAAAAATGTTTATTTTTATTCAGCGATCTTCAAAACATGTATTTCTGGTGAAATATCGGTATCGAATTTTTGGGTGCAATGCAGTATCTTCTCACTCTATGTGTGTGTGTGGTAGAGAAAGTAAAAATGTTGTTTAAGAAATTGGTAATGATACGAATATATTCAGAAACATATTTCTCACAGTACGTTTTTTATCTCTTGTGGTTTCCCATTTATACAGGGTGCTCATAACAAGAAAATATTCCTTATTGGCCGGAAATTGGGTTTTCCCATCCCAGAGATTACTATTCATAAACGTCTGCTTTGAAGTGGAATTCACCATCAAATGACAGCCAAGAAAGAAAGCCTCACCTACCACATAAGATAAGAGTGCGTTCGCTCTTCCTTACCTTCCCATTCCACACGATTTCTGACAAAACCTTATTAGGATGGACGAGTACGTGGTTTTTTTATGTTGTCGGAAGCTCATAACCTTGGTGACTTGTTACAGCTTCGGACACGTGATACCTACCAACAGAAGTGGGTGAATGAGTGTAATATTCTGGGTCCAGAGGCTGGAGAATTAGTGTGGATGTTTACCCGAATAAATTCCGAAGAATGCGCTACCGATTACGTAGGTGGTTAGTTGTTCTCTGTTTGAGCAATGTACTCTGTGGAAGAATGCCTCAAATATATATGGTGCACGATAATACCAGTGACCACAAATTACGAATGGGTAGCAAAAAACTGCCATCTGAGGTTTCGCCGCTTCCATTGCCGACTAAACGGTTTAAATGTGATTGAGCATATATTGGTTCTAATGTTGGAAATGGGATATTCAAAGAGTAGCCATTTCGACGAGCCAGGTTATGGAGGTTGCGTCCAGAATAACTCACAATCTAGTAATATCTCTATCAATCAGGTTGAAGTAGTGGGCAATAATGGGTGTTGATCCAGTTACTAAAAGCCTGAACCTGTCTTCCTCTGAGTTTTTTGTTAAAATTTCACCTCGACTTCCTATAACTCTGATCTTGAAGCAAAATATTTCGACAACAATAAAATTATCAATAATTATGGTAATAATACAAATAAAATCTACATAAATATAAAATTATTTGATAAAATAAAAATAATACGATTTATATTATATAAGAGATATAATTGCATTAATTATTGTTATTTGTATTAATATTCATAATGCTGCAAGTAAGTATTGCAGGAATAATAATAATACAGAAAATTAGAAACAGAAAGGAGAAATATCAAAGAGATGAACGTAAACAATACTATGTGATAAGCTCTCTTAAACGCGGAAAAATGCTGCTATATTGTGATATTGCATATGGAGTGTTAAATCATAGCTTTAAGTTCATTTTGCAGCACGCAGATGAGCCATGTGGCTGAGCTCATTTTTCTGATATCATACACATATTGTGTCCGGTTATGAATAGGACCCGCCCAATTCAATCCGAAAAGAGCGAACTGGTAATTTAAATCACCGCTGCTCACGCATAAGCACGCTCACTCGCACATCAGACCTTGAGCATTGGAAGTAACCTTCAGAATCAAATAAACATTTAGTGTGCTCAGTCGGGAATCAAACCTGTTACTCTTGTCTTAACACATTCGAAGAGTGCAGTGTGCTACTAACTGAGCTAAGGCTCCAGTCGCAACCACCTATTGATGAAGTTAACACTGCGCATAAAGATTGCCTCTGTGGTCGAATGGTCAGCGATCTGGGTTCTCAATCCAGAGGAATCGCGTTCGATTCGCGGCTGGGGCGGGAAATTTCTTTAACTAGAATCATTCCCTATTCCTCACAGAGGTTGGATGTGGAAGTGAATGTGAGATCTAATCTAATTATATCGCAGGTCTAATGGATATGCAAGCGAATGTGTGTGCTTAATATTTAAAAACTGATAAAACCAACGTTAAGAAACCATACAGTTCACCAAGCGATAACACCATCCGTTACATAAATACTAAGACTTTCATGGCCGGCGTAATTAACTCCTTTGTTACTTGTTTTCCGGGCTTGTAGGCCGTGGTCCAGTAATTTTCTTCTCCAACGTTTCGCCCGAAACTGCGTCCTGCATCTATAAGTTGTTTCTCCAGCCAAGGTGCCCAAAATGACCAAAGGGGCATTACAAATGAATCAATAATAAAACAATCAGATGTGGTGCACTCACATGATCTTCTCTACTCTTTACAAACGCTTATTCTCTATATGCTTCATGTTAATCGAGATATCGAGATGTTAATCTTATTGCTAATTTTCTTGTTGGTGCAAGGGGAACATGATAGGCTTTAAGCGATAGCCAAATCTTTTAAGAGCTGGTTGCTATGTGGAGCTTTTCATTCTCTTTGCATGTCCAAGACATAAAAAGAAAACGAATAACGAATTCCCATTTGGGAAAAAGTAAGTATTGGAAAGTTCAAGCAAATAACAAGGAATATCTCGGAAATGGTTCAGTCGACAAAACAAATGTATATGATAAATTGTGTGTTTTAACAAGATCTACATTTTCTGTATACAAAACTTTTATCTATCTCTTACGGTTTACCAGTTATGCAAAAGTCATTTACAATGAAGAGGTCTTTTGGGGACATTCCCAGAAAACTCAAGATATATATTTCGTTTCTCATGAAAATATCTGGAACATATGATATTTTAATCAACATCGTTAGAGCCGTTTTTGAGAAAATCAAAATTTTCAAAAAATGTTCCATGTAATGTGCGGTCTGAGATGGGGGATTTTCTTGAAAATATTCGTGTCGCATCTTTTAAAGACACGGAACCTAAATAGCAAGTTGGTTATTTATCCGAATTTTCGTTTTTGAGTTATGCTGTTCACAAACACACAGACACAGAAAAAAAAACACACACAGAGGACCTTTTTCTAAAAATGCTTTTTTTTTGGATTCAGGGGTCTCCAAACATGTATTTCCGACGAAAATTTGGTATCGAAGTTTTGGGTGGAATGCAATACTAGAGTAGAGAAAGTAAAAAGCAGAAAGAAATGGGTATACGTTTATGTCTCATTCCGGATTCTGGAACAGATTGATAGCTCAGGCAGCGGCGGAAGCAATATACCTGTTTCCTTCAGGTACACAGCCAACCCGCGATACTCCCATTGTACATATTGTGACGAAGTCGGGACTTACACCGAAGAATAGTGGTGATATCCGTTAGCGATAGCCGGAATATGATTGCTAGAGATAAAGAGGGCACTCTCTCCTGACATAAATTCTAGAAGTGCTATCGTGACCTAAGGGAATATTTTGTTGAACTCGCAAAATTTTCCAAAGTTCCTGCGTGCTGTGTTCGCGATAGCGAGTTAATGAGTTGTTTGTTGTAACGAACAGCGAATGCTGCTCAGTATGCGAGAGAAGCGAAGTCCTGTGTCCGACACTCCATCGAGTGAAGCGGAAGGAAGAAGAGGCTACTTCGCGCGATTGTCTACGTGCAAAGAAAAGAAAAGTAAAGTGATGGTGAAAACTGAACAAGCTACACTACTGTCAATTAGAATCACTGCTTAAAAACTAATAAGTGATGTAACGGTGAAAACTGAACCAACTCACAAAAAGCAGCAAACAGATTTTAGATCCTCCCATTGCATCATCCGGTATCCAACCTATGAACTTCCGCTTTCTAATCGAGAAATTTAATCACCATGGCTGTGCTGTCTCAAGTTCTAGAAACTTGCGTTATTGAATATTAATATTGTCGTATATTTGGAATATAAAAATCATTTCAATCTATAAACAATTCAAGCTATAAACAATTGAACAACTCATCAGAAGATGCTCTTAAGCAATACAACGATGGAGGAAAAACTTTCCTGTTTCTGAAATTAGAGAATGAAAATCAGAGAGCTTCTGAGTAAAAGGAAAACTAATCAATGATGTATGTGTAAGTCTTCTGCTTGAATTATTGCTCCTGGCCTACGGCGCACAGAGGAAACAAGAGGCCCGGAAAAACCAATAACAGTGGGTATTCTTTCAAGTACCGTAGATAAGATAATAGCTGGGATCTGAAATGTATGATTGTAAGAGCCTTAATTTCCTTTCTAATGTTAAACCACAAATTCTTAATAGGATCCGGACAATAGGAGCTGCAAAGGAAATGTAAGAGCAATAATTTAGTTAGGTTCTAACGGATTTTAGAGAACGGATTTTCCAGCTTCCCTCCTGAAAACGTTTTAAGAAGCAGCCCTATATAGCATCAATGGTGTAATTCCTTACTGCTACAATTTTAAAAAAAACATTTCATCGCTTTCTTGGACGTCACAAGAAGATATGTAATACATTCTTTTCAACGCGTTTGAAAATAATTACCATAATATCTTTAAAACATGTTTGAAAATGATTATCAATGTTTGACTATGTGGGTTGTAAACAATTTATTCTACACAATTTAATTACTGAACGAGACCCATACTATTTTCCAAGCCGGTTGGAGAAGTTGGATGCCGTCAGCCGAATGTTTTCTAGGGAATGCGGATTTAGAGCACGCTAATGCTTGAAGTATCACTTAGTTATATGAACATCATCATCAGGGTTGTAAGGTATTATCGAATTATACGGATGCCCATAAAGTCCCCATACGTTTTCATGTTCCTGGTCCACTACAGCAGAGTAAAAACTATATTATAATAAAGTAGGACCTTATAAAGCCCAGTGTAGTTTAATATGTCCAGCTCCATTATCAATACAAGTTAATTGCCCGACAATACAACTGGATATCCTGCAGTTGTTCCTGGATCCACAGTTACAGCAACGTGTTTTTGCATCTATCATTTATAACAAGATGGGGCACCACCCCACTATGCAAACATTGTGCGGAACTACCTGAATGAGACGTTTCCTTACAGGTGGATCGGAAGAGCGGTGGATTGCTCGTGGGCCTCGCTCCCTCGACCTCGCTTTCCTTCTTTTTTTACGAGGGGTTTCATTAACAGCCGAGCTTACGCTACGAGAGCGCTATATGCGAATGAGCTGAAACAACGAATAAGAGTTGCATGCTTGCCAATAACCCCTCAAATGTGCAACCACAAGGCAATGGGAACAGTGTGTTGATAACGAAGGTTGAATGCAAGTTGAACTGCATTAAGCTTTATATGGTCCTAATATAATATTTTTGTCTTGTAGCAGACCAGAAAGATGAAAATGTACTGGGACCTTATGGAAAGCCTGTATTAACTGCGTTGCATTCCTAGTAAAGTCTCTTAACACAAAGATAACGATGACGTAATTCACTGTGAATGAATTTCAATGCATTGCTACGTTGCAATAATAGTTATGATATTGGTGCATTGACACCAGTTATCTATCTAAACATTTTAATTAATCGAGAAAAAATATTGTAAAACACAAATAAAACCTATCAATCTCAATTTTTCAAATGTATACAATACTTAGTATGTTACAAATAGGTATGTGTTGAAAAACAACATAAAGGGTTCACTTATAAACAGGCATAGGATTTCTTCAGCGGTTGGCTTTAACTCATCTACACTCATACCATTATGAAATACAAATAATGTAAATAACAGCGACGTTGAGTCACTGATGGCCAGGCAAACACGGTCTGGCGAGTGCTGTCTGCTAGCGCCAACAGACTCACGAGATATGGGGTTAGTTTGTAATCTACAACGTTACTGCATAAAGACCAATAACAGTTCAACTTCATTTTCTTTAGTCCTTGATTTATTGCTTAGAAATTCTTATGCTTGCTTATATAATAGCAGCAAAAACGGGTTTTTACTTTCTCCTGTAAAGTTTTTCTTTTGTGGCTAAGCAGCATCTGTATTTGAAATGAAGATATACTGTTGGTTTCAGTTAAACCAAACTTTGTAGTTCTATACCTATGCTATCATTACGTGTTTTTACAACCTCGTGTATTCAATTTCGGTAGATAATCTCATTTGGCTGTTTTCAATGAATTAGCGAAACTACATTGTTCCATCCGTGTCCATTCTGCAGGGCTAAAACGTGAGGAAGAATTTAATATGACTTGTGCAATTTGCATAACGGTTATCAGAAAAATAAAAAATTAATTAAATTGTATAATGTGTTACAAATACAAACCGTTATGCTCTTCATTTACTAATTCATTTTCGCCAGCCATTTGATGGTTTTCATCGAATCAGTAAATGCTCAGATTAAGAATATTTTCCGTAAGTCCGTATTACTCTAAGTGATAATTCACAGCCTCATTTTATTTGCTATTCCACCATTTCAAAACACTTGGCGATTGCTTAGATTAACTACTACGAATACGGAACATTAGTTCATTTTATACAGCGTTGCAACTATAAACTATAATTCTGTGTATTGTGCTCTAAAGGCGAAGAAAATCAGTAAAATAAATCTTTGAACAGTAAAAATCCGGGGGAGGACTAATTACTGGAAAGTAACCACTTCCGAATACCAGTCTTCTTCAGATGTTCTTTTACTATGGTTGCTGTATGCGGTCTGACATTATGATGGAGTATGGGCCTCTTGAAGTCTTTTCCATTTAACAGTTTCGGAATCTGTAAAGAAAAATATTCTTATTGGCTTTGCTTGTCACTATCACCTCTAGAAGGAGCCTACAAAACGCATTGCCTTTCAAGTCCACGGTTGTTATGAGCATACGTTTACCTCCATGTTTGTTTTTTCACCACAGTTTCAGACAGCCAAGCACGAGCTTTGTTTCTTTGATGCTTCAAGTACAAGGAGACTCAAGTCTTTCCAAAAGTAAGTGCTCGCTTTAGCAGAGTTTCTTCTTTTGCAGCATTTCTAAATAATAGAGGCGCAGTCACACTTCCTCGATGGTCTGGGGACTGTTTATTGTACACTCTTTTTCCAACCTTTCTGGTGAAAGGTTGGAAAATCTTCAAATCTTCAAATCAATGGTCAAGATCCTGTGCATGAGCTACAGAAGTTCCTGCACGTGTTGAAAATGCGAAAAAACTGCAGTGTCTTGAATTCTACAGTGTAGGCCTCACTGTCTCTATCCATTTTATTTTCATTGCCATTTCTGTCACCTTATCTGCCCTCTTTAACGGCCATGTTTCCTTTTCTGAATGATGTACACCAGCTCTAACATAAACCTTAAAAGGTTGCAATGGTTCCTATTTCTCAATAGAATTTTCATACTGTCCTTCCACTCATCCTTGACGAACACTTTACTCAGCTTGTATACAAATAGTTATGGAGCATTGGACATTATCTGTCTCAGCTTGGAGTCATCGTTGCTTAGCGTGACAACAGTGGAGGTCAAGATAGGTTTGTAAGAGACGACCTTTGTTTATATATGTTGACTTATATATAGCTTCCGGTAGCCAGGTGGAACCACGCTGCTTACCGTTCCTACCCTCTTTGGCCTTGCGTGTATGAGATCATCTTTATTAAGCAAAGTCGTAAATATGAGAATTATCCTTTACCGCCTTTCTTCTTTCAGATATTTTCAAATAGCTCGCCGTGATAATACTTTCAATAGCATTTTGCGAGCTCGCTCATGTAAAGTGGGCGTTTTCGTAATGAGCATAGTTGCTTTAGTCTACCGTTTAGCTTTCGGAGTGGCGCCTGCGGAGTTTTCTTTCCATTATTTCAATGTACGTGTTTTATTTACATGTTCTCCGGACGGCTTTAGGCACTCGGTTCAAGCCAGTCGGTGCTGATGGGGCTTCGAGTTGTTTACGCATTCATAGAATTCACCGGCCGTCGCGGACATTCAGGACACATGATAAACATGTGAAATTCATGAACGATCCTCTGTGCCCCGCTCGTTACTCCAGGAAACACAAGCGCGAAAGAAAAACAGTAAATCCACTGTGTATGTAGATGTATGCGGACTGCTATGGCTTACAATCAAAACCCGACACTCCTAATGGCTGCGAATAATCACTCCCATGCTTCATACAAATTTGAGCCGACATCATCTAAACAACATATAAGGTGTCTCACTGAATCTGCTTACTTTTGAATAACGAATTCATTTATATTAACACTACCTAAAAAATGTTAACACTTAAACTGTACACATCCGATGATAATGTAATTCAAGGTTACAACATTTCTTGTTATTGAACTTTGAACATCTTTTTTATGTCTTTTATTTATGCTTGGATTCTTCATTGCTTTAGGTTACCTGGAATCCTGAGAGCCTTTCTTAATGTTCATACCACTAACAACTCTATGTTCATTTGATTTATCTTTGGAGAGGATATAGAATTTTTAGCGAGTTCATTACAAATGTACATATTCTTTTCAATACGAGCTTAAAACTGGGGTTAATATTTAAACTAATAATAGTATCGCTTACTGCTTTAGCGACTAGATAGTTCCAGTGTTATTAGTAGTGAAAGAACCCATTTCATTGGTGTCTCTTCACTAAGATAAAACATCTTATCTATTTCGCCACTGATAGTGAAAGTTATTGAAAAACTTTCAACTGCTAAAACATCAACTCAGGAATCGGTAGCTGCAATGGAAGGTTTATTACTTTTCTATTGGAAATGGGTTTTATAACGGCGAACAACACACGCTTGAAATTAGAACAGATTTAGTAGTTTTTAGCATTAATTTTGGTGAGAGTCAATTATGATGATACGTCATTGTAATTAATTTAAAATATTAGGTATATAAAATATAATTCGCAGCATTAAGTGTAAAGGAGCAAACAAACTACAAAATGTGAATGAATTCCAGATCACAATCCTTCCAGTTGATATACTCAATAAAAAATTAAATAGAGAGTATGCATACTGTATGTCTATGTCCTTGAAGGACTTAAATGGATGCATGAGCACCTCATAAACCTTAGGAAAGTATTAGATTGGAATTTTATATAAGGTCGAAGTTGATTGGTACGACTGCCTCTAGAGAGGAAATTAATATTTGTCTGCCAAATTCGAGGGTTCTCATATTTTTTTATGCATTTTGTAAATTTAGTTTTATTACATAATGAGTGTAATACATAACATAATTCATATTTTTCCTTTGAAACTTTTGTTCAATGATATTCATCAAACTGATTTATTGCTTTGTTTTATCTCAAATCTCGAAATATTAACTGATCGCAACACTTTGTCCTCATAAGCAGAATGGCAGTCTACAAATAAACCATAATCAATTACTTCACCTGTGTATTGATATCAGAACAAAATATACATATATGGCATGTTTATAAAGAGAATAACGTAGAGTTTCAATAAAATCGTTCCTAATAAAAGGCGAAGTTCACAGAGTAACAATAAAGTAACAAGTAAAGATCGAAGAAATGGCCAAAATGGAAATTATTAGACTTACCAGTCTCTGCGTGATGAATGGGTGCGTAAAAGTAAGGTTTAATGCTTCTAAAGAAACAAATGTATGTATTATTTTAATTGTTGTGTCTTAGAAAATGCCTGGGATTTTATCCTGCTTCTCTTCAGCTGTATGAAGATTACACAGCAATGCACAGTAATAGGTATAGTGTATAAGAACTAGTTTCTTACTTTTAAATACCTGCCTAGTATTTTTTATATTTGTAATGATTAATTACCTAAAATATATACTGTGTTATCTATGAAACTGTTACATAGAAGGTAGACGATTAGAATCTGTTTCACATTCTGCAGTAACGAGAAAAAGTCCTTTATGCAACATAAGAAAACTTTCCTTTACATACAACATTCACATAAAAACTATTCTTCTATCCACTTTAATGAATTGTGTACCTCAAAACGGATTCAAACTAGAATAGATATAACGGAGTTGTCGACTAGTGCTTTATTGCAAAGCCATTATATGCAGTATTACAATACCAGTATTTTCAGCCTCTTACGTAATTAAATATAAGATGTCGTTAACTTTTTGGATTGGTTTCTGAACAAAATGAAGTTATGTACACCCATTACCACATCCGATTGGCAAGCTTTGACGCCAACAGTGCTGCAGAGGACATGGCGAGTTTGCTCTCAGCAGAACATACCCGGCACTGTCGGTATTTGCATTACTCGGCGAATAGTACAATGTTTTTCCTTCACACTGCGGCCACCGCACGAGACGGTGGTTCGCGCGCCGACCGCTACAGCTCGGACTATCGTCGAAACAGCTTTAATATCTGCGCAACCGCCTCACGTTCTCATAGTTACAATTGTAATGCTAATAATCACATATCTTATCATAAGAAATGTTGGAAATATCCTTCTCTACTCACAATTTTCTGGCATCTTCTCAAAAAATTTTAATTTACACTTGAGAGTTCAATATCTGAAATAGAGTGAATTTCTCGTCTGATGTTTTCTTTTAGTTCTTCCGTTGTTTGTTGCACCCACTTTATTTTTCAGTGATCATCCAAAAGTCGGGTAAAATGCTGTAATTGTGTATTTCGAAATGTCAATGATAGAGTAATTGACCAAAATTTAATACTCTTCTCTGACAAAGTATGGTTACATTTACACGGCTAGGTTTCGTCGTAAAATAACAGATACTGAAGCGCAGAGAAACCTGATTTTACACACGCTATTTCCTTGCATGACGCGAAAACTGGTGTGTGGTGTACAGTAAATGCATACAGAACAATAGACATATACATTCTGGACGAACAATAAATGCCGAGAGTTATAGAAATTACTTACTCACAGCATTTTTTCAACTGCTGACCGACTTGAATGTCAGTCTGGGTATTTCCAAGGATATTTTTTTTACCGCGTATACACCAGAAGAGTTACTATTTATTAAGTTTAATTCAGGAAATTTGGGGGGAATAAGGTAATTAATAAAGGATTATGAGCCTCATTTAAGGCCCTCAAGATCCCCTCATTCAACTACGATTGTATCTATGGGGAAAATTTGGAAAATGCAGTGTGTGAAAAACAAAACAAAAAAACATACGAGTACATAGGAAGAATTAAAGGAAAACATCAGGCGAGTAATTCACTCAATTTCGGATGTTGAACTCTCGAATGTAAATGCAAATTTCCTAAGAAGATCCCAGAAATGTGTGGATGGAGAAGAAAAATATTTCTATTATCTCTTATGATAAGGTATGTGATTATTATCATTGTAATTGTAATGTAACTATGAGAATGCGAGGCGGTTGCGCGGATATTATAACTGCTTCGGTGTAAGTGCGAGCTGCGGCGGCCGGCGCAGGAGCAGCTGTGCGATGGCCGCAGCGTAAAGGCAAAGGACTCCGTATTCCTTATTTACCAAACGTAATTCTAGATGTCTAATTTTCTATGTCCACTAGTAAATATACTAATGACTTCCACTTAATTGACCGCTCTGTTCTGAGCATTAAATAAAAATTCCATATATGACTGCAAGGGCTATTACCACATAGAATGTGCAACACGTTATAGTTTACTTTTAATGCATGAACTGATGAGTATAGGACATAGCAATCTCATAATGCTGTTCTACATGAACATACTCTAGATTAAAACAATACTTTCAGCTGAACCGACATGCGTTGTAACCTTTGATCCCTATGTCTTCAGGACTAACTGTAGTATTACCACTCTTCGTTGTGCAAATTTTTCTTTAACGGTGTTTTAGTTATGTTTCTCATAGACACATACTCGAGCGCGGTAGCGCGCACACACGCATACACAACCACACAATAGGTGCACAGGATCGCGCATGTATACAGAAACATGCATAAATAGATTGGGCTTTTTTAAAAAAGGCTTTTGTGATTTTTACAGCATTTTCACAAGGCCACTAAACGTGTAATAAAACTAATATGCATGTAAAATCTAATCTTACTCAAAAGTAATAGTTATGTTTCTAGTATAAGCAGTATGCTCCTTGAGTAACTGCTTAAGTATTAGTCATGCAATACTGCTACTCATGATCTACTTCCGTTCATGGTGAAAAATGAAATCTCCTCTTCTGGTACCCTAACCTACCTGCGTCTTGCCTATTTGACTACACGTATGTACAGGAACTATATTAAATCATCTAACATTTGATATATTTATTATTGAAGACTTGGAATGGAGTTATATTTGATAGTTGAGATTTCCTATTTAAATCTTACATTGGTCTTTACTTCATTTTATTTGTTAATATTTAGTTAACGTGTAGTAACTAAATATAAGTCGCTAGTTATTCATTGTTACTTTCTCTACTACGTATAGTAAATAGGGTAAATATTGCATTCCACCCAAAAATTCGATGCCGATTTCACCGGAAATACATGTTTTGAGACCTCTTGAATCCAAAAAAATCATTTTAGAAAAAGGTCCATGTGTGCGTCTGTGTGGATGTGTGTCTGTTTGTCTGTGAACAACACAACTCAAAAACGAAAAGTCGGATAAATACCAAACTTGGTATTTAGGTTCAGTGTCTTTCAAAGATGTGACACGAAGATATTCAAGAAAATCCCCCACCCCAGACTACCCCTTACATGTGTCACTTTTTCAATATTTTGACTTCCTCAAAAATAGCTATAACTATTTTGATTAAAATATCATGTGTTTAAGATATTTTTATGGCAAATGAAATGTATATTATGAATTTTCTGGGAATGTTCCCAAAAATATTCTTTATTCTGAATGACTTTTGCAAAACTGGAAAACCGTTAGAGGTAGACAGCATTTTACTACACAAAAATATAGATCTCGTTAAAACACATAATTTGTCATATACTTGTTTTGTGGAGTGAACCATTTCCGAGATATTCCTTGTTAATTATTTGAATTATCCAATACTTATACTTTTTCTCAAACGGGAATTCGTTATTCGGTTTTTTATGTCGTTTAAAGTTCCCTTGTTTTACCCAGTTTATGGTACTGTGCTTTTACTGATTTCGTTGCCACTTATATCCGCAATTACACAACACACATACACACAAACACCCATGCCCATAGCGGGACTCAAACCCGCGACCCTCAGCTTGGCAGAGCGCCGGAGCTATACACTCCAGTGACCACCGCTATGAGGGCCGGCTAACTTAACATGAAATAGGTGGATAATAAGCGTTTGTAGAAATAGTCGGTGCATGAGTGGAGAAAGTCATGTGAGTAGAACACATCGATCGCCAGTTTGCCACCAATGATAATGTTGCTACTGGAACCACCATGTTCAACAGCTGGTAGTAATTAATTTTATTTTTATTATTCACTATAGTCCAAAAATAGTATGCAATACTCATGCGTTAAGTGCATTGGAGTATATCAAGTTCTTTCTCCTTCTCGAATGACATACACTTGTATCACAACACTGTTTGATTTTCTTTACCTTTGAAAATTCATATGTAGACAGATTTCATCCGTCAACAGCATGATAGTACTTGAAAATCGAGCATTGGTGCACAGGAATATGTTAATGAACAAACTATGTATTCTATAGCAAACTAGACATTTTAGGTGCATTACACCGCATACAGCGCACAAAAATATGGAACCTACGGCCTGGTCAGTATAGAATCAACAGCTCGAAAATTTATGTGTAAATGGAATTGTTATTCAATGATTTGCCCATCTCCAAGCAAAGTGCCGCAGGAATTGTGTCCGTGATTTTGCAGAGCGATTCACACCGTTGTCAAGCCTACGGCGCACACGGATCAACAAACAGACAAATAGAAAAGTCCAGCTGAAATGTACGTACGTTCCCAAAATCGGCGCGTAACAAACCTGACATGCAAATGTCTTTTGGCAGTTTGACATCACTTGTTTATTTAGAGTCGTGCATCAAGTTTGGAATTCCCTTCATACCCTCCATTGGAGTTTCGATAATCATTCAACTTCCAGTTGAATGCGGTTTACACCACCTAGGGGAGAGAACAGGCAGGCCCTCTGCGGAATGATGAATTGGGTACCAAAACTTTCTATAGCCCTCCTCCCTCTACCCTGATACTTTCTTCACTAAGAGTGGCTCAGTAATTGATAACCAACATTCTATATAATCAATAACCGTAGAACCAACCCTCCACTACCCTTTAATAAAGTGCATTTCACTGTTTGTAATACTGTATAGTGTATTTAACGAAGTGATAGATGCCCTTACCCTTATGCAGTGCTTTTGCAGCGTCAATAACGTAATAACTGCCGGATAATTTCAATAGCTTTAGAAATACTTTGGCGTATCTTACCTTCCTTCCGTATTTAGTTTACGATCAAAGAAGATATGGTGCTGCCGGGTCAAACCGTGTATGTGTCATATAAGTTATTTAGCACCTTTTGGTGTTAGAATAAATTTTGGCAGCACCATTAGCGAATATTTTGATAATGCAGAGCACTTTTTGAAACAGGAAATATAAATTGAATGAATGATATTTCTAACATAATTTTCATTAAGGATAGCTGTAAAGGTTTAACTACATAAATAATGATATATAGACTGAATTCATATTGAAAGTGCGACAGAACCGTTTGAAAGTACGTGATGATAGAAGCAAGCAAACCTCAGTAAATATGGTCCGCAAACGAGCTTTAGCAATACAGTGTGATCTAGTTCACACTTCATTTAGTTTTGATCTAGTCTCTTCACTTCTTAGCAACATAGCCTATTTTTCCGGACTTTTCAACCGCTGGGGAGTCGAACGTAGACTCTCTAGTCTTCTCATTAGCAATACTCCCTGCACGTCACAACAGTCATCACAAACTCGCTCGGAGAACAGCACTTTTATCACACCAGAAACACAATCACTAACTCACTCAGTGGCTAACTGGGTAACTTGCAAGAATGTCGTCAATGGAATCTTCCATAGAACATTCTAGAATCTTCTGAAACGCGTAGAAGGGAAACTTCCAGAAGATTCTTATTATTTGCAGACTGCACTTTTGGTATTTATGCTGGGTGAGAGCGCTGCCCTGTTTGTTTGTCTGAGTTTATTTCTCCGACTGTCCGCCGTCAACCTAACGATAGGCTTGAGCGGGGTGCCTTAAAAATTTAATATTCCAGTATAAGTTTTGACGAAACTCTAATATTACAGAGTCACAATGCAGTAAAAATGCAGCAGTATTCAAATACGATTGTGGCTAGGTTAACATCTTTACCGATTTTACTTGTTTACATAGCCATAATATAACGCTGTGTTTATTATTAATTGCTATACCTTTCTTGCACAGATGAATTTTTAAATATCCAATGACGATTTAATTAAATTTACTCTATGTATGAAATTATTGCACAATGATCTAGAATAGTTTTTTATTCCGAACTCTCTTCTTACCTCTTAGAACTGCAATTTCATAAACTTCATGTGCTATTCATAATGATGGACCAAAAGTCATTATATTCACAGAAATTGGAATGAAATAGCAAAGATTTCGTATTTCTAACTTTAGCCTCCTTTCACCCCCTCCCTTGCAACAATCTTCATAATTCTGAATAAACTGTACAGCTTGTAAACATTTTAGGGGTAAAAGAGTATCCAAATGTTTGAGTCATTATTATATAAGATAAAATGTTTATGGAAAAATAGACATCATAAAACAATAATTATTCAAAAAATAGCTCTTAGCTCAACAAGATCTTCAAAGAACCAATCAGTTAAAACTTATTTTGAAGTAAGTCAATATTATACGGATATTTCATCCAATTTTTTCCAGTATGTAGTCACTAATAACAGTATAATTTAGTGTATGCAATATGTAAAAAATATCAAGTATATTTCCAGTATCAGTGACACCCTGTTGGGTCATAGCTGCTGGTTACAGTACGGTTGAATTAAATAATTTGTAAACATTGAAGACTTTCAGTTTGAAATTCCATTCTTTGCTTTACTATGAGCAAATACGAGTGACTACGTAACACTTAAAAAAGTATAAGGTATTTGAAAATTCAGAACAATAACAACGATATCTAGGAAGTGTTTAATGTCACAAAACGTTTATTTGACTTGAATTGTGCGTTTTGATTAGCTCTGCATTTTTCTTGCACAAAGCTTTGTCCATCTCTTTCGGGTTAACAGTTATACAACATTACACAAAATTCATTCAGAATAAAGAGGACTTCACAAGCTAGTTCCAGAGAATTCAAGACATTAATTTTGTTTATGATGCATGAATTATTTTTGATAAGTAAAAATAACAAAAAATACGAGGGCTGATCAATAAAGACAGAGACTGATTTTTTCCTGTAGCTTTCTACAGAGTTTCCTGTCTCTACCATGAATATTTGAAAAGAGCGGGGTTTCATGTATAATGTCCATAGGCAGCAGCACTCTCGCATGGGTAGGTTGGCAGTAATGCTGTATATTGTTGACCCTTTTTGAATTTCGCATACCACAAAATGGAGGTGACACGAGAGAAGCAATAAAATCTTGTTTTCATTTAAATCATACAGCCTCTAAAACTTTGGAAAAACTGAAGCAAGCATACGGTGAAGATGCAGTACCTCATGCAACAGTGTTTAGGTGCTTCAAGGACTTCAAAGAAGGTCGAGTCCTCTGTGCTAAGCAAGGTGGGCCTGGTGTTTCGGCTTCTGCTATGACTGAAGTCAACATCAACACAGCTGCTGCGATTGTTATTCCCCCTTACACTACTGCTACAGAAGCATACTACACATCAGTATTGGCTACACTGAGGAAGCACATTGCAAGGAAACGTCCAGAACTTCATCAGAATGGGTGGCGACTTCATCACAACAACGCATGGCCTCACGTTCGCAAATCAAGTCCAGGAATTCAACATCACCTGCGTACCGCAACTACCTTATAACTCCAATCTTGCCCCCTGTGATTTCTTTTTATTCCCATCACTAAAGGCAAAGCTCCGGGGCTTTCGATTTGAGAGCACTGAAGCGTGCCGAAGAAAAGTGAGGCGATTCTCAAAGACCTGACAAAAAATGGCCTGCACCGTGTGTTCGAGGACTGGCAGAGACGCTATAAAAGTGCATTCAAGTAGGAGAGGACTACTTTGAAAAAGATCATGTCAGCATTGAAATGGAGTAATAAATACTGTAAAAAAATCAGTCTCAGTCTTTATTGATCAGCCCTCGTATATTCCATCTAAAGGATAGTTTGGTTTGGGGGGAGTTTAGTTTGAAATCTTCCTTTCACACTTTGCAAAAAGTTGAAGAGAATTACCAACTTAAGTATTTATCCATATTTTGGTTCTGAGTTGTGCTGTTCACGGACACACACACACACACACACACACATGTTGCTTTCCACCCAACAATACCATATTGAGATTTTACCGCGAATACTCGCGCAAATGTGTGTGCGCACGCTTACGTGAGCAGCATAACTCAAAAACTAAAGTGGGGTAAATGTCAAACTTAGTAGTTAAGTTCTTCATCTTCAAAGCATGCAATATCCCGCCTCAAACTATCATTTAAATAAACAATTATTCTTCATATTACATTTTCTCAAAAAGTGGTTCTAATATTAATAAGATAAGTATGTTCAAAATATTTGCATAACTAATAAAATGGATAGCCTTAATTTTCAGAAAATATGCTAAGAGCTCTTCTTCATTCAGAAGTATTTTGTATAAGTAGGGAACTACAAATGTATCTTTATTGGTGTCATGTATTTTGTGGACGTGTTCCTGACTTCAAAACAGTAAAAAGTAGTCCATATGTACATGGGGCTGAAAATAAACCGTTTCATTATTATAGGTCAAAGAAGATGTATTTCATGAGTGAGCAGACGGATATGCACTACACGTATGGCCGTGCAGACAGCAATGCAGCGCGAGCACGTGAACTTTATGCAGAAAGTTATCCTGATAGGCAGTTACCGTGTGCAAGAACATTCGCACGAATTCACAACGCTTGAGAGAGAATGGCGCATTAGAGAGGAGTACTAGGGATGTTGGGAGACCAAGAGCGGTAGGAGGCATTGATTCTGCTTGAAAATCTTCTGTACCCGTATCACCTTCAACATGTGCAAGGATTAAATGAGCAGGATTTTGATCTAAGAAGACGTTTCTGTCAACGCATGTTACAGTAGTGCGCTGTGTTCATAAATTTCCTAGCCTGTATCTTATTCACGGATGAGGCTGGTTTTACTCGCAACGCATCTTCAAAATAACTGGTCATTTGAAAATCCTAATGAAGCACGAATGGTTCTCTCTCAACATTTGGGTAGAATCATTCATGATCACCTTATTGGTCCCTATTTCTTCCCTACGCGACTGAATGGACAAACCTATCTCCAGTTTCTCAGAAATGAGTTGCATCACTTAACTGATAATGTGCCTCTGGACATCATCCAACGAATGTGGTTTTTACACGATGGTGCTCCAGCTCATTTCAGTATGTTTAGTTCGTAAGTTTTTGTATGATCGATTTCCGCAAAGACGGATTGGGGAATCCATTGCATGGCCTGCTCGATCGCCTGATTTGAATCCAATGGATTTCTTCGTCTGGGGACATTTGAAGTCCTTGGTTTATGCGACTCCTGTACCTTATGTTGACATTTTGAGAGGAGGTATCCAAACTGGATTTGACCAAATACGAAACACACCAGGAATTTTCAAAGACTACGCCAGAGTGTGGAACGCAGGCTTACTGCATGCTTCGAAGCAAGAGGAAGTCACTTCGAACAATTTTTGTAACGTTCGATTTTGTGTTGTAACTTTGAAATAAATTATTTTCAAACCCATGTTTATATGAACTTTGTTTACTGCTTTAATGTTCAGGAACACGTCCCCCAAATATATGACACCAATAAAGATACACCCTGTATAAAAGGTAGATAAAAACTTACCCCATTAAAATATGCAATTTGTGTCACATAATTGTTTCGTTCGTCAGACATATTTGTAAATCTTTCATGTGGCATGTTTCAAATGTAAGGGCGCTATTCTGATGGAAGATAAAGTTTCTAATTCTTCCTTTTACTTTTCCTTCACCAGAGATTGTTACTATGACTTTTGAGTTTGTTATTCCATGCTTCCAATAAACATTTAAATATCGTTTTCATAGTTTATGTGTAAGGACGTATTGCTTTATTTGACGTCATTTGTAGACACGGACAGGAAAATTGCATTCTAATTAATGCTGTGATACAGAAGCTATAGCCTGTGCCGATTATTTTTTTTAGGCACGATTTTATAGTTAGTTCTTATTCCCCGCGTTACACTAGTTTTCCTTAGTTCCACCTGTCGGTCGTTGTGCCTCCGTTATTTCGTTAGTGAGGGCGCTACTGTCTGAATCAAATGGATTAGCTCTCCTGAATTCGGGGCCGAGGAGTTGTCTCAGCTATCGCCGGTGTGTGGATTTTTGTTAGCTGGGTAAGTGTTACGCCTGTTTTATTTTTACTTTGAGCATTGAGACCAGCAACAATAGTTGTCCATTGTTTATGACTGCCTTACGCATTCGGTGCTCGTTCACCGTGGTAATTTTGATCTGTCCTGTTTAGTGGGTTATTATTCCCTTTTCAACCGACATTTTTAGGCGTTGTATGCCGAGAGTAAACAACATTTGTTGTCAAATGTAAAATAGATTGGGCTGCAAAGGAGATTAAGGTACAGTTATACGACCCTCTAGTTTTTTTGCTGGTAGGTACCAATATGTAACATTTAAAGCAATCCAGGCACATAGTTCCGAACTGTTTGATCTAGAATGCCAACGCCTAAAACTGCAGGACAGTGGAAAAACTTTCTAAAGCAAGGATTACTTTGATTTTGCACACAATGAAATTCTCTTATAGTGTTTTTGTATTCATTATATACTTGGCGGAAATATATCTGGCGGTTATTTGTTTTACGGACCTCTGATACACATATTAGCCTATTCCTTAATTACGTGGTAGCAAGTAATAAGACGTGAGTATAATAAAAGCAAGGGGACTTGGTGGCGCACTGAAAATGTATAATGGGTAGAGAAAGTCATGCGACGTACCGCATTATATAAATAAAAAAATAACATGGGGAGAGAGAATAGAAACACGAAGAAGAAGAAGAAGCAGAAGAAGAAGAAGAAGAAGAAGAGGGAGATGTTGAAGAAGCAGAAGAAAATGTAAACATAATATAAATGTAATACATTCAGCCAGAACAAAACACGTGATAGAAGAAGGTAGGGCCAGGAACTGAAGAAGGATAGGAGGAAGGATAACGTTACTTAATTTAACAACTGAGAGAAGCAGCACTAGAGATGGCATGAGAGACGACAATGGTGGGCCGGGTGACAACGGAGAGGGACGACTAAGGCAGGATGGGAAGGATGAGAGCTCCACAGCTGGTGAGAGGCAGGAAGATGTCCGACAAGGGCAGAAAGTGAATCTTAATTTGAAAGTGAAGTGTAGTGGTTTTTTAGTTTCATATTACCAATGCTTTAAGATTTATAATATATACTTAGTGAAGTGTAATGGAAATAATGGTTTCAATACTTCAATTTCAACTTAGGCACGTAGAAAAGTTCTAGTGAAGTAATAATGACTAGTGCCTTGTTAATACATAGGTGTGTTATGAATTAAATGCATTTATGCATGTAAATATGGGCGTGCTTAAGTAATATGTACTGTGATATGAAAAGTGAAATGCAAGAAGCGGTGAAATAGCGTAAAGAAGAAGTGATAAAAAATGATTTAACCATTATGAAAGGGCAATCTTAAAAGAGTTTTAATGTTAAAAAAGAGAGTTTTGTTTAATCAAAAATTACTTTTAAGACTTTATTTAATAGTGTAAATTTAGTTTAATAAGGTAGTAGATAAGATATTTTAGTAGATATTTATAGACTTAAATTAGAAAACAGCTGGATATCAGTTATTTTATTACTGGATCAGTAATATATTGGTTTTAAAAATGATGAATAAATTTAAAATATAAATAAATATATATACAAAATAAAAAAAGTAAAAAGTGCATATACAAAGTGAAAAATAGAAAATTAATTAAGGTATAAAGATGATAGAATACAAAATTAAATACATTTAAAGTAGTGGGGCATATTAAAATTAATTGACAAATAATAATAACATATAACTTTAAATAGTTAAAATAACACTTAAAACCTTAAATTGAAAATAGAATAGTTGTAAATTTTAAATTGCATGTTATATGTAAAGGTATTGAAATAAGAATAATGAATAGGAGTTGTGTTGATTGAAGAGGTATTTGTTACTTGTGATTTATTTTAAATTCATTTACGTAATTTGTATGCTTTTGTTTATTTACGTTTTGTATTTAAGTGTAATGATTAAGATTTTATAATTAATTTTTTGGTATTGTAGTGTTAATTATGGTTTTATGTTTTATTTTTTATTAATATTGTATTCATATTTTGTTTTTTACTTTACATTTTTATATATACTTTTTATATTTTATTTTTTTTGTTGAATTAATTTTTATTTATACTTTTACACACATTTACTTATTTACTTTAACTAATTAATTTATGTGTTGTAAATTGTTTTTAAAAAGTGAATAAATTGTAAAGATCTGGAATACAGGCCCCGGTTTAAGGATTTAGGTACCAGGGCTAAGTATTACAGATTTTTATTTATTTATTTGTATCACATTATGTTTTTTAAAGATCGGATTCTTAGTACTTTCTTCCGTTATGTTAGAATGAACTGTTATTTCCGGTACTGATTGTATTGAATACAAGATACAGCCTAAGTTTGCTTCTTCTGGAGCATATGTAAAACCTCTTAATAAGTTAGACATATCTATCTAGGCGTTAGAGTTCCTTTGTTTTCCTAGAATACCGTATGCGATAAAATTCTTTATTTATCAATGGTGTTTTCGTTATCTATTTGTTGTGTAATTCTTCCTTCTATACCATTTATTCTAATGCAGTTTTTTCAAACGTTTATTTTTATATAATGTCTTTCTCTATCATAAAATGTCTTCTGCCAATTTTTGCAATGTTGCTATAAAGTCACTCCATTCCTTTCATACCAACGAAAATAGGTGAGATTATTAAGTCGTGAACGGGAGGCTTGCGGCTCAAATCCTGCCGGGACCGTCCTCCCTGACAGCTTTTGATTTCCTCAGCTTTTCCTCAGTCCTCATAACTGACACGGAAGAAAGTTAGGCCTGTTTTTTTCAATTAAGTAATGTCATGTATGATCAGTGTCCACCACCTGTGGTGCCCTAAGTAGTAAGAACTGGCGTTAAACACTACTACGTTCCAGTTATTATAGTTGCTGAATGGCCTGTCATCTAAAATATTGTCGAAATCTTGCTGTAAGCTTAATAGTTTTAGGAAATACCTTTTAAGCACACATTTGAATTCTCGTTCCTTTATTGCTTCTTAGAAATATTATGCTTCGGAGCCGATATCACAACCACGAATACTCTTACATGTATTTTTTTCTTTTTATTTCTAAACGATAATCGATTATTTATTTCATTGTTTTAACACTTTAAGTACATTAATGTCTGTATTAGTGTTTTCACAGGAATGCGTTATTTTTAACAGATTATAGGTCACAAAACACGTTAGTTTACTTATTTGCTTGCTGTACTCATTTACCTAGATTCTCCGTTCTATAGGTAAAATTCTAATTTCTGCATTAGTAATAAATGACATTTGTATATTCGTTCTTCTGCATATAATTCAACTGTCATAAAATAATCCCTAGTGATCTTAGATCTTACTTAAGCATGCTCTCATTGCTCCAGATATGATTAACTTGTAATTTTTGGGTTTTGATTTACTAAATCAGCAACTACAACATCTGTGTTTGAATTAAGCTTTTTCTGCATTTGTTGATTTTTTAATACTTCTCGCAACTTTCCATCCCTTATAACTTAATTTAAATATGAAATCTTAACAGGAAGATGCGAAGAAAAAAGTAAACTACTTCATTTAAAAAAAATAACAAAAGCTGCTTACATTTCACATAAACGTTTTGTTGAGTTCAGGTAAGTTCTGGTTAAATGTTGTGAACAAAACGAAAATGTTATCTCAGGGTTATGTTAGAAGCCTTTTTCTATATACAAGTCTTAATGTTTCTCTGCAGCAAATTTAATATTTCTTAATATTTATCTACTAGTCTTAACATTTCTCTAAGTGTTCATAAGGCATGAAATGCAGAATTGATAAGTTCGAAATAAAAAGTGTACTCATATATAAAACCTTCCTTAGAACAGAAAACTTTTTAATTTTGTAGCGTTTGGTGAAAACAATGGTATTTCATATAACACAGATCATTGAATTCCATTGAATAGGTTCACGGATTATTGGAATATTGGAAAATTTATTAATATCATATTTTTTTACCTCGCGGCTATACGGCTAAGGAATTTCAATCAGGTTATTTTTTTCTAGATTGTGTCACTCGTGGGCATTTTAAAGAGTAATGCTTGTAGTTGTTCTTTGATAATTTTAAAGAAAATCTACTTTAAAATTTGTTTGAAGATTTTAAAATTAGATTGTAAAGAGGATGGAATAAAAGGAAAGTAGTTGGTCTTCTGTTGTTATAAAACGTCGTTAGGTTTCAAATACTAATACTAGGATCGAAGAAATCATAGTAGCAAGGTAAAGCTTTCGAAGTATATGCTGATTGGGCAGGAATTCCTTCCTTCTGGTTCATCTTGATTGGTTGGCTTGTTGTAGCATAGTGAAGTATTTATTATGGCTGTGTCTTGAAACTATAACCCAAAACCTACAGTATCGCACAGGTAAAGATGCACTAGCGGCTAGGTACTGTGGCGATTTTACATTCCGCCCAGTTAAACCTGGGCGACCTGCTCTCGATTCCTGGAAACTGCAACTAGCATGAACTTCATGATCGTTTCCACACCCTCGAAATGAGTTTGACAACAGACAGCGATTCTTTCATACAGGACAGCCGTTACTTTCACCACCAGCAATGACAGAAAAACTGACAATTTTCAACATATGCCACAATCTTTTCACGACTCGATTATGGTAAGGAATGCCTTAGAAGTTCGCAACATTATGTCGCTGGGCCTGAGTTTTTTTCTCCGTTTTTTATTTTTCAATACTTAAAATACGTTGCACCTAATTTTATTTTGACCTAGTTTGCTACCGGTCATGGTAAATTTAAAAATTACTTTCAAAGATTTCACATAGTCTCCAGATGGATACGTATGTAAATGTGAAAGCTCTGAAGAAAGTGTTGAACATTTTATCTATAGGTGTGATCTTCATTCAAGAAAGAAATATATTCTTATTCAAAATCTATCATATTGATATATGGAACTTCAAACACCGTTAACTAATGTGCCCTTTCAAAATGTTGTACTTCGACTTTTGAACATTTTATTGGCCAAATTTTCAAACCATTATATCTACAATCTTGTATTTGCTTCTTTTCTACTCAGATCCTTCTCTCTCTCTCTCTCTCCCTCCCTCTCTTTCTTTCTTTCTTTCTCTCTGTTTTGGTTAAACTAGGACCCTAATATACCTTACAGCTGAAATAGGGTTATTAAATTTGAAGAATAATTAAATAATAAGTACTTAACTATTATATTTACACGTGAATATGTACATCGTGCAATTAATTAAAGCATGTATTACACGGCATAAAACACATAGGTAAGTGACGGCTTATATGCACAAATTTCGTCCATGATTATGTGAATGGAAAGTAACACCTTAAAATCATTGGTGCATAATATGGTTTCACACGTTTCCTCTGACCATCGTGCATTGTGGATATATTTGACAAACTATTCTAGATCTCATACAGTGGAGCTGTTTGCTCGCTGCACCCAGGTGAAGCTGCCCAGAAGTAATCATAAAATTGTATGCTGAAGGGCTTCGGTAACTTCATGTGGATGTATTCTTCAACTTTTGTTCAAATCTCAACAAAGCTTTCTGACAAATCAGCAGTATCAGGAAGTGACCTTTTTGAGAATGTTACATAAAACTTTATTTTCTATGGAAATTTTCACGCGAAGACAGCTTTATCTTCAAGGTTAGCATCTGCAGCACTTAATTGCCTGTTCGATGCTTTTCTCATTCTCAACATCCTGATTTCCTACCTAACTTGTTTCTATGGCTGCTGAAGCTCTTAAACTTTACCTACTTGTTTCGTCGACACAGCACAACTTCCTGGCTTCTGTTTGGTAGACTCAGGTTTTTTCTCTTAGTTGGGCGATAAATGTATACAGATCTTAGCAATGTTGAACTCTCTATCCTCTCTTTATGTTGAAAGTCGTTTTCGGTGTATTCCTTAAGTTCGTCACTGAATTGTTTTCTGACACCTTTCTTCTTGAATAAGGAAGCTTAAAGCCTACCATATTCACCTGGCACCTACAAGAAAATTAGCAATAAGTTAGTTTCTGCAAATGTTTAACTTGATTAACATGAAGTAGATGGAGAATAAGCGTTTATAAAAATAGATTGTACAAGAGTAGAGAAAGTCATGTGAGTGCAACACATCAGATTTTCCTGTATGTAATCACAAATTCCAGATAATTTCGGTATATCCAGTATTTAAAACAATTCATGTATGTCTCTAATACAACCAGTATTTGCAGTATCAGTAGACAACCTTTATAGAATGCTGCAACGTAGTATGTTAGATTGTGATTTCAGTCTTCACAAAAACAAACATGTTACGGATTCAATTTCCGTGAGGAGCGGAGAAATTTGTCTTTAATTACCCTACCCTCCGCATGGTCTGGAAGTATAAATGCGGGTGGAATTGCAACAGTTTCATGTTAAAAAAACTGACGTGTTGTTCATATGATCTTCTCTATTCACACTTCAAAAAATATTCTTACAAAAGCTTATACTTCTATCTACTTTTTGTTAATAAAGATAAATCTTCATTACACATTTCGTTGTAGGTATAAGAGGAATACACTAAGATAAAACAATAGTCATATCTTTTAAAAGCCGATCGCTATGTGATGAACAGGCAGAGGGGTTTTAGTAAGTAAACCTTAAGTTAAGAACGCACCGAGGGTTGGTAGCGAGGGAAGGTTCAAGTGAATGCAACCTTGCAGTGTTCTCTGTAAACAAATATGAACAGTTGAAGGCTGTTTCCAAAGCAGGCATTTCAGGATTACGGAGTGTCAGAAGAAAATAACATAGACATGTTTAGCTATTGGCAGTGTCTAATAAAGTTACTTCATTATTTAAGGTATTAATGTATAGACATCTGAATTACATTGGCTTTCCTGTTGCATCGTGAGTTTACGATAATGTATTTTCGACATACATGGAACATAAATCGCGTGAGATTAGCACGTGCACAGTTGTTATATTTTGAAAAACTAGTTCCATATCACCCGACGTAGTAGGAGCAAATAAAGAACAAAATATCGCACTTGCTTGAGATTCCTTGACTTGGTAAGGCTACCCTCGTTTTACACATTTCTGGTACCCCGAATTCTTCTCTGGAATACTTTTAAGTTTCTTTGTCAGCCTTTCTTTATCAATTCCAGCATTATTCCATACTCAGCGTTTCTGAAATCTGTTCTATTGCTTCAAGAATTTCTGTATTTTAAGTATACATGCTTGCAAGTACATATGTATTTGTAGTGCAATATTACTGAAAGTATTGTGAATATATGGAAGATCTAAAAAGAAAACTGGTGAAATTATTTCCTTCACTGCACGTATACAGGCATTTTTCTCTGGTCAAAGACATTAATTACATTAACAACTTCGTCGTAATATTGAGCATAGTACACTGCAGCCTGTAGCGATGTTCCCCAATTGGTTGTGGGCCAAGGGAATTCCAGGTTCCGTTCCCTTATATATTTTGATTCCAGATGGTTTTGCCATTTGTGCTGAAGTTATCCCTGCCAAGCTCTGCCACAAACGATGCTAATTATGATAATGGTTTCAATGTGCGATTCTTCTTTACTTTAGGCATATTACCACAGTTCTCCAATGGTTTGTATATAGCGAATGGATGGCACAGTCGCAGTCGCAATGAAATAAGCTATTGTGAACGAAGAGGAAGAGAGTGTCCGTCACCTGATGTCACCTACACCCCGTGCGGTAAGACGATTACTCTGTTTACTTACTAAAACCCCTCTGACGACTTAAAAAATCCGTTTCCTTTGCATGAACCGCCTCTCTCCAAAACATTAAAGACTAGTGGTTTTTATAAATATGCTTTTTTATTCTGAGAACCTCAAAACGTGTATTTGTGGTGAAATTTGGGTGGAATGCCATACTTTCCCTACTTACTATAGAGGTAAACAGTAGATAAAGTAACGTGATTAAACTCCAATGTTAAGGAACCTACATACGCTAACAAGTTGTTTCTCAAGTCAAAGCGCCTAATATGGCCACAGAAGTTAAGGAAGCCGTACAAATGAAACATAACATCTATCTTTTCTTGGCATTTTTCTAATCATCATGTCACCCAAGCAATTTCAATCCTACTTGGAATAGCTAGAAGGAAAAGTTTCTGAAAAAAGGTGTAGTGTTCTCTAAAGTTAACACATTCGATATTTGATATAAAAATGATGACAACCGCTCAGAATAAAACATTTTCCTTATGAAACATAGTAGAAACCGGATTCAGTAAACATCAGGGTTGAGCTGAAACATCAGCAGCAACCGTAATAATCGAACGCAAAGTTTAAGACATACTGAAAGTGGGTAGGATTATGAATGAGCGGAAACAAACTGTTTTGAACCTATAACAGTTTTGCACAGGGATTAGGATGTGTTGGCATAGGTACATAACAGTATATCACGCTGTAAAATGTGCACATTACATTTCTAACCCACTGATATTAAAGCGTGTGTTGCAAGATTTTTCACTCCCTCCCAAAGAACAAAGCGTGTGAATTTCGCAATAAACGTTGTTTTCATAAATTGATTGTCAATATAAGGGCAATTAATATAACATGTTACGGCTTAGTGATAGAAGCTAACAGCTAAAAATCTAATGTTTTACATTTTCATAATTTTTTCTACACCCTATCGTTTATTAGGGTTACAAATTATTCTTACAAAAGCTTAATTTTTTATTTCATTTTAATCCAGTTATACTTTTGTAAAATAGTTACATTACAAATATCGTTATAGATGCAAAGAGAACAGCAATAGTCAAATGTTTAAGAACTGATACTATATACTCTTTCCATGCAATCGGGAGAAACTCCTTAAAATCGACAGGACTTTAAAAAAAATAAATTTTTATTTATGGACGCTCTTTAGCTGCTGTGGTCGTTAGCATCCCATTTTATGTTGGGCGTGAAAGTCAGGTAATTTTGCTCAGAGGCTTTTGCTTATCATACTTGAGGTTCTTTTACGTGCCGTAAAATCTATGACCGGCTTTACTTCTTTTCCAAAGGAAGCCATGATAAGGAGTTTTACGCCCGAAAAATAATCATCGCTCTCTGCAGGGTTTGAACCCGTGACTTCAGAAACTAGAGGATAGCATGGTAACCACTACACCATAGAGGACAACGAACTTTAAAGAATGACAGTATTTTATGTTGTACTTTTATGACTTATCTTATGGCTTACTAGCTCTACAAGATAAAATATCTATCTATTGAACAAATTGAACCATTAGTAGCAGATATTTTGGAAATGGCTTATGTCACAAAAGAATTAATTGAAATAAATTGTCTGTTTTAAAGAGCTTACTTTTTTATGTAGTACGTTTTCGTCTATCGCTTAACCGTTACCAGTTATACAAGGTTATAGAAAAATTCCTTCCGCATAAAGAGAACATCACAGGCTATTCCCAGAAAATTCAATATTAAATTTTATTTGGTATCTCCAGGTCTTTAATATATGGTGTTTTAATCAAAATTGAGTCATTTATTAGAAAAAGTTTTAAAAAATGTTTTATGTAGAGGGTAGTTTGGTGTAGGGAGATTTTCTTGGAAATCTTCGTGTCACATCTTTGGAAGGTGCTGAACTTAAATACCAAGTTTGTGTTTATTTGACTCACACACACATGCGCGCGCGCACACGCACACATGGACCTTTTTCTAAAAGTGACCTTTTTTCGGTCTCAACATGTATTTCCGATAAAATATCGGTATCGAATTTTTGGCTGGAATACAATAGCTTCTCCACCTACTTAGGCACGTTGTAAAGAAAGCAAAAAGGATTGAGTTTACTCTGTTTATAGCAAATTCTGAAATATGAATTTTTTGATGTATAAACAGAATAGCAGCTGAATTAATTTCTAAACCAGGTGGAATTTATCATAATTTAGGTCACCCAAGGATATTCAACTGTCTTGTTTGCTGATTTTTATAAAAGAAGAGTAGATAAAAATAATTTACGCATATAAGCGTAATATCTTAACCTAGTTTTGTTTCACCGATTTGCTTTTAACACTTAGATGTAGGTTTAAAATGTCTCACACAGCTGAGAGCGACTAAAGTGAGAACACAGTAATGTGTTAAACTTCGTACATTTTGATGGAAGTAATCCAGCATACAAATCAGGATTTTCATAATTTTGTTCCACTGATTTAATATATAAGCATACTGACAGAGGATTTTATATCAGAGGGGTCTTTTGTTGTGATTATGACTGTAGTCGCTGCTGATTCTGTATAATGATTTACTACTTACATCATATTATTGTTTTTTATCTTCTAAAATAACTCTGATAATTTCTTCCTAGATTTTCAGACAATTTAAGAAGAATGTAAATCATTTTGTCGTTGCACATACTTTCTAAATACATATAATTATATATATATATATAATAATTATACATACAAGTACTCTTAAACTTCTGTTGAAGTGCTCTTTAATGTTTTGCTGCTCGATAACAAAGAGACAAATGAAGAGAGTAGGAAAACTTTTTCGCGAACTTAATATTACCTAACAATATACAGCTCCACAGAACATCTACGTTGTAGAAGTTGCCGTACAATAAGGGGATGGCATGGAATGTACAAAAAGTGAAGAATCCTATTTAAAACACTAACGCATTTAACATTTTAATAAACAAGGTTTATTGTACATTACATACCAATAAGGATGAGATGCTATCATTTCTCAGGGAGGTGTTAAATTCTATTTTTCTAATACATTTTTTCTAAGGTGGTGGTGTACCGTTTCTTTGTTTGAACTATGCTTTTTCAAATAAGTTGTTAGCCATCAAGGAAATTCTTTAAAAGAAATTAACATTCGAGGGATAAATACGTGAAGGGACTGCCTCTGTGGTCTGGTGGCTATTATGTCACTCTCTAAATCTAGAAGTCCGGGTTCCATTCCGTTTGGAGAATGGGGAACATATTGTTCGTTATCCAGATTATTCCGAATCAATCCTGGAGCCCGGAAGCATGACTTTAATGAAAACCTAAAGTGACTAAGAGACACCAAATGTGAACAAGTGAACGAGTGAGTACGAAACTAATAGCTGACGATAAGACTTAAGATGTTAAAATATCATATAATTAGAATAAAACGAAGATATCTGAATAATATATCTAAGAATTAAATTGAGTTTTATTTATATAAGCTCTTTAACTGTTGCAGTCCTTAGCGTCTCATTCCACATTGGGCGTGAAAGACCGGTAATTTTGCTCAGAGGCCTCTTTATCAGGTTTGAGGTTCTTTTACGTGCCGTAAATTTATGACACGTAATATAAAATATGCAATCTGTGATGTATAGTCATCAACAATGAATAGTGTTTTGAGTTCTTGTAATGGAAGACTATTCCTTTACTATTTCCATTATTTTTAAAACGGTTTATTCGGGGAAATTGCTTATTTAACTAAGGGTTTAGCAGCAAAAAATTTATTTTAAAAGGAAGCATAGTCTTTCACGTATGAGGACATTATCTTTTAAATGCGTCTTGATAGTCCTTTATTGCTCCAGAATTTTCTTGTCACTGATTTTGTATTTCTCGAACAAAAAGAGTTTTATCTCATAATAATTAAGCTGGTATATATTTTCCCATGTTCTGTTCTTAATATTTTTGAGGACCCGATGCGCATGCGAGCGTTTTAGTAGCAACGTTCTTATTTAATTGTATTTTGCGCCACAATAGTATGTAAAATTACACTTATATACTTTACTAGGTGTGGTTATACTTCATTAAATGATTTACATAGGTACAACTTACGAAATATGTTTGTAGTGTGTCATAGGGCTGGTACGACTACTTACGCAATGGAAAACCTTCATTTGCGGGCGAGGCATCGTCGCCCAAGACCTATTAGCCATGATTTGATAATTAATCAACGTCCTTTAACGGGTAGGTCATATCGGACGGTGAATTAACAAAATGGTTGAAATGATGCTTAAATGGGCCCGAGGTCCCTAAAGCTTAGAATTACCTGTCACTCGTCTTTAAATAAATGAAAATAGCCCTAAAAAGCCTTATCCAGCTAACTCGCCCTAACCGAGATTCGAACTCTGGACCTCCCGAATGTGAGACAGGCACACAGGGGCGGGCTAAACCTCCGTTCATATCGACATAGGATGTTGCTTATACTGAGAAATATAGAAGAGTGTCTGGTGGGGACCTAATTGATTCAGAATCGGCGAATCAGTCTCCAAAGTCACACATAAGAGGTTGGGGGAGGGGTTCGTCATACTGAACCGCATATCACCCCAATATCAGCCTTGTTCCATGACGTATTGTTGATGGTAGTCAATTCTATGACCACGCAATTAGTCCTGGAGCGATTGGGTTTAGGTTGTTTTTTATTTATGGACGCTCTTTAACTGCTGTGGTCCTTAGTCTCCCATTCTAATTTGGGCGTGAAAGACCGGTAATTTTGCTCAGAGCCTCTTTCTCAGGATTGAGGTTCTTTTACGTGCCGTAAATTTACGACACTGGACTACGGGCTTTATTTCCCTACCTGGGATGATGGTACTGTTAGTGTGCGCACATTCATTTTTACTTTCTCTAGCACTTTTAATTGCGTTCCAACTAAAAATTCAATCTTGGCATTTCAACTGAACTAAATGTTTTGTGCTCTTCTGAATAGTAAACAAAATGAGAAAACATACATGTACATATTTGTATGTGTGTCAACAGTATAACTCAGAAACCACGCCAAGCTATCCTTTAATAAAAGGTTTTCTTTATTTTTTTATTTTCTTATAAATCAAATGTAATACTTTAATTATCATACGTTTAAGACATTTACATTATAAATGACATTTATATGTTGCAATTTCTGGAAATAACCCCAGGGACTAACCCCATTAGTTTATTTTTAATTAATTTTGTATAATTTTGTATAACTGTACGAAATAGATAAACACGTGGGATACTATACAGAAAAATATAAATCTCTTTAAAGGATGGAGTTTACTTCAAATAATTTTTCTGTGGCATTAGATGTTTCCGAGATATTCGTTGATACCGACTTGAATTCTTTACTTATTTTTCATGATGCCATGGAAAAAGCTAGCATATTATAGCGACCCCACTTCGGATTTGTCTGTAGCTTCAGGTTCCTGTATCTCCTTTGTACCCAAAACGAAATGTGTAGTGAAAGCTTTTCTTCATACGTTTATCTCTATTAAAATTGATTAATATTCAAGGACGCTTTTCTATGAATAGTTTCTGGAAGAGATATAAAATAAGAGAAATTCATACATATGTAACAAATCAGATTTTTAGAATACAGTTTAGCAAGAACACCTCGTACAAATCTTATTCACGTTGAAATATAACTATAAATAATGAATCATAATGATCCCATAGCCGGAGCATGAAAATGTATTTTATAAACTACTTACAATGCATGCGTTTTACAACATATAAACTTATTTAAGAACACGGAACTGTTCGCTGCTTTGTTTCTCCCTTCTTCATTCTAATGAACAAATATCCTTTAACCTTGAGTTGCTGGAATGCAGGGCACATGGATATACTTTCTCAATGGGGACCTAATGAGAATAAAATTGTTCCAGAGAAAGAATGGAAATATGCTTCTACGTTTTGAAAAAGTGGATGAGGAAAGATTGTTATTTTTTCTCCTTATTTTCAGGCGCTACGACCTCGCTGAAGCATCAAGAGGAAGAGTAATTGAAGCTTCCGACATGATTAAGATCCATGGAAGGTATTAACGCTGGAACCACTTCTTATAATGGTCTACACTTTTCCGTCATCCTAGAGCGCACAAACGCTCTTCTTTATCTCTCACAACTCATTTTTCTCATACGTACTCCGCTTCATTCGTTTGTTTTTTGTTACTTTAGCTACATTTATTGTTTGCTTTATGTTATGAGGCAGAAGAGTTCTACAGCAAGGTTTATAAAGATTGCTATACACTTTACTGTAATTGGAAAGTTTGCCTAAAGTATTATAACCTCAAAAAGCAATAAACTAATGCAATTTATTTCTCACTTATTGCCTAAATATTGCAACACAGGCGATACACGCAAACGGAAAATGGTTGTAAATGACGAAGTGTGATAATTCAGTTTCCAATTTATATTTGGGATATATACTTGAAATTCCTAAACATTCCTAAATAATTCCTCACCTTCTTTGCGTACCTCACATACGTAGCAATCCTTAGCTATTTTCACATATATCACCACTTTAAAAAAACTATAAAATCCATAATGTGAGTTTTAAAGATTTATCTGATCTTACGTACTTTGCCATCTGTTTACACTACAATCTACAATTCTACAGTAAGTAACTCTAAAAATTGAATAACTGATAAATTTCTGTTTGAACGAACAGAACCTTTCTTTGGGAGTTAATATGATCAACTTAAGGTACTGTAAGGTTGTCAGAATATATCGTTTTGCACCGAAAACTTGACCATTTTATCACGTTAATTTTAGGTAATGATGCATTAACAAAAAAGTAAACAGATTTGTAACATCAGCATAAAGCAATTAATTGTACTTATATGAAGATACGTGCTGCACATAGATGGATATTAGAATCTGAGGGTTCTTTTTTACCTAAATTTCAATTAGAAAAGAAAGAGGGTAGGACGTGTTTTCTGTCACCTCTCTTATCGGCCAGCAACATTATAAGTTATGAAGCTCCATAAGTACAGATTAGCAACCAGCTGATTGTTAGTGTTTCATAAAAACAATGTTGCTTATTTACAAATTTTGTTTGTGCTATTAAGTAATTGTTGTTGCTGATATGCTACCGACATTTGGAATGAAACATGGTAAAAACATTTTTATTATCACAAAATAAATTATTTATGTAAATTACTACGACATAACGTAAGTTTTTAAGTCTTATTTATCCAACAATTTGAACTAAACATAAAGGGTGCAAGCGGCAGAAAGTGTAAAACTAAAAAATATTATATTTCATTTTCTGATGAGAATTATCTGATTTAATACATGACTGACGGGTACAACGGTTTTAAAAAGGCACTTGTAGTCAATCATTACTCTGATTGACCTCAAATCTATAGGCACTTAATAGGCAACCCTAAACTTTCAAGGGAGATTAGTAAGAAATCAACTCAATCAGGCAAGAACCGCACTTCAAACGCACAAAATAAAACGGTATTTTAGTAAATCTGTTTTTATAACACCACATTGTTTGTTTTATATACTTTACTTCTTTACTCAAGCTTACAATATTTTATTAAAGTATTACCCAAACATACCACACACGCACGCACGCACACACACACACTCGCATACATACTTATATACATAACACATACCACATTTAGGTACTTTAACTGTATTTTTACTTTCTCTACTACATATAGTAAGTAAAGGAAGTATTGTATTCCACCCAAAAATTCGATACCGAGATTTCACCGGAAATACATGTTTTGAGACCCCCTGAATCCCAAAAAAGCATTTTTGGAAACATGTCCGTGTGTGTGTCTGTGTGTGTGTCTGTGTGTCTATGTGTCTGTGAACAGCATAACTCAGAAACGAACAGTCGGATAAACACCAAACTTATTATTTAGGTTCAGTATCTTCCAGAGATGCGACATGAAGGTTTTCAAGAAAATCTCCCCACCCCAGACTACCCTTTACATGGAACATTTTTCGAAAATTTTAATTTTCTCAAAAACGGCTCTAACAATTTTGATTAAAATATCATATGTTTAAGATATTGTCATGGCAAATAAAATGTATATCTGAATTTTCTGGGAATGTCTCCAAAAGTATTCTTCATTGTGAACGACTTTTTCATAACTGGTAAACCATAAGAGATAGACAAAACTTTACTCCAGGAAAAATTTAGATCGCGTTAAAATACACAATTTATGTCATATACATTTCTTTTGTTGAATGAACCATTTGCGAGATATTGCTTGTTATTCCCTTAAATTTTCTAATACTTATTCTTTTTCTCAAATTCGTTATTCATTTTTACTTTCTCTACTATGTATAGTAAGTAGAGGAAGTATTGTATTCCACCCAAAAATTCGATACCGAGATTTCACCGGAAATACATACTTTGAGATCCCCTAAATCAAAAAAAAAAAGCATTTTTGGAAACATGTCCGTGTGTGTGTCTGTGTGTCTGTCTGTGTGTCTGTCTGTGTGTCTGTCTGTGAACAGCATAACTCAGAAACGAACAGTCGGATAAACACCAAACTTGGTATTTAGGTTCAGTATCTTTAGAGCTGCGACACGAAGGTTTTCAAGAAAATTCCCCCACCCCAGAGTACCCTTTACATGGAACATTTTTCGAAAATTTTAATTTTCTCAAAAATGGCTTTAACGATTTTGTTTAAAATATCATATGTTTAAGATATTTTTATGACAAATAAAATGTATATCTTGAATTTTCGGGGAATGTCTCCAAAAGTATTCTTCATTGTGAACGACTTTTGCATAACTGGTAAACCATAAGAGATAGACAAAAGTGTACTACACAAAAAATGTAGATCGCGTTAAAATACACAACTTATGTCATATACATTTGTTTTGTTGAGTTAACCATTTTCGAGATATTGCTTGTTATTCCCTTAAATGTTTCAATACTTATTTTCTCAAATGGGAATTCGTTATTCAATGTTTTATCTTGGATATGCAGAGTATTAATCTGTGGCAAAGGTAATGGCTTTGCTCCTAGCAACCAGCTATTAAGAGATATGTATGTGCT
Organism: Deroplatys truncata; assembly: GCA_030765065.1. Lineage (NCBI taxonomy): Eukaryota > Metazoa > Arthropoda > Insecta > Mantodea > Mantidae > Deroplatys > Deroplatys truncata. The sequence continues at coordinate 250,045,967 of CM060981.1, forward strand.
TAAAGGCTACTGTATTTCGATACTGCCCTTGTAAATATATATATATATATATATATATATATATATATTCCCCTTACATCTACAAGAAAATTAGCAATAAGATAGAGTCTGCAGATGTTTATCTCGATTAACATGAAGTAGATGGAGAATAAGCGTTTGTAAAAATAGTTTGTAGAAGAGTAGAGAACGTCGTGTGAGTGTAACACATCAGATTTTTTTATGTCCTGGACATGCAAAGATAATGGAATGCGCCACATAGCAACCAGCGCTTAAAATATTTGACTATCGCTTAAAACCCACCATATTCCCCTTGCATCTACAAGAAAATTAGCAATAAGATTAACATCTCGATTAACATGAAGCATATGGAGAATAAGTGTTTGTAAAAATAGTTTGTACAAGAGTAGAGAAAGTTATGTGAGTGTAACACATCCGATTTTTTATGAAATGATTGCACAAATGATCAAGAATATTTTCATGGTAAGTCTCCGTTACTTTTTGTAATAATTATATTCTTGTACTGCCCTGTAATAGTCTTAATGATGGAAGAAGAACGCTGATATTCACGGAAATAAGCATAAAATATTAACAGATGTTGCATTTCTGATTTACTTAATCTTTCTCCGCATCTTCTAAGTCTAGAAATGATGTATGGCACAGCTTGTAAACACTTTTAGCGAAGGAGCTTTTGTGTAAGACCTGAATAATTCTTTCGATGATTACAGTAGATGTAATGTTAAAACTCTGTACTTTGATTAGTTGCAGTCGCTTAATAACAAAAGGTACACAGTTTTCGCATAACATAGAAATCTTTAACATCAATACACACCGATATTGTGGTGAGTATGACGATTGTTCTAGGTACATTGTTAAACATTTTGTAAATGGCACATCATCAGCAAACGTCGAGAAAAGTAACTCGGTTGAGTAACTCCTGATGTCACATAGGACACAATTCTCTCTTTTTACAATTAATTATTTAGCATACGATGATAATAACAGATGAAATACATAAAGCTTATTCAAATATTTTGAAAAACGTATGGTACATATATCGTACCGTTATAAGCAAATGCATTCAGCTTTTGTTTGTGTGTCTTTAGTTTTCTTACTTGCTGAATCGTGACCAAGTCAATCTTCTTCAGCACGATTTTATTGACATTGAAATTAGAAGGGTTTATAGCCTATGCCAAAGAAAGAACAGTGAGTTTTAATGGTGCAAGAATAATTTTTCAAAATCGGATTAGGACCGATTTTACGAACTCGGAATACATCTTGGAATAGTTACTCTTGGAATTTTCTATCAAGGGTATAAATGTAGCGACAGATTCTACGATGCAATTTTATTCGTTAGATAGGTATTCGAGTGTTTGCAGGTTTAAAACTGATGTTGGCTGTATTGCGAGTCATTCATGGCCAGCGTGATGGGTAATCACTGCTTTCTTTTGCCGAAACTTATGTAGCAACTCACATTGTTTTCACAATCAGCCGCTCATGAAGAACGCTGCGACTTAATGCGACAGGGTAACTGTATGGAAGAGTATAACCTTACTTTTCGTGCAAAGTTGTAACTTATGCTGATATTATACGTGTTTACCGTATGTTTCCTTTACTATGATCAAAAAAGCTAACGCACTAACCTGGCTTCTGTCACTGTTTTCCTTAAATTTCTTTTTTAATTATTTTTGAAAATTGCATTTTAAATTTTACTATCCACTTAGGATATAATTTAATCGCTGCACCCATCAATTCTATAAACAATTTTTAAACAGACAGTATTATAATGCTTCGTACAAATAGGATATTATGAAAAAATTCCCATTATAGCTCGTATTTACTAATTGTAATATTTAATGCAACAGCTAGAAGTGTTCAATTAAAGCAATGACATCCAGAGCATTATTTTTTACTGGCCGCGTTCTCTATTCGACCAAAACTAGTTTCTAATGTCATCCCCTGCTTCTTGTCGTACCCAGACAAGTGACAATGATGAAAATGAGTTTATGTCCGTATTCATTTGAAGTAAATCCACATTGTAAACACGAATAAATTGTGAATTTGTTCTCAAATAAATTTAAATAAATCTTAGATTTGGGAGCTCCGGATACTTTTTCTAATCTGGTCTTCACGTACCTTCTCCTCACATCGCGAAGCTCGTGGTATCATTAGCTTCACCGTTGTTAAAGTTACAGATAACCTCCAAATACTGAATATCGCAGAGAATATTAATAACAACATTCACACTTGTGGCTATGTTACATTTTGAATTATATTTTCGTGCCTTACGAAGTAACCAGCCTTTACCTTTTATCGATAATAACGTAACCTCACTCTTTACATTGCTATGCATCGTATTAGTAAATTGCTTCACTGTATTTTGTGTTTATCTTGGGTAGTATTTAACTTCACTGTTTCCGTAAAACCAGAGTATTTTACTGATAAAAATCCTGTTACGTTATACCATTATATCTATCTGCCTTTTGTATTGCCTAAATAAACATCACATTATCTATGCGCGATACCTTTTCTCAACTTGAATCTTATTGCTTCGTATTCATCTATCGGATTACCTTCAACGTGTTGTGTTGAGGTTTCTGTTTCTCAAAAACATATTATAAATAAATTCATCGTTTGTACAAAATTGTGTGTAGTTCCTAAGCAGCCATTTTCCTTTTTGTACTAATTTCTCGGAATAATCACTTATCCTCGCATGGGATCATAGAATAAGTTATTCCATGATTATTCTCTTGATAAATACTATTCCGATGTCGTAAAACACAATTTAGTGTATAACCATGGAATAACGTCTAACAACGGTTTATTCCAAGTTCGTACAATTAGCCCTGGGTGATTTAATATAACCCAGAGACGTAGTTTTCAACATAATTGTTTTAAAATACAGAATATTTAGTTTAGAATTAGGTAACAATATTAAAAACTAAATGTAAAAACTGAAACACTAATAACTCAATTCCTCTAGTACAGTGGAATGATATATAATATATTAATGTGCATTAAACTCAAAATCCCTGTTTCACGAAGTATACCTGAAACTGTCAATATTTTTGCCATCCCCCCCCCAGTATCACTGTCAAAGCAAATCTTTTGTTTTCAAAATAAATAATAGTTATAAGCATGAATCTTATAAGCATGAAATAAGATATGCATACACACATACAAGCGTATATATAGCTCATATATTACATTAGACACATACACGGCAACCTATGTTAACTATTAAGTATATACAAGAATAATCATATTTCCTGGGTCCAGTCCATATCCAAATACGTCCTATATTTCGTGGTTCCCTTGGATCAATGCATAGAAAAACAACTCGGATAAAGCTCTTTTAAGCTATTATGCAGAGCTTTCCTTTAATTACTCTTCTGCAGCTTTTATTTTTCTCTTTCCACCTCTTGCTGTAAGGAAATTTTCTGAGAGTGTTTTTCAATAATTGGTTTCCCGCACTAAACTGGAAAATAAAGAAAGAGGGCGAAGTCTAGGCAAAGAAAAAGTATTCAGCGCATAACTCATTACTACTCTTAGAAGCTGTAATAGAAATTCCTTTTACAAAGAATTCCACCAAAGTGATTTAAGACTATAACCTCAGCGTTGCACTTCTTGAAGTGAATTAAATGTAACCGAATACGCAGAGAGATTTTTAGGGCTTTTGGCTGCTGTAGAATAGGCATTCCCTCACTCTTCTCCTTCTTGTGTCTATTTACCAATTGTTTATTTACGGAATAAATAATTTTATATAAGAGAACTGAAAAAAGTAAATAAAACACTTGAGATTTCGTTGAAAACAGCAGGAAAAGTGATATTTTTACGTTAAATACTTCATAAAACCTACAACACAAAACCTACAATATTTAGTATTTATTTCCCAAAAATCCCAAAACTTTCATAACAGCAATGTATAGAATTAAACATAGATATTGTGTAAAATATATATATTTAGTTTCTCTACTATATTAGAGAAAACTTCAATTAAAGTTACGTCTAAAAGCACATGTTTTGAAAGCAGTTTTAGAAAACAACTTATGTGTGTGTGTGCATGTGTGCGTGTGTGCATGACCTTGTACGTGTATCTCCTTAATCTTCAATGGATTTTATACAACTGGAGAAAATTAAAGATAAGGAAATTCATTCTACCTGCTATTTGTAAATCTCATATTATTCAATTTATGGCAAAATAGTTCTTATGGAATAAACACTTCAAATTATTTATATTTGTATGTTTAAATAATTACAGGTTGAAGGCTACTTTAGTGCACTGTCTATGACCATTTGGAAATGAGCAGTTTAATTTTTCTACACAAGGTCATAGTACAAATTCTTTGCTCCTGAAAAACATGTAGTGATCGTGATATAAACAGATGAGTGCACTGACCGCATCTTGCACTTAACCAGGTTCACGTAATCTAATTAAAATATCTCTAGACAGATCTGATTAATGTAAAACGAATAGAAGATTAAAGCATATCTGCAGTACAGATGAATTTGTTAGGAAAGTCATGTGATTGTACTCGTAAAGTACTCATTTAGGTTCCTTAAACGAATTATTACAAATACTACTACTACTACTACTACTACTACTACTACTACTACTACTACTACTACTACTACTACTACTACTACTACTACTACTAATAATAATAATAATAATAATATAACAATAGGGGCAATCAAAACGCCTCGGTAAATTAATCAGAAGGTACTTGTGTTTATGAAGTATTACTTAAACCTTTTGGTATACCCGTACCACGAAGTTTTTGCTACTCGATATCATTTATAATTTTGCAGCAATCATAACACAAAACATTATAGCAACAAATACCATATCTGAAATGATGATTTGTTTTGTTTTATCCCCATAACTGGCATGTTAGAAATGTCCATTTTGCATAAGATAATGCAGAGTACTAATTAAACAATAAAAAATGATACAGAACATAATGACAAGGTAACAATAAAACCATGGCACAGGCGTTTCGGACTCTCCAAGTTCGCTACATTCTTCTGTTCGTATGTTATTTTCACGCACCAAACACAACGCTGAAATTTTAACCCTGGAGAGTGGCCCTAAATATCACTTTAGCAAAACCTTTTTCAATTTCCGAGTGGTGCATCATTTCAGCTAGTTCACCTCGTAAGCAATTCGATTGGAATCTCAGTTCTGAACGTGCATAATATAATTAATATATTGAAGGTTCGGATTTATGGAATAATACACGTAGATTTCACGGACTTAACAAATTTTTCGACTTTAATAAAATACCCTTATGGAGGAATAAATTTGTATCCCTCCGTGTTACATATGTCTGATGCTAGCGATCGTGAATGAGGCAACTGGATTACGTCAGAATTCACTTCTAGTGCGACCCAAGTTTGGTGAGTTCGTGTAGGTTTATGTTTGGGTCACGTTTGTCAATAAGCTGACCCTGCGCGTATACAAAAGAAAATCGCCCATATCCGGGTTAGCGCGCCTGCCTGCCTCATATTCCGGAGTGCCCGTGTGGGAATCTCTGTTGGGATGAGTTACCTGGTCAAGGATTTCTCGAGTACCTACTTATTCTTAGAAGACGAACGTTGGTTAATTATACTCTCTGTGAAACCTGTACTTTTTTAGTATTATTTCATCCATTTTATTCGTTCCGTCGGATATGACCTACTTGGTTAAATCAGTTTCAATAAAATTAAAACAATCTATTGCTATTTTATTTCTTGTGAATCATTCGAAATGTATAGGGGCTAATTCATGCTAAGCTATTATCAACATTTTATAAATCTAAGGACGATAGTTGATAATGTGATCCTTTATAATCGCGTGTCCCAGGCTATTATCGTATTATTATTATTATTATTATTATTATTATTATTATTATTATTATTATTATTATTATTATTGCGCTTGCCTCACCAACTGTTATTAACATTATTAATATAGCTTTGATGACGAAATAAATATTGTGACGTATGCAGAGATTACAGGACATACGTCTCTCTGGTCACCGGGATTTGAGATGGCAGTTGGAGTTTGGAGTAGGGGGAACTAGGCTTTAGGAGGGGATGAGTTGTTTAGCGTCACTGACGCTTGAGGATGGCGTGGCTTGAGAAAGCGAGTCAGGAGGTAACCTTCGAGCTGTAAGGGTGTGCAACTGCTTTCTCCGTGCCAAGGCATGATGGCCTCGCCGGCAGACATTGGGCTAAGAGTGTAAGCACTACGTTATCTATCTTTATATAATAAATTCCTTAGCCATCCATTCTTTGGAAGTTTTAATTATGTTAGTGTAGAGTCCTTTGCTTCCTTTAAGCCATGTAACGTTTCGAATTAGTAATATTTTCTGTATTTTCTTTAGCTGCGTCCCTCGTCGTAGCCTCGCCGCGTAAGAAGCTTGATTAATTTCCCGGTACATTCTCTTGCAAGCGAGTAGCTCCCCATCATTTTTGAGCAAATATAAGAAGAGGCCACCACAATATATGGCACACTTAATTGCGAACTGCAGCGAAACCAGTAAGTAATGGGACTCAAGGCCCTACAGGGCCGAACTCAGGTACTACTCCACCATGATATGAGTGCGTTTGGAGGAGGGCACCCCTGTTTTTGTTGACATGCCTAACGTCATCACAAGGGATCTAGGGTTCAAGGGATCACAGAGGAGGGAGAAGCAAGGTGTTAGGGAAATGTACAGTAGCACAATGAAAACATATTACATTTGCAGGCCTCAACCTCGCTAGTAAATGCAACTCGGAACTGTGAAAGTTTTACCTGACCGTCCTTCCGATGCCCCGCCCATTGTTCCGTAACTGCGTAACCCTTCTTCCCACCGAAAGCACTCATATCGCGGCTGGCTAGTAACAAGTAAAATGCGGCGTGTTGTGTCGTCTCAACTTACCCATAGCCATTCCTAACCCAACGACTTTCATTAATAAGCACATGAATGATTGATATACGATATGCCGGTCTCTGCCTCACTCTGTGGCCGCGTGTTAGAATCCCTTAAGCTGCGTTTTTTCTTACGATTTCCTCCGCGGTCCTTAGGGCGAATATTAGGTATTCCGCACATTTTATACTTAACATTCATCCTCAAATACGATTTATGTGTGCAAATGCCTTAAAATTGATATATGAGAAAGTATTAAATGTTAATATAGTGTAAAATTATATCAAATTTTTATTTGTATTTTATAAAACTCACTCGAAATAAAATGTCTGTGGAACGAAAACATTATGTCTAATGCAGTGAGGAAGGAAAATATGTGATAGTTGGGAAGTTGTCTTTACGTTGTTTGCCCAGGGTACCCGGTAGCCTTCGTAAAAAATTTAAAATATTAACTGTTTCTTTAAGTATTAAATATTTGTTTGCCTCGGCTGCGTTAGTATTATTGTTAGAGACACGTTTCTCTTAGCAGGGTTGTGGTGCAAAAAGAATGTAGGCTTACACAGATTTTAAGTTTTCCTTCACTCCATTTTATTAATGCTTGATACGATTTTAAATAACACTTCACTGGTAGAGAGAGAGAGAGAGAGAAAGCTGTGAGATGTTTTTATTAAATACTTGCACTTTTAATACGTAAACTATTTTCGACCCACACGAATACGTATTAAATCTCTTGAGGACACTTTTTGCGTCTGGTTAGTAACGCTGTCTGCAACCAACTGAACTCTAAATTTGTAAAATTTTCTCCTTTTCAGTTTCTGATTGGTTAATCCTACTCTAATAGAATACCTTCATTTAACTAAAGCTTTTTCTGGTTGTTGATTGGCTATTTTATAAACTGTCACTAAAATTACATTATTGTTACTCCAAGAATCACAAGTGGTACTGTTAAACTTTCTTATTCATTATTGACTCAAGATTACCTCATTGTTAGCAACTTTTTGCTTATTATTCTCACAGCTCCTACATTATTAAACTACGTAATGCATTCACATAACATTATTACACATGAATACAATAATATAAACATATGCAATGACTGTTATATACATTTTACAAATTATTACATACACATATTGCTTCAAAGTGGGCTTTTATTGAATTTACATATATATAATTTGACTGAAATCATTTAAGTGTTAAAAATACTGCCTCATAGTTTACAGCAAATAGAGCGAAATCGTTCCAAGAGCGAGTACGTTTTAGCAAAATGATCAATAAAATAAAGCACGGGTGGTGAAAACAACTTCCTTCCGCGAGTCACCAAATATGCAACACGCACTGCATCACTTATGAGCATGTGAAAATCAAACGGACGGTTGCAGAGAGGGAACGTGCACCTGCGAGTCAAAATGTCTCGCGAGTCACGTTTTCGCCACCTCTGAAATAAAGGAATAATCAGAAGGTCGTTCTAAACACTATCTGAAACCGAAAATAGTTCAATATCGTTTACTTAATCTCAGTTCTACAAAAATGATGTACCTTCAAAACAGTTGCGGAGTCCAAAATCTGAATTAAGGATAAAGAAAAAATTACACCACGAAGATACAAATAGAAAGAAAAAAAAGCATAGGGCCTAGTTTGGCTTTTACATCTTTCCTGGTTTATGAAAACAGAAGGACATAAATGCACACTTAGGTTTATTGATTATTCCGCGTGCATTACTGAGAAGAGGAACTTCGGCATCAGCTTCAAGATGAATGTCGAAATAATGCGTGAGGAGATTTAGAGTAACACAGGGTTAAGAACTTGTACGGTGTTTTTTCTCTTTGAAAATGTTCTATACTTGTTTATTTAAGGGGACCTATGACAGATTATATGATTTTATGCAGTTTTTTCAATCCTTTTAAAATCTTGTATGTTGGTTTTTCTCATTCTAAATAGCATTATGTGTACATTTCAATAAAATTGATGAAGCAGTTTTTCAGATATGAGTTATTTTCTGTTTTTCTTGTCACGATATTTGAAAATTATGAAATACTCCTTGCTAGACAAATTTTATTTTTCATAAATACCACTTTGTCACATTAATATTTGAACTCCTAACAAATTATCGCAGTATTCTTTTTTAATTTTCTGCTTTGAATAACAAATTATTAATTATAATTATTAATGCAGATATTACAGCCTAAAAAGTAATTTTTTTAGGATTAATAGCCCACTGTGTCCAGGTTTTACGTAGTAGCCCAAAATGATACTATAACTTCTTTAGATAGAACAGTAGAACTATTATGCCAAGTTTCATGCAAAACTAAGAAACTATCCCGCATGGGACATTAGACATATTGAAAAATGTCGCTCTGAGAAAACTTAAATTTTATATTGAAAACCTTTATACAGGCTAATGTACCTGGTGTAAAGGGTTAAAATTGTCCAGAACCATAGATCTTTCCCTCCTTCTTCTTCGTAGCCTCCTCTGATTGCAATTTCAACACCTTCTTTCTGGTGGACTTCTGCTATTGTAATGTTGTTATTTTGAACTCCTCTCTTCCTCATCTTGGGCCTAGCCTTGTCACAAATTATTTGAGCTGCTTTTTCTTTTCCTATGAGAGTCGACGTCTATTATTTTTTAAAAATGATATCTTAATATTTTGACCAGTTTTGATACCCATTTTTTGCATAACTTTAAGCTTACCACTACATCCTTCAAGGATATCCAATGAGGTGAGGTGTATTCTTCTTGGAGTAAAAATAAAAATAAAAAAACAGTTTTTGTTACTTTGGGACTATGCAACGTAACCATATCGTGACACAATGCCTTAACACGCTTGGCCATCTGAACACATGATAGCTGCAGCATTGTCTTATCTCATTAATATTGTGTGTAAAATGCATATGTGCATCCAATTGAAACCCGTCAGCATCCAACCATCTCACCGCTTGCTTTAGTTGGGCCCTCCCCATCCTTTACCACAGTTTCAATTGAATGCAGAATATGCATTTTACCGCGTTTCGATCCTACGATCCTTGGTTTTGATAGGTTAGCTACTGCTATGGTGCCTTAGACCGTATGGCCATAAATCCCGATGTCGAAGTCAAGTTGCAGATGGAAGCACATTGCAGTGTATAGCAGAATGTTCAATGCTCGCGCTAAAATTTACCCAATGTCAATCGAGTCCGTGTTCGTTCAGAAATTCTAAGCGAGAGAAATCTTCTAACTCATTGTGCACGAGGTTGTGGAAGATATTTAAATGACCAATTTAAAGGGCTTACTAAACGTGTAACGTACCATGTTATATATGTCATTTTAAAGTTAAGGAGTTGTACTTTTTGTATAGAATAGAAAACAAAAAATCAATATTTTCGCGGAAATTCACTTCCCGGTGTCCTTAATCCTGTACCCATCCTCTTGGCACACTGACTATGGCGCAAATTTGAAAGATTTTTTGGAAAGAAAGTAACTATTTTGCAAGCGAGAACAAAAATAAGCGTGGCAGGCGTTTAAATTTCCGTGCATGGTTTATAAAAGCGCCTGCCAAACCCTTTAAAAATGTTTTTATCACCATCAAACGCATTTGAATGTTTGACTAACATTATAAAGAGTTAATGTTTGCAGAAATAAAAAAAAACTGAAAATGTTGGCCATTTTGACCAAAAAATCTGTCCTAGGTCCCCTTTAGGCTATTATTCTTCTGACCTCCTCCTCCCGGTTTTCATAACAGATCTTACATCTTAAGATATGAATTTTGGACATGTTTTGAAACTGTCTGTCGTAATTTTAAATACTGTTACTTTATGTTGTACTTTGTAATACATTCAACCTGTCCTTTAAAGCGTCGGAACGTGCATTTTATTCTATAGGAAGTAGTAAAATTCTAATTTTTCTTCTAATCTCCTTAATATTGTCTCATAATGCCACTTTTCTATATATATATAAAAGTTAGAGTTGGTAGAGTTACAGAGGCCTTTGTATTGGCCGTTTACAGTGTTTTGTTTCCAGAGGTCTAAAACTCCGTAAAGGTTTTGTAGTGGTACTGTGGCAAGTAAGCAGCGATAAAAAACACCTCACTGAACGCGGATAATTCTTTTAAAATGAGCCAATAAGTTCACCCAACATTGGAACAATGAAACGTTAATGACACAGCCCTACGAACTATATAACACGTATCACCACGTATTGTGATTCTGCCATCTCTTGGTGCAATATGGTAAGATGAGCACCAAACAATTTTCTCAATAAATGCTGGTGAATATTTATTGGCACTTCTGAAATACCCAATAAGTCTTACTCCGTCATCTTGAAACAATCCAACAGTAAATGGACCATAGTAGCAGTCCCTTCTGGATCGTAGTAACATCAGGCAGCATCCAGCTTTCGTGACGTCACTTCATTTGTAGTTATTTAACATTAAAGCTTATGGTATTTGGTGAACTAATTTTACTTTATTCACTGTTAAAAGTTAGTTTAATTAATAATATATAGGGACAATATGTATTGTAATGATTATGTCAAATCTGGTTTCAAGGACCTTAAAGCAAACATTTAATGTGTTCTAACCCCTCGCGGAACTGTTTTGTTTTATACTTTAAAGCGTAAGGTTTAGTGCTTAATACAAACAATATTCTGTTTCAATTATGGAATTATTTAATTTACCCTCCTGAAGCACAAGCTTGCGGAAGAAAATTAACTAATTTCTAAAGTAGTACATAAATTGTGAAAAAAACCAGGACCTTAGATAAAAAGAATAGGCTCATAATTATAGAAAATAATTCTCAATTAGCAATGTTGAGGCTGTCAACTGTGTATACACCGCAAAAGGAGGCGAAACAGGAAAGGAATTGTAAAGGGGTCATAAACACACTTAAAGGTAGGGAGCTTGTGGTTCGCGGCTCAACATTCGAGAACACTGTAATTTATGTTAGTCAAATGATACGTCAAATTAAAACGATGCAAGATTCTGATATATTTATTTATTTATTCATTAATGTTCGGATGGAGGAAACTTGGTGTTATCATCAGTGTCAACATGTTCAATGATATGGACATCGCTGGTTTGCTAAACATTTGCCTCTGGCGAAGTTATACACGGTACTTATACTAATGTAAAGAATTCGTGATTATAGAAGCTAATCACACGGAAGTTACCTGTGTGGTTAGCTCATTTGGTAAAGAAAAGGAATGCTCGGGTAGGTGTTTACTTAAAACTTTTATTTATTAATACTTTTTGTTGTCTTTCTGAGAGTTTCCGTAATTTCAATCGATTACGTTTATGGCATATCCAGAAGGAATTTAGTTTTACATTAATCTCAGAAATACAATTATTTGTGATATGAAAATGCATTGCAATTTTCCACCCATTTGTACTTTCTCTACCACGTATAGTAAGTAGGAAGTATTGCATTCCACCCAAAAATTCCATACCGAGATTTCACCGGAGATAATGTTTTGAGGCCTCCTGAATCCCCAAAAAGTATTTTTGGAAACATTTTGGAAACATTTTTGCAAACGACTTTTGCATAACTGGTAAACCATAAGAGATAGACAAAATTTTACTACACAAAAAGTGTAGACCGCGTTACAATACATAATTTATGTCATATACATATGTTTTGTTGAGTGAACCATTTTCCAGATATTGCTTTTTGTTCCCTTAAATTTTCGAATACTTATACTTTTTTCAAATAGGAATTCGGTATTAATTTTTTTCGTCCTGTTAATCCAAAAAGAATGGAATACTTCACAGAGCAACCAGCTCTTAAAATATTTGACTATCGCTTAAAGCCTACAAATTCCCCCTTGTATCTACAAGAAAATTAGCAATAGCATTAACATCTCGATACCTCGATTAACATGAAGCATATGGAGAATAAGCGTTTGTAAAAATAGTTTGTACAAGAGTAAAAAAAGTCATGTGAGTGTAACACATCAGGTTTTTCACATTAAAATGGTCAAATCAATAAAGACAAACAACATCAAACCAGAAATATATGGGTAAACCCTATCATTAGCAGGATAGCCAAATTAAAAACAAGAAACTTCACTACTATCCCTATAAAGCTGTTAGTAGTACTCCGTATGATGTAGAATGGCAGTGAATGCCTATAAAAGCTTTATTTGCGGGATAAGTAGGTTAGGTGGGGAGCAAAGCTTCAAGAACGCGAGCTAGTTAGGATTTCACTACTTCGTACGCTTGCTACTGAGCCGTTGACCACACGTACGTCCAGGGGAGCATTTTCAGTACCATTCAAGCGTGCCCTTCACAATTTCTACAGCAAAATATGAACAACGTTTATTCATTTGCAGAGCTGGCAGATATGCATTTAACGTATGCTGAAGCTAGAGATGTTGTATCCCTAGATGAGCAGCTGTACATGGAAGGATACCCAGACAGACGAATCCTCAAGGTAGCACTTTTCAGTCTAACCATCGGGGTCTATGGCAGACTGGATTTCTGTCAGTTCATAGACTGGATGCTGGTGCAAATTGAACCCGACACAGAGCATGAAATGCTGAACAGACTGCAGGTTCTTCCTTCAAAACGTTTTTGAGCAATCGCACGTGCCACGAATACAATCAGCAGTAGTATTTGGCGATTTCTGCAGGAGGAACGGCTCCACCCATATTATCTTAGGACTAGCGGACTTCCTCACCGGTTACAGTTTCGAAACAAGGCATTAGAGCATCATGGAGAAAACCCATACTTTTTATCCTCAGTGCTGTTCATCGACAAAGCTACTTTCAGCAGAGATGGGCATGTTCCTGCATGTACTACGAAACCCCACTACCTCTGTCGAGACACGTAGTCAACACAGGTTCAGTATAATTGGTAGACACTGACTTGGTTCGTACACCTACAGCTACATGGCCGGATCTGCATTCACTTTCAGATTAACCTCCTGAAGGTATTGTAAGACGAGCCCTTTAGAAATTCGACATAATGTGTGGTTTCAGCATGATGGGGCTCCTCTCCATTTTGATAGGTACAGCATCTGGGCAAGAGGTGGTCCAGTTGCGTTAGCTTATTATAATTTATTAATTCGTTAATACCTTTGCTAAATCTAAGACCCAGAATTATCGTTTTTTATTCTTCATCATACCTTATTTCCATTATTTACCCTTCCGGAAGAGAACAATTATTTTCATTAATTGTAAACTTTTATTTTGTATAAATACTCTTTCTTACATTTCAAACACTGTACACTGCTAACAAACCAAGAAACAGAAACCTTACAATCACATCGATATGGCCTCGTTGTATTTCAAAACAGTATCAGCTCTGCAGTCTAGGCACTGAGCTACGGAGCAACAGCGACCTAGTTTTCATTGATTGTCCATGTTGATCGTAAGGCAAACCAGTGGCTTACTATATCAGTGGAAGATGGCGAGGTAAACGTAATCTGTGCCTAGTGAAGATGTTTGAAAATATGTGCTTTCTAAAATGTGAAATCGATAAACTAGCCGGAAATCTAGTAACATCTCTAACATAGCAATCTGCATAGCACGAGGCAGAAGATCCAGTTATAGCAACTAGGGTCTCTGTGGACACGTGACGCAGCGGTTGGTTACAGGGATGAGACCTAGAAGGTCAACTGTCCGCCACACATCGATCTAAGAGTTATCCACTAACAGATCCGTCGCGATATGACCAAGTAGTTGAAGCGGCGTAAAATAGAGTAATAATAATAATAATAATAATAATAATAATAATAATCTTTAACATTCTTACTCATAACACTTATTAATACGAGTACATTCATACGTACCACCACAATTTAAAAGAAACCAGAAACCTAATTTTAAACGTACATAGAGTACAAACTACGAATTTTATACCTCATCCTATAATATACCGTGTACATTTAACAGTGGTATATCTATACAATGGATGTAGACAAAACAGTTCGTAAGTTACACTCAGAAAAGCGGTAAGAACTTCTCACTTGCAAGTGTTACTCTTATTTCCCTACTAATCTGTCTTGTCTAAAATGGAAAATATAACATGCTGTATTATTTGCGACTTTAAGGTTTTCCCTAGGAAGTTTTTACTTTCTCTAACATTCCTAGCAGGGTACGTATGAGAAGGTTTTGCATTCTACCCGCAAATTCGATATGGAGATTTGGCCGAGAAATACGGAAAATATGGAAAATACATGAATACCTGAACTTTATTTTATACCATTACATGCTCAGTGCTATTCAAGTGTTCTCAAATAATTAGGTTACGAAATTATTATACCCAAAATTATTATACCCCATTTTCAATTATTTATCCCTGGTAAACCAGGCATTTCCATGCGAAATTTATGAGTGAATTAAAATGAATAATAACAATAAGGAGTAAAAAAAATCTGATGTGTTACACTCACATGACTTTCTCTACTCTTGTACAATCTATTTTTACAAACGCTTATTCTCCATATGCTTCATGTTAATCGAGATATCGAGATGTCGATCTTATTGGTAATTTTCTTGTAGATGCAAGGGGAATATGGTAGCTTTTAAGCGATAGTCAAATATTTTATCGCTGGTTGCTATGTGGAGCATTCCATTCTCTTTGCATGTCTAGGACACAAAAAAATGAATAACGAATTTGAGAAAAAGTATAAGTATTGGAAAATTTAAGGAAATAACAAGCAATATCTCGAAAACGGTTCACTCAACAAAAGAAATGTATATGATATAAGTTGTGTATTTTAACGCGATCTACATTTTTTGTGTAGTAAAATTTTGTCTATCTCTTATGGTTTACCAGTTATGCAAAAGTCGTTCACAATGAAGAATACTTTTGGAGACATTCCCAGAAATTTCGAGATATACATTTCATTTCTCATGACATTATCTTAAACATATGATATTTTCATCAAAATCGTTAGAGCCATTTTTGAGAAAATTAAACTTTTCGAAAAATCTTCCATGTAAAGGGTAGTCTGGGGTGGGGGGATTTTCTTGAAAACCTTCGTGTCGCATCTCTGGAAGATACTGAACCTAAATACCAAGTTTGGTGCTTATCCGACTGTTCGTTTTTGAGTTATGCTGTTCACAGACACACACACAGACACACACACAGACACACACACAGACACACACACACACAGACACACACACACACAGACACACACACGGACATGTTTCCAAAAATGCTTTTTTTGGATTCAGGAGGTCTCAAAACATGTATTTCCGGTGAAATCTCGGTATCGAATTTTTGGGTGGAATGCAATACTTCCCCTACTTACTATACGTAGTAGAGAAAGTAATAAATGCTGTTAATGGATTATCTTCTGAAATAATATTAGCAAATA
Source organism: Deroplatys truncata (assembly GCA_030765065.1). Taxonomy (NCBI): domain Eukaryota; kingdom Metazoa; phylum Arthropoda; class Insecta; order Mantodea; family Mantidae; genus Deroplatys; species Deroplatys truncata. Next base: position 250,062,154 of record CM060981.1, read on the forward strand.
CACTCGTAATATTATCACAGATAAAGCATAGAGACAGTGTTTAATGAATGTAATGGTAACATACTAACAGACAAGTGCATGAAAACGACATCATATGTGTCTACCTTACGATAGGCATGATATCTCTCAGATGGCAGATGTGGCACTTGGTATCAGCTTACATCAGTTTTCGTCAGCACCGAAGCCAAGTTGCTGGATAAATCCTCTCGAGATTGCTTTTCCTAACTGCGACGGAGAGAGGTGTGTTTTGCTACATCCACTTAAGTTTCACTGCTTTCTATACTTATACACCTTTACTTTCTCTCCACGTACATAGTAGGTAGAGAAGGTATTGCATTCCACCCAAAAATCAGATGTAGATATTTCGTTGGAAATCAAGTTTTGAGGCACCCTAAATCTGAAAATAGCATTTTAAGAAAATGGTCCATGTGTGTATCTGTCTTCGTGTGCTTCTGTGAACGGCATAACTCAAAAATGAAATGTCGGGTAAATACTTAACTTGGTATTTAAGTTCAGCATCTTTATAAACGTAAAATAGCATAGGCAAATAAAAAATATCATTCTGGCTGAATATGAATTTGAGATAAGAGTACAAACTGATAAACCAAAAATAAGAATAAATAAAAAAAAATATTATTTTGGATAAATTATTTTTTGAATGAATTGATATAATTCAAATGACTTCTGAATTATATGACACGAAGATTTTCAAAAAAATTCCCCTAAGGCAAGTACCTTTTACATAAAAAATCTGATGCGTTACACTCACATGACTTTCTCTACTCTTGTACAAACTATTTTTACAAACGCTTTTTCTCCATATGCTTCATGCTAATCGAGATATCGAGATGTCAATCTTATTGCTAATTTTCTTGTAGATGCAAGGGGAATATGGTAGGTTTTAAGCGATAGTCAAATATTTTAAGCGCTGGTTGCTATGTCGCTCATTCCATTCTCTTTGCATGTCCAACACATAAAAAAATGAATAACGAATTTGAGAAAAAGTATAAGTATTGGAAAATTTAAGGGAATAACAAGCAATATCTCGAAAACGGTTCACTCGACAAAAAAAATGTGAATGACATAAATTGTGTATTTTAAAGCTATCTACATTTTTTGTGTAGTAAAAGTTTGTCTATCTCTTATGCTTTACCAGTTATGCAAAAGTCGTTCACAATGAAGAATACTTTTGGAGACATTCCCAGAAAATTCGAGATATACATTTCATTTCTCATAACAATATCTTAAACATATGATATTTTAATCAAAATCGTTAGAGCCATTTTTGAGCAAATTAAAATTTTTGAAAAATGTTCCATGTAAAGGGTAGTCTGGGGTGGAGGGATTTTCTTGAAAACCTTCGTGTCGCATCTCTGGAAGATACTGAACCTAAATACCTAGTTTGGTGTTTATCCGACTGTTCGTTTCTGAGTTATGCTGTTCACAGACACAGACTCACACACACAGACACACGGACATGTTTCCAAAACGGCTTTTTTGGATTCAGGGGGTCTCAAAACATGTATTTCCGGTGAAATCTCGGTATCGAATTTTTAGGTGGAATACAATACTTCCCCTACTTACTATACGTAGTAGGGAAAATACAAATATTCGAATTTTTTTATTTTATATCTTGAATTTTATGGTAATAGACTGTAAAGCCCCGTTTATTCGGAAGGAATTCTATTTAATCTTGTATAACTGGTAAACATTAAGCGATAAACGAAAACGCACTATACAAAAAAGTCCTTAAAACTCACATTCTATTTCAAATAATTTTTTATGGCATAAGCAATTTCTGAGGTACCCGTTATTGAGCGTTCTAATTGACATTCTTTTTAAGTGCGGTTGACATTGAGTTTTCTCCGATTGCATGGAAACAGTATAGAATTTTAAGGCCACCGTATAGCGTCCAGCTGTTGTCTTTCTATCTATAACGAAATGTGTAATTTATCTATTCCTGCAAAGATTTATTGATTAAAAGGAGCTTTCGTAAGAATAATTTGTATACCCACTAATAAACGACATACGGTATAGAAAGTCATGTCAATGTAGCACGTCAGACTTTTTATACATTCATCCCAGCATGTCGGTCCTTTTCTTTAATTCACACCTATTCTATTTCGTGACAAAAATAAAAGGACTAACAAGGTTACTCAGTAACGCGGACTTTTAAAAACCAGCATAGGTATTTTTCGCTTCTCGTTTTGCATTCATTTCCTCTCGCAGTTTAATTCCGTCCTCATATAAGCCGAAGAAAATATTCTGTTTTTATCTACACCTAACTCTACACTGCTTCAACTAGTCTTCTTCCAAATACAGCTTATCTGATTTGAAAGCATATTCACTTTTTATAAGTTGTACCATATCTCGACTCTTAGCGAGTTTAATTATTTACTTTAACACAATTTCGGTTTTCATCGGCTTCGGTGTAGATATCTCATATGGTTAACACATATAAGAAATATTTATTTAGCAATACCTAAGAAACCAACAATAAACCAATTAGCTGGTATTGTCTTATTTGGTTCACAGAGACTAGATTTGCTATAATGTTGCGCATGCGAACTAATATATCGAAAACAATGAAACAGTCCGAATATCTCTTCTTGCTCCATATTATAGCAGCATCATATCGCAAACATTCCTTCAGCAAAATAAGGTGTATCAACAGTCCAAGGAATAAAAAAAAGACCACTTGGATATGTTAGCGTTAATCCAAACAGTTTGAGCAAGATTTGTTTTACCTATGCTAAAGTGTCAAATGTAGTACAATACAATGTGAATAGAAGTTGAAAATAATGGCCTGTGTGAATAAAAGCAACTATACAATGAGGAAATTAACTGGCCCTAAGATGGCTGGATAGTTGATCGTAAGCAGCGCCACCATTTTTATGGCCTTTCCTGCAGGATCAATCACATTTGGTGTAACTTTTATATTTAAAGGTATCTGCATTTGAAAGAAATTGTTTTATTAGTTCCAGTAGACACGAATTTTCTACACAAAAGTTAAAACACAACTAGATGAACTGTTAATAGCTAACGTATCATTTGTGCGAAAACAGTATACAGGACGACGGTAAAGAAGGGGAGATTAAATGGCCAAGGTTGCCAGAAAATATTTTTAGTTTTCTGTGTAGCCTTATAAATTGAAATCTCTATTTAATTATATATATCATTATAGGCGCAATGCTTACATTTTAAATACATTTTTAAAAATTCTACTTCTTTTGGCATTTTGTACTCTGAATTCTGCATCACTTAACGGAAAAGAACTAAAAGTCATACCTATATACTCTTTCGAGTAGAGATACATTTTAGCTCATCTTTTAGGGGAGGAAATGTTCTAAATATGATGGATTCCACATGTTCAAGTAATGTAATTTTAGCTTTGTGAGTATATGCGAGGTTATTTTCCTCAATTTTTACTTTGAATTTTGTTTTCCCTGAATGACATTTTCTCATATACATGACCCATTTTCTCAAGAATGTTTGAAGATATCTGAATGAAATTTTGATGTATTACTAAAAGAAATATGTCAATGATGACACTGACCTACTTTGATGTTACTAAGTTGGTTGATCATGTTTTGTAAAATTAATTACTGATATATTAAAAACAATTTTTTTCAATTAAGAAAAAAGTATATCTTCCTTAATAATTCACATTGTTATAAAATAGATCAGCGAACTTAGAAGGCATATATCTATCTACATTCTGTGAACGTTTCAGTCTGATATCTTAAATAGTTTGAGATAATGGGTCATGAAATTAGTTAATTTAACATTGGCGGGAAGGCCGTTTAGTTTTCTCTTAAAATATAAACAGAATTCATCTGAAACAAAAAACAATCATTAGAAAATTTGAAAGTAATAGTGTTGCTTAATATTTTAAAATTATATCATTATTTTAGTATTATGCACGCATTATAACCGATGAGTCTGCAGTAGACCCAAATATCCCTGTTAACGTGCAGCTGTCCTATTGGCACATGTGTGTCGTTCCGTCTGAGCTACGTAACAAATTGACAAAGTGCCGACATATACATGAAGCATTTATATGTTCACAGTATCCATTTTATGTTGAACATACATACCCTTCATTCAGGAATGTCATGCATTTGTATTTTGCATATTTAAGTGGATGTAGTTGGCACAGAAATTTGAATTTAAACTTTTGAAGAATTCCTTGCATTGGAGAAAATATTAATGTTCTTTATGGTTAGGGAAGTCTTTATGTTTTGAAATATTTTCATTTTTATTCAATTATCTTCCGAAGTCGGTTAAAAATTTATTTAAACGTACTATTGATGAAAGCGTCCGATTTGTTTGAATGGTAATTACTGTAAATAAAGTAATCAAAGCCACAATATTAGCATTTTATAAATGTATGTATACGGACTGTGAATAAAGGTATGTAAAACAAAGGCAGGCTTCAGAAATGAACTTTCTGAGATCGATCATAGGAGGGAGATTACTATGAGAAACTAGGAGACAAATTTATAATGTAGGTATTAAGTAAACAAAATTTCTAAAAAGGAAATACACAAATCAGAAGAATGAATGATGAACGCTATATAAAATAAACTTTATATTATAGACCATGGAAAGAGAGACCTAGAAAGGCCAGAAAAGGAGATACTCCGACCAATTTCAACTAGGGGCGCTAAAGGTTTATCAAAGCCTAATCCCTGAACCCGGATGATGATCTCGATGATGTTTACTGCTAGCAGTTGCACAGAAGCCTCACAATGAATGAGGGGATCACAGCAATCAGATAACAGTGAAGGCGCATGTTCTATTATCTATTCACGAAGCTACAAGTAATTTAGTAGTGTATTGTTTTCTAAACAAGTCGTGGGTGAAACGTGGGTTTCATATCATTGCATCAGCCTGAAAATCAATGGCATCATCAGTGTATCAATTTAATTAGCTCATCCAGCTATACATTTCCCAGCAACAGAGCAGGATTTGTTTATACAGGTAGAGCGAAGTAGTATTTCCAAGTAGTTAATGCCAGCATGTTGATAACCAGCGACGTGAAATTTAGGACCTCTTTACAATAGAAGCTAATGCCAGTAATTTGTATATGGGCAGCATTGGCTTACAGCAGGTTTACTCTGAGTATAATCTTGAATCCTTTGTGTTCTGGGAGTAGCACGTAAGTTCCATCATATTCTGTAAACTTCACAAAAGATAATGCAATTGCCAATCCCAGTTTGGTCCATGACAGACATTTGAACCAAGGAAACGTTTAAATTTAGTGATTTGTAAGAAACTCAAACTTTTCTACTAGTTGGTCACGATATGAGTGCGCTTGGAGGAGGGCACCACTGTTTTGCTGACAAGGACAGGGATCAGAGGGGAGTGAGGGACAAGGTGATAGGGGAATCTACAATTGCACATTGAAAACTTTACTACTTTTGCAGTCCTCAGCCTCGCTAATAAATGCAACTTGGAAGTACGAAAGTTTTCTTTATCTAACTGTCCTTCCGATGCCTCGCCCACTTGTTCTGTAACTGTTTAGTTCTATAATTGTAGGAGTAAATACCATAGTTTGAACCAATGCTTTAAAATATTCTTTAAAATTGGGATTGGGCATACTTCCTTTTTCTTTGAGGAAGTCCCTTATTTTGATGTACTTAAATTATTATTTTTATACTAATAAGTTACCAAAAGTCTCATTTTAGCTTCATTTATTATGTTAACAAATGTTTTAATTATGTTAATGTTATATTCTTCTCACTGAAAACACTCATATCGTGATCGGCTAGGAGTGAATTAATGAGTGTAGTATTTAGCAGGACATATGGAATATGCCGATATAATGATATATTCTGGAATAGTCTTTTCACCTTAAAACTATCTGCTTGTGTTCTTTTCCATTGATTTAAGTCTTCTGCCATTTGAAGCGTAGTCCTTTGTGGTACAAAGCATCTTAAGACGGAATAACGCTTCGTTTTGCTAAAATGGAGACAGTTAAGGCCATTAATGAAAATTAAACCTTGCAATAGCTTTTTGTAATGGAAAATATGATTCGTGCAAAATACTATGAATGGAAACGAGCAACAGCCAAGTTGATAACTTTTTGTTAAGATGTACGCGTAATATATGGAAATTGTATGCGTTAACATAAGTAGCTTTCTTGTAATTTACCAGAATATTTAACAACAAAAAGTGACTACCACAGCATCTCTAGGTTCTCCAATGTATCACCTCCAATAATACATCCCAAATTGTTATATTATGTGTTGTCCCAGACCATTTTTATATGAAGCATTTTCTTCCTTTCTTAATAATTAATATGAATATTAAATTCGATTAAACGCAAAACTAATAGGGATTATGTCATTAAATTAGTGTAAAGTATTTATTATTTACATACATCATCGTTTCACACGTTTAATTTTTATTTCAACGAATACTTCAAAATGTTATAATGAAAACTGAATTGGGCAGATGTGCGCAAGGGCAGAAAACTCCAAGAGAGGATATAAAACACAGTAAATAGAGGCGGTTGGATGTTTGGAGTCATTCTTTAGTTGCAACTTTATATGTAGGGGAGAGTGGGGTAATGGAGAACGGAGAGGAATGGCGAACAGGCATGTATCTCTTCACAGAGTAGTTGTACACAAGTCACAGAAGTAATCTACAGCGAATTTTCGACCATCTGTTGGGGACTTGTGGGCGTGCCATAATACACTTCCTTGTCCTGCCTCGGACTCTCGAGTAGGAAAAAGTAGGGGAAATAGGTGTTAGTAGTTTACTTCAGTTTCCTTTTCACAACCTAAAGCTATCTGACGACAGCTAAACATGCCTTATACAAACGAGGTGATTTGGGGGCGTATTGTTGCGTTATGAGAAGCAAGACGCACCGTTACGGAAATTGTAAATATCGTGTAAACCAGTAGGTTCGTGTTCAAGTACTGGATTTAACGATTCCAAGAACTGGGGTTGATGGCCTAAAAACACATTCGAAATCAGGCCAGCTCCGTAAGGCCACTGAAGAAGTCAATCTAAATTATTGTAAATGCTAGAAGAAACGCGCCATTCAGATCTGCTACAAGATTACGCCACGGTGTACAGTTAACCTGTTCCATCTCAACAGTAAGAAGTCGCCTCCAAGAAGCTGGAATCCATCATAGAAAGATAGTCAAGAAAATATACATGAGTGAATATCACCGCATTAGTCGAATGGGATTTGCGCTTGAGTATCTGGTCAAACCAGACAGTTTTGGGAGCTTGAAGGCTTTTTCGTCTGATGAGATGGAAGAATGTATCTGTGGCGGCCAAAAATACGCGTAATGCCCCACAGCATGACCGGATATCTGCTTCAGGAGTCAAAATTGCTTTCGCGCAAGACAATAACAGTGTACATACCTACTTATAAATCAGCCAAAGATTGGATACAGTTGCAATCAAAAATTTTAATAACCGACTGGACCTCCAAGAACCCCGATTTAAACCCAATCCATCATATTTGGGCCTTAACGACTCGTGACTGGGAACCTCTTCAGGAACCAACTATGGATGTATAATAAATTGCACTTTTGAAGTATGGAAACGTGAGGATGAGGCCCAATATGTGGAGTCCCTGTAAAATCAATGAATAAACGACTGAATGAAGTCTTAGACAACAATGAGTGATGGGCCCAATATTGAAATCTGAAATGAGTTTCTGAACGTCCAAGTAGAAGAAAGAAATTATTTCATTTTTTTAAAATTGAATTCGTTATTATAAAAAGGGACAGAAGCGTATTTCTCCACATATTTGTAAATTTTATAAGTAGTTTGAACAACATAATATTGTTTTAATACTTAACAAGATACATATTTATGTTTCAAGACCGTGGTCCCCTTTTACAATAACTCTGTTTAAAAGTATCTGTGTTTCAAAAAACTGGATTCAAGCGATATAAGATTCATATACGCAATGCACAATGTTAATGGAAACTATACAAGAATGCTTACTTAATACAAAAAGAAGAGACACAGTAATTACAAACATTTTACGTTATATTAACCTTTGAGCAATAATTTATACTAATGACTAAAGAGGAGGATAGAATGGTAACCGACATATCTTGGATGTAAGCCGTAATTTTCTTAGCAACTAATACTTATCTTTGTTGCAATTGGGATGGTACTAACAGTGAAGTGTCAATTGATTAAAATGATGAGTCTAAATAATATTAAAACCCTTCACTTACATCATGATGGTCAAAGGATGGACGATCATGATGTAAGTGAAGGCTTTTAATATTATTTCGACTCATAATTTTAATCAACCAATACTTGCTCCTAAACTCACGATATTAAGTAAATAAAGTATTCGAACTGATCTAACTTAGTGATCCATAATTTTATTGAGAAACACTGGAACTTCATAGCTGCATATTTCTGACGCAAAAAGCAAGCGTTTATTGCACAAGGAACCGTAATTTAACTTTATTGACGAATATAACTTTCCAAACCTTTATCCTAGTGCACTTCAATCAATCAATCAATCAATCAATCGTAAAACAGCTGACACAGGTTGCAGAGAGTCTGTTGTGACCCATCTATTAAGTGGCTTAATAATATCATGTATGTTATAGTTTAAGTCCCGGACTGAGTTAAATTATCGCTGATTAATTTCATTCCATTCATTCTTCCATGCATTGTTTCATTTCTGCAATTATTGTGTGATATGTGCTTACCATTATAATATATAAAGATTAAAAAACCAAATGGAACAATAATTTATAGCTTAAAGATATTATAGGCACGTAACTCGCTATCTCCTGTGCGGTTATAAACACAATACGTTAGTAAAGAATGAGAAGGTCATGCTGTGTTGTTTTCCATACGCGCATAAAGTGAACAGCTGCCACCATCTTGCTTGTGGAAGAAGTGTCTTTATCAACTAGCCAATGCGATGACAGAACATGAAACATTTCATTTCATTCTAAGCGACACAAACAATGTTATGCTTATTGGTGCGATATGTAGCTGAAGGGGTACCTCCACCTGCAAGCGGACTATCGCAGCCAATGAACTGTAGGCAAGATGCCGTAATCCCCGAAAAATAATAAGAAATGCTATTCAGGCAAAGTAGTCGTATAGATTTTTAAATGTGGCATGTGTACAAACCTCTGGTTAGTGCTGCCATCTGAACGGATGTTCCTCTGGAGGAAGCCCGTGCAGAGAAAATATTTGTTGCGAAAATGTGTTTTATTTTGTATTTCTCCGTCCATCTCTTGTAGTACGAGACTATAATTTTAAACTAAGGTAAGTGCCAAGGTTTTAACACCATTGCATTGCCCCAAATCACTGTATAATGCTTGATTATCTTTAAATTAAAGCCATTAAACTCGTGCATCTTAAAACTATTGTAGGCATATCATTATCAAAGAAACTAAACATTAGAACTTATTTCAAAGAGCAAGAAACATAGAAATCCACAACGCCCACCAATCGCACCCCGGAGATAGTATGGAAGGTGAAGCCCCATGCCTCTGGAAAAAATCCTACAACTCAGAGGGCCATTGCACTGTTACTACTGTGAATATCATAATCATCAGTATTTAAATCCAGAAAAGTGCCATAGGAACCGGGGATATAAGCTGTTGGCTAAACATATTGCAGAACGGCCACTAACAGCAGAAAGCTGTATAAACTATACCTAGCAGGTGAAGGGTGGATGTTTGTTGTTTTTAGATGAGGCATATGTTTATTTAAGTGACTGCAACAAACTCTGGGCTATATATTACCGACCAGGGGGAGAAAAAAAAATTGAAATTTGGTATAAGGAAACTAACGAAACATTCCCCAATGGTTTTGTGGTAATAGCAAAGTAAAGTTACAATGGCAAATTAACCATCCGTCTTGTACATAGAAATATGAAAATCAACTCGGCATATTATCAGACTAACTCCTGATTCCAATTTTCCATACAGAAATCCTTGCTCTCAGTAGAGAACATAGCGAGAGTGGGAATATATTCCATAGCTTTTAGCGACATCCGTGTTAAGTCATCTGTGCAACACTGATGCAGTTTTGTGCATTTGGGTCACTTAAGGTACCTTGGAAGCAGACGGCCGCGAACTTTGGATGGCCTATGGAAATCTGCCAGGAGGAATGGAATAAACTGAACATCCCTGTATTTCGTAGCAGCTTGCTCCAGTGGAAGCTGTGCTGTAGATTGATAGTTCAAGTTAAAGAACATCACTGCTGGTGGAGGCGCGATTTTTCATAAACTAAGAGTCTTAAGTTTGTTATAATAGATTGCGAACAACCATCTGTGTTACTCAACTTATTTTTAATAGAGGTAATCCTTTATTGTACATTTACACATTTTGTTGCAGGTATAAGAAGGATGACTAAAGCGATAAGCAGATTTTTAAAAAGCGAATTGCTTGTGACGGCTTTAACTATAGTGATTTTAAAATTCAAAACAATAACAAAGAATATCTTTCGAATACCTAACGTGACAGAAAGGTTGCTTGACATAATTTGTGTGCTTTAACGAAGTCTAGATGTTTTGTGGAGTAAGATTTAGTCTATCCGTTACGAAAGGCATCCCAGGATATCCCCAAAATTCAATATATACGTTGTATTTGTCCTGTAAACATATTAAACATATAATATTTTAACCAAAGTCCTTAGAGCCATTTTTACAAAAACAAAAATTACGACAATTTTTTCATGTAAAGCGTAGATTGGGCATTTACTTCGAAATCCTCGAGTTACAGCTCTGGAAGATGAAGTTAAGTACCAAGTTTAGCAAGTTAGTTATGCTTCACACGGACACACACACACACACACACACACACACACACACAAACACACGCACGCATACGAGCGCGAATCTTTTACTAAAATTTTTTTGTTAAGAGGACCTGAAAACGTACATTTCCACTGAAAGATCCTTACCTAATTTTTAGGTCGAATTCAATTACCTACTATATGCAATTGATATACAAAGTAAAAAGAAGCGCCCCATGAAATATAGAATGCACATTGGGACGTTCACTGCAAAATGTTTCGCTAGTAACAGTTCAGATCTCTACAACTAAAGCTTCTCACAGCATTATACTTCTCTTTATTAATAAATATATTTCATTCCAAATGTAATATTTCTGTGGAGTAGATAATGACAATGATGAATTTTTGTGTGTACTGATACGGATATTTCATGGTAAATACACTTTTGAGACTCCCTGAATAATTATTAAAACACTTTTTTTTTAGAAAAAATGTTCCGTATGCATGTGCCCAATTCGGGAGGTCCAGGGCTTGATCCCCGGTGACCGCCCACTCTGACCCATGTTTTTTTTGGGAGTTTTCTCAGGTCTTCGGGCGAATACTGGAGTGGTTTCTTTCAGCCTCCGAATTCCCTGTCCCTTAATTTGTTCCATTCATCTTTCAACTCGTTGGTCTCTTTCAGGGTCGGAAGTGTCGACTATGGTGTTTCGCTGAAGCGGGGCAGGGGAAAAAGAATACTTTCAGTAAACTCTCTCCGTCCTCGGGTTTCGGATGGCCGCCGGGGTATTCGAGGGAGCGTCGGACCCCCTCGGGTCACCGATCTGCCTGTTCGTCTGCCGGAGTGTCTACTTCTTGAAACGTAGGGAACCTGTCATGTTGTACCATCATCGCTCTTGGATCCGGTCGCCCGATGTCTCCTCTCGCTTCATCCTTCCTTCCGGGGACGCCCCCTCATGGGCCGTAAGTACAATCCCCTCTGGGTCGGTGTCGAGTTCCCTGCGTTCAGGAAGATAACATAAAATATGTATATGTGTGTGTGCGCGCGCGTCTGGGAACAGTATAATTGAAAATCGAAAATTCAACGAATACCGAACTAGTTATTTAAGTTCAGCATCTTTCGAGGATGCGACACAGAGATTTTCAAAAAAATATCCGCACCCCTAACTATTTCTTAAATGCAAAAAAAAGGTAGTTTTTTATTTCCTCAAAACCTTCACCTTAATACATCGCCACCTCAGAAATACTAACGATCTTGATTAAAATACCATATGTTTATGATATGTACATGAAAAATAAAACTTGCATCTTGAATTTTCTTGTAATAGACTGTAAAGTTCTCTTCATTCCGAACGGCTTTTGTATAACTCGTAAACAAAATCCTACTCTACAACAAAATAAGTAGTCATCGTTAAAACACAGTATTTATGTGAAACAATTCTTTTGGCGTTAACCAGTTCCGAAGTATTCTTTGTTATCGGCTTAAATTTTCAAATACCTATACTTTTCTCAAGTGGTGAGTCGCTATTAGTTTCTTTCTCGTGGGCATGCAAACAGTACGGGATTTCGAAGCCATCACATACTGATCCGCTTTCTAAATATCTGACAATCGCTTTGACCTACTACATCCTTATACTTATAACGATATGTGCAGTTAAAGTTTATCGTGATTAACCAGAAGTAGTTCAAACAATAGGCTTTTTAAAGAATAGTTTTCAGATGAATGAATAGAGAAACTGATGTGAATGCAATACATCAGGTTTTTAAAGAACAAAAATTATTAGATAACTTACACAAAACTTTGGGTCTACATTTTGTATCTTAGTTTTCACTAAATCTTATGTTAAGGAGAAATTTAATAATTATATTTGCATCCTGAACCATTATAAACCCCACTAAGATGTCATACAGCCTGTTCTCTAAGTGAAATTTATAATCATTATGACACAAGTGGTAAAACCACTTTTAACACGTGTGGCATATAAGACTTTTTAACCAGCGCTCGAATTTGATATCAATAATATTATATTGATTCCTTAAACTAACAGAGATGACGTTTAGAATACGGTTCTTGAAACAGGAGAAATAACGTTAAAAAAGCGAGAAGTCAGATGTTTTGAAGTTTTGTTGATTCGCTGGCAGTCATTTTCAGTGAAATATTTTCAACGTGTTTTGCCTACACCTGTCAGTGAAGCAATTAAGTGATATATTGTTTTCTGGATTTTTTTGGGGTAAGTCCTTCTAGTGTTATTCTTTCTGCTGCTTCTGTAATTTCACCTGGCTCTTCCATTTCAGTTTCTTCATAGTTTCCGCCGTTTAATCTTTATGTAGATAAGCTAGGTAAAAGAATAACGTTTTAGATCAGCAGAAGGCTGGAGATATAACGTATAGGTTAACTCTACAATGCACTGCGATAAAATAAAGTATGACGATTTGTATTGTGAACAGATAATGCGAACGCCATGAGGAATTAATCATAAAGAAGACATGATGAAAAGTAAAACCTAATCAAAGTAAGTCGAGTTATTGCCATGTGATTGTATTGGAAACCAAAGTTTTTTACAATGAAGATTGTCGCACTATTTTTAGGCCATGCTGTCTAACAAATATATTATACACCAACTGCCAATCATACGAGCGTAATAAACCAACTAGCATGTAAATAAAAGTTTAAACTCGTTTTGATAACCGCTTTGTTGCCCGTACAGGCTAGTCTTCTGGTGAATTAAGCCTTTTTGCACTAGATATAAGAATTATTCATTAGAAAACAGTAAGAGCGCAGGTCGCAGAAACAGAAAATCCACAATAACGATTTCATATAGAAACACGGGCATTTCTTTAGGCTACTGCTGACCTACAGGCTCATTCATATTAGAGTAATGGCTTTATACCACAATATTTGAATTAAATTAGGATTGCACTGAGGTAAGCAATTACAGATAGTAATTCATTATTAACTTCAATCAGGATGTTGTACTTTAGGAAAGCAAGCAAATAATTAGCTAATTAATTTAGTTATCTCTCTGATCTATTTGCAAATTACGTGAACGCACCGTTAAATACAGAGTTGTAACCAAATCAAATACTGTGCGAACTGTGTGACCAGAGCGAAAGTAAATGTACAACGTTCATCAAGCATATTGCCATCCAGTCAGCTTTTCGTTGCACTGATGATTTGTTGTAAAATAATACCTGGCGTTTTATACTGAAGCATTACTTTGGTGCCACACAGAGACTGGTATGTATGTGTGTGGTTCTATGTATTCAAGTTATGTCTAGCCGAACACCCAGAACTCCATATCTCTCTTCTCTTCTCTCTCAGCATAAAGTGAAGCTTTAATACATATGTGTCGCTATATACAGGATGTTACAGAATACAACCGACGGCCTTTCGAGGAATTCTGAAGATATAGGACACTTATAGTTTTTGAGTTCATAGTTTTTTGCAACAGATCAAAATCAATAACGGGGCTATACGTCACTGACAAAACTTCCCTGAGTTTCTGCTACTTGCAGGTAGGTAATTGTGGTCATGCTGTGTTCAAACATTGTCGGTAATATGTACTTAGACACTGAAAGAAACGCGAAAAATTAAAATTAGCTTCATAACAAACAAACGGCATTCATGTGTTTGAAAAAAAAACACATTTAACTGTTTGTACGGGATTTGAAACTGTACATTGATATTCACCACGAGTGTCTAATAACTGCGCTAATACACATCTAACTGTTGGAATTAATTGTTCTTCCACACAAGTCGTGTGTTGGACCACATTGCCCGGGACTCAAAGTACTTACAGCATTGTAAGTCGCCATTGGGGTATGTAATCTCAACATAATTGATATCTCCTTGTGGTTTACCGGGAAAAATGCGAATCAGTTGGCGAATTTAATGTCGTGTCGGCATGTTGCCATGGTAGCGCAGTGATTAGAGCAATCGGACGGAGACCAGGAGATCGGTGGTTTTCAATTGAATTTTTCAGCCGTCTGATTCTACCTTTCCAGGTAACTGTTGCTTGTCCCTCCGATTCTCCATGTGAAGGTGTAGGTATCAGTGGGGCACTGGCACTTGAGACGGAGTAGTTTTTCTGAAAAAGCAAAGCTGGTAACCTTGAAAATATCCCAATGGTAGCTATTTTCCGCTTGTGAACCAAAACTTGATTATTTTAGAGTATAAATACGTACCACCGTATCAAGATATTCCCGTACCATCCCTCTATAATCCCTGAAAGTTTGTTAGTTGAATTCTGAAACTTTCTGTATAAAACAGATCATTAGATGATTTATTATTTTGACGATAGATAAACTTACCCAAATTCCACAATATTAAATAATGGAATAAGTCTTTTTGTGTTGAGAGCAATCGTATCATAGCGCTCGTGTTTCCTCTGCGATATACTTAAAATCAGAGTCTTTATTATAAATAGTAAGCATACAGGTATGGTATTTAGACTAGATTAAGTAACTTTTTGTAAGCAATATCTTACTTATCCACAGACAACCGACGCAGCAGACTCACCATCACCCCACGACCATCTACTACACACATGCCCTCGAAATCCTTGCGCTTCCCAGCCAAGGCCGCCCCGAGAGAAGAACCTCCCTGCGTGTCACATGGTCACCTCCGCCCCCCCGCCTCTCTACGCAACTGCACGCTCCACTATCACCCCCAATTCCCTAGTGGCACTCAGGAACTGCTCCTGACGCGCTCGCATGCACCTCATGCTAGCAAACCACATTACGGGACTAACCGAGGTGCTTATGCGGAACCCGACTGCTGCACGTTAAAATATATAGAGGGTAAAATCTGGTATCTGAAATCTATAAAACCTAAATCAAGTCGAATACAGCGTTAAAATTAAATTCCTCGCAGAAAGTAGTCACGGACCGGACTTATGACGACAACCTCCGAAGAGATATAATTATTTTCTTTTTCAGTTCTTAGAAATATGAGGAAATTTATAGTAAATATACTAATCATGATTCAGGTAAAGAAATGAATATGATACAGCATTCACAGGAGAATTATACATGAGAGAGCAGCAGCCTGGCACAGTATACTAAAAGACTAGAGTTCAGATCTAGAACTATAAGAATGATGGTGCCTCTTATATCTGAAATGAACAGATTTGATAAAAATCGTTTCATAATGAGCTCATTCTAGTCGAAGATATTAAAAAGCTAGATAGTCGGCTCATATCTTTATCAACAAAAGCATCTTTAAAATTAGCAACAATTTAGCAACCACCAACAAATGACGGCTGAAGGCCTTTTATAATTATTTTATAACTAGATTTCCTGAAACATCACTTAGGTCACCAGAGAGCTGTTGGAATCAACAGACCCAGCATTATGACCCCATGGCCCCAAGACCCCTGATATGTGCATTTGCACTTAAACATGTGCAAATGCAATGGAAATTAAAACTTTTACTACTGATATATATATATATATATATATTCCATTTTAATATAATAGTACTATCTTCACATTCCTGTGTTATCCATTATTTCTAAATGCTCCTTCCATGTTTACCCATGTACCTCCAATTTTTTTCCGTTATTGAAGATATTTGTATTTGATTTTAGATTTTCATTTTTTACTCTATCCAGATGCACGTGTCCCAATAATGACCAAAAGAATTTAATTTTTGTAGCTTGTAAATGGCTATGGTTCTTCTGTCTCAAGGTCCAAGATTCACTGTCATAAAGAAGCACCGGCACTGCCATCGTCTTAGGTAACTTCAGTTGTGTGTTAATCCTGCGGGCCCTCGTAGCCGTGGTCGCTCCGGCGCTCCGCCAAGCTGAGGGTCGCGGGTTCGAGTCCCGACACGGGCATGGGTGTATCATTACGTGTAAAACCAAAGAGCCCCATGTCATCAATCTCAAGTAACGGGTTTGTAGCCGTGTACTCTACATATAAAAAAAAAGAAAAATCCGTGCTATTTTCAATGCTCTTCCGATAATACCGCACATTATCTGGTAACTTTCTAAATTGATGTCCATATATCTGTATCATTGTTGTATGAAATACCACATCCTAAATAGCTAAAACATCGAAATTGTGCTTGCTAAAATATTTTTATATAAACAATGCTTATTCTGACTGGTTTTTTCCCCTGGAATGCCATGCTAACCGATTTTGAAATGGAGATTTTAAAATTACATTCCTTACAAATCTGATGAAGTAAATAGATAACCATTATAAGAATATAAAAAAAATTGTGTTTTATATTTGCATAACTTTCACCCTCTATTGCTTATTAGTGGATATACAAAGTATTCTTACTAAAACCTATTTCTATATTTATTTAATTTTAATCCAAATAAACCTTTGCAGAAATAGCTAAATTACGCATTTCTTTATAAATGCAAAAGGAACAGCGATAGTCAAATGTTTAAGAACTGGACACTATACGCTACCTTAAAATTCCATACTGTTTCCATGCAATCACGAGATACAACTGAATGTTGAAAAGACTTTAAGGAATGCCAAAGTAATGAACAGTTCGAACCATTAGTAACGGATATCTCGGAAATGGCTGATGCTACAATAAAGTTATTTGAAGCAAATTGTGTGTTTTAAAGATATCTACGAGGATCGTCCAATAAGTAAGTTTACCTGTTTTATAAGAAACACCCATACTATTGATCATGTTGAATTAATTTCATTTATATTGTACAATCCTTCTGTTACTTTTCTACATAGTCAATATGTTTTTCCAAGCATTTTTGGGAATGCGACACTAGTTTTTCCAAGCCAGTGTTGTATCAGGTCGGGTCCTGTGCTCGCAACCAGCTGTTCACTGATTTGACTTCATCATCGGTGTTAAAAGTGCTTGCCTTTGAGTTGGAGAAACATGTGAAGATCGCTTGGGGCAAGCTCCGGTGATTACGGAGGATACCAGAAATCTTCCAAGTTGATTCTTGACCCAGGCGGAGCTCATAAGATTCATCTGGGAAGTTTTCTCGCATCCTCCATATTCACCAGATCTTTGCCCAAGTGATTTTCACATGTTCCCTGACTCAAAGGTCATCTTGGAGGTAAGCACTTTAACACCGTGACGAAGATGAATCAGAAGTGAACCAAAAGTCGGGTCCTATGCTCGTAACCAACTGTGCTTACCTCCATGATGACCTTTGAGTCAGGGGAACATATAAAAATTACTTGGGAAAAGATCTGGTGAATATGGAGGTTGCGAGAAAGATGTCCAAGTATGTATGTGGCAGAGAAAGTAAATAGAACGGATAACGGGTGAGGATACTATGTAACCCACTTTAGGGAGTATCATCCCTGCCCCACCTGATCACCAGTTTCCTCTGACTCGGAGAATATAATGAAAGGGTCCCTTGCTCAGGGTTACAGGTGAAGACTAATCATGGGCAAGGCAATGTGGGATCACGCGATAACCATTGCGGTTTAAAGAGCGGAAGAGCAGTCATGGGACTTATTACAGGGCTGTGAAGGAAACTCCGAAGCAACCCGGAAGGAGGACTCCCTTAAGATCAGTAAAGTGCCTCCTGAAGGTCGGAGGCCCCAACAAAAATCTTCCTAGGATTGCGGGTTGTGTGTCTGGGTTGGTGTGCCGGGAAAAGAACCAGACGTATAAGTCTCAATTAATAAGAAAGCCGGACATACTTAATTGGTACAACCTGAGCAAGGATAATACCAAAAGATTAGGAATTGCAGATACCTAATACACCAACCTGAAATGTCAGAGATATCTATTTAAAAGAAGTTGAAACACAGAAGAGCTGCAAGAGAAAAACATAAATATATATAAAAAAAACATAATATAAATATTTAAAAATATAACATATTATACACTACAGTATAGTGTAATATAACATATAAATTTAAAATTTTAATGCCAAAATATGTCTATAGAATAACTGTTTATATTGCTTAAAAGTGTTTTGGAAACTTGCGAACTTTGCTCCAGATTTTGTCAGTCTCTTCCTGTTTTTAAAATCCTCCGCGCGATTCTGTTTCGAAAAAAGAGAAATAGGCATCGTTTAATTGACTTTCTCGGAACTGGAAACATGTTGCAGAAGCCACATCAGATTTTATGGATTAGCGCTAAACAAATGACACCCAGTTATGAACACAAACTACATTCCATTTACTTCCTCATTATTCTTGTTTAAAATGACGGAAGCATTACATTCGATCCAAAACCTGTACACAGAGAATTCACCAGAAATATTCGTTTTCATGCTTCATGAATTAAAAAAAATAAAGATTTTAAGAAAAGATCCATGTATGTATGTGTTCGTTTGTGTGTTTATGTCTCTTACAGTGTCTTTGGACCGCATTAACTTAAAAGGAAATGCCATTAGGTACCAACTTTCACTTAATGCAATCACAATTCAAGGATTTCAGGCAAATATTTTAAAGAAAATTTCCATCCCCAAAGAACCTCTTAAGTGGAACAATTTTATTACCCTTTATTTTATAGTAAATGACTCTGGCAATTTCGAATATGATATATTATTGGCTGGACGTGTAAAATATATGTAAAATTTTCTGTATACAGCCTATGAAAACTTCACTCTTTATAAAATATCCGTTGCTATCCGTTTATAGTTTCTTGCATCTTAAATGAAAAATACTTTTTAAAATATTGAGTATCCATTGGTTTTTCTCTTCCTTATTTTATTTTAGCCTGAGCCCCAAACGGATTGTACAGCATGCATTTCTAATGACTCCGTAATATCTAATATTTAGTACCACTTGATTAATAAGTTAGTAGTTTTTGTTCGTGATTGATTTTCACGTACCCTTCACACTAATGGCGCTTCTATATCTTTCAGTTGCATTTATTGCATATATTGGATGGGACAGATTAGTAAATATTGTACTTATATAAGCAATGACTAGAAAATAACAAGATAAGACCCAAAGAAAAGTAGAAACTCCTAAAAGATCATGGTGATACCAGCCATAACTTATACAAGTGTATCATCCGTTAATAAAGAAAATTACAAAATCAGAATACTACAGCTGAAACGCGACTTCTAAGGAAACTAAACAAATGTCTAAACAGGGGCATATAAGAAATGCAACTATTTGATTAAAATCACTATAAATTGGAAAATATATACAAACTACACATTAAGACAATAAAAAATGAAAACAATCCCATAAAATTAATTAGTATTATAACCCAGATGAAGAAGAAAAGTCGCCAGACTAAGCAAAATCTGGGCTTGAATTTTGTGAAGACGAAATGGTTGTATGCCCAGTATGAAGTAAAGCAGAGGAATGTATTGGGTATTTTTAAAGTAAACAATTTTTAACACGTACATAGCAATTAAGTTCCTAAATAGATGCAGAATTTATTACTGTTACCAGTTCGATTAACGTAACTAGATCTAAAGTGAAGCATTTAATGACGGGCTTCTCCACGTAAACTGAAATGTCGCGTGACCTCTATGGTCTAGCGATAACTCATTTCAAAAGACAGCTTCATTATGTTGATAATAACGAAATACAATACACGTAATATTTGTGTGTCCTTTTAACTGCAGTCTTAGATAACGTCTGCAGTACCCTGCATGTTAACATAGCACAAAGAAAACATCTATGCTTTCTATAATTCAAATTAAAACGAGTTAATAATGAATTTGTTGAGCAAAACCAAGCAAATTCTGCCACAAGTTTTAGATTTTAACCGTTAAGAGTCGAAGAAATAAATCTCTCTGCAGTAATAACTTAGAGCTGTAGATCGCTTACTGATACAGAACACGAAGGAAGACGAAGTGTAAGAACTGAGCTCGAGAAACAAAACACGCATCGATTTAACACTGCAGAGTATAATTTTGGAAGTTCTTTCTTAGACACCAGCAGAATAGACTTGGGTTAATAGGAGTGGGTAGGACTGCTATATCCATTTGAATTTTCTATCAAGCATTAGTAATTACATTTGTTTGTCAAATGCGAGTATACTGTTTGTTCAGTAACGTTTTAGCTAGTGGGGTGGGGTGGCTTATCTCTCAGATAAAGATTTAGTTGGTGGGAGGGGTACACAGTATGCTGAACTTCTGCCGTGCGTGACGCGTACAGTGGGAAATAGCCAACAGTCTTTCATTATCATACGTCTTTACCCCTCGCTTTGCTCACACCAAGTAAACACTACCTACTTCCAGGAACTAAACCCATGTACTTTGGAAGCGCTCTCCCACCCAGTCGCCAAAATGTTGCTGAACAGACAGCAGCTGAAGTTTCCTTCGTGTTGAGCATTCTTTTGACCCCTGCCCTTAATTACCAAGTCCTCATCTGCTGATACGTCGCCAAAACACCGAAACTAGATAGCACTCTGCTCTTTTCCATCTTTCATTCTTCTTTAATTATCAGGCATAAGAATTCTCAAGCAGTTGGCTTCAAGTTATTTATACTGCAACCATACGCCAATATAAAGAATTTAGCCAACACCAGTCAAAGGTTACAACGGGCAGGTAAATACGGTCTGCAGAGAGCTGTCTGCAAACGCCAGCAGACCACACGAAGGGTGGAGGAGATTTGTTATTTGCGAGGTCCCTGCCTAAGTCCAGTGACATTACAGCTTTATTTCCTTTTATGCTGGCGTTAATGCTTAATATTTTCTATGCATGTTCATTATCTTAGGGTTGAAGTTCACCACATGTGTACTCCAGAAGGCATTAGTCCTCCACTTGAAATTTTAGCAACCAAATTAATGGAGAGGGAATTCGGATTTGTGATATGTAAATAAAAACAAAAACGATAAAGCAGTTTAAGTGATCTGGTGTTTTTCAAACCGTTTTATTTTATTAATTTTTTAAAAGAAGTTAATTTTTGTGTAACTGAATAACCTTTCTAACCATTTTGCGGTGTTTTCAACATGCATTGACATGTATTTTGTAGAAAATTTATTGTAGCTTTATACCAGGCGAGTCAGCTGCCCCTGCGTATTCGTATCTATGAAAGCCGCAGATTATATTCTAATGTGAAAACATTGACCCTTTTAGTAAAAAAATCGCTATTGTAGCTCTGCCCTTCTATTTGGTAATATACGCAATCCCCATTAATGATTAAAGGTCTGAATGAGAAGTCTACGAAAGCCTTACAAAAGACGGCGTTTCATGGATATAATAATTGCAAGGAGATATAGAAACGTTTTCCCGAAGAGCAGGATATACTACGTGGGTTCTGGCCGAGTGGTTTAGCTGCAGGAATGTGGTGAAGCAAAGGTTAGCTTCGGAGGTGCGAATCTGACAAAAAGCATACATTTTTTTGGTTCCTTTTTTTCCCTCTTTCTCTCTCCTTGTGTTTATTTTCTGTATTTTAGTGTACTACTTTATTTATTTTTGTTACTGGCTCTCCTGTGAGCCAAAGACATAAGAATTATAATCAGATAATTGTTTACCATGTTTATCCTAATAATCTGGTGTTGTAAGCCGTGTTACGTAGTTAGCTTTCATTCTTTTGGGCGCATATCCATGATTTTAAATCTAACAGCTTTTGTTTCATGTTTAAACTCTATGTTTTACTTCTTCTATTCACAAAGCAGTTGTAGATGTGCTAAGTACACGGGTAAACAGAATAATACATTGTTAAAGAGCGTGGATTTCATCAAAGAAGTAAATGTTCAAAATGACGACCCCCTTCATCAATGCACATTTTTGCACGTTGTCGGAGAGACGTTCTTGCATGCTGTAACATGCGCGGTGTAATCTGCCTGCATTTTTCAGTATGACTTTCCATATATGATTTGGGATTCGCGGCTCTTGAGCATAGATCCGTTCCTTTAAATCACCTCACAGAAAGAAATCCAGTGGGGAGTGAGATCAGGTGATCTAGGTAGCCATGCGATTGGGCCCCCTCGGTCAATCCATTATTGCGGATATGTTCTATGTAAGCGATTCCTTACAATCAGTGACCAGTGTGGTGGAGCTCTATTCTCCTGGAACCATATTCCTGTCCGTTTCACTGGTGGCACATCTTCTAGGAGCAATGACAATTCTTTTTGCAGAAATGCAAGGTGCCGTGGTCCTGTGAGGTTGCCTTCAAAAGGTACGGTCCAATTAGCTGGTCTTCTAATATTCCGCACTAGACATTGATGCTCCACTGTACCTGGAATGCAGCTACTCTGATCCAGTGAGGATTGCCTATACTCCAGTAGTGCATATTATGACGGTTAACAGTTCCGTTATTGTGGAATGTGGCTTTACTATTGAAGAGAAAACTTCCTAAAAACTCTGCATCCATTTGCGCTCGCTGCTGTAGCCATTGTGCAGATATCACTCGCGCTTGAAAGTCGCATCCGTGGAGAGCCTGGTGTAGTTGTAGATTGTACGGATGATATTTATTATGGTGCAATATGCGCATCACTGAGGACTGACTTATGTACAGATCTTCTGCTATGGCCTTTGAACTGGTATGTGGATTGTTTTCTATCGCGTTTCGCAAGCTTCTTCATTGCCTCCAGAGGTTACTGGAGCATCGCAGCAGGTGGTGCTCTTCCAAATGATCCTGTTTCACGAAGGCGTCTTTCAACCCTTCGAAAAGTGTCTGCAGTAGATACCCTCCTTCCTGGAAACCGTTCTTCATACAGGCGCTTTGCTCACAGTGCATTACACCTTGTTTCTCCATAGATCAACAGCATTTCAACATACTCTTTTGTATATATTATGGCAGCAGCCGTGTCTCGTAGAAAGATTTCAGATACTGAGTAGATAATGGAGAGAGACTTATTTATTCACGCCAAGCATTGACGCAGGCGCAAATAGCTAAAGCGACTTTGCATGTGTGAAGTGTTTTAAACTTGGTTGAATGGGTCAAGCTAAAACTGACCAACATAAAACATCTACTACAAAATAGAAATTATCCACCTGCCACCAGTGGAACACATGGCGATTATTCTGTTTTGTACACACTTATAATGTTACCAAAATGTTATTTATATCATAGCATCAAATTATAGGCCAAAAGAGATAAAACAAAAGGTAATAAAAACTTGAATTGAATCCTAAGGATTAGAACCCCAATTAAAGTAGCACAGTGTTAAAGTAGCTATGATAATACCATTCGACCAATGCTACCATGCAAGGTGAGGTTCCTATACGAATTAGTAATCGCAGAAATAGATCCCACCTCGAATCTTTACACGCGTTTTGCAGCGTCACACAGTGTTTTGAGCTCGGTTTGGTAGTTTTAATTTAAACAAATAAACTGCTTCACTCATTACAATTACTGTATGATCTGAAATACGCCATAGGTTGTGAAATAAGAGAAATTATCTACCTAACACTAAGCATTTTTGACAAGGCTGTACATTGACTAACAGCTTAAATCCAATTGGTCGCACTGTGTAGATCAGCCATTTTGTTTTTAAATGGTTTTGTCAACCGATGCATGTGATAGGTTGTTTCCTCAGGGGCGTTTTCAGAGGGGTTCATGGATGTATACTAAAGAATAAAGGTGGGTAAAATTGGCTAAAAGTGCTACTCTAACGACCAATATCAGGGTGGGATGTTTTTGAATCGACATACATAGCGATTGCATTCTGTCCCGTAAATCACTTATGCAGTGAGTTATGTATCCCTCCTCTATAAAATGTTACGCAATTCAGCCATTAGAAGGCATTCAAGAAAGGCATAAGTCACATATGTCGCTTAGCACGTTGCATAAATTAAAAAATAAATAGGCGCAGCTGACTCACCTGGTATATTAGCTGAATATTTTATTAACAGCAGCTTCGATCCGAGGAATAAAAGAGGTTTTAAATCATAAAATTGATGATTATGCTGAAGTGTTTCCTTAATGCCTTGATTTTAATACTTTACAAAAGATATTTGAATACATTACAATATGGAAGTACAATGTGAACCAATTAACTCCACGCAGCTGCAGGTGACGACCTCCGATGTATTTGGTGTGGTGCAGATAGAAGACAATGTTGACATCACGTTAGAGCATGGCGGGACAAAATTATAGTTTTTTTGTTTACTTAGAGTATACAACCTGTGTTTTGCCATTGGCATATCACAGGATATTTACAGTATTTTACATAATTCTATTGCAGAAGTTAATCTTGAAATGAGCAGAAGATGTTTATGAACTTGTCACACCTAATGTTGTCCGTGCCCTACAATTAGTGACGTCACGTCAGCGATGCCAGCGCTCCTGCTGGGGACCAACCGGACACGGGCTCGGGCACGGGCAAGGACGGGAGGAGCTATTGGGTGTAGGCAAATTGAATAACGTAAAGTTGAAACAGAAACCATTTGTTAAGCTTTTAACGTTCATTAATTAAAGAATTGATATTATACAATACTTTAAATGCAAAGAACATACAGGGATGGCTTGTTTTTGGATAGATGTTCAGAACAATATGAATGGTCTATTTTCCATGGACCTATTTGTGGTTGTATCACGATACATCAGACATTTTAAGTGGAATAGAACTTGTGTTCCCAAAAAGAGGACACTCTTATATGCCTGCGAGTAGGGTAGGTAGGACAGACCTGGGCCACTTTTGCGTTTATATGGGAAAGGATAGGGAAAACGATGGTATATGCGGTGGAAAATGCGTTTATATGGGGAAGATAGGGACTACGAGGATCGATGCTAGGCTAGATAGAGGTTGAAGGAATGAGGATGTGCTTTATATGAGAGATACGTGGAATACGAGGAGAAGTGTTGGACTAGATAGGGGTTGAGATATGGAATATGCATTTATATGGGAAAGATAAGGAAAACGTGAACAGAGGCTAGGATAGACAGATGCTGAAGCAGGGGGAATATGAACATATTTACAGGAGAGATAGGGGATACGTGGAGAGGTGCTAGACTATTCAGGGTTTGAAGGGTAGAGTATGACTTTTTATATGAAGAGACGAGGAAAACGAGGGTATATGCTAGGTTGAGAGAACCTTCAAGGAGGAAAAAATGCGTTTATATGGGAGAGATAGGGAAAACGAGGAGAGTTCTGAGGTAGAGCAGGGACTGAAGGAGGGAGAGATATGCTTTATACGACAGAGATAGGGCATGCGAGGGGAGGTGCTAGTGCAGACAGAGGTTAAGGAGTACGGTATACGTTTATATGAGGAATATATGGAAAACGGGGGCAGGCGGTATGATAGACAGAAGCTGGGCCACTTTTGCGTTTATATGGGAAAGGATAGGGAAAACGAGGGTAGATGCGACAGTTCAAGGAGGAAAATGCGTTTATAGGGGAGAGATAGGGAATACCAGGGCTGATGCTAGGCTAGTCAGATGCTAAAGGAGGGAGGGATACGCTTTATACGAGAGAGATAGGGAATACAAGGAAAGATGTTATACTAAACAGGACTTGAAGGGCAGAATATGGCGTTTTATATGAGCGAGATAGTGAACCGAGCAGAGGTATTAGGCTAGGAGTTTTGAATGATAGAGTAGGCGTTTATATGCGAGAGATAGGGAATACGAGGGTCGATGCTAGGCTAGACAGGGTTGAAGTAGGGAGTGCGTCTTATATGAGAGAGGTAGGGGAATATGAGGAAAAGTGCTAGGCTAGACAGGAAGGTCTGAATGACAGAGTATGCGTTTATATGGGAAAGATAGGGAAAACGAAGGTAGGTGCTAGGTTGAGAGAGTCTTCAAGGAGGAAAATGCATTTATATGAGAGCGGTAGGGCATACGAGGAGAGGTGCTAGTCTAGACATGGGTTGAGGAGTAGAGTATACGTTTATATGGGAGAAATATGGAAAACGGGAGAGATACAAGGATAGACAGAGGTTGAAGGAGGAGGAATGTAGGTTTATACGGCAATATAGAGAGTAATTCGATTATAAAACTTTTCTCATCCAACGTTACAACACTTTTGTATACTTTTTCTAAACCTTACAAACTTTTTATATGTTAAACAGTAGTGTGTGGGACGGAGAGGGACAAACTGTATATCGGTTTACAGTGAAGTATACGTCTTAACCTATTGCCACCATGTTTGCTCTGGATCTTCTAATTGTCTATTCATTCCTAACATCATCTAACGTAACCAACAATAACCACGTAACAAGACGTAACATAACAGCATGACAATACGTCACACTAAGTAACATAAGCACGTATCCTGGTAACATCACGTGACATCACGTAACCAGAAACGTCACACGACGTAACAACACGTAGCAACTATTTAACCAAGTAACAAAACGTAAGAACAACACGTAACCAGCCCATCGCTAAGGTAATCTAAGCTAATCCATCCTTCATAACTTAGACAATAAGTACGAGAACCTAGCCTAGATTAACCCGACCAATCCAAACGTTCCTCTCATCATCTATTCTACTCAGTCATCGACTAACCTAATCCGACTAACCAAAGATAACCTCAATGTTTTATTCAGGTTTTATTATTCGAGAGTTTTAATTGAAAAGTTTACGTCAACATACCTTTATTTTAGTTCGTTGTAGGCGTCTCTCCCCTTTTTATCTAGGCTTGAGACTAGCATTTGGATTGCTCCTAATGGCAGGGTTACCACCTTCCCTTCCATCTTCTTCTTTCTTCATCGGTCGTCAGCTAGCTGCATATACAGCACACGGTTAACCTTCATTTTTTTAAGATTGTAGACTCACGAGAAAATCTTCATATTCGACTTAAATTCTCTTATGCACTACTTGTAATGCTGTAATGTCCATAGGCGTATGTCGTTATACCGTCCTCAGCAATAATTCTTTTATCGTCGTATGGTGTCAATGTAATTTTATTCACTTGTACTGTGGCAAGAGCATGCTGTCGCGACAGGATCAGATTCATGGGCGTTCTGATAATTTCTCTGGTTTTAAGGCAGTCAGTATAGCTCTCGAACGTGACGTACTGCTTAATAGCACTACGTTTTATGCCTTTAATCTTTTTTATCATTGAACCGTCGATATCTAGGGCATACATTTTAGGTCGTAGCCCTACAAAGCGTTGAATGATTTTACCATTAGCCTCATCTTTAAATTTCCCAAGTACCTTCTTGTTTAGAGGTGAATAGCATATATGGCTTGTAGGATAATCAGCAGTATCTAGGTGCTCAAGAAAACGTAGCTTATCCTGGTACACATCTTCAGTTGTAACACGATGAATGAACGAATCAGTGTCCATATACATAAGCTTCAGGTTTTCAGCTCCATAATACGGTAGCAACACATCATAGTGATACCGGTACATTAATGTCTTGGAGATATCCAACACACTCATATCGATGTATATAGGCTTGTTGAACACGATCTGTCGGGAGGCCATATGTACAGCAGCGAGATTAGAAGCATATATAGTCCTGTCGATAAACGTTGGCTTTGCAATTAACTTTTCCAGAGTCTTCTCATTTGTCACCAGCCGTATATCCATACGATTACGCAGGTTCTCCATAGTTTTTCCGAACATAGCATTGTTGAACAATTTGTAGAGATCCTTCTCAAAATCATTTGCAGCTTGTTGTAGTAGTCTGTTGTTAAATTCCACATACGGTTTTAACCATCGAGACTGTTGGAATTGTAGCACACGATGGATTTTTGTTAACCGTAGTCCATGATCAAGAGCTTGCTTCAACGCCATGTAATGTAGTACATACTTATTTCGAGGTCCTAGATGAGGTATCAGTTTCTTTGTAGGAGAGTCCTTAAGCGTCATACACTCAGGCAGGAAAGGTAGATCGTTGTGTAGATCGTGAAGTTCTGCAGGATACTCGATGTCGACTTCTAATATGTAACCGTAAGGATCATCTTCTTGTAGTCTTTCTAAGTCAATTTTTTCAGGTGATACCCACTCAAATCCACCATAAGGAAGAGCGTGACTCATTGCCCACCCATAATGGTTGTTGGCGTCCTCATAGGTAATACATTGGGTTGGTCTCGACGGATCATACTTCCCCATGTAGGTGTTATTAGCCTCTGTATAGCGGTGGGAAACTTGACATAAACCTCCTCTTATGCCAGATTCCACCATGAGTAATTGATAATAATCCTGTAACAATTCCAGCTGAATTCCAGTGTACAGTAACATGGCATCCCATGTAAGTCCTGGAGAGGTGAAATAATGTGCAGGGTCGACTTTGTGTGTTTTGAGTGTTTGCTCCCTAAT
Organism: Deroplatys truncata; assembly: GCA_030765065.1. Classification (NCBI taxonomy): domain Eukaryota; kingdom Metazoa; phylum Arthropoda; class Insecta; order Mantodea; family Mantidae; genus Deroplatys; species Deroplatys truncata. Next base: position 250,090,967 of record CM060981.1, read on the forward strand.
TGTCTCAAAGACATCAGCTAGGAGAAGCACATCAGAGATTAAGTGGAGGTCGCTGTACTCGCCCAGGTTTCTGACATTAAACAGCTCCCATACATTTTTAGCATGATCGTAGTCAGCATCACTAATTTCCTCTTCATTTAATTTATTGTAGAGGGAGTCCTTAGGAGGTAAACAGGTTTCGTTCAAGACGTTCCATGAAGTGATGTAATCATAGGGAAATACCCCCTTACGGGTCATCAACTTCAACTTGTCTTCTCCGAAGTACTTCAATGTTCCAGGTTACGATGTTAGATTTTTTACCAGCTTATCCAAGCTTGTACTCAGGAACCGAAAACTATCCACAAACCGGAGCTTTATATCTCCAACATACTTGGAGAATGATATATAGCTTTCTTCAGAGCTAGGAATTACTTCCACTCGCTCACTTGTACATCCCAGCTCCTTAACAATGAAGTGTGAGTCATATCCACTGAGGTTGTGCATGAAGACAGGGATATATTTAGGTGTTTTGCAGGCTAAATTACATTCATTATGCAGACTCCCCCGATATTCACCGCTGATGTGATCATGGTCGCGTACTTTATAGTTCTCTTCAGTAAAGGTTTTTCCACACAAGTAGCATACTGTAGAAGCGTTGAAATCCATCTGCTGTTGATCTGTAAGTTTCAGGGGCATGACAGATTTGTATATATTATTAATCTCCTTTGCAAGGAATGACAGGTATTCCATAAACTTCTGAGCAGCATCAACACCACGATATACATAGGGATGCTTAGGAAGACCAGTTTCCAGATGTTCAACGTTGGTTGATGGTTTAACGTAAACACAGAAGCTCATTGCTGTATGCTCTTGATAAGGGGTTGTATAGGAAGTTTCAGGACTGGGAATACACGTATGACATGGAGTGGGAATGCTTTCAAAGTCAGCGTAGATGACGTAAGGTAGTTTCAGCATCCTCTCCACATTTTTAAACTGTACAATTGATTTCTCCTTTGTAGGCATAACTACCCTTGCAACACCATGCTGATTACAGATGGCTGCATGTTCTTCCAGTTTTTCCAGCCCACTTTGTCCATATCGATTGTCAAAGTGTGTAAAGCACCGCTTACAGGTATATATCACTCCATCATGCTTAGTTTTTTGACGTCGAACGAGCTTCTCAAAATTCTTGATATATACATAGCGATGTTTTCCACTACTGTCACTCAATAGCAGGAGGTCACAGTGGTCAGGTAGTTCAGCGTCAGCAACCTTTATCGGATACACTTCATGCTTCTCATCCAGAACGAAAACGTTGATAGACATCCTATTAAGCTTCTCAAATTTAGGTATTTGAGAAAGTGGAGTAGGATAGGAAACACAGCTGAAGTCGTACTTATCTTGGAATTGTTCGTATTTGCTCACCCGTTGAGGCTTGACGCTGACAAATTTGGCTAATATAGAGTACATAAAGCATAGCTCATCAGTTAAATTCTGGATGTTAATGCAGGCTTTTCTTGCTTCAACAGATGGAGGTAGGGGTATGTAGCTACTTCCTCGTAGCGGATTGTACTTGTTAATACGAAGGCGCACCCCTTCCACAGCAAGCAGAGCCCAGTTGCTACCCTTTAGTTGTGAGTCCTCCGTTTCAGTAACCAATTTCTTAATTTTGGTTTCCAGCATAGAGTCCAGATCCGTTTCTAGGAAAACAGCTTGATTTCTGGTTTTAAATGTCTCGTCACAGGTTTCTCCGATACTGTTAACAAATCTACACTCAGCTAACAGATTAATTTTCACTCTTGTGAATACCAAGCTCTTTATGCACAGCCTGGATTATCCGCTGTTTTGCTTCATGCAGGTATATATTCAGATCCTTAGTCGATTCACATTGTATAAAATACGATTTCAAACGTCCATTGAATGAAGTTTCATATTCTTTCATGTCACACTCCTCCATCGTAGATAACAACTCTTGCTTTGACGGTTCTAATCTACGTTTCTTCTCAGCTCTGTTTATTTCACACGCATCTTCGTGTCGACGACCCTTATAACTGTCTTTGAAGGCTACATTACAATATTTACACTTGAAGAGCTTTTTATACAGCGTAGCTCATGTCGTCTTTTATCATATCCACGGAGGAACTTCTTACAGCATTTACCACAAGAATATCCTGAGACACTAGGAATGATATCCTTATACGAGGACTTATTCATTTTTCTTCTTGATATAATAAGGTATTTACCTTTCTTCAAGGAAATGTACGCCTTGATATCACTTAGAAAGCTGATTATTTTCTGAGAGAATAGCGATGTAAACACCTCAGAGATGATCAACGGAATGAATTTCAATGCTAGAGGTTGCTCTATTTATAGAGGAAGCACGAACCTTTATGCATCAATTATATAACGTATTAACCGTTCTTCAAGGAAATGCACTCTTCTTCACATTGATAACACTTTAGATTATTTTCCTAGAGAACCGCGATGTTAACACCATAGAGATGATCAACAGAATGAATTTCAATTCTCAAGTTCGCTTTATTTATAGAGAAAGCACGAACCTTTTTTAATCAATTATATCCTAATTATTAATACTAAAAACGGAGATGAAGCGTGTAAGCTCTTATATATTTCAATTCGTGTTACACTGATGTTCGAGCGTCTCCGTATAGCTTCGTATGCTTAGAGAGAAAGTGTAAAGTATTGTGAAGATGTATGTATTGTTCGGCTATAATCGTACAGATTCGGAGAGCTTGACTCGTGAAGGTGATGAACGATCCGTTGACCGAGCAGGAGGCAAGCATTCCCTTCACGCAGATGCAAATGAAAGAAAATCGTGCTAGATGAGAAACCACCCAGACATTCGCCTGCAGACCATGGAAAAGCATGAAAAATATGTCAGAGCAAGCGTCCAACGGAACTCGAACCAGGGACTCTAAAAGCACACGTAAAAGATACAAATTATATAGAATGAAAGGAAATCGGTGTCGATGAGAAACCACTCCAGCATTCGCCTGCAGACCAGAGAAAACCCTAAAAATATGATGTCAGAGTGATCAACCAACAGGAATCAAACAAAAGACCTTAGAAGCATATAGGTTAAGATGTAAATCAAATACAAATGCAATAAAATCGTGCTAGATGAGAAACCACCCAGACATTCGCCTGCAGACCATGGAAAACCATGAAAAATATGTCAGAGCGAGTGTCCAACGGAACTCGAACCAGGGACTCTAAAAGCACACGTAAAAGATACAAATTATATAGAATGAAAGGAAATCGGTGTCGATGAGAAACCACTCCAGCATTCGCCTGCAGACCAGGGAAAACCCTAAAAAATATGATGTCAGAGTGATCAACCAACAGGAATCAAACAAAAGACCTTAGAAGCATATAGGTTAAGATATAAATCAAATAAAAATGCAATAAAATCGTGCTAGATGAGAAACCACCCAGACATTCGCCTACAGGCCAGGGAATACCATGAAAAATATAGCAGAGTAAACAGCCAACGTCAAGCGAAGGAGGGAAACCATCAGATTACTATAGAAGCATAAAGTTGCAAATGAAAGAAAATCGTGATAGATGAGAACCCACTCAGGCATTCGCCTGCAGACCAGGGGAAACCATGAAAAAAATCAAAGGGCAGAGTGACTGGCGAAAACCATGTAAAGATCCGCGATCAGAGTAAACAATCGATGGAAATCTAACCCCTGAACCCTAGAAATTCACGCGAAAAATGGATTGAAAGGGGATCGTGATAGCAAATACCACTACAGCATTCGATAGCAGACCAGGGAAATGTATGAAAAGTCGAGATCGGAGTAAACAATTGATTGAAATCTCACCCCTGAACCCTAGAAATTTTCGTGAAAAAATGCAAATAAAATGGTTTGAGAGTGAATCGTGATAGCAAATACCACTACAGCATTAGGCAGCAGACCAGCGAAAATCGTGAGAAACGTAAGGTCAGAGTGCTCGTCCCTACGGGAATCGAATCCGAGACATCTCGAATGCAAAGTGCTGCCGTTATCGTCTGAACAAAACAGTAAAAACAGACCTCATTAGCAGTCCACAGTGCTTAAACACGTTAACTTTCACCATATGACGTCACAGTCGGGGACAGTTTGACTATCGCCGCCATGTCGGGACATGCATATTTTAGACATCTCATACTTTAGAGTCATATACAGAAGTTTCATACCAACGTACTCACCACGCTCGAAAAGATAATCTAAAATTTCATCGTTGAAATACTTTGGAAATAGCGTAGAAGTTTTTCCACCCTTATTTAATTCAATTCATGTATATACCCTATTATTTAGTGATTTTTTCAATAATTTCTTCCTCTCATCTCAATCATTCTTCAAAAAATCAGTGTACAATACGCATTTTTATACGTTTTAATGTTCGTTTATTTTTTTAAAAAAAACCGCTACATTTGCCTGTAATTACGAGCAATAATTTTTTTCAGATTTACTCAGATTTTTAGCTTGTAGAATCGAATTTGGAAATGTTTTAATAAATGTATTGTATTTTTTTAACCTTAAAGTATCTACATTTTTAAAGCTGCCATGACCGTTATTTGTATTTAGTATAAAGATTGTTATATTTTCATTTTTAAGACTTACTTTGTTAAAGATAATGTCTTGCAATCTAATTTTTAAATTTCTTTTAAAACCAAAGGGAACGTTAACAACTATAATGGCTGTCTTCATGTGTCGGAAAGCTAAAATGGCCACAGTCGTCTTTTAGAAGCGGACCTTACATTTCGATAAAGAAGCGAGCGCCCGACAGTGCGAGTTACAGAGAAGACCTTCTTTCAGCGTCCGCCAGATAGCGGTAAAGTAGAGCGTGTCATGAGATACCAAACACTGAGATAGAGACAGAGGGGAGGGGCGAGGCGGAACAGACGGGCTGGGAGAGAGAGGCGAGATCCTTCAGTTCGGCACAGCACGCCGTAAGGTTCGGACCTATACGTAGTGGCATGCATATACCAACGCAGCGCGCGTCAGCGTCTTACGTAATCTAGTTATTTACGCTCACTATACCATTTAAATGTACATTCATCTAAGAGATATAATATTCGTGAGGATGACAGATGTCCAAATATACATATCAAAGAAATTAGTTACTGATATACATGTAATATCGTACGTTCACCATTTTATTTTTAATTACTTTTTTTATTTTATTCGAGGATGACTTTGTATTCATGTCACTGGATTCAATCCTAGTCCTCCAGCCCGACTTGGAACAACAATCAATAAAGGGCGACATTCCAAGGATATAATCGGTAATAATAAAAATTTTTTTTTGATGAAGACCGTCAAATAGAAAGCTCTGTAAACGTATGTATTTTCCCTCACTTCCCCTCTTCCCCCACCCCACAGTAGATATAAAAGGCCGCTACGCAGCTTCAAAGCCGATGTCGACAACTGATAAGTTCCTTTCTTTTATGCAGTCGACTCCCACCCCCGCTTTTTGCTATTCCGACACCGCCATTTACGATGAGAAGATTAATGCATTGTCCTGTGTCTCTGATTTGCGGTGAAAGAATAGCACACAAAAGGAAAGGCGTGAAAACACTTAACCTTTTTGGTTTCACCCTTAAAAACTACTGGACGACGATGCCCCCTCCTCTCTGCTCCACTCCAACACTGGCTTAAGCGATTTGAACAATAGCCCATTGTTCTCCAATACCGAGGCCAGCATTAGGTCAGGCTACAAAGAGGGGAAGTGGTTACACCACCTCTAGAGGACCTGACAGTAGAGCAAAGAGAGGGCGTGCCCAGTACGGGATAGGATTAGAAAGGTTAGTGTAGGGGGATCGGGGATCCAGTATCTTTTAAGGATGAGGTCACAAGGGAAGGGGTGGGGGAGGATTGGCCGCCAGCACGTGCCCGGCGGCATCAGGTGAGGCCGCAAAGGTAGGGGGCGGGGCTAGCGGCACGCGACCAGGGCGGTATGTGAGGCCTCAAAGGGAGGGGCGGGGCTTGTCGGCATAGAACAAAGAACCTTATCAGATGGCGGCATATCCTTTGTGGCTCGGTAGCGGCATTTAATATCTACTGTGGGGTGGGGGAAGAGGGGAAGTGAGGGGAAATACATACGTTTACAGAGCGTTCTATTTGACGGTCTTTATCAAAAAAAATTTTTCTTATTATTACCGATTATATCCTTGGAATGTCGCCCTTTATTGATTGTTGTTCCAAGTCGGGCTGGAGGACTAGGATTGAATCCAGTGACATGAATACAAAGTCAGCATCGAATAAAATAAAAAAAGTAATTAAAAATAAAATGGTGAACGTACGATATTACATTTATATCAGTAACTAATTTCTTTGTTATGTATATTTGGACATCTGTCATCCTCACGAATATTATATCTCTTAGATGAATGTATATTTAAATAGTATAGTGAGCGTAAATACTAGATTACGTAAGACGCTGACGCGCGCTGCGTTGGTATATGCATGCAACTACGTATAGGTCCGAACCTTACGGCGTGCTGTGCCGAACTGAAGGGTCTCGCCTCTCTCTCCCAGCGCGTCTGTTCCGCCTCCCCCCAACCCTCTGACTCTTTCTCAGTGTTTGGTATCTCATGACACGCTCTAGTTTACCGCTATCTGGCGGACGCTGAAAGAAGGTCTTCTCTGTACCTCGCACTGTCGGGCGCTCGCTTCTTTATCGACATGTAAGGTCCGCTTCTAAAAGACGACTGTGGCCATGTTAGCTTTCCGACACATGAAGACAGCCATTATAGTTGTTAACGTTCCCTTTGGTTTTAAAAGAAATTTAAAAATTAGATTGCAAGACATTATCTTTAACAAAGGAAGTCTTAAAAATGAAAATATAACAATCTTTATACTAAATACACATAACGGTCACGGCAGCTTTAAAAATGTAGATAATTTAAGCTAAAAAAAATACAATACATTTATTAAAACATTTTCTAATTCGATTCTACAAGCTAAAAATCTGAGTAAATCTGAAAAAAAATTATTGCTCGTAATTACAGGCAAATGTAGCGTTTTTTTTAAAAAAATAAACGAACATTAAAACGTATAAAAATGCGTATTGTACACTGATTTTTTGAAGAATGATTGAGATGAGAGGAAGAAATTATTGAAAAAATCACTAAATAATAGGGTATATACATGAATTGAATTAAATAAGGGTGGAAAAACTTCTACGCTATTTCCAAAGTATTTCAACGATGAAATTTTAGATTATCTTTGCGAGCGTAGTGAGTACGTTGGTATGAAACTTCTGTATATGACTCTAAAATATGAGATGTCTAAAATATGCATGTCCCGACATGGCGGCGATAGTCAAACTGTCCCCGACTGTGGCGTCATATGGTGAAAGTTAACGTGTTTAAGCACTGTCGACTGCTAATGAGGTCTGTTTTTACTGTTTTGTTCAGACGATAACGGCAGCACTTTGCATTCGAGATGTCTCGGATTCGATTCCCGTAGGGACGAGCACTCTGACCTTACGTTTCTCACGATTTTCGCTGGTCTGCTGCCTAATGCTGTAGTGGTATTTGCTATCACGATTCCCTTTCAAACCATTTTATTTGCATTTTTCACGTAAATTTCTAGGGTTCAGGGTTAGATTTCAATCAATTGTTTACTCCGATCGCGGATCTTTTCATGGTTTTCACTGGTCTGCTGTTGAATGCTGTAGTGGTACTTACTATCACGATTCCCTTTCAATTGCATCTTTTTTGTCTCTATAGACCTTTTGTTTGATTTCCCTGTTGGTCACGCACTCTATTCGCCAGTCACTCAGCTCTTTGATTTTTTTTCATGGTTTCCCCTGGTCTGCAGGCGAATGCCTGAGTGGGTTCTCATCTATCACGATTTTCTTTCATTTGCAACTTTATGCTTCTATAGTAATCTGATGGTTTCCCTCGTTTGATTGACGTTGGTTGTTTACTCTGCCATATTGTTCATGGTTTTCCCTGGTCTGTAGGCGAATGTCTGGGTGGTTTCTCATCTAGCACGATTTTATTGCATTTTTATTAGATTTACATCTTAACCTATATGCTTCTAAGGTCTTTTGTTTGATTCCTGTTGGTTGATCACTCTGATATCATATTTTTTAGGGTTTTCCCTGGTCTGCAGGCGAATGCTGGAGTGGTTTCTCATCGACACCGATTTCCTTTCATTCTATATAATTTGTATCTTTTACGTGTGCTTTTAGAGTCCCTGGTTCGAGTTCCGTTGGACACTCGCTCTGACATGTTTTTCATGGTTTTCCATGGTCTGTAGGCGAATGTCTGGGTGGTTTCTCATCTAGCACGATTTTATTGCATTTTTATTTGATTTACATCTTAACCTATATGCTTCTAAGGTCTTTTGTTTGATTCCTGTTGGTTGATCACTCTGACATCATATTTTTAGGGTTTTCCCTGGTCTGCAGGCGAATGCTGGAGTGGTTTCTCATCGACACCGATTTCCTTTCATTCTATATAATTTGTATCTAGCATTGAAATTCATTCTGTTGATCATCTCTGAGGTGTTAACATCGCTGTTCTCTCAGAAAATAATCAGCTTTCTAAGTGATATCAAGGCGTACATTTCCTTGAAGAAAGGTAAATACCTTATTATATCAAGAAGAAAAATGAATAAGTCCTCGTATAAGGATATCATTCCTATTGTCTCAGGATATTCTTGTGGTAAATGCTGTAAGAAGTTCCTCCGTGGATATGATAAAAGACGACATGAGCTACGCTGTATAAAAAGCTCTTCAAGTGTAAATATTGTAATGTAGCCTTCAAAGACAGTTATAAGGGTCGTCGACACGAAGATGCGTGTGAAATAAACAGAGCTGAGAAGAAACGTAGATTAGAACCGTCAAAGCAAGAGTTGTTATCTACGATGGAGGAGTGTGACATGAAAGAATATGAAACTTCATTCCATGGACGTTTGAAATCGTATTTTATACAATGTGAATCGACTAAGGATCTGAATATATACCTGCATGAAGCAAAACAGCGGATAATCCAGGCTGTGCATAAAGAGCTTGGTATTCACAAGAGATTGAAAATTAATCTGTTAGCTGAGTGTAGATTTGTTAACAGTATCGGAGAAACCTGTGACAAGACATTTAAAACCAGAAATCAAGCTGTTTTCCTAGAAACGGATCTGGACTCTATGCTGGAAACCAAAATTAAGAAATTGGTTACTGAAATGGAGGACTCACAACTAAAGGGTAGCAACTGGGCTCTGCTTGCTGTGGAAGGGGTGCGCCTTCGTATTAACAAGTACAATCCGCTACGAGGAAGTAGCTACATACCCCTACCTCCATCTGTTGAAGCAAGAAAAGCCTGCATTAACATCCAGAATTTAACTGATGAGCTATGCTGTATGTACTCTATATTAGCCAAATTTGTCAGCGTCAAGCCTCAGCGGGTGAGCAAATACGAACAATTCCAAGATAAGTACGACTTCAGCTGTGTTTCCTATCCTACTCCACTTTCACAAATACCTAAATTTGAGAAGCTTAATAGGATGTCTATCAACGTTTTCGGTCTGGATGAGAAGCATGAAGTGTATCCGATAAAGGTTGCTGACGCTGAACTACCTGACCACTGTGACCTCCTGCTATTGAGTGACAGTAGTGGAAAACATCGCTATGTATATATCAAGAATTTTGAGAAGCTCGTTCGACGTCAAAAAACTAAGCATGATGGAGTGATATATACCTGTAAGCGGTGCTTTACACACTTTGACAATCGATATGGACAAAGTGGGCTGGAAAAACTGGAAGAACATGCAGCCATCTGTAATCAGCATGGTGTTGCAAGGGTGGTTATGCCTACAAAGGAGAAATCAATTGTACAGTTTAAAAATGTGGAGAGGATGCTGAAACTACCTTACGTCATCTACGCTGACTTTGAAAGCATTCTCACTCCATGTCATACGTGTATTCCCAGTCCTGAAACTTCCTATACAACCCCTTATCAAGAGCATACAGCAATGAGCTTCTGTGTTTACGTTAAACCATCAACCAACGTTGAACATCTGGAAACTGGTCTTCCTAAGCATCCCTATGTATATCGTGGTGTTGATGCTGCTCAGAAGTTTATGGAATACCTGTCATTCCTTGCAAAGGAGATTAATAATATATACAAATCTGTCATGCCCCTGAAACTTACAGATCAACAGCAGATGGATTTCAACGCTTCTACAGTATGCTACTTGTGTGGAAAAACCTTTACTGAAGAGAACTATAAAGTACGCGACCATGATCACATCAGCGGTGAATATCGGGGGAGTCTGCATAATGAATGTAATTTAGCCTGCAAAACACCTAAATATATCCCTGTCTTCATGCACAACCTCAGTGGATATGACTCACACTTCATTGTTAAGGAGCTGGGATGTACAAGTGAGCGAGTGGAAGTAATTCCTAGCTCTGAAGAAAGCTATATATCATTCTCCAAGTATGTTGGAGATATAAAGCTCCGGTTTGTGGATAGTTTTCGGTTCCTGAGTACAAGCTTGGATAAGCTGGTAAAAAATCTAACATCGTACCCTGAAACATTGAAGTACTTCGGAGAAGACAAGTTGAAGTTGATGACCCGTAAGGGGGTATTTCCCTATGATTACATCACTTCATGGAACGTCTTGAACGAAATCTGCTTACCTCCTAAGGACTCCTTCTACAATAAATTAAATGAAGAGGAAATTAGTGATGCTGACTACGATCATGCTAAAAATGTATGGGAGCTGTTTAATGTCAGAAACCTGGGCGAGTACAGCGACCTCTACTTAATCTCTGATGTGCTTCTCCTAGCTGATGTCTTTGAGACATTTAGGGAGCAAACACTCAAAACACACAAAGTCGACCCTGCACATTATTTCACCTCTCCAGGACTTACATGGGATGCCATGTTACTGTACACTGGAATTCAGCTGGAATTGTTACAGGATTATGATCAATTACTCATGGTGGAATCTGGCATAAGAGGAGGTTTATGTCAAGTTTCCCACCGCTATGCAGATGCTAATAACATCTACATGGAGAAGTATGATCCGTCGAGATCAACCCAATTTATTAACTATGAGGACGCCAACAACCAATATGGTTGGGCAATGAGTCACGCTCTCCCTTGTGGTGGATTTGAGTGGGTATCACCTGAAAAAAAGACTTAGAAAGACTACAAGAAGATGATCCTTACGGTTACATATTAGAAGTCGACATCGAGTATCCTGCAGAACTTCACGATCTACACAACGATCTACCTTTCCTGCCTGAGTGTATGACGCTTAAGGACTCTCCTACAAAGAAACTGATACCGCATTTAGGACCTCGAAATAAGTATGTACTACATTACATGGCGTTGAAGCAAGCTCTTGATCATGGACTACGGTTAACAAAAATCCATCGTGTGCTACAATTCCAACAGTCTGGATGGTTAAAACCGTATGTGGAATTTAACAACAGACTACGACAACAAGCTGCAAATGATTTTGAGAAGGATCTCTACAAATTGTTCAACAATGCTATGTTCGGAAAAACTATGGAGAACCTGCGTAATCGTATGGATATACGGCTGGTGACAAATGAGAAGACTCTGGAAAAGTTAATTGCAAAGCCAACGTTTATCGACAGGACTATATATGCTTCTAATCTAGCTGCTGTACATATGGCCTTCCGACAGATCGTGTTCAACAAGCCTATATACATCGGTATGAGTGTGTTGGATATCTCCAAGACATTAATGTACCGGTATCACTATGATGTGTTGCTACCGTATTATGGAGCTGAAAACCTGAAGCTTATGTATATGGACACTGATTCGTTCATTCATCGTGTTACAACTGAAGATGTGTACCAGGATAAGCTACGTTTTCTTGAGCACCTAGATATTGCTGATTATCCTACAAGCCATATATGCTATTCACCTCTAAACAAGAAGGTACTTGGGAAATTTAAAGATGAGGCTAATGGTAAAATCATTCAACGCTTTGTAGGGCTACGACCTAAAATGTATGCCCTAGATATCGACGGTTCAATGATAAAAAAGATTAAAGGCATAAAACGTAGTGCTATTAAGCAGTACGTCACGTTCGAGAGCTATACTGACTGCCTTAAAACCAGAGAAATTATCAGAACGCCCATGAATCTGATCCTGTCGCGACAGCATGCTCTTGCCACAGTACAAGTGAATAAAATTACATTGACACCATACGACGATAAAAGAATTATTGCTGAGGACGGTATAACGACATACGCCTATGGACATTACAGCATTACAAGTAGTGCATAAGAGAATTTAAGTCGAATATGAAGATTTTCTCGTGAGTCTACAATCTTAAAAAAATGAAGGTTAACCGTGTGCTGTATATGCAGCTAGCTGACGACCGATGAAGAAAGAAGAAGATGGAAGGGAAGGTGGTAACCCTGCCATTAGGAGCAATCCAAATGCTAGTCTCAAGCCTAGATAAAAAGGGGAGAGACGCCTACAACGAACTAAAATAAAGGTATGTTGACGTAAACTTTTCAATTAAAACTCTCGAATAATAAAACCTGAATAAAACATTGAGGTTATCTTTGGTTAGTCGGATTAGGTTAGTCGATGACTGAGTAGAATAGATGATGAGAGGAACGTTTGGATTGGTCGGGTTAATCTAGGCTAGGTTCTCGTACTTATTGTCTAAGTTATGAAGGATGGATTAGCTTAGATTACCTTAGCAATGGGCTGGTTACGTGTTGTTCTTACGTTTTGTTACTTGGTTAAATAGTTGCTACGTGTTGTTACGTCGTGTGACGTTTCTGGTTACGTGATGTCACGTGATGTTACCAGGATACGTGCTTATGTTACTTAGTGTGACGTCTTGTCATGCTGTTATGTTACGTCTTGTTACGTGGTTATTGTTGGTTACGTTAGATGATGTTAGGAATGAATAGACAATTAGAAGATCCAGAGCAAACATGGTGGCAATAGGTTAAGACGTATACTTCACTGTAAACCGATATACAGTTTGTCCCTCTCCGTCCCGCACACTACTGTTTAACATATAAAAAGTTTGTAAGGTTTAGAAAAAGTATACAAAAGTGTTGTAACGTTGGATGAGAAAAGTTTTATAATCGAATTACTCTCTATATTGCCGTATAAACCTACATTCCTCCTCCTTCAACCTCTGTCTATCCTTGTATCTCTCCCGTTTTCCATATTTCTCCCATATAAACGTATACTCTACTCCTCAACCCATGTCTAGACTAGCACCTCTCCTCGTATGCCCTACCGCTCTCATATAAATGCATTTTCCTCCTTGAAGACTCTCTCAACCTAGCACCTACCTTCGTTTTCCCTATCTTTCCCATATAAACGCATACTCTGTCATTCAGACCTTCCTGTCTAGCCTAGCACTTTTCCTCATATTCCCCTACCTCTCTCATATAAGACGCATTCCCTACTTCAACCCTGTCTAGCCTAGCATCGACCCTCGTATTCCCTATCTCTCGCATATAAACGCCTACTCTATCATTCAAAACTCCTAGCCTAATACCTCTGCTCGGTTCACTATCTCGCTCATATAAAACGCCATATTCTGCCCTTCAAGTCCTGTTTAGTATAACATCTTTCCTTGTATTCCCTATCTCTCTCGTATAAAGCGTATCCCTCCCTCCTTTAGCATCTGACTAGCCTAGCATCAGCCCTGGTATTCCCTATCTCTCCCCTATAAACGCATTTTCCTCCTTGAACTGTCGCATCTACCCTCGTTTTCCCTATCCTTTCCCATATAAACGCAAAAGTGGCCCAGCTTCTGTCTATCATACCGCCTGCCCCCGTTTTCCATATATTCCTCATATAAACGTATACCGTACTCCTTAACCTCTGTCTGCACTAGCACCTCCCCTCGCATGCCCTATCTCTGTCGTATAAAGCATATCTCTCCCTCCTTCAGTCCCTGCTCTACCTCAGAACTCTCCTCGTTTTCCCTATCTCTCCCATATAAACGCATTTTTTCCTCCTTGAAGGTTCTCTCAACCTAGCATATACCCTCGTTTTCCTCGTCTCTTCATATAAAAAGTCATACTCTACCCTTCAAACCCTGAATAGTCTAGCACCTCTCCACGTATCCCCTATCTCTCCTGTAAATATGTTCATATTCCCCCTGCTTCAGCATCTGTCTATCCTAGCCTCTGTTCACGTTTTCCTTATCTTTCCCATATAAATGCATATTCCATATCTCAACCCCTATCTAGTCCAACACTTCTCCTCGTATTCCACGTATCTCTCATATAAAGCACATCCTCATTCCTTCAACCTCTATCTAGCCTAGCATCGATCCTCGTAGTCCCTATCTTCCCCATATAAACGCATTTTCCACCGCATATACCATCGTTTTCCCTATCCTTTCCCATATAAACGCAAAAGTGGCCCAGGTCTGTCCTACCTACCCTACTCCTGCGGACAGTGTGGAATATGACCCTAGGGCAACTAGTACTACCGTGACCAAACAAAAGTATTGGGACATTTACTGAAACTTTGGATTGGTTTATAAATTAGGTGAGGGTTTGAGATTTATGACATGAAAGGCTTGTCCGTCAGAATATGCAAAGCATTACTGGGATATAAAGAACAACAATAAAACACACCTAAAATTTTTATGAAAGGGAGAACTATTATTGAAATTATGACGTAATTCGTACCATTGTGAATTCTTTGAAGAAACCGTATAAAATGATGCATGTAATGCCCAATGAGTAACAACTACATCATAAAGTAAGTTCCGAAAGGAAAGCAGATACTGTGAAACTATTAACGGCATTTGCAGGAGATGATGGCACAAGCGGCGTCAACGTAAGTGGCACAATCATCAAGTAGTGAATTAAGATGTACTACTTCAACTCGTGTTCAGGAGAATGGAACAGTAACATGCAACTACAAAGATGACAATGTAGGTGTGAAAGTATAAGTATTGGAAGTTCAAAGTGCAGTATGTCCATCTTGTAACTGTGAATAATTCATTAATTACAAAATAGTTGAATTGTGAAATATGCACCGTGTAATAAGCACCTTTTTATTATTTATTCTTCCTTAATTTTTAAAATGTTTGTAAGTTTATCCAGTTTCTTGCAGCAGTTTTTAGCACTTTTTTGGAAATAAAATATGTCATTGGACAAAATGTTTGCGGATTCGCACTCCTCATTTGATATCGCTATTCCCTTTGTGTCTATAACGAAGTCTGTAGTGCAGCTATTTTCGGAAAGGTTTATCTCGACTAAAATTAATTAGATAGGAAAATAAGCTTTCCTAAGAATAGTTTGTTACCTACTAATAAGCGATAGAGAACACATAGGATTTGATTTTATTCCGTCATTTTTATTTCTGTACATAAACATATGTGCAGTATTTTCTTAATGCTGAAGGCAAATTTAAGCCATGTTATTCTTCACAAGGGATTAAAAATGGCCTGATTTGGCTATTGTACTCCATTTTGATGACACGGTTCTCAGTTTGTATTGTATAATGCTACCTTTGCACAGTCAAAATACTGCGTCCCTTTAAAATATATTCAGTGGGCAGGTTAAATCTCTTAAATCCCCGCCAGGAATACCGCCTAATTATTAATAACTTGAGTTCGTAGAATGGTAAACAATGGAACTGTTCACTTCCTATAGTCAGAAGTACAACGAATTGCGGATAATGCCTCTGCTACGAAATGTGGATTTTTTCCTGTGAATTTAATTAGTAGAATTACATTAATTATTTAGCACAGAAAGTTTTAATACAATCATATTTGTGCAGGGAACTTTTATTTAGAAATTAAGCAAATTTTAGTTATATACTTTAACACATAATTTGTAGTTATAAACAAGTGTTTGATTTGGATTTCTTACATTGGGATGTTATAAGACAACAACTTAAAACGCAGAGGGTTTTTTGTCATTTATAAGTAACTTTTCAGGGCAAGAAGTACGAATCTTTAATCACTAATTTTCCTTTACATATGAGAAACGCCAATTTATGTTTATCCTTATTATTGTAAGTTCAGGAATCTCAGTCGAGAGTTTATTCCACCGGTTCAAATATCAATAGTTCGTGCTTCATTAAAAGTATTCTTTGCTTATAACTGCACCATTGATTTGTCTATGAATTCGATGAGATGTTTATGTTCTTATACGCCATATTACTGTTCAAATTTACCATACTCTGTAATTGTAAGTTCAAACTTCGGGTAAAATATACAGCGTATTGTGCTAATAAATTAAGGGATCATAATTTGCAAGAACTGTATGTCTTTTGTACCTTTACGTAAATTGTGGATCTTGCGAACAAAACCGGCCATTTCAAGTAAAATTAAATATTAATCCTTTATAGTTTTGGTAGCTTCAGATATATTCGGAATTAGTAACTGTCTTTGTTTTAATGTGTTGATTTCCATGAAGTGTTAGCGTAAATACTTTCAAACTTTCAACCCATAATACACTAATAATACCTCTTCATTTATTTTCGTTACTTAATTATTTATTTCTTTGCATCAAAATCCGAGGTTAAGTCTTGCAGTAGTTGTAATTCCCGCACTAGGGCCTTCTAAATGTTTCTATTGGTGAAATCCTGCATCTAGAATTATCTTTAGAATATACCTTTCTTGCGTGACTGTTCAAAGGTAGATTCAGTAGTTATATCAAACACCTTGCCTTAGTTGTTAGCTTTACTTTCCTCCTCTTGGTTTCTCAGAACAAATGCTTATCAAGGAAACTTGATAATATTAACGCAGTCGTTTATTAGTTGTGGCATCAGGTAAAGAATCAGTTTTGTTGGCAAAGTTGAGGTCATAAAGAATATGAAGTTAGTGTTTATATCGTAATAACCGAGAAAAATGCGCCTCGGTAACATGTGCAACTCGCACTTGGGAGGTCTCGGGTTCGATCCCCGGGAACGCCCACTCTGATCCATGGGTTTTTTGTGGTTTCTCCGGGTCGGCAAGCGAATGCTGGTGTGGCTCATTTTCTACCATGACTTTCCTGCCCCTCATTTCCTATACCCAACATCTTCCGTGTCATCTGTTTTAGGATTGTAGGACCAGGCGATGGGTCGGCAGGTTGCGGCTGGGCGATGGAGGTTTCTTCCTGACGTTCCTGGGACAGCTGGGTTAGATCCGCCTCCGGGTGCTTTCGGGCAAGCGCTCCTTCTGGGACCCCCCTCCCTGGAGACTCGGGGCCTACGTTTGAGCCCGGGCGGCGTTGGATGGGTTCAATCTGAAAACATTAGGGACGCCGTGCTTGGCCCCGTCCCTTGATCTGGTCGTCCATCGGGTCTCTCCTCTCATCCCTCCCTCCCAGGGGTCACGGTAGGAGCGCAAAGGGATGGGTGGCCTGCGTACGGTGCTCTGCCCCGATTTTGGGGACCCTTCCGTTCGTCAGTACCTTTACTTTTATGTTGTAATTGAAAGCAATTAATACACCTTAACACTTGACATTTCCTGGTTGAAAACAGAAGTGCAAGCACAACCTATGCAACGGTACGCTATTTAATTGTCATTACGAGCCAACACTAAGCCTCAATAGCTTTAAAATAGCTTGATACAAGATGTTTATAATGAGGAATTCGGACGTACTGTATAGGCATACGGGAAAGAATGCTCAGGATGTATAATTAACAGCAACAAATTCTCCATTCTCTAACATTCAATTTCTTATCCTGTGCGTTCCTATACGTTCCTTTACATTGCGCAGGAATAGCATTTCTGCTGCTAGTATTTTGCTTTTGTTCTTTGATTTGATTATCCAGTTTTCGCCTCCATATGACAGCAGAGGGACAGTCATTATTTTGTGCAATTTCAATTTAATGTCTTTCCTAGCTTTCAGACCTAAAGTTCTTTTTATGGTTCCACCTATATTTTCTATATTCCTTGATAAGTTTCATCACATCCTAAATATTTTAAATTTAATATCTGTTCCATTAATTTATAGGATTTTAGATCTAGTTCCATATTACCTTTGACATATTTATTACAATTTTACTATTATATCCATTGCCTATTAATTTAAACTTATAGGCCAAAATTGGGAATTTTTTTTTCGGATTCCACCATAAATGAAACATCGTCTGCAAATAAGGTTCATTATCTTTTCGTTATTACCAATTGAAGATACTGCAGCATTACCTCAAATTATTTCAGATTTGATAGGATATTCAGTTGTATTTTTCTCTTGCAAAAACAAAATGCTACATATATATATAGTGAGAAAACTCTGTGTTATTGGTTGTTAAGACGTTCACCAAGCAATGTAAAAAAGATACTACTAAGATCCCCAGTGAGAGGACACAGTTTTCTAGGAGCACGCAGGGAAGTTGAGAGGGTGAAAAAACCCTGAGAAAGTATCCCATAGTGACAATAAGGGAAGACTGCGTAGATCTGTATTCTCTAGTGGGTGCTGTAAGTAGTGTAGAAGAGCAATGGTAGCTATGGGATTTAAAAATGCTTTAAAATATGCATAAAAAGCTCTCGGAATTCAAGACTTAAAGCGAATATACCTAACAATGGGGTAACTGTTAAATGGCGTTTAGCTTGCAAGAGTAACAGTATGTAAAAGTACAACTTTGTGTTATCCATTTAATCATGCTTTTCAGTCTTTAAAGAAAAGGGAACCGACATAACTGTTCAACTTAATGAAATACCTTTACGCTGGAGAATAATGCTGTAAAGAAAAAGAATGTGAAGTAATTGCTACACAAAGACTATACTAAACTCTGGGGATAGAATTCCAAACTGCCTTTCTATAATATAGTTAAATAAGAGCATTTGAAAAGAACAATGATGATACCTCGGATGAGAATACTGTCTGCATGTTTAAATGCACGATGTTTTCACTCATAATTTTTGATAGACTATACCACTTTATATTATTCATTTTATTTGGCTAAATTTTATATACGGAAAAGATGAAAAGAACCATTTAAGAAGGATCTAATTTAACCTTGGCTAATATTGTTAAGATAAAACTAATAGTGTTCATTTTTGTAAAAATATAAACTGAAAAATTTTCCAATGAAATGCTTCTTTGGGGCGTTATTTTCTACGTTAGTCCTTTTTAAAATTGCCTACGAAGTGGTACAGTAAGGGTGATGCACTTGTAATATAGTGCATTAATCTAAATCAATGGTATGTTACACAATAGTAACGCTAATTTGCGATTAAGAATGTGCATTTCTTACATATTTTCAGTTAAGATAGGGCAGTCTCCAACTCTGCAAAACAAAATCAAACATTTCGAAAACGATTTAGCTTGTAAACCGAAAAGAAAAAGTAAAAAATAATTAGCACCATACGATCAAGGAATGCAGCGAACACTAACGATTATAATGTTTTACATTCGAGTAAAGGCCGTGTTCTTTATAGTTTTTCTATGTCGTGAAAAAACACTGTTTTGAAAACTGGTTTTGTTCACAACCTACACAATTAATGTATATTCCTAGCTTAGACGCATTATTGTGATCAAAGAGTTCATTATTATTTGAAGGTCTCATAGGGTAGCGTTTGGACTACCAAATTGAAAGAAACAATATTGTTATTCAAGGCATATGCAGTTTATTCTTTTTTTAATCAATAGATCAGCTCTGGCAAAAAATAGATATTTACCAACTTTGGCTGAAGTGGGATTTATTTTTTCGAGTTAAAAGATACTCATGACGAGCCAAATATTTTTATTTCCTGATTATCAAACCTAATAAGCGTCGCGTTTTCATTCGGTATTTGGACAGAAGGCCGCAATCTGAATTCTGTGCAGGTTCACACATAAGGTATTGGAGTTTTGCTTATCAATTTTTTCCTTTTGCTTTTAACGCGCAAATGAATTTTTTAATCTAGCTGACATCCCACAGAAGTAGAATTTTTATACCTGTCCAACAGTTTAGTACTTATAACGGTTTGACCGAGAAATTAATACTCTTTAACCATAATAAACGCTCTAGAGAAACTCGCCTTAAAGTGGCATCAACTCTTTAGGCAGAGAATTATATGGCTTCAGAATCTAACTCTCTCATATGTAAACGCGCCAGTGGAATATGCTACGGCAATACCATGATAAGAGATGGCACGGTTGTCCCAGCTTTCAGCACCCCGGGCGCGAGGTAAAATATGACCTGTAACGTTTCCATATTGGAAACGATCAGAACCTGGTAGCAAGGCTTCAAGGGAACGGCGGGAATAAACGACTCCAGGGTAGGAAATTGAATTTTCTTAAAACTTCGCATACCTTCAGAACTACACTTTCTTTTCCTATGAAACGTATGGGTTTCCGATTTAAATTTTCTTCCAGGTTCCTACACCGGTTTCGAGCAGACTGCAAACGATATTGGAACCATTGTGCCTTTTGTTCACTCCTTCTGTTACACATACGTAAAAGAGAAGGTAGTCATTAAAAGAGATGGAACCAACCTAAGAAATGCATTGCGATTCCAGAAATAATGGGCATGGGTATACACTACCACCGTGCTGGGTTTAGGTAGTTTTGGTTTATTGTTTATGGTGGGAAAGGTTCTGAAAATGTTGGTGCAAGTTTAACTCAGTTGAGTATAAACCTTTTTGTCAGCATGCTATTGAAATGAAACACAAAAATCATGGTAAGAGCCCTAGATAAAGCTGAGATTTCACTTGGGCACTCACCGGTCTAGACGTTATCATGAAGGTCGAATTACAGGACAATCAGCTCCCTGGAATACAGAGGCATGCAAAAATCATTGCTGTCAATGGACTGAAAATTCTCTTCCACATTGTGGGCATTCACTCTATCTATTTCGCTCACACACACGAAGTGCGGAAATTGTTAAAGCAACTCTTTTGTAAACGCATACTTTCTTTTCGGTATTTCAAACAGCAACATGCACTACAATTACATGCGATGAGAAGAACCGAATTAGAAATGGAAGTTTGAACTGAGCTCAAATTAATGCAAAAGTAAACGAATGCACTAGTGCAATATTGTGTATTAAGTGAATCAGTGTGGCGTATGCATTGATGCAATAAGAGCAGGGAAGAACCGCAGTAACATGCCCCCGCAATGATTTACTAGTACACAGAGCGCCAAAGAAAATCTTCAGCGGATTTTGTGTCGTTTTCTGTTTTTTTTTGAGGCGTATCCTTCACCTTACCTATCGCAGAGCGTGGTAGCTTGATAAAACCGCAATAAGGAGGAAAAGAGGAGAGGTCGATGCCTTTACTTTTTCTGGTGTTATTGAAACCAAAACATGTTTATTGTCTCAGAACTAGTCATGCCGTATACTAGCAAAATTACTCGTGCACGTATCATGGGTATGGGAAGGCTGGTTGCACTGTTACAGCAATAGCAACGGCAGTGCATAAGTGTTTTTATAGTAAATTACTGAATAAAATATTTCAGGAAAGTGGGGAAGATGATCTACATACTCGTCAGAAGGTGGGCAATCCCAATAAAACATCCGCAGATAATGATATTCGTTTACTAAATGAAAATTACTCTGTTGTTATAATTGACTGATCATGTTTAGAAACTAGAGATAACTGTTTATATGGATATGGTTTACCGGGTATTAAATACATATTATAGCAATAAAATTGATTTGTATTTTTGTGTATAATCCTGTTGTATTCCTATGATAGCAATATGTTAGTAAACGTGTGTTAACCATTTTAGTTTGAATTATAGGGAAGACATGCTCTTTATTTATTTATTTATTTATTTATTATATAGTTATGTTTGCTTCTACGCAGCAACAAGCATTGATATCACTGTGAGAATACAGTTCTGTTTATGTTTTGTTATAAAGTGCTGCCTAGCTATGTATATAATGAATACCATTCAACTTTAAATTTGCACCCCTGAAAATCTTCTCATACTACACATTTTATATTTCGCTAACCTGGGCGCTCATCAAGTTTAACCCTTTCAAAGCCATGTCCTACACTAGTCGATAAGGTATGGGCTACCAATCACGATAAGAGGTCTGTATGACAAACTGAATGCACGCACGCTACCTCTTTCTTTTTTAGCCAATACGATCGACAGCGTAAATATATATTTCCTTTCTACGCTATTTTGTAACCTTTGTTGTGGTTATTGATGTAACTATTTAGCAGGAGTGGCGCACCCTTGCACCGTGACTTAAGGCAACCAATGAAATGGCCATGGCTTCGAAAGGCCACGTACAACGATGAATAGAGTTACATAGAACGACGTGCAGTGAGATTTTCTTTGGCACTCTTTGTACGACGCATTTTATTAGGGATGTCTAAGCCAAATAATTTCACTTAGAAATACACGGGGTTTACAAATTGCTATAAAATACATGAATAGAAGCTTTTAACTAAAGTTTCACAAGGAAATTCGAGGACGATATTTTCATCGGACGCGATGTAAAATCGTGAATAAACGAGGACGGTAGAAGCCCTAGTTAATGGTATACCCAAAATATCTCAATCCGCCCAATTTATCCGCTATTTACCTCACCTCTCAACCTACCTGATATGTAGCCAAAAATATGGGACCATAAGCTGAAGAGATGAAAGGCGATTCTGAAACACCGTGTGTACAGCGTTTTGTGTCTGATTTTTGTACATCTTCACCTCCGTGGGATCCATTAGGAGTCTGATGGATAATGTGCTAACATGATTAATGAGCACAAAGCACTGCTCTCTCTCTCTCTCTCTCTCTCTCTCTCTCTCCTCGTACAGGTGACAGGCTTCTCACTAGTCGTATGCAGATATTTCAGTAGGCGGAGCACACCTCCAGCCCCTACCTGTCACACTTATATGAATTGCTTTTATTAGCTAAATGATACACAACGTAAGCCAAACCCCTAGCACAAAGGGGTATTAGCTAAAAATAAATAGTTCATCCTGGACGTGTGGTCGGCTAATGGAATGAGCGCATGTAAATATATGTAGAGCAGGATAATATATCATCGTTGTGATATCGTAATCAGGGCTGGTGGGGAGGGGTGGAATTTGTTTTCCGCATTATCATCCGGCCCCTCTGACAGAAAACATACTGCCTACAGCCCGGCATATTCAAAACATGGCAATCATTCATTCATTGAGCGCATATTTAAACTTGATTTGTTGACAAACGTTTGCCCTGCCGTTGTTGTTATTAATATTTAAAAGTGTCGATAAAAACATAGGCACGGTGGCCACAAAATCCGTGGCGGTCCTGATATTCCATTTCTGAACCTATGCTGTAATTTAACGTGAGTTTTTATTGACAAACCATTAATTAGAAGCGCATACTATGTTATTAGCCACGGTTTCAGAATCCCTCGTTTTGACTCCTCTATCCGGAGTGAGATTTATATTGAGTGATATTCCATAAAGGAGATTTAGGAAAATGTCAATATTTCTCTAGGCAGTGTATCTTAAAATTCGGCAAAAATATGAAAATCTTCGAACTTTTCTTTTTTCATTTTTATTATACTTATAAGTGTACTTTCATGCTACAAAATTGTTTTTTTCATTACCAACCATTTTGAAGCCACAATTGGCTATTTAATTGGTACCGTACCATTAACTGCGTTTAACTTTAAACTCCATTTCTCACTTTTCAAAACACTACTTCTACCACAGTTTATAACTTATTGATTTGAAAGTTTTACATGTTTCGGAATTATGGATTTAAGAATTGGTGTGCACTGGTTAAAATATTGAATATTCAGTTGAAATCAATTATTTTACATAACTGCATTGAAAAAGTTAAAACATTCAGTAACGAGTGAAAGTTACTGTTTTTCTCTTGAACGAGTTAAAATTATGAAATGACTTAAAAAATTCTTTAAGTTTGTATACTAAGCTCAAATTAAAATTTTGGAAGCGATACGATAAACCGTAGGGTCAAAGGAACATTTCATATTAGCATATCAAGGTGAATAATTCTTAATGAAAAATCAATAGCTTAACAATGGTTTGACATACCTTATAGAAATGTTGTGTTTATATAACTTTATATAATGGTTATATAGTAAAAATTCAAAACCGACAGAAGAAACCTAGATTTTGAATTTGCAATACATTGGATTCGAAAAAGTAAAGATGCAGTTAAAATCATTGCAGCCTTACTTTTGCGAAGGAGTGTCTTTAATCTTTAACAGAGTACAGAGTAAAATAAAGTAAACAAAACTCATAGGAGTATTAATTACCAACTACTTATACAGGTGTATCTTTATTGGTGTCATATATTTGGGGAACGTGTTCTTGACATCAAAACAGTAAAAAAAAGTTCATATGAACATGGGTCTGAAAATCATTTATTTCAGAGTTTCAACACAAAACCGAAATTTACAAAAATTGCTCGAAGTGGCTTCCTCTTGCTTCGATGTGTGCAGTAAGCCTGCGTTCCATGCTCTACCATTCTCTGTTGAAAATTCCTGGTATGTTTTGTATTTGGCCAAATCCAGTTTGGGCACAAAATGTCAACATCAGGTACAGGAGTCGGATAAACCAAGGACTTTAAATGTCCCCAGACGAAGAAATCCATTGGATTCAAATCAGGCGATCGAGCAGGCTATGCAATGGGTCCCCCACGACTAATACATCTTTGCGGAAATCGATCATTCAAAAACTTACGAACTAATCATACTGAAATGAGCTGGAGCACCATCATGTAAAAACCACATTCGTTGGATGATGTTCAGAGACACATTATCAGTTAAGTGATGGAACTCATTTCTGAAAAACTGGAGATAGGTTTGTCCATTCAGACGCGGAGGGAAGAAATAGGGACCAATAAGGTGATCATGAATGATTCCACCCCAAATTTTGAGAGAGAACCTCTGTTGATGGTTGTCCTGTCGTACTTCATTAGGATTTTCAAATGCCTAGTTATGAGTGTTATGAAAATTGAAGATGCCGTCACGACTAAAACCAGCCTCATTCGTGAATAAGATACCGGCTAGGAAATTGATGAACACATCGCACTGCTGTAACATGGTGTAACATGTAACCTCTTCTTGGTTCTAAATCCGCCTCATTTAATCCTTGAACACGTTGAATGTGATACGGGTACAGAAGATTTTCATGCAGAATTCTCTAGATAGTCATATGACTAACTCCTTCCCTTACAACCATACGTCTTGTGCTTTGTGATGGGTCTGCATCCACAGCACGAAGAACTCGTTCTTCAAGCTGAATGCCTCGTACCGCTCTTGGTCTCCCAACATTCCTAGTCTCCTCTGAAATGGCCATTCTCTCTCAAGGGTTGGTGAATTCGTGCGAATGTTCTTGCACACGGTAACGGCCTGTCAGGGTACCTTTCTGTATAAAGTTCACGTGCTCGTGCTGCATTGCCGTCTACACAGCCATACGTGTAGTGCATATCCGTCGTTCACTCATGGAATACATCTTCTTTGACGTATAACAATGAAACGGTTGATTTTCAGACCCATGTGCATATGAACGTTTTTACTGTTTCGATTTCAGAACACGCTTCCCAAATATATGACACCAATAAAGATACACTCGCTATTATGAAATAAATACATATCTTTTAATGTACATCAATGGCACTTAGAAATCTAATACAAGATATATTTTTACTCTATTGTGTTGTCCAATTTCCTAATATTGTTATGACTACATATAGGAGTTGCTAAATTCTGAAGAAGGGACAATATATGGAGAATGAAGTAAAAAATCATAAACGTTCCTCTTACCAAGCACCAATTAAAAGTCATTCAGCCTATATCGTTTCCATTCGTTGTACTGACTTTATAGCCTAAATGTAGCTTGCTGTTTAAGAACTAAATGCCTTAGACCAAACCAGTAGTTCAGTTTACAGCACGGCATTGTTATGGAATAAGGTAAATAGGTGGGTAGCGTTCACTCATAATGAACGGATTGACTGACAAGTATGGAAAATGAAGTTGCATTCTAGAAACAGCACTTTATATTTAAAGAAAATGAGATATGAATAATGGTGAGAAAATATACTTTATTACTAGTTTAAGACGTTATTGTTGTTATTTACTCAATTAGGAGACTTTATATTAATACTACTTCAAAAAACAAAATGTGGAGCATTGTAACTTTATGTGGAGCAGAATGTTATTATATTAATTAATAAAGCAAAGTGTTAACTTTTTGCTCAAAGATCATGATTAAGTACAATTGGTTGTTTTCATATATAGCAATACGTTTCTTCTACTTTGGTGAAATATTTTAATTTACTGTTGCCAAAAGTGGAAATTATTTGTGTATAAAATAGATAGCAATTAGAAACATGGACGCAGAAAATAGGCTTGGGATTTTTATGTAGTCTAATATTACGCATAACATTTATACTTAATGTTTTCATATTTTATTACAAATGTCTAATATAAGACAAAAGTTTAATTTTGCGAAAGAAAATATTTTCATACTAACAACTACTTAAAATATATAGCGGGTTTGAATAAGAATGAAAGCGAGTAATGCGATACTATTGACAAACTGAAAAATACTTTCTTGCCTACTTTTCGTCAAAATATAAATTATCTTGTAGCGATTACGATATTGAATCACTTGAACGTCCAGCAATACACCTTTGTTGTTCCGTCCCTCCGCCCTTTTTATCTACTCAAGTCCTAGCAAGCAAGCGCCTTGGCTGCACACACCGAGCAGTGAATTGATGGTTCCTGCCTTAGACCATAATGAATTAGCTTTACAACAGAATCTCTCTAACGCTTTCAGATTCGTGTAGTTCATCACCGTTTCTTACGTAAAGCTGAACTGTGTAATTGCAATAGACACTATGTGTTCGTTAAGCAAACGATGTTTTTCGATTTTGTCTTTTCTCTTTCTTTCTGAAACTTATTTTAGCGTAGTCGCGGCGTGCTCTCAGAAATACGTCTAGGGGCTGCTGTGGGGTGGCTTCATATTAGGTGCTTATTTGGTTTTCGCTGAAACATAATTCACTAAGTTTGGCGGATTCAAGATAAATGTTATCTCTCCAAATATAGGCAACTAAGGCACTTTCACTAATTTAATATTTACCTATGATCTAAGACCTATGACCAGGGAACGGATAGGAACCTCGCACCCTCGACTTTTGTGCTTACCACCCCCAGAAGAAACGGATGATGTGAAGGAGCCTCATGATGCTATAGGTAAAGACAAGGCTAACCGACAGTGGCGCGCAGATTTCCCTAACGATTCCAAGCTTGATGACCGGGTCTCACCTCTCACCGCTGGGCTGCTCAGAGAGGCTTCCTCTAGCCGGAGAGAGCTCGAACTACCGGAGGCGGCTCAGAGAAGGCTGCCATCTGACAGGGCCGAGAAGACTTTTCCAATGAGCAAGCATGTACCATCTGTCCGACACCGATCAGTACTGCACAGTCCTTAAGCCTACCAGAAACATGAAAGAGGAAGCGAAATGTTAGGAGATGAGGGAAAGATAATTCCTGGTAGAAGAGAAGTATCCTAGCAATCGCCTTGCAATCCAGGGAAAACCACGAAAAACCCATGGTCAAGAGTGGCTGAAATCGAATCCAGGACCTCCCGAATGCGAACCTCGCACGTTACCGTGGAGCCATCTCGCTCGGTTAGCGTTTAAATAAGCTACTACATAATAAAAAAATCTGATGCGTTACATTCACAAGACATTTCTTACTATCGTTTATTTTTATGTGTCTTCCACATATTATTCTGATTATTTTTGCATCTACTTCATGTTTTGATATAACCCTTTGCAGAATGGTTTCATTAAACATTTAGTTGAAGGTACAAGGGCATAGAGGTAACCGAATCGATAGTCATATATTTAAAAGCTGGTCGCTCTGTGCTGGACTAGGAATTGCATGCCCTTTTAGCGAGATCACGAGATGCAACTTAATAGCGACAGTACTTAAAACAATGACAAAGGTATGGAACAATTCAAACCAATAACAACTTATATCTCGGAAATGGCTGATGCTACAAAAAAGTTATTTGAAATAAATTGAGTTTTAAAGAGATTCCAATTTTTGTGTTTACGTTTCTGACTTTTGATCTCTTGTAGTTTACCAGTTATATAAAATTGTATAAAATTCCTTATGGATGAAGAGGACCTCACAGGAAATTCTCAGAAATTTTGAGACATACATTTTATTTGGCATGTAAATATTTTAAACAAATGGTATAAAATTGTTAGTTATGTCGAAAAATCCTCCATCTAAATGGAATATTGGGTAGGAATTTTCTTGAAAATCTTCGTGTTCTATCTTTGGAGGATGCTAAACCTAAATACTAGTCTGGTTTTTATCCCATATTCAGTTTTTGCCACAAACACGGACATTTTCTATAAATGCTTCTTTTGGTTTAACGGACCTCAAAACATGTATTTCTGTTGAAATCTCGACATTTTTGGGCGGAATACATACTTTTTCTACTTACTGTAAGCACGTATTAGAAAAAGCAAAACTCTGACATCTGTCTCTACTCGCTCTTCTACAAAGGATTCTTACAAAAGCTATTTTATTAATCCAAATAAATTTTATATTCACATTTACACGTTTCTTTGTAGAATAGAGAAGATAAAGCGATACAGCTCAAAAGAGCGCGTCAGTATGTGATGGCTTTGAAATTCCATAGTTCCATTCTCTTTGCATGAACTGACCAGGACAGAGAAGGGAGGAAGCAAATAGCGACTTACCAATTGACAGAAATTTAAGTATTTGAAGATTTATACAATAACAAGGAATATTTCGTAAATGTTAAACAACCAAAACATATTATTTCGCATAAATTGTATGCTGCAATGAGATCTTAATTTTTTATGTATAGGGTCTTTCAACAAGAGTGTCCTACCTTTAATATGTGATAGCTGCCGTTGTTATTGAGTTATAGCAGTCATTTTTTTCATGTGGTTACATTTATTATTGACAAATAGCCATGGAGCGTTACAGCATTCAGCAACGCGTAAAAATTGTGAAAATTTATTATCCAAATGGATCATTTGTTCGCCAAACCTTCCGTGTATTGGGTGAAGTTTACGGTGTGCATAATCGTCCCTGCGAGAGAACGATTCGGCATTTGATCGATAAATTTGAAAGAAGCGGTTCTGTCAGCGACCAAAAAACGCCTGTATGTAATCGAGTAAGCACTCCAACGTAAACATACGCGCAGCTCGTGAGAGAGTACGCGAGTACGGAAACAAACCAATTGCTCGTCGAGCGCAAGAATTGGGGATTTCGCTGACCACAACTTGGCGAATTCTGCATTGGACTTGAAGTTTCATGCTTATAAAATGGTGATAACTCAAGAACTAAAGACCAACGACCACAGGTTGTGCCCTGATTCGCTGTCTGGGCTATGGAGCAATTGGAAGCTGACCCGGATTTTGTCGAAAAATCATCTGCAGCAACAATGCCCACTTTTGGATGGATGGTTGTGTTAACAAACAAAATTGCCGCTATTTGAGGCATCACAATCCAATGCAGATTCAAGAACGACCACTTCATCCCAAAAGCTTACTGTGTGGTGTGGATTTTGGTATGGTGGAATCATTGGTCCATATTTTTTCCAAGATGAAGATGGAGAAGCTCTAACTGTCAAGAGAGAAAGATACCGGACTCTTATAAGGGACTATTTTTGGCCTCAATTGAATGGTATGAATCTCAGAAACATTTGATTCCAGCAAGGGGTGCCACATGTCACACTGTTCTCGAAACAATCGATCTTTTGAAGGAGAAGTTCAGAGGTTTCATCATTTCCCGCGGTGGTGATGTTAACTGGTCCCCGAGGATCACTTCTTGTGGGGTTATGTTAAATCTCGAGTTTGTGTCAACAAGCCAGAAACAGTACATGATCTTATGAATAACATCACGCGTGTTATTCGTGAAGTTGGACCTAATTTACGTTTTTCTGTCATTGAAAATTGGGTCAACAGTATACGCGCAACCCAACGAAGTCGCGGCGGTCACTTAACTGATGTTCTCTTCCACACGTAATGACATTAATTATGTTCCAAAATAAAAACGCAAATAAACGTCTATCATTTATAGAACGTGTTTTATTTAAGTTCAAAGATAGGACACTCTTGTTGAAAGACCCTTTATTAAGATTTTGTCCATCTCTTACGGTTTACTAGTTATATAAGACTATTCAGAACCAAGAAGACTTCACAGGCTATTCCCAGAAAATTCAAGATATTCACTTTATTTCTCATATAAACAATCTTAAACATATGCGGTTTTGATCAAAATTCCTAAAACCAATGAAAAAATTTCGAACAATATTTCATGGAAAGGGTAGTTTCGGACGAGGGATATTTTGAAAATTCTCGTGTCACATCCTTTGAAGATGTTGAACACACACATATGGACTTTTTCTAAAATTGCTTTTCTTGGATACAGGGGGCCTTAAAATATGTTTTTCCGGTGAAATCTCGGTATCGAATTTTTGGCTGGGGTGCAACACTTCCTCTACTTACTGCCAATATGTAGAGAGAAAATGCAAACTAAGAGGACTTTCCAATTGATAAAGTAGAAGTATTTGTAAATCATGACAAATAATCATACCCAAACATATAACTTAATTTTACACCACACTATATTAGTTAAAAATATAGTTGATATAAAAAACAAAAAATTCTGAATTATCCATCAACTCCTATTCATAAAACATAATGGAATTAAAATATACTAATAACAATGAATATCTGGAAAACAGTTAACTTCAGAAAAAAATTTGACATAAGTTGTGTAGAACGATTATTTCTTATCTCTTACGGTTTACTAATGATAAAAAAGTCATTAGAATGAACTCGTCTTCAGAAGCTGTTCATAATATGGATTTCATTCGTCATGAAAATATCTTAAACTTATGAATTTCAATCAAAGCACCTTTACAGGCAATGAACTTAATTAAATACTAAGTTTGGTATTTTTCATTTATGACTTATGCTGTTCACAGACAGACACATTAACACACACACGCACACACATGGACCTTTTTTAAAAATGATTTTTGGGGGTTGAGGGCTCCTCCAATCACATATTTCCGGTGAAATCTGCACATCGAATTTTTGGGTGGAATACAATACTTCCCCTGCTCACTATACTTGGTAGAGAAAGTAAAAATGGGCTAGATAACTTGTATAGAAAAAACTGTGCAAAGCGGATGGAAATCACTAACAGTTAACTTCTAGAAGAGCGAATATATCACTTTTATAAAGTCATTTTCGAATGCAAGAAAACATTATGGAATATTTAGGTACTGGAAACGTATTTATGTATAAATTTGAAATTATATGCCATCAATCGTATCAAACGGGCATTAAAGTATTCTTAATGAAAAGAGTGTAGCTGTTTAACTGCATAACAGATTTTGTATTTTAGATCATTAAATGTCCCTTACTTTATGGTACAAATAAAGATAATAATATGCTTTTTCAAAAATGTTTTACATTTTCGTTTTTATTGCTTTTTAGATTACTCTAACTGAATGCTTTAGGCAGGAACATAGGTTGCTATAGGCTGAAGAAGAAGAAGAAGGATGTAAGCAAATACAAGTATTTTTTGTTGTGTAGAATAAATTTACTGCCAAATTGTGTAGGAAGTGTGTAATTAAAAATTTGCGGTGTGGAAGTGTTATAAAACGTATCCTCTTAGGAGGCGATTCTATGTATTATATCAGTATGTTCTCTCTACCATTGGTGCTCTTCGCTGCTGCGTCAGCTGTGAAGTGTCCAACTCTTCTCCCTCCTGTCCATTGACTGTGTCAGAGGCTTGCACAACGAAATCACGAAGAGATGCCTCCTGGCTTTGAAGGAAGCCACACTAAGCAAACACAGACAATGAACAGTAAGACCAGGTCATGCGATGATTCTACGAATCCTTTGCTAATGTATTCGGCATTGTCAATACAGCACATAGCCACATTAGCAGATTATCTCTTATGTATGACACTCAGGATATGAGTGTCCTGTTGTGGAGGTCTCAAAATTCTAATTTCGATGCTGTGACTTGAATTTTATTGCTTGCAGTTATACAAACACAAAACTTAGTTTCACGAAACAAGCTTCAAAAGTTCTTACGATAATATAGATGGATTCTCATTAGTAATGTCGGTTTTTAACCTTTATTTGAAACGCTTTCTGACAATGAATTAAACTACTCTTCAAAGTAGAGACCATCAGATTCTATGGTCTTCAGATATTCAGTGAGGTTTATTATCCCGCGACGGTACCAGTCTCTGGATTTTGATGCGAAAAATTCGGAGAGACCCTTCCGTAGCTTCAAAGTTTTCTAAATTTCTTCCACACAAGAAATGGGCCGTGGATGGAAACAGATGTTAATCCGAAGGCACAAGATCAGGGCTGTAAGCTGGGTGTGGTAGCAGTTCGACTCCTTCCAATTCCTGAACTTTGTCATTGTTGTTCGTGCAGTATGGGGCGTTGCATTGTCCTGCCTCAAGAAAACTCTATTTCGGCTACCTAATGCCGGATATCTCCATCTCAAAATTCCATGAATTCGTTCCAGTTGTTGAGAATAAAGATCCGCGTGGACTGCACACCCGTTTGGAACAAATTCCCAGTGAATCACTCCGTCAAAATTCCATCAGACACACAACATTGCTTTGGGGCATAACTGATTTTTTTTAACGATGACTTTGGCAGGTTGACGGGGACTAAGCTACTTTTCAGGCGTCAGGGTTGCGGTAATAGATCCATTTTTCATCACATGTAACAGTTCTCCTGATAAATCTATCATCCATGGGATTACCGATAAGTTGACGACAGATATCCACTCTGCATTGAGCCTGTTGAGGTGTTAATTCGTGAGGTGCAGATCTGCAGTTTTATTTGATTTTCCAAGTTTCTTAATCTGGCAGTGTGTGGCATCTTTTAATGGACCAGGTCCTTCTGACAACCTATGAGTATTTTTTGAGTATTTTCTTCCAAATCTCTGAGTGTATCTCAATATCCCATAATTTAAGTCTTCCAGAACGTAGTAAACCTTTAGTGTTTTCTTCTCCAGTGTTGAAACGTTGGAACCATCGTTGTGTCACACGCTCACTAACGACACCTTCTCCTTCCATTTCACATATTTTTCGAGCCGCGGCAACTGATTTATAATCTTGTGTCCAGTAGTGCTTTAGAAGGATTCTAATTACAAACTTTGTAACTTCCATTTTGTGATTGTGTATTAACAACTGACGACTGACACATTCTCGTAATATACGCAACACTAGCTATGGCATCCTGTAAATAGCAATGATCGACCAAAGAAAACCAATTCTATCTTATAAAACACCAAACTTAAAAAGAGACATTAATTATGAGACAACCTAAATAATGTCAGCTTTAAAATTGTTTCTTAAAATAGTAGCCAATAAATACAGAAAAGGATAATGAATGAAAGTAGGGCATTTCGATATTATTTATGCAACCACCGTCTTCCTTCCAATTTCCTTACGCCAGCAAGAGCCAAGAGCCCGGAATGGACAGAGTCAAAGGGCCACCTTCCCCTCTAGGGGAGGTTCCCCCTTTAACGACCCCCTCACTGCCATGGGAGCGCTGCATGAATACCATTGAAATCTGACTTTACAAAATATCATTTGAAAATGACTGCATGTGTACGTGCTGTCCCAACTGATGAGCACTGGTACTCAATGAGGACTAACCATTACAACCTGTACTGTATCTACTCTTTGAACTGAACAGACAAGCGTTCGGTATTACCGTACTATCCAGTAGGGTTAACAACACAAATGCGGCATTGAACATCAGATACACTTAGCGACAGTGACTAATATTGTACCACAATGTGTTTTGTTTACATTTGACACGCCAAAAACAGGTTTTACAATACGGGACTATAACACAGGGTTTCCACTGGAGAGGACTGGAGGTTTAACCTATCTCCCTGGTTTGTTTTCCAGTTTGCTCACCGTCCAAGGAGGTTCAAGTTCGATCATCCCAAAACGCAAAATTGGAGGGAGAAAGGAGTACTATGACACAAAATGACAAGACCGTTTCAGCATGGAACTGTGTTTTTGCACTGCAATTTTCTGCACATTGTTTTCCTGCACGCAGTATAATACCTGTTTTTTACTTTGTGTTTCGATTTCTCAAGACAAAGTACTCGCCTTTAAGGCTAATAATCTAGTTCGGTCTAAAATAATCCAAAAAAACAAACCAATAGAACAAGTATTAACATTGTAATTCCTTGAATGTGAGATAATAATTAACAGTAAAACAGATATAAATAAAAAAAATCTGATGTGTTACACTCACATGACTTTCTCTACTCTTGTACAAGCTATTTTTACAAACGCTTATTCTCCATATGCTTCATGTTAATCGAGATATCGAGATGTCAATCTTATTGGTAATGTTCATGTGGATGCAAGGGGAATATGGTAGGTTTTAAGCGCTAGTCAAATATTTTAACGCTGGTTGCTATGTGGCGCATTCTATTCTGTTTGCATATCCAGGACATAAAAAATTGAATAACGAATTTGAGAAAAAGTATAAGTATTGGAAAATTTAAGGAAATAACAAGCAATATCTCGAAAATGGTTCACTCAACTAAACAAATGTATATGACATAAATTGTGTATTTTAACGCGATCTACATTTTTTGTGTAGTAAAATTTGGTCTATCTCTTATGGTTTACCAGTTATGCAAAAGTCGTTCACAATAAAGAATACTTTTGGAGACATTCCCAGGAAATTCAAGATATACATTTTATTTGTCATAAAAATATCTTAAACATATGATATTTTAATCAAAATCGTTAGAGCCATTTTTGAGAAAATTAAAATTTTCGAAAAATGTTATATGTAAAGGGTACTCTGGGGTGGGGGGATTTTCTTGAAAACCTTCGTGTCGCATCCTTGGAAGATACTGAACCTAAATACCAAGATTGGTGTTCATCCGACTGTTCGTTTCTGAGTTATGCTGTTCACAGACAGACACACAGACAGACACACACACAGACACACAGACAGACACACAGACACACACACGGACATGTTTCCAAAAATGCTTTTTTTGGATTCAGGGTGTCTCAAAACATTTATTTCCGGTGAAATCTCGGTATCGAATTTTTGGGTGGAATACAATACTTCCCCTACTTACTATACGTAGTAGAGAAAGTAATTAATAAATTTAATTACAATAGCGGGACAATCAAACGAACTCTAAAAATGTCTCTAGAAATGAATCAATAATCAATATATATATAAAGCAATGGAAGTACCTGTTATTACTCATGACCATGAATCATGAACACCAACCATAAAGTTAAAATACATCAGCAGAAATGAAATTCCTCAGATCAATAGCAGGATTTTCAAGAATGGACAGAAAACGAAATAATGAAGTAACACAACAGCTAAATATTCAAGAGCTCAACACTACAGTAAAAAAATACAGATGAAACTAGATAGAAGGCCAACAAACAGAATACCTTGAGCTACCTTAACTATCAACCCCAAGGAAGATCCAAGAAGAGATGGTTAGAACAGTAATTTGAAGTCGGAACAGGTTTAGATAACTTATACCATGCAGTAGAAGAAGAAGACTAAGCCTATCGTCCAAATGATGGGGTCTTGGCAAATCAGATCGTGCAAGCTGATCTTACACCAATGTCCTGTTAATGCAAACCGGGTACAACGAACTCTTGATCTAAAAATGATTCGATAGAATTCATGATCTTTTGGGTGAAATGGTTCGATTTTCTACTATTACCAGTTATTTAAATTTATATCCAACTACACTTATTTAAAATTCAGATTCATAATTGTTATATAATTTCTATATATTTGAAATTTAACTCGATTTATATTACATTATTCCGTCTGTAATAAGCCACTTTATTAGATGGTTAGAAAAAGTATACAATATGGTGGTCGGGGCAAAAATGCTATATGGGATAGAAGTATGGGGATTAGAAGGAGGATGGGAAGTCATAGATGAGGTAAATAGGAAACTTTGCAAAGAAATACTTGGGCTACCAAATGCAACTGCCAGACAGGTAGCACAAATAGAGCTGGGTAGAGTGCCAAGCAAGGGAAAGATTATGGAAAGGGCATTGAAATTTTGGTATAGAATATTGAAATTGGAAGAAAGGAATTTGTTAAAACTGAGGTTAGTATATCAAGAGAAAAGCTTAAAGAATAAGGGATGGGTAGATTGCCTCAGAAATAATTTGTAAAGTAGTGGGTTAGGGGAAATATAGAGAAGAAGAGAAAACAATGTGAATAACTTCTGGAAATTGGCAAGGAAAAGATTTAAGGACATAGAAATACAAAAAATATTTAGTGAGATAACTGACATGAGATCTTTAGTCTACTATATACTAATGAAAGACTCATGGAGAAGGGAAAAGTATATAGAAGTGACAAATAAAGAGGAGCGGGAAGGTATCACATGGCTGAAAGCAGGTGTATGGAGATTAAAAGGCTTAAGGAAAGGTATTTCACAAAATCAATGTCCTATATGTGGCGGGAAGGAGGCTGTGGAACACATTTTATTTGAATGTAGGGGGACCAAAGTGTAGAGAAAAAAGTATATCAATAAGAAATGGTTTAAAATAGATAGAAATGTAGCGGTAGTTGACATGGTAAAAAAAGACAGTAAGAAAATGGGACAATTTTTATACAAAGTGAGAAATAAATGGATGTGGACAGTAAATAGACAGAATGGAGTAACAAACTAGAATTAATAAATTATTGCAAAATATGAGTATGACTGGTACAGAGCCAGGGCTGAACACCGGACATATTCACTTGTATATAGTTTAGCATAAAATAAATAAAAAATAAATAAATAAGTCACATTAACTGATTTTACAATTTTTTAAGTGATATGACATAACCCAGCGATAATTTTTCAGTGAAGTATGACAATACAGCAAAGAATAATTGTACGCACATTTTGTGCACTATTCTATTATTATAATACATTATTACAAGTGATATATCTATTGGATGAACCAATACTATACGTGATTGCCATTAAATACTTTTCTTTACATCATCTGAATTAAAGTAATACTGTTGGTTTAGACAAGAGCAATGGAAACTGCCGCGTGTAGAAATACAAATCTTGCTCTATGTCCGCGATTTCTCATGCAGGATTTGCTCTGTCTTTCTCTCAACAAAGGGTGTGTTAAGAGCAAGTAACTGTGTAGGTTGCGAGCTGGTGTTTGAATAGCCGGCCGTATATTACGCCGTTACGACGTTTTTATAGAAGCACGCTTGAGGCAACAGAGGTGGTCACGAGAACTCCCAAGTGAAGGGATCAGGGGAAAGGGACAGAATTCCTGCAAAAAATGCCAATTCCCGAGCAAGTATGGTGTAAACGGCAAAGCTCCTACACGAATGGCGCATTTGCCTCCCTTTGCGGCGTTAATATAACTTGTTATTGCAGTGGCGTAAATATCAGATGATTTCAGGACTCAATTCTTCCCAGAACCATCACTGGATATAACAATCTTCCTGTTCCAGAAAAGAGCACGGTCATTTGGGATGCTTTTCTCGTAATTTAAGATTATACAAGTTGTTCAGTTAAAACAGCATCTTGAATCATTTAGAAAGCATTTATCACTAAATATATTGAAGAAGGTGGTTTGTTGCTGCTACGTTTGGAAAGCCAATTTGAAGTAGGAGCAACCGCACGTATAGTAAAAGGTTTCCAGTATCCTTCGCTCCAAATATACTTTCCGGTGGCCGTTGCCCCCCCAAAAAAAAATGTTTAAAAAATTAACTTTATGATTTTGATTGATTCTTTAAATATTATATATTTATGTTTGCCTCGGCTGCGTCAGTATTTATATTTATTTTAGAAACATGAATGTCTTAGCAGGGAGGTGGTACGACTGAAGAATGTAGGCTTACACAGATTATAATTTTTACTTCACTCCTTTTATTAATGCTTGACACTATTTAAATAACACTTCACTAATAGAGAGAGAGAGAGAGAGAGCTGTGAGATTTTTTTTATTAATTACTTGCATTTTTTTTAACATAAACTATTTTTGTCTCGTACGAATACGTATTAAATTTCTCGAGGACACATCTCGCGTCCGATTAGAAACACTGTCTGCAACCAACGCGTCCAGTTATGAGCGCTGTCTACAAGCAACTGACTTGATTTCTACCGCCTAAATTTGTAAATTTCTGTATTTCAAGTCTCTGATTGGTTAATCCTAGTCCAATAGAATACCTTCATTTAACTAAAACTTTTTCTGGTTGTTGTTTGGCTATTTTATAAACTGTCACAAAAATTACATTATTGTTGCTCCAAGAAAGACTAGTAGCATTATTACACTTCCTTACTCATTATTGCCTCAAGGTTACCTCATTGTTAGCAACTTTTAACCTATTATTCTCACAGCTCCTACGTTATTAAATTACGTAAATCATTCAGTTAACATTATTACAAGTATACAATAATATAAACATATACAATGACTATAATATACACTTTTTATATATTGTTACATACACATATTGCTTTAAGGCGGGCTGTAGTTGTATTTATATATTATATAATTTGACTGAAATCAACTGCCTTAATATCCGCTAGTCAAGAAATGAGAATATTCCACGTAAAAGTATAAAGAGTTGGCAATTTCACAATGGCCGTAATAAAAAGAATTGTCAATTTGAAAATCAATTGTCAAGATTTGAATCACAAACCTTCAGTTTTCCCTCTGATCTGTTTGTTATTGAGTTACCAATTAAGAACTTTAGTATAGAAAGCTAAAGATTCATGTTTCAAAACCCACAGTGAACCGAAGTGTCGCAGTCGCGACAAACAACTGAATGTTGACAGGACTCTAAGAGAATCACAATGCAATGAACAATTCGAAGCATTAGTAACAGATATCCCAGAAATGGCCTAAAAAGCTTATTTGAAATACATTGTATGTTTTAAACATCAACATTTTTTGTGTAGTACGTTTTCGTCTATCGCTTAACGTTTACCAGCTATACAAGATTACAAGAAATTTTTTTCCGAATGAATAGGACGACTTCGTAGGCATTCCCAGAAAATTCAAGATATACATTTTATTTGTCATGTAAATATCTTTAATATGCAGTATTTTAATCTTAGAAAACCAAAAATGGGAAAAGTTTCCCATGTATATGATAGTTTGAGATGTGTTGCATCCTTGGAAGATACTGAACCTAAAAACCAAGTTTGGTATTTAGGTTTTAAGACCTTTAATTTTGATTTATGGTATTCACAGACACATACACACACCACGGACATTTTTATAAAAATGTTCTTTTATCTTGGATCCAGGGGGCCCGAAAACATGTATTTCTCGTGAAATCTCGATATCGAATTTTTGGGTGGAATGCAATACCTTCTCTATCTACTAGATACGTGGTAGAGACACTAAAAATAGTCACAGTAACTTTGACTCTCTTAGGTGGAACGATTCACTTTTGAAATTTGACAGACATAGGCGTTACCCAGGGGAAGTATAGCAAAATAAATATTTCGCGGAAGCATTGCAATAGTATCATCGGTATTTGCAGCGTTTAATCTTGTAGAAAAGCATACTGTCAATAAATTGGTTCAATGCAATCAAGAAAACAGTGATCTGGTAACACTACTTACTCACGCACTCTAATTTTAAAGATAAGCTGGATACTAGCAAAAAAGTAGCTCTGTTAAGCTTACCCATCTGTAGAAAGGCCCAAAAATAACCAAAATTCATAAATATGGATTTTATTGCAATTAAGCACCTAACCGTATTCTTTAATGCTATTTAGTTTTTATGGCTGTACGACTTTTTAAAGCATGTCATACAGCGATTTAAATATCTTCTTGTAAGTCTAACTTCCTATAAAATTGTAGTAGGGACGATAAGTTTTGTCGTATTAAAGTGAACAAACCATTCAAGAGACGACCTCAGGAATATGCAAATACTAATTTTGTTACAGAGGAGCAGAAAAAGAGGAAGGAAAGCCTGTATCCGCATTACAGAATTTTAAGTAGCTCAAAGTCAGAAACAGTGTTATTTTAGCGTTATAACTTTTAACTCTGTTTTCTCAGTTTTCATTTGTCGGGGCATTTTGATTTTCAAATTGCTCCAAACCATGTACCTTTCAGTGAAGATGAATGAAGCTTTGCATACCTCCTTGTTATTAACAGGATTAAAACTATGAGATGCTTTTTTCTTAACATGCTTATTTATGACTTTATTAAATAATAATATTAATATTCTGTAAATTTTTAAGAAAACATTTAAGTCTAACATTTACCATTTATTTTCTCCTGAACTAATGTGATAACACTGGTCAACAAAATTTAAAATTTTTAATGTTTAAAGAAGTACTCGTACAATAAGCAATTATTGCTCACCTTTTTGTAATGATTTCAAGTCTTTTTACAGAAATTTTCCATCATTCATAAATTTTGAGTAATTGCACGAATGACATTTCTGGTAATTATACATTTTGATATGTGTAACACCTTAGCTAGAATACCTTTTACGTGTCTAAAATGAATGTGAAGTAGATTTTCGACTGTACCTTGCTTGAGGAACATCTCTCGAGCGTACAGCAGTAGCCTGCCAACATATTTGGAACCCATTTTCCCTGGTAGCATCTTCCCATT
Source organism: Deroplatys truncata (assembly GCA_030765065.1). Taxonomy (NCBI): domain Eukaryota; kingdom Metazoa; phylum Arthropoda; class Insecta; order Mantodea; family Mantidae; genus Deroplatys; species Deroplatys truncata. Next base: position 250,131,483 of record CM060981.1, read on the forward strand.
TCAGTGATGGAAATGGTCGTCAAGTTCGTGTCTGACAGCACCGAAGTTCTCAGAGAAGAGGTCAAGATGGGAGTCCAACATGTAGGTATACATTCAAGGACATATTACATCCCATGACCTTGTAGTTCTCAATAAGCTCACTGACAAGCTCTCTGTAATGTTCAGACCTGTAGTTTCCTAGAAAGCTTATAACAATGTTTTTGAAAGAGAACCATGCAGCTCGTTCTTGCATATTTAACAGGCTTTCAAAGTGTATATTTTTGGTAAGTTCTCTAATTTGAGGGCCAACAAATACTCCCTCTTTTAGTTTCGCTTCATTGATCTTTGGAAACTTAGTTTTCAGGAACAAAAATGGACTCCCATCACGATCCATTGCTTTCACAAAGTTCTTAATCAAACCTAGTTTGATGTGTAATGGAGGCAATAAGATTTTTTCAGCACTTACATGTAGTTGATTAACAACATTTGCTTGTCCTGGATTGAAGGACTCTCTCTTTGGCCAGTTTTTCTTTATCATATCCCACATGTACAAGAAACAGCAACATTTTGTATAGCCAAGTTGTAATCCAAATAAGATAGCTGTCACTTTAAAATCTGCACATATCTGCCATGAACAGTCATCACCGGATACTGGATAACAAGAGATGCATGCTTACGTAGCTGTCCTTCATATCAACTGCGTGGGCAATACGAATGGGTGGAAATGAACAAATGCCAATCTTCAGATTTATGTTGAACACCCAGGGACTCCATCACAGAATCAACATTATTACAGAAAGCTATGTCCTCCTGTTTAGAAAATAAATTCTCAAATTCCTTTTGGCGTTGACTGAAAGAACTTAGTTTGGAGCCATCCTGCAGGAAGTGTCAGCCTTTCAATCTTGAAGCAAGCAGCTCGACTCTACTTTTAGATAAACCAAAATTACGAACCGATTCATTGAGATCCTCCTGTGTTAGAAAGTGCGGTTCGTTTATGAACCACAAAATCTGGGTCATTTTTTTTATTGTATTTCAACAATATCATCAACACTTTCAAAATATTCAGTCACATTTCTGTTTTCTGGTGGAGTTTGATATGGGAAGACGTGGTCCACGAGGCATTAATCGAATTGCTGACTTTGAAGGTGGATATTTAACAATATGTTTGGACGTTGAATTTGTTCCCGCTGCAATTGTCAAGAGCAGAAGTAACAGTTTGTTATATGATCCTTAGGTTCCTGCAATACCATAGGAACTACAAAAGGCATATGACGGGACCCTTTTAACCAGTCGATTCATAGTGTTACACATTTGGCACAACAGATTTCTGGGGCCCAAAACTTATTCTGGTCTATTTTATTGTCAAAATAACACTCATAAGTTATTTTAATTCGGGGAGCCAAATTTCTTTTCTACGCTTTTGAAGTGAACTCATCACATGTAACCAAAATTGTTTTAACGTTTACACATTTGCGAGATATTATCCTCTTCCTAATTCACACTGCTTAAGAAAGCCCACTATTAGGTGACCTTACACGTGTTAATTCACAACTGAGAACACACAGGATTAGCTTCTACTCCTCTGGCAACTATGCAGGACCCTTTCTATCTGTAATAGACCTTCCTTATCTGTTGTTGGAGTAAACGTTTACCTGGGCGGGAAAGCCATAGTTTTGTGAGGAGAAGGTCATTGTTGAAATTTGTCGTTCCTGAAGTCACAGACAATTGCCTAAAGCAAATATGTCATTTGTTGACCTAATAAAATAAAATTATTTTCTTTCAATCAGTATGTTTACCGCCCTATGCTAATAAACATGAAAATAGTTTTTTGAATATTAAAAAAACTTGGTGGGTGATAAAATATTTCTGGCTTCATTTTTGGATTCGGCAGATGCAAATACATAAGAATTAACAGAAATTATTTATTTCATTGTTGACCAATGTAATTAAACGTTCATCTCTATAATTTATTAATAAAATATTAAACAGTGTAATTTTAAAATATTAAGGTTTTAAAAAAAATATTGCATTGTGCGGAGTAATTGTTTAAAACCCTAAAGTAAATAACGAAACAATTAATATCTCTGGAAATATTTTAAAAATATGTATGAAATTTGGTCTACATAATACATTAAATCTTGATTGCTGTATTAAGTTTCAAATAAATCTATCTGAAATTGAAAATTTTTGAAATTACACAGCTGGGTATTCTTAAATGGCAATGGATGCTTCTTAGTTATGTGATGGGTTGCAATTACAACTCTTCTACCCTCAAGTTCATGAATTATAAGGAATCATTTTTACATCAAGAGTTAAGCTGTACCCGGTTTGGCATTAACGGTACATTCCTTGAAGCGGGCGGGTAAGTTCAGCTTGCACGATCTGATTTGCCAAGACCCCATCGTTTGGATGATAGGCGTAGTCGTTTTTTTCTACTTCACGGTATAGGTTATCTAAACCTGTTCCGGCTCCAAATTCTTGTTCTAACCCTCTCTTCTTGGGTCTTCCTAGCTTTCGTCTTACTTGGGGTTTGATAATTTAAGGTAGTTCTAGATTTTCTGCTCGATGGCATTATTTCTAGTTTCTTCTGTATTTTGTTATTGCAGTGTTGAGTTCTTGAATATTTAGCTGCTGTGTTATTTCATTATTTCGTTTCTTGTCCATTCTTATGTATCCTGCTATCGTTATGTAATTAAATTTATTAATTTTGTGGTGGATATCTGCTTTTCTATTATTTATTATCTTACATTGAAGGTATTTTAATTTTAATGTTTGTTCTATTATTTTTTTCTTGGATTATTTTAGACTGAAATAGATTATTAGCGTAAAGGTGATTACTTTAGTTTTAGTTGAGATTTACATATTGTATTCTTTTACTAAAACATTTAATTCAAATATCACCCTTTGTAATTCTTCCTCACTTTTTGATAATAAGACTTGATCATTTGCGAAGACCCGTTTTCGTACTGTCAATGTTCCAAAACATATTCCTCCCTTTGTTTGTGCTTTCCATGGTCTTATTATACATGGTTTGAGGCCTCCTGAATCCAAAAAAAAAGTATTTTTGGAAGCATGTGCGTGTGTGTCTGTGAAGAGCATAATTCAGAAACGAATAGTCATATAAACACCAAACTTGGTATTTAGGTTCAGTATCTTCCAGAGATGCGACACAGAGGTTTTCAAGAAAATCCCCCCACACAAGATTACCCTTTACATAAAACATTTTTCGAAAATTTTAATTTTCTCAAAAATGGATTTAACGATTCTGATTAAAATATCGTGTATATAAGATACTTTTATGAGAAAATAAAATGTATATCTTGAATTTTCTGGGAAAGTCTCCAAAAGTGTTCTTTATTGTGAACGACTTTTGCATAACTGGTAAACCCCAAGAGATAGACAAACTTTTACTACACAAAAAAAGTAGATCGCGTTAAAAGGCACAATTTATGTCATATACATTTTTTGTTGTTGATTGAAGCATTTCGAGATATTGCTTGTCATTCCCTTAAAATTTCCAATACTTATACTTTTTCTCAAATGGGAATTCGTTATTCATTTTGTTTTTGTCCTGGTAATGCAGAGAATGGAATACTCCACATAGCAACCAGCTCTTAATATATTTGACTATCGCTTAAAGCCCACCAATTCCCCTTGCATCTACAAGGAAATTAGCAATAAGATAAAATCTCGATATCTCGATTAGCATGAAGCATATGGAGAATACGCGTATGTAAAAATAGTTTATACAGGAGTAGAGAAAGTCATGTGCGTGTAACACATCAGATTTTTTTATTTTTGTTCCACTGTACATATTTTTTACAACGTTTAGTAATTGGAGTGGTATTTCGTTTCTTCCCCAAGATGGCTCACAATTTCATTCTTGATACTTTATCAAATGATTTTTATAGTCTATTAAAAATATGTGTCTTCAAGTTGTACTCCCTACGTTTCTCAATTATTTATTTTAGGGAGAAAACATTATCTATGCAGCTTCGTGCCTTTCCAAAACCTGTTTGTTCACCTAGTAATAGTGCTTCTGTTATATTCATTAATTTATTGGTCTTTGCATATATTTTATATTCTGCTGAAAGTAATGCAATTCCTCTGTAATTTAAACCTTTTTTCCTATCAACTTTTTAAAACATCGATATTATTGTATTCGCCTTCCACTCCTCAGGAACAGCCCTCTGTTTCCAACATTTATTATAGAATTGTAGTAATCTTTTAAAATGTTCTGGAGTGTATTTTAGAAATTAAGAATTTAAATGATCTATACCAGTTTTTTATTAATTCTGCATGCTTTTAAGGATATTTGTAAGTCTGCAAATTCTAATTCATCTACTTCTATATTGGGATATACAGAGCGCTCTAGACGAAAGTCCTAGTTTGAAACACTTATACTGAGCGTAATAAAGAACCCAAATCATTTAGTTAGGTGTTAGATGGTAGATTAGCCGTGGAAATTTATATTTATAATGTTGTACATTATAATAACATTGCCTGGGTTGTTTATTATGTGTTTAAAATTAGGGCATTTCGTCCTGAACACCCGTATTATTGCTTCTATTTCTTGTATATTTTTTTCTTCGATCCTAAGATTTCTGTAGTAATTCTGTAATTCTAATTCAGCTACATTAGCTGTATCTTGCTCTTGAGAATTAAGATTTCTAATGAATTTATATACTTTGTCTTGTTTACCAGGTAGATTGTGTTCTATATCAGCTATATATTTATTCCATGTTCCCTCTTAAGTTTACGGATGCACACTTTTACTAACACTGTGGTTCGGTTATATTCTATTTTATTTTGATCAATTCTATTATTAAAGTATTTAAAAATGCCACTTTTTCTTTTATTAGCTTCTGCATTTTTGAGTTCCAAATTCTCAGATCTTAGGCTTATGGACTTGTAAACTTAGTGAGAAGACAAAACACATGTTGGGTTGTTGAGGCAAACAACCTCCGGCGACCCGACATCATATTCCAACACCTTGAAGTTAGACGTGTAGAACAGAATAGTACTGATACACAATTAGTAGTTCACTTAGTGGCCATGCTAAATAAGTTACTCGTACAATCGGATTGTCTTATACGCTATAACATGTCTCTCATTGGGGTATTCCTTTTCCTAAAGGAAATCCATATGAGTTATAAAAGTATCTCAAGTATAAATACTGTTATCTGTTTGCATAATGCTCATATTAACTCCCTTCTTTGCAAAATAACATTTCAGTTCAACACTCTTTGTTCTGTTTACTTTCTTTGTATCTGCTTATCGTTTTGCAAACATTAAGTAAATACTAAATTTATGAAGTGAAGGGGAAATAATACACAACATTGCAAGTCACCTTACTGAGAGGTTAATTCGTGGGAAGAGAACTAGATGCTTTCACTCAACCCTACCTGCAGATCCACCCCTGTGTAACCGGCTTTAACTAGATATAAAGAAGTCATTCATTTTAGACAGTATTTTGAATAGCAAGAATAATTTCGAAAGAGATGATGTAAACACTAGTAAACCTCTCAGGAGTGTTTACACGCACCAGACATTCTCATCGCATATGGAAGATATCCGAAAATAATATAATTATAGTGCGACAGAGAAATGATTCACCCCATGGAAGATATGCCTCAACAAAAAGAATGCAATATCCTTTCACTGCAAGAGATCATACAACCTACAATCTCTCAATGTTTGCTGTGGGAAAAGTCGCTTATCTGAGTAACGCTAGCGGCCATAAACTTTAAATTAGTTATCAGAAGCGTAAGCGAGTGTAATGGCTTCGAAAAACACTGGAATATTTGAAAGCATGTGACAGAAACTAATATAAGTACGTTCGGATTTTCAATTGGTGTTAATCATCCTCATTTTGAGCCTGTGCTATGATGCACAAAATGATACATTGTTAAATCCAAGTTTAAATATACGAATACAACGTATGAAACACAAAAGAGGTAATGGGTAAAATGCATATGAATAATAACTTCAAAAATATGAGAAACGGGATTCACTACAGATAGATGTTCCAGTCTAATATATCTGTTACCTAACTTCGGTTCCGAGATATAAAAAAGGTCATGCTAACATCTTGTAAACAAGACAAATCAATTAGCGTGACCTCGAAAGCCCATTAATAGAATTCCTGTTTTGTTTGTGAAGCGAATTACTTGCTATCTTAGTGTGAATGTAGGTGGGTGCTTTAAGACATTAGAGGTTATTAAACTTAAATTTGCATATTGAATTTGACTATCAAATTTCGTCATGTGAGGTATGGAAACTCATGAATCTTTTTACACGTTTTTACTGGCTGCCAGGCTTTTGAGGGCAGGGTTCGATTCCAGTTGAATATACATGAACATTTTGCATTTTAATTAGAGTATCATGTTGCATATCACAGAGGTCTGGAATTAACTTATGAATCTACTGCCTCGATTAGACGTGAGTTTTATGGGATATTTATGGGAAGGGCTAGCTTTTGGTTCGATTCTGGTTTAGTGTATAAATAACAAATATTGTATTTAATGGAAGGATGTGTTGCTGCATGCTAAATAAGCGTATAATTAATCCAGAAACACGTTGCTGTAATTAAATTGGACCTATCTTGACTGTGTGTATTGCCATATTTAGATTAGAAAAAGTATAATGCTTATGTTCATTTCAAATAAGTATAGAATTAACTCAGAAATGCATTGGCGCAATCACATCTGAGAAATGTCAAATCATATACGACGGTATATATCTCGTACGTACTGCATGTACTCTATGTACTGTAAATTTAATTCGCCGTTTTTGTATCAATTGCAATAAAAATATCGATAAGGAATGTGTTTAACAACATTGGATGGAGCATATCGTCAGTACCTGTGGGGTGGCATTAATAAACACCAACACATAAACAAGACTGTTAAAAAATTAGTTTAATTCATCAATCTTTGCAAATGAGAACAATAAACATATACATCTCACCTTCCATTGCTATAGGGCTTAACATTTATTGCGAAGTTTTAAAAAAAGTTTGTATACAAGTTTAAAAATACATCTGCTAATTCACCTCCTTTCTGTGTTCTTTCGTTGATTTACGATTCTCAGAAAGAGTTTATAGAACAAGGAACTTGAGTTGTTAAAAAGTACAAGCTTCCAAATGCAAGATAGGGAGGGAATATAAGTAGAATTTGTAAAATGTACTCTCAATAGATGATTTTTTTTAAAATTCTGTCAGAGGTTCCTGTCTCTATTCTGCTTAATATTGCCATTTGATATGCTTTCTTGACTTCCTCACAAATCACAGAATATCACAATCCACATCAGATACTTCACCAATCTCTTCTTAGTTATGTGAGTTAGTTGATGCTTCACACTGTCATTGTTTAAGTTAAGGCTTTAAATTCCGAATCAGAATAGAAGAAGTTAATGTAATTGCCTGCATTAAAACCGCCAGCGTAATATCACAGAACTACCGTAACGCATGGGTGCGCTGGTTTTTGACTTGACGTAGTGTAATTATAGGTATCTAATTACTGGATGTACTATGTTTGAAGTCATAAATATCAGAACTGATTCCATAAGGTGTCTGAATGGTTTAATGATAATCTTTCGAGTTAGGCTTTAATACTTCATTGCTTATGATATGGTAAAAATTGTACATTATATGCATTAAGTTATCCAATATTCCCAAACAAATGTATATCCATTGCTGTAAACCCCTGTGTTCATTTCCATCTCCACAAGAACTTTACGAAACGTTATACTTCTTACAAAAGTTTGACGAGCTATTAAGTTATTTGCCTGACTCAACTGGTGATTAGTCCTAAGTGATTACACTTGTGTATGTTGTCTATGTATTTGCTATAGACGTAATTATTCAAAGATTCTGGCCAATTTTCCGTGCATCTGCTGCGCGGTTTTCTGTTGTTAAATTAAACTAACTTTTCAACCAATCTGATACAGAATTCAGAGTTACTAATAGCTATTAAATGAGGATATCAGATGTGGAATTCGAAGCCACAACCCTCAGGTATCTAGGAATTAAATCAGTCATTCAATTGAAACCATTAGGTGGCGTTCTTGCGATCAAGCAGCAAAATACCGCAAGGAGCATTCAATCTTCAAAAAGCTGAATTATCTGCGTCTAATGCACTAGGAATGTCTAAAAATTGTTCACTATGAGTTTGTATACGTTAACTATTGTTTTAGAATTTCTCCATCTACAGTATAAAACGTTCATGTTTATATGCATGTTACAGCACGAAATTGCTGGGTACTGTCTCGTATAGCGTATACAGGTGGACCATTTAAGTTGAGACTGTACAGTATCTCCAAAACTAAGCGTTGTAGAAAGGAATATCTTTAACAAAACTTGCTTTATATTATGGGGGAAAGTAAACGCCATTAATAATGTTTTATTTGGAGGACACTATAATAGTCATTTTAGGGTCAATTTAATTTTATTAAATGCGAAATTACCTTTCTTATGTTGTTTTCTCACTCCTCATGAAAAACTAAACAACATTTGTATAAAGCACTTTGCAATTGTTCCTACACTAACGTAAATAATAACAAAAATTCTGAATGGCTATGTACAAAGAGCGCAATGAATGGTTGGACGATCCATGGATGGTGATTTGAGGGTCGAGATACGTTTTATAATTGTGGACGAATATTTTTTATTGTGTTTCCTTATTCCTCATCACAGAATAAAAAACTTTTTCTAAACCTGTTTCGAGGGTCAGGGTTGCGGTAATACACCCACTTTTCATCACATGTGACAATTCTCCCGATACATGTATCATCCTAGGGATTAGCAATAAGCCGACGACAGATACCCACTCTACGTCCAGCTTGATCAGGTGTCAATTCATGTGGTACATATTTACAACTTCTTAATATGGCGATGTGTGGCACCGTTGTAAGCATCAAGTTCTTCTGGCAATCTCCAAGTGCTTGTCTGTGGATTTTCTTCCAAATCTCTGGGTGTATTCTCAATATTCCACAACTTGGGCCTTCCAGAACGTTGTAAATCTTTAATGTTTTGGTCTCCATTATTGAAACGCTGGAACCATCGTTGTGCTGCTCGCTCACTAACGACACCTTCAGCTTTGACTTCACATAGTCTTCGAGCCGCGGCAGCAGATCTATAATCTTGTTTCCAGTAATGCTTCAGAAGGAATCTAACTTCAAACTTTTGTTAACTCCAAGTTAGTGATTGCTTCTGTAAACTAAGAATTGGGTCTAGACGATTAAGAATTTTGTATCCTAACATAACTGTATAACTCTTTGGGAACTAATTTACATTGGGTGCATTTCTCAGTCAGTTTACTACGAAGTCCAGTGTTTTCAATGATTTCAATTGTGATGGATATAGTTTTGGAGTTTTTACACAGTAGCTCTTTAACCAGTTCTTGAAATATTGAGTTGTGTACTATAATAACGTCTGTAAAGCTTTCATTTGTAGGCCTATCAGTTCTGGGCATAAAATCCGAAAATGCTTTAGCTTTTTTTCCTGAAGCTGTAGGTATAATTGCATTTATAGGCACAGAATCATTGCCATTACTAATACGAGGGCTGATCAACAAAGACTGAGACTGATTTCTTTTCACAAATGTTTAGTACTCCAATTCAATGTTTACATGATCCTTTTCAAAGTAGTCCCCTCCTACTTCAATGCACTTTTTATAGCGTCTCTGCCAGTCCTTGAACACGTGCTGCAGACCATTCTTTGTCAGGTCCTTAAGAATCGCCTCACTTTTCTTGAGCACTACTTTAGAGTTCTCAAATGGAATATCCCTAAGCTTTGCCTTTAGTGATGGGAATAAAAAATTCACAGGGTGCAAGATCGGGGCTATAAGGTGGATGTGGTACACAGGTAATGTTGAATCGAGCCAGAAACTGCATGACTTGATTTGCGACGTGAGGCCGTGCATTGTCATGATGAAGTCGCCACCCAGTCCGAGAAAGCTCTGGTCGTTTCTTTGCAATATGCTTCCTCAGTGTAGCCAATACTGACGTGTAGTATGCTGCTGTAACAGTAGTGTGAGGGGGAAGTGCATGCTGGTAAATCATTCCATTACAGTAAAAAAATGTGATCACCATCACTTTCCCTGCAGATTGAACAACTTTTGCCTTTTTTGGTATTGGAGAACCTGGCGATTTCTACACTGTGCTGGCTTGTTTTCCTTCAGGATCATAATGATGCAGCCATGACTCTCACGGTGATAATCGATTTAAAAAATGCATCACCTCCATTGTCTGGTATGCGAAATGCATACAGCATAGAGCATTACTACCAACCTACCAATACGAGAGTGCTAACGCCTACCAACATTATACATAAACACCCGCTCTTTTCAAATATTTATGTTACAGATACGAAACTATCACGAAAGCTGCAGTCTCAGTCTTTGTAGATCAGCCCTCGTACATTTGCCATATTGTAAGAAAGCATCATTAGAAGAACCTTGATTTATAGATTTGGTCTTGTTGTAAACAGTTAAACGTGCTGCTTTCTTCTTTGACGATCGTTTCCTAGGAGTTTTTAAAACTGCTTCTTGGATTTTGTAATTGTTCTATTCTGTTACAAAACGTTTCACACAATCACAGATTTATACTGAACACAAGGTATGTATATAGTGAGCCTTCGTCTCTGTAACTTTATAAACATTAACACATGGAGAATGCCATTGTGTACATGCTAAAATCAACACATACACCTTATTAAAACGTTACTGAGGATAAAATAAAATTTGAGTTTATGAAGTAAAGAAGCGCTCTAAATCACCTCTAATCTTATGCATAAATTTATATTTTGTCTACGTTTGCAAACATCTACGTATTTTATTTCTTTCAGTACGTTTCAGTGGGTCATTTAACTCAACAGGTAAATATATGCTGTAGAGAACAGGTTTGCCAACAGCTACTACACGGTGCCTTCAAACAGTTCAATTGCGATCGGAATGTAATGAAGCATAAGGGGTACATAACTGAAGAAGGGAGCATTCGCCGGTTCTCCGGCCAACAAGCGACATTTAAATGCCGTGCACTCTCATGTTTGAATGTCGCCGAGACATTTAAACATGATGCAGAGTTAAACATTGTACAAATTTTAAATAGAGAAATTTTAAACTTGTAATGAATGTAATGAAACCAAAAAATCCCACATTTGGTCCAAAACCTTGGATTTTCATTGGCTGTCCCCTTGACCAAAAGTATCATCATTGAATGTTTCATATACTTTCATTGTTAAGGAACCTGTTTTGAAGGTGGTGTTTGCCTAATATTAGACTGCAGTTGTGGTGTCGCTGTAAATGTGTCTATTGACGTATTATCGTGAAATGAGATCACTTGTTTCCGTAATCTTTCTTAATGTCTTCTAGATAGCTCTTCTACGCAGTTTAAACAATATTTTGTTTGCCAAATTAAACAAATCTGTGACAAAAAAATCTGATGTGTTACATTAACATAACTTTCTCTACCCTCTTTCGCTTTTTAGTAAGTATACAAGCTATTCTTACGAAACTTTATTTCTTTTAATCGAGATAAACCTTTCCGGAAATAGCTGCATTACACATTTCGTTATAGACATATAGGGAATAGCTATAGTCAAATGTTTAAGAACTGGACGCTATACGCTGGCCTTAAAATCCCATACTCCTTCCATGACGTGAGAAATAGTTGAAAATCGATAGGACTTAAAAATGGCTAAGTGTTGAACAATTTTAACCATTAATAAGAATATATCGGAAAAGGATGATGCCACAGAAGCTATTTAAAATAAACTGCGCGTTTCAAAGAGGTCTACATTTTTTGTGTAGTACGTTTCCTTCTATCGAAATTAAATTGAGGTTTATTTGTAGACGTTGTTTAACTGGTGTGACCTTAGGTTCCACTCTACATATATTGAGCGTGAAAGACCGGTAATCTTGCTCGGAGGCCTGTTTATCAGGCTTGAGGTTTTTTTATGTGCCGCAAAAAATACGACACGGTACCACGGTCATTCCAGGTAGAACATGGGCCTGAGAGGCCCTTACAATAATTCGTCCGCAAGACGGACATGCTTTTGCACATGCTTATTATGAATAATGTACGAATAGAAAATAATTTAATTCTAACCCACCTATAAGCGTACACAAATATAATAAAAATATTATTTTGTTTAATCTTGTTAACTTTGCAACCACAACTAGTGTTATATAGTTGTACTTATTGTGGATCAACTGTCATGAAACTAAATGATTTAACACGTGTGCTCAGGTTTGCGACAAGCGGCAATCTTGAATTCTTGTTAATAAGCGAATTGCTTATTAAATACCCGATGACATCTCCCCCACACATACGTACTCTCACATTCAAAATACCAAACTGGGCATACCGTGAAAGGTATTTGTTTAAGGATAACTTTCTGGACCCAGCCGGGGATCGAACCCGGAATGCCTGATATAGCAGACAGTTTACCCTGGGACCAGTAATAGTAATTAAAGTGTTCGTTTTCGAGCACTGATATTTCATTTAGCGGTCACCTCTCTGTCGGTATGGAGTCTCCTTTGCAGTTCTGCTCAGGCAAACATTTTGGTATCCGCGCTATTCAGTATAAACTAACTTCAACTAAGGACGGCTTATGTGAGCCACCTGGTATACAGTGACCAACAAAACTAAGGCAACTATTTTGTGAAGTTTGTTGTTAGGTCAAGTAACCTTTATGATAGTCGACCAGTCTGAGAGACGGCGGATATGTAGCGGGATATACCTATGTATTGAATATCTATATCAATTTGTGTAGCAAGTGAAAGGAAGTCTGTCTTTATTTCCATTTAACACTGTATAATCCTCGTAACCTCAATTGCTACAAAAACATGCTTTATACTTTGGGGTTCAAAGATCTGTCAAGTATCCGAAATTTGTCTCTTTAGAATGAGGGCAACTCACCAACCGAGATTCAAACTTCAGACTGCGAATTACTGGGCCGACTCGCCACACGTCAGAATAGCCCTAAATCAACCTCCATTGAGGTAGCATTTGGAATGTTTCCCTTGTATCGAGGAAATGTCTAATAACATATTCAGTTTCTATGCGTTTTGGTATGTACTTTGCTGAGGCATATAATCTAATTTTAAAGAGCTTTCAAATGCCTCGCAGCATGCGGGAACATCTATGTTGAAGCAATGTGTGTCATCTTTTAATCCGTTTGTTCTCTATGCTTTTTCAGGAGAATGTGCAAGAGCGTGTAAACCATTAGATTTCCTGTCATACGTGACGGGTATTCCAAGCAAAACCCTCGACGGAGCCACTCCCAAATTGCTATTGTTAATTACTCGCATTCTGATATCCAGAGCTGGGGCAAACATTCAAAACCGGGAGGGGAGATGAAAGCAGCAGGGGTGACAGAATTTGTTAAAACAAGCGTGACTAAATGATGGATGCCCTCAGCTACCCCTGCTACAGCATTAATATTAAACAAACCCGAGAGTATCATAATTTGTATTTGTAATTTCCGCGAGCCAGGCTACAGAATCACACCACAATTTTTGCACTTCGATAAACATGTTCGCATATATTAGCGACTACTTTGGTATGCGATTAAAAACCGTGCTATTTTTACTTTCACTACTGCTTACTTATAGTAAGTAGGGGAAGTATGCACTCCACCAAAAAATTAGATACAGGAATTTCACCAGAAATACACGTTTTGAGGTTAACTGATTCCAAAAATGTTTTGGAAAAATTTTGTGTGTGTATGTAGTGTGTGTTTGTTTGTGTGTGTGTCTGTGAACAGCATAACTCAAAAACGAAAAGTCGGTTAAATACCAAACTTGGTATTAAGTTCTGTATTCCAAGGATGCAATACGAAAATTTTAAGAAACACCACCACCCCAAACTACCGTTTACATAGAACAATTTTCATTATTTTTGATGTTCTCAAAAGTGGCTGTAACGACTTTCATCAGAATATTATATGCTTAAGATATTGCAATACAAATAAAGCATACATCTTGATTTCTGTGGAAACAGCATATGAAAAACTCTTAATTTCGAATGCCTTTTGTATAACTGGTAAACGTAAGAGATAGACAAATTCTTGCTTCACAATAAATTTAGATCCCGTTAAAGCACATAACTTATCTCAAATAACACTTTTTTTGGCTCTATTTCCGAGATATTCTTTGTTACTGGTTTGAATTTTCAAATTCTTATTCATTTTTCAAGCGGTATGTCGCTATTTGCTTTTTCTCGTGGTCATGCATGGAGCAGAAATTTCAAACCATACATAGCGTTTTAAAAATCTGACGAACGCTTTAGCCTTCTGTGTTGTTTTTATGGCTACAAAGAAGTATGTAAATCTGCAATGAAAGTTCATTTAGGTTACCAAGAAGCAGATAGAGTAATAAGCTGTTGTAAGAATAATTAGTAGAACATTCATTAGAGAAAGGCATGTGAATGCAACACATTATTGATGATTGCTTTGGTACGGCATTAAAAGCCGTCTTAGTCTTTTATTACTTGTTTATTCCTTGATAAAATTGACAAAGTACGTATGACAACATATTGTGACGCAGTGCTATGGCCCAAGGTTATCGGTAGGTCGGCGCCGAGCGGTCCGGGAGCGCTATCGGGAGATAACTAGAACTTTCTGGAAGCTTTAGCTCCCTCCTTCTCCAGAAAGTGTGTCGAAATAATTCTAGAAGGTTCGAGTCTTAGAATCTTTGGAAGATTCCACTTTTTATATAAGCGAGCGCTCTCGCAGGCAGTCAGTTGAGAGCTAGTCGCGAATTGAGTGCGAGTCGAGGTCGACTGAGTTGAGTGGCGTCAATCAGTCGCGAGTTGAAAGAAAGTTAGTGCTTATCGGGATGCCAGTCAGTACGGCATTACTGAGTTGAGTTAGCGACTGCGGTTCTGTGCTACATCAAGAGCGATTCTTCGAGCGGAATGGTAACGGCTTCTGTAACCTGCAGTGAGTGCTGCCGTTGTGGACGATTTGGGTTCAACTCCTGGCGAGTGAACAGTCAAGCCTGAAGAGGCTACATCACGAAGGACATGAAGAGACAGAATTGAAGTGGTGAAGTGGTTACCCAGTGAAGGTGAGCTACATAAAACGAAGTAGTAACACTGAGAGCTGAGTGACAGTTGAAAAACTGGACCAAGTCACAATATCTATAGTATAAGTACTTATTAAACAACGTCGTCTAAGAAAACAATATAAACTGTAAGTTTAATGCTTTTATACGTCTTAATATAAATAATAAATGAGAAAATTATATGTTTATTTATTTGCTTATATACTTGTTACCACAGCAGCCATCTACCATGCTTTTATTTACCTTTTCAAAAGATATTACTTTCAAACAGATTAGAAGCTAAAATCAATTAACTAATCATTTTTGTAAATACTTCTTTAGAAGTATAATCTTTTGTAATCCTGTTGGAATATTCAGTTATGTTATCCCAGTGCAATTTCCTGTCTGTATCGCGTGCAGTTTGCTCTATATAACATTGTTTTATTATTTTCCAGCAACTTTAATTTAATTGTATATATATTAATTGAATTCTTTTATTGTATATTGTTTATATAATTACCGAAGATTTTTAATGGGATTATAGGTTATTATAATACATAAATATACAGAAAAACTGAATTGAGTAAATTGTTAATACTGAGCAGATAATATCATGTCCACTCCGTTAAAGGGAGACAAATAACTTAACCGCACTCTCTTCCATTCTATCACTCCCAAAAATTACATTTGTTAATAATTTTCAGTGTAGTTTAAGTTGCTTTTAGTAGATATAAATCAATTCTTATGGGTTTTAAGAACGGCATAAAAATAATGCTTGTAACTTAATGTTTATTGATGTTGAAAATTTTCTGTGATACAAAATTATATGTATGTATTGCGACTTTTCCATTCACCTTACTTTGTGACGTAGCCGCGCAATGAAATAAGGCTAACCAGCTTCTTCCTCCGATGGGTAACTCGCTGGGTTGTCGAACACAAGACTTCTCTAACCTCCTACTCGGAGAATAGCGCTTTTTGTTGCAGAAACACAATCGCTAACTCACTCTCTCTGCTCACGCATGAACACTTGTCTTATATAGCTGTTGAAAGTTTCCACGAATATTCTAGAATTTTCTGGACACATGTTCTATAGGTGGGGGAGAGAGAAGCTTCCAGAAGATCCTGGTTACCTGTAAATAGTGCTTCTGATGTTTACGCTGGAGGAAAGTGATGCCGCGTCATTTATCTCTCCAATTGGCCGGCGCCGACCTCATAGCCACTACGTCACAGTATATATTTAACCCCTAAAAAGACCTCTAAAGTTGAAGCTAACCTATCAAGACCCTAATAAACTGCCACATGAGGTGTTGGATTGCTAGAACCGTTTTAATTTATTTGTATCAAGTTTCAAATACACCAGGGAAAAATGTAAACTCAAAAATATTAAATTGTTCATTTTTGAAGCGTAACTTTCGTACAATTAATTAGAGACATACCAACTGACATAATTTAAAACATGTGTATATGTTTGTGCGTGTTTAATGCCTAGGATTTGATTCATAATTAAAATGTAAAGAATAGCTTAGAGTGCCTGATATAATTAACAACAATGGAAGTAATCTGATAACGCCAGGCTTTCGAGCAGGGTTTGCTCAGAGAACGTTAATATTCCTACAGGACATTACCTTTTTCTTTTGAGCAATGAAGTTATAGAGAAAATGCCTTAATACAGAAGACTGCAGTATAATACACTGCAGAGAGCGACGTTTCAACTTCATAAAATTGCGTTGTTGATACTAAGGGCGAATTTGAGAAACATCAGTGTGTATAAATCTATTCATCTATATTTGTGAAAGAAAGTATACGGTTGTTTCTAGTAATTTTCAAGTTCGGTCGAATAAGTGATACTGACTTCTATAATGGTCTGCTTGAAGCAAAATATGATATTATTAAAATGTATGTCCTGCTTATAAAACAGGCTATTTAGCATCTTAACTTCCTTACCCAAAGCGTGCGGGAGGGTTTGATGTTATGTAAAATTATAAAACCAAAATACCTTATTTATTAATCATTTTTAAACAAAATTTTACATTAAAAAGATGTAGAGGAAGATATTTATTGAACTAAGAGTGAACGAAATACAAATTACACAGAAATGAATAAAACTGGCAGTAATGTTTGCTCGTGTCACAAACCACGTGAAAGGAACATACGAACTGAACTGGTTACTTATAAAGTACCATGCATAAACATACAACATGATCCATAAGTCGCTGCGTGAGTTCCCAAGCTTTAGTGGTCGAAAGACAACCCGAAGTCGCTGATTCAACCCTGCATCAGTTCCTGTGCTCTACCGCCCTAAAAGTTTACCTGATCAGTATTTAAAATGAAAAATTGAGGTTTTCCGCAGCAGTGACTAACACTCCTGTAATCGGTAGCTTTTAATTAGCGGAAAATGAAACGTTTATGAAAATCGAAGCATCAGCTTGATGAACTTCCCCTGTGATTGATTCAATTGTTTGGCTGTGTCAACCACTAGTTGTCAATAGTAGAGTACTGTTTACCGGCCTCTGGCACTCGCTTTACGTGCACTGTCTACAGACTAGACTAGGTACGCACCACAATATTATTAGAGTGTAGACATGCGATTACGCTCTTCATTTGCCATACTTACTGAGGAATTAGCTGATGCTTAGACAAAAAGTATCACATTCGTAACACAGAGAGCGGTAGAATCAATTATTCATTTTAAAACCCGCATCGTCATCCATAACAGCTGCTAGAGATACACGTATAATTGCTTAAATCACTTCAGAGATTTTCAAAGTAGAGCGCTGGTCGAATGCACATCGTGTTTCCTTTTTTTTTCTTCCTTCAGGAATGCTGGTTATCAGTGGCGCTCATGAATATATATTTTGGATGTTGACAAAATGTTAGATTCAGAAGCCCTGAAAATGTGAAATAGCATATACTGCATGATGGTTATGATTACGAACAAATTTATACAAATACAGCGTTCCCAATGATAATAATAACAATGATGATAATGATTATAATCATAACTTGTCTGACAATCACCAAGGGATGCTTCAGGCGGTAACGTCTGTGGCCCGCATTCGGGAGGTCCCGGGTTCAAATCCCGTAGGCCAACAGCATGACTGAGGTTTTTCGTGGTTTCCCTCAGCCGCCAAGGTAAATACCGGATTGGATATTTAATACCACGAACCAAAAGTTCCGCCTTAAGTTTAAAACAATAGTAAAAATGAAAAAGAGATGGTAATAGCAAATGCTGTGCCATCTAAACACATATAATGAAAGCAGGTAGACACATGACGAAGCAAGATGGCAAGGTTACAGGGAAGAGACCTAGAAGGCTAACTGCCCGCCACACCTCGATGTAAGAGTTATCCACCAACAGATCCGTCTTGATGTGACCCAGCAGTTAAAGTGACGTAAAATAAATGGAGTAATAAAAAATACAAAGGGTGGTTTTCTCGATTTTTATTGTTTTGTAAGTAATAAGTCAGTTTAGAGCAACAAAGGATTAATGTGTAAGCTTTCGCAATACCGTTCTCACTACTCTGCATTTGCATTCTTTCGTCAGCCAAATGTTAATATTACTAATTTATTAACACTTACCAAGTCACATTTTCTGTAGCAGGTAAACGGCATAGTTTCTTCTTATAAAATGTCTTGTCTCTCTACATGGTGCGGCAGTATCTCCTCCTGTCCGATGTTGTGGTGGTTTTTAATGCCCGTTGCTCGCGGCTTACCTTGCTGCATCCTCCGCGTTGGCTCCAGGTGCTCGAAGTATGCTGGTTCTCTGCATTTTTTTATCCTCGGCTAGCTGAAGTAATTTCTAGACTATGTGAGAACATGGACTTTTCCTTGGTAAAGGAAACGTAGATCTCGGGTGGTGGTAAAGGAGAAATTAGACGTGCTTTAGTTACTAAAAGACGACACTGCAGTTTCTTTTATTTAGCTACTTCTGATGGTACACAACGCTGATATTTCCGCCATTAAAACACTGTCCACTGCTGTTAAAACACGGCGCGGATATGACGCGAAGTTTACATATGCTTATTATATCTCTTTACGCGTAGCGATTCTTATGTGTGTTGCGAAAATTGTCTTAATTCACTTTTGGCGCGATATCTCTCAAACATCCTGCACCATCTCCCCTGCCTGTAGTTTAGCAAAATGACCACATGCCCCCGAATTTGTTCCTAACAGATCCATTTATAGTCGCAGGCTTCTAGGGCTGCTTCATTTCCTATTGGTCCATTTTTAGCGCACTCAACGCGTCTCACTATTTCATATAAACTTACAGGGATCTCATTGGTCCAAATTTAACAGAAATCGCGGCTTTTCCTAAATTTACCGTTAAGCTTGTTGTCTCTCTCACTTGGTCACGGCGAATTATCGTATAAAAGAACAAAAGCACTACGCCCTCGCTGTATGAACAATGCCTGTGCTACCAGAGAGACATCGTAAAACTAGACTTTCTGCCTTCGAAGACACTATTCCTGCAGCTAAGACATCTCGTCGTGGACAGTCTTTTAACATAGCACTTAAATTATTTACATTAAACAATTTATAATTCCTCTAATATTAGTAACCTAAATACAGACATATCGTTAAATCACCCTTCATAAACTATACAAGCAGTAAAAGAAAAAGATATGTACATAGCATGATTTAACAATAAAAATTAATTAATCAAATTATCAATAATTACATATCTCGGGCTCGGCGTAGAATTGCCATTTCAATGGTCCATATAAAAGTTAATTTATATAAAGACCCGTTACACTGCACTGTAGATGCACGTAAAACAGAGAAAACTATACCGCAGTATGGCTGACAGTATCTGTCTGTTTATAACGAAAATCCATACGTCTTGTTTTTCAGTCGCGAAAATGTCTTTATCGCTCTGTGATTGAAAAATTAAATTGAGTTTTTATTTATGGACGCTCTTTAACTGCTGTGGTCCTTAGTGTCCCATTCTGTATTGGGTATAAAAGACCGGTAATTTTGCTCAGAGGCATCTATATCAGGCTTGAGATTCTTTTACGTGCCGTAGATTTACGACATGGGACCACCGGCTTTACTTCCCTTCCGAAGGAAGCCATGCTAAGGATTTTTACACCCGAAAAAATTCATCGCCTTCCGCCGGGTTTGAATCCGCAACATTGGGAATTAGAGGCTAGCATAGTAATCACTACACCACGGAGAACGACACTGTGATTGACGTCTTTAGTATCATAACATAATATGCGATAACTCACCCAGAAAACCACTATATATATCAAGCTTTTCTATTCCGATAATTACAACATATACTCACATCTAAATTTCGCTATACAGGGAGTGAATTGGTATAACTGTTCAGTATGCTACCATCTAGTGAGATTTATGGTAAACTTAAAAGCGAACGTTGGTTCCCAACTTTCTGCCCTTGCTCTTTCGCACGAATAAAATTTCTGCAGTAGTGTGCTACCTCCTAGTCGCATTGACCCAAATTTGTTGCTGATAAATGGATGAGATGGACCAGTGCACGTCTTCAAGTGTGCACACCTGTATGCATTTCACCCATTAGGTAATTAAGTCATACCAGTTACACATGCGCAAAGGCTCCATAAAAACGTGCGCAAGTCAAGTTGTGCTCGTGGCTCTGTTGCCATATCTCATCGAGTTTAGATTTAAATGCCGTAGATTTTAAATAACCACATCTATGTTATGTTTAACAGCATTTAAGGATAAGATAACCAATAAATCCGTAAGGTGTCAACAATTAGGGTGTTCACGTGCTGTTGTACTACTCTTATACAGCAGTCCCATTGCTGATAATGTAACAAATACGCAGCATGATACATGATGCTTTATATAGGTAGAAATGACTAGTAATGCCAAGTGGCACGACATTCAACAGAAGGGTCGATAAATTCAGAACAGCAACATCTGTATCAAACAAGAAGTCACTAGATAGGATGATTGTACACATCATTTCTTGTTTTGACATTGCATACCGCCATCCCTGTCTCCTGATTTATCAACCTGTGATTTTTTCCTTTCTAAATTAGAAAGTATACGCAAATAGACCAGCAAACATCCAGGAACTGAAGAGCAAATTTCAAACTGAAATTGAGGCAGTGACCCTAGAAATGCTACAGAATATTGTGTGCAGAGAGCAAGGGAGTTCTTGCAACAGATTGCATTACCAACGATGGTAATCATCTGATATACCGGGTGAATCAGCCGCCCCTATCGATCCAGTTTTATGCAATCAGCAATTTATGCTGTAACAAAACATCGGACTCTATGATATCTAAGGAAACTAAGTAACATGGATATCTTTGGTTTAACACTTAGCGAGATGGCTAATATGGTGAATGATGTATCGTTTTTAATGCATTTGTAATACACAGCTGATGGCAAGGAAACATTTTCACAACTGAAAACGTGTACTGTGATAAGCATATAATTAATATTATGTTAGCTTGCTTATTAAGCTCTCGTACTTCTGGATAGCAGTTGGAAAAAGTGTAATACTATTTGCAGTAAAGGTGGTTCGAGTCACTTGATTCACGTGTTTTTTAATATGTTGCAATATTCATAAATAATTTTGGTTTAAACTAATATTATGCTTTACGTTAACATCGCTTTAATTTGCAATCATGTTTTATTTTCATTTAATAGCTTATTATTGTTTAGTGTTTCGATTTGGTAAGTTACAGTTATGTAAGTGTTTAAACCCGACCTAGGTATGTACATTTGCTTTTGATGGGATAAGGATTCTTCACATTTAATTTCAGACAGTAAGAAAATTACATATCACATAATGTTTAGTATGAACGTTTTAGTATTAGGGTTCTTTAATGCAGTACACAGAAACGTATTTTGTAATAAATATAACCTCCTGTTTTGTTATGGTGGCCCTGAAAGGACCCTTTGCTAGCAAAGTTTTACTTGTTTGAAATCACTGGCGATTACCAATGCTCGAATGCGACTCTTTTAATGAAGTATGTACTTAAAGGATGTACTTTGTGGTTAATGCACACCTGAACACGCTGTTGCATGGAAATTCTGACTGGTGTAACATGGCGGGTGTGATGGATCTACAGGCCACCGTAATACTTTGCCCAGGGCTCTCTGGATCTTATGGCATAAACGTTTTGCTTTAAATAACCCCAGAGAAAGAAATCCAGAGGTGTTGCATCAGGTGATCTGGCTGGCCAGGAGATTGACTGTTTGTCTTCCTATGCAATAATCAGGATGTACCGCATTTAAATTATTGTAGACGATCATTGACCTGTGCTTTGGAGCACCATCGTGTTGAAACCACATCTAAATCGCTCTTGCAGTGGTATATTTTCTAGTAGTAAGTAGAGATAATTACGGAGAAGTTACAGTAACGTGCTCCTATTAGATTCCCCTCGAAGAAAACTGGTCCAATAAGATGGTCGCCCAAGATTCCGCACCAGGCATTCACACCGATCTTTGCTGATCTTGGAAAGCTGACTCCCCTACCCAGTGAGGATTATCAACACTCTAATAATGCATGTTGTGGCGGTTTACAGTCCCGTTCTTGTGGAATCTTGATTCATCTGAAACAGGATTCTGGAGAAGAACACCGTAGCCTTTGCCACTCAGCCCAGCATTCATTCACAGATGTGCACACGAGCTTCGAGATCTCTCCCATGGAGTGCTTGGTGTACATGCAAATCGTATTGATGAAACTTATTGGCTCGCAGTACTCACACCACAGAAGATTGGCTAATGTTTGTCTCTTGTGCAATTGCCCGTTAGTAGTTTGCGGATTATTTTGTGTGGCACTCAAAACATCTTCCGCATTAACACCGGAAGTCACTGGTGCGTCTCTCACAGGAGGCATTTTTGCAAGTGATATATTGTACGCAGACGTCTTTCAACATTCTGGAAAATTTTTGGTGTTGGCCGTCTATTTGGATATCTCTCCTGGTATAAATGCTAAGCTTGCTGCGAATTCGCTTTCGCCTCTCCGTAAATAAGGAGTATATCAACGTACTCTTCTGTCGAATACATAGCGAAGGGCTGGCACAAACGTGACTGTATGCTTTCACAACTGCATACGCATGGGGAGTGAAGACAGTCGACATTCAAAACATCACTTTGC
Organism: Deroplatys truncata; assembly: GCA_030765065.1. Classification (NCBI taxonomy): domain Eukaryota; kingdom Metazoa; phylum Arthropoda; class Insecta; order Mantodea; family Mantidae; genus Deroplatys; species Deroplatys truncata. The sequence continues at coordinate 250,154,604 of CM060981.1, forward strand.
CCTGTAATACAGGTCAAATGAGACAGAAAGGTATAAAATCACAGTTTGTGTTTAGGTTATTATACCCCATTCCATTAAAAAGTTTATATTCACCAAGTGTTTAGATTATAAGTTCGTTAAAAACTTGGGGATTCTAAAATTACATTATTATGTAATCTATTTCCAAGCATTAATGAGAGGATAAAAACATGAACAGAAATAAGCCTCGGAACCACTTTACTGGTGTTTAACGCTCATCAGTATAGTTCCACTCGCCCGCTTGGACGCTTGGTTGTAGAACCTTAGGCAACATTCAAAATAAAATGTAAGCGCTAACGAAATGCAGCATAGGCTCATGCGTGAGGGAACACCATTCACAATGCAGCTGTAGGCGTAACGCAAGAAGTTTACACGAGCTTCTAGATCCTGCGCAAATGTTCCGAGTGCACCGTAAGCTTCAAATTGAATAATATAACCAACAATACCAAATAATAAAATTCACGCAATATTTTATAAATAAGTAGATCACTAAAAAAATACATACGCCCAACAGTCGCCCGTAGCGTGTAACATTACAACTGTTTGACCAAAACATTGAAAGTGGTTGTGCCAGTACTATGGAGACTGGGCTATTATTCCGCAGTTTCGCAATAAGCATGTTACACACGCACTTACATCAAGTTAGCGCTGCTGTGGTCGTTGACATTCTGCTGCCAACATTATAACATCGAGGACCCTAAGCCGCAAGTCGTAGCCAAAGGACTGTGGACCCTTAACCTCAACGCGTAGCCGAGGGATGTGTTTTAGAAGGAGAGGAGTCAGCTGCGGAGCGACGACAGGGCGTAGCCGTACGATCTGCGCGTCTAAACTCAAATGACCCACTTTAGCTACATTTTCCTTGCTTCGCGACATTCCGTTAGCCATATTTTTTTCATCACGTTAGCAACATCTTCTGACAAGAATTCCGCAAAAGCTAAGCGGTCGCCAAGAAGGGCCCAATATTTTCGATAAAGCAACAACTCCTACACAATTTAAGAACCCAGGATACTACACAATCAACTTTACGTATTAAGAAACCCCGATTCCGTGAGTTTTTTTTTAAATTTCATATCTCCTTCCCGCATACGGAATAATGTCCGGAAACCTTAGCAAGTCATGTGTGTAATGATACAGCTGCACAAGTTATATTAATGCAATGTTTATTGTCTTTTTGGGCCTTATGCTTTGTGGGCCAAGAAATCTAGGCACAGATGCCGGGTTCATCCACTAGATGAAAGAGGATTCAGCAAGGAGACTACCATAACCTCTTGAGAGAAATGAGAGATGGTGACACAATTTGTGTGGAACGGCCTAATGGAAGAGTGCACACATGTACATTATACGGCCTAAGTCTCGCATCGCGATCGTCTGCTGTTGAACAGCAGGCAATGCAAAGAGAAAGAAATGCAGAATTCTTCCTCTATGCACACAACGCAAGCATAAAGTTTGGGATTTGCAAACTCTTGCGTTGCGTAGCGCGTTGTGTGACTACGTTAATGCTTCCATCAAATAACATGAATGCAAAGTCTTGCGCTTACATTTCATTGCGAATGGGCCCTTAGAACCTTCGCGCTTAAACCTTAACTCTTACCTGTCAGACACCACGTAGGCACCACCTCGCTACTTTGCTTACATGTTTAAACTTCTAAGAGTGTTTTAGTTCTTTGTTGGACGTCTACCATGATTATTTCACTTGCCTAAGTTATTATGTATATTATTGAGATGCACATGTCGTAGTTTACGCCGAAATTGAAATAAACCTTTATTTAATAATGTTTATGTCTTCACTGTACAGTGTGCATTCTGCATATAGATATGCCTCTAATTTATCGTAGCCTATCCTGTCTCTACTTACAAAATTCCGCCATTTTGTTTGAATGGGTTTGATACTGAACACATATAATAGATCCAGTTGGAATTTATGGATTAAAATCTTTACTTCAATTGTAAGATAATTCACCACTACCTCAATAGAAATTGACATTTTAAAATACCTGAGAGAAAAAACAATTGATTGAAATATCTCTTAAGACATAGCGTATTTGTATGGCCCAACCAACGCATTTGACGTGTTCAGATAACCCTTCGTGTGTTAAAAGACTTGCAGAACTAAACAGGGCAACTTAAAGTAAATAAAGGTCAGTGGGGAACTGACGCATTAGCGCCCTAAAAACTCACCACCACCACCACCACCACCACCACCACCACCACCACCACCACCACCACCACCACCTCCACCACCACCACTGCCACCACCACCACCACCACCACCACCACCACCACCACCACCACCACTACACCAGCCGTTCTCAGAAATGCCCATATAGATACACAGAGACAGTTGGAACATCGTATCAATCAGCAGGGGAAAACTTTTGATTACCTTTCAGTGAGCAAGGTCAGTAATAGTACCGTTACATGATAATGATAATAGTAACAATAACATCTAAACAGAAGCAAAAAACTGGCAGTGAAACACTGCATGCTCTCATGTTTGTTGCTTATAGTCCGTAATGTTAGACACGAATAGCATAAACAGAATTTAAAAAATAGTTGTGGGCAGATGGGTCAAATAAAGACATTGTAATTATTTGTCAGTCTAAAAAGTGAGCGTATTCCCTCGAAAATAAGCCTGTGTAACTGAATTGGAAAATATTCTTAGACGTTTTCGGTCTGTTTTTGTCTATCATCACGGACAGTACACTCTAGTGTAAGAGTCTATTTTTGTATAACGTCATGGACCGTACATTCTATTGCAATCCTAGGAAGTGCCTCTCAATGAGCGCGAACCGCTTATCGTCCTTGCTGATAAGCAAGAGTCGTAGAACGAAGCATGTATTTTCGTTGAAATCTCGGTATCGAATTTTTGGGTGGAATACAGCAATTCCTTCGATTGCCTCTGCGGCTAGCATGCTAACGTTCAAATCTAAAGGTTCCAGGTTCGATTCCGGATGGAGGGTGAGAATTTTTCCTTAGCCAGGATCATTCCCCATCCTCCCTAGAATCTGGAAGTAGGAATGACAGTGTGAATATGTGTGTGAATTTAATGTATATTATATTTATGTATAATATTATATACATTAATTATAATACTGAGCCCCGTGACTCAGTCTGTAAAGCATCTCCTAGGGGTCTAGGATTTGAATCCGGGCTGGAGGAGGGAATGTTTTTCTAAACGAGATTTTCCCAATCCTCCCCAGAGTCTGGAAGTATGGACCAGAGTGTATTCTAATGATTAAAGTGCAAATTTTACTAGAAACCTAAAGACTAGCGAATACGAGTTAACACCATTGCCCATGGGCAATAATATGTTCTGAAGGAAAGGCCGCCGATAAGTAGTTAAAGGTGGGGTTCAAATGAAACTTAAAAAAAGAAAGCGAAGCTCGTTGACGCTAAATAGCCAGTTCCCGCTGACCTGTGTTTGCCTCGAATTGCCCCGTTGAGTTCTGCAACTCTTTTAACGCACGAAGGGATATCCACACACTTGAAGTACGGCGCGTTGGGCCACCTGGTATAAAGCACGTTATAGTATAGTAATTCGAAGAAAAGGAAAACGAAATACTGCTCATTGCCCAGGTAAAATTATGATTCAGTGTCCATAACATGTAAATATTTTAAAAATAAAACATCGGAATATTAAAACACGTAAGGCTACACAAATATTAAATAAATAAGTCCGAAAAACAATTTTATTAAAATTTCTGGTTTGAAAAGGCCGCTCTTCGATTTTGGATTCCAGTTTGCTTTTAAACCTACCTTAACCTACGCATCATCAATTGGTTTTCTTTTTCGTATGCATTTAAATGAATTATTACATCCCTCTAACTCCAGTTAAGATTCATCCTTTAGCCCATCACAGATATGCTCACTCTGGGTGTTGCAAGACAAATATTATATCCAATACACTTTCGTTCTTATTTATAGTTATTGTCGTTTTTTCATTTCCCTGGTCAGCTATTTCTGTATTTCAGCAGTGGAGTTTTCTTGGTAGCAAGGCGAGCAAAATACATTTGCCCTCATTAACAATTCCGCGCACGAGTGCAACCACTCTCACTTTCTCTGCTTTGATGCAGGCGCGTTTTCACTGCAGTGCTACCAACCGTTTGCTGAATGTAAACTTCTTAATTCTGTTTACACAGTTCGGATATTGAACATGTATATTGTACGGGATATGGTGTGCGCTTCGGCATCATCACTTACAAAATGATTAATTAAACTATTGAGAAAATCTGATGTGTTGCATTTACATTTCTTCTCTATTTATTCTTTACAAAATATTTTTACAGAAGCTTATTATTTTACTTCTTGTTAATAGAGATAAGACACATATTTGCATATTTATTTGTAGGCATAAGAACGATAAAGAGGATTATCGTTATAGTTAGGTTTTTAAAAATCTGATTTGACGCATTCACATAACTTTCTCTATCTTCTATCGTTTATTAGTTAGTATACAAACTATTCTTACTGAAGCTTATTTTACTATCTACTTCGTTTAAATCCAAATAAACCATATCAGAAATAACTGCATTACATATTTCCTTACTGATATAAAAGGAACAGCGATAGTCAAATTTTTAAGAACTGGATGCTCTACGCTGACCTTAAAATTCTATACTATTTCCATGCAATCGCAAGAGAAACAAATGAACGCTGAAAGGAATTCAAAGAATGGCCAAGTAATGAACAATTCTAACCAATAATAGCGATATCCCAGCAATGGCTGATGACACAATGAATTATTGTAGTAAGTAGGGGAAGTATTGCATTCCACCCAAAAATTAGATACCGATATTATATCACCGGAAATACACGTTTTGAGGCCTTTTGAATTAAAAAAAGGTATTTTTGGAAACATGACCGTGTGTGTCTGTGTGTCTGTCTGTGAACAGCAAAGGAACAGTCGGATAAACACCAAACTTGGGATTTAGGTTCAGTATCTTCCAGAGACGTGACACGAAGGTTTTCAAGAAAATCCCCCACCACAGATTACCCTTTATATGGAACATTTTTAAAATTTTAATTTGCTCAAAATGGCTCTAACGATTTTGATTAAGGTATCGTATGTTTAAGACATTTTTATGACAAATAAAACTTATGTCTTGAATTTTCTGGGAATGTCTCCAAAAGTATTCTTCATTGTGAACGACTTTTGCATAACTGGTAAACCATAAGATATAGACAAATTTTACTACACTAAAATGTAGATCGCGTTAAAATGCACAATTTATGTCATATATTTTTTTGTTGAGTGAAGCATTTTAGATATATAGCTTGTATTCTCTTAAATTTTTCAATAATTATTTTCTCAAATGGGAATTCGTTATTCATTTTTTGTCCTGGATACGCAAAGAGTATTAATCTGTGGCAAAGAGAATAGTGCTGCACCTAGCAACCAGCTATTAAGAGATATGTCTATGCTTAAAGGCTACTGTATTTCTATATTGACCTTGTAAATACAAAACAAGGGGAACATAGTACGCCTTAAGCGATAGTCAAATATTTTTAGAACTGGTCGCTATGTGTAAAATGTAATTCTATTTGCATGTCAAAAGATCGCTTCTGCAAATGTCTATCTCGATTAATATGAAATAGATGGAGCATAAGAGTTTGTAAAAATAGTTTGTACAAGAGTAGAGAAAGTCATGTGAGTGTAACACATCAGATTTTTTCGTGTAGTAAGTTTTCGTCAATGACTTAATGTTTAGCAGTTGTACACGATTACACAAAATTTCTTCCAACTGAAGTGGACTTCACAGGCTATTCCCAGAAAATTAAGGATATGCATTATATTTGTCATGTAAATATCTTATATATCATATTTTGATCAAAATTGTTAGAGCCTTTGCGTTTTACTTTCTCTACTACATATAGTAAGTGGGAGGGAGTATTGTATTCCACCCAAAAATTTCGATACCCAGACTTTACCAGAAATATATTTTGAGATCCCGAAACAAAAAGAAGCATTTTTAGAAAAAGGTCCGTGGTGTGTCTGTGAATAGCATAACTCAAACACGAAAGGTCGGAGAAATACCAAATTTGGTGCTTAAGTTCAGCAATTTTCAAAGATGCGAATCGAAGATTTTCAAGAAAATCCTCTTACCACAAGCTACCTTTACATGGAACATTTTTCGAAAATTGTTATTTTCTACAGAATGGCTTCATTGTGTGATGGCTTTGAAATTACATGTTCCTTGTATGACTACGAGAAAAAAGAATAGCAGCTTGCCATAATAAAAAGTATTAAGTATTTGGATATTCAAACTAATAACATAGAATATCTCGAAAATGGTTAAGGCCACAAAACTTGTGGGCTCTAACGAGGTCTAGAGTTTTGTTTAGTAAGATTTTGTCTATCTCTTATGGTTTACCAGTTACGCAAAAGTCAATCTGAATGCACAGGTCTTGCTAGGCTATTCCTAGAAAATTCAAGATATACATTCTGTGATGCAAATATCTTAAACACATGGTATCAAACCGTTAGAGTCTTTGTTGAGAAAATAAAAAATAATAATTGTTTAATGAAAGGGTAGTTCAGGTTGAGGAATAACCTTGCAAATCTTCGTGTCGCATTCTTGGTAGACGCTGAATTTAAGTACTAGGTTTAGTATTTAATCGACTTTTCGTTTTTGAGTTATGCTGTTAATAGATGTCCCCACATAGGCTTATTTTTATATATAGACCTTTTTTATTCACAGAGTGAAAATACGTTATTTGCTGAAAGTGCTCTACTTAACTTTTCGGTGGAATGCAATATTTTCTGTAGTAATTAGTAGTGAAAGTAATAATAATGTACACTGTCGTGCACAAAAGATGGTCCATTCCCTTAGATCGACATAATGTTTCTCTCTCAGTGAGGTTTCCACCTTCAGGTAACCAATTTTTGCTCCACCAAGGCGGTACCAATTCTTTATGTGACTGGCCTGAAAAATAATACAAGGGCACACAAACTAACCAATGAATGATGCTTATAAACTATGTGAAACGGAGGGGTAGTTAGCATACCACATCAATGAAAGAGTTTAATTGGTATTCGCATACAATGAATACAATTAAAATACAATTCCAATGCCTTCCAGAGGCAGGGGTGAAGAATTATTTGCTTATGAGGGTAAACCGAACGACAACTACAACGTTTACATGTATGAGAGCGTTCATCAGCGACACGAGACGAAGGTTAAGTTGTTACCGCTACTAAACGGCAATAAGAAATCGGCATTAAGAAAACGGTAGTGTAGCATGAAGTAAGGCAATATTTTTAACACTTAAATGATTTCAGTCTAATTATATAATATATAAATTCAATAACAACCCGCCTTAAAGCAATATGTGTATGTAACAAGATATAAAAAGTGATATTACAGTCATTGTATATGTTTATATTATTGTATACATGTGTAATAATGTTATGTGAATATATTAAATAATTTAATAATGTAGGAGCTCTGAGAATAATAGGTTAAAAATTGCTAACAATGAGGTAACAATGAGGTAACCTTGAGGCAATAATGAGTAAGAAAGTTTAATAATGCTACTAGTCATTATTAGAGCAACAATAATGTAATTTTAGTGACAGTTTATAAATAGCCAATCAACAACCAGAAAAAGCTTTAGTTAAATGAAGGTATTCTATTGGAGTAGGATTAGCCAATCAGAGATTGAAATATAGCAAAATTTACATATTCATAAGTCAGTTGCTTGTAAACAGCGTTCCTAACCGGACGTGAGATACGTCCTCGAGAAATGTAATACGTATTCAGATGAGACGAAAATGGTTTACGTGTTAAAAAGTGCACGTAATTAACAAAAGAACCTCACAGCTCTCTATATCAGTGAAGTGTTATTCAAATCGTGTCAAGCATTAATAAATGGAGTGAAGAAAAACATAAAATCTGTGCAAGCCTACATTCTTCAGTCGCACCACTCCCTGCTAAGACATTCATGTCTCTAAAAAATAAATACTGACGCAACCGAGGCAAACATAAATATATAATATTTAAAGAAACAGTCAAAATTACAAAGTATATATTTTTTAAACATTTGGGGCGAAGGCTACCGGAAACCTTTTACCATACGAGCGGTTGCAACTACTTCAAGTCGGCTCGCCAACATTTGAACTACAATACAACTCCTACTTCAAATCGGCTTTCCATACGTAGCAGCAACAAACTACTTCAGAATATATAAGATTTAAGTTGCAATGTTACCTTTTAGCAGTTCGGTCATAATTTGTGGGAGGTAGAGTAGCCTGCCAATTCACTGGCTAGAATTATGCTCGAAAAACAGAGGTGGTAACGGTGGGGCTAGATTTTGTCAGTGACAACAAACAGCTCTGTGCCATTATGGGCCACATTTTATGCACGCCAGTACACAATATGAATAATTCATTAGCAAGAGTGTTGAGTGCAATCACTGTGCTGATCAGGTTCATCTGAGGGAAACTCCAACACTGGACAGGTGCACATATTTTAGAATTGGGGGTAGGTGAAGTTGTTTAAAGGTAAAGGTACATATCACGGAGGGGGCCTCAGAACCGGGGCAGAGCACCGCACGCAGGCCAGACTGCTCATTGTGCTTCCAACGTGATCCCCGGGAGGAATAAGGGGAGAGACCAGATCTGGATGTCGATGGACGCAAGCATGAACGGGGTCCCTAACGTTTCCAGATATAAGCCATCTGGCGCAACACGGTCTCTGTCCACAAGGCACCAACCATTAGGGTCTCCTGGAGCGGAGCCCCACACTGAGGAGAGACCGAACTGAGCGGTAGCGCAGCGATGTCAGAATAGAAACCTTTACAGAGCGCAAGCCACCGCCCAGCCGCAACTCCTCGAAAACCGTCGCCTGGTCCTACAGCTCTGAAACAGATGACAACGAAGATCATGAGTACAGGAAATGAGAGGAAGGAGAGTTGTGGTAAAAAGTGAACCATCCCCGCATTCGCCTGGCGATTCGGGGAAACCACCAAAAACCCATGGGCCAAAGTGGACGGTCGCCGATGATCGATTCCGGACCTCCCGATTCTGGATAAACTTGAGCCATCCCGTTCGGTGTGAAGTTGTTTAAGTGACACTTCTATGCTACATCCCCCTCCTGTGGAAGAATACAAAGTAGGGGATGTATGCTGAGATCCTCATCAAGTCATCACTATATTATATATCGAGCAGGCTTCAGGGGATATTTTAGAAATTATGATATTATGAACGAAGACAACATAAGGCATGTGTGCTTTTACGCGTCGCCTATTATCCATTAGTATGGAAACTTGCAATGTTGACACTCTTGGTTTTATACCTTATTTTTTAATCAGGTGCTGCCCGACCCAAGCAAGATAGATATCGACGGTCAGTGGAACTACATGCATTTACGTCATAGAGGCGTCATACGATGCTTGCATAGCAGTTTGTGTACTCATTGTCAATGCGCTGAAGCGTCTTCTAGAAAGTGACCTATTTTACGCCCAAGCTAGAGGCATAGCGTATAATGTTATTAAATGTTGTGATATCGAAAAATAGGAAGGAGCATTATGTAATCATACAGTACAGAATAATAAAAATATATGTGTTACATTCACATGCATTTCTCTATCCTTTATAGCTTATTAGTTGTGGGTACACAAATAATTCTTACGAAAGTCCTTTCAGGAAATAACTGCAATATATATTTCATTATAGATACAAATGGAATAGCGATAATTAACTGTTGAAGAACCGGACGCTATAAGTTAACCTTAAAATACCATACTCTTTCCATGACATAGCGAGAAACAACTGTATAGCCACAGGAGCTTAAAAGAATGACTAAATATTTAACAATGCAAATGATTAATAACAGATATCTTGGAAATGACTGATGTCACAAAAAGGTTATTAGTAATAAAGTGTGTGTTTTAAAGAGATCTACATTTTTTTGTGTAGTACGTTTTCATCTATCGCTTAACTTTACCAGTTACACAAGATTACACAAAATTCCTTCCTAATGAAGAGGACTTCATAGGCTCTTTCAAGAAAATTTAAGATGTACATTTCATTTTTCATGTAAATATCTTTAATATACACTATTCTAATCAAAATTGCTAGAGACAAGTTTTAGAACATACAATTTAAAAATATTCCATGTAAAGGGTAGGTTGAGGTGGTGGGATTTTCTTGAAAATATTTTTGTCTCATCTTTGGAAGGTATTGAACCTAAAGTTCCGTATTTATCCGACTTTTCGTTTATGAGTTATGCTGTTGACAGACACACACACACACACACACACGCGCGCGCGCGCACACACATACACATACAGACAGATAGTCAGACAGAGAAACGCATACATGGACCTTTTAAATCACATACATGGATCCTTTCTAAAAAATTGATTTTGTATTTAAGGGTCCTCAAAACATGTATTTCTTGTAAAATCTCGGGATCGAATTTTTGGGTGGAATACTTTCTCTGCTTCAATGTATTTGGTAGAAAAAGTAAATAAGGACGGCAGTGTGAAGAGGAAGGTATCTATTCGTGTAATGGGTACTCCAAAATTAAACGAACTTGACCGAAGAAACAGTGGACAAGTGCATTGTTGGATATATATTTCAAATATATTATTCTATGAATATATAAATCCCTATTTTGTGGAAATTACTGAACTCTTGTCGAAAATAAATAAAGTCTTAAACATCTAAGGCAACAGTAATAAGAAGGTTAAATGCCATATTAGTTAAACGATTATCATGTGTTACGTTCACATGACTTTCTCTGAACCATATAGTTTATTTTCATATAGTTTCTACAAACTATTCTTACAGAAGCTTATTTTACTGATCGAGATAAGCGTTTGTAGAAATAGCCTCATTATACATTTCCTTTTAAGTGCAAGGGAATGCGGAAAATCGAAGAGACAAGTCGGATGTTTAAAAGTGGGTCGGTGTATACTGATCTTAAAGTTCCATACTCTTTTTAAGACATCACAAAAAGGAACTTAATAGCGAGAGAACTTCAAAAATATGATAAACGTATTGAAAAATTAAAACTAATAGTAACATATTTAAAAATTGTTGATTTCACAGAAAACATTCTTTGAAATAAACTGTGTTTTAAGGAGACCTACTTTTTTGTGTGGCTGGTTTATCTGCTATACAAAATTTATTCCGAATGAAGAGGACTTCACAAGCTAACCCTAAAAATGCAAGATATACACTTTATTTATCGTATAAATATCTTAAATATATGGTAATTTAATCATATCATTAGAGACGTTTTGGGAAAATACAAGTCTTTGAAAAGTTTTGCATGTAAAGGGCAGTTTGGGTTGCGGAAATTTCTTGAAAATCTTCATGTCATATCTTTGGAAGATACTGAATTTAAATACCAAGTTTGCTATTTTTCAAGCATTTAGTGTTGGAGTTATGTTGTTCAAACACGTACGCACCATTTGTTTCTAAAATTAATTTTTTGTTTGTATTCAGGTGTCTCAAAACGCGTATTTCTGGTGAAATTTGCATATCGAATTTTTTGATGGAATACAATAGTATAGCTGCTAGATACGTGGTTGGAAAGTAAAAGGAAAGAGAAGGACACAAACTGGTGGCGTATCTATACGAAACATGATCTCATATGCATTACTCTATTTAGAAGTACTGGCAAGATGTCAACACAACAGATGTATACACAAATGTCGTTCCAGATTAATTGTGGGACATGGGGATGTATACCAATTGAGTCTTTAATGTATGGTGCTAAATCAAGGTCAAGTGATTACCATCAGGAATTGAATCCGAAAATTTTCAACAGTGGATGACGAGCAATGTGATTCCAGGACTTACTCCAGGCTGCATGATTGTAATAGACAACTGACCTTACTAAAATAAAGAATAAAATAACACTTAAACAATAGCTGACACAATAAGCTGGTTGTGAAGAAACAATATTACTTCTGAAGAAGACATAATGAAACCGGAATTATTATAGACCGTATCTGAGCCAAAAGAGCTTCATTCCTGTAACATTGGCAGATCCGAAATCCATTGAGTTTGTATGGTCATGTCGAATATGAGAGCAATATCTATAACAGCATTGAAAAGGATGTTGCCTTAGGATTTCAAAACATTACAATAGAAGATTGGCGAAACACCACAAAAGCATGCATATTAAGAACATTGCAGATGATGACTCAACCGATTCCCGTACATAAATCAAAATTAACAACCCGAGGGTCTATTTCCCCGAACTCATGGTTCTGATTGGCCATGATCGCGAATAGTATTTTTTCGAATTTTAATAACCCCGAATGCAGAATGATTATAAATGAAAATACTCTATTAAGGGTACCTTAAAATATTTTATTTACTTTGCAGATACATTGATGAGTAAAACAAAACTTAATAATAATTGTTTTGGTCTAGTATATTAAGGTCTTTGGAAAGGTATTGTAATCAATTCTTCTCAAGTAGTTTTGTATTTCGTTTGTGTCCTTTTATTGTTGGTACTGCCTAGCAAGACCTCTGATCCTTATATGCATAGTTATCCACTTCTTTTGTTTTTAGGTTGGGCACGTACTGATCTTCCCTTCAGCAATGATTCTACTATACTTTCGGTGTCTGCTTGTTCTCTGAAGTTTTGAAGTGCTGTGTAAACATTGGAGTGGTGTTTCCCCGACTAGTTGATAACGCTTGTGTCAGCCCTCACTTAGATTATTGGTACGACGATAGTTGTTTAACGTAACCTCATACTGATTCCATATTCTAGGATGAAGGTGTGGGTGTTTAGCAGGTGTTCGTCCTTGCTCCCTTTGCCCGTTGATGCAGTTCAGATCGAAGCGTCCAAAACAGATCGTAATTCCTCTAGTGCTTCTACTCTCAGTTCCCTAAAAGTGCTAATTACGTCCACTGTAGACACAAAAGTGAACATCATATTGTGCAGTTCTTTATATCCTTGTCATCTGGGTTCTTGTAAGCTGCTTGCAATCCTTCAGATTGTACTCGCCTGTAAACACACTGGCTTAAGTGGAAGAAGCAACAACATATTCTGCTTTCAGGAAAAACTATAGAAACGTTTTTTAATATAGCAGTCTTAAAAACGCACATTATCCTCTTAGGAAATATTACCTGCACGTTCTTTGAGCAACGTTAATTACCTATAGCAGTACGGATGTATAAAGAACCTGGGTTTTACCTGCAATCAACGAATATATGAGTGGTGAGGATATATATAGGGTGGACCATTTATGTTGAGACTGTACAATATCTCCAGAACTAAGTGTAATAGAAAGAAATGTCTTTAATAAATTTGCTTGATAATATGGGGGAAAGTAAATGCCATTAGTCGTGTTTTGTTTGGATGACGTTATGATAGTCAATTTGGAGGACGTTATGATGGTCATGGGCTCAAAAGAGCGATTTCAGCCGCAGCTCTGTACTAACAGCCTCGTTTATGAGACCTATCCAGTGCTTAGGTCAGCTCGCAAATATATTTTTGCATTTAATTTTAGTTTTCCAAGTAGTAAAATGTTAGTTTGTGTTTTAATATTTTCATTCAGGTAAAATCGTTTAACTGCTTAATTGTATTATAGGTTTAAGATTTTGAAGATGTATATGAGTTTATGTCAAAGTGGTAGTTACAAGCATAGAAAAGAATAGATCTTGGCTTTGCTATAGTGATGTAGGTTTGTAAATAGAGTTAACATTTTCATATGGCAACTCTTTATGTAGAAATTGTGCCATTTTCTCCCCTTCCGCAAGTTTGAAATACACAGTACTAGAGTAGCATATTTAAGACGGCGTCGGAGTATGCCATTGGCGAATAAAGTCGCCAATAATGAAGCGGCGGCAGCACTACAACGGAGGAAATGAGAACTATTCACCTTCTCCTAGCTTGGGTGGCTTGGCACGAGAAGAAAAAAGAGGAGACTCTGAGAGGCACTCCCGCTGGTAGCATGCAAATACGAAATGTGAGTCAAGGTGCGTTATTTTTCGGACTATTCAAAATTTTTAATAAACAAATTTTGGTGAGTAACCTTAAAAATTTAATTAACTTACAGTACCAAGTAAACAGGGGGAAGCAGACAAGGAGAGATGGCTATAAGGTTATCCTATGTGAAATAAATGAATTTTGTTACGTTGGCGGAAATAAAGATTCAAATAATGGCTGTACAGTGATAATCTATAATGTTAAAACACTTTCAAAAATTGTAACTGGATCAACATACTTTGTATTTCATTGATGATGTAATAATTACGGGAAGGTAGAATGTTTCTCTTGCTTGTTAGATATGTACCATTTTTCTGAATGAATAGTTAAAGTCGTGTTAATAATATGCCAAGTACTGTGTTACCGAGACTCTAGCCAGAATTACCAGTTACTTGGTATGAGATAGAAATATTTATATTATTAGTAAACATTGTAAGGTGAGAAATAAAACAGAAAAAGAGATATTCTCGTTGTTTTTCACAACTTATTCCTATCTATACCAAATAGGTAGAAATTCTTTATACTAAGCATGCTTCAGATTTATATATATATATATATATATATATATATATATATATATATATATATATATATATATATATATTGAATGTGTTGTTACAAATATTATTGCCGCAAAATTACATGTTCCAAAGAGAATTAAACACACCTTACTACATGCATATAATTAGGCCCTGATATTCGATTCTAAGGGCCCATTAAAACAATATAAAGCGCTACTTTTTAGGGAAAAAATTCATTATGCTTTTATGTACAAAACGTAAATGCAATTATCTTTGTTTTAAAAGCACTGATAACAAATTCAGTTGTTTATCAATTTAGCAGTAAAACTGAGTAGGGCAGAACAAAGTGATTCAAACCACCAACAAAGAGAAATATTAATTTGTTATGAATTCCCTATATTCTTGCATATTTTGAATTATGAAGGTAATTTACGAAAAATACTCGATTATTTAAATTTTGTATTTGTGCATTATTAATTTCTAGACAAAATTAAATTTTGCACGCGTACAAAAAAATCTGACATTTCCTCTTATCGCTCTTCCCTAAAATATTCTCAAAAGCTTGTTTGTATGTACAATTTATGTTACGCGAAATAAGTTTTTCTCTTTGTGGGTACAAAAGGCGATACAGGAGACTAAAGCGAGTTTCTATATGTTGGCTTTGAAATTCCATACCTTTGGTATCACACTATGAGAAATAAAAGAGATGCTCATTTAGTACTTCAAGAAATATTTTATAGCTACCTATTGGAATACTCAGGAATATAAAAGAGAATACCCCGAAAATGCTTAATGCAACAAAGGTTTTCACATAAACTGTGAGTTTTAACGAGATCTACAGTTGATTATTAAGAATTTGCATTTCTTTTATGGTTTACCGGTTATACACAATTAATTCAGAATAAAGGGATTTTTTAGCTTGAAGTTTAACGTCCTTTAATCTGGTAGGTAATACTGAACGGGGAAAGAATCAAATATGTGAAAGCGTGTTCAAATGGTCCAGGGGTCCATAGAGCTTACCAGAAATTCATCTTCTCGGAAAACTACGAAAACACCTTATCTGGGTAACTCACCCTAACTAAGATTCGAACTCGGGACTTCTTGAATGTGAGGCAGAACGCCAGTCTCAAACCACAGAGGCCGGATGAAGTGAGCTTCACTGGCCTTTCAGAGAAGATTTTAGATCTACATTTTATTGGTTATGCAAATATCTTAAACATATGACACTCGAATACGTTGTCATTTTTGAGAAAATAAAATTACGAAAACCTTCCCATGTAAGGAATAAATTGGGAATGGGGAATGTTTTTTTTTAATTTTTGGTGTTATATTCTTGGAATTTATACACCAAGTTTGGTACTTATCTGGCTTTTCATCTTGGAATTATATTTTTAACACACGCACACACACACAAAGAGGGCACTGTTTATTTAGGTGAACTCGATATAAGCATTTACTCTGAAATCCCGAAATATATGTATATATGTGTGTGTGTGTGTGTGTGTGTGTGTGTGTGTGTTTTCAGCCTTGTGTACGCAAATACCTTCATCTTAAGGGTTTACTCTAGCTATTAAACCAGTTCGAACTACTGACGAATTTATTGTATGCTCTTTGTACCTTCTATTACCTACATTTTTAGGAGTGGTTTCTGTGCTCTTGGAAAGAGCAGCACTTTGGAATCAAGTTTATCGTGAATATGTATGCACACGAACTGTGAATATATCCTTTTAACCTCGGCAAACAAAACGCGATTTTAAAATCCTGTCCATTACCCCTGTGGTTCGGTATGCTCACCTACGCTCTTACAGGGAAAATCTTATTTTTAGCAAGCAGTCACACGACTTTCTATACGCATCATTTATTCTCAAAATAATAAATTCACCTATTCTTAAAATAATAAAAAGTTTTTATTACTTCCTCCACTACGTATAGTAAGTATAAATATTAAATTCCACCCAAAAAAATCCATACCTGGATTTGACCGGAAACACACATTTTTAGGCCCCATGAATTCAAAAAATCACTTTCAGAAAAGGTACGTGTGTGTCTGTGAACAGCATAACTCAAAAACGAAAAGCCGGATAAATACAAAACTTGGTACTTAGGTTCAGTATCTTTCAAAGATGCGACACGAAGATTTTCAAGAAAATTCCCCCCACTCCAGGCTGCTTTTTTCGTCATTTCTGGTCATCATAGGAAGCAGCGTTGTTCTGAAATCAAAGCAGGAAGAATCTTTTTGCTTTTGTTATTTCTCATAGCTGTTCAGTGAAAGAACTTTAAAATATCATGAAATATAAAACTTTGAAAATATTTGTTTGCAAGGGATTTATATTATTTGCAAAATATTTCTCTATATACTGCATAGAAAACGTCAAAATGTTCTGCTCATGAAATTTAGTTTTTTTTCTTGGTTCATTTTACATGTTTAATGAACGTTAACCATACAGTTAAGTCATTTATTTGTTGTTTGCTTTCTACATACACCCTTTAAGAGGCAGTTTTATTTTGTCAACATTACGTCAACATACAAGTGATAGACACATACCTGAGAGACGTGTCTTATTGTTAAACAGGATAACAACTGCAAAGCTGTGAATTCTTCTACTTTTAATAATGATATTGATACCAAGACATACTACAGCCAAGAGAGTATTACGGTTGCATTAGAAGTTCACCTGTTTTTATTCTAATAAATCGAAGCTTCTTATATCTCCACCTCGAAGTTGACAGGCCACCTATACCAGAGCGAGGGATATAAAACCACATCATAAAACAATATAGCTACCCTTCTTCTTTAATGTGAAATCGACAAGGTTTAGTCATTTCCTTGGCTCTTACTCAGAAATATCTTGGGAAAGATCTTGTCCTTTATAGTTGAGCTGGTCGTCGCTGATTGGCAGACATTAACACCGAACGCCTCCCATTACCAAGAGCATAAACCGGATTTGAGTTCAGGTTATTGCCCAATTTGCAGAGGAAACGCTTTATAGGGCCTTAAGAGGATCGCTTCTACAAAGTGGTTGCTCCTATATTGCAACCATCTCTAAGATGTTACTCTCACGTTAAGGTCACATCCTTGTCTGTGTACATCACTAAAATCACACGACTACAACTAGTCAACTTGAAATTAATGCGGGCAGCAAAACTGGAAATGTTTAACCAGTGTTAATACTCTGAGTATAGCATCCATCAGCTGATAGAGGACGTAGTTTGTGTTTTTCCCTTACGTTCTTAACTGCATACAGTATTGCACTTCATTGTATTACAGCTACAATGGAAGTACACCGCATATTACTACTTACTACCACATTAATTACATGTTTCACCTGCACTTTGTCTATTCGATCTATTGTGTGTCTGTACCCTTGCTTAGTGTGCTTTGTGAATAACGATTATTGAGTAGCACAGCTGTACTACTTTATTGAAGGCATTTTCCAGCAAAACAACACCCTGATTAACATAGAGAGACTGCAGAAATTATTAAACTAAACATCAACAACTTCTAGCAGCTGAATTAACACTCTAATTTTGAATATACAGAAAGAACAGATGTGTTCGGGCCGGTTTCAAAACGTTTCATTTAACTACTTTTATAACTTTTTGAAAATGGACGGGGTACCTAACGTTTTCAGATTGAATACATCCAACGTCGGCCGGGCCCACCGACAAACCACCCCGGCGGTCTCTCCAGGGCGAGGCCTATTTCGAGGCGAAAACTACCTGAGCAGTTCCGCAACGACTCCAGGAAAGAAACCTCTAAAAAGTGCATAACCTCCGCCCAGCCGCAACCTACCGAACACCGTCGCCTGTCCTACAATCCTGAAACACATGACAAGGAAGATGAGGGATACAGGAAATGAGGGGCAGGAGAGTCGTGGCAGGAGATTAACCACCCCAGCATTAGCCTACCAACCCGGTAAACCACGAAACATCCATGGCGGTCGCCGAATCCGGGACCTCCCAAATACGAGTTGCACACGTTACCGCGGCGCCACCTTGCTCGGTCACTGTGGTAAAATGAAAGTCGCTAGTCACAATATATAAAGAAAGTCTGTGAATACCACCCTGAACATTTTGCTAATCATTAATACCTGTATGCGACCTAGTTACAGCGAACTACAACTATTTCATTTTATCTGTTATTTTTGTTACATTCGACACATATACAACTATTTTCTACCTCGTAGCTTTGGCAAGTGGAGGAAGCATTATATTAAAAACACCGATATGGAGATATCACCAGAGTTACATGTATTATTGAGGCACCCTGAACCCCACCCCAAGATCATTTTAGAGAAAGTTGTGTATGTGAGAGAGAGAAAGAGAGAGAGACAGTAGTACATTTAAAACCGAAACGTCCGATTTCGTATTTAAGGATCCAACAAGAAGGTTTCACAAAATTCTTCACTCACTAAATACTCTTTACATTGAAAGTGTTTTTTATTTTCCTTTCTTTCTAAAAAATAGTTGAACTTTCATTCGTATTCTTTTATTTTCATTATCATAGAATGAAAATAAAATGAATACATTTAATTTTGTAAGAGGTCTCTTCAGACGGATCGAAGTTTGTAATCTTTTGCACCAATAGTAAACTATTATTTATAAGATAATTTTTTGCTTCAGAAAAAAGAGTAGAGATATTAAAATATATAATTTGTGTCCAATAGCTTTCTACGAGTTTTTCAAAATATTCCATGTGTTTGTTTCATATCAAAATGCATAATTCAACGGAATATACTTAAAGTTTTGTTTTGCTTTGCAAGAACTCATTACTGAGAATTTATTGCTACATGTCTCTGTTTAAACGTCTGGTCATTTGTTTTCGCATATTGTATGTAACTGATTTCAAATAGTTCTTGGCGAAAATAACGTAACTTACAGAATTAACTCTCTTATGAGTATTGTAACAAGTAAGGTATCTATGCAAACTTTTAATGGGTGAAGAGAGTCAGTATTTAAAAAAAATTGTGTTTATATTTCTGCCGATTGACTTAATTCACGTATCGTTATACATGTATCATCATCATATACCATCTTGAGTATCCGAGTTTATTAAGGCACTAACGTGGGAGGTCCGCAGTTCAATTCCTGACAGAACCGCTCCTAACTGACAAAATGTTTTCAGTTTTTGTCAATCTTTATAACTGGCAAATGCCGACGAGGTACACTTAAATTGGGTCTGGGACGTTTGGTTCTCAAATTGTTTCATTCCATGTATAATTAATCTCTACCTACGCTGCACTTTGTAGTAATAACAGGCTTTAAACGCTATTAAAGCATCATCTATAATATATGCATGTAAATTAATGTTTTAAAATACAAATGTATGAAGTGATAAATTCCTCAATAAAGTTTCATTGGATTCACTGAATTATAAATATAACAATATAGTTAATTAATTGTTCCTTCATTCACGCCGTGTGTACGACCAGGTTGGAAAGGTACAATCAAACTGAAAAATGCAATAGCATAGCCAGGATTTGAACCCCGAATCCGTCTGGTTGCTCTATCCGATTGAGCTACCATGGCAATTGCCAGTATGGCATTACATTCTCGGTTTCTGTCCGTGGTTCAAATCCCGGCTATACACTGAATTTTTCAGTCTAATTCTACCTTTCCAAGTAGAGTTCACTATCGGTATAGTGTTCAGAAGCTGATCACAACTGGGTCACTCCCACATTCCATTAGTGACTCAAGCCTATTAATCTGAGCAAGGGAACGATGAATCACGAATCCGGTTTTTAGCTACACACACTCACTGCCTGTTACAGGAGTACTTAGCTGGTCTCTGGTGGATCCATGATTCAATTGAAGAACAATGAATACAATGGGCATAGTGAGAGCCTCTCACATTATGTTTGAACAATCGGAGGTTCTTGTAAACAACATAAATGAAGATGTTAAAAAGAAGAAGAAAAACATAAAGGTGGAACAATAATGAATGCATTTTCTGCACCATATGCTCCAATTGGACCAGGCAAACAGATAATCTCTCTGTATTTCATAACAAACTGTTTTAATATATTCAGATTAATTATTCACAAGCTTTTTCATTAATTCAGTTGCGTTATTTTAGCATTCAAAACTGATTTATGTTTATTATATTCCAGCATTTTATTTTGCATAGAATAACAGGACTAATGAAAGCGAACATGTGATATTTAACAGTGTGGCTAACCAATTTAACCCTGGACTTGGAAATGTAAATACCTACATTTGAACTGAATTCATACATCGCAGCTGAACAGAAAGTATAGAAACTCCAAAAATGAGGTGATAAACAAGCAGAAAATCGATTGACTGCCGTTATTCACAAAGTCAACAAATGGATGGAATGATGCTTCGGCTAATGGATTAAGAATATTAGCCAAATATACAAACGCTCTCTTCCACTTCCTTAGCATTTCTGTGGAATAATATCGTCTATAGTTCGGCGAGATAATCTATATCAATGTGTGCGAACTTTATGGATTTTGGAGAGAAAGTAATTAATGAGAAAAATGACTATAGAATTTATATAACTTTGCATAGCATTAGTCTCTGGAGTCGGAAAGAGATAATGTCACAGAAAATGGAATTGCATGTGTAAATATGCATGCAACTGAATGTCTATATACCTATGTCTATTTTTTTAAAGGGAGAAAATTTCTGTTTGGGAGTGGGAGTCTGTATGTAGGGCAATTTCAAAAACCCTTCAACCGATTTTGATAACTATTTCATCATTAAAAGTCCAATTTGTTCTGACGGGCATGGAGCTATAAAACACTTTCCAATTTAATTTTATAACTTGCTAAAATATTTATAAAAGGTTTATAATGCCCTTGTACTTATGTACGAATACACTGGGGTTATAAAATAGCTTGCTTGAGAAGAAGGCCTTAAATTTCAGTTGAGAATGCCATGATGTAGAAAATAATAGCTGTTACTTTATAGGATATGTATGTAAAATAAAAGAAATTCGGTGGAAATTTTATCCCAACCAATATACAGGTGAACCATTTAAGTTTCGCCTGTACAGTATCTCCAAAACTAAGCGTTATACAAAGAAATCTCTTCACTAAAAGTTGCTCGATATTACGGGGGAAAGTAAATGCCATTAGTAGTGTTTTATTTGGAGGACGTTGTGATGGTCATTTTAGAGTCAATTTAAGTTGACCCTAATTGTGGGTTCCCATTTAAAAAAAATCAAATTGACCCTGAAAACAAAATACGACTAATGGCATTTATTTTCCCCCATAATATCAAGCAACGTTTATTAAATACATTTATTTTTACAACGATTAATTTTGGATATGTTCTACAGTCTGAATTTAAATTGTATACCCTGTATATGCAGATGGATACGATTTAGCAATTAAGACACAGAAAAGCAAACGAGAATGCAATCTGTTTATAACGCTATGATACACATGCGATACCAAAGCCAATATATTTTAATAATCCTCATGTAAGAAGGTTTAGCTTTATTTCCTTTGTGCTTATAATGTAATCAGCTTCGTTAGCAGGGCATGCTAAATAATTACACAAAGAGGGGAAATAGCTAACATTAAAAATGAGTGAACCGATACTTTTTAACTAACAACACAAAGATTGTTTTTCTGGAAGGTTGCAGATTGCGTATCTTTACAAAAGAGGTTAGCGTGGTGGTTCAGAAGTACGGGATCTACATATTCACCAGATTCACCTCTATTTCGTTGTATACGTTAAGGGTTTCTGTATTATGCAAAAACGGTGAATTTTTTATGTTATTACATATTATTATGAGTTACAAAGTTTTAAAATCTCACCTACTGTAATTCTCCAACAAGTTCCACAAGCCAAAGGTACTCATAGCCTATGCAGAATTTCCACAACTTAGATGACTGTTGGGGGAAGTTAAGCAAATCAGAACTTTTTGCCGATTGGTTTTTGCCCATTTGTTATTATTAATAGCCGGATCTGTACGAAATTACAGCTATAAGGGGGAAAGGGGAGGATTAATCATAAATATCTTATAGATCATTATACAATGATTTTTTAAACAACAGGGGAAATGAATTCAATTAATTCATCATTCGAGTTTTAAAGGCTTCCCGTGTAACACTGGACAGCAGTTAGTATCAAATATTATCAAAGAAAGAATTTTTGCAATTTTATTCCCTTCGGATTTATACCCCAAAAGAAAGATATGCTATGTATTCATTTTAAAGGTACCTTTAATATTTTTAGTGCTTATTCAAATAAATTATAATATATTAAAGATGGTAATGATACGTCCATTCCAATTGGTTATAGTTATCTTACAGGTTTTCAATATTTAAACAAAATAAGATGATATTGTTCAAGGACGAAAATAAGTGGAATCCTTGCATATAGTGACATTGTATACATCGACACATCAACATACCTAACACTACTCCAGGATACAATGTCGAGCCTACAGCAATCATTTGGGAGAGACAAGCAGATGCGATTCCGCGCGGTTACTGCTAATCTAAACGGAAATGGTTCGCTAACTCATTAATTTTTTATTTCCAACAAGGTAATCATTTGATAAAGGTGTTCTGATGTCGTATTTTGATTTCGTAGCACATTTTATTTTTGGAAACTGTTTTGGTAAAGGAAACAACTTTTATTTTTTTATTCACCAATTCTCTACACTTTTCAGTTGAGTGTTACAGTACACGAAAATAATTTAAATAATAGTTGAACTTCATTTTATTGTTAAGAAAGCTAATAAAATGCTATGTGTTAGACTGTATTTATTACAACTTCAACGGAGATACATAAATATAAAAATAAACATTAATGCCCTCGATAAAACTACTACCCGAAAGTATAAACCTACTTTAGGTCCCTTAGTAAGGGAATAGGCTAAATAATATTTTTATCACTATTCCAAGGAAAGGGGGAGATAAGCGGACACTAACTCAAAT
This sequence comes from Deroplatys truncata, assembly GCA_030765065.1. Taxonomy (NCBI): domain Eukaryota; kingdom Metazoa; phylum Arthropoda; class Insecta; order Mantodea; family Mantidae; genus Deroplatys; species Deroplatys truncata. The sequence continues at coordinate 250,178,010 of CM060981.1, forward strand.
CCTGCAAACCAGAATCAGCCAACACAAATAAATGTGACATATTACATTCGTGTGACGTAGCACGGTTTCTGAGATTCATAGGTAAGGGACACGGAGGCAAGAGAAGAGTGAGCTTTTAGTGTTACAGACACACAAGTAAAAAGTACATGTATTGCCCTTAGTCTTCACTGACAATAACTTAGCTTTTCCTTTACCTCACCTACCCTACACTTCTCACTGAGTTCTTAGCTGAGAGTCAGGAGTAAGAAGAGAATGACTGACTCTGTAAATATTCAGTCAACATGCTCTATCTCTGTATAACTTATATAATATTATAAAACAAGATTTATTAACGTAATTTATAGGACCAATTTTGATGTTTACAATATTTGAATATTAATAAATATTTAAAGGGTGTTGGAAAAATCTCATTATTGTTGAGACACAAACTAGCATGAAAACACTGTAGTTTGGCAACATGGAAACAGTATGGTTTCCAACACTTAGAACTCTCAAGCTGCTGGTTCAGAGAGAGAGGGAAACGAGAGTATAAGGAGAAGTGAAAATGGCAAAGAGGGAGGGGCAATTGAGTGATTGAGAGAGGAAAGGGGGAACATAGGAAATTCCCCAGTCAGTACAATACGACAAAGGGAGCTGTAGCTTCTACTCATAACTTATAAAAGTCAAAATAAAAGCTCCCTATAACAAAAAATATGAAAAACGCAATTTTATCAGCATTTCTACTTAAAGCGCCGCCTAAGGGTAGAAGCTTACAGAACAACTTACACTTTGGCCCGAGGCCTACAGTTATTTTTTCTTTCTTTCGTTGTGCCGAGATAAAGAAACTACTTTCTTTTAACTTTAAAATTCTATTTTTTAACGAAGTCTCAGAATATTGCGAATACTGTGCACTGTTTGCCCTGAAGACACCTTAGGATAAATAAATCGACCTGCCTCTCTTGTACATTGCTCATTTGTTGTTCAATTTTTGGATCTCTTGGTCACCATCTAGTAAATGGGATCCCTTTTCACAAGAGTGACTTAAACCGCTTTTCTAAACTTACCGTGTGGGCAATTTCTTTTTCCTTGGTTTGCCCGCTGCCCCAAATCCGATAGCTTTAATACAGGAAGTCTCCAATGCTGTCACGCTCGATATCATCCTATTTCTGCTTCAAAATAGAGCTAAAAAGGAAAAAAAGCATTTTTCTCCCTCCTGCTCTTGCGCAGGAAATCGGTGTGGCGTCCCGAAGTGACCATGTGTGCGTGCATTCACCTTTTCGTCTTTCCGGTCACGTGATCATTCCCAGATGCGAAGCGAAATTCCCACGTCCTACCCTCGGGACTCCGATTTCAAGAAGAAACATAATTTTATTACGCCACCTCCCCTTTCTTTACTTTCCTTCTTTCCTTACGTACCTTCAGGCGGCGTTTTGCGCTTTCTACCATTCAGAAGAAAATGTCATTAGGAAGCAGTTGGCGTAGAGGAAGGCTCCTTCTGGACCTGTGAGAAAATGGGATGGTTCTGCTTAGATCATTCGCTTTAAAAGGCAATGGTGTCCAACATGCACTTTAACGTTAATGTTTTAGTCAAAATTAATTGCTTTCGGCAAACGACATAACATACGTAGGTCTGTTAGTAATCTGGACTGTAGAAACCGGTTGGCCGTTAAATGGCATATTTAAGCCTTGGTTACCGTCATTATCATTATCTCTTTTTTTCTACTTCTTCTAGGAATAAACTATTGGGCTGGTTTCAACCTCAAGAACGTTATACTTGTTATATCCATTGTTTCTTTGGCGGTACATTGTTCCTTTACATCAGGTTTACATTTTATTTGCTTCACCCACTCTGATACAGAGGGTTGCTCACGATCTATGGTAACAATATCAGACGAGCACAATAGCTCCGCGCTGAAATATGTGGAACCGAATGAAAGTTCAGCAGTATGAGTGAATCACTGTGTTTGCTTAGTCATGTGTTCTTGTTCTTGCTGCATCAAATGGCGTCAAAAATAGAACCACTCTATTAAGGGTACATTATTGCCCTTTCCGATGCAAAATACTTGTATTCCAAGATTATTAAGCAGTGCAAGAGGCGTGATTTTACCATATCCGAGAACGTGATCTCATGTGCACTCAACAGAAAAGGTAAAGCCACATCAGCACTTATTCCAAAGGAAAAGAAAGAGGGAAATTTACGACCAGCCACCAGTCGCAACCCGGAGATAACTTGGAAGGTGAAGGTCCATGCCTCCGGACCAAATCCTGCAACTCAGAGGACCATTTCACTGTAATTTGGGATGTGTTACTACTGTGAACACCATAATCAACCAGGATTTGAATCACGAAAGTGCCATAAGAGCCAGGGATATAAGCTGTTGCCTAAACACGTTGCATAACGTGCTATAAACAGCAGAAAGCTGTATGAGTGTTAGCTAGCTGGTGAAAAGTGGATGTTTGGTGTATTTTTAGATGAGGAATATGCTTATCTAAGTGACTGCAACAAACCCTGGGCTATATAATACCGACCAGGGGGAAAATATCTGAAATTTGGTACAAAAAACTAACGAAACTTTCCCAATGGTTTCATAGTAATAGTAAGCAAGTTACAATGGCAAATTAGCTAAGATATAAGATGTACATAAGAATCTGAAAATCAACTCGGCATATTATCAGACTAATGTCCCGATACCAATTTTCCATACAGAGATCCCTGCTTTCTATGGTGCAGGTATAAATAAAGTCAAGTTGCATCAGGATGAGGCATCAAGCCATACGTTTACTTCAACCTACAACCTTTTGGAGAACATAGAGAGAGAAATGGGAATACATTCCAAATCTTTCAGGGACATCCATGTTAAGTGTCTGATGCATCACTGATGAAATGTTGTGCATTTGGGTTACTGAAAAGAGCCCTAGGAAACAGACGGCCGCGAACTTTGGATGGTCTCTGGAAAGCTCCCAGGAGGAATGGAATAAACTAGACATCTCTGTGTTTCTAGCAGTTTGCTCCAGGGAAACTGTGCTGCAAATTGATAACTCAAGCTGCAGGCTGCCAGATAGAACATCACGGCTGGTGGAGGCATGGTTTTTCATAAGCTAAGGGGGCCTTAAGTTTGTTACCATAGATTACGAACAACCCTCCGTATTCTCTAATTTTGTCAAATAGTTTGTAGACATTCACACCTATTCCGTAGCATCTGGTTAAATTTATAGGGCGCTAACCAGTTGCCACGCGCTTTATGTATTCTATAACATCGTAACATGTTTTGACAGGAAGAAAATAACGGTTAACGATGCCATGAGCCATGACCATGTTGTAAGCGTTAGAAATACTACTATCTCAAAATGGGTGCACTTTTAGAGCCTCTGGATTTTAAAGAGTAACGGTAACAATCTTCTTAGCCAGAAAGTTACGGAATAACCCTCATTTAATTCATTCTGTTTCTTGACTAGTAATGTGTAGCCAACTGATGACTTTATTTATCACTCTTGTGTATTTGTAAACGTGGAAGATTCAGATCTGTAAACGATAAGCAGGGCCGTCATAACTTAATAGATCTTTAAATATATTTTCTTTACTTGATTTTGTAAGTATGTTTTACTTCTCTACACTGTAAATTAATAAATGTGTTCACTTGTTTTAAAATTGTATGTTCTATCATTAGGGCGGCGCCGTGGCCGAGTGGTTAGACCGCTCGCCTTCCACCAAGGCGGCCCGGGTTCAATCCCAGGGACCTGCATGTGAGATTTGTGGTGGACGAAGCGGCGTCTGGGCGGGTTTTCTCCGGGTTCTCCGGTTTCCCCCGCCATTCATTCCACCAACTGCTCCATCATCACCTTTCCTTTCATCCATTTTACCAACATTTCGTTTCATCTACTACCTTCATCCCATACCAGGCATTGGGCTGATCACCCATCCTGGATGCTCTGTCTGATCCATGAGTGTCTGCTCCTCGACGGGCCTCTGACCTCAGGCACTCGCTTGTAAGTCCTGGGGGGTGTAAGTCCTACATAAGAGGAGGGTAAACAGATAATGAATGAATGTTCTATCATTATTTTTATACCTACTCTTATAAGGCCAAACAAGATATTACGATTTTTTTGTCTTGTTGGAATACATTCTGTGGTATTACCATTACCTATTTAATGCAAAAGACACACATTCGCAATGGCTCTTCAGAATCAGTTAGTCTTGCCTGGTCCTTTCTCTTAACTCTTAACTTTCTCGACCGCCCAGTTCTCTTTCTCATGTCAAACTCTTATTCTCCTCACAGCAATTAAGTCGAAAGTTATTTACCAATTTTATACAATACAAAACCAAATTGTTTTTAACTTTTGGGTTCTAATTAATCAAGACACCAACTGAATGTTCAAAGCTAGTTAAAATTAAAAATGTAGGAATTAGAAGGACCAAAATTCAATACATTGTTTCTATCAGCAATTAACTTGCTGTGCATATGTTTCATGGTTGAAGGATGAAAGACTTCCGCTGGAATGGAACCGGTAGGAATTAGAACGAGGAGAGGACCCAAGGTTACTTGGTTGGAAGAAGTCATCAAGGAAATGTGACAAAAGATAAGAAGACGGAGATTGGGAAGACAGAAATATGGAGAATAATTTAAGGACAAAAGACGCGCCAGCATCATACACCTGCCAACAACAAAAATAACAATATTAATAATCCCCAGCAAGACGTGTAATGTATGGAATAAGTGTAAAAATGAATCATAAGCCATAAAACCTATGGAAAACACGTAGGAGAATTATGTTATTTATTCTAATGAAATAATTGGAAATATTATAACAATATGGTGAATTCATGCAATAAAAATGCAAGGAATACTCAAGATTTTGGTACACTGTTAATCCCAATTACAAATTGGGGAGAAGAAGGCGGAAAAAGAGGAGGCGTATTTACCACCATTACAGATTTTTAATAATTACCAAAAGCGGAATCGTAGGTCCACATGAGAATACAATAAATGATACCTACGTATTTCTATACATTTTATGCATTTCAATAAATTCCTTTAGCATTCATTAATTATAAAACCTCTCAGACATAAGCGCATAACATGACGGGATTACTATTAACGTAATCATAAGATGCATACAATGTTGCCATATTATGAATTTTGGGGCAAGAAATATGCACATAATGAAGAAAGATATGCAGTTTTGCTCTAATACAATGTACCATTTCGTATGTGGCGAATCTGCAATTGTGGTTATGTGCAGCGTCTGCCATCAATAATGTAACCAAAAATATATGGTTTCCTCAAAAATTAATTAAATGAAATTACTTAAATACATATAGTGCTATGGCAGAATCACTTTTATCTACTTTTACGAATAGGCAAACCTACAACAAATTATGAAATCGGTAACTTTTCAGTCCAGTTTCCAGTTGGAAATGTGTACAGTTAACTGGTAAGCTGCCATAGAAGGATTTTGTGTGTTTATTCTTTAGTGCAGAATATGAACTTAGTCGTTTCTCTACGACAATGTTGACTAAGCCTATAGGTATTAACAGTACTCAATCAAACATAACTGTTATAAAATAAAGATTTCTGCAGGAGGTATGTGTATTTTCATAACCTAAGTTCATATGCGGATAAGAACGGAATAAAACTGAGAAAATAACGAGCTATAGCATTATTGAAGGAAAAGAAAGTGTTTAAAATACGTATACGCCGATCCGCGCAGGATGGCTTAGCGGTAAGTATGTGGCCCACATTCGGGAGGTCTCGGGTTCGATTTCCAGTGGCCGCCCACTCTGACTTGGTCGCCTCTGGTCGTTTCCTATCATTTCATCGTTTTCCTTTTCATCCTTAAGACAGTTTCTCCGAATTCCGTGGTGACCTAGTGATGGCCAGATGGCATGATTGCTGCACTTTGAAAAGATTTCTCCCCGCCAGCGACAGGGCACGTTGACCTGCCTGCAAGGGCTGTTTCGTCACCCTCTCGCGAGACTCCGCTTCTGCTGGCGAGAGCAGGTGTTTTGTACTGGAAATGATAGGGACTTCCGGCGTCTCTGGGATTCGGCATGTCTATGAACCTGCGACCTCCTGTAGCTCCTTCATTTCATCCCTGCCATCTCATGGGGTGTAGCCATAATAGATCCAATTGGTCGCAGTGGCGAGGTATCCCACTCGATAATTACATCCTACATATATAATGACGTGCATAAAACTGACCCCCCTAGATTCCAATAGTGCATTTCCCTCCGTGAGATTTCCATCTTCAGATAATCAAACATGGATTCCGCCAGTCGGTATCAATTCTCTACGCCATTGGCCTGGAAAACGATCCAGGGACATAAAATGAACCAATAAACGGTATTATAATCAGTGAAATGAAGGGGTGTGGTTCGGATACCGTATCAATGAAAGAGTTTCATTGCGATTAGTACTTAAAGAAAGACTTAACAATGCGACATAATTCGGCCTTCTAGAAGAAGGGGTGAAGAATTATTTGCACGTGTTGTTATACTAGACGATAGCTATGAAATTTTTATGCAAGCTTTCATTGGCGATACTATTTATAGGTTTTACTATACTATGTTTTATTTTTGCGTCAGAATTCATTGATACATTGTTCTAACAGTAGGTACTCCGAAAGACAACTAGCTTGTAACGTTACCCTTCGGCAGTTATGCCATATTTTGCGGGAAGTAAAGTACCCTGTCAATGCAGTGGCTACAATTATACTCGAGGAACAGAGGTGGTGACGCTGGCAGAGGGTGGGGCTTGATTTGTTAACACCAGCACAAACAGCTGCACGTTTATACACGTAAGTATAAATGAAGTAGATAGTAAACGTAAACTTTTGTATGATGGTTAGTGGGAGCTATATGAAAAAAGTAATAGTAAGTAGAGGAAGTTATGTGAATGTAATGCATAATATATTTTAAAGTGCTGTCCCTATTCAGTTGTTTCCCGCGATGTCACGGTACAAGTGCGGAGTTTCTAGACCAACGTATAGTGACCCAGTATTTTAACATCGGGTTCCATGTGTAATGGAACTATTTCCGCAAAAGTTTATCTCGATTAAGATGAAATAGAAGGAAAAGTAAGCTTTCGTAAGAATGGTTTGTAGAGGTTACATATAAATAAACGATAGTGGGTGGAGAAAGACATGTGAATGTATCATACCAGCAATTCCCAACCCCCCACTGCTATCGCTTGAGACTTGTGGATAGTTGACCTCATGTTTAGGTACAGAGGAAATGTGATGTCGGGAAATCTGATATATCACCGTTAAGCAATGATCTCACTGCTGGATCAACCAGTTACTTACTAGCCCACCTCTGTGGGTGGGGATTACTTATATTCTGCCTTATATTCAAGAGATCCCGAGTTCGAATCTCGGTTTGTGTGAATTACCAGGATAAGGCTTTTTTCCGAGCTTTTCCTTTATGCTAAAAATGCGAATGTTGAGCAAATAAGCTCTAGGAGTCCCTGGCTCGTTTGAGCATAATTTCATTCATGAATATCTGATGTGACCTACCAGGTTAAAGGACATTAAAAAGAGTTACTAACAGATCTCATGGCGACTGTCTCGGCGTTCACTGTAGGCTGCGTACTAAGTAGGTAGGTGATGAATTACCCACCTGATAGTTTCTAAGCACTTTCTTTCATATTTTATACCCTACATCATGAGAATGCGTTTTCTTAAACGCAAAACACAACTGGAATTTATTTTGAGTACCTTTTACTTTCTTTGCCACGTTTAGTAAGGACGGGAAGTATGGTATTCCATCCAAAAATTCGATGTCGAGAGTTCACCGGAAATGGTTTTTCTTTTTGCCTTCTGAACACACTGAAGCGATTACTTTGACCCAGGATTACATGGATTGTACAAGGAATAATGGCTTGAAGATATATTCATAAAAATAATACCAACCGTATTATTTACTTTAATAAATTAACACGTCCATATCACACAAATGTTTACAATTATCAACCCTTGTTCATTCCCTATTTCATTTTAGAGTTTACAATTTCAATATTTATTATTCAATTACAATTTTTACAGTTTGCTTCCTGCTCTCACATTTAAAGATTAATAGTAAAACGCCAAAAATAAATATATCTATCCGACGATAAGTCTTTACCGCTACCCAATTACAAAAGAGAATTTTAAATATATTTAGCCTAAAGAGAATTTTGTGCACCGTGCCAAATGCTTCCATCTGACGTGATCCTGCTTGTTTCCCTCGGTGAAGACAGACTGGTTCGTCCTCCTAGCCAGCACGTTGGAGCAGATCGAGATTGTTTTGCGCATGCGCAGTCAACGAGTCCCGTGACGTGAACTACTACTGAGTCCAAACTTGTGCTGGTTCTTCTTCTTGTAGCGAACTATTGAAGAACTGCTACGTTGATCGTTGCACTTCTTTTTGCCGCATTCGGCAGCGTTCCTTTGATACATGCCCTTCGCGTAATGTATATTTCTCCTGGGAGGGTGGATTTGGCACAACACACAAAAAAAGCATTTTTAGAAAAGGGTCCGTGCGAGCGTGTATGTGTGTGAGATTGAATACCATAATTAAAAACGATGAAAATTTTTTCGAAGGTTTCGATTTTCTCTTTCATTAAAACACAAAATCTTTAAGTCATTTTAAGGAAAAGGAAATGTACTAGGTGGTCCAACCGCGCCGCATTTCAAGGGTGTAGATATCCCTTCATGCATTAAAAGAGCTGCAGAATTCAACGGTGTAACTCCAAGTACACACGGGTCAGTGGGAAACTGACGAATTAGCGTGAGATTTTTGTTCTTTTAAGTTCCATTTATACCTCGTCTTTAACTACTAATCGGCGGCCTTTCCTTTGGAACTTATTATTGCCTATAGGCAATGGTGTTAACTCGTATTCGCTTGTCTTTGGGCTTCTAGTAAATCTGGGCCTTATTTATTAGATCACACTCTCATCCACACTTTCATTCATACTTCCAGACGCTGGGCAGGGTAAGGAATAACCTTGGCTAGAGGAAAAAATCCCACTCTCAGCCGGGAATCGAACCCGGAACCCCTCGCACAGCAGGTTGGTGCTATACCGACTAAGCTACGAGACCATCCAAGCTTGGTTCTACAACTCTTGCTTGTCAGCAGACGGTGAGCGCATTGCGCTCATTGAGAGGCACTTCCCAGGCTTGCAATAGAGTGTACCGTCCGTGATGATAGACACAAATAGACGAAAAGATCTTAGAATATTTTCCACTTCAACTACACGGCTTTATTTTCTATGGAATAAACACACTTTCTGGACTGACAAATAATTAAAATGTCTTTATTTGACCTATCCGTATCTACCTTTTTAGATTGTGTTTACGCTGTTCTTGTCTAATATCACGGACTATAAGCAACTACAATGAGAGCACGTAATGTTTCACTACCATTTTTTCGCTTGATAGTATAAATGTTACTGTTATCATTACTTTTATCATCATCATTATCTAAGGGTACCGTTATGCAGACTTCTCTCATTGAATAGGTGATCGAAATTTTGCCCCTGTTGATTGGTAGAATGTTCCAGCCGTCTCTGTGTATCCTTGTGGACGTTTCTGAGAACCGCTGGTGTAGTATTATAGTAGTAGTAGTAGTAGTAGTAGTAGTAGTAGTAGTAGTAGTAGTAGTAGTAGTAGTAGTAGTAGTAGAAGTAGTAGATTTATAGGGCGCTAATACGCCATTTACCCACTGACCTGTGTTTACTTGGAATTGCCCCGTTGAGTTCTGCAGCTCTTTTAACGCACTAAGGACTATCTGCACACGTCATATACGGCGTGATTGGGCCACCAGGTATATCTTGAACTTTCTGGGAATATCCTCTGAAGTCTCCTTCATTCTGAATGACTTTTGAATAATTGGTAAACCGTAAGAGATAAGTCCTATTACACCAAACATGTAGATCTCGTTGAAGCATACAATTTACGTGGAATATTCTTTTCTGTGGCATTTACTATTTCCAAGTTTGAATTCTTAAATACTTATACTTTTTTCAAATGGCATTTCGTTTATTCGCTTAAATCTACTGCATTCGGCTATTCCCAATTTTCCTAGAAGGGCATATGTAATAAAACCATTTCTACAAATCTTTATCTCGATTAACATGTGGAAGATAGAAGATAGTTCCCGAGGTTGCGGGTTCAAACCCGGCGGGGTGTGATGGATTTGTTTAGAGGTAAAAGTCTTTAGCGTGGCTTCCTTTCGAAGCGAGTAAAACCAGTGGTCCCGTGTAGTAGACTTACGAGGTAAAAGAACCTCATGCCTAATAAAGAGGCTTTTGAGGCCTTTCCGGTCTTTTACGCCCAATATAAAATGGGACACTAATAACCATAGCAGTTAAAGAGCGCTATAAATAAATAAAGATAGCAGAATAACTTATGTTAGAATAGTTTGCTGAGTAATGGTTAGAGAAAGTCGGTGAATGTAACACATCAGAATTTTCCCCTTCTTCAAAATGCTTGTCAATTTTAAGACCTCTTTGATACTCGTATCAATGGGAACTAATTATAAAGTTTCAAAATTTATGCGCTTTAAATATAGGACTTCACTTATGTTAGCGATGTAAGTAGGTGGAAGGGAAACTCATTCTTGGAGATAAATTGCGCTAAAATTTGTATCTCTTTCTATGATTGCATTATTCACTAAGGCATGTTATACCCCTGAACCCGATAGGGAACTATTTTTCATAATTTTATTACCGAATTACAGTGTCACTGAACTGTGATTGGCAATACAAGTCCCCATCATGCCTGACCCAGCATAATGAGCCGTAATTAAACTCCAATATCCCATCCCTTTTGAAATCGTTATGTTATGCGAGTTATAATGCTGAAGAGAAATGCCGTATTATGCAGTCAGTTAACGATTTCAGGATTGGCTTTACTAACACACACTCATTATTGTTAGTTAGGCTTTGTGTCGACAATATCCCTCGAAACCACGCAGTCACGAAACTGCAGATGCGGTGAACCACAACGGCGGCGCTGTGGTTCCAACGACTTCATTGTTATTTCATAGCCATTGAGAGATCAAGCATTGTAGAGCAACACGAATACGACCAGTTCTACATAAGGTGAATTTCTGAATAGTGGGTGTATGATGGAGCTTTACCGACAGTTTTGGTTTTCGAATTTTGGACTGCCTGAGGAGAATTCCTTATTTTTGAGCCCAACATAAACTTAGAAATGCAGCAGAAAATACAAAAACTGAAATAATTAGCAAAGAGTTTAAAGCAAATGACATGGGAGAGTGAAGGGGTATGCAAAAAAATCTCAACAGAGTAAATTAGTACTTTTATAGTATTTCGAACCATCCGTATGTTAATAATTTAAAATCACTTATGAATATTGTAGTGAACCTAGGAGTGAAAAATTCCGGGGGTTGTTAGCAATAGGGGTAGTGGTCTAAGAGGTAAGGGGCGGTCAGTACAGGGGTTGACAGGGTGCCATTGGGGAGCTAGGGAGCGTCAAATATCTGCTGCACCAGGTTCTTTAAAAAAAACTGCTAGTTATGCCATTTACTTAAAGAAATTGAGGTTTGGGCAGGGGCCCTCTTATAGGTCCCATTACCTGAAGACAAATTTAGCAGGTCTTCATTCACTTAGTAAAAGTATACTGTAATAAATCGGGGTTTGAGACCCAGATATAACGTAGACGCGAGGTGTCTTCGCTATAGCGTGCCGGCGACAAGATAGACAGCTTAACCTACAAACGTGGCTAATACATATCTTCGGCCTGCAACTTCAGCACTGTGCTGTCCCTGTTGCACAATTACTTCCAATTGCGCCACTTTATAATATCTGATGTAAATTTTCGGTTGTGAATCGATTCCCACGAAGGATCGTTACAATATATCAGATAATGTTAGGTGAGATGAAAGGAAAGCTAAAAGTGACACAGTTCTATTAGTAATGATTTAATCAGAAGAGGTAACTGCTTTTCCACTGCTTTAATCTTGAAAGCGCAGTTCAAAAACTTTTGACATGGATTTATCAAGTAGCACTGTCATCTTGAACAGTGTATGAAAACTCATAGTTTTAAATAAAGAAAATAATGTTTAAGGATGTTCCGCTTGTACCAGTTCTAGCTTCCTGCCTTAGAACCTGTTTGTGTTAAGATGTAGGACTTTTTAAAGCTGTTAAACGAAAAATAGTTGCTATGCGGATTTAATGGTAAGAAGTGCCTCGTAAAAGAGCAAAAATTGACCGATTATCGTGAATATTTTTAGCTTAAATCTCTCGCTCCCTCTCTCACTCAAGAGGTCTTCCCACAAAAAACCAATCCACTATCCATTCCCCCCTTCTTCCTTCTCTCTCAGATAGGGGGTAGGTAAACGCCGATTACTGTAAAATACCTCCAACCTGCAAGGCGTATAGCGAATGTTTATAATAGACAGTAAATGCTGCTCTTATATGGGTAATAACGAAACTCATTCTAACCATTAAGACTACAGTTTAGCATTTGCTTGCAACCATCTGAAGTTAATTTGAGTATGGGTGTGTAGGTAAACATAAACATTTGTACGAAAAGATCACGCCTCGGGTAACAAGTTAGTAATTGTAATTTGTTCAGTCGTTTTATTTTATTCTTCTTATCAATAAAATTTTTTTCAGGCATATATAAACGTTTTAAGGTCAAGTAAGAGGCAGTCTGAGTTTTAAGTTTAATTACATGCCGAGATATTGTGCTATAAGAACACATGCACAAAATCTTTATCTTTATGGAAATGAACTGCTGCACATTCAATAAATACAGATATAAAGCTTTTAAGCTTATTGTTAAATTTAAGACATTAGAGTAATTCGCTTGTATGAATTTCAATTATACAGAAATTTATTACATGGATCTGTGTTTCTCAGATATACTATACTATAGTTTTTATAATATTTTTATTGATATTTTTCGTGATACCTTGGAGTATAACATTTAATTTTTGTACACGATATTACGAAATTTGAGTATCATAAGGTTTTAGCATTCTTAGATAATTATTTCTGCACCATAAGTCTCAAAGGAAAATAGTGCAAACTCAAGTGAAATATTTCTCGTTAGCATTCGTCTGTACAAAAGATTGGTTATACTCATTTAAGTAAGAAGATTCGGACTTTCAAAACTAACAAAACACTTTATTTTTGCCAATATACCAACTTAAAGCGAAAATATTTATTTTAATGTTGAAATATAACCAGATATCCATGCATTTTAAACGCAACGTGATGGTGTTTGTTATAATTTGTGTCAGGAGGGTGTTACCAGCCCCTTTCCATTTCCTGGGATATCGTTTTTAATTTTATTCTTTTGCAGTTTCTAGTAAAGTTATTCTTTACAGAATTATTTTTCATGCCTTTCTAACTAGCACCTAAGAATCTTTAGCCATTATTTATGACAGTATGTTAATATGTATTTGCAGGGTTGGGGTGCACCTCACCAATGGTATGAAATTGAAATGGAAGCAAAAAAGCTTAAACATGCTTAAAGCTTATTTTTAATTTTATATGCGTATTTTAAATAAGCGCGTACCTGTTGATTAAATTAGACTAACAAACTCATAAATCATTATCAGCATATACCTGGAAAAATATTTTGTAATCGTAACGTCAAAAAACTGGGGGATATATTTAGGGACTATTGAGGTCTACACAACATATTTACTGAAACTGCTCTCCTAATCACCTCAAGAAAAATATGATTCCCAGAGAATAAAGAAAATACCATTTATAGGCAGGGCAGTTAAAGAATAGAGCATGTGTGTAGTTTATCTAAACTCTTCAGTGAGATGAGTGGGAAAATATGGAAATGAAATTACGAGTAAATTAAACTCTCTGAAAAAATGCGTCAGATACCAGGGAAAAGCAATAAGAAAAGAAATACTACTAAAGTTCTACAAGGTAATCTCCTACCGGTATTCTTATGGCTATGAAGTTTTTGGTTTTGAAGCCAATAAAAATCAGAGTAGAAATGTAGATACTCAGACATACAGCTAAATAAATAAACAAATAATAATAATAATAATAATAATAATAATAATAATAATAATAATAACAGTAGTAATAATAATAATAATAATAATAATAATAATAATAATAATAATAATAATAAACCCCATGGCGCTACAGTCCATGAAGTGCGTTGACCTGCCAACTCGACTGCCGACCTCACGCCCACGTACGCGCGGCAAAGGTGGGCTATCATCCAATTGATACGGGGACATGATGTGCTCAGTTGGCCAGCATCGCGCATCCTCCAGTCAGAATGTTGTCCTCCGTGGCTGGATAACTACATGGTACTCTAATAGTAAAAGGACCAAATTAAGATATTAAGAATGAACTAAAAGAACTGTAAGGAATTGTAGGAGAATCGAAATAATTGAGAGAAGATATGGACAGAATGCTAGCTACATATGGGTACAGATCAAAATGTTTAGAAACACCAACAAATCAATAATTATCAAGAGTAGATTTATGGAGGCGGAACTTCACCTATAAACCTTGAAGAGGAAGAAGAAGAAAATGTGACAGTGATGACGATGGTTTTTTTTAAATAGGCTGTTACCCTCGTTTTTAACAGCGTTTGGAACCACATCCATTGGACACATTTGAAACATGAAATGATATGGTGACTGGCAAAGGAAATTAAGGGAGAGACGTTCCAGATGTAAGTTTAGAGTACCTCCCGGCATTTACCATTATAAGAACTGAAAAAAAAGTGAAAATAAAATAAACCGAGACCTCCTGTTCACCAGTCTGAGCCTTGACGATATCTGATGTTGGTGGTGGTGGTGGTGGAAGCGGCGGCGGCAGAAATTGTTATAACATTTGAAAGTTGTCTTTATTGCTTTAAAAATGCGTATCAGAATACCTTAATCCTAACATGTAGTTAAACAAGTTAATATTCTATAACTTAACTATACATTACTATTCTCAAAACTTGCTCATAGATTTTAAAGGAATTCTCTTGAAATGCATTATGGAGGATGGGAAGTCGATCTAATTAGGTATTAGGTCCAGAAAACCTCATTTTAATATTATTTTTATAACAAATATTATGATTGAAATTATACATCAGGAAGTCAAATCTGGTGATATGATTTTGTGTGTTAAAGGCAGCATATGAACCAGGGGAAGGGGAGCAGTAATGACGTGACCAGTTATAGTAAAAGTCAGAACGGAAGGAAAATTGAACTTTTACTAGATAATAGGTAGGGATATCGCAGGTAACTCACCACACCCCAACCTTTGTACAATCTTTTGGGATATTTTGCACTCAAACCATCTTCCTATCAGTAACTCTCGACTGTTGTCTGCGTTTTTCTTGTGATAATGGTTTGAGTGTTGATATTTGAAGCCACCTGCTTAAGAATTCCAATGCCTGGTTATGAT
The DNA here is from genome assembly GCA_030765065.1 of Deroplatys truncata. Classification (NCBI taxonomy): domain Eukaryota; kingdom Metazoa; phylum Arthropoda; class Insecta; order Mantodea; family Mantidae; genus Deroplatys; species Deroplatys truncata. The sequence goes on from CM060981.1 coordinate 250,193,372, forward strand.
AACCCTTGTTGGTGTAAAACAAATATATTACTTAATTAACTTGCATTGCTTCAGATATTATTTATAATCACTTTATAAATAAATAATTAATGTAACGTAGAGGCTTGGAGGATGGTGTCCGGCTCCCAGCCATGGAATGTGCGTAGGTTCGAGCCATCCTCGAGGTTGCAGATTTTGTGACTCATGTATAGACTTGTGCTCATGAAATATTTAGGAGGTAGGTACGCAACGGTCTATCGGTCACAGAAACCAACTTTCTGACTGAGGGAAGCATGGTGTTGAACACATCTCTAAGTACCGACTGAAAGATCGTCCATTTCTTCCTTGCGCATATAGTTGGGTTGGTAGGCCCACCAGCGTTGTCATGTCACATATTTTTATTATTTTTATTATCATCATCAACATCGTTGTTATTATTACTTTCTCTACTACGTATAGTAAGTAGGGGAAGTATTGCATTCCACCCAAAAATTCGATACCGAGATTTCGCCGGAAATACATGTTTTGAGACCTCCTGAAACCAAAAAAAGCATTTTTGGAAACATGTCCGTGTGTGTGTCTGTGTGTGTGCGTGTGTCTGTGTGTCTGTGAACAGCATAACTCAAAAACGAACAGTCGGATAAGCACCAAACTTGGTATTTAGGTTCAGTATCTTCCAGAGATGCGACACGAAGGTTTTCAAGAAAATCCCCCCACCCTAGACTACCCTTTACATGGAAGATTTTTCGAAAATTGTAATTTTCTCAAAAATGGCTCTAACGATTTTGATGAAAATATCATATGTTTAACATAATGTCATGAGAAATGAAATGTATATCTCGAATTTTCTGGGAATGTCTCCAAAAGTATTCTTCATTGTGAACGACTTTTGTATAACTGGTAAACCATAAGAGATAGACAAAATTTTACTACACAAAAAATGTAGATCTCGTTAAAATACACAACTTATGTCATATACATTTCTTTTGTTGAGTGAACCGTTTTCGAGATATTGCTTGTTATTCCCTTAAATTTTCCAATACTTATACTTTTTCTCAAATTCGTTATTCATTTTTTTATGTCCTGGACTTGCAAAGAGAATGGAATGCGCCGCATAGCAACCAGCGTTAAAATATTTGACCATCGCTTAAAAACTACCATATTCCCCTTGCATCTACAAGAAAATTAGCAATAAGATTGACATCTCGATATCTCGATTAACATAAAGCGTATGGAGAATAGGCGTTTGTAAAAATAGATTGTACAAGAGTAGAGAAAGTCATGTGAGTGTAACACATCAGATTTTTTTTAGTTTAAAGTGTAGTTAGACATAAGGTAGACAATCCGCGAAATAATAGTTTATCTACAGAACCGTATATGGGTATAGCGAATCTATAGAAAATCAAAGAGGTCATGTCACTTATTAGTTACGCTTTAAGGTTGTTCGTAAACCTAATAATGAATGCTTAAATTTACCAGCAGTAGCAACAGTGTCCTGTAGGAAATAATGATATTTCCAATGTAGCTTCTGCTGTTAATTCTTAACAAAATGAATAAACCAGCGATACCGTGGAGTATATGTAATTCTTTAACTCAGAAAATATAACCACGGAGGTCGTCTCATATGCCCACATAACTACAAGAATTGCGTATATTATTTGGTTCAGCTCGCAACGAATTGGATATGTGTCTACCCACTAAAATAGATATGAGTTTCCGAGCGAATAAATGGAGAAAAACGGAAGTTTCCTCCAATTGTGAACAGCTGTCAACTACTAATCAGGGCGTTACAGGTCATTTACAAACAAGGTTTCAACATACACCGTAAACAAAACGGGCGGAAGTTTAAAGTCCATACAATAGCTACACTTCATTAGATTTGTGTGAAATAATTCTATTTCATTAATCAACCATAATTTGTAAAATATAAAACATTCTCCGATATCATGCATGCACATTAAGAAACAAACAGTACTGATGCCACTAAACTATCTTGAACGCGTGGTATTTAATCAAAATGGCTAGAACCGTTTATGAGAAAATAAAACACGTAGAAACATTTTAATTTTATTAAATAGCTTATACAGACTATTCTTACTGAACGAGATGGCTCGGCCATATCGTAAAGCTTACATTCGGAAGGTCCTAATTTCGACTTCCGTTGGGCCGGCCACTCTGACCATGCTTTTTTTATGATTTTCCTGGAACAGTAAGCGAATACTGGAGTGATTCCTCTTCTACCACGGCTTTCCTGTCCATCATTTACACAATCTGTTTCAGTGTTGTAGGACCAGGCGAGGCGTTCGGTGTGTTGCAGCCGGGCGGTGGACGTTTAAAAGTTAGTCGCTAGATACTAGCTTAGAAATTCCATACGCTTCCGATGACATTGCGAGAAACAAGTGAATAACAACATCACTTAAATAAAATTACTAAGTATTGGAAAATTCAAACCTGTAATGACCGATATCTCGCAAATGCTCAATGCCACACAAAAGGTTACTTGAAATAAATTGTGTATTTAAAAAAAGTCTGCATTTTTTGTCTGGTAAGTACTCGTGTATTTGTTGTGGTTTACCAGTTAAACAAAATTCCTTCTGAATGAAGAAGGTTCCATAGTCTATTATCAGGAAATTCAAGATGTTTATTTGTTATGTAAATACATAAATATACATTTTAATCAAAATCTAAGCGCCGTTTTTGAGAAAATAAAACAATATTTAACAAATTTACATAAGGTGTAGCTTGAGGTGGTGGATTTTGTTGAAAATCTTTGTGTCATATCTTTGAAGATGCTTTTTAACACCAAGTTTGATGTTTATCGGACTTCTCGTGTTTGAGTTCTGCAGTTCACACCACACAACGAGCGTCGTCCCTCGTGGTCTAGTGGTTACCATGCTAGTCTCCAACTCCCGAGGTAGCGGGTTCAAACGCGGCAGAAGATGATGGATTTTTTTTCGGGCGTAAATCCTTACCATGCTTCCTCCCTAAAGCAGGTTTACGGCACGTAAAAGAACCTCAAGCCTGATAAAAAGAGCCCTCTGAGCAAAATTTCCGTCTTTCACGCGCAGTATAGAATGGGACGCTAAGAACCATAGCAGATAAAGAGTATCCACAAGTAAAACTCAATTTAATTTTCTTCATAAGGAGCGTTTTCTAAAAATGTTTTTTTTGTGGCTTCATGGGGCTTCAAAACACGTATTTCCATTGTCTCGACATCGAATTTTTGGGAGCAATACAAATATTCACATCAAATCACACTTCAATTTTAAATCGTTACGAACAGCATACTTAATCTGTTAACTTCTTAATTGGAAATATCTGTTTGAAAATTAGAAATTTCTAACCAGGACAAACAGGGCAGCAAGGGAGAAGCTAACAGAGCAGTTGTATGGTAGTTGTAATGTGATAAGACCGGCATGCACTACCCATTACTGCTGATACACAGCGCTTGTGCATCCCAGAAATACATTCGTGTAATCGATTCAAAGTGATCTTTATAGAGCGAGTTTGGATGGTAGAGGGATGTTTCAGAGTGCACGGACTCTATATGGAGCCGTAAAGCAGGATACAGTTAATTTATCACCATCGGCACTGCACGGTCAAACTGCTCTGCTATTTCAGATAAGATGAATGATTCAGCTGGCACACGAGTCGAATGCCTAAACAGCGAGTGTCTTTGCAAATAACATAGTTTTTACTTTCTCTACTACATACCTGTACGAAGTAGGGGAAGTATGGCATTCCGCCCAAAAATTTGATACCGGATTACACTAGAAATTCACGTATTAAAACTCCCGGAATAAAACAATCAGAAAAACGCGTGAACTGCATAACAAAAACGAAAACTCTGTTAAATATCAAACTTGACATTTAAGTTCATTTTTCATGGATACGGCACGGAGGTTTTCAAGAAAATCTCCCCCTCCCAAGCTGCCCTTTATACAGAAAAATTTTCTTATTTATATTCTCTCAAAATGGTTCTGAAGACTTTGATTAACATACCAGATATTTGTATGACAAAATGTATATATTGCATTTACTGCGATTAGCCTTGAATTTCTCTTCATTCTGAACAAATTTTGTGTAATTGGTAGACTTGGTAGACTGTAATAAATAGACAAAATCTTACTGTATAAAAAATAGACCTTGTTAAAGAACACAGTTTGTCAAATAACATTTTTTGTATCTTTAAAGGGGACCGTTAATGACACAAAAGTTCTCCGTTACCAAAATTTTCTTTATTGGTTTGCATTTTTAAATGCTTTTACTTTTTTCAGGTGTAAGCCATTCTTCTTTTTCTCTCGTTGCCATGCAAGGCAAACTAATACATAAGGATCCGCTTTTTAAAATCCACTGTAAACTTCCTGTACTTGTAACGAAATGTATAAATTTGCAATGAAGGTTTGTCACGGTTAACAAGAAGTACATAGAGAATAAGCATTTCAAGAATAAGTTGTAGAGGAGTGATTAGAGAAACCATATGGTGCAAAACATTTTTATACAGTGTGTGTGTGTGTGAGTGTGTGTGTGTGTGTGTGTGTGTGAACAGCATAAACGAAAAACAAAAATTCTGATAATTACCAAACTTCGTATTTAAGTTCAACCTTTCAAAGATGCAACATGAAGGTTTTTAAGAAATTCCCTCTTCCCTAAACTACCCTTTTGACATAAAAAATGTTGAATATTTTTAATCTCTTCAAAATATCTTTAACAATTTGGAATAACTTCCGATATGTTTATAATGAATTCTATGGTAATAGACCATGAAATTCTCCTCATTCGGAAGCGATTTTGTAAAATTTTATGTACATTAAACTATAAGAGATAGACAAAAAAACCCACAATAGAAAAAATGTAGGCCTCTTTAAAACACACAATTTATTTCATATAACTTTTAGTAGCTTCAGACAATTCCGAGATATCGTTGTAGGTTTATTATTGGTTTGGATTTGTCACTACTTGGTCATCTTTGTAAAGTACTGTCGCTATTCAGTTGTTTATCGCTATATCATGGAAACAGTATGGAACTTCATGGCCAGCATACAGCCACTCACTTTTAAAGATCTGACTATTATTTGGTTTTCTCTTCTCCTTTTATACCTACAATGAAATGTGCAATGAAATCATGATATAAATTTTATTTGTCATGTAAGTAACTTAAGTATATGAAATTTTAATCAAAACCTTTAGAGCCATTTTTGAAAAACTCAAAAATATGGAAATGGTAGTTTGGATTGGAAGATTTTCTCGTAAATACTCATGTCACATCTTTGGACTTTCCGTTCACGATCTCGGCTACCCATGTCGGTAAAGTCAATAATAATTAAGTATTTTGCAGCCAGTTTACAGAAATTTTAAGATACGGTGATTATATTCAATGTTCTAATGTTTCAAATCTATAATACTTTAATTAAAATCTTAGGGCCATTTATGAGAAACCAAAGGTTACGGAATTTTTATAATGAAAAGATGTGTTGGATGGATTATTATGATATCCTTTCATCTTTAAAATCCTTAATTAAGCATTAATTTTGGTACTTATCCGAGTTTTGCGGTTCTCGGACACTTCCGGCACATACGCATATGCCTGTTAAAATAGGAAGAAAATAGAAAATAAGGTATATATTTTAAAATTTAGCTGTGCCCAAAGTATTTGAAATGCAACTTTTATGTGAAAAGCCATACTTCCTAAAATTCCTAAGCTAAGCAATAAATAAACTAAAAACTTCACTTCAAAGACGAAGAAGAAACACGCCTACGCGCACAAGAAAAGAAGTGTTTGCCTCTTCCGATCAGTATATTTGGGTAGAATAATTCCATGTGTTAGCATAATCGTACTTTTAATCCTATGCAGCATGCAGCTTGAGGACAAAAGCGGTTAAAGTGTGGTATTAAAATGTTCTTGTGCTGACGATGGGATTTTGTCAGCTAGCGCTATGTAAGCACTACATATTTCCTGTTAATGGTCTATTTGTTTTAGCTTCCCGGCAGTTATTTATCAAAATATACTGTACGAGGGTATGGGCAAGTGTTTGCTCTCCTGAGTATACAATTAATTCCGGCTAAGCGGCAAATCCTGTATATTCGCCATTGCATTCGATTTATGAAAAATACAGCGCCAAGCAGAAATTTATATCCACATGCTGCTACTCAACTTTGCTTTAACTGAAATTAAATTCAGGAAGTAATAAGAGGAACGTTTTGCTAAAGCTAACGTTTGTTGTAAATTATAGCAATCTTGCTTATAATTAATTACTTTCTGGTACGTTATTCCTCGTTTGTGAATTTACGAAGTTTCAAGGTTATAGAAGAAAAATTCTGATGTGTAGCATTCACATGTTACTTTCTGCGACTTTCTCTAACCCTATCGCTATACACAAATTATTCTTCAGAAAGTAATTTTCCTATTTACTTCATTTTTACTGAGATAAACCTTTCTAGAAATATCTACATTACACATTTCGTTATAGACATACGCTGGCCTTAAAATTATATACTCTTTCCAAAACATCGCGAGAAACAACTTATTTATAGTGAAATACGAGCTGAAGCTTTCTTGGCATTGTGAATACTCTAGATTTTCTATTTTCTATAAAGTTCAGGCCTTTTACCACCTCAATGTATCCGACCTGTTTTCTAAGAGGTACGGATTTGATTCTAAAGGCGTTAGTATAATCATTCAACTATCAAGACTACAAACTTGCCAAAATAAAATCTTACGCTTAGTATCAAAAGTGCCAACGATAGCTCCCGCTGACATACTACACGATGAACTAAAAATGCATACCGTCGAGGAATGTATTAAAAAGCTTACGCTTGACACATACAAAAAGTTTCCTGCACATCACAACGCTCATATTCACAACTTAGGCAACTACACGACAGAAGCGAATAAACATAAGCGTCCTTTCTCAATTTTCGACCGAACACTATTCCACAACGCGACAGAGCCTAACATCCAAGAATTCTTAGACAACCTCCTAAGATACCCCTAAAACGCCAAATCACCAAGAACAAGGCTAATCTCACTCACGACCTTCTCACTGTTGAGTTCCAGTCCATGCAGCAGCCTTCAAGTCCTTGCGCTACCCAGCCAAGGCGGCTCCGGGAGAAGAAGGCCTCCCCGCGTGACACACTCGTGCAGCTGCGCCGAGATGGGTTGGCTGCTTATCTGTGTGGACACAACGACGAACGGCTACTACTAAGGACCACGAGACGACGAGCAAGACAACCTTGCAATACGGACGTCCCAGGATATCCTCCTGGCTGAAATATTTGACGCTCTTCCCAAGGGAAGGAATTCAGAAGAACTCAAGACGACTGGCTATCCTCATAGCCTAAGAGTATTTCCATAAACCTTTTGCTCTAGCATAGTTTAGATATACAATAATAACGATCGCATTAATCTGCAACAACGCAAACCTCAGTAATTCCATAGAATGTAACAAATTATCATAGTATCATAATTAACTAGTACTAACTAATAGTGTAATGCACTACTAATCACCCTGGGTTACTCAGGGGCCCCAGTCATGTGTAATTCTGGGTAACTAACTGTTGACGCGCTCGCATTCAATGCATGCCAGCTACACACCTTTCATTGACTAACCGGGGTGCTTTGCGGGACCCGACTAAAATGCACGAAATCACTAATAGCTATTGCATACTAACACGTGCTGGGTTTTTTAATGGGTATTCCGCGACTAAGCGGCGAGCCCCATGTATCCCCCAGCCATTGCACATCGACTAGAGGTTGAATGCAGCAAAGCATTTTCCCCCAACGGAAAAAAAATCAGCTACCTTGAAATTGGGAACGATGTACGTTCCCGAAATGTCGGTTTTTAACCAACTCTACACCTGATTGGAAGCCCAAGAAAATCTAAAGTAATTTATAGTTTACAATATCTATTTGTTGTTTAATACAATTGCGTGAAAATTATGCAATTTTTGTTTGTAAAGGCGCCTGCACTCTATCACAAAAGGTCTTGAAAATGTAAAAGTTTTAATTTTCACTTTCTGTTTGCTCTACATTTACTCTGGGGTTCAAGACGCGCAAACGAAAAGCATACTTTCTTCATTGCTTAAAAGAGGAAAAATAAACTGTATTTCAATATTACGGCATAAAGTGTCAAGGAATTCTCTCCGCACCAAGCCGAACTCTTGCCTGCTGCTAAAAATCGTTTTTAAGCTGGCACGGAAGGCAGGCTGGCAGGCTGCCGTAGTGTACGGTGGTTTTATCTTGCTGTAGTCAGTGTGTATTACAGTGTCCGTACTTTTAGACGGAACGTTTTTTTTGTGCGAAGGTATGCTAGTGATATTTTTCGGTGTTGAAGAGAACGTTCTTTTGTGGAACACGTTTTCCGCGAAGGTAATCGGCTTATGGAAAGCGTAAAACTAAAGTTTCGTATGCGTTTTCCAAAATTTAAGTGTCTAAATCAGGATACCACAAGATTTAAAAAACTTCGGGTGACGATGCTCACGATGCACCGAGAATAAGCAGGCCTAGGATTTTAATAGACGAAAATCTTGATCAGACTGTTTTGGGGTGCGACAAAATATACGGTTTATACAACAAATCCAAAAACGATCCATGAGCTTAACGTAAGTATAATTATGTGCAGTCAATTAGTCTTCGACATTAGTGTAAAAGAATTTAAGTCTGCCTTCAAAAACAAAGAAAATGGTTCCAGTGTATATTATGATTAAGTGTGTTTGAATACACAGATTACGTTTTGGTTTTACATAAGTGGCAGCTCGTACTATCAACGTAACTGCATGCAGCTTCTGCGGAGAAAGTTCTTTGGTGCACTGTATTTACTCAGCCATGCTGAAAATATTGCAGTAGTAATGTTTTATTCTGTCAAGCACATTAACAAGAAACGTACATTACTTTCCTTACTGTTTTATGGGGTAAACCGTTATTTTAAATAAGACCTAATGCTCTTTTTGCAATCAGATGTTCATTATAAGCGTAGTTACTACATTTATGGCTTTTAATAATTCATGAATAGCTGTTTTGCACTTACAAAGTTCCGTTAGTAGCTCACAAAGAAACATAAATAATTTATATAAGTTGTATTATGAATAACATGTATTTTAATAATCATGATATTCAATTTATAAATTAAATGCAACAGAATCATTTACTACACGATGCAGTTAAACAAAATAACTAGATTACTTTTAACTTATTGCTCACCTTCAAATACAGAAACCCAGCTAGATGAAGAGTAGCATACATATTTGTGATCTTTTAAATAAGATAGCAGAACCTCAAAATGTAGTGGCAATTAAGAAAATAATGTACTCATAGAAACAGTGTACACTGTGACTACTGTAATAAATTTACGCCTCGTTTTATTACATATACTATTCGTGTACTTCCGCGCCCAACAAATGATTAAAAGGTAAAGTTACGATTGAACGGTGGCGACCACGAAGCTGGGCAGAGCACCGCAAGTATGCCACAATGGCTCTTTTTGCTTCTACCGTGAACCCTGGGAGGGAGCGATGAGGGGAGAGACTCGAAGGGCCAGATCTGGATGCCGACGGGCGCAAGCATGGACGGGGTCCCTAGCGTTTCCAGATCAAACGTATCCACCGCCACCCAGGCCCTTCCACAAGCCCCAGACCGAAGGGATACTCGCCCGAGAGTACCCGAAGGTGAGCCCTAAACGAGCTGTCCCAGAGCGACGTCAGGGAAGAAACCTCTACAGAGCGCACGCCCAGCACAACGCTCTTTTTGCATCTAGCGTGAGTGGGCGATGAGGGGAGAGACGCGAAGGGCCTCTGCAGAGAGCCATATCTGATGCCAACTGGTGCAAACATGGACGGGGTACCTAACGTTTCCAGATTGAACACATCCACCGCAGCCCAGGCCCACCCAAAGTCCCTAACTGAAGGGATACCCCGAGAACACCCGGGAGGCGGGTCCTAACTCAGCAGTCCCGCAACGACGTCAGTGAAGAAACCTCTAAGAGCGCACTTCCATCGCCAAACACTGTCGTCTGGTACTACAACCCTGAAACAGACGGCAAGGAAGATGATGGGTACAGGAAATGAGGGGCAAAAAAGCCGTGAAAGAAGATGAACCATCCTAGCATTCGCCTGCTGACCGGGGAAACCAAGAAAAATCCGTTGTCAGAGTGGGCGATCACAGTGGATCGAACCCGTGATCTTCCAAATATGAGTCGCACACGTTATCGCGGCGCAAACAGTTGTTAAAGGTCGGACAGGTCCATTCCAAACCAAAGTTCCCTCTGATGTAAACAGAAGCACGTGCTTCGGCTTGTCACGAACCCAAGAATATACTCTTACGCCAACGTAAATAGTTCTTTAATACATTTATTGCATTATGAAATATTAGAGCAGGAAAGGTATAGAACTGCACATTTTATTGCGGTTATCATAAGAACTCATCGTTAAAGGTAATGGATATATACTAGCTGTTAAGAGATTACAAAATATGACTTTCGCCTGCTATTGCGCTAACGCCGAGAGCATCTTGGTTGTTAATATCAACCATATAAACGACTGCCACTCTCTTACATACACAAGAAATGCAGGAATGAATTCCCAGAAGTGCTATTTGAGTACCGAATAAACACTTTGTGTAACACAGGATATATGATAAGCGAACAGTCATTCATAATATACTAACACACAAATGCTCAGCTCAGGTCAAATCTTGTGATTTAGTCAGTTGGTATTTGAGCTCACATGGCAGAGGAAGGTGCGTGTAGTGCGAATAAACTGTTCAAACACAGAAGCGGGAAACAGTTAAAATGTGTCTAAAAACAAACAATACTTCATATATTCAACTCACTATTACAAAAAATACCCGACACTTGCATTATTGCATATTACGAAACTAATATCGGATTTTAGGCATTTCAGTGAGAAGTGTAACGAAAGCGAGCACGGAATATAAACAGACATGATACAACATAGAAGAGGATAAAATGTGGGAACTTGTTTTAAGTGCGACAGTGCTGTGGAATTGTGGATAAGATTGTCATTATTTTGGAGAGTAGTTCTGATTCCGATATGTCAGCTGAGTTACCTTAGGAGAATTCGGATTTGGGTGTTGCACTTTTGCCCGAGGATTGTGATTAACGTAAGTAAAGGGTTCATTGCCGCATACTTATAAAATCGATTGTTACCTCAGGTTGCATTTTGAATCATGATTCTCACGCAGGGCGCCTTTTTATAGATTAAATAGTGTTCAACAAGCACGTGGGAGGAGAACAAGCAGCCATTATGGGCCGGGATTACGAACTACTTTCGCGCGGATAATACAAAGAGTTTGTTTTCAGTGAAAGGCACTCTGGTTTGGAATGGACAATAGCTGCTATGAGGTATCCCTTCCTTATACTGCCACTTAGGCTGCCAATAAATGGAGAAATGTTTACAGCGAACATGAATCCTGGTGACAATGAGAAATGTTATTACATATTATATTGTTCGTGAACAACTATTACTTTGTTTTTCCCTACTCTAAGCTGAAATAATTCCAGTGCTTTTGAAAACATTTGCGGAAGCATTTTAATGAGGGATTTTACAAAATGCAACGGCTATTTGCAGCCATCTGTACCCATAGCATTAAACTGATGCCATTTCGGCTCTTCTGTTGGAAGCAAGGCAGTTCATAGAACTGTTTACCTCCGAAATAAACAATCTAATTAGCAGATAACGCTGCAGTGTACTTTTGATTGCTGCATTAGGGGGTAAGTGATGTTTTCTGCGCAATTTGCAGCTCCCCTTTGTTTATTAATTCATTTATTTGTTTATTTTCGACGCTGTGCATTTGTGTATTCGTTCTGAACGTCATGAGGCGTGCTCAATTGTATGTCTGCGGTTGGAGCACAATTCTCTTCGCGCACCATTTTGATTGGTTCGCTGAGTAGCTTTGGAACGAACAAGAATATTAACAAAAAGTAGAACATTCGCCTCATTGACTCTTTACAGCGTTATTTGCACGAATAGGCAATAGCGCTCATTGTAGGGGTGGAAATTTCATCCGTATGACTGTCGCGATGTTGTATTCACAGGAACGAATAAAAATTGCACGCGACAGAAATACAATTGTCATTAAGGCTGGTAATGCGATTAATGCTAACGATGATGAAATAACAAGAATTGTTCTGTGATTATGATTTTTAACGCGATTTTCGTGCAAGGCTGCGAAGTCTCATTACACAAACGAATTACAAATCCAGTTGGGAATTAAGAGTGACGCTTGCTTTAGAGTAGGCGCTTTTTGTTCTTATTCTAAAGACGTTATTTCGCATATATTTAGGAGTAAGAAGAGCTAAACATTATCACTCGAGCATCTGTTTGCATTTGGGAGCATTGTATTATACATTGTCAGAAAGCGTCTTAAAACTACTTTATTAACTGTCATATGACACGCGTTTGAGTTACTCTGCATTATTATGCATATTTTTTATGTGCACCAAAAATTTTGATTCCAGAACATTTGGCACCATAATAGTAGACTATGACACAAGAGATAAACTCATTTTAACACGTGTGGCGTATACTATTTTTAGACAGCGCTCGAATTTGTAAAATATCAATAATATTATATTGATTCCTGAAACTAACTAATATCACGTTTAGAATGCCTTCTTGAAACAAGAGATATAACGTTAAAAAGGCGCGATGCCAGATGCATTAATGCTTTGTCGATTTGCTAGTAGTAATTTTCAGTGAGATTATTTTCACCATATTTTGCCTTGCACTAGGCAATGAAGGGATTAAATGATATATCAAAGTGCTTTATGGATTGTTTTGGTTAAGTAGTTTTAATGTTATGCTTCTGCTGCGTCTGTAATTTCACTTTCATTTTAGTTTCTTCTGAATTCATAGTTCAATCTATTTAATAGATATACCAGTTCAATGTATAATCCATTTAATCTTTATGTAAGTTAGATAAAAGAGTAGCGTTTTAAATCAAAGAATGTTGCCAATATAATGTATAGGTTAACTTATAGCTAATTGCGATGAATTGACGTGTGACGATTTGTACTGTGAACAGATAATGCGTGTGCCATGAGAAATTAATCACGTAAAAAGACAATGAAAAGTAAAACACAATCAATCCAAGTCGAGTTATTCAATATGTGCAAATACAAAGGGCAATTACCATGTGATTGGACTTGAAACCAAAGTTTGTCACAGTACAGATTATCGCAGTAGTACTGCTATAATCTAAATCTTTTAGCTCGTGTGCACTGTGTTAGAAGTTCTACTTTTAGGCCTTGTCTAAAAAATTATGGTAATTTAAAAATGAATAAAAATAAAACGTTTTCTCGCTCACATGAATTTACTCCATTTAGTCGAACATAGTCTAAAAAAGTAACAGAATATACACTAATATTAAAGTGGCTTTTTTGGGTGTCTCTTGTAAGCCAAATAATGATTAATGTATGCTATATGGGTGTAATTTTCTCTCTTTCAGGATTCTTTGAATTGACTCTCGGGGCAGCCACACGACCATTTCTGCTCTTTTTTGTGTTAAGTAAATTTCAACACTGACAGTTTTTGATTATTATTATACTATCGTAACTTAAGTTGTATTTACCGTGTGAAGAACTGCGTTCAAAGTACATTCTGCTCGAGGTTAGCATTGTCGCCGATGTGGCCTACCCCTAGCGGAATGTATCTTGAATGAACCATTAGCTCTTAATTGCAGTTATATTCGATGAAATGCATTTAAGAAGCCAAACGCATATTTGCACATTCCTGCAAACCCCATCTGCGACATTCAACTACATTCTTACCTATTTCTCTATAGATTAAAATCATGTCTGTGTACTCGCCCTTACTAAACACCCCAGCATTTATGGATTTGTTGACAGCAATTGTAATGCTGCTATACCAAATACCAGCCTTTAAATGTGAGCTCAAAATGAAGAATATTAACGCAAGGAGGCTCATTAGAAAGGTAACATTGAGTAAAGCAAGTTTTACTGCTGAGTAACACATGGCAAGGAATCTCCCGGTTGTTAGCTCTTCTTAGCCTGGCGTAACCTGCATGCAGATAGAGTGCCTCTTTGCAAATTAGTGATCAGGGGGACTCTTAAAGCAGAAAGTGCGGAGCTAGCGGACATATATTGCGACGCAGCGGCTATGGCTCAAGTTTATCGGGAGATCGGCGACAGGCAGTCGGAGATAAACAAAGAAAAGTCGCGCTACCGCCCGGCGTAAATACCAGAAGCGCTATCAGAAGATAACCGGAATCCTCTGGAAGTTTCTTTCCCCCGCCTCCTGAACTCCCGAACGTGTGTCCAGATAGTTCTAGAACGTTCCTTGGAAGATTCGATTGATTATATAAGCGAGCGTTTTCCCGAAAGGAGTCAGTCAGTTGAGTCGATCAGTGAGTGAGTAAGCTAGTTGGTGAGCGCGTTTCTGCTGTGACTTTAAGTGCGGTTTTCCGAGCGAGTTGGTGACGTCTGCGACGTGCAGCGAGTGCTACAGTGGAGTAAGAGATTGCATAGCTTGTCTCAACCTTAAAAAACAGTATGGAGGTTAATGGAATATCTTTGTCTCTATCTAACGCATACACGTTGCCATTAGCTTCGTCCTTTTCTACGCTCGCGCTGTCGTCAATTTGCTAATAACATGATGTAAATATTCATTTGTTATAAATTTCAGCTCTGAAGACATTATCCAATGCAGAATAGCCTTTTTATTAGATTATATCATTTTTAGAACCTTTATAGACTTTTGTAGGCATTAAATTCTAAGGAAAATGGCTTTATCAGTAAAAGTCCTATATTTGCTGTTTCTATGCTTATCTTGCAGTAACTAATAAACTAAAGAGTAGAATGCCAAATATCTTTTCTTAGCTACGATGAACCAGTGTGCTGATATCTACCCAGTTTGAAATCTCTACCTTTAATGAAATGAGCGTTATAAATTTTTAAATTAAATACTTTTGGAAAATTTTGTGCCTATACAGTAGAAGCCAGGTGGCGAGAAACACTTTTAGGGCTACAACGGGAGCTAAGTGACAGAAAATGTTGAGGAGAGTTGGAGACAGTTTTTAAAAGAAGCCGGAATCTTTTAACTTCTTGCATTCATTGTGTATGACAGGCAAAGTTATCCATCTATTCAGGTAATAGGAATTGCGCGAGGTAGAAGGCAGAATAGGTTAACATCAGTTGTAAGGAAGTGGGTAGGTTTATAGTGTGAAGTAAATTAAATTGAGTTTTATTTATGGACGGTTTTTAACTGCTATGGTTATTATATTGGGCGTGAAATAACGGTAATTTTGCTCAGAGGTCTCTTTATCAGGTTTGAGGTTCTTTTACTTAGCGTAAATCTACGACACGGGATCACCGGCTTTACTTCCCTTCCGAAGGATGCCATGCTAAGGATTTTACACCCGGAAAAAATCCACCGCCCTCCGCTGGGTTTGAACCCGCGACCTCGGGAATTAGAGGCTAGCATGGTAACTACTACACCACGGACTACACATAATGTGAAGTGTTATGTAGGTTGTTTATATAACATTTTACGTAAATATTTATAGTTATGGAGGGGGAAGCTAGGAAGGGACGCAATATTAGTAAACTAAGAAGAGTAATAATCAATGTATTAGATCAAGGGTGGCGAAAACGACTTCCTTCCGCGAGTCACCAAATATGCAACACGCACGGCGTCACTCAGCAGCATGTGAAAATCAAACGGACGCTTGCAGGAGGGAACGTGCGCCTGCGAGTCAAAATAACTCGTGAGTCACGTTTCCGCCACCTCTGTATTAGATTACTCAAGTAAAATGAGTGTTAGTAAAGCAGTAAAAAAAACAGTTAAGGCTACCCGGGTGTTCAGAAACTGTAGTGTATAGGCTAAAAAAGGAACGGATGAAAGGGGCTCTAAAGAAGCAAAAAATATAATGTAAGAAGAGGTGGGAAAACAAAGGTATGCTAGGTTAATGCAATATAATGGAAAAGCGCAAAATGTAGTATGGCGGATCGTCCATTGTTTGCTGTTTGAAAACATTTCACCCACGTTGAATGCAATTTTAGCAAGGGTAAACAGTGATGACACCCTGCAGTTATAGCTTTTATCATTTTATATTTCCATAGTTCTTTTATATATATTTATTTATATATATTTTATTATATATTTATATATACATATTCATTTGTTTAAATTCCTATTTCGAAGTGATAAAAATACAAAGGGGGGACAAAGTTCAGGTGAAAATTATATGTCTTTTACTTAAATAGTAGTGCAGATATTCCACTATTTGGTGACGTATCATTCACAAGATGACATTTAATTTTTAAATCCATCACAGATGGATGCCACATTTGCGAGCGTACATGAGGCGACAGTGTGCCTCGTTTAACCTGTGTTGTTCTTTAAGCGTGAGACGTCTTGTAATCGACTTCCCAGCTAGTGAACCGTCTAGAAGAAGAGGCTACATCACTAAGAAAGTAAAGTGACGGAAAAATTGAACTAGTTCACTTTAGTGAAGTAACAGCGAAAAGTTGAATTGTATCAGGTTATTAAGTGGCATTGAGAACTTAGAGAATGACAGTAAAAACAGCAAAAAGTCACAGTAAATTTAACTCTTTAGTATAAGGTCGTCGTCCTCCGTGGGCTAGGGGTACCATGCTAGCCTCCAGTTCCCGAGGTCGCGGGTTCAAACCCGGTGGAAGGTAGTGCATTTTTGCGGGCGTAAAAATCCTTAACATGGCTTCTTTCAGAAGGGAAGTACAGCCGGTGGTCCCATGTCATAGATTTACTGCACGTAAAAGAACCTCAAGCCTGATAAAGAGGCCTCTCAGCAAAAATACCGGTCTTTCACGCCCAATATAGAATGGAATGCCAAGGACCACAGCAATTAAAGAGCGTCCATAAGTAAAACAAAATTTTAATTTCTCTGTTACAAGAGAGTTTTAAGAAGGTTTCAAGAATGTATGGCAATGATGAAAACTTATCCAATGAAATGTAAAAACAAGGCTTTTTAGTGCCCCTGTAGTATTTGAGTATTTATAATTACGAAAATTATACATTATTAATTCAGTAGTTAAATACTGTTAGCAGACTTTTGAAAGGTTCTGTAAACAATTACAGTCAGAGGCACGTGATATAGACTACTAGGGATTCCACACTTGGGATTTTGCGTTTAAAGCGGGAAGGGTTGGGGTATCAGATTTAGAGAGAGTAAAGTGTGGCATTTGGTTGCAGTAGTCATAACCTGTCCACTTGAGAGCGCTGTGCTGGTAACGTACCCCGTTTCATTTGTATTCCGCATTTTCACTTTACACGTTCGCAGAGCAGGGGTCAGTTTATACAAACACTAACATTACGCGCAATAGGCAAAGTGATTGCACCAGCAGGTGAAAACTCGCGCTGTGTAATATTTTAAGTAAATGATTCACATATTCTGACACATGGTGCTTGCTTTAGCAATTAACTGTGACGAACTGTGTCGTAAAGTACTGGCGAGAGAATTTTAAAAGTGAAAAAGAGCCGTTTCACACTTGTGCTAGAATTATTGTATTTGTTTACCTTGTGGTTATAGGATTTTAAAACAATATAGGCAAGTATGGATTAGTATGGGCAATTTATGCCCACTAATATAAACATAGGATAAAGTATTAAAAATTCATTTTAATGCCTTTAATGATAATGTGAAAATCACTTTTATAATGTGAAAATAGAGGAATGAATGTGTTGCAAGTGCCTTATTCACTTATAACAGTGAAGATTTCACTCAGTATTAATAACATTATAATGAAATAAGTTCATACAGACAGTTTCATTTCCCCTTATTTGCTTTGAAATTACATAAAATACAGGAAGTTATCCTTAGTTGTTCTTTAGCTCACAGAATTTGTAAATTACGATATTTATTGGTGTATATAAGATGTTTCCCAGAATCCTGAGAGCAGATAAATGTACCCGGAAGTTGGAGAGGAAGGCAAGTTTATAACAAAACTGCTGTGTCCAATTTTTGCTTCAGCTACAGCATAAGGGGGAAGTCTCTGGCTATGCTAACATATAAGGTACACATAGGCACTACCAAGTTATTGGAAAATATTGTTAGTTAATTTGGCTTTTTTCTTTCACTGATAATAACCCAAAAATACCTCTTGGAAAGTACTTTCGCCACAGTTAATACACCTCCTTATAATTAGCGAACAACAACATGCAAAGATGTCACGTACAGGTTTAGTGGTTAAAAAGTCTGACGTGTCACACTTACATGACTTTCTCTATTCTTGTACAAACTATATTTACAAACGCGTATTCTCCATCTACTTCGTGTAAATCGATATAAACATTTTCAGAAACTGTCGTATTGCTAATTTTCTTATAGGTGCAAGGGGAATATGAGGCTTTAAGCGATAGCCAAATCTTTTAAGAACTGGTTCCTATGTGGAGCACTCCATTGTCTTTGCATATCCAGGGCATAACGAATTAGTTTTTGAGAAATGACAAATTGTGTGTTTTAACGAAATCTACATTTTTTGTGTAGAAAAAATTTGTGTATCTCTTACGGTTGACCAGTTATGCAAAAGCCATTCAGAATGAAGAGGACTTTTGGAGAGATTCCCATAAAATTCAAAATATACATTTCATTTTTCATAAAAATACCTTAAATATATGATGTTATAATCAAAATCACTAGAGCCGTTTTTGAGAAAATCAAAATTTTCGAAAAATGTTCCATATAAAGGGTAGTCTGGGGTAGGAGGAATCTTGAAAATCTTGTGTCACATCTTTGAAAGATACTGAACCTAAATATTGGTATCTATCTAACTTTTCGTTTTTGAGCTATGTTGTTCACAGACACACATTCACACAGACAATAGACACACACACGGACCTTTTTCTAAAATGATTTCTTGGATTCAGGGACCTCAAAACATGTATTGTGAGTGAAATCTCGGTATAGAATTTTTGGGTGGAATGCAATACTTTCCCTACTTACTATACGTAGTAGAGAAGCAAAAATTACGCTTCTATAAATGTGGCCGGTATAATAAGCCGTATAGTTCGTTACAATGAGTGAATAAATGATACTACTACTACTACTACTACTACTACTACTACTACTACTACTACTACTACTACTACTGCTACTACTACTACTACTACTAATAATAATAATAGATACATTCATAGATTAGATAGATAAGCCTGAAATTGTGCTTTTTGCAAAATTTTAGCGCCTCAATATGTTTACTTCATTCAAACTTTTAAGATTATGCAGTATTGTTTCCCATGAACTCATTCAAAAATAGTAATATGAACTCTATAATATGCACCCTATAATATACAGGATCTTTCGTATGTAAGGAATAATGCAAATAAAACTAAAATAAACTCCCTTTTTTTAAAAAATGCTCGGACACGTCCATTGTTTTATTTTAAAGGAAAATTTTACAAAAAAAATCATTATTGTACACGGTGACGTCATTGATAAAATGAAAATGGCAACATATTATTTTTTAATTTTTTTCTGAGAGGTAGTTATCTTATATAGGTGCATGAACAGTTCAATTTGTTTCATACAAAAGGTTCGGTTGTGGCAATGTGTGTTCTCACTTATTATTGTCGGTGATCTACAGGTTTCGGATGCGTTTCGTTTGCCGAAACGATAAAACGAAAAGACGGTACTTATTCTATTACTCTTTAAGGTAACACATATCAATTTTTTGTGAATATGTCGCGAAACTAAAGAAATATTTAAGGGTGGACAGTTGGCTAGGGATGAACTGATTAAATGGTTAATGAGAAGAACGCCACTTTCTGTCCACAAGGAAACGGGAAATCTCTTTTCAGGCTATGGCAAATAAGTGACTGCCTTGGTAACATTTTATAGAATAAAGAAATTATGCAGCAGTATTTGAAGATCTTTTTACCCCTACAGAAACTTACTTTTTGATTTTTCCTCCTATATTCTGTCACAACTAATATGCCCACGATTCCAAATGCAATTCACATACATCTGCTATGGTGGAGGCACTTCTATCACATTAGCGCTTCACTATAGAACTTAGTTTGCTTTCATTTTTGGTCTCTCTACCAATTCTAAATTCCATTCAAAAATTTAACACCGAGATTTCACCGGAAATACATGTTTTAAGCTCCCTTGAATAAAACAAAATTAGAAAAAGAACCGCGCGCGCTTGTGTGTGTCTGTGAACAGCATAACTCAAAACCGAAAAGTCGGATAAATACCAAACTTCGTATTTAGGTTCAGCATCTTCCAAATATACGACATGAAGATTTTAAAGAAAATTCCCCCACCACAAACTATCCTTTATATGAAAAATTTTTCGAATGTTTTTATTTTCTAAGGTATGTCTGTAACAATTTTTATTAAAATACCATATATTAAAGATATGTACATGTTAAATAAAATAATAAAACGCACAACTTTAATTTTATGGAAATAGCCTGTGTATTCTTCTGGAAATAGCCTCCTCATTCGGATCGAATTTTATATAATCTTGTATAAACATTAAACGGTAGACGAAAGTGTACTACACTCAAAATGTAGATCTCTTTAAAACACATAATTTATTTCTAATAATCTTTTATTGCGGCATCACCCATTTCCTAGACATCCCTTATTAATGCTCCGATTTATTCCATACTTTTGTCATTCCTTTTAAATCCCATGATTTTCAGTTGTTTCTCGCGATGTCACGGAAACAGTATGAAATTTTAAGGCCAGCATATAGAGTCCGGTTCTTAAACATGTGACTATCGCTGTTCCCTCTCTACCCTAACGAAATGTGTAATACAGCTATTTCTGCAAAGGTTAATCTCGATTAAAATGAAGTAGATAGAAAAATAAACTTTCATAAGAATTATTTGTATTCCCATTAATAAACGATAGAGAAGTTATGCGAATGTAACACATAGATTTTTATGAGTGCGGTTGAATAAAAATATAACATATGTTAACAGTGAAAGATAGGATAAGTTTGCACTTATCTTAATGGTTGCTCCTGTAGAGCGTAAAGAAGAGGAATGCATTGGGCACTGTTGATTTTCATTACGCCAGCACCAGTATACGATTGTGAAATGCTTGGAACGACGTTATGTACACAGCGTACCTGCTACATTTTGTAAAACTTTCCATACTAATACTATCCTTACAGAATTTTCGCTGGCATAGCCCTCCCTGCTCCAAATTGTAAAATCAATTGGAACAGCGCGGCACAGAAGCAATCAAAATGCATACCCATGCACAGGCAATTAGATGTAATTTGCTTATAGCACATTAAACTCTTTACCTGTCCAATCCAGAAGCACAAAAAAAAGAAGAAAAAACGAAAACAATGCCTCTCCCTTTAAATGAGTGCACTCTGTTAGTTTGTTAATCGGGAGTTAGTGAGGGGCGCTAGTGAAACAGAATTGGAAAACACAGCATTTCGATAAAGAAAACAAGCTGGTGATTCACCATTTCCTGTTTCAGCGACTTTAGCATGAGATTTCTGACAAGTGGCTTTTTCGGGCGTGGGAGATTACACCTTACTTTCTTTTGAATCTATGAAAACTGTACTCCAAAATTATATACATACCTGCTATAGAATTATCTACAAACTGCCTATAAACTTTTCTACCTGCATTTGGGGTTTATGATGTAACTTATCGGCGATGATTTCATCGGCACCCTTATCGTAGCACAGGATGGACTTACGAGGGTAGCAGGTTGCGGTAGCAAAGGTGGTAACAGGGTGCCATTATAAAATATGTAACTTCTGTTCCCAATATATCTAACCTTTAATTTACGAATCTACATTTCAAAAAGAAAGAAAGAATTAGACAACTAGTCGATTTACCTGCACAGCTAGTGCCTGCTCGAGATTGCAAATCAACATTAAATGAATTCAAAGAACTTACCCGCAGAGGGGTCATGGTTGGTTGTGGAGACACATGGTTGGTCAAGACACTGCCGTCAAAAATCTATATGTTTAAATACCCGAACAAAATGCTGAACTAGTGCCTAGCTGTTAACTGACGTAAGCGTAAGTCAGCAAAAATTACGCAACTTACCCACGTGTCGGAAAAAAAGTGATGTTTTCCCTTGAACCGCGTGTCATCTATTCTCTGCTTACTTCAACATCCGAGAAATGGCTGCAAGAAATCTCAAGACGATTTCCTGTAGTTACTTAAACCAAGTTTTCCTTGAATATTTCAAACTGTATAAAATCCTATTTTGTGTGTTCAAATAAAATTGTAACCGTCACAATACTGGTTTTAATTAAACTATTGATTGAATTGTGTTGCATGGTTGAATATGAAACATTCAGCTACACTTTTACTTAAATTAAGCCGCCTTTTTATGGTTAGAACTGAACTTTAAGAACAAAGAAAAAAAGCATAGTTAGGTACACGACTAGCTGGCTGCTCGACGTTTCACGGATGGCTTCTTAAACTCGTATGACGATTTTTAATTAATTTCATTTACCTCCCCTAGTTCTTTATGAAGTCATTGTATAATGATCTAGAACATTTTTATGATGAGTCTTCCCTATTATCCTTACAGTCCCGGCTATTCTTAACAACAGATGGAAAATCTCCTGGTATCCACGAAAAAAGATGTGAAGCATCGGCTCTCCCCCCTACAGTCTTCCAGGTTCTGAAAATTCCGCATAGTCTACAAGCACTCTTTGGCTGTGGAACAATTATCAACCTGAGTTTCGAGTAATATTTTAGGCAATATCAGCAGGCGATATTTTAAACTTTTGTACCTTCTCTTTGATTCAATATTTATTTGATAACATAAAAGCCAAATAACTTTCGCATAATTCAAAACCCTTAATATATACAACGAAAGAGAGATGAAACTGGTGGACATGGAGATTCCGCACTCCCTGGCCAACAATTAACCATTTTGGAAAACACGTATAGTCTGTGACCATCGAGAAAAATCATTCTCTCATTTGTTAAATATAAAACATGAACGACTGATTTATAATGTTATCTAGACACACTTTTCTGTCCTTAAACAATTATTTACTGTGCTATACATTACTTGGATTGAAATATCCGCGACATTTATCTTATTTTACAAGCATTTTCTGTGGAATAAAAACCGTTTTCTACTCCATGGCGTTCTCAACTAAAAGTCAAAGGCTCCTTTGCAAGCATTTTATTTTGTAACTCCAATGGGTTCGTATTCAAATTAAAATACAGGGCTTTATAAATACGTTTTCATATTTTAATAATAAATGAAATTAAATTAGTTGTTTTATAGACCATATCCGTCAGAAAGAATTGGTTTTTTTTTCAGTGGTGGAAGTATTATCAAAATCGGTTGAATGGTTTTTGAGATTGCGCACGCACATACACACAGAATGTTAGATAATATAGATAGGAAGAAACGCATGATCATTAAGATCGGACATAACTTAGGTATATGAGGTTAACTACCACATTAAATACCTTCATCTTTTCATGAAATAAGCCTTGCTATAGTTGCGTTAAACAAGAGTACAAAAGGTGATATTGTATTGAATGCAGACTATATAATATATTTATTTATTGAATGTGCAAAATATAAAAGCCCTATTTTACAACTGTATATTGGGACTATAGTTTAAATATAATATATTTATAACTTTAGTGCTAATAATATAGGTAACTATTCACAAGGATTTAAATATTCTATTCACAAAGTTCTGGAATTGCGAGTAGCAACGCTGTTTACGAATAATTTG
Source organism: Deroplatys truncata (assembly GCA_030765065.1). NCBI lineage: Eukaryota > Metazoa > Arthropoda > Insecta > Mantodea > Mantidae > Deroplatys > Deroplatys truncata. The sequence continues at coordinate 250,217,053 of CM060981.1, forward strand.
ATTTAATGGTGGTGTGAATAGTATTAGACATGAATCTAGTTGTTGAACAAACATGAGTGGTTATCTTTCCTGTAATGGACAATAAAAAAGAAACTGTGGACATCTCCTAGTGATTTAAGATAATGGATTTATTTTTCTTGATCTCGAATCTCTCGAAAATCCTTTCGGCTAGCTTTCATTGTCTGTACTTTCTTGGAAAACTGTTATACATCATCAATTTTGTTTTTCACTTAAATTTAGAAAAATGTTATCTTGAGAGAGAGAGAATGCGACATAACTCAAGGACAAATAAGATTGATATAAACTTCAGCATATTTCAAGGATGCAATCCGAAGCGTTTCAAGAAATTCTACCACTGCCAACTACCCTTTACAAGTATAATGCAATGATGTATCGACGTATTGATTTGAAGATTAAAAATATGTATTTTTGAATTTTATGTGAACAGCCCGTGAAGTTCTCTTCATTCTGATTGAATGTGTAACATTTTGTGCACCTAGGAGCACAGGTATGTAGACAAAAGCTTACTTCAGGAAACGCCATAAAAACAAAACGGATTCAATTTTTTTTAGTGGCGTCAACCCGCTTTCGCAGCTATACGTAATACGATTAAATGTTTCCAAATATAAGTGTATTGTCCAACGAAAGATGCTTGAATGTTTTCGATTCTTCCGTTTTATTTTCCTTAATAAGGACTCATTACTACGACCATGGGGGGTTAATTTATTCCCCTAAGACTAGCATTTCTCAATTTGTTTTTCTGTGTTGCTGTTTATGCATGTTACTTATAATTTAAATACACGTTCATGGAAAACGTAACTTCGATAGATGAATTGGTTCTTCATATGAGTCAAGTATGCGAATTTACAATAAATACAGAACATTCTCTGACTGTGCCATACAGGGCTTTTCTTTTCTTCTTTCCTTCCTTCTTTTGGTATTGCTTTCGGTCTAAGGTTTTAAAGTACGTGACACGTTTAATTTTTCAATTTAGTTATGTTTTTAATTTAGATTGAAACTCAGCAGAGGCCATGCATTGTTCATCAGTAGTATCAAGATTGTCAACGCAAAAGTCAACTAGCATGTTTACCAGCCACCGTATTAAATACCTTAATTGTGTGAGAGTTTTGGCGCTCTACTAAATGGTGAAGCACGTGATCATTTAAAGTCAGTTATTCTACTAGAAAACTCCAGAAAAATATTTCATAGCACTTATACGACGTTCGACAACCGTTGTGCTAGTAGGGAATTAAGAGTGAATGGAAACACTAGCGATTCTTATGAAAAGTCCAAGAGCAGAAAGCCATCTATTAACAATGGGCGACTTGTTTTAACCTGGTTTTTACTTTCTCTACCACGTACATAATAGGTAGAGAACGTAATGCATCCAACCAAAAATTCGTTACCGAGATTTCATGGAAATACATGATTTGAGTTTTCTGAATCCAAAAAGAAAAATAATTTTTGAAAAAATTATGTGTGTGAACAGCATAACTAAAAAATCAAAAGTCGGATAAATGCAAAGTTGTTAATTAAGTTCAGTATCTTCCAAAGATGCACCAAGAAGATTTTAAAGACAATTCCCCAACACAAACTATCCTTAACATGGAACACTTTTCGAAATTTTTAATTTTCTAAAAAATGGCTCTAACGATTTTGATTAAAATGTTACACATTAAAGTTATTTATATGACAAATGAAATGTATACTTTGAATTTTTGGGAATAGCCTGTGGGAGTCCTCTTCATTCAGAAGGAATTTTGTATAATGTTGTAAAACTTGTATACGTTAAGCGATACAACACGAGATCTCTTTAAAACACACAATTTATTTCAAATACCTTTTTTTGCCATCAACCGTTTCCGAGATATCCGTTATTAATGGTTTGATTTGTGTGATTCTCTTAAAATCCTGTCGATTTTCAGTTGTTTGTCGCGATGTCATACCAAGAGTATGGAGCTTTAAAGGCCAGCATATAGGTTCCAGTTTTTAAAAAATTTAACGTTCGCTACTCCATTTGTATACATAACGAAATATGCAATGTAGCTATTTTTGTAAAACTTTATCTGGTTTAAAATGAAGTAGATAGAAAAATAAACTTTCATAAAGATAATTTTTATTTCCACCAATAAACAATAGAGGATAGAGAAAGTTATGTGAATGTAACACACCGGATATATTTTTTTATTTACTTGCCCAAAAATATTAACTTTTGCATTGTAAATAATAACTACATGTTCCGTTTTGTAACCATGGTATCGGCATGGAATATTATTTAATACTATTAAATGTGTAGAAATCCAATGAATGTTATGAAATATGGACAATATTTTGCCGTTTACTATACATATCATAAATAATATTCCATATAAGTAATGTTTTCAATATTAGGAACTAAAAACATCTTAGGGCTCTAATTTTTAATGGCTCTTTATTCTACATTAAGAAGATAAGATCAAAGAACAAGAGGAACATTGATATATTAGGTACTGCGGTACTGTTCCCTGTGACCGCCAGGGATGAGAAATTTTCACATTAATAAATAAAAAAAATAATGAAAAATTAGTATATCTCCTAAAAATTTAATCAATGGATGATTTGTAAATCACATAGAATTATACTTCTGATAAAATGTATTTACGAGAGGTATTAAATAAAGAATTTCCTTCCGCATTACTGCTTTTACTACTTCAAAATGCATTAGGCTTATGACACCATCTTCTGAACAACCCTTTATGGTTGTCAGAATTTCACTTCCATGTTGTAAAGCTTTTCATAATTACTTGTGTACCACTGTCTGTCATACGAGTATAACTGCCTTCGTCAACTTATGTATTATGTGGTTGTTATGATCTTCGGTTTTGCAAGTAGTTGCGAGTTACTATAAAAGGAAAACAAAGAAGGTAGAGGCAAATTATGAACAGCGTAAAGTACAAACTGTTAGATGAATGTTAATTATTTGTGTTAAGAGATTCGTCGTCATCCTCTGCTACCTTAGATTCTTCTTTTTCAGACGCTACCGATAGCATTACTTTATTAACAGACTGACTATGTAATTCCATCATAATGGTGCTTATAACACTGGTGCTATAAGAATTAGTTAATTAGCATACAAAATAACCTAAAAACGAAAACTAATTTGGGTCCTTAATTAAAATATATCTCGTTCGGTATTATTATATTAATTCTATTTATGGTTCTGTTTATGATTTTTTGATTATTTCACCAGATTACATTTTATTATTGTATTATCTGTTTGTTCGCTCCGTATTTATTCCTACTATAATTCCAAAGATACATTTGTTGCATACCGAACTACTTATTTTTTGTGGCATAACATTCTCTCGTGATATCAAAAACAAATAGCTACTAGAGCTGTGTTCACTGTTCATAACTATAGTTGTTTTTGTTTTTACTGTAAATTCTCTATGCCTACATCCATATAGATACTACCCTGATATCCTGTGGTAAGAATAGACTGTTGGTAATTTTATTATTGGGTCAACACTGACTGATGGCTACTAGGTGCTGTATGAAACAGTGAAATGGCCCTACATGAGGTGTTGTCACCTTCTCCCACCTCTTTGTTATGTTGACTTTGAGTCAGCCCGAGGCTTTCCGGTACTCTCATCTTCGTATTCAAAATTGCACAGAATTTTGTTAATATTGCAATTTTCTTCTATTAAATTTGAGATATTCTTGTATGCATGAAACTGGTAATTAAATAACTGATTTATTCAGAGAAATTTATGAAGGTATAATTTGAAATTCTGCATCATTTTTCAGATTCAGGTTTCTTTAGGAAGTTTTACCTTTGTATTTTTACTCAGATACGCCACTGCTCGTCGAAATAAAATAGTAAATGATCTGAAATGTACATATGGAAAAGTATTTGCTCACAACACAAATACGGAGCACTACTACGTTGTCATTGGTAGACTACTTTATTATTATTTTTGATATGTCTTGAATTATAATCAGAACGTGTTAAAACAACCTGTATGATAATATCGGCTTTAAAACATTTACGTTAAAGCATCTAGGAATTAAGTGAAATAAAACGTGTGATCCTGTCAAAGGGCAACATAAGGTCCAATGAGCAGCAGATTCCCAAGCAGTGAATGCTAGGCGCAAGGCTACGAGAGATTCGAAATGGAGAAATAAACCTATTTGGGAGAATAAACTTCTGTTTACCTTGAAAAGAGAATGTAAACAATTTCTTCGATTATAATATTTATGCAGCGGTTTATTCTTGGGGCATATTAAAATAACTGTGTAAAATAGAATATAAATATATGTGTCATAAATAATAGGGTCATTTATATTGCATTAATATTTGTTTTCATCTCTGCTGTGTTCATTATCTTCTAGCTACAGTTCCCATTTGCACTCCGATCTCATCTACACCATTAGGCTCCAAGTTCTTCTACCCTGAGCCACTGTCAAGTCTAACAGTACTTAACACTTGTTAAGCACTTGTAGTCGAGCTACACTCACCCCATAGCAATCGGCAGCGAAAGTAAAGAACATGAAAAGGATGTCCAACACGATCGTCAGCATCCATTTGGACATTGATATAAGGTTCGACCGTTAAGGTGTCAAAGAGAATAGCTGGTTGTTCTCGTCCTGCATTCACAGAACCATTAGGACTATTCAGCGGCCCTACTAGTCCAATAGAACATTTCCTTCTTTTTCTCCTCCTCCTCCTCCTCCTCCTCCTCCAATCCAGGGATTGGGCTGACAGCCTGTTCTGTCCTCACTCAATTATCCCCACCTCTTCCTAAATCGACCAGTGCTTCTCTTCCTTCTAGACTTGTAATATGGGTGAGCCATGGTATTCTCCGATTGTCAATTCTACTGATACGTTCGTTTAATTCTATGTTATTTTTCTTTTAGTTGAAATTTATTTAAATACCCCGCATACTTCCATTTTTATTTTATCCCTTTTTGTAGATTCTTCTATCTTACTTAAAACTCGCTTTTCAACAGCCTGAAACTTAATTTTATCTTTCAGTCTTAACATCCATGATTCACTCCCGTACATTAGCAAAAACAGCCGATGTCTTACAGAACATCAATTAATTCTCTTCCATCTTTTTGCAATGTTCTATTTATTGTTCCACATAGGTGATAAAGTTTATTGATTTTATTTTCTATATCATTATCAATAGTAATGTTTACACCACATCCGAAGTAACTGAAATGAGGAACTTGCTCCAAGCATGTTCTTTGTATACATCTCATCTATCGGACGGGATATATGCCATGATGAAACGTTTAAATTATATTCTTTACATAATTGGTGTAGTTTATATGTTAAACGTTGAAGATTCTCTTCACATGTTCTTTCATTAGAACATGTTTCACTAAACTACAATATTCAGGTACTTGTTGCTTCCTATTATAATATCTGGGTTAAGTTCAAAGTTCCACTTGGGGAAGACTGCAGTCTCGTTTAACTTCTTGGTTTAGTTTATATAAAATGCAAATGAGAGGAATTATATTTTTTCATTGACCAAACGAATCTCTCTTGCAAAATCTCCTGCGTATTTTACGACAGTAAAGTTAGTTTGAAAATATACTCACCGATCCTGTTTATTTGCAAAACAGTTTTTGGTACGATGCTAGACATGGTATCTAAAACAAAAAGAATCTGATATTTAGAATATAATAAGAATATTTTCACTGGGGTACATTAACTAATGTAGCTCTTCTTTTTGCTGTAATCCCTAAGGAAATTTGTCGCCAAGCTTTTCATCTTTTCCATGTTAAAGCTGCATTGTGGTTTACAAGCATCTGCACTACATAACCTATGCAAATTATACAGCTGCAAGTTTCTTTAGTTCACCCTTAACATATTATATGTATGTCATTCCATTTGGAATGAAAGTATCTAACAAGGATTCATTCATTCATTATCTGTTTACCCTCCTCTTATGCAGGACTTACACCTCCAGGACTTACAAGCGGATGGATCAGACAGAGCATCCAGGATGGGTGATCAGCCCAATGCCCGGTATGGGATGAAGGAAGTAGATGAAACGAAATGTTGGTGAAATGGATGAAAGGAAAGGTGATGATGGATGCAGTTGGTGGAATGAATGGCGGGGGAAACCGGAGAACCCGGAGAAAACCCGCCCGACGCCGCTTCGTCCACCACAAATCCCACATGCAGGTCCCTGGGATTGAATCCGGGCCGCCTCGGTGGGAGGCGAGCGGTCTAACCGCTCGGCCACGGCGCCGCCTATCTAACAAGGAACACGAGGAAAATGTTCCATTAAGGACCTTCGACTTGTTGACGGACTGTACCTAGACAACGACAGCCGTTGTCACAACAATATGAGTGGCACACGAAGGGACGTTGGGTGTTAGCTCATTTTTCATTTCACCCAATAATTTTTACATTACTATATGCATTGTTCTGAGCCGGGGCGCTGTGGGCTAGAGTGTGGAGCTCTGTTCCCTGCCACGGAATCGCTATGATTCGATCCCACCTATAGGGGTACGGAATTATAAGTCCCGTTATAGGGCCGGTATACACTCAGCATCGTGGGGAAAGTGAGGAGCTGGGATAGGCAGCGACCCCAGCCTAGACGTACAACATTCCGGCTGGCCACATCACCTTCCCGTATCGGTTCGATTATCGCCTGTGTACGTGGGTGTGAGACCGGCAGTCGGGTAAGCAGATGAAGGCTCTTCATGAGTGCAGCGTCACGGTATTATTATTATTATTATTATTATTATTATTATTATTACTAGATGTAAAATACCGCAGAGAAAAGCTAGCCAACATTTGAATGTAATGTAAAGAGGCAATATAAATAGAATGGAAGTGCAAATGGAACCACGACAGCTTATTTTGTATGTAATTGCAGACGTTATAGGAACACAAATCCTGTTACAGTAACTGTTTGAACATTTATTTTCTCCGGGATGAATTTCGATTATTCTATTTTTAAAGCTACAAAAGAACAATTCTAAAATGAGAGAGAAGGAGATAGAAGGAGAAAACGATAAAAGCGAATGCAGATGAGCATACGCTTTTCGACGTTTTGGAATTCCAAAATAGCACGTTCTAAATCCTTATCGCGAGTCTAATTAATCAATATGTTGCGTTATACGTCTAGATAGCGGCATCGAGGCAGAATGGGATAGCCATTAAAATTCGCTGATATGGACCCCTCGCACGCGCGAGCTAATCGTTACATCCACTTTTTCTCCTGCAGTGTAGCCATTGTTTGCTTTTTTCTTCTGTTTCCATAAACGGGAACATGGTTAGTTAAATTACTGTACCTGAATCAGTAGCTTAAATTATGCGCCATTGAAAAGCAGGGAGATCGAAAAGTAACACCTTACAACTTTAGCCTTCAACTATTAAATAACAAAGATAAAACAACACATTTTGAAGTTTCTCCACGTATTCACTGAATTTCAATTTTAAAATGACATCGGGTGACGACTCCCGATACAAGCCACAATGATTAATTATTGGCTAACGAAAACAAATTTGTGGCGAACGTCCATAAACCATAATCACACAGCGTGTGTGTGTGTTGCAGCGGGGGGAGGCTGGCGGAAGGAGCTGTGCAGTAAATAGCAGCACCAGGGTTGCCAAATTCGCGGTTATCCTGCCAGAACTAGATGTTTTGTCTGCTAGTGTTGCTTAGAAAGATATTTATCCCGCCTAGCAGGAATTCTAGCTACTTTAACATAAAGTATTACTAATAAAATCGTACAGTACCAATCACTGTAGTTGTAGTACATGATAATGATTATCACGAGCGGCTTCTGGAGTTAGCGCCGCTGTGCCGTGGCACTACTTGTACCAAAAGTGTACAGGAATTACGCATAAAGTGTTGTTTTCAAGTATGTATTCTCATTTGAACGGGCGCGTTAAGCGGCGGGCGCTCTGCCGGTAGTTTTCTAAAGCTTGGAGCCAATTCCAGATTGTCACCGTCTACGCTCATAAGCACAATGTATAAGGCTAGGGTATACGTTTCTACACGGTTCTTATAGGAGAGGTGGAGCCAAGATTGCTTGACAGAGATTACGGTAAGCATAGAACCTAGCGATAATGGGGAATACGTATTCCGTGGTCAACCTTCTGTTAATGCAGTGTTAGCATCTTGCTGCAAGTTAATGCTAATGCCTTTGGAAGCGTAAATTAAGGTTTAATTAAATCGAATGCAGAAATAATACACCAAAATATCTTTATAAGTGAAAACATATGGTTTTCAATATAATTATGTCGCTAGGTTTTAAAGCTTCAGTATTTGTATATTTCATAGCAACAGGATTTATGATTGAATATGTGGTACCTTAAACATCACGGAACAACCATGTGTTGAGCACCTGTTTTCAAAACAATTGTCAAGTATTTCTGTCTATGTTCGTGTAGTGTTCAATCCAAAGACGTAGTTCACCGTGAAGTTAGGTAACTAAAACAGTATAGAGTGTTTTCTTTAACTGAATATTCAGTTATGTGAGGAGGTTACAAAAATTAACAAAGTAAGTGAAATAGTAAAAACTCCATTTAGCTATAGGAGTCCCAGTGAAAAAATTCAGAAGAAAACATTAGATAGGCTATTCCCGAATCTGAATTTGCAGCAGCAAACAAAAACCCATGTCATAAATTCAATCCCGAAATTTATGAAAAGAACAAATGGATTTGTGGCTGTAAGGAAAATAGTGCTATTATATTTTAGTTTTCTTTAAGTTTTCTTAAGTGTTATTTGGCTGAGATGTCCATTGTATAAGACCGGCTAACTAATATTGGGCATATATAGTCTAAGATTAAAGTATTGATATGACACGATGCAGTGGACAGTGTTTACGGCACGGTGTGTACAACGCCGGGACAGCGTAACTTCTCAATCCGCAGGCTGACAATTATGCAGTCCCGGCGTTGTACAGACTATGCCGTAAACCTGTCCACTGCATCGCGTCGTATCAACTTCGGCTGAACTTGCACTCGTAGCGCAACAGTGTGCGCGTTGGCCTTCAGTGGTGAAGGTCCCAGGTTTAAATACTGCCACTTGAAGGTAGCTTTTATGTTTAATAAATTTAACGAGAACTGATAGCTTGGCATGGAAGTTTAGTTTCACTTAATTAGTTTAATTATGTGAATTTCATTAAAACACAAACTGTTACTTATTAGAATATGCAAATCCACTTTCTAGTGCATTCGGAAAGAAATCATGATTTGCTAGAACCTTATCGAAACATGAACAGAAATGAATAAAAAACCTAATTTATTCGCAAGCGTGATTTGAACATCCGGCCTATAGTATGGGTTTCCAGCATGTTAACCATTTGCGCTACTAGAGCACTTTATTGACGAGCATCACCGTAGTCCTAATCAGCGGTCTGATGAATGCGGTGTCAGCACTTGCATTTTGCATTGTCAGTAAAAGGAAGGGTTGTCTAGTTCACAGGATGAGAAGACTCGCGCTTATACAGTGACGCAGCGGGTATAGCTCAAGGTTATCGGAAGGTTGGCGCCGAGTAATCGGAGATAAACAACGGTAAGTAGCGCTCGCCAGGGCATTTTACTTTTTCATTTAAAGAAACTTTAAATTTATTGGATTAATAATAAGTTTTTTGAATTAACTGTTTATATCTATTAAATTGAGTAAACTTATTTTTACTTACTTAAACCTTTAAAAGAAACTTTTGAAATTATGGAATAATTTTATATCAAATATTTTTTATTGAAAATATATAATCAACATAAATATAATGTTTTGTTTAAACTATATAAATTAATAATTTCCCATTCAACAACATAAAGTGCGATCGCTATAATCAGAATCTTCTAGATGTTTCCTCTTCTCGAAAGCTCGGGAACCCTGTGGAAATTTCCATTGGCTATATAAGCGAGCATTCCCGCGAAGCAGTGAGTCAGTCAGTTGATGAACGAGTTAGCGGGTGCGTTTGCGGTGCAAAGTGCCTACGGCGTGCCTATTGCATCACGCCACTATGTTAAGAAGGTAAGTGATGTGACGGGGAAAATGAACTAGTTCAATTAGTGAAGTGACAATAAGAACCAAGTGAAGTCCCAGTGAAAGTTGAATCAGATCAAAATATGACACTGAGAGATGAGAGAAGTGACAGTTGAAAAACTGGACAAAGTCACAATATATACATAACACCATTTCAAAACAAGTACTTTAACTTTACCACAAAATGCATTAGGGCTTTAGTAACAAAAATATTAAATATGTGTAACAGTCTCGCACATTTCTCTAACCGTTAAACTTTGCTTTAATGACGATTCTATAGATTAATATATATATCCCAGTTTATGTTCCAATAATATATTAACGCATATTAGATGACACCACGATAATACAAATAGTTTTGCTGTTACACGAGAGGTTGAAACGAGCTTCAACTTTTTAAAAAGCATTATGATACAAATATTGACCAGAATATTACTAACTCTTTGCATGCGCTCATGAGAAATAAAGGAAAAACCCCTTCTCAATATGGAAGGAAATAACAGAGAATATTTCGATGGTTAATGTGGCACACATTGTTACTTTCTCTACTACGTATAGTAAGTAGGGGAAGTATTGCATTCCACCCAAAAATTCGATACCGAGATTTCACCGGAAATACATGTTTTGAGACACTCTGAATCCAAAAAAAGCATTTTTGGAAACATGTCCGTGTGTTTGTCTGTGTGTCTCTGTGAACAGCATAACTCAGAAACGAACAGTCGGATAAACACCAAACTTGGTATTTAGGTTCAGTATCTTCCAGAGATGCGACACGGAGGTTTTCAATAAAATCCCCGCCCGGACTACCCTTTACATGGAAAATTTTTCCAAAATTTTAATTTTCTCAAAAATGGCTATAACGATTTTGATTAAAATATCATATGTTTAAGATATTTTCATATCTCGAATTTTCTGGGAATGTCTCCAAAAGTGTTCTTTATTGTGAACGACTTTTGCATAATTGGTAAACCATAAGAGATAGACAAAGTTTTACTACACAAAAAATGTAGAGTGAACCATTTGTTGTTGAGTGAACCATTTTCGAGATATTGCTTGTTATTCCCTTAAATTTTCCAATACTTAAACGTTTTCTCAAATTCGTTATTCATTTTTTTTGTCCTGGTAACGCAAAGAGAATGGAATACTCCACATAGTAACCACCTCTTAAAATATTTGACTATGCTTAAAGCCTAGCAATTCCCCTTGCATCTACAAGAAAATTAGCAGTAAGATTAACATCTTGATATCTCGAAAAACATGAAGCATATGGAGAATAAACGTTTGTAAAAATAGTTTGTACAAGAGCAGAGAAAGTCATATGAGTGTAACACATTAAAGTTTTACTATAGTAAAGCAACTTAGTATAAACCCTTGGGAGGGAAACTCACCTGGTCATGTATTCCTCCTCTTTAACTATCTTGGGCATGCCTCCGAGTCGCTGCTAAAGCACCACACGCCATAGTTTCGCCTAGCCCATGTTTTATTTTATTCCGACAAAATTATTAATCACTTAATCACACTACTGTTGTAAGTACCCAACTGTAAAGGCAGGACTAAAGCCACAAGAGCAAAAATGCTAAGTTTTTACAGCACTATGACAGGCCAAGTGAAGAGCCAGGGGCAGCGAGTGTGAAAGCAAGAGTATTCGTATAACTAGCGATAACATTTCACATACATGTGGCATTTTAATGGGATATTTTCCTAAAGTTAATTCACACTTTTCAGGGTATTCATAGCCTTCACTACCTGCTCTTCAAAAAACAAAAAGGTTCCTCGCGATTGATTTTTAATACAAATTATTTAAATTGAAGCTTTACAAGGAAAACTAGTAGCTTTAACTTCTTTACAGGGAGACCAATCACACATGATCATTTTAATCTGTGCTCTTTAACATATCTCTTACAGAAATGGAATACTAATTATATTTTTTGAGTTATCGCGATGTAAACAAGGTCCTATTAAATTTTTCTTCACTATAAAATTGCTGTGTTCACACCAGTGACGTAGTACTTGTTTCCCACGTGTCAGCCCACTTTTTCTTTGAAGACACCTCATTGGATAACTCAATAGCTAAAGGCGAAAGACAGGTAGAGTGGGGGCGATTTATTCCTCCCGAATACTGACACAATCCGTAGACCGAGGGATTTTACTAAGTTGTTACACTATTAAAACATTTACTTATGTTTTTCGACATCCGTGTTATTCATGTAGGAAGCTTTTATCCGTCTATCCCGTTAATATAAAATATAATAAGGAAGGCTTCAAAGTGGGCTTCATAGGGTTGTTAAAAACTCGAGGCGTTCCTGCCAAGCAAGGAATTGAAGTTTTACAAGGGAGAAGCGAAAACTACGTGCTTCAATACCTAATTTCTATAATGTGTCAGTAAGGGTAAATCTGTATTCAAAACAAATATTTTCAGCTTGTAGCTCTGGGATCTGAACGTACTTCTGTATCATTGCTCCACACGTACCTTTATAAAGAAGTTAGCATAACATTCAGGTATTTTACCAAAAATAAATCTTCTAAGTGTATCTCAAAAGAAGAAATGAAGAAGTAATACATTCTGCAACTACGACACAAAATGTGAACATTTAAACTGTAGTTGTTTCTTTGGAAGAAACAGAAGATGGGTGTTAAGAATTATACTGAATTCTTTCATAAAAATAAGCATGTTGTTAGCATTAAATGATGAAATCAAATTTCTGCGGATGACGTTTAACAACTCTCCATCCGCTTCGAATGCTATTTTCCACAGGGTAGACAGCACAAGCTGTTATCAAGGATTCCTTCAGATCAGACTCTGCTAATGTCAACTGAGTATACGAGAGCAAGCTTAGCCCTGTTTCCTCTCGTTAACACTATCAGATTACTCATCTCACTTCGTTACTGCTTGAATTTTGGACTCCGTAAAGAACCAACTATTAAAATTAGGTTAAAAAGGCTTGCGCATTCTGTGTCTTGTAAAGTCTTATCGGCACGAGATTTTCTACCGTTACGGTGATAAAGTCTAATAAAAGATGAAGACACAGTCTCTAGAATGAGATGTGCTTTGGGAAACATAAATCCAAATTTGGGACATATTATTCCAAGCAGGCATACAGTTCACTGACCTGATTGGACATTGTGCCTGATATTAGTGCCAGTAATCCAAGTTTTATTTATTTTTACTCTATTTATTTTACGTCGCTTTAACTACATGTTCATATCGCGACGGAACTATTTGTGGATAACCCTTACATCGATATGTGGCAGACAGCCTTCTTGGTCTCATCCCTGTAACCACCCGCTTCGTTATGTCCACAGAGACCCTACTGCATAGCAACTGGATCTTCTGATTCGTGCCGTGCAGATGGCATTAGGGTGCCGTCCAGTCTACCTGCTGCTTCCATATAGAAAGATGGACAGTTAGCCTTCTAGATCTCATCCCTGTAACCATGCCATCTTGCTTCGTCACAGAGACCTTAGTGCATAGCAACTGGATCTTCTGCTTCCTGCTGTGCAGATGGCATTAGGGTGCCGTCCAGTCTATCTGTTTCCATTGTCTATGACGTCATAGCACATCACTCGTTTTTCTTTTTTATTGTTGTTTTAGACTTAAGGTGGAACTTTTGAGTAGTAGTATTAAATATCCAATCTGGTATTTACCTTAGCGGCTGAGGGAGACCACGAAAAAACCTCAGTCAGATTGGTCGGCCCACAGGATTTGAACCCGGGACCTCCCGAATGCGGACCACAAAAGTTACCGCCTGAGCCATCCCGCTCGGTTCCAAGATTCTCACCTGTAATATGCCAATTTCTAATTTTTGTGCTACTGCTGAATTAATCGACTTAAATTAAGTTACATATTATATTTATAGTGCTAGTATGAGCAAACTCAGTAAGCATACCCATGAACGAAATGTATTTTTGTTTGATAAAATTCGCTACTGAGAAGGGTGTCATGTATAGATTTTGGCAGTTCATGATATTCATTGTAGCGAAAGATTGTAAAATACCGGAATAAAGGACCGCTGTTGTTTTAATTAATGCTCTTTTACAGAAATCGTCTTTACATAAATCTTGCACTTATAGCATTAAGTTATTGCTAGGCAGTAGTATTCAATAGGGAAATGGATGCTGAAAATCGTGAATGTTTGCTTTCTCTACAAAGATTTCACTGAAAATACATATTTTGAGGCCCCTGAATACAAATAAAGCATTTTTAGAAAAACGTCCATCTGTGTGTGTGTGTGTGTGTGTGTGTGTGTGTGTGTGTCTGTGAACAGCATAACTCAAAAAACAAATTTTGTATTTAGGTTCAGTACTTTCCAAGCATGCGACACGAGGATTTTCAAGAAAATCCCTCCGCTCCAAACTACCCTTAATATGGAACATTTTTCGAAAATTTTGATTTGCCAAAAATGGCTCTAACGAGTTTGATTAAAATATGATATATAAGATGTTTAAAGACAAATGCAAGGTATATCTTGAATTTTCTGGGAATAGCCTGTGAAGTCCACTTCAGTTGGAAGAAATTTTGCATAATCTTGTACAACTGCTAAACGTTAAGCGATAAACGAAAACGTACTACACAATTTAGTTCATATAAGATATTTTGTGCCATAAAACATTTCTGAGATGTCCGTTACTTAAGGTGGAATTGTTCATTACTTGGTGATTCTTTAAAGTCCTTTCAGCATTCAGTTGTTTCTCGAGGTTCAATGGCAACAGTATGGAATTTAAGGTCGCGTCCAATTCTTAAACATTTCATATTACTGTTTCCTTTGAATCTGTAAATAAATGCGTAATGCAGCTATTTTTGCAAAGGTTTATTTGGACTAAAACGTATTAGATAGAAAAATAAGGTTTAGTAAAAATACTTTCTATACCCATTAATAAATGGAGGGTAGAGAAATTCATGTGAATGTATTACAACAGACCTCGTTTTAAAAGTTTATTTAATTTTGGCGTAAAAATATACCTTAAATCTTAAAGTTTAAAGGCGCTGAAATAATTACAATTGATTTTGCAGAAATTTCATATCCATGTACGTATGTGCAATATACATACTCTTCTACATTGAAACTTTAAAGTATCTACTTTTCTGAAATGTTAATTTCTTACGTTTTGGTTCACTTAAACCCTTTTTTGATAAACCCTGTGTACATGGCTTTAATCTTTCACACATATTGATCAAAATATATTTTTGTGTTGTAATTACGTATGCAGAAATGATTAAGAATCCTTTTTAGATTTAAATGTTTATTGTTTCCTTTTGATAACCTAATTGTAAACACAATTTATTTACAGAAAACAATGGTTATATTTGTTCAACATAATAATATAATATAACATAATATATATCCCAAAATCCCATCCAGTTCTTCCAAATAGTCAACCCAGCTCACACCAAAGAATGCGCAATTGGCGCTCTTGGCTCTATTGTCCGTCAAGTTCGCCGATTTGCACGTAATATCCGCGAAACTGAGTTCAGTTCCCTAATAATAACATAATTATGCAAATTATAACAGGAGGTGCTGTAAATATAGCTCTTCTGCATCGATACACTTTAGACATTGTTTTATTCAAATGCATTAATTAATCTTTTGAAGTTCATTCAATTTCTCATGCAATGTCGTATTAAATGTATGGATTTTGACTCCCACCTGAAAGTTGCTTTTCTCTTCAATAAGCACACACTCTGTTTAATCCTTCGATTTTAATCGAAAGCAGATGGCATAGGTACATATTGTGACAAATAAAAATATCGGTTAACTTGTAACAATCTTTATTTCTTAAGCGAAATATGTTACTAGCCTTGCTTTGCAGCTCTGATTTACAATTCCTTTATAACTCTCTCTCAACTAATCATATAACTTACGTTTATTTTCTAATGTCTTTTTAAGTCCCCTGTTACTAGGGAGACATGTTATTGTAGTATTCCAGAATTTACTACAATGGAGATTGCCAAACCTTCTCGAAGAGTAGCTAGGCAAAACCTTTTCCAATGCCTAACGAGTGTACCATATGGGTTTGCGTTCTCGAATTACCCGCACTCAAAGCTTTCATCGATAGCTTGGCCGACTGTATCACGCGGGTTTGGCCACAATGTTTGTTTACCTTGCATCTCTGTGTGAGGCAAGTACGCCTGGAATCCTTTTAAAATCATATAATAACTTGCTTAAAGAAATATTTCATACACAAAACATACAGTATGAAAACCATGGCAAAGCTTTAATAGTACAGTGCAATCCATATAAACCTGAACTATTTTAACGGGCCATAATTTCCCTCTGAAAGCTCGTAAATGAAATTATTTTAATGATCTAATTGACTGGGAAAATGAGTATTACCCGGGACATTTAGCAAGATATCTCGCGGTGAAGGCGCTGTTATCTGTTTACACCGTCCGACTGGCCTGCAGATGGGAGGAGAGGTGAACAGTATGTCATAAAAGTATGTACACCATTGAAGGCAGAAAATATGCTATGCTAAGGAGCAGAACAAAACTGACTTACTTAATTCTGATGTGTAGATTCCGATTGCTGCATATCCGTCTCACTGACTGTATCTGCAGAACTGCCATTACCATCTCCGGAATCTACAAAACCGACCAAACTATTTGTTTTCTCTTCATCACTGCTATCCAAATCCACATTGATTACTATTCTGTCTATTCCTTCTTCTATTCCTTCTTCCATCAAAGCATCTCGATACCAGTATTCTTGTTCAATGGACTTCACTTTGATGCACGCGTTTTTCCAATGCTCTTCAGTGATATCATTTAAACACTGTCTAGTTAGTCCTTTAAGTGCGTTTAAAGTAATGGAAGACACATTTTTTCTGCTATTTTTTGCTTCATTATATTCCATACCAGTTCAATACGGTTTAGATCACAGTGATAAGGCGGCAATCTGAGGGCTTCAAATCCATGGTCTTTCAAATGTTTAATTGCGGTATACACTGGAGGTAGTTTGTTTGCTTTGACAATTTCTAACATCTCCCTCTTCGTTAAATATTCTTCGAAGTCCAAACCACTATCCTTCAGCTATTGAACAATCTGTTTTTTCCGAGATACCATCGTCGGAGTTTTGTTTTCCTGCACGGCGTGGTAAGGCGCATTATCGAGTACAACAATGCTACTGGGCGGGAGGTTTGGTATAAGCCTTTCACTAAGCCATTTTTCGTAGTTTGTCTTGTTCATCTCACTATGGTATTCTTCTGTTGCAGACTTAGAGTCGTAGATTAATTCTGCTCCTTTGATGAAACCCATCTCACCGCCAGTATGCACCACTATTGCTCTTTGCCCAGCAGATTTATTCACCAAAACTCCAGGAATATCGTCATGTTGCCAGCACTTCTTCACAGTGTAGTGGTGTGCACCCAAGTTTTGTCGGTATAAACTATCGGTTTCCTGGGATCCTTTTCATTACTTCTTAGAGATCGCAAATAGGAGGCTCTGCGAGCAACTATATCCTGGCGTTCCACTAAAATCTTCCGCATATTCTTGCATTTTTTAAAAGTAAATCCCATTTCGTGTAATATTCGCCAGAATGTTTTCTGCCCACCACCGAAATTGATTTTCCCCTTTACTGCATAGAACAACTTCTTCACTGTTGGAATTTCTTTACTCACCTCATAACATTCCAAAAATGTTCTGCGAACAACGCACTTATCAAAAACGTCCATTTGAAACTTCTTTTTCCGACTCCGTTGTTTTCCTGGAGTAGTAACTCGTGTACTTGAAATGATAGCTTTTTCAAATTCTTTAGCGATCCTTTTTACTGTCGCTTCACTTTTTACTACTGCTGTAGCCGTTCTAGCTACTGCCTTTTGCAAAGGAAGAACTAGACCGTTTTGTTTTTCCTCCGTGCAGAACTTGGAAACTTTGTGAATAATGTTTCTACTTTGGGAGTTTACAACTCTCCGCGGTGACTTTGTTGGGGTTTCCATGTTTAAAACTTAGTTGAGATACCCACTTTGTGATACATACCACACTGCACTACGGTACTCACGCGTCTCACCGCAGTTAACAACTAGACTAACAACTTAATACACAGCCTATAGCCATCGACACAACACGTGTAGTTCCCACTTTTGCCACGCATAAACAAAGCTCAAGCTATTTGTCCCGGGTAATACCACTGCCATTTGTTGACTATTTTGTTGGTTTCGATGGAAATTACGGGTATTGTTGACAGTTTTTAGTTTGCAGTCGTAATAGAAACATGCAATACTCACTTCGAGACGTGTATTTATTGTGAAAACGTATTGGAAGACAAATTCATTGATAAAAACACAACGGGAACTTCGAAGAGAATTCAATATGCGCGGTGTTCCAACAAAGGCAACATTTTATCGCTATTAAGAAAGCTGGAGACAACTGGTGCACTAGTCAGTGAGAGTGGAAAACGTAGACCACAATTGAATGCAGAGTCTGTTGATAACGTTCAAAGACGCTTAGTGAACTCTCCAAAGAAATCATTGCATCGATTGTGCCATGCAAGACGCTATTCATATGGCACATGTCAAAGAGCTGCGAAGAAATCGGGATTCGACTATACACAGTGCATATGGTGCAGCAATTGAAAGAAGAGGATCATGAAAAACGAATGCGTTATTGTCAATGGTTTCAGGGTTTTCTTATCCACGTCCAGACATTCTCTTATAACATGGTTTACAGATGAGACATCGTTTCAACTGTCAGCCTACATCAACACACGAAACAGTAGATACTGGTCTGCTGTAAACCACCATACCATTCACGAAACACCACTGTATGATGAAAACGGAGAATGGTGCGCGGTGTCAGCTTCCAGGATTGTTGGGTCCATTTTCTTTGATGCGACTGTAGACAATGCAGTTTGTAGGGGCAACATAACGAATGCAATAGCTCCAGCTACGACCGTATCTTTACCATGGATGTATTTTGGAAATAGTTAGTGGTTCGGATACAACGTAACAGATCGAATAACACCAAATATAGTCAGACAGCAGTGTAATGGGAGAAAATGTCACAATTGGTTTTTGGTAAATTCCAATATACCGTTTTCTGTAGGGTAAACAGCTTAATGGCAGTTCCCAAGTATTCAAAATGGCCAACATTACACTAAACTGCAATACTGCCAACCTACAACGCAATTTACTAATTTCAAGCCAGTGACTAACCTCTAGGGAAACAGGACTTGATTTTTAAAGCCCGTGTTGATATTAAAGGGCATAATGCTATGATTCATAAATCCATTTATGTTGCATGAGCAACATTCATACTGAAACTATTAAATAATTAAAAGGGATACACCTTGTTTGATTAAGGGAAGAATATTTTGTATTTGAATTCACAAATAAATTAAATCCTTACAAAAGGCTTTTACTCCACTTCTGCACCGAAAGAAAAAAAAACGCCCAAAAATTATAAATCTGAATGTGATAGATTAGATTAGATTGCATTCTGTGAGTTCACCAGCAGCCAGAAAGACTTGTGAACATAGAACATGTCAAGGAAATGTACAAAAATTACGTATAAACATAAATATTACATAGACTATAGAACATTTGAAATAAAATAGAGACATACTATATACAAAATGAAACAAGTCAGATGTAATTTTGTACAAAATCGAATACCTTCCTACAGTTATAAGGCTAACATTATATTTATAGACAAGAACAGTTATTTTAACTTTCACTAGCTTGTAGCTTTTGTTCGTCTCATTATTTTGTTCTATTTGATTTGCAATGTATAGCATTTATTGTCAGTTCTTAATATACATTTAAATATCTTCATCAATTCTAGAGCAGGCATCAAATGTAACTGGCAGCTGTCATTAATATTTACTAATACTACTTACAGAGCTATATATGTATTATCATCAGGATAATTTGCTATTCAGATAATCTTGTACAGAATAATATACTTTTGAGCATAGGTATTCTTTAACAGTAGTTTTAAAGACATTAAAGTTGTAAGCTTTTCCCTTAAGATCATTAGGGAGAGTATTAAATATTTTTATTGTCTCATAATATACACCTTTCTGGAAGCAAGAAAGCTTTGCACTGGGATGATGGTTGTTACTCTTTTGTCTAGTGAATTTTTTCTCCTGAATTTCTATGTTTGTAATAAATGTGGTTCGATTGCATATAAAGAATTTTAAGATTGAAAATATGTACATGCAAGGTAGGGTTAATATCTTCAGTATTCTAAAAAGATATTTGCAATAGTGTCTGCTATGGGTGCTGGAAATGATTCTTATAACCCACTTTTGCATGATGAATATTCTATTACTATCTACCGAGTTTCCCCAAAATAATATTCCATATTCAATGATAGAGTTAAAATATGCATAGTATACTAATTTAAGTGTATCTATAGAACTGACATTTACCAGAACTGAGTTTGGGTAAGATATACGTAATGTGAACTTTCCCATCTAAATATATATCTACTTGGAGGCCCAGAAATTTAATGTTTTCCATTTGTTCTAGTAACATGTTATTAATTCCAATTTCTATTGGAGTGTGTCATGCTCGATGGGTTATAAATTTAACGACTTTTGTTTTGTCTAGATTTAGAGATAATTTGTTAGCTTTAAACCAGTGTGACATACAGTTCAAAACATAATTCAATTTAATTAAACTCTCATTAGAGTTTTTACTAGTCACCAGAACACTCATGTCATCAGAAAATAGAATGATACTTGTAATATCCTTTATATAAAATGATAGGTCATTTATATAGATAAAAATAGTAAAGGTCCTAGGACTGAACCTTGAGGCACTCTATGTGTTACTGTTTTCCATTTTGATGTATGTTTTCCAAATCCAATATCATTGCCTACTTCAACACTTTCAACGAACCAACTTAGAGTTTCATTTTCTACTCCATATAATTTCAATTTTTCTATCAGAATATCATGATTAACACAGTCAAATCCTTGGATATGGATGAAATAGGCAGCCTAAACATTGTTGTTCCTGGTAGAGATGAAGTAAGCACTAATAACACGTGGAACACCTAAGTAGGACAGAGACTACTAAAAGGAATCTGTCAGCAGTAGGTCAGAGTAAAGTGATGCAAAGGTCATGAAAACAGCACTATTACAAACATAATGGCCACTGCAAAGATAGGCAACAAGAAGAAGAAACAAAGTGGAAGATCTATCTAAAAGCACAGTACACAGTGCACACTGCATGCGGAGAGGAAATTCAAACCAAAATGTTTGAAGTGCGTGCCAAGGTATTCCAGCAGATATTTTAGTTGCGTGCCATCACGTTCGCGGCCATAAAAAGTAAATAGAGCAACATACAGACATTTTCATTTTTATTTTTAGTCATAAAGGTGTCAAAACGTCAGATATAATCTTCATGAATAATTATTATGATTATCTTTTTTCCGTGTGGAGTCACACTTCATACTGATAACGTCTGTCTTTATATAATTACTTTTTATTTCCCTCGTCTGCTATGCTATCGTTTCATTGCTAACAGTACTTTCTATTTTTTGAGTTTTTTCTTCAGAACGCACCTTTTCTATGTGTTTGCGCTTATCTACCGCTAATAATTAGTAAATAATACATTTTAAAGCACAGAGCAATTGTGCAAATGAGAATTAAACGACTCACGTATGATGTGTGAGTAGTGAAGAAAGAAAGAAAAAAAGAACGCAACATTCTGAAATCGGAAAATTAAGGATCATCTTTAGCAAATAGGAAAAACTGTATCCAAACTGTTGGTCATGAGTTTTAAGTTCTCGAGTACAGATGGTACGTGAGCTATATTCTTTACAAAACAATTTTACGCGGTACGTAAACATTTTTATAAACCAGACAAATTATCGTAAAATCTTTAATGTGATACAGTACAAAAATAATACAGAAGTTCAATTTCAATCCTATGACAATTACAGAGGTCAATTCAAATACATTTGATCACACATCAATGGGAAAGTTTTTTCGTTTGTTATTGTTGTTGAATTCAGGATTCTATTTGTTAAATTGCTGAAGTTTGTGCCAGATTCAGAAGTAAACCAGAACATATATAAGTGACTAATTAATGGAATTTACTTACAACGCTGGAAGGGAGAAATGAGTGAATACAGGTGGACGCGATAAGTAGTTCCACTACGCCAGAAGCCACTACTTCAAGCATCACTGTACAAGAAAGCAACAAAAGGTTCCGTTTTTAAGCAATACATAAGTACAATGCTCAAGTACAATATTTCATATGGTTTCACCATATTGGAGATGGAGAAGAAAGCATTCCAATATCGCAGTATGTGATCGTCAAGAAACACTTTGAAAACATTCAGTGAAACCTTAGCCTTTGAAACGTCATTCTAATGCCAAACATGGTGATTTGAAACACAAACGTTGCAAAATTTTCAGAGAAAACTATTAGATTGGTAACCAGGGTAAAAAAACCCTCATTTCCATGATATAACAGGAAAACTCTGGAGACATCTTATGAAGTCAGTTTAAGAGTAGCTAAGACTGGAAAACCTCGCACAATCGGAGGGTCATTGATACTACCAGCAGCTGTAGATATGATAAAATAATGTGGTGGGAAAAGACAGCAAAACAAATTGAAGTGATTGCATTATCCAATAACGCCATATCCTGCAGAGGTTTAGATTTAACCTCAAATATTAAGCGGCAATTAATTTAAAAAATTCGCATTAATCAAGCAAATGACCCATCTTCGTACTACATAATATTTATATATGGGGATCAACGAAAGAAAATTCTTCAAACATACCCAAATAAAACATCAAAATTAGACCAATTTATGGAAATTAATGCTATAGAATGAGATAAATGTGTTGTGTTTATTCTGATGGATCATATGTAATGTCTGGAAAACCCAGTTTTCTGCAGTAATCCAGCGTTACTGCAAAGATTTAAAGAAGTAGCCCCTAAAAGCGAAATACCTACATTGTATCACTCATTGTGAATAAAATTTGTCAAATGTATTAAATCTTGAGCTATGAGTTGGCAATTATGTGCCAATTTGTGTAATAAAGTGGGTGCTGAACAAGAGCTTTTACTTCGCACCGGAGTTAGGTGATTGTCGAAAGGAATATGTTAAGCGTCTGTTTTTACTTTGTTCAGAAGTCCAGATTTTTCTCTCCAGCTCTTCCTCAGACTTCAATTACTTCACTGATGAGCTGTAGCTTGCCCGGTTGGTTTACTTGGCAGATGCATCTTACTGCCCCAAACAGCTAAACAGGAGTTTGTAGTTTGCACTAACTTCCATATTCTTGGTACGACATAAAGTTACGGATCTTAAGAAAAACATATGATGTGATACATTCACATGACTTTCTTTATCCTCTATGGTAGCTACATTACACTTTTCGTTATAGATACAAAGGGAACAGTGCTACTCAAGTGTTGAACTGAATGCTATACGCCGGCCTTAAAATTCCATACTTTTTCCATGCAGTCGCGAGAAACAACTGAATATTGACAGGACATTAAGAAAATGATCAAAAATTAAAATCCGAACCTCTAATAATGGATATATTGGAAATGGCTTATGCCAAAAAAGCTTATTTCAAATAAATTGTGTCTTAAAGAGATCAACATTTCATGTATACTTTGTTTTCGTCTGTCGCTTATCGTTTATCAATTATACAAGATTATACAAAATTCATTACGAATTTCATATGTTATTCCCAGAAAATACAAGATATACGGTTTGTCATCTAAATATATCACATATGTGATATCTTATCGAAATGCTGTTTTAGAAAATAAAATATTTCGAAAAAATTCCATGTAAAGGGCAGTTTGGAGTGGGGAATTGTCATGAAAACCTTCGTGTTACATCGTTGAAGGGTATTGAACCTAAATACCAAATTTGGTATATATTCGACTTTTCCTATGTTGTTCACACACACAGACACTCACACTCACGGAGATTTTTCTAAAAATTATTTATTTGGATTCAGGGGGCCACAAAACTTGTATTTCCGGTGAAATCTCGGTATCGAATTTTTGGGTGGAATGCAGTACCTCCTATACTTATTATGTACGTGGTAGAGAAAGTAACTGGACTTCAGTATAACATCTTCCTTTCCATTGTTGGATTCTTTCTTAAGTGAAAATGAAACTTATTTTCGTTTTGAGAAGCACCTAAGGAGTGTCATCAGATCTGAATGTGTACTTCCCTACAAATTTAATGCAGAATTTTGGATTAGAGACCCATTTTCTATTGCTGAAACCTTACTAGAAACTTGAACTCTTTCTGAAAAACACGAACTAATCGAGCTATCATGTGATTTAAGTCTCAGGTAAATGATCAAGAGGATGGATTTAACAGAATTGGCGGGCAAGAAAAAACCGAATATCCAATGACCTCAGAAAAAGCTGTACAATTTTTTTTATTTGTTTGTGCTCTCACCTTTGTGAATGTGGATTTTCTTCTCAAATTGATAGTAGTAGTGGTATTTATTAAGTATTTAGTATTACATTAATTGCATAACACAGTCACATGGGTCATAAGACCGTACATGCTCTCAGAAAAATACCTGGTCTGTATACGTGACTTGCAGTATCAACCAGAAAACAATTAATTTTTTTTATAATCACCGCACTATATACATACATATAAAATTTAAAAAAAAACACTCTGAATCACACACTCAAACACACACACACACACACACACACACACAGTCGCGCACAAGTACTCAATCACCACATATGTTTAAAGAAAAATTACATAAACACCTTATCTCTTAGTACACGTACTTCCATTAAGTATGTGCCCAAGCTTGGCCAGTTTTGGCTGTTTAGAATCAAGTCCCAGCATGCTGCCTCCGTCTGTTGGAAGCCAAAAATACTTCCGGTAATAGTTTTTTCCTAATACCCTCCGTCTGCACGCATGCTGCCAAAATATGCGTCCAGTCTTCTTGTTCCCCGCATAATGGGCAAATCCTCCTGCCATCGTCATCAACAATCTTGCGAGCTTTCCACCCTCCCAACCTAAGCCATGCTATTCCAGTCCTCTGTTTTATACCTAATTCCAAAATATATGTTTCCTTAACCCACCTACTTTTTATTTCATTTTTTAGCTCCAATGTTGATCTTTGTCTACATTCAGATTCTATTTTCTGCCTGTTTATATCGCATAGTCGTCTTTTGACCTTTCTCACGGCACTATGTGTATTTTCATTACCCCTTTGCCAGATATCATTTAAGCCAATTTTTGATAATTTGCGTTGCAATCCCGCCGCCCACCATTTTGGATGCTCTATGTTGTTCATTTGATGACGATAACATATTGCTCTCAGAGTTGTTTGATCACCTTTAATTATTCGCAGCCAGTACCTAACTACGTTTAGTTTAGCAAATACAGCATCTTCCCAGCATCCTACCTCCCGAAGAACTCCGTAGTTTGAAGTACCCCTCCCCAACTCTAGAATGCACTTCCAGAAACTGCATTGTATTTTATTTACATTATCCACCCTCTCCCATCCCCACACTTCACTGCCGTATAGTAATGAGGACCTAACCATTGCTTCATACATGGTCTGTAATGTTTTTACTGACATATCTGGTACCCGTGTCAATATCCTTAATACTTCAGAAAGTTGTCCAATCCCTTTGTGTTTTATAAACTCCATGTTCTTGTTCCATTTTCCGCCCATATCAAACCTTACTCCTAAGTAATCGAAGTGTTTAACATCTTGAATTTCTTCCTCCCCATAGGTCCACTTTTCATGTTGGCCGTACACATATCAATTTTTAAAGGTGACTGATTTAGTTTTAAGACTATTTACCTCCATACCCCATTGCCTACAGTATTGTCGAAGAGCGTTTAAACCAGACTGCAAACCTTTTATCGTTTAAGAAAGAATTACAATGTCATCCGCGTATAAAAGAATTGGTATTTTTTGGTCTGCGATTGTCGGTGCATCTATGTCTTCCTCCGTCATCACGCTAACAACATCATCAATAAACAAATTAAAAAGTAACGGAGATAGTATACAACCCTATTTAACCCCCCTCTGCGCTATGTTACATCATGATGTATTGTGCTGATCGGTCTTGATAACAAACTTAACTTCTTTATACATTACCCTAAGTGCTCTAATCATTTTCCCCGAAAGTCCTTTACGTGTTAATTTCTCCCAGAGAGCACTGCGTTCTACAGTATCAAATGCCATTTTAAAATCTACAAATACAGTATATACCTTACCACCTTTATTTCTCAAATTGTCATCAATTATTGTTTTCAGAACAAAGACATTGTCAATAGTCGAGAAACCTTCCCTAAATCCTGCCTGAAATTTAGAAATCCTATGATGTGTCTTAGCCCAACACTTAATTCTTTCATATAAGATTCTACTGTAAATTTTTCCAAATATAGAGAGCAGCGAGATACCCCTGTAATTTCCTGGAATGCTGTAACTCCCTTTGCCCTTGTAAAGAGGTTGGATAATGGCGGTTTTCCATGCTTCCGGATATTCTCCGCCTTCAAATATTTTATTGAAGCTTTTACTATAGAAATCTACCATTTTATTAACTTCTAGCGAGATCTTGAAAAACTCAGCTGACAAGCCCTCTATACCAGCTGCCTTCCCGTTTTTTAAACATTTTATTGCACAAACAACCTCTGCTGTGCTAATTTCATAATCAAGCATTTGCACAATTGGAGCCCCAGTCATCCCTTCAGCGGCCAATGTATTTAATTGTATCCTAAATTCCCCTCCTTCATAGACTGTTTTAAAGTGCTTTATCCATTCTCCAGCAGGGATAGTTGCCTGAATGGACCTTCGCCTTCGAATCTGTCTAATAACTTTCCACATGTCACCAATTTCCCCATTTTCGACTACTTCACGTACCTCTTCTACCTTTGCGGCCTGCCAAGCTATTTTGCTCTGCTTTAGGACTTCCCTATATGACTTTCTTAGATTTGCAAAAGAAATTCTACGTTCTTCACCCCCCTCTCTTCTGTATTTGACAAGTGCAGATTCCGCTGCTTTCTTCGCTGTTTTACACTGATCGGTATACCAACTATTTGATGTTAAGCTGTTTGATGCATTACCCCTTCCTGTTAGCATGTGCGCACTTGCTTTCTGTATAATATTAGTTATATTCTGTATACTTTCAATTCCTTTGTGTTGATTTACGGATAGAGCGTAAAATAGCATAAGCAAATAAAAAATATCATTCAGGTTGAATATGGACTGGAGTAACTAGAGGATTGGCTGGAATAAAGTTATCAGGGTCTCCTAGAATATAGGGTTCTTTGAGAGATAAGAGGGAAAGTAATGTTAATAATATAATAAATCCTAAAATATCAAAAGATATAATTTCGCTTTCTAAAGTGTTAATAAAACTCTCCTTTCCTGCCTCCCTCCATCTATATTTAAACAATGGCGTCAATGTTTCGCATACGCTTTCATCCCTAGCATAAGAAACTAGCCGAGATACTTTTAGAGTCATTATCAGTGGAAAATGATGAGAGTCAATGCTGTTTTCAACCTTAAAATTTTGAATTAACGGCAATACGTCCTGTGAACATAGAATGTAGTCAATGACACTACTCTCATTCGTATGCACAAATGTTACTTCCCCAGACATGTCTGAACCGTATTTTCCGTTCATTATTTCTAACTCGTAGGCGTCACAAAAGAACAATAACTCTTTTCCTCTTGCATTCAGGATTGAGTCCTTGCTGTTTCTGCCGGGTTTTCTGTTATCTAAGTCCCCTTTTTTAATTGTCATATTTTCTTGCCCTATCCTAGCATTCAGATCACCCATTATTATTAGCTTTACATCCTGATATTCGTCCCTGATTTCTACAATTGTTTCCCCTAAATCTGTAAAGAATTCTGGCTCAGCATACTGGGACGTAACCGGCTGGCGATATACAGTTATAACAACAATATTAATATCAGCTATATTACAATATATACAGGTTGCTCCCCTGAGATGACTATGTATTTCCTTAACAGACTGTACATAATTACTCTTAAAGAAAGTAGCAACGCCCCCAGGATATCTCCCCCTTCTACCTCTCACTTTTGAACCACTAAAGACACCTTGGAATTCACTTATGTCCACAGTTTCATTCTCAAATTGATATAAAAAATCTGATGTGTTACACTCACATGACTTTCTCTACTCTTATACAAACTATTTTTACAAACACTTATTCTCCATATGCTTCATGTTAATCGAGATATCGAGATGTCAATCTTATTGGTAATTTTCTTGTAGATGCAAGGGGAATATGGTAGGTTTTAAGCGATAGTCAAATATTTTAAGCGCTGGTTGCTATGTGGCACATTCCATTCTCTGTGCATGTCCAGGACATAAAAAAAAAATAACGAATTTGAGAAAAAGTATAAGTATTGGAAAATTTAAGGGAATAACAAGCAATATCTCGAAAACCGTTCACTCAACAAAACAAATGTATTTGACATAAATTGTGTATTTTAGTGCGATCTACATTTTTTGTGTAGTAACATTTTGTCTATCTCTTATGGTTTACCAGTTATGCAAAAGTCATTCACAATGAATTGAATAATAATAGATTGAAGAGTTTTTGTCCAATAAATATTTAATTCTTCATAATCTATGCAAGAGATAACTAAATAAATATTTATAAATGTAAAGACACTTTTTAGACCCTTGTACCACAAAAATCACGCATTTCTCTTAATATTAGCTTACTGACACATTTAATATCCTCCATTTAATTCCAGTGCGTCACTGGAAAAGTTTGAAAACCCCTGCTCTAGAATGTACTTATCCCAAAATGTATGGTATCATTCATCATTGTTTGCTAGATTAGTATGTAACAGGGCCGTGTATTTGCGCAATAGCTCTCCATATTAATTCTGGATAAATCGAAGACAAAAATGTTAAAGAATTTATCCTCTAAGTGCAACAGTTCTTGTGTTGTAGGGATAAATTGTTAACCAATCAGAAAGCGCGAATTCAATCGCATACTGGCACAAAGCACTTCCTGGATTGTTGTTAACCTAAGCACATCTAGCCAGCTAAAGTCAACTTACTGCCCTGTCACGCAGTTTCTCGGGATTGCGGAATGGCCGACTGCATGGTAAAGTTGCAAGTTAACTTTCAAGTTGTTGGCCACGCTTGGTTGTAAACAGTAGCAAACTGGGATCTTCTTAAGACCAGCGGTGGAATTAGCTCCCTCTGATTAGTTATTGTTTTAGTTTAGTTTTTGTGACAGCTGTTACAGTGATAAAAGTTTCTTCTGCAATTTGTCCACAGAATACACAGCTGGAGAGTTAGTGCGGGGATTTGTGGACTTTCTCAAAGTATCATGATTCTCAATGAACCAGAAGATTACAAGCCGTATATAGAAACAGTTTAAGGAGGCTACTATGCCTGGTGCATTAAATTTAAAGATAATTATATTGTCAGTGTTGACTGTTATCGTTAATATTAATTGTTTAGTTTTGGCAAAAGGGTTTATGTAACAAAAGTTGGAAGGAATTGTAACGACTAATCAGCGTTTGCTTAACGCTCCGTTTCTTCTTCTGAAGTCGTCACTTTGTTTTAAAGAGATGAAATAAACAAGAACCGATTATCGTTTCGTTCGTTTTCCAAGTGTAAGAGGGATAATTTCGTACAATAGTGGCTTTATTTTGTACATAAAGGAATTCTTTAAGTCCAAAAGGATTTCTTCTTAAAAGAAAGCATTTAATTGATAACAAAGAACAAACAAATGATTTGGGAGGTATTGCCACTTCCAAAAAAGTAAGGTTCAGTTCTCAGACGCGTCTACGTGTAAAGTAGAACAAGAACGAAGTAAAGGTGCTTTGGTTAGACTCCCTTCGCGGTTTCATCTCTGAGAGGCAGTCTCTCTAATTCTCACTAATATTTTACGTGCTGCTAGGTGGTGCAATGCAAATTGCCTATTACTGGGACTATATGAAGAAAGGCGTTTTTGTAACACCAAAGACACATAATAGTACAATATCTCAATCCATATATTATAGAACTTGTTGGGAAATTTGTCCTGTAAAAAGCGGATTTCAGAAAATACGATTTTGTAAGTTTAATGCAAGAAGTGTAACAGATTAATGGGTGTTTCTAACTTTAGGCTTGGAGATAACAGTTTATTGAAATCTACATCTGAATTTTATATATGAAATGAAGTTAATTTGCTACACAGCTTACGTGATCAGCGTGAAATTGAATGCTTTCCATCTGAAGCAAAAATTCAGTTTTATTTATGGACGCTCCCATTCTATATTGGGCGTGAAAGACCGGTAATTTTGCTCAGAGGCCTCTTTATCAGGCTTGAGGTTCTTTTACGTGCCGTAAATCTACGACATGGGACCACCGGCTTTACTTCCCTTCCGAAGGAAGCCATGCTAAGTGTATCTAAGCCCGAAAAAATCTATCGCCCTCTGCCGGGTTTGAACCCGCGACCTTGGGAACTAGAGGCTGTGCCATCTGAAGCATATGATCGGTCGCTAAGAATTTACATATTATGGACACCTAGGTTATGAAGTCCATATGATATAAGGTATTTAAATATTGGTGTATTATTCTAGGAATAGAAACAATATCTTTTGCCAGGGATACTTAAATATTTATTTAGGACAATTTAGGGAATGCTCGAATGGCAATTCCTGAAGGATAAAGTGAGGAATCCGTCGTTAAGTCAATTGAAACCAGTGAACTAGAGTAACTTTGACCAAAGTTAAAACGTATACAGTAGATCTAGGGTTTAATGGATCCTTTGATAACGTTTGATGCAACTTGTTTATTGTGAGGAAAACAAAATGTTGGCGTGAAAAGTGTTCAGACCTTGATAGAAATAATTCCTTCTCAGCAGCAAACACATCTTTCATTGTTTAGTGCTTTCTTCCATTAATCAACTTGTGTCAAGTAATAAAACTTTCTTGTTGTCTAATTATTTGGAATCCTTGAATTTATTTTACATTTAAAATCCATTTTCGCAACACCTTCATAAATGAATAAAGAAAACATGTCCAAATATGCACAACTTTTCTTTTGTCAACTGATGAATGTATGTGCTATTCATATTCTGTAATGCTTACCATTACAATATTATAATTACATATTCAATAGTCTGAAACTGTAAAACCTTCACACAAATGTTACTTTAATTGTGCTAAATTATGTGAACATTCAGATCCCTTTCCAAATTTACGCTCAAAGAAAAAGTAACAAATATATTTGCAAATATGCATTTTTTACGCACTTCTAATCCATCACTACAAGTTAGATTACCTGACTGTGTTGCTGAATGAATAAGTTCTACCTTCCAACCTCCTGTCCTTCACTAGTGTGGTTCAGAATCCATTTTCTTTTCTTCAACACTAAACATTAACACTTTGCTTAAGAAACAATGGGAGTTAGTAAAACGCATCAAGACACGATATTTTTACACTCTATGGTCAATGGATTTCTTATAGGTATATGGAAATTCTATGTATTGATATAAACCTTTTTCATAATTTGATCTGTCTGTCTCACCTACACGCTAATAAGCACTCATGGAGAGCATAGAAAAGGGAAAGGTTCGATTCCCAAATGAGGACGCGCTTTTCATCTTGAATTTAAGACTGGGTTATATGATGTCCATTTCCATACTGCGGAAGGCAATAGCATATCACCTCAGTGCCATTGTCTACAACGCCCTTGGGTGAGTAATTTTCAAGTACGGCCTAGAAAAACGGTGACGGAGCTGTCTTAAAAAAATACCTATTGTAGCGGGGTTTAAAAACCAAAAGGTGTAATGATCGGTTTTTGGTGTTGGGATGGTAATTCGGGAGAATTGATGTTGCTGCCGGCTACTGAGGTAGAGTAATATGGGTTCTGGAAACTCTTACCCCAGGGAGTGTGGATGGGAGGTGAATGAAGCTCACTGTTCTTCTCTCTTATCACTTCACTATCCTGAGCATAAATTTAATTCATAATGTTGATTTTTGAATAAGAATCAGGAATATTATATGATGCAAATCATACGGCAAACAGAAAATAAAAATATTATTCTCTTCCCTATTATTATGAATTAAAAGAGACATCAAACAGTATGATATGTGGACGATCATGCACCTAACTATGAGTATTAACAACGCAACTTTGTGCAGAGTTGTTGCTCAATTGTTAGTATTAGTAATGATCCCAAAACAAGGAACAAAGTCAAAAAGCAATCTTTCAAAACGTAGAGTCCGCTGGTGGACAAATCGGAGCTTGGTGTGAAAGCGTATGACAACTCCCACTTAGGCCATCAGTCATGTTGCGTCAAAGCGCGTCTATCACCGCCATAAAAAGAGTAGCAGTAGGTATAACAAATTGCAGTTTGCCATTTGGATAATTTTTAAAACAGTATTCTGTCTTTTTTTGGACAAAGTGCTACACTGATTATTGAAATGGAAACATTTTGCAGTATAGCAACAATGACTTGAAGTTGGTGTTTTAAATTCACGTCTTCAAGATTTCATTAATGCACCTCTGTGGTGTGGGGGGTAGCGTGTCTGTCTCATATTCAAGAGGTCCCGATTTCGAATCTAGGTTGGGGCGAGTTACCTAGATAAGGTTTTCTTTGGGGTTTTCATTCATCCTCTAGGAACTACGGACTCATTTGAGAAGCATTTCACAATTTTATTCATTCACTATCCGAGATGAGGCACGCGGTCAAAGAACGTTAATTAATCATCAAAATAAGCAAGAAGTGTGACATCCTGATGTCGAATTGGTCCTATACTGAAGGCCAATAAAAATAAATATTTCACTCATGGTTGAGAATACTTTACTTTTAAATCTCACTGTTAAAAATGCAGAATAAGGCACATTTTGCATTCATTTGGGGTAGATAGTGTAATAAAGAGCCGCATTGGACAGCAAATGAATAATAGAAGAATGCCTGTGCGAATAAAGTATAAAATATTAATGTGTTGCATTTACCTGACTTTCTCTGCCTGCTCTTCTACAGAACATTCTTATAAAAGCTTATTCGTCTTGTTAATCGAGATAATCGTTTCATCACACATTTTGTAGAGAATATAAGAGGCGTACAGGAGGTTGAAGCGAATGTCAAATGTTTAAAATATGTGATCGCTTTGAAATTCTACATGACCACGAAAAAAAAGGCGAATAGCGACTTACCACTTGAAAATTCAAACTAACCACAAATAATATCTCGGAAATTAATTCCACAAATATTTGACCAAAATAATGTCTTTGAGTGAAATATATATATATATCTTTTTTGCAGTAATATTTTGTGTAATCTCTTATGGTTTACGTTATACAAATTTATGCAAAATGAAGAGGGCTTCACGGAAAGTTTGCAGAGAACACAAGGCACACTTTTTATTTGTCATGAAAATATCTGAAACATATGGTATATTAATAAATATCGTTAGTCATTTTTGAGAAAATCAAAAGTAAAGAGATTTTCCATATAAAGGGCAGTTTGTGGTGGAGAGATTTTGTTCAAGTCTTTGTGCCGCATTCTTAGGTGATGCTGAATTAATTTTCGTTTCCGAGTTAGTGTTCACAGATACTAGTGGTACATATGCCGTGCGGAGATTCGAAGTTCGAGTCTAGGTGGAGACTGGGACGGATAGCTTCCTCTCTCGTTTCTCCCTTCTGCGCCGCCTGTAAATCTCTATGAGATGAGCCGGGATCTCTCCTCGGGGTGCAGGATTCGGAGTCAGATAAACGAATTCGGACACTATTGCCTTCACACTGCTGCTTTCATTATTCACCTTGCCCTGTTTACCTCTGCCGAAACCTCACATGCAACACACAAGTCTTCATTTCCCTATCAAGTTTATCTTGTATCCTCTCGTGACCTATAGATGCTTGAACTCCTCCTTATTTGATTCAGTAATATTAAAAGTGGATACCACTGTATTCCCTTATTTGCCTAGATCAGCTTAAACGTCTAGGTGTCTTCCTGTCGACAGTAATTTGTTAAGTTTCTCCACGACATACAAGATGGACGTCCATACGCGTTGATGGATTGCATGAATCTCTCTAGATCTTTGAATCTATCAACGTCTCTTTATTATTCTTTCTTCCAACTAGTGTTCACGCGGTACATTGGTTCAATGGCTCTACGGGTATGCTTTCAACTTTCTAAAAGTCCAACGGCTTAGTCTTTCTGGATGATCCAGAAAGTTCTCGCATAAATAAATTTAACATATTTTACTATGGATATATGTATTGTTAAAAACAAGAGTCTGAAGCTGCACACAGAATAACCTTATATCCTGAAGACAAATTTATATATTTATATAATTCCTCTATCTACGTTACATGTACTTTGCCTAAGGAATGATATGAAATTAAGCAATAAGGGTTTAGTTATGCATTTACAACATGCGCAAACAGCATTCTAATGTTTAGCCGTGGTAGTAACCTCTCGTGATAGAAAAATAACAACAATCGTAGAATTTCAAGCATGTCAGTATGAAGTAGTTGGAAAAGTGTATAACATAACAAGAAATGTTTAGAAAACGATAATGCTACAATTTTTAATTCAAATTATATTATGCAATTTTTTATTTGTATGCTACGACGTATTTAGCAAATATTTACGAATATATGCACTCAAGAATGCAACCAGCACAGCATGTTTAAAGAAATTAACAAAATCATATTTCCCAGAGGAAGGAATAGTCCAGGCCATACTTTGTGATAATGCATCTGTGTTTACCAGTTCAAAATTTATGAATGGAATTAAAGATTTGGGAGTTAAACAGCATTTCTCATCAAGATACAGACCTAATGCCAATCCAGTAGAAAGAGAAATAAAAGAAATTTCAAATTATATACGTGTAGTGTGTAATTACAAGCAGAGCAGTTGGTACTCATACATCAATATTATTCAAAATCTACTAAATCAATCTATCAATACAGTAACAGGATTTAAACCAATAAAACTTCATCATGGAAAATTATACAATACTTTGAGCTATAATGTACCAGAAGTTATTGAAGACCAATCAGTTAAATTGCCAGAAACAGTGGAAATTTTTAAATTAGCATTTTTAAAAATACAAGCAAAGGCCCTGAAGAGAAAACAAAAACAGGAAGAAAGAAAAAGAAGGGTTTTGAAAGTAAAGATAGGAGATCAAGTGTTACTGAAGAACAAGATGTTGTCAAATAAACTTCGTAAAGAATATTGGAGATTGTTTCTGAGCTATCATGGTCCTTATGAAATAATAAATATATTTGGAACAGACACATATTAACTTAGGAACAATAAAACAAATAAAGTAATTGGAAGATCCCACAAACAAATGTTAAAGCCGTATAAATGTAAACAGTCTATGGCACAAGAAGAAAAAGAAAATGAAAATAAAGTATCTGGAACATAAAAGGGGAAAGCAATGTAATTTAAAAAAAAGTAGTATAATAATATGTTTACTAAATGTAACAAATTGTCAATATAACAAACGAGAGTTTGGATAAAAAGATTTAATAGAAGAAAATCCATTGCTAGTAAGAAAAACATAAGAAATCTGAATAGCAACTACATTTATACTGTATAAGATATAGATTGTTAGAAATTGTAAGAAATATAAAATTAGTTGGAAAGACAGGGTAATAAGTGTTAATTTGCCTAATTAAGTATTAAATGTCTAGCACATAGGATATTTAATAGTGGCTGTGTTAATGAATAAATGACCTTACACCAGATTATTGACCTCAAAGTGTCAAACAAGTGGAAGAAGAAAATAAATTATTCTGCTATACACGAGTTAAACAGTGAGTGTTAAACAAAAGTGACAGTGAAAAATAACAAGTGCTATAACATAAAAGGTTATGCTTCTTTCTTTCAGGAGACTTTCAGAAAAGATTTAAAAATTTAAAAAAAATAAAAGGAACAAAACAAAAACAATTTTTTTAAATATTTAAAAAAGGGGGCAATTTGAGGCAGTATTTTTTTAACACTTAAATGATTTCAGTCAAATTATATAATATAAAATTCAATAACAGCCCGCCTTAAAGCAATATGTGTATAATATAACATGTAAAATGTATGTAACATTCATTGTATTCATGTTTATATTAATATGTACATATTCAATAACACTATGTGAATGTAGCATGTAATTTAATAATGTAGGAGCTGTGAGAATAATAGGTTAAAAGTTGCTAACAATGAGGTAACAATGGGGTAACCTTGAGGCAATAATGAGTAAGAAAGTTTAATAATGCTTCTTGTAATTATTGAAGCAACAATAATGTAAATTTTGGATAGTTTATAAATAGCCAATCAACAACTAGAAGAAAAGCTTAAGTTAAATAAAAGTGTTCTATTGGAGTAGGATTAGCCAATCAGAAACTGAAATAGGGCAGATTGTACAAATTCAGATATGAGTTGCTAGTAGACAGCGTTACTAACCGGACGCGAGATACGTCCTCGAGAAGTTTAATACGTATTTAGTGTGAGATGAAAATAGTTTACGTATTAAACAGTGCAAGTAATTAATTAATAATCTCACAGCTCTCTATATCAGTGAAGTGTTATTTAAATCGTGTCAAGCATTAATAAAAGGAGTGAAGTAAATTATAATCTGAGTAAGCCTACATTCTTAGCGCACTACTCCCTGCATAGAAATCCATGTCTCTAACAATAATACTGACGCAGCCGAGTCAAACATAAATATATAATATTTAAATAAACAGTAAAAATACAAAGTTAATATTTGTAAACTTGGGGCGAAGGCTACCGGAAACTTTTTACCATACGTGCGGTTACAACTACTTCAAGTTCGGCTCCCCAACGAAATATAATACAACACCAATCACCTCGTGATAGAAAAAATAACAAGAATCGTAGACTTTCAAGCATGTCAGTCAGGAAAGTGTATAACATAACATGAAATATTTAGAAAAGGATAATGCTACAATTTTTAATTCAAATTATATTATGTTTTAATGAGGTCTACATTTTAATTGTAATGAGTCTGTTATGATTTCAAAGTTAACACAAAATTATTAAAATTTATCAGTATGAAGAGAACTCCAAAGGTATTTCTAGAATATTCAAGATTTAATTTTTCACCTGAATATATCAAATATATTATATTTGAATCAAAATCTTAAGTCGTTTTTGAGAGAATGAAAGATAACGAACGTATAACGGTAGTTAACTTTTTGAGAATCTTCGCCTTGTGTCTGATTGACTAAACTATTGACTTCTTAAGTATCTGATTTTCACTTCTGATTTATGCTGTTCACAAAAACACAGAAGGATTGACTGACCGATAAGTCGTACCGGGGGATAGATACGATTCATTTTCTAAAAATCAAATCAAATCTTAGAATTAGTATATACTCTTTATCAAACTCTCTCTTTGACAGCCTTGCCGTTTGAAATCTTTCGTCTTATCTGTTTTGTGTAAAGAATCTGAATTAAACTCTATTCGTTACTTACAGGGAAAATTAACGTTAATCGGTGCTGAAGAAATAAAGTTAACATTTGTTTCTTGTATTCACCAAAGTATTCTGAAATGTGGGTTTACAATAAGACTTTCATCGTTCCTTTACCTAAAGTAGATAAATAGTAGTATTGTATTCCAACCAACAATTCGATGTTGATATTGAACCGGAAAAACAAATTTTGAGACCTCCTGAATCCAAAAAAAGTGAAACAAAAACAGTCCTTGTGTGTGTTTGCCTGTGAACAGTATAACTACTCTAAAACGAAAAGTTCAATAAATACCAAAGTTTGCATTTAAATTCAGTATCTTCAAAAGATGCGACACGAAGATTTTTCAGAAATCCCCCGCATTTCCGATATTTTTTTATTTTCTCAAAAATGACTCTAAAGATTTTCATTAAAATAGAATTCATCTAAGATATTAACATGACAAATATTGAAAAAGATGGTCAAGGCCTCTAAGACATGGACTCATGAACAGGAAGTCCGTTGTTCAAATCCCGCCCGGACCGTCCTCCTTGACGGTATTTAGGCATTTTTCAGGTTTTCCTCAATCTTCATAGCTGGTAAGCGCCAAGGAGATACTCTAAATTTAGACCTGAAACGTTTCCTTCCAAAATTTCGTTTCTCAATTATCCCACTTCATGTATCATATTTGCCCATCTCCTGGTGCCGTATTTATTGAAAAGGAATGTTAACCATTACCTTAAAAAATACATGATAAACAAAATGTATATCTTCAATTTTCTGGAAATAGCCTGTTAAGTCATTATCATTCGGAAGGAATTCTGTATAACTTTATATAAGTTATCATACACAAGATGTGCACAAAAAGTGTAGCATTCTTTAAAACACAGTTTATTCAAAATAACTTTTGTGAGTTAGCCATTTTCGAAATATCCGTTATTATTGGTTTAAATTTTTTAATACTTTTTTTCTTAAAGTGTTGTCGCTGTTCGACTGCTTCTCGTAATGTCATGACTATGTAACTTTAAGACAAGTACACAGCAACCCGCTTTTAAACATCTAACTATCGAATGAACCTCTTGAACCTAAAAGGTTTATTTGGATTAACATAAAGTGGAGAGAGAAATAAACTTTCGTAAGATAGTTTGTAGAAGCTGTATAACAATAATCATGATGGTAGCGAAAGTTATGTAAATGTAACACATTAGAAATTTTTCTTAACCTTTGTGATCGGTACGCCAAGGACATCATGATTCAGAGCTCCATAACTGCCAGTTATGGCCAGAAATTCTAACTGTTCTCTGAGTAACTTGCCAATTTTATGTTACATAACTCGTATTTCACACGAAATATTGTCTGGGGACGACGAGCATCATAGTAGTACTTTTGGCAAAATTAGGCCTAGTTATTAGCATTCGGATACCAAAAACGAAACTGTGTCATAATTCAGCCACTGAGACATGTCATTGTAAACCCCGTGTGGGATATAAACCGTAGCTCTTAGTTTGCAGATATTCAATTAAGCTGTGAGAGAGTCCAGTTTAGATTTATGGCCCATTATCATAATTACAATGAGGTAGCCACAATGAACTGTACAACGCTGAAGGGTCAATTGATTAGCGGCATGCCAGAAATCTCTAGATCGCTATGTTGGTTTGTGTTGCGATGGCTTCAAATTTCAATTATTCAGGCTTTAGGCATCTGCTATAATGCCCTGCATCTTTGTTTGCATACCAAAAATGATAACAAAATCCTTTCGAAGATAAATTCTGGCATTGCCATGCGCTGAAAGTATTGGTTAAACATCTATTTTTGTTGAGAGATTATAATTGATTTACTTTGCTTCTATCAAAAGCGCCGTATAATAGACATTGTAAAGTTCTTTATTTGTGGAATTAATTGTTCTTTCACACAAGCCGTGTGTTGGACAGGGCTGGAAAGGTAGAATCAGATGACTGAAAAATTCAATGCCATAGCCGGGATTTGAACCACGGATCTCCCGGTCTCCGTCCGGTTGCTCTAACCACTGAGCTACCATGGCAACATGCCGGCACGCCATTAAATTCTCCAGCTGACTCGTATTTTTCCCGATAAACCACAAGGAGATCTCAAATTGTATTGAGATGTCATACCCCAATGGCGACTTACATTCATTGTAAGTACTTAAGTCCCGGGCTTTTAGTTTCAACCACTAGTTTAGTTTCAATGGAATTAATTGTTCTACGAGTCAGCTGGAGAATTTAATGACGTGCTGGCATGTCGTCATGGTAGCTCAGTGGTCAGAGCAACCGGACGGAGACCGGGAGATCCGTGGTTCAAATCCCGGCTATGGCATTGAATTTTTCAGTCATCTGATTCTACCTTTTCTTTATTTGTGCTGCACAAGGAATACAGAACAGATGTTAACGACAGCAAAATATGAGAAATTTGTTATACGGACTGTTCTCCAACAGCATTTGTGAACTACTTCACTGAGGTTCCTTGCTCTTCATCACCTGTTCATTAATCCATCATAAACTTGTTTTCCCAGGCCAATGGAAAGCATTTTGTGAATTACAACCACGAAACATTTGTTATGTTTCAATCAAAATTTTTTGTAGAAAGCTTCGCTAATTTTTCATATTTAATATTTCACGGTCATAAAAATTAATTTATCAAAGCATGGGAATATATTACTATAATGATAAAAAATAATAAAATAAAATAGTAATAATAAGTTTCGTGTAATTTAGCTTTTGTGTAGCTAGATAATCTATCATGCATTAAATAGCATTAAAATAACTGCATAGATTTGGAATCAACGTTATTTATAATAGCATTATACTTAAGAGCTGCAGCTTGCAAACGAATAGCACATACAAGCGATTTCATCAATGCTTTGAGAACAAGGCAAAGTTCTCAAAGGCAATGAATATCCTAGAGTACACACCTACATTTACTTGGAGAATTGCATACAGTATTGAGTGAATTAAATGCAATGTAACATTTTTTGATACTGCAAATAACTACTGAAAGACTACGAAGTATTCTTGGCTATTGTAGCAGACGCATATGCCAGGCATTGAAGAAAACTAAACATATGCAAAAAAGTTGTAAACAGATGTTACTTTGAAATAATCCTCTGGTGATAGCTGAAAAGGTGCCGCATATTTCCCTTAAAGCAATGAAGCGGCACATCACAATTTATCAGACATGATTTCTTGCAAAACTACCATGAATCTATTGTGCTTTGGCGCGGTTTAGTAACGCTGGTTTTTTGTAATAAAAATGGGTTTGTTGCTTTTATCATTCCCTTAGCAGTCAACTCATCTTGGATTGACATTCCGAAAGTGAGACAAACATTTTGACTCATTTGGATCAATTTTCATTACTTGTAGCCCTTTAGGATCAAAAAGAGAACTCTTTTAGACCACTAAAAGCAGACTATTTGGACCAAAGAAGATCACATCTCTCCCTATTTTAATTTTACATAAGCTTAGCACTGTTCAAGGTTGTCTTGGTTAATACGTTGTGATAAACATTATAAGTCTTAACGGCTAATCTGCTCTTAATTCTCTTTGTTGAAAATGGTTATAAAAGCAATAGGAAAGTGATTAAAATACCTTAAGTGGATGTGATCTCTTCAGCAGCTGGTGCACACCTTCCCGCCCCTTTTAGGTG
This sequence comes from Deroplatys truncata, assembly GCA_030765065.1. Taxonomy (NCBI): domain Eukaryota; kingdom Metazoa; phylum Arthropoda; class Insecta; order Mantodea; family Mantidae; genus Deroplatys; species Deroplatys truncata. The sequence goes on from CM060981.1 coordinate 250,258,080, forward strand.
CTTTACTTTTATAGGCAAATCGCATTATGAACACAACAAAGGTAGCCATTTTTTCGCTAAATCACATGCAAAGTGGGAACATAAGCGAAATCCGCTAAATATGGGATGTGCTGTTGTTTCTGCGAACGTGAATCATTCGAGTTTTAGACGCGCAGATCCCTCGGCTACGCCCTGTCGTCGCTTCGCAGCTACACTCCTCTCCTTTTAAAAAACATCCCTCGACTACGCTTTGAGGCTAAGGGCCTCAATCTCTCGGCTACACCTTGAGGCTGAGTATCTTACCGACTTTGGCGTTATTACATATTCGTCTGTTGGACATATAACACATCACCAAGGAAGAGAACTAAGAGCAGATTAACCGTCTTAACAATTATCCGAAGCGAAATAAAGTCTCAAAAATGACTTATTTAGTCATGCCAATTCAGTCATTGCCATGCAGGAGTTCTTTTTCTTTCGCATATTTTATTCAGTATTAGCAACCGGATGTTTTAAAATAGTTTTGTACCATTTTCCAGATTATTTGCAGATTCTGTTGCCAAGGTTATTGGTTTATTATCGGATACTCATGTTTTTACAAACCACATTTTTTTCGAATCTAAATGATAATAGTTATGCGAGATAACCAGTTTTTAAGCACACTCCTGTTCAGATTTTTATTTAGTATTTCTAAAGGCTTAAGCCTACACGTGGTTTCACACCACTATTGTGTATTTTTTGCTTGAATCACATACATTCTGCAATTCTAATTTCTTAAATGAGGGAGACCATGTAAACTTGCGACCTGCGCATTAAAATTAAGGAAAAACACACAGGTATACAAACTGACAAATGCCTCCCTACAGTAGCGTTAACACGAGTTACAAGCCAGGAATTGAACCTTAGAAAAGTTACAATGTAATCACTGTTTTATTTCGGTATTACATTCATGAAGATGATTAAGGACACGTGGTGATGAAGTGTAAAGATAAGAGATACTTTAAATTAATCTTCAAAAGAGAGAAATAATTATATTTTTCTTCGCTTAGATCTTCAAAGAGTACGCATCCAGAAAAAGGTTTCTAGGACTAACTAAACTTAGAAGTTTCTATTGCTAAACACTATTTTTCTGGTTTTGTTTTGGTAAACTATATCATTCCTACATTTATATTCCTGTACAGTGTCTGAGCTACAACGAGAGGTGATTCATACTGAACTTCTGTGACTTCAGTAAGGGAATTGTGCCTCGGGGGGTCCACATCGCCTGCTTCAGTGCTGTTGGTTGTCAGAAAAGCTGAGTAGAGAAAGGCCATATCGTAAAAAATATAACTGGTCCAAATGTGTAGGCATTCGTGGTCCAAAAGTACTGTTGAATGATTTCAAATGTTAAGAACCTGATTGTGGAAGCGCAGCGTTGTGTGTTAACATTTTAAATGTATCGTACTATATCCCATTTTTATGCGTTTTATGGAATTAGGCAGATAATATTTCGTATGCTCTCCCCTCTTCAGTTTAAGTCTATAATAATAAATATAACAATAATAATACATATTGTTGGGGTTGCTGCCTGACTCGCCAACTGATCCAGTGACTCAAAGATAGAGATGGCTTAAAATTAAATTTATTATTATAAACAATGAAGAGTAGTAGATGCAGGCTTTCACTCCTCATTCACTACTAGGTTAAGGATCCGGGACAACTTAAGGCTGAAGTGAAGTTTACTGCGCAATTAGTAGAGTGAAGTGGAGTGAGGTGGCGCATTTGAGTGTTGTTTACCTGTGTGGCCGTGTACAAGCGGTATAATACACTACAGTCTCTCATTACGATGTGTGTGCTCTACTTCATTGTTTACAGTAGAAAATAAGCAGCACATTGACTTCTTTGTTTACATCAACAGTACTGTGCTTACGGAACTCTATAGCAAGGTTGCACATACAGTGGTTGCTAAATTGTCCCGGATCCTTAGCCTGTTCACTAATGTCAAGCAGTTCCTCCATAGTTTAGAGACGCTGCGCTACGGATATGGGTTGTTCTCAGCGTTTTAGCTGTCGTGTGTAGTCGTGGTAGACGTGTAGCAAATACCTGTAAACAGTGCATTCTTTTATCAAAATGGGGTATATATTTTCTATGACAACGTTTATTTCTCAAGTTACTTCAAGTTAAGGCATGTGTTTAAATGTGAGGCAGTATTTTTAACACTTAAATGATTTCAGTATAATTATATAATATAAAATATAATAACAGCCGCTTTAAAGAAATATGTGTATAAATAACATACAAAATGTATGTAATGGTCATTGTATTAGGTTTATATTACTATGTACATGTATAATAATGTTATGTGAATGTATTAGGTAATTTAACAATATAGGAGCTGTGATAATAGAAGCCGAAAGTTGCTAAACAATGAGGTAACAATGAGGTAACCTTGAGACAGTAATGAATTGGAGAGTTTAATAATACTACTAGTAATTCTTGGAAACAATAATGTAATATTTAAAAGAGTTTATAAATAGCCAATCAACAACCAGAAAAGCTGAAAGTTAAATAAAAGTATTTTATTGGAGTAAAATTAGCCAATCAGAGACGTGAAATAGAAAAAAATGTACAAATTTAAGCGGTAAACGCCAGTCGCTAGAAGGCAACGTATCTGAGCAGTTCATTCGCTCGGTACGTATTCAGTGTGAGACATATAAAATTCATTACGGCGAGAATATTATAAAGTTTACGTGTTAAAAGTGGAAGTAATTAATAAATATCTCACAGCTCTCTATATCAGTGAAGTGTTATTTAATCGTATGAAGGATTAATAAAAGGAGTGATGTAAAAATTATAATTTATATTATATATATTATATATATAATAGCTGAAAAGAAGAAACATTAAAAATACAAAGTTAATTCCTAAATGCTTGGGCTAAAGCCACCGGAAAGTGAACGTTGGGGCAAAGGCCACCGGAAACTGTGTACCGTACGTGGTTGCAACTACTTCAAGTTTGGCTCCCCAACAGTGGAACTACAATACAACCTTCAAATGTTAATAATCATTAAAGTACTTTTAGTATCTACTTAATGAACATAAATTAATGTATGTTTGCCTATACTGAACTACATGTATTTGTGTAAAATTGGGAAACATTATGTCTGTCTAGTGCGAACATTAGTATTCATGTCTTACATTCAGTTCCAATATAACAAACAGGTTTTGAGTAACTTTAAGTAATATTCACATTATGATATTGACCATTATGTTATATTCATAAGAGTCTCGTTAAAAATGGTGTTTATAAGCTGACCACCAGTTTTGTTAAAGGAAGTATAATTAAGAAGTTTCGAAAGAAAACATAGTTTGTGCTCTTGAGGGCGCAAGTATTTATGAATAACATTAACTAGAGGTTCATTTTGTGCGGGTTTATTTTGCTTGTAGTGGAAGAACTTCAATTTTACTTTGAGTTCTGCACACACACACACCTAATTCTAAATAGTCATTCTTGTAGTTCAGGAGACCACCAAAATGTATTTCCAGTAAAATTTCGATAGTAATTTTTTTTCCATAACTAGAGTAGTTGAATTAAAGTGTTATCCTTTCCAGGGAAGCGGTGGAAGCAACAATTTAGTTGGTTTCAGATAAGGTTAATTCACATATAAAAGACTAAATGAGGCTGGAATAATATTTCGCTCTTAGTGGCATACTCAGGTGCTGTAAATTTGTATTATTATTCTTGTTTTCGTTCTTTAACCTACAGAACTGCTCATAAAGCGATAATATTTTAAATCGGTTTTCTCAATTCCAGAATATTTTTGCTGAGCACGAGTATCTACAATCATAATAGTAACGAAAAATTAATACAACTTCAAATTTAAATGGAAATGGTCGTCAGAAACTCGAAATCGGCTTATGAGGCTTTGATATGTAATACTTAAAAAACCGGGAATAAGTTAGATATTTCGAATTTTTTGTTTATATCCCATGGTCGCATACCGTTTGGGAAAAGTAGACGATGTCATAAATCATATTCTGAATGGAATCTAGGGTATATTATCTACCCAAATTCATATAATTGCGTTAAGAGCTAGTATATATGCATGTACAGCACAAAGAATGTGTTGCATTCCTTAATTTCTTGTTAATCGAGACAAACTTTCATTACACGTTTTATATTTCGTTGTAGGTATAATAAGGCTAAAACGATAGCAAGATTTTTTAAAAAGCAGGTCGCTATGTGATGGCTTTAAAATTCCATGCTCTTTGCATGATCACAAGGAAAAACGAATAACGATTTACTACTTGAGAAAACGTGTAAGTATTTGAAAGTATTTTAACGTTATATACATTATTTGAGTAGTAATATTTTGTCCATCTCTTATGATTTACCAATTATGCAAGTGTCATTCGGAATGAAGAGAAATTCACAGGCTACTCCCAGAAAATTGAAGATATACGTTTAATTTGTTATGTAAATATCTTAAATATCTGAAATTGAAAAAAGAAACACCATAAGACTTTTTGAGAAAATTTAAAAATAATTTAAAAATATATTAGTTGCTCTACTACATATAGCAAGTAGGGGAAGTATTGTATTCCACCCAAAAATTCGATACAGAGATTTTACCGGAAATACATGTTTTGAGACCCCTGAATACAAAAAGAAGCATTTTTGGAAACATGTCCTTGTGTGTGTCTGTGAACAGCATAACTCAGAAACGAACAGTCGGATAAACACAAAACTTGGTATTGAAGGTTCAATATCTTCACGAAGGTTTTCAAGAAAATCCCCCACCCCAGATTACCCTTTACATGGAACATTTTTAGAAAATTTTAATTTTCTCAAAAATGGCTCAAACGATTTTGATTACAATATTATATGTTTAAGGTATTTTAATGACAAATGAAATGTATATCTCGAATTTTCTGGGAATGTCTCCAAAAGTATTCTTCATTGTGAACGACTTTTGCATAACTGGTAAACATAAGAGATATACAAAATTTTACTACACAAAAAATGTAGATCGCGTTAAAATACACAATTTATGTCATATACATTTTGTTTGTTGAGTGAACCCTTTTCGAGATATTGCTTGTTATTCCAATACTTATACTTTTTCTCAAATTCGTCATTCATTATTTTGTCTGGTAATGCAAAGAGAATGGAGTACTCCACATAGCAACCCTCTCTTAAAATATTTGACTATCGTTTAAAGCCTACCAATTCCCCTTGCCTCTACAAGAAAATTAGCAATAAGACTAATATCTCGATATCTCGATTAACATGGAGCATATGGAGAATAAACGTTTGTAAAAATATTTTGTACAAGAGTAGAGAAAGTCATGTGAGTGTAACATATCAGATTTTTTTGTTTTGAAAGGTAGCCTGTTTCACTGTTAGTATGACGTTATTCGTCAAAAATAGAAAATAGTTTACGTTTTATTATAAGTATGAACGTGTTCTTTACCATTAATGTTATTTATACTCAGAATCCGTTACCCGAACTCTAAAGAGGGATAGAAGAAAGTGGTGGTTGATCGATAGGAACTCACCTATCGCCAGGGCTTTAGGGTTCCCCGCAAAGGAGCACTTGCAGCCACTTGCAGATCGCTCGCTCATTTGCCAGCGGACAGCGCTAAGTTGAACACGATGTTAATGGGAACGAGGTGAGGATGAAAATAACGGGGCAACTGGTGGAAAGAGTGGCAAGGTAAACTGAAGTATCCGCAGGACGAGGGCGCCTCAAAAGCTAAAAATCCCGCTTATAACCACTGAACATGAACTTTGTTGGTAGGACATCGATCATTGATTCACCAATTTTAAAGAGCAACTGAAGTACTTATCATATTACACCTCCAGTGCAAAACCAGCATAACTCAAAAAAGTGATTTTGAGAGAATGGCGTTCGAAAATTTGACTAAACGCTTGGATAAATTTAGTTGATTAGCTTTACACATTTCGTCTAGAATACCGAGCTTCATGCCAGTATAGCCGTGTTCACAGGACTGTGAAAATGAAATTGAGTTTTGTCGCGGTATCGTTTGTGTTATCTTATTTGCTGAGCGCCTGTTGTTGTTTTACTATTTTGAATTTTGGGTTCTTTGTCCTCCGGCTAGCTATTATTACTCAGTCGAGCAAATCTCTTGAACAGGGTGTGTAAACAGAAAGGAGTTGTTACTAAAGATAACACTGATAAAAGAATTTGTTTTTACACTTTTATTGCCGTCACACGTTATTAATTTCACATATTTACTCTTGATACACGCCCGACTGAAACTGTTATATTTTCGAATGTAACTATAATCACTTATTTGCCGCGCATTATTAATTCGCATATTTCACATTTTGTAACTAACTTTACGAGAGATTCTGTAGAATTGCGTAACGTGTACTTCGTGAATGCTTCTGTTGAACTGCGCGACGTGTAACTCGTGAATGATTCTATTGAACTGCGCGATACCAGGAGCCAGGAGCCAGGAGCAAGAACAGGTCGCCCGAGTTTACTCGGCGGAAGGTTGATTGCCACGGTACCTATCCGTTTAATTACGGATTTACCCGTGCGATAATATAGATTTAGTCTAATAGCAAGCGTTTTGTGAATGTTTACATGATGATGGCGGTTGCTGGCCCCTTGTGTTGCTGTTGACTCCGGTCGGTGATACTGCCTGAGCGGACAAGCGACCAGGCGGTGACCGAGCTCGATGCTGCTTAACTTGGCCGGTCGCCGTTCGCTGGACCGTCAAGTAAGCAGTGCCATCTAGCGGGGGCCGGTAGGAATAGGTATTTTGGTGTGAGGGTACCAAGGAAAGCAGTTGAGTGGTACGTCTGAGTGGTCACCCAACCAGCCGTGACCCGTCTCAATGCTGCTTAACTTAGGGTGTGTGTGGTAGACAGGATGAAGTGACAGTTATCACCAGGAGCCAGGAGCAAGAACAGGTCGCCCGAGTTTACTCGGGCGGAAGGTTAATCGCCACGGTACCTATCCGTTTAGTTACGGATTTACCCGTCCGGTGATAAAGATTGGTCAAATAGCAAGCGTTTTTGTCGATGTCTACATGATGATGGCGGTTGCTGGCCCCTTGTGTTGCTATTGGCTTGGGTCGGTGATACCGCCTGGGCGGACAAGCGACCAGACGGTGACCGAGCTCGATGCTGCTTAACTTGGCGGCCGCTTGCTGGACCGTCAGTTAAGCAGTGCCATCTAGCGGGGGACGATGGGAATGGGTATTTTGGTGTGAGGGTACCAAGGAAAGCAGTTGAGTGGTGCGGCTGAGTGGTCACCCAACCAGCCGTGGCCCGTCTCAATGCTGCTTAACTTGGGGTGCGTGCAGTAGATAGGATGAAGTGGCAGTTATGGGCCAAGGGCATCCTTGGGGAGGCGGTAGCTTCTTCGTCGCCTCGGTTGGCGTTGGTCATATTGGCCAAGCACATTAACCAGTCTGTTGGGATGAGGTGCAAGCTTTGTGTAAATTGTACGAGCTATTTCTCGTACAACATCCACAATGTAAGGGAGTCCTGATTGGGAGTGAAGGATGTGTGACGGGAATCTGCGATCTGTGCCGTAGATCATCCTTAGTGCCCTGTTCTGCACGGTCTGTAGTCTGCGCATAGTGGACGGAGCCACCGAGCCCCAGACCTCGCAGCCGTACAGAATTAGTGGCGGGATGATCGCCCGATACAGACACAGTTTAAGGTGGATAGGCATTGTTGAGTGGAAGACGGGGTACAACTGCCGAAGGGCGGCGTGACCTAGGCTGGCCTTAGCCTTGACATGAGGAGTGAATGTGAGGCCGCGGTCGAGCAGAACCCCTAGGTATTTGGCGGATCGGACCCAAGGGATCCTTCTCCGCCTCAACCGCAGGGATCTCTCGGGCCGCCAGCCATGAACCTTAGCGAGCAGGAGAGCTGAGCTCTTCTGCGGGCTAATGGCCATTCTCCACTTTTCACTCCATCTGCCGATGGGCTGGAGCTGTCTCTGTAGTGGAGGGAAGCAGTAACGGACATTCTTGTTCTGTGCCAATATGAGGACGTCGTCGGCATATTGGCACGTAACAGTGCTGGGTTCCATGGGGGAAGTCAGACATGTAGGCAGCGAAGAGTAACGGCGACAGTACACTGCCTTCCGGAACCCCGGCCGCTATGGGTCTGACTGAGGATAGCCGCCCCTCCGCCCGCACCCTGAAAGTGCGATCCCGTAGGAAGCTGCCAATCAGGGTGAGGTAGGGGCGAGGGATGTTTGCTTCCTTGAGCTTGTACAATAGCCCCTGGTGCCACGTTGTGGAGAAGACCTTTTCCACGTCTAACAGCACTGCCATGGTTTTGAAGTTTTCCTGGAAGCCCATGGCAGCCTTCTCGGCCAATCGCAGTAGCTGCAGGGTCGTGGAATGTCCCCGACGAAAACCGAACTGATGATCCGGGAGGAGATGCCTATCCTCGAAAAGAGGTGTAAGGCGGGGGAGGAGCAATCGCTCAAAAACTTTTGAGACGATCGGGAGCAAGCTGATGGAGCGGAAGTTGGAAGGGAATACCGGATCCTTGCCGGGCTTCAGAATGCAGACCACCCTCGCCTCCGTCCAACTAGTTGGAAAGTGACGGAGGTGTAGGCATGCATTATAAATCCGCGTCAAATGGATGACGGCCTTCTTGGGAAGGTGCTGTAGCATGGACGCCGTGACGCCTTCATGCCCAGGGGATTTGTTAGGGTTTAGGTTTTCGATTTGGGAGGCCACCTCTCGTGGGGTGACTATTGGGATGTGGATCTGCTCGTGGGGGGGAGGTGGGTCCTCATAGAGGTAGTCCACCGTCGCCTCCACGAGTTCAGTGAAGTCCTCGTCTTGGGGGTCTTCCCTAGGCTCGAATTGAGACTCTAGATGGTCTGCGAAATCCGTGGCTTTCTCTTGGGCCTCGAAAGCGAGTCTCCCTCGAGTGCCATGCAATAGATGCTGATACTGCGTTTTGTCCCTTCTCAGGGACCTGATTATCCGCCAGGGTTGTTTTTCTTCCAGGTTGACGTTTTTCAAGGTGTTTTCCCAGGCCGCAGAGCGGTGCACGCGAAGCAGTCGCCTAGCCAGGGTTTTGAACCGCTGGTAAACTGCTTGGATCCTGGGATGGCGGAAGCGCTGCCATAGCTTCCGAACAGTGGCCTTGGCCTTTAGCAACTGCCGGAGTTCGTTTGGTATGGTCCTCGGGTTGGGGTTGTCAGACGGGATGCGGTATGTGTGCGCGCGTACCACAGTCAGGATGTGTTGGGAGAACGCCGCGGCTGCCGCCTCTAGCGCATCGATGGAATCGATGCGAGGACGCGGGTCCACGGTTTGGGTTAAGTCAAGTACTGCTGCATCCCAGTCGACCTCGTTGGTCCAGTCTGGTATGACCAGAGCTGGTATGTCAACGTTGGAGTCCACCAAGACAGGGTCGTGGTCGGAGTCCAGCTCGTTGACAGCCGAGAGGTCTAGATGAAATGGAATGTTCTTGGTGATTAGGATGTCTAGTACATCCGGCCTGCCGCGGGCCGGGTGGAACGTAGGCCCTCTCGGGCCGTGCACGATAAGGCTCGGGTTGCCGCTGATGAGGCGGTAGAGCCCGCGGCCTTTTGCGTTTGTAGTGCGGCTATGCCAATGGGCATGCTTCGCGTTGAGGTCTCCTGCGATGCATACAACTGGGTGTAGGTTCAGCAAGGTGGTGTAGTCAGCTTCGTAGAAGCGATGGTCAGGAGGGTCGTATGCCGCTATCAGCAGCGTGTCGAACCCGCCAATGGCAAGCCGAATGACGCAGGCCTCCACGTGCTGTAACGGCGGGAGAGGGAAGGGTGTATGTGTGATGTGATTTTTGATGAAGATAGCCGTACCACCCCCCTGTCGGCCGATCCGATCTGACCGATGGGTGGCGTAACTAGGCAGCGAAAAGTTAGTAACAGCATTCAGATGGGTTTCAGAGACCATCAGAATGTCAATTCCAAAGGATTGCACAAACTCAAGAACGCTGGGGTAGTCGTCTCTGGCTTCAGCATTTATACTCCCTCACCACGATATGCCTAAATATTATAACAGAGCTGCTATTGGTTAATAAAGCGCGCCAACTTTAGCGTCTATTTTTATATCCAATCAAAGTTACGAACACATATGCTCTAGGGAAGACATTCCCTCCATTTCTAAAGAAAGACACGCTACTCTGACGCCATTTGTTTGTCTCTTCTAATTGATAAACAACTCACCCCCTCGTTTCATTGTTACCCGCTCCTATTGTCAGTTTCAGTGAGGCCGTGTAAACTTATTTGATAACAATGCTTATAATTAACAAACATCTCAAATCATTGTAATACAATAATGTTAATTTACACTACAATCACTCTGGCATTCACAGTGTTGTGATATAAAATGCTGCCTCAGTTTTATTTATGCAAGTTTTATTTAACTGCTGGGGTCCTTAGCTTCCCATTCTATATTGGGCGTGAAAGATGGTAATTTTGCTCTTTATCAGGCTTGATGTTCCTTTACGTGCCGAAAATCTACGACACGGGACCACAGGCTTTACTGCTCTTCCAAAGGAAGCTATGCTAAGTATTTTTACGCCCGAAAAGGCCCATCGTCCTCCACTACACCACGGAGGATGACACACACGACTGTGGCGTATAGTTAAGTGTAGATATGTAGGCCTTTATAAATCAAACTTTTAAGTTTGTGAAGATTCACAATAATTCTACAAAAATCGTCTTTTTATTAACCCTAATTAGAGGTATATTAATTTCACTGTGTGCTAATTCATGAATAGGAGCATGAATAGGTCTAGCATAGATATAATAAACTATCTTAGGTTATCATATATTGGTTATGATATCTGTCTCTTCTGAAACAGATTATATGAATGTACAGGTTTTAAATAGTTACTAATGTTATATTTGATTGCGAATGTAAAGGACTTTCATATTGTTTCACACTGTCATATGTTAATTAATGTAATTGCTATTAATTGGATTTTGGACCACGTTTATGTTGGCACAGTGGAAGTTACATTAAATTAGAGTATAGTATGTTCCAAATTAAGTTAACATTGCCATCATTCACATATAAACGATATGCTACGGAATACAGCTAGTTTTGTTATTACTCATCCATGGAGAATCAACATCTAGCAAAGTGATTAATCTGCGTAATGACGACGTAACAACTTATTAATAGTTACGAGAATTTACAATACTTTTCTCAAATATTTCGTCGGAAACAGGGTTAGATAAAACTACGTCGGAGAGGAGTCGATTGCAGCATAATATATAACGGTACAGAACCAATGCTTTAGTGAGCTAATCAACATAATTGGTTCATCGTATAGCAAACGAATTATTAACATATATTGAATTTATTTACCAAGTGAATAATAAATTATTTTGAATACATACTTTGTAAAAATCATTACAGCTCGCCTGCAGGTACAATAAGAGATTCTCATTGCTCACTGTTAAATATAAATAATTCATCGCTAAATACCATTTCTATTTTAAAAACCGCAGCAGTTCAATTATAAGGATTACAGGTATCATAACAAACGTACCTAGTATCATTTTGCTATAGTATTATAACTTCCTGTAATAATAGAAACAATAGAAAAGAGTTTGCCTAAATTTACATCATAACCTCTTCTGCCGTTATAAAATGCAGTTATGTTAGTTGTTAATTTGGCGAAGTGAAACTTCAAAGAAAAACCTGTTTTTGTAGCATTAACATTTTCTCTAGAGAAACACAGCATTACACATAAATAAAATAGACATTCAGACTTGGGTCAATATTTCATTTCAATTCATGACACTCTCTTGATTGTAAAACAGTACTGTGAAAACTATGGAAACTTGTTTCAAGAATGTCGTATAAGAATAGGAGCATGATGCCCAGAAAACCAAGGTATGGTTGTAAAACTTGCTTATTGTGAAAGTCCAGTTCTCAACTGTCACTTCTCTGTCTTCAATGTCACTATTAGTTGTTTTATCACTGTTTCGTTTTTAAGTAGATCACCTTCACTGGGAGTTCACTTCGTTAATGTAACTTCACTAAGGTGAACTAGTACCCTTCACCTTCCTTCTTGACAGCCTCTTCACACCAGAAGGTTCACTTCACTCGGGAGTCAAACACAAGACTTCCACAACCCGTCGCTCCGCAATAGCACTTGCTGAAATCGCTCTTGATGTTACACCAGAGACGCACTGGCTAACTCGCTCGCAACTGACCGATTCAACAACTCTCCTCACCTCGTAATGACTGATTATGTAGTCAGCGAATCTTTCCACAAGGTTCTTGAACGTTCTAGAACTATTTCGACACAGTTTCTGGAGGGGGGAGAAATAGCCTCCAAAATGTTCTAGTCATCTGTTGATTGACAGTGAGTCCGGTGTTTATACTGGCGAGAGGTTTATAATTGTTTATGCCGACCGCCCGGCGCCGATCTCCCGTTAACCTTCGGCTATAGCCTCTGCGTCACAATATTCGGAATGTTTTCCTCCAGCGTTCTATTACTGTACATTCTATGTAAATGTAGTGCAATTTCTTAGCTAAAATATATTATTATAATTATTACAGCACTTTAAAAACTATTTACTTGAAAATGTAAGAGAAATTCACAAATGACAAATTCAATAAATGAAGTTGCGCAGGAGGAGAAAAAGTTACTTAGGACCATGTCCTTTTGCTAGGCTTACATACATCAATACCAGCTGATATATATATATATTTAGGCAGATAACGGCTTTTAGAGGGTTGTGAAAAGCTTTTAAAGGCTTTTGTACTCAAGGAGAGAATGAGATATGAATATATACTAAACTAAAAAAAAGAAGTACAAGGAAATGAAATAAAAAAAGATCAGGAGGAAATCGAAAGAAAATTAAATCTGCCAAGCTAACGCTCTGGGGAAGTTTAGATAAAAATGAAGGGAAGTTTTTAAATTCAAAATTATAGTTATAGATCATAGTTTTAAGTAAACATTCCAAGTCATTTTAACGACTACCATGACGTGGTTTTAAACACGTTTATTTCATGAACTTTATTCTGTGTGGATGTTACATTACTCATAATTTGTGTGTATGTGTGGTATGTTAGTAGTGTAATGTTTTTATAAGAATGAACCTTTCTTTATGTCGAATACAAATGAAAAAGCAGAACATAGAATAGACCATCAAATCATTACTCTACTGTACCGCTTGCTCGACTGGTCTTTGAAACAGTGTATGAGTAGATGGAAAGTACGGAACAACAGTGGCGTTGTGTGGACATCCAGCTAAATCGGTATCGTAATCCCTATAACATAATTTTTCTTTCAACGGAAACAATGTAAGAAATTATTTTAAAATTTGAGAATGGAATCTTAATACTCGTATTCTTGCACTTTCATTCTTGTTAAATAGATTCGAAGTAAATAGTATTTTAAAAATAATTGTGAACGCGAATATATTTTATGTGACAACGTGAAAACAAATGAAAGAAAAATAAATATTTAGGTCACATTATTCTGTAAAACATGCTTAATAAATACTTTGAAGTGTTAATCTTATATCCAATATTAAACCAAATTCTGCGCGCATTCTCTACACTTTAATTATTCCTATATAAAATATATCTTATCCTTATTCTTAGCTTCCACAGCACCAGATTAAAATGTTTCATCAAAGTGCATTGTTATTATTGCTGCTGAACTATGACGATATTTGTTTCAGTAACAAAGTAATATTTTGTTTATTAATTTATTTTAAAACGATTTTCTCTGAGGAATTTATACATAGATACAAATTCTGTAATTTCGATAATAGTATTTAATATTCATGAATGTTAGAATAAATATTTGCCTACAATTATTTGAAACACAGTACTGTTAAATAAGAAGTATTGTTTTCTAAGATCAACTCGATTGTATCTTAATTTCGCCATATTTGTCAATCATCTTCCATAATGAGTGAACGGTACCCGCCTACCTGCTCGCTGCAACGTCGCGAATATCGTACTCAAAACTGAACTACTGGCAGTTGTTTACTTCTGGTATACAGTACATTCAAAATTGCTAAAAATAAATCAGAGAATATTGAATATGTGCTTTATTGCAGCAACAACATAAGTTTCAAAACAAGAAGGAAATATGTCAATGTAATTTACCTACTTGTGCCTGTTTACCAGAGATCAACTAGCACGTTTTTAGAAGTTATAAGTAGTCAGGCATAGGGGCCTGCAGTATTTGGAGCAGAGAACTGCACCTAGACCATAGTGACCCTTGGAGGGAGGATTAAGGAGAGACCCGAAGGACGACCAGATCCTGATAATTATGTGTGGTAGCAATGACGGGAGTACCTGGAATAGAGAGACAGTCCCTAGAAGGAAGAGAGATCCAACAGTCTCACCAAGCGCAAGGGAGAAATCTTTCCATGGCTTTAATTCCATCGTCCTGCTGATACCTCGTCTTACAACCATGATACAGATGAGCTGAATTAGATGAAAGGAAAAGATGGGGACAGGAAATGGACCGAAAATTCATGATAGAAGGAGAGCATTCACCTACCTCCTTGGGAAAACCACGAAAACACTCAATGGCAGAGTGGCCGCCCGACGGGAATCAAACCCTGGATCTTCCGAATGCAACCCTCACATGTTACCGCGGAGCCATCTCATTCAGTTAGCGTAATTAATGAAAAAACATAATTCCAAAGAATATTTATTTCCATAAAAAAATCGTAACCAAACTGCAATAATTGCAACTGCAAGTGAATTTAATACAGGTTGCAAGGATAATCTGAATGTCAACTAAAAGGATCGCAACTAAATTAATTTAAAAAGTTAGTATCTCAAGGATAGCCGTACTAGGTTCATTAAGTACATACCAAACTGGAAAGAAACTGCAACAAACTTAAAGAGGAGGAAGGTAAATGTTAACTGAAGCTACCGAGCCGGATCACTCACGCGTTAACGTTTATGGTCCGCATTCTGGAGGTCGTGGGTTGGATTCTCGTGGTCGATTTTCCTGACCCATGGGTTTTTCGGGATTTTCTAGGCGAATGCTGGGCAGGTTCATTACAACCCCCGAATTTCCTGTCCTCCATTTCATCTGCATTCTCATTTCACTTCACCTTTCATCTGCTTGGTCTGTTTCAGAGCTGAACGTGTCAGCGCGTTGGATGGCAGGGGAAAAGGATGCTCTATCTAACCCTTCGTTCCCGAAATGGAGGCGGTTTCGAATCCCGAGCCCCAAAGAGATGTGTAAGCCCGCAGCGGAGGAGCACCGGTTGCACCAGCTGCCATCCGAGGAGGTTCAATCTGTAAAAGGTAGGACTCTGCCTGTCGTGCCTCTTGATCCGGCCGCCCTCTGTCTCCTCTCACCTCACCCCTCCTTTCCGGGGGCAATCCTTTAGGGACCAGGCACAAAAGCTCTCCTTAGGTCGAGGGGCTAAGTCCCCTCTGCTCCTGGTCTTACGTAGTATCTCAAGGATAGTCGCACTAGCTTCATCATGTGTATACAAAACTGCAAAGAAACAGTTAACAGTATGAAAGCATAATAAAAGGAAACTAAAAGTTAACTGAAGCTACTTCATGTGGTACAGGGAAATTCTGACTAGACAATTATTTGAGGTACTTCACATTTTTCTGGGCTTTCTACTTTCCTGCACTTTTATGTTCTAAATAGATTTGTTTGCAATTTTACATACATTTTATTCCATAAGTGCCGTTATTTAATTGCAGGTGAGTAGATTAAACCCCGACCTGAGTATGAGGTTATCTCACTCAGGATTGTACCAGAAATTAACCATTATTGCTTATGCTTTAAGTAGCGTTTCCCAAGGAATTTTCTAGGAATAAATATTAAATTCTGATATTTTGCAGGCTTACCAGACTCTCCTTAGTGTAAATTATGGCATAATTTTAAATAATGTTGATAAAATTAGACATTTTAGGAATTTTTGAAATGTCTCCGGTTATGTCGTCTTGCCCCAGTTGCTAAAGAGAGGTAGAATAAACTACAGATAACTTTAAAATAAGCCAAATTTTAAATTATAGTACTGCAGTACAGTAACATATGGGTATTTTGTTACACTTTTAGAATAGACTTCCATCTAATAATTGTTTGATAGATTCGGTATTTGGCTCTGATAATTTACCTGTTAGAGAATTTTATATGATGAAACACAAGAGCGATACGCTTTTAAAGTTGGCAGGCGTACTTTACAAATCCGATATGTGTTCCTATAGGATTCATTTACATTATATCGTATGTTTGTTTAAAGTTCTATACATATACGTGATCAGGAAATGAGACTCCTGGACTGTGTAAACAGTTATGACGTTAAATCCCTTGCATTACGGAGGAAAAAATAACATGTGTATGGAAGCTAGTCAAATATGACTGAAAATGGGGATATAATGATGGCTGTTGTGATAAACATTTAACGGCTTGTTTCAGCTGCCGAGTAATATAGAAGCTCGTATAAATAACAGAGTTCATTTATGACGCAGCTGTAATGCAACGAATTCCCCCCTCCCTTTTTTGCAGTGTTGTGTGCCTATCTGATGTCAAATCCTCCTTAAGGGCAACAAGCTTGTTTATATGCAACATAAATGTGAGTATTTTATTTTAAATATTAGTTCTTGATTTAAGGATGTGCCGAGCAAGGTGGCGCCGAGCAAGGTGGCGCCGCGATAATGGCGACTCGCATTAGGGAGGTCCCGGGTTCAAATCTTTGGGGTCGACGAATCTAGTCGAAAGTTATTTCGCGATTTCCCTCGGTCTCTAGGTGATTGCTGGGTTGGTTAATTTGTCCGCAAATTTTCATATCATCCCTTTCATCACTACATTTAGTTTCCTTCTTCTTCATCGCCATTGGGCTGATCACCCATCCTGGATATACTATGTTCTAGAGTTTGCTCGTCTTCGACAGGCTACTGACCCAAGCAACGTTTACCCTGCTACAAAGAGCAGAGTAATCTGTTAAAGAAGAAGATGATTTGTATGAAAAGGGCGTTTCAACAGAACAGTATGACTTAATTGTACATGGGCTGTACCCAGAAATCATGCCTATTTATGGGAATAATTGAGAAATGAACACTAACTTCACTACTCCAGAGGATTCAGTTGCTCCTAGGTTTCTGTCTGTCCTACCCGATGATCGCTGCCAAAACATGGGGTCTTTTGCCAAATTGCAGATACTTCTCTAAAATCTCAGCATTCAGAAATGCCACCTTGTGCAACACTTCAGCAGAAGTCCCATGTGGTTAAATGGAATAGCGCTCCGAAACTACGAGTAGGTTCTTCCTTATACATTCAACGTTTTTCGTGTACCAATATTAAGTCGAGGAAGCATTGTATTCTATACAACAAAACCGATATCGATATTTCACCTGAAATACATGTTTTGAGCTTCAAGAATCCAAAAAAGGCATATTAAGGAAAAGGTCCGTAGTAAGGGTCTTGAAGGCGAGTCATACGCACTATACCCGCATCAAGGTAAGGATGCGAAACGAATATTTTCAAGAAACTTTCCCGCCGCAAACAACCTCCACAAAGAAAATGTTTTGATTATTTTTTATTTTCTTAAAAATCACTCTAATAATTTTGATTAAGATATCACAGCTACATATTTACATGAGAAATCAATGTAAATTTCGATTTTTTTATACATAGGTGGTAAAATCCCTTTATTTGATATGCTGTCTGACTAGAAAACCATAAGAGATAGACACAACCTCAGGAAAAATGCAGAGGTCATTAAAAGACATAATTTATATGATAGGGCATTGGTACTACAAGGTCATACCTTGTTATGGAGTGCAAAGAAATAAATGTTACAAGACTCGGTGGTAGGTAGAGGGGTAGCAAGCGAGTCATATTTTGTTAATAAACCTATGTCCAGAAACGCTTTGTTTACGTGCTAGGGTGTCTGAAATATGAAGGATGTAGATGTAAAGATAATAAATGTTAGGACGTAAGTAAAACAGAAAACTTAACACTGTAAGAAAACCAAAGCAATCTAATCAACTAGTACCGAAGGTGTTCAAAATTGCTAGACCAACTTCGTTACGTTTCGTGCAGCGCCTGTTGATGTCGTAGCGTTGCAAGTCTATTTTTCATTTCGTCGAGCTTTGTCGTAGATGAGAAGCATCTTGATGGTGCAGTAAGTTTCTTTATAAGATTGCCAGATCGCCATTGTTCATTCCCACTTGACGAGACCTACACAAGTGAATACACAAGTTTACCAATGGCACTGTATTGACTATCATGATCATAGGGAACGTGAGTAAATGAATTGGGCGATAATGATAAATGAGCCCGGGGTCCACAGAGCTTAAATTTACTAAACGTTCTCCTTCTGAGAATAAGGGAAAGCTCCTGAGAGAGAAAATGACTTTTATGCAGGTAGCTCACTCCAACCGAGATTCGAAGCAAGCAAACCTCTTGAAGGCGAGTCATACGCACTATACCCGCATCAAAAGAAAAGACATACCATGTTGCATACAATGGAATCTTCATTAATCATAGTAGTCATATTTGCGCCTTTGAAAACCGCAATAAATCTTTGGGGACAATAAAAACATCAAATGAGATTCAGTTTACTTATTTGGTGTGGAGTCATTCATGTTCCATCTTCTTGGTCCTCCAAGTCTAAATGGACAAAATAACTTACAGTTTTTCAGATATGGTTGACATAATTTAAGGAATTCTGTAACTGTGGATGTCAAACAAAGGTGATTAATACACAATGTTGCTCCGGTTCATTCTAATCGAATTATTAGTAATTTATTAAATAACCACTTCCTGCAAAGCTTTTGGTCGAGGAGATTTGTTGACTGACCTGCTCAATCGCCTCATTTAAATCCAGTAGATTTCTTTTACTTGGGTGCATAAATTCTTGTTTTATGTAACTCTTGTATGTGCACAAAAGGTGGTCCATTTTGCTAGATCACAATAGCGTTTTTCTCTCAGTGAGTTTTCCACCTTCACTAAAAAATTTAAATTTAGTTTAATTTATGGACGTTCTTTAACTACTATGGTCTTCGTCTCATTCTATATTGAGCGTGAAAGACCAGTAATTTTGCTCAGACGCCTCTTTATCAGGCTTGAGGTTGTTTTACGTGCCGTAAATCTACGACAGGGGTTCCACCTTCACGATGACTCCACCAAGGCATTATCTGTTCTCTATGTGACTGGCCTGAAAAACAATACAGGGACAGAACAACCAACCAATTAACGCGTTATAACCGATGTGAAATGAAGGGATGGTTCGGATACCACCTCTGTAAAAGAGTTTCGGTACGAATGGCTTAACCAATACAACATAATCCGGCTTTCTAGAGGAAGGGATCTGTATCGTTAAAGTGGAAGACAGCTACAACATTTATATGAGAGATTTCATCAGCGACATTTCTACGTTTTTATTGTATTTTATTTTTGTGCAAACATTCAAACAAGCATTGTCTTAACGGTACTCCGCTGGTGAGAACATAGACAATAGGCTTGTTATGCTATTCCTCGGCAGTTCGACCATATTTTGGGGGAGATAAAGCACCCTGCCATACCAGTGCTAGAATTACATTCAAAGAGAGGTGACCATGCTGGCGAAGGCTGGTACTTACAAACGTGAGTACCAAATGGGTAATTCATGTACGCCAGTATACCTGAGGTTAACATTCTAAACGTGCGTAACCTAATTGGATTTGATCAAATACAAAATAGTCCGGAAATGTTCAATCAAGTATATCTAAGCTGGAACAGAGACCTCTGGGATAGATGAAGAAAGAGGAAACCACTTCAAACACTTTTATAAAATTTATTTACTT
The DNA here is from genome assembly GCA_030765065.1 of Deroplatys truncata. Classification (NCBI taxonomy): domain Eukaryota; kingdom Metazoa; phylum Arthropoda; class Insecta; order Mantodea; family Mantidae; genus Deroplatys; species Deroplatys truncata. The sequence goes on from CM060981.1 coordinate 250,277,835, forward strand.
GTGTAGGTATATGTCAATAACGTCAAAAGGTTTTCATAACCATGTTCATTTGAACTGTTTTCAACGTCCCCAAAATATTTAAAACCAATTTATTTATATCCGGTATATTAATAATAGACTAAATGTTCAACATGTTTTGATTTGATTAAAGTGAACTCTTTGGTATTAAACTAATTTGCCTAGAATGTTTGCATGCGGCTTTTTTTAAACTACCACTGACTCTTCCATAAACGAGTTAGAGCACCAAATGGGTTCAATTGAACCATTAGCATATGTATGTTCCTCATTTTTGCAAGCCATTAACTTATTATTCAGAAACTCTATTTGGTGATTGAAAAACGAGACTTTAAAATTACATAATTATGTAGTATTACAATGTTATATCGCACGAAAAGACACTTTATTACCCACACACACACACGTGGGTGTACAATACAAACTAGCATACCTCCGTGTTGTGGGGTAGATTGCTTGTCTCACACTTCGGAGGACCCGTCGAATCTCGGTCAGAGCTAGTTACCTGACAAAGGATTTTATCAAGTTTTAGTTTACCCAGAAGAGACAAGTTTCGGGTAGCTCTCAAGTCAAAAGATCGCTGTGCTCAATTAAGCATTTATACCATTGCATTGATTCAGTGCACGATAAAATCTGCTCGGATAAAGAATGTGAAACTTTAAACAAAACACACACACGCGCACACAACCTACATTCCTAGCCCTTAGATAGTAGCGTATGGGCATAAAAATGTCTATCCTCTTTAGAACAAAATAAACAGGTATTAAATAGGTAGTACAAGAAAGTAACTACGCAACTTAAGTCATTTGACTGACACGCTGTTTATATGTAGCCACAAACGAGCTATCATGACCATAATCGACACATTCATACCGTAATTATCGTCGGAAATATATAAACAGTTAAATAAAGAAATGATAGTAAGATAGAGAAATAATTGCAATAAACAATTTCCTCTATCAAATCAATGTATAATGTAATAATCGGGAGTTGAAAGATTTGTCCGGAAAGTATGTAATTAGAAAGTCATGTTAACAAAAGTCATTAGTATCAGCCGAGGATAGAACACATTAGCTTAAATATTCTGGGAAGGCAGCTTAGAGTAAGTTCAGTGCGTTTGAACAGTCACGTAGACAAATTTAGGAAAAGAGAAAGATGGATGAAATTCTCAGAGTTAGGGGAGGTACTCTAGTAACAAGGTAACATACATACGTGTGGGATTTTTAAATATTAGCCAGAGAAAAAGGGGATGTGTAATAAGTAGGCGGAGTTAAAATTAATATAGGTTTGTGCAATCTAAGTCAGAGACTTCTCTGGTACCGTCACTAGTACTTACTGATCAACCTTCGTGCACACCGTGTCGACCTTGTGCATACACTCGTCACTCTGAATACTTGTGGCTATTTGTGTATGTTTTATGCGCCAAGTGACGCGCTTGTGTGAGTAAGATTTCGCGGCTATCGCGAGGGATCTTTCTGAGCAACATTTTAGCCACTCACGGCAAGTTACGCTTCTAGTTACTTTTATTGCGCAAACAGTTACTTCAAACCATGAAATTGGTACGACAAAAGTTAGCAGGTATACTAATTCAATTGTTACAATTTGAAGTACTACGATTCATAATAAGTTTCATTTCTTATCTCAAACGTGCGGCAACTCGCTTCAATAGCTCAAGTATTAGATCACATTAAATTTCTCAGTCAATATAAAATGGTGTTGTCCTTCAAGCTACGCCCACGATTACCCCTGAGAAAGTACTTATAGCTCTACCGCTGGCGCAAGAGATAACAGAACGAGCTACGAGATAATAACATCAGAAGCAGGTAAAGTAAACGGCGTCAAAATTGCCGATTGTCGTCCTGTATCAACACTCACTATCAGCTTGATTTATGACTGTACATTAGCTCCCTCACCTCAAAGCACGAAAGTAACTAACACCGATCACATATTTTTTGTAAAAAGTAGAGAGAAGATAAACATTCTAGAGGCATCAAAAAGGTAACTCGAACCTTTAAACACGCGCCAAAGACCAAGTGAGTTACAAGGGATTATAATATGGTTGGTGATGGATGATTTTATAGGTGGCAAATGATTGTTGATTGGCTAAAGACAAGTTTAAATATTTGTATAACGTCAAATATCAGTCTAGTCTGTGATTTAGTCGTTTAAAGACAACAATAAAACGACCGGAATAATGAAATAGCGGAAAGCTCGTTCAAATATTTCTAAGTATTCCACCGGCATTCCACAAGTGCTCTTCTTTTAACTTTTTTGGCTTGGGAAGCATGCCTGTGTTGTAGTCCATTTAGCGTTACGCAGGGAACACCACGTGGAGGCGAACTACGTTTTTCGAGTCGGACTTTTGGGCAACGAACATGCGGATCAATTAGCAAAGAAAGGTGCAATACAACAAATAAAACCTGTAGGACAGATATAAATAAATAAACAATTAAATAACATTAAACAACATTTCAAAAGACGGCAGAGACTTGGTGAGAAATAAATTAAAAGATAAAGATTATAAGAATATTAAAGTTAGAGTTGATATACAAAAAAATGCCAAGGAAAACTGCAGTGGACTTATTTAGCTTGGCAACTGGCCACGGTTGCCTCGCAGAACACCTCTACAAGATACGATGCCTACCTACACCCAAGTGCACTCTCTGTGAAGAAGATGTCATCCTGAACAAACAGCATCTCGCCAAATGCAAGGCCTTAAAAGTGATAACTTACAAATTAAAATTAAATAAAGTTTTATTTATGGATGCTCTTTAACTGCTGTGGTCTTTAGCGTCCCATTCTATATTGGGCGTGAAAGATCGGTAATTTTGCTCAGAGGCCTCTTTATCAGGCTTGAGGTTCTTTTAGGTGCCGTAAATCTATGACACGGGACCACCGGCTTTACTTCCCTTCCGAAGGAAGTCACGTTAAAGATTCCATATTGTAGGGCGGAAGAAATTTTTGTGTGTTACACTCACACATTTTTTATATCCCCTACAAGTATGCATGCATACTATTGTATAGTATTCATTAGAAAGTGATTCCTTTATCCATATTATGTTATTCACTATGAATGTATTTTTGTCTAGAAATTATTTCAAATTAAATAATGGCTACGTAGTTATATTAAAAAAAATCCCTGGAAACAGCTTTCAAGTATTTAGAAGCACAGAGAAATAAATTCATAAATCGTTGTCGTTGGCACATAAATTACTCTCAACCGCGCGATACGGCTCACGCGATACCGTCTGTAGCTCGCATTAGGGAAGTCATGGGTTCAAATCGCGTGTACGGGCCAATTTGACCAAATCTCTTTCATGGTTTCTCTCAGTTACGAGGTTAGCACCGTATTGTCGACTCAAAGCTCCACCTATATGATTAAAGAAATAGAAATTAAAACATTAACGTTACATAAATTTGACTACAGAATTAAGAACACTTGTCCTGTATCAAAATGGTTAAGTACATTAACGTGCATAAACCCTGGCTCATTCCAATAGATCGCAACAGTATTTTTCCCCTCTAAGTTTTCCACCTTCAGGTAATCATTCTTCAAGTCCACCCTGCCAGTACTAGTTCTCTATATAACTGGCCTGAAACAAATCGAGAGATACAAAAACGAACCAATGAAGGATGTTATAATTGATGTGAAATGAAGGAGTGGTTTGGGTACACCTCTATGAAGTCATTTCGCTACGAATGTTCAAAAGGAAATCCTAGACCACCACGACATAACTCGGCCTTCTATAAAAAGACATGAAATTTTTTTTGCATGTTTAGTTAAAATGAACGACGGCTACGACATTTATATAAGAGCTTCCATCAGCGACATGCAGGTGAAGAGAAAATTGTTTTATTTATACTTTTTTATTACATCATATTTTATTTTTGTGCTGAAATTCAACGCTTCAAGCCTTAACGGTACTCCGGTAGTTAGGACATTAGCGTGTAATGTTTTCCTCAGTAATTCCGCCATATTTTGAGAGAGGTAAATTATCCTGTCAATGTTGTGGCTAGAAATTATGCTCGAGTAACAGAGCAGTTCACGCTGGAAGAGGATGGGGCTACAGTTTTCCTTGCCAACATAGTCAACTGCGTTGTGCTAAGGGCCATTTTTATGCACGTCGGTATACACTCAAAAGAACAGTCAGCAGTCCCGCGATCCCAAAGTTCACCTTCCTACAAAGATAAATGGTAACAAAAACAGATTATACATGAAGGCCACTACGCAACTAAGCCATCTGTCCGGCATACAGTTAAACGAACCGACCAGCCTACAGTAACCGTTGCAATATGCTAAGAAGTTAAAGCGACATTAAGACCATTTTTAGAAGTTGCTCTTCCATGGTCTTAGCAGCGAGCTCTTGCGAAAGAAAAGGAATAAAAAAAAAGAATTAAAACTTTGACGCATCTTGCTTAAACGACTAACACTACAAAAGGTTTACACAAAATAAGGTCTAGATTACTTTTTAGGTTAATTTTTATTTCTCTCTGACGTTGACATACTGATTATATGTAACTCCACAATAATACTAATACTAATAATAATAATAATAATAATAATAATAATAATAATAATAATAATAATAATAATAATAATCCGTTAATATTATTTAATTCCTATATTCGTATAATATTATTCTACTGGAATAATTTTATATCCTGCAAGCTTCAATGAAGAACCTTAAACTGGCTTTACAATTAAAACTACGATGAAAATGATGTTATAAAATGCATAGTATTAATCTTGGATTATCTTAAACCCACAAACGTTTGGTTCAGCTTCTTACAAGCTAATTCTAGATAAAACCGGGAAAAATAACAAAGATGCATGTAATTTGCTTTTACTTGAAACGAGAGGCAGCTTTTGTTTTTGACTAGCAGTTTTTTGTTTACTAAAATGTTAACATTTCAGGTCCAGGGCCATTCTGAGGCTGGTTGATTTAATTTATAATGTTGGCCGCTCGATATCCTCGGAACCGTCTCAAATCCCCAGCTCCTCTTAGCGTTCAAGAAAGTCACCCTCTTTGCACGAGCTTTCCAATGTTTTCGATAGTTGAGGATTTCATCCACTATGCATATTAATTCATTCCAGCTGATCTCGAACATTATGATTTGTAATTCTGCTCGGCTAAGATAGTATAAAATGCACTAAAAGTCTAATTTCAATGTTTAATTTAAAACACTTGTTACTTAAAATATGATGGGCATTTTATTGGAATGAATTTAAACATTTTGAGCGCTTAAAACAAGAAAAATGAAAAGAAGTTATTGCATAGGGACTTAGCTAAACTGCTCTCTGTAAATACAGGTGGACCATTTAAGTTGAGACTGTACAATTCTCCAAAGCTAAGCGTTGTAGAAAGAAATGTCTTGAATATAAGCTGCTTGATATTAGTGGGGAAAGCAAATGCTATTAGTCGTGTTTTACTTGGACGACGTTGTGGTGGCCATTTTAATTTGACCTAAGTTGCAGGTTCCCGTTTAAAAATATTAAATTGACGCTAAAATGACTATTATAACCTCCTCCAAACAAAACACGACTAATAACATTTACCTTCCCCATAACATCAAGCAACTTGTGTTAAAAGAAATTTCAGTCTGGAGATATTGTACAGTCTCTACTTAAATGATGGTCTACCCTGTATAGTAAGAAGGTGCACAACATGGAATACGAGGGGCACTATTTATATTTTGAGCCTAATAATTAAAAAAAGTAATTTCTGATTGAAAACTGCTTTATTGTTTTTCAAAATATTCTCCTTTATGATCAACACACTTTTGCATCCGTTTGAACCATTTGTCAAAGCATTTATTCCAGTCTTCTTGAGACACCTCCAAAACATGGTTTTTGAAGGCATCAACGGCTTCTTCTGCCAATGAAAATCGTTGTCGAAGTAATTTATTCTTGATGTTCGGAAACAAAAAGAAGTCATTGGGTGCCAAATCAGGACTGTATGGCGGATGACCCATCAATTCGATTTTTGAGCTTTCAAATATTCTGTTGTTAGACGAGATGTGTGTGCGCTCGCATTGTCTTGATGAAGAACGATCCTACAGTTCTTGTTGGTTTTCCTTACTTCACCGAAGACTTCCGGCAAACAAATGGTTATGTGCCATTCGGCATTGACCGTTTTACGTTCCTCTAAAGGCACTTTTGCCACTTGGCCAGTTTTGCTGAAAACGCAGGCGACCATTTGCTTCGAAGTGCTTCGAGGTCGAACAACTTTTGTTGGGTTTGCTTGATCTTGAAACACCCATACAGTCGACTGCTGTTTACTTCCGGCTCATACGCATAGATCCATGATTCGTCACCTGTTACAATCTTATATACGTCTTTTGAGGCACCGCCATTGTATTTCTTGTGCATTTTTGTATATCAATCGACACCTTTTTCACGGCTAAATAATCATGTAATATTTTATATATATGCTGGTGGAACTAATGCCTAGGGTTGCCTCACTGTCACAATATGTCACATGACGATCTTTCATTATTACTGTTTGCACAGCATCAATGTTTTCTGGCACAACAACTGATTTTGGACGACCTTCACGAACTTCATCATTGAGCGAACGGCGGCCACGATTAAATTCGTTATACCAGCGTTTCACAGTGGCAAAGGATGGAGCTTCGTCGCCAAATGTGGAAGTTAGTTGATCGATGCATTCTTGTCTTGATAATCCACGTCGAAAGTCGTGATAAATCATTGTAGGAACATTTTCACGAGTTAATTCCATGTTTTTAGTTGACACACAATTTTCAAGTTAGTGTAAACAAAACAAATGACGCTCTATTGACAAAATGTTTGAAGTAGATTGTGGTAAAAAATGTCAAACCTTCCAATGGAAACGTCAGATGGCACCTACAACATTCAGGGTTGCCAAGGGTCAAAATATAAATAGTGCCCCTCGTATGTTCAGTGTAATTTCAAATATAAACATGCCGAATAGGACAGGTGTACTTTTCATCGATCTGTTCCTTCCCTTTATTCTACAACATACTGAAATATTAAGAGACAAGTGTAAGTAAGGCCAGATGACGTTACTAGAATAGGATAGTAGCACAGCTTATAGAATAACGAAGTATAGGATAGCGTTAATAAGCGATATGACTCCGCAGTAACGTGCGAGGCTTTCATTCAGAAGATCCCGGGTTCGATTCCGAAGAGGCCAAACAGATGGTGCGGATGCTTGCTCAAAGGAAACATTATTCCCGGTAGACTAGAGGGCTGCTCGTTTGACGGGACGTTCATCACCCTCCCTAGGAAGCTCCAGCAGTGGGACACGTCTTTAAGGACTTCACGCTCTCAGTAGCCTGTTTTCCTGCAGTCTCCTGTGGTTCCTTCACTTCATCCCTTCCTCCTGGAGGATGTTAGACACAATAGATCCATCTAGGTCGCAATGCGAGACCTCTGTTGTATAATCTATACATATTAAGGGTAGCGCGGATAAGACCGGGTTAGATAACACTAGTTCTCTAATTAATCCTCACCGAGGCTTTAAAATATATAAATTTAGATAACACTAGTTCTCTAATTAATCCTCACCGAGGCTTTAAAATATATAAATTTAAGGGAAGACTGAAGGGCAAAATTGGCCAAAAAGTGAATCCTTCGATTCCTGTGCATTCTTATTAATTGGTGTTGCCTATTAAATTCGATACCCTTTTACCGTTGTAGGCATTATACTTATATTTTAGAATATATTTTAAAAATGGTACTGCATCCGCCATTTTATACTGTGAATTCTGCAGCACAGAAAAACAACTCATAACTCCCACACACTTGTGAATAACGGGGTAAACTTCAGCTCATCTTTTAGGGGCAGTTTTCCTCCAATAATTAGTATTACTATTAAGTATTGCAGAGTGTGTGTGTGTGTGTGTGTGTGTGTGTGTGTGTGTGAGATCAAGCTATGTGATTTCTTTCGTTGCAAATATATGCGAGTTTGTTGACTCCATTTTGACTGAGATAAGCCTTTACTTTGAATGACATTTACTGGTACAAATGACTCGTGTTTTGAGTAGCTATTAAATGCACAAGGCGCATCCAGAAAGTAAGTTTCCCGATTTTGTTTCCTTTATTTAGTCGGGAATATTGCGCATGCCATTTATGACGTATCAATCATATGCCTGACGGACAGGTCCCGCCTGGTGTCAGTTGCGCGGCAGCAGCTGCTCTTATTCGTTCTCCCGCCGCCTGCGAAGTTCGGTCAGTAATAAACTTCCTTACTGTATAAAGCAGAGCGCCGATCGAAATTCATCGTCAACTCTGTCAGGTCTACGGGCCGAACATCATGAGCAAACAGATGGTGCGTCGCTGGTGTAGGTAGTTTTCCGAAGGTCGTCAAAGTGTCCATGATGAGCGCAGTGGGTGACCGTCCCTCATCAGTGATGACCTTGCTGAGCTAGTGCAGCAGCGCATCGTGGAGAACCGTCGCTTCACGATTGCGGATCTCCGCAGCCATTTTCCGCAGATATCGCGATCCTTGTTGCATGAAATTGTCACTATGCACCTTCCGTTCAGGAAACTGTGTGCCAGGTGGGTGCCAAAAAACCTGACCACCGAGCACAAAACGAAACACTTAGAAGCACAACTGACATTTCTGCAGCGCTATCATGATGACGGCGACGTGGGCGATGAGACGTGGATTTCACACTTTACCCCGGAAACCAGGCAGCAGTAAATGCATTGACGTCACAGTGGATCTCCGGTCAATGCAAAATTCATACAGACTGTGCCAGTACAGAAATTAATCTGCACGGTGTTCTGGGACACGAAGGAAATTCTACACATTGACTTCCTGCCCATAGGTGAAACACTGAACGCTCACCGTTATTGTGAAACACTGCGGAAATTGCGACGTGCGATTCAAAACAAGAGGCGTGGAATGCTTACTGCAGGTGTTATGCTGGTCCATGACAATGCTCGTCCACATACGGCTCGGCGCGCAGCAACTGTTCTACAGGAGTTCAGCTGGGAGCTGTTTGATCATCCACCATACAGTCTTGATCTTGCTCTCAGTCCAGCGATTTCCATCTTTTCTTACACCTCAAGAAATTCCTGTCCTCCGGTCAGCGTTTCGACATCAACGAAGAGCTGAAGACGACTGCCACACGCTGGTTCCATTCACAGGCGGCAGAGTTCTACGACACAGGAATACAAAACGATCCACGATATCACAAGGGTCTCAATTGTTGTGGCGACTATCTCGAAAAATAGTATCGCTGTACGTTGTTGCCAATAAAGATTTTGCACCTAACTATGTTTTCTTTGTTTAAAAAACTAGGGAAACTTACTTTCTGGATGCGTCTCGTAGCTAATTAAATTTTTGGGTGGTAAAAAGCAACCTCTAATGCTGTTGTGGAGCTACTTTGGTGTTCATAAGACGGTTTGTTATTTAAAAAATAAACATAAATGCTGATAAAACTTAACCAAAACATCTGATGTGTTGCTCTCACATGATTTTCTCTACTCTTGTAGAAACTATTTTTACAAATGATTATTCTCTATCTACTTCATGTTAATCCAGATAAACATTTGCAGAAATTAATTTATTGCTAATTTTCTTATTGGTGCAAGGGGAATATGATAGGCTTTAAGCGATAATGAAATCTTTTAAGAGCTGGTTGCTATGTGGAGAATTTCATTGTCTCTGCATGTCCAGGATATAAAAGAAATGCATAACGATTTCCCATTTGAGAATAGGTGTTAAGTGTTGGAAAATTCAAATAAATAACAAGGAATATCTTAGGGTTCACTCAAAATAAAAAAAAAATGTGTACGACATAAATTATGTGTTTTAACGAGATCTACATTTTTTGTGTACTATTTTTTTTCTATCTCTTACGGTTTACCTGTTATGCAAAAGTCAATGAGAATGAAGAGGACTTTTGGCGACATTCCAGAAAATGCAAGATATACATTTAATTTGACATAAAAGTATCTTAAATATATGGTGTTTTAATCAAAATCACGAAGAAGTTGTATTGTAGGAGGAGTTGTATTTTAGTTCAACTACTGGGGAGCCAAAAACTTGATATAGTTTCTTGAAGTGTTCGCCCCACGTACGATACAAAATTTCCGGTGGCCTTTGCCCCAACGTTCAGGAATCATATATATATATTTATTTATTTATTTATGTTTACCTCGGCTGCGTCAGTATTAATTTGTAGAAACATGTATCTCTTCAACAAGGGGTGATGCGGGGTAAGAATCTAGGCTTACACAAATTATAATTTTTACTTCATTCCTTTTATTCTCCTTCACACGACTAAATAACACTTCGCCTATATAGAGAGCTGTGAGATTATTTATTAAACACTTGCACTTTTTAACACGTAAACTTTATGATATTCTCGCCGTAATGAATTTTATGTGTCTCACACTGAATACGCACTGAGCGAATAAACTGCTCAGGTACATTTCCTCTAGCGACTGGCGTTTACCGCTTGAATTTGCAAATTTTTCTATTTCAAGTCTCTGATTGGCTAATTTTACTCCAATAGAATACTTTTATTTAACTTTCAGGTTTTCTAGTTTTTTGATTGGCTATTTATAAACTGTTTTTTTTAAAGTACTTATTGTTCCAAGAATTACTAATAGCATTATTAAACTTTCCAATTCATCATTGACACAAGGTTACCTCATTGTTACCTCATTGTTAGCAACTTTCGGCCTCTATTCTCACAGCTCCTACATTATTAAATTACCTAATACATTCACTAACATTATTATACATGTGCAGAATAATATAAACATATACAATGACTGTAATATATACTTTTTATATATTGTAGTATACATATACTGCTTTATGCATATATTGCTTTATACATAATTGCTTTATGATTTCATCTAACTATATTATATTATTAGATGAAATCATTTAAGTGTTAAAAATACTGCCTCAATCATTAGAGCCATTTTGAGAAAATCAAAATGTTCGAAAAATGTTCGAAAAATGTTCTATGTAAAGGGTAGTTTGGTGTGAGGAATTTTGTTGAAAATCTTCGTGTCGCATCCTTGGAAGATACTAAACTCAAATACCAAGTATATTAATTATTTGGCTTGCGTTTTTGAGCTATGTGTTTACAGACACACACACGGACATGTTTTTAAAATGCTTTATTTGGATTCCGATATAGAATTTTTGGGTGGAATACAATACTTCGCCTACCCACCACACGTAGTAGAGAAAGTAAAAATAATATAATTAAGAAATTAATCCTAGATTCCTTAATACGCAAACAAACGTATTGAATTAAATTAGATCAGTGAACTTATAGTATTTATCTACATTCTATAAAATGTTCAGTGTGATGTGTTAAACAGTTTTAGGATATTATTTCATTGAGGTCAAAAATTAGCAGATTGATCACGTGATCTAGCGCTCTACGTGTAATATTAAACCTTGAAAATTTTGAGAGGCAAAGCGCAAAAACGAGCCCGCGTTAATGCTTTTTAAAAGCTCTCCGGAGAATTAAACCTTGTGGACAGTCTCAAAGAACAGACAGAAACACGACCTCAGTGCTGAGTTCTAACCCGTTGGTTCCAGGATTTGATTTCTCATACCCCTATGTTATGGATCCTATTGCCAGCATTTTGTGTTTTCTGCTCTCTCACTCGCCCCCCTCTGGTATACAGTGTTGGCTTTTATTGTATCGATTAAAAATGAGACTACTTTCATCTCTCCATGGTCCCTCACATGTTCATTTTTTTTCCAGGGGTGGTGGCAGTGGAAGGGGTTGACAGGAACAAAAGAGCAGCGGCGCCCATGGCAGGAGATTGAACAAAACGCTACATCAGACAAATTAACGCATAAGCGCGTCAAAATGTAAATATTATGTGCGCCTTTGAATCGGGCTTAAAAAAAAAGGATGCACATAAAGCCGCATTCAGAAACGTGTGTATGGTGTACTTTGGAATGGGGGGAAAATGCGTCCGGGCGTCCGAGCTTTGTAGGGTTTCATCCAAATTTGAACGGCATGCACTCTTTGAATGCTGCCCTGTACTTTTGTACGTGAAACAATAACACCCGTATTACTTCATCTGATCCAAAGTTTGGTATCGAATTATTTGTAGTTTACACGAATTTCTAGAGGATCAGCACTGATGTGCTCTTATTGTGGTTACACTTACATGCAAACGTATTTTCTTACCGTAATTCTGCAGTCAAATGAACATTACGATTTAATTCCGTTAAACATTTTAAAGATACATTTCGAGAAACAAAATTAATAGCGATCAAATAACAGGATAATAAGAGGAATGTGGATTTTTTTGCGATTGGGCTGACCATGTGGTCCTTAGGATCCATTCTATATTGGGCGTGAAAGACCTGTAATTTTGCTCAGAGGGCTCTTTATCAGGCTTGAGGTTGTTTTACGTGCGGTAATTCTACGACACGGCACCACCGGCTTTACTTCACTTCCGAAGGAAGCCATGCTAAGGATTTTTACGCCCGAAAAAATCCATCGCCCTCCGCCGGGTTTGAACAGGCGAACTCGGGAACTAGAGGCTAGCATGGTAACCACTACACCACGGAGGTCGACGAGATAATTGAATGCTATAGCTTTTTATAAGTGTGGGGTCGTTAGAATGTACATCTACTTCAGTATGCCAACTTGATAGTTGACAATTTATGGTTCGTTGAAATAATATGCTAGTTAATATATCCAAACGACGACAAATTATTCTTAATTGTTTATCTTACCACTTTATTCTAAGTATAATCAAACTGAGTGAGAAGGTTGGCTTTGGATCAACATGCAAAATAAATTAGAATAACAAGAACATTTTGTTAAGCTATTCTATAATATAACTGAGCATAATGTCATTACTTTATTTCATTGGGTCTTAAATGTGTTTAAAGGCCTCAAACGGCCAATTAATTAAATTATTTAAAAAGTCAATTATTAAAAAAAAATTGTAGGAGTTAATCTAATCTTCTTCCCTCAGGCATGCAAATATAGATTAAGTTAATATTGACAACATTATTTTGCTTGCGTCAGAGACAATGTCCAATTTTCAATTTTAGTTACTCCCTCTTACTACACTTATTAAAACTGTCTATATATTCTTTGTACTCTTTGAGCGAATAAGAAGAGAAAAAAAGAGTGCCACGACTGAGAAGTAACCATAGGAAAGAAACGAAAAAAAACTCGGTTCCTAAGTTCTTTACATAGATGCAATCACCTCATAAGTTACTTAAAATAGAGTCTAAACTTTTTTATTTATAAAATGAGTATTACTTTACATATTAAACTCCATGATATATTATTTTGATCATTCATATAATCAGTAAAACAGTACACTTTTGTTTAATAAAGAAATATATCTTAGAGTTACCTTTAAAGTCAAGAATAATATTATGGCAATTAGATAACTTTGCTGTAAATATAAATTTGAGTTTGATTGCAATATCCCAAACAGTTTTAGAGATGAATGCACTTTAATGTTGAGAATTTAACATTGCAATAGCAACCTTCCTACTCCACGAAGACAGAGTTATCAAAATGTTTGCCATGATTACACATGTCTGATCAATCAACCTCACTGTCACATACACAGTAATAATAGGTTTAATTCAATCAAAAGCAGATCTGCAAACTGGACTGTATGGCTCCAAAATGCAGTTATTGCTTTTAATAAAAGCCTTGCTCTTAAAACCACCACCTAGTAGTATAAAATAGTGATTTCTTGTTCAGCTATGTACCTATCAAATATTGTAAAAACCGTCCTTCATCCTATCTTACAAAGCAGATATAAAATTCCTCTCGACGTTTAGGTAGACACCCAAATTTTAGACCGACTGCAATACCTTAAAGCAATGCAATAAAAGCACAAACAAAAAAGTGTGTAAGGATCAGCGTGCCAATTTATAATTCAGAGATAATGAGGCTGGGAATAAGGAGTTTTATTTAGTTAGAATTATTCCTATCCTCCAAAGCGCTTGGGGAATATGGGAGCTGTAAAGATATAGTAAATAAATAAATAAGACTGGCAACTGAAAACAATTAGCACATGAGCTCAAAGTTAACTTCTGCTTGTGATGTAAATAGTTTTAAAGCTATGGAAGTAGTGGATGAAATGATTATGTCAGGAATGCAGGAGCCTTACTGAGCCATAGCACAATACACCCGGAGGAATACGAGTAGGGAGATGGAGGGGCCTCCAAAAACTGGAGTACAGTACCACAAGTAGGCCACAATGCTTTCAACGTGACTCCTGGAAGTCGAAGGCCGACCATATTCGGACGATGATGTGCACTAGCTTGGGCGAGGTCTCTAACGCTTCCAGATGGAGAATAACTGGCGCCAGCTAGCACTGCCTAATCCTCGTGCCCCCCAGGGGGTCGCTGTGGCAACGAGACAAGCTCCCAGAAGGAGGGCCTAGCAGGCCTACCAAATGCCAAGGGAAAAACTTTTTCCACCGTCCAGCAGTAACACACCAATCGCCATCGCCTGTTTGTTCAACTCTGAAAGGTATTCTGAACAGATGAAAGCTAATGATCGACAGAAAATTCATGGTAGAAGAGGAAGCACCCCAGCATTTGTCTACCGAACTGGGAAATCACGAAAAAACCCATGGTCAGAGTGGCCAGTCCGACAGTAATCGAACCCGAGACCTCCCAAAACGAGTCTCATGTTACCGCGGAGTTACCTCGCTCGGTCAATATACCAGGAAACAATATTTCTTTTTTATTTCACGGATAAGAATTTGGTTATCGTATACGGTTTTCTGCATAAAGGGTAGTTAAGTGTCAATTGAGTTCAATAGCTATTTTCAGAATTCAGACAATTCTTAAATTGCGATATAGTTCACCGAGTTAAACTCTTAAGATATCTGTGCTCAAAACATTTCTCCTTGAACCCAGCAGGTATCATATGAGTACCAAACAATACCTAACAAACACAACATGTGGTTCAAATGTATACAAGTAATACTACAAGCATTTGGGAGTTGCAACCCATCTGAGGTCTCCTGTTGGTCTGAGAGATGACATAGGTCATGACCGTCAATGAATAAGAATGTACGCACTGGTTATTTAACGTAGACAAACCTTTCCGTCTGTACTGCTCATGCAGCATATATCATTATGTTCAAAACCCTTCATGAACTCATGAAGGTATGGAACACCGTCTTCAGTTTTGATATTCTGTAAAACTCTTCATAAATGTGTGTTGTACAACATATTTTGCATGAGTGCAATTATATTAAAATCGTAAAATATTAAACTAAAAGCGCTAATGGCAACAGCTGAGTTAAGGATATACTTTATTAATACATAAATGGATGGAGGTAAAACAAAGTCCATTAAAATTGGCACACAGAAAAGACAATGCTTTTGCTTACAGCATCGGTCGGATATGACACTATACTGCGCCGCTCGGCAAGCTGGAAATCTTAGATTTCTATAGAATTTTTAAAAGCACCTTATATTCTGTAAATCCTTATTATGCAAGACCAAAAGAAATAGATAAGAAGAAACATACAATAATACGAAAATGTAATGTAAGATGAAACGGCAACTCTAGGCCGGGCCCGATAACAGTAATTCTAGATAATTTATTAATTAACTTTTATTGATGTTAAATCGTACTATGTAAATATCTTTTTCTCAATACTGCTTGTATATTTTAAGAAGGGTGATTTAACATTATGTATCTATCTAGGTTACTAATATTAGTAGAGTTATAAATGGTTTAATGTAAATAATTTAAGCGCTATGTTAAAATACTGTCCACGAGGGAATGTTTTAGCTACAGGAATAGTGCTTTCGAAGGCAGAAAACCTAGTTTTATTACCTCTCTTCGGTCGCAGTGCTATTATTCCTACAGCGAGGGTGTAGAGCCTTTGTCCCATTATTTGATAATTCGCCGTGACCAAGTGAGTGAGAAGGACAATCTAACGGTACATGTAGGAAAAGCCGCGATTTATATTAAAATTGGACCAATGAAATCCCTGGAAGTTTATTCGAAATAGTTAGACGCGTCGAGTCGCGCTAAAAATGTACCAATAGGAAAGGAAGCAGCCTCAGGAGCCTGAGACTATAAATGGATCTGTTTGGGGAAAATTCGGGGCAGTTTATGTCATGTGTGGTCAGGGAGAGATGCTGCAGGATGTGTGAGATATCGCGCCAAAAAGGGAATCAAGTCAAATTTGTCGTGTCAGCTTAGTATTGCATTTTATTCGAGAGTTTTCGTAATGTGTGGTCAGGGAGAGATGCTGCAGAATGTGTGAGATATCGCGCCAAAACAGGGAATCAAAATAGTTTTAGCAACACACCTAAGATCCGCTACTCTGAAAGCGACAATAAGAATAGTTATATTTCGTGCCATATCCACGCCATAGTTTAACAGCAGTGGACAGTATTTTACAGCGGCAATACCAGTTTTGTATACTACGAGTGTTAATTAAATAAAAAGAAACGGCAGTGTCATCTTTTCATAAACAAAGCAAGTCTATGTCTTCCTATATCACCACCCGAGATCTACGTTTTCCTTTACCGAGGATAAGTCCATGCTCCCATATAATTTAAGGAAAATTACTGCAGCTAGCCGAGGATAAATGAAGAACCAACACGCTGAGAACTTCTGGAAGCAACGGGAGAAGCATCAAGGTAAGCTACAGCAACGGATGAGGAGGTGATCGCCGCAAACTGGCGCCCAACGTGGGGCTAACAAACGTTAAGATCGCCGCAAACTGGCGCCATAACGTGGAGCTCGAAGGGAAGACCAACATAAACGGAGGACTAGAAAACAGCGAATAGACGAAGAATCTTCAGAGGAAAGGGGCACAGCAGAACAAAATTACAACGCGAACTTCTAGTCTACCTACGTGGGACAACAAAACAGCTGAGAGCATCGCTTCTAGAACTTCACCAGGATTCGAACCCGGAACGCATCAGTTAACATTGAAAAAAAATACAGGTTAGAACATTTATTCAAAAACAAACAAAAAGGCATGCAGAGTAGTGACTCAGTTTTGTGAACACATGTTATTGAGAGGGGGTAAAGTCATTACTAGGGAGGTAGAACTTGCTAACGGAACCATGAGTAGGTCAAGGGAAGATTTGGAAGAACTGAATAGGGAGGCTATTGTCAGCATAACAACAGAGGGAGAAAATATGGGTGCAGCAGAGGTAGAAGTTAGGCAACCACCGATTGAGCAGGTCATTGACGCAGGTCAAAACCAGCTGCTAATATTCCTTCAACATTTAAGCACAAAGATAGACGAGATAAATAAGAATTTGGAAGGGAAATTAGATGAGCAGAGTAAGGAGTCAAAAAGAAATTTGAGTGAACAAAGTAAGAATTTAGAAGGGAAATTAAATGAGCTGAGTAAGGAGTCAAAAAGAAATTTGAGTGAACAAAGTAAGAATTTAGAGGGGAAATTAGGTGAGCAAAGTAAAAACTTAGAAAAATTAAGTGAACAAAGTAAGAATTTAGAAGGGAAATTAAATGAGCAGAGTATACAGATAGGTGAATATGTCAGAGAGGAAAACAGGAAGATGAGAGGGGAATTAGCTCAGGAGATGAGGGAATATTTAGGTGAACAGGTCACCCGATTACAAAGTCAATTGGACTCCAAATTCAGTCAGCAAGGGAAGGTAGTGCAAGAAATTCAGGCAGGACAACTATGTCTAAGAAACGATGTAGAAAAACTAAGGAAGGATGTAGAAACAGAATTAAGTGTTACCAGCTTAGCCATAAAGGAGCAATTGGATGATGACTTAAGAGCTGTAAATGTTTCTTTAGAAAAAAAACAAAGTACCTTAGAATCTAACATTCAAAGGGAGTTCAAAGAATTTAGAATAGTGTTAGAAAAGGATCAGGGAAAGATGAATGAACTTTCGTCAAAAATGACTGAACAGCTCTCAAATCATCATGAAATTGTGAAGAGGGTTGAAGAGCATGAAAATTGTGTAAAGGAGTTAAAACGCTCTATTGGTAGACTAGGGATAAGTGTGAGACAGAGTGATGATAGCTCACCCAGTGAAACTAGCACCACTTTTAGGGAGGCAAATGGAGGTCAAAGTCCAGCTGCCGACCCATATAATTTCAATCCAGGGCACCAATGTACATCTAACCATGCAAGTAATGCAAACTACCATTTATTAAATGAGATAGGGGTACCTACTTTCGAGGAAAACTCGGCTGATAATCCTAAACAATATCTAAATTACCTTGAGGAGTATTTCCGTTTAAAGCAAATTCCGGACGAGCTAAAGATGTTAATCGTTCGTAAAGGTTTACGTCAAAGGGTTCTCCATTGGGTAAGATTGACTTTGGGAGAGAATAATAATTTTGAATATTTCAGAAGGGCATTTTTGAATAAGTATTGGAGTACTAATACTCAGAACCAAGTGAGATCTATCCTAGTTAATGGCAAATACGATGAACGCGGAAACCTAAGCATGGTAGATTATTTGCTAACTAAAGCACAGAGTAGTAGACTAATCGAGCCACCCATAAGCGAGAGGGATTTCATTAATATGATTGTACCACATTATCCAGAACGCATACACCATTACCTACTCATTGCGAAGCCAAATTCTATTCCCGAATTGATTGAGTTGGTATCATCATTCGAGACAAGTAGTAGGAACCACGGACAAAACTATACAGTTCGACCAATACCGGATAATGCAAGGAATGCGAACTGGAGAGGAAACGCGAGAGGTAACTATAACCCCAGAGAGAGATACTGGAACGACGTACCTCAATCCGGGAACAGAAACTGTCAAAATAACCGTTTCAGGAGGGAAGGTGATAACCAATATCACATAAATGCTATACAAACCAGACCAAGATATAGCGGCCGTTTTAATTATAGGAGAGGCAGAAACAATGAAAACAGATCCAGAGAACATTATTTTTCTGACCGAGGGGAAAGTGATGTAGGAGAAAGGTATGACGAAAATTATCCAGAAAGAAACGAAAGGAGAGAGAGACATTCCCGGGGACATTTTAGAGGAAGCAGAGGAAACTATAGGCAAATGCAGAGAGAGGGAAATGTGGAAGAGACTAGCGGAGCACCAAATAGTGTCGATAACCCGGAAAACTAAGACAGGATCCATTCAAGAGCTCGGAGCGGATTCTAAGCGCGCAAAATTCTCAAATAAACAGAAAATGTGAAACAGGGCTCAAAAATGAATTTATACTGGGAGAACTGATAACTACTATTCAAAATCACTCGGAAAAGGATCTGACAGATTCCCCTAGCATAAAAGTAGTATTATTGGATGAAGAATATAACGCTTTAATAGACTCTGGAGCCAATGTGAGTGTATGCAGCCTGAGGTTATATCAGAACCTGGTAAATAAAGGAATTAAGCTAATGACATTACCCATAAGGAACACGGTATGCCGGGTAGCAGTTAACAAAGAGGTTACCCGAATAAAAATGCAAGTAATGTTGAACATGAAAATAGGAGAAGAAAATTTTGAGTTTATTTTTCTGGTAATCAATAATTTGATTTGTGACATTTTGATTGGGTGTGACGTTTTGTTT
Source organism: Deroplatys truncata (assembly GCA_030765065.1). NCBI lineage: Eukaryota > Metazoa > Arthropoda > Insecta > Mantodea > Mantidae > Deroplatys > Deroplatys truncata. Next base: position 250,297,369 of record CM060981.1, read on the forward strand.
GAATTAAGAGCTAGGGTTGATTTTGCTGATAAAGTTCTGAAAATAAAGAAGAACAGGAAACTATTAGAAATCCCTTTTGTAGAGGGTATGAAGCAGGATACTTATAACAAAACCCAAGGAGAAGAAGATATAGCCGAAGAAAGATTTTTCGTACAATTAGTACAAACAGGTAGGAATGAGAAATTAATTGCTATAGTACAAGGGGAAGAAACCGATGAGATGCATGCGATCGCTGACAGGTTTTACAACGGGTATACGGAGCACAATGAGAAAGATTATGGTTACGCCCGAAATAAAGAATTCCAAGATACCGGCAGCCAGGTAGAAGCAGTAGAGAAGAAAGTGACCCTTGCCGAGAACCTCACAGAGACACAAAGGCATCTATTAAGGCGAATGTTACAAGAAAACAAAGCGGTATTTTCGGACGTCCCAGGCAAGTGCAAAGCATACAAACACAGTTTTAAGGTACAAGATATTGCACCCTTCACACACAAGTATCGGGATATTCCGATTGCATTAAGGGAGAGAGCCAAACAAGTGATCGATAAAATGTTGAGAGACCGAATAATACAAAAGTCAAGTTCTCCATACAGCAGTCCATTATGTTGGGTGACGAAACGCAATGGCGAACTTAGGATGACGATAGATGGTCGAAAGATAAATAAACATACTCAACCAGACAGATTTCGGAGCGAAAGTGTAGAAAAATTGCTGTCAAAAATAACCAAAGGCAAGTATTTCTCCACTATTGATTTAACTGCGTCATACTGGCAGATTGAGCTTCACGAGGATGTTAGAAAGTACACTTCGTTTTTATTTTTTGGGAAACAGTTCGAATTTTTGAGAATGCCTTTTGGTATGCTTACGTCATGTAGTGGACTATTAAGAGCCATCGATAAAATATTTGGCGACTCAGCCGACGAATTTTTGATCCAATATATCGACGATTTTCTAATAGTTGATGAAAATTTTGATGAGCATATTAAACATGTGGATTATGTGCTTAGAAAGCTGAGAGAAAACGGTATGACGGTGAACATTAATAAATCCAAATTTTGCATCCGTGAGGTGGAATTTCTAGGTTATGTAATTAATGAAAGAGGAATAAAGCCAAACGAAGAAAGAGTAGCGGCTGTGAGAAGAATACCAGCGCCCAAGAGTGTTAAGCAGGTTAGGTCGTTTCTTGGAGTGCTAAATTATCAAAGCAAATTCATCCTGAGGTACGCCGCAGAAATAGCACCTTTGCGCGAATTACTTAAAAAGAAAGTGCGATGGAAATGGGACGAGGTCCACCAGAAAGCTTTTGAAAAGATAAAAGAACTATTTGCGAAATCAATTCTACTAGAGAGACCCAAGGACAACCTACCATATGTAATTTACGTGGATGCTTCAGGTCACGGATATGGATGTGTCCTAGCACAATCAGATGAGGAAAATCAACTGCACGTGATAAGTACCGCTTCGAGAGGTTTAAGTCAAATAGAGAAAAATGCTTAGGTCACCGAATTAGAGATCTGTGCTGTATATTACGCACTACAGAAATTTAGATCATATATATATCTACAGAAGGTTACTATATACACAGACCATGTGAGTCTTTCATTTATGAAACGTTGTCGGCTTACGAGTACTAAATTATCTAGGTACATCCATGAGATTCTTTCGTATGACGTTGAGGTGAAACACATTCCAGGAAAAACAAATGTCTTTAGCGATTTGCTGTCTAGGTTACATAACAACAGTGAAATACCGGAGAGAATAGAACGCCCTAAAAATGAAGTAACCTTAATGAGTATTGAAATACCCTTGAGTAAAGGATTGATAAAAGAATTAAAAGGAATAGGGGACCAGCAGCGACGAGATGAGAAGTTAAATAAATTAATAAAAAAGGCCCCAGAAATAGATGAAAATATCAAGGGAAACATAGGGGTAAAAGGGGGCGTGTTGTATAAACTACATGGCAGTGAAATACAGAAATGGAAGACGTATATACCTAAGAACATGGAGAATGAACTCATAAACACGCTCCATCAAGCTCTAGCACATTCTGGCTCAGAACGCACCGTTTTAATGATCCAAGAAAATCTGTATATTCCAAAATTACACCATAAAGTAAGGAGAATAATTTCGACATGCTTACAATGTCAAAAAGCAAAGCCACTGAATATACAATACGAATACGAGACAAACTCCATACTAAGAGAAAAACCAGGCATGTTAGTGACCTTGGACTGTCATGGTGAGATGCCTTGTAGTAGATTTGGATTTAAGTATATAGTAGTGTTAATAGATGTATTTTCAAAATTTGTGAAAATTTACCCAGTCAGGAAGATTACAAGTGAAACATGCCTAAGGAAGATAATGAAGTCGTATGTTCCACAATTTGGAAAGATGAAGGCAATTTTATGTGATAATGCTTCAATATTTACCAGCAGAAAATTTGTAGACACCTTAAAAGAAAACGAAATCACGTTGTATCATTGCTCAAAATACCACCCACAAAGCAATCCCTGCGAAAGAATAATACGGGACATTTCGGTTTATTTGAGAATTTTGGCCAATAAAAAACACAGTGATTGGGCAAATCACTATCAGCGCATCGAAAGTATTTTAAATGAAAGTGTGAGCCCTACTACCGGTTATAAGCCCATCGAGCTGATGAAGGGGAAATTAATGGAAACACTTGAAGGGGAATTACCACAGACACTAGAAGCTAAAGATCCGAAAGCACTAACGGAAGAAGAGATGTTTAAGAAAGCTTTTGAAAGAATGGCCAATAAGGCGCAGAAAAGAAAAGAAAAGTTTAAGAAAAAGAAACGAAAACACTGGTTGATCGAATTGGGAGACTTAGTATTGGTACGGGACAAGAAAAAGTCTAGCATTCTGAACAAAAGGTATCATAGAATGGAAAATTTATTTAAAGGTCCATACCGGGTGATTAACATTTTTGGCTCGGATACATTTGAGTTACAAGAAATAAAGAATTCCAAGATCGTAGGGAGATACCATAAACAGTTGCTCAAACCGTACAAATGTTTAGAGAATGAGAAGGGTGAAGAATGTAATGAAAATAGTCAGGTTAGTTTTACTCGAAATGAGGTAGCAACCCTATGAACAAATAGTAAAGGTAATACACCCGATAAATAAGGAGGTAAAGAAATAAATAAATGCATAATAATTATGTATCAATATGTATGTAAATAGATTTAATTTTAGAACTTAATTTAGGTATTAGCGTATTTCTCTCCACCACAAGTTATTCGTGTGCGCGAAATGTATTGTGTAAGAATGTCTCTCGGAAACCTGTTTTTAAATGGTGAGAGGGGATCAACCATAACAAATGTGGAGTGAATGACCCAAATATAAACACCACTGGTGTGGCAGAACCCTTGTGAAGGAACCGGTATAGCGAAGGGTCTATGTCAACAAAACAAACGAACAAAGGCCATAATCAGAGGAATTATTCTGGAAAAGAAAATTGTATCAAGTGCTCAAAAATTTATTCTTTTCCAGAACAGGGCAATTTGAAACGGCAACTCTAGGCCGGGCCCGAGAACAGTAATTCTAGATAATTTATTAATTAACTTTTATTGATGTTAAATCGTACTATGTAAATATCTTTTTCTCAATACTGCTTGTATATTTTAAGAAGGGTGATTTAACATTATGTATCTATCTAGGTTACTAATATTAGTAGAGTTATAAATGGTTTAATGTAAATAATTTAAGCGCTATGTTAAAATACTGTCCACGAGGGAATGTTTTAGCTACAGGAATAGTGCTTTCGAAGGCAGAAAACCTAGTTTTATTACCTCTCTTCGGTCGCAGTGCTATTATTCCTACAGCGAGGGTGTAGAGCCTTTGTCCCATTATTTGATAATTCGCCGTGACCAAGTGAGTGAGAAGGACAATCTAACGGTACATGTAGGAAAAGCCGCGATTTATATTAAAATTGGACCAATGAAATCCCTGGAAGTTTATTCGAAATAGTTAGACGCGTCGAGTCGCGCTAAAAATGTACCAATAGGAAAGGAAGCAGCCTCAGGAGCCTGAGACTATAAATGGATCTGTTTGGGGAAAATTCGGGGCAGTTTATGTCATGTGTGGTCAGGGAGAGATGCTGCAGGATGTGTGAGATATCGCGCCAAAAAGGGAATCAAGTCAAATTTGTCGTGTCAGCTTAGTATTGCATTTTATTCGAGAGTTTTCGTAATGTGTGGTCAGGGAGAGATGCTGCAGAATGTGTGAGATATCGCGCCAAAACAGGGAATCAAAATAGTTTTAGCAACACACCTAAGATCCGCTACTCTGAAAGCGACAATAAGAATAGTTATATTTCGTGCCATATCCACGCCATAGTTTAACAGCAGTGGACAGTATTTTACAGCGGCAATACCAGTTTTGTATACTACGAGTGTTAATTAAATAAAAAGAAACGGCAGTGTCATCTTTTCATAAACAAAGCAAGTCTATGTCTTCCTATATCACCACCCGAGATCTACGTTTTCCTTTACCGAGGATAAGTCCATGCTCCCATATAATTTAAGGAAAATTACTGCAGCTAGCCGAGGATAAATGAAGAACCAACACGCTGAGAACTTCTGGAAGCAACGGGAGAAGCATCAAGGTAAGCTACAGCAACGGATGAGGAGGTGATCGCCGCAAAGATAACGATTTATGCTTTACCGGACACTAATAACACACGATATTTCATTCAGATGCGTACATTTACTGAAGTATCGTAATTTTTTACTTTCTCTATCACGTACAATCGGGAGCAAAAAACCGTGCCGATATGAGGAACCGCGGTTTAAGTTGGCAATCAATAATTAACACGCATCTGCCGCGCCTTCCTTCCCTCACTTGGTTACAGAAGTTAATGCTTGAATGCCGAACCAATAAGAGCGGACTCATCTAGGGACTAGTATGATCAGTCTTTGGGAGGCATATTGTTTCAACCATTCAGATGACACATATCGATTGTTCCATCCCTTTCATCTTGACCTTTCTTCATAGGATAACGTTAGCGCATCGCACTTCAACTAAACCAATTAGAGGATGGCTCAACTAAGGGAGGCATGGAACACAAATGGTGAGATTCTGCCAACATTCAAGAATGGAAAACACTAAAAGTAACCAAAAGCATTGGCACGTTATTTTGTACTCGACTTCACATAGTAGGTAGAAACATAGTAGGTTAAATTTCACCCCGAGATTTTTCTGGAAATAGATGTTTTGAGACCCCCTGAAAATAAAAAAAAAACATTTTAGAAAGAGCTCCTTGTGTATGTTTGTGAATGTATGCGTGTGTGTGCGTCCCTCCGTGTGTCTGTGTGTGTGAGCAGCATAACTCAAAAACAAAAAGTCGGATGAATACACTTGTTGTTTAGGTTCAGTACCTTCCAAAGTTGCGACACGAAGATTTTCAAGAAAATCCCGCACCCCCCAAATACCTTTACAAGGTATTTACATTTTCCGAAAATTTTGATTTTTTAACAAATGGCTCTAACCATTTTGATTAAAATATCATATATTAAATTTATTTAGATGCCAAATAAAATGATTATATTGAATTTTCTGGCAATAGCCTGTGAAGTCCCCTTCAATCTGAGGCAGTATTTTTAACACTTAAATGATTTCAGTCTAAAATATAATATAAAATAGATAGATAGATAAGGTATCTTTATTGGTTTCAAATTATTGAAGTTATTACACAAGTATTTAGTGCATGGGTCATTGACCGTACATGCATATTTAATAATATAAAATATAATAACAGCCCGCCTTAAAGCAACAATGCAAGCAACTGCAATATATAAAAAGTACATATTACAGTCATTGTATATGTTTATATTATTGTGTACATGTATAATAATGTTATGTAAATGTATTAAGTAATTTAACAATGTTGGAGCTGTGAGATTAGAGGACGAAAGTTGCTAACAATGAGGTAACAATGAGGTAACCTTGAGGCAATAATGAATTGGAAAGTTTAATAATGCTACTAGTAATTCCTGAAAACAATAATGTAATACTTAAAACAGTTTATAAATAGCCAATAAAATACTAGAAAACCTGAAAGTTAAATAAAAGTATTCTATTGGATTAAAATTAGCCAATCAGAGACGTGAAATAGAAAAATTTACAAATTCAAGCGGTGAACGCCAGTTGCTAGAAGGCAACGTACCTGAGCAGTTCATTCGCTCGGTACGTATCCAGTGTGAGACGAAAATTCATTACGGCTAGAATATTATAAAGTTTATGTGTTAAAAGCTGCAATTAATTAATAAATAATCTCACAGCTCTCTATATCAGTGAAGTGTTATTTAATCGTGTGACGGATTAATAAATGGAGTGAAGCAAAAATTATAATTTGTGTAAGCCTACATTCTTTAGCCGCATCACCCTCCGCTTAGAGATACATGTTTCTACAAATTAATACTGACGCAGCCGAAGTAAACCTAAATATATATAATATTTAAAGAAACATTAAAGTACAAAGTTGATTCCTAAACGTTGGGGCGAAGGCCACCGGAAACTTTGTATCGTACGTGGGACGAACACTCCAAGAAACTACATTAAGTTTGGCTCCCCAACAACGGAGCTACAATAGAACCTACTCCAAATTGGCACCTCAACGTGACGCTAATAACGTAAAGATATTCTATCTCAAATTGTACCATACGTGGGGCAGTTACTTCATCAAGTTTGGCTTTCCAACAGTGAGGCATTCAACTTTCTCAATTCGGGTGGAATTTTGTATTATCTTATAATAGCTAAACGCTAAGTGATAGATGAAAACGTATCATGCAAACAATGTATATTTCCTTAGAATTAAACCGCACAATTTACTTCGAATAAGTTTCTCTGTGGAACAAACCGTTTCTGAAATATCCCTTTTAAAGTCTCATTGATTTTCAGTTGTTTCTCGCGATTGCACGGAAACGGTATGGAATTTAAGGCCGTCGCATAGCTTCCAGTTCTTAAACGTTTGACTATCGTTGTTCTCTTTGTATCTATAACGAAATATGTAATGTAGCTATTTTTGCAAATGTTTATTTAGATTAAAATATAGTGCATAGAAAAATAAGCTTTAGTAAGAATAGTTCGTACACCCGCTAATAAAGATAGACAGTAGTGAAAGTCATGTGAATGTATCACATAAGATTTTTTTTAATTCCAAAGTCCTAAACCATTAACTAAAATGGTATTATCGGTCTTCCCATCCACATCCAGGAATCGAACCCGAGACCCATCGCACAGCAGGTAGATACGCTGCCGACGGAACTACGGGGCCAGCTGTATGTACAGTGTTATTCAAAAAGAAGGAACAGACTTTAAATATTTATTTATAATGAAGACAATAGATGGCGATACATACGATACATCACTAAATAGAGGAAGGTTCAAAATTTTATTTTTTGCGTTCAAAATGAGCACAGTTTGTTATGCGACGACGACCAATGCTTTTCCGTTTGCATACGCAACCATCTTCTTCGAATTTATTGTATCAATTGTAAACTCTTTATGACGAGGTGGCTCGTTGTTGAACTTACAACGAAATGCACGCTGCAATGAAACAATGGATTCACTCTGTGCATAATGCAGCACACAAGATGTCTTTTCCTGTGACGTCGTCATTTTCTCGTAAACAAACACAGTGCCGCTGTAGGTACGGAATGGAACTATTAGGTGGGGCTTAACACTTTAAACTTTCCTCTATTCAATGATGTATTGTATGTGTCGCTATCTATTGTCGTTCATTGGAGATGAATATTTAAAATGTATTCCTTCTTTTTGAATAACCATGTATTTTGTTTTTCAATATTAACTTAGATTTTCTTCTTCTCCAAGCGTAACTATGCATAGTATAGGAAACTGAGAAGTACTTTATAGCATACAAAATGGTACATTTAATGAGAATTCAGAAGTGAAATGATCTGAATTAAAATCTCGCACATATGAATCAGCTATTAATCCTCTTCTACATTAATGCTTTACCTCAATACTCCTTCACTGAATGGTTTTGATCTATTTTTGTTTTTTCTAAAATTGACACGAAAAAAGGGTAGCAGCAAAGTTTCACGCTCTCATTGACAATACGGTGTGACCTTATGCTGCGCTTGTCCCGATATTTAAATGTTTGTTGACACACACACACACACACACACACACACACACACACACACACACACACACACACACATAACACACAAAAATAAAGAAAAATTATTCACTGTTGAAGTGCCGTCGAAAGCGAGGGAAAACTGCTGTGCAAAGTGGCGTAAAACAGTAGCTGGCGGGGGTGCTAGTAAAATCACGGAACACTGCGTTTCAAACATGTCCCTGCCAGCAATTGTCCACTGACGAGTGAGATAGTGATGTGTTCCGTTTTTTTTCAGATAGAGGGCAATAGTGGTAAGATAGGGTACATGTAACATCTAGAGCATTTCAGAGCATTAAAACTGGATCCTTTCATCAGAAATGAGTAAATCAAAAGATTAACAATTGTGCTGACCAGAATTTTAACTTTTGGTGAGACTAAATGGTGAAAATTTCCGAAACAATACACATTTGATATTTATGTAGATTTATTAAGTAGTATTTTTCCTTTAAATTGAGATATATTTTATGATTTTAGGCAAAATACTTATATATTAAACAAATTTTAATAATGGTAAAGCACCTCCTATTTTGCACAGTGAAGGCTGCATGCCTTCACAGAAAAAATCATAACTACTACACTTTTTAGAGTAGAAGGGTAAAGATTAACCCATCTTTTAGGGGAAGTTTTTCTTTTTAATTTGGTACTACAGTTCATTATAGCAGGTTACGTGTGTTCATAGTATGTGATTCCTTTCCTTGCAAATATATGTGAGTTGATGTTCTCCATTTTTGCTTTCAACAGCTTTTCTGGAATTACACTTTCTGGTATAAATGAGCGGTTTTCTCATAAACTATTTAAGATAGCTATATTACATTTTACATTAAAACAAGCCCTAAGTGCGTGTCAATTAAGCATCACGTTAACTTATTAATAATTATGATAATGTTAAAAGGAATGATAATGGACCATTTATTTAATGATACTTTCGAGTATGTATCACATAAGTGACATGCATTAATAAAGGACAAGAATAAACATTTATACTATTATTATTTTTCTGGAAAATACATACTTATGGACCAAATAAATTAATGAAATTGAAAAATACGTTGAAATCGCAACCCCTTGGCACCAACAATTCGTAGTTTGCATGAATAAGGGTAGAATTCATTAAGAGGGTTTATTTCTAACTCCTTCGTTTCACAAGCATAACATCACTCACTGATTCATGTTTTTTTCTTGAAATTTGATTTAAGTCAATCAATCAAAAACGAATCTGATGTGTTACACTCACATGACTTTCTCTACTCTTGTACAAACTATTTTTATAAACGCTTATTCTCCATCTATTTCATATTAATCGAGAGAAACATTTGCAAACTATCTTATTGCTAATTTTCTTGTAGATGTAAGGGGAATATATATTTACAAGGGCAATATAGAAATACAGTATCCTTTAAGCACATACATATCTCTTAATAGCTGGTTGCTAGGTGCAGCACCATTCCCTTTCCCACAGATTAATACTCTTTGCATATCCAAGATAAAAAGTGAATAACGAATTCCCATTTGAGAAACAGTAAACATATTGGAAAATTTAAGGGAATAACAAGCAATATCTCGAAAATGGTTCACTCAACAAAAAAATGTATATGACATAAATTACGTATTTTAACACAGTCTACATTTTTTGTGTAGTAAGATTTTGTCTATCTCTTATGGTTTACCAGTTATGCAAAAGTCGTTCACAATGAAGAATACTTTTTGGAGACATTCCCAGAAAGTTCCAGATATACATTTTATTTGTCATGAAAATATCTTAAACATATGATATTTTAATCAAAATCGTTAGAGCCATTTTTGAGAAAATTAAAACTTTCGAAAAATCTTTCATGTAAACGGTAATCTGGGGTGGGGGGATTTTCTTGAAAACCTTGTGTCGCATCTCTGGAAGATACTGAACCTAAATACCAAGTTTGGTGTTTATCCGACTGTTCGTTTCTGAATTATGCTGTTCACAGACACACAGACACACACGCACAGACACACAGACAGACACACACGGACACACACGGACATGTTTCCAAAAATGCTTTTTTTGGTTTCAGGGAGTCTCAAAATATGTATTTCCGGTGAAATCTCGGTATCGAATTTTTGGGTGGAATACAATAGTTCCCCTACTTACTATACGTAGTAGAGAAAGTAAAAAGTAATGAATGCTGGGAAGAGAAATCTAGTGTTGGTTATATAAATGTGGGGTAAAAAAGATCACTATTGTAATCTAGGGGAATAGCTTACCTTTTCTGCTCCCGAGTATACATAAGGAAAATCATAAAGGATGTAGAGCTCTGTAGCAATCATGAAAAACAAATCCTTCGACAGAAAGGATGATTTTTAAAAAAAACTACCATCGAGTATGAACAGAATTTGAAAATTCCTTGCGTACTGGAAGGATGACATAAAACTGTCAATTGTATTGCTTCAGAGTGTTTGAGACCAAACATTGAAAATGTATGGCGCAAAGCTATTTTGTTATCTGCTAAACATCTTGTTATCTGCTGACCTTATGAGACGAGAGAACCGAAATTAAGATTGCTTGTTGATCGCTTAAGGAATCTCTGCTATATCAGAACACGCATGCACACAATGAAAATCTAAAAAGGAAAATCATGTTTCCATGCCGTTAAATCAATAATAATAATAATAATAATAATAATAATACAAAACAGTCTCTCGCATAATCATACCGATAAAGCATTCATTCTATTATGGAATTACTCCGAGAGGAAGACCGTACAAACAAAGCATTATTTAATACATTTCTGACCCATATAAACTAAAAAATTTGATCTAATCTACAAATAATGAAGACTAGAGGTAATAAAAGGGACTAGAATTTCAGTGTTAAGATATCGCTAACCTATTCCATCTGCATTTGTAATCCAACACAACTCGAACAACAGTTTGGTATTAGTTTTCCAAAACCACTCCAGGTTTAGATTACGATACGAACTGTGTGTTAATACCTTTCGAGGATAAAGAAACTGCAGTAAATTGTGTAATCCTCGTTAAGTACTTTATTGTTTATGTTGTGACGTTCTGTTAAGCCCTTGTTTTATGGTGCATAAGGAAAATAAAGACAGTACTTGAACCTTATCTGACTAATAGTAGCAAGTTGTTGAAATAAATAGTTAATGTCTTTTCCTGATCCAATAAATGCGATATTCTGAACAGAAAAATAGTAAAATAATTTGCCACTTCTAAGAAATATCTGCTTATGCTGACGTCACAAAATTTAAAAATTGTTACTTATGATTAAATATAAATGCCAATGTTTATCTTAATTATTTTACTGTTAATGGTTTCTGTTTAAATTTGAACGAAACCAACACTTAGTCTCCGTAGCACTATAGCAAGTGAACATGTTTTCAAATCATTAGGTTTTATTTTCGGTAGTAAGCTAATTTAAAGCACACATAGTCAGTCTGTGTAAAGTTGTTTAAAGTTAAATTTTTACTAATAGATTTGAAATAGTTATTTATTAAATTCAAATTCTGAGTTTTAAATTTACGTCCGATGAGGCATTATTTTAACACTGAAATGATATCAGTCTGATTACATAATATAAAATATAATAACAGCCCGCCTTAAAGGAATATATGTATAAAATAATATATAAAATGTATGCAAAAGTCATTGTATTGTGTTTATATTACTATGTACATATATACAAATGCTATGTAATGGTATTACATAATTTAACAATGTAGGAGCTGTGAGAATAGAAGCAAAATGTCTTCCGTAGCAAACAGAATTACAATGTAGAAGCCGAAAGTTGCTAACAATGAGGTAACCTTCAGACAACAATAAATTAGAACGTTTAATAATGCTACTAATAATTCTTGGAACAACAATGTAATATTTAAAAAAGTTTATAAATAGCCAATCAAAAATTAGAGAAGCTCTAAGTTAAATAAAAGTATTCTATTTGAGTAAAATTAGCCAACCAGAAACTTGAAATAGTGAAGAAACACGAATTTAGGCGGTAGACGCCAGACACTACAAGGCAGCGTTCCCGAGCACTTCGATTTTATATGTATTCAGTGTGAGGCATAAACAAAATTAATTACGGCGTGAATAATATAAAGCTTACGCGTTAAAAATAATCTTAAAGCTCTAAAGCAGTACACATCAGTGAAGTGTTATTTAATCGTGTGAAAGATAATAAAACGAAGTTAAATACCATTATAATTTGTGTAAGCCTTCATTCTTTAGCCGTACTATCCCTGCTAAGAGATACGTGTTTCTGCAAAGCAGAACAAGGCATACATATATAATATTTAAATAAACATTAAAATACAAAATTGATTTTTTAAACGTGGGGGCAAAGGCCACCGGAAAAGTAAACATGGGGCGAAGGCCACCGGAAACTTTGTATCGTACGTGGGGCGAACACTCCAAGAAAAATATCTCCCGCAATACGTAAAGATATTCTACTTCACAGTTCTGATTACCAGCGGTAAATCTAGTAGTACAGTTATAAGTGTAGTTTTCCTCAAAACATGTGCATTAATTCTAAAGGGATGCGGCCTTAGCTTAAATGTACTTAGAATTACATCTTTTACTTCTCAATACGTTTAGTTATTTAATTGTTGCATTGGAAATATGTATAAACATTATATGAATTGCCATTTTAATATTTTGCTCATTAGAACTCAGAGCATAGTCCTTTGTTACTCAAGCTTCATTGAGAGGGCGCATAATACACATATTGTTTTGAAAAGTACTAAGTTACATTCGAAATGCAAAGCTTAAAATACATTGAAAAGTCATACTAAAGAAATATTTTAAATGAAAGTTTTCAAACGAAGAAACTTGATCCAATGTATTTATTTTTTGTTTGCCTAACCTAATGCAATATTGTAATAATATTTAATGTCAATAATAATTATAACATGATATGTTAATCAAACGTACTACTATAGGAATTACGAAGAGATAGACAGTTGCAATACAATCTTTCAAAGGTGTACAGTATTTCTGTATTGCATACCATTAAAAATTGGAGTAAACTGCAGCTTTTAAAAGGTATATCTACCTTAATAGTCTTTTGGAGATATTAACATTGTAAAATCTGGGATAAGCTCTTTTTCCGCGATATTCAAAGATTGATAATCAAACAAAGACGAAAATATCCTTACTGTTTTGGAAATAAATGTATAATTGCGCCATTAGGTAACAACTTTTTTAACAAGGCCTGTACTGCCCAGCATGGTCTCTGCGGAAAGGCCATCGAGAAAGTAACATAAAAATAATACGTCACAAATGTGCAGTTTCCCAGTGCAGTTAGCGTGACGCAGCTATCAAAGAATTGCGATCGTAAAATTTAGTTAATGTCGATCGTTTGGAGTAAAGCAGATAAAAAGGAAGCATAACATAAAATGGCTCCCCAACGGTCTAAAGGAGATAGAACAGCGAAGAGATTTCAAATTATCATGTTTACCTCATTAACAACATGAACATAAAACCAGGGCTTAGTTTAACGCGGCCATATTTTGTTCTTAATAAAAGGTCATAAATAATTGCTTTCATACTGTTTGTTTTATATGCACGGGATTTGCCAAATTATGGGTGGGCATTATTGCGAGCACAAGCAAACGTACCTTTAAGATAGTATCTGCAATGGAACAAATAGGTATATTATATTTTTGCTGCCTGCTCAGGAGGAAAGCAAAAATTCATGTTCTTCCTAGCATGATATTCTCTATTATTTCAGTATTAAAGCTAACATGTCTTACTACCTATGCATTAAATAATAACTATCAGCAGTAGAAGATTCGTTCTTCTCATGAAATAAACTATTGTGCAACAGAGCTAATTTTATAACACCATTCCAATAACGTTAAACAATCGCATACTTTAACACTTCTCTCATTTCTTCACCCAGTATTCGAAACATTAATTGAATATGCAAATTATTGATAACTTCTAAAACTTTGTGTTACCTATGTACCCTTTAGAGAATTAATGTTATTTTTAAATTTAAGGACATGCATTGTAAAATTTTGCAGTAAACTGATCAGTGAGCTAACTTGGAGATTTGAATCATGCTTGAAATTCATTGTCACAGCAGGGACTCGAACCAGGGATCTATGACTTTCTGTGCCGATGCTCTACCTCTGAGCTACCATCGTAAGATGCTCAAACTGTAATTAAATGTTCGATCTGATTCACTATCCCGGTAAATTTTTCAAAGACGCTTTTAAATACCTTTATATCGTTCCTTAAAGGCGAGTTGAAATGTTACAAGTAGGTACTGTTAATTTTGGGGCTTTATATTTAAGCCACATTTGATTAACTTCATATTTTAAAATTTCTCTTCCAAACTGACTGAATGCAGGCTACAATTGAGTCCAATAGAGAATCAAATGAGAAATTTGCGTTGTGACATTTTGTCATAATAATTCAGTGATCAAGTATCAACATGTAAAGCTTCAGATCCGTTGTTCGAGTCCTGGATTTGGCAATGAAGTTTTCAAGTCTGATTTAAATCTATAGGTTTGGCCTACACATAACCAATAATTATCAAAACATAGTTATCTAATGGTGGTTATCTATAACAATAAAATAAAACTCACAATACACGTCCCGGCTCCTGGAAGGTACACCAGGACATATGATTCTAAACTTTATTTCTTAAAAATATCTCCTTACATTTCATATTTTCTTTACATTTCCTACCGACGGTATCAACTAAAAACTAAGTTAATATTATACACTAATCAACGTTTTACTAATATGACATACACTAACCACACTATTGGCCGAAAATTCTGCTTTCCTCCGTAAACCAGTAAAGCCTTGTTTATTACTGGTATCCAATAATACTTTTAACATCTTCTAAAATTCCCCTTTTTAAATCACTATTACTTTTTCACGCTCTATCCCCTTTGTCTATATATACTCCTCTTACTTTAAGTATAGATATTTATTCTTTAATCCTAAACACTACCAGCAGCCAACAGCTATTTATTATACCTATACCATTTCACAGCCTACTTTCTGTTTAATTCTATTTTAACACGTCCTCTTTTCTCTAAATGTTCATTCTATAAAGCCCTCACATTAAGAGTATTTGCATAATCGCCAGTCATCTTTAGGGTATGGTATGTTGAATTTTAGACCGTCTTGAAGGTTTGCCAGATACATGAATCAGATGAGAAAGTTAAATGCGCATGGTAGTTCAGCGGTAAAGCATCCGTGCGAAACATCGAAAACCCCTACTCGAATTACGGACATGCGGATGAATTTTTCACGTCTGATTTAAATCTTCAGTTTTAGCCTACAGTCAGTATGAAATAGCAGGTATCAAAAAAGTTCAACGTAAGTGTACCCAGACAATATTCAGCTGATTTGGAGATTAATTTGCATGCTCTATATTCTATTAGTGAAGCTCTCAGGACGCTGTCAGTGATTTAACATTAAAATACTGCAGCAGGCAGATATAATACTTTTTAATTAGTCATCGAATCTGTGTTTCTTGTAATATTACACAGGTTCGACAATATCCTTTCTAATATCTAATATTCTTCAGAAAGGTCAAATTGATCTCAGTCTCTCAGAGTCCATGAACAGTGAGTAATAGCTCTATTTAAAGATAACAGAAAAATGACACGAAATTCTAAACTGTTGTGTTCGGCAGGTAACTTTATATTCAAAATAATATTAAAACTAATAGTAATAATAACAACAAAGTATGCGTGTCATGTTTTACATCGACTATTGCGCTTTGTATTTAACGACCAAACTATACAGTTATGATATATAATTATTAAGGTGTGATTTAACTGTAAATAACCTAGAAAATGCGTATCGCCACAGTATTAGTATAAAATAATTAAAGTCACTCATGAAGTAGAATATTTGTTAGTAGTTAGAAGATGCTTCATGTTTATCTGCACAACGTATGGAAGCCAATTTGTCGCGGTCACTTCGTGTTATCTTTTTGCTGGGCGCCTGTTATTGTATTACTATTTTTAAATTTGGGTTCAATGTTCTCCGGCTAGCTATTATTTCTCGGTCAAGCACATCTCTTGAACAGGGTGTGTAAACGGAAAGGATTTGTTACTCAAAGATAACACTGATAAAAGAATTTGTTTTTACACTTTCATTACCGTCACAATTAATTAAGTTCACACATAGACTCTTGATACATGCCAGACTGAAACTGTTATATTTTCTAATATCACAATAATCACTTATTCACTGCACATTATTAATTCGCGTGTTTCACATTTATAACAAACTTTAAGACGCGAGAGATTCTGTAGAATTGCGACGTGTAACTCGCGAACGATTCTGATGTACTAAGCGACGTTTAACTTCTGAATGATTCTGTTGGACTCAGCGACGTGTAACGCGTGGATGATTTTGTTGAACTGGGCAATACTTGCCTCTGGCTTTAGCATTTTATACTCCCACACCCCGATATGCCTAAAGATTATAATCGAGCTGCTATTGGTTAATAAAACGCGCCAACATTAGCGTCTATTTTTATATCCAATCAAAATTACGAAAACATATGCTCTAAGGAAGAAATTCCCGCCATTTCTCAGAAAAGCGCGCCAATCTGACGTCATTTGCTTGTCTCTAATAATTGATAAA
Organism: Deroplatys truncata; assembly: GCA_030765065.1. NCBI lineage: Eukaryota > Metazoa > Arthropoda > Insecta > Mantodea > Mantidae > Deroplatys > Deroplatys truncata. The sequence goes on from CM060981.1 coordinate 250,314,140, forward strand.
CAACTCACCCCCTCGCTCATTGTTACCCGCTCTTATTGTCAGTTTTAGTGAGGCCGTGTAAACTTATTTCCTAACAATGCTTATAATTAACAAACATCTCAAATCAATGTCATACAATAATGCTTATTTACACTACAATCACTCTGGCATTTACATTATTGTGATACAAATTACTGCCACGCTCATTGTGAATGTTTATCATGCGTAATATGAGGTGTAAAACAAAATTCCTGAGAATAATCCATAGTACAATTAGGCAAATAAATAATAAAGCAACGACATCTTCAAGAGACCGTTAAACATCTGTATTTCTGTATTACAAGCAAGTTAGGATTAGGACACTTCATACTTCTTCATACACATGAAGATTGCCTTTTCGGTTTGTACATGTATGTTACACAATAAAACCATAATCCATCTATTCTTAAAGTATAAAAAGGTTTGTTTCATACGTTTTAGTCTTCTCTTCATGAGAAATAAAAGAATGTTTGAAAGCAAAATTTGAAAGCAAACTCGTTAAATTTTTGAATGAACAGCAAAGAAAGCTTTTGAGCTTTTGGAAGTCGTTAGCGGCTTTTTAAGGTGATTTATGTATTAATTTTGTGAAAAATACTCAACGTAAGGAACGCAATATTTATTTAAACTCTTTGTATGACAATATCTCATTATTGCAATAGTACAAATTAGAGGGTAATGAGGAAATCCTCTTCCGCTACATGCAGGAGGATTTCCCCACTTCTGCAATATACATTTTAGGTGCTAACCCTCCGTGAAGTGGGAGATGAATGACAGGAGCCGCATGGGAACTTTGCAATCAGGAGTGATTCGCCGCGAAGTAGATACAGATACTTAAAATTGCCAAATCGCTCAAGGGTCTCCCCTTCGACCCCTGCGCCCCCTGACCGGTGTGGGGAGTGGCTGCACAAGCGTCCTCTATCAAGGAACTGCAGACTACCAGGCTCCTGTAATACATTTACAGGGAAAATACACTATTCTTGTCCAAGGTAGCGCTGCTGCCCGCAGTGCAAGGGGGCCCACGTTCGATTACCAGTACCTGCATAAGCATTATTTTTATCTGCTATAAAACATGGCATGGGTGATGGGTTTGTGGACCAATTGAGGAACTACTTGAATATGTAGCCGCTCCATTCTTACCTCATCTACACGGCCGGAAGAAGGCAAGCACATGGCAGCTCATTACTGCACTTTGGCCATGATGTCCTGTGTGTACGAAGATAAAGGATGCTGCAGCCGTGCAGTAGGCCTTGGCCCAATGGGGCTGCTGCGCCATGTATGGCTTAAACAGACACTACGAAAGTAAACTAATAACTAAGCTTGTAATCTTTGAGAACAATATAGTAAGATATTGTGCTTTCACATTACCTGTCCGCTTGAGAGTCTGTGTAAATGCATGTAACTTAGTAGGAGTGGTGACTAAGTTTGTAAAACCTACTGAAGACAGCTTTTGTTTCGGTACCCAAGATTACAGGACTAGGGATAAACCTTTCACACTAAGCATAGGCGTGTATATGGCATTTGTTGACTTAGAGAAGGCATTTAATACTATAGATACAGAGGCACTATGGATTAAACTGAGAAGTAAGGGACTAAGCTCAAAATTCATTAGAGCAATACAGAATATATATATATGAATAATAAGTTTTATATTAGGATAAATGGTGATGAAATTATGGGAAAAATTGATAGTAATATGGGGTTAAGACAAGGTTGCAAACTTAGCCCTATACTGGGATTACTTTTTACAGACGATTTAGCGGTAGGTTCTGTTTCAGTAGGAGGTCTAACAAAAGTGTTGCATATCGTATATTCATTTTGTAAGAAAATGGGATTTAAGAATAAATTTTAAAAAATCAAAGATAATGGTATTTAAAAAGAGATATAAATTTAAGGTGGAGGAAAAGTGGTATGTGGAAGGGGAAGAGTTCAAATAGTAAACAAGTTTGATTATTTGGGAGTGAGAATAAGTAGTAATGGGAGATGGAATGATCACAAAATAAGTGCTTCAGCTAAGGGAAGATTAGCAATTACTGCTATGAGAATATGTTTAAAGGAAATACCAGATATGCAAATTAAACGGTTGGAAAGGGTTTACAAAACTGCAGTTGAAGCAAAAATGGTCTATGTATCAGAGATTTGGGGAAGTGACAAAGGATTGGAGGTGAGTGATAAAGTACATAGATCGTTCATTAAAATGGATGTGAGGTTTATCTACTTCATCACCTAATGGAGCAACATTGTTGGAGTTGGGAAAAGTAGGTAGCAAGGGCATGATAGTAGAAAGGATACTTAAACATTGTGGCATAGATTGAAATCATTGGACGAGCATAATATCTTGATGTAATGTTTAATAATAGAAGAAAAATCCAGTGATGGGATAAACTGGATTCAAGGAATAAGGAGAATTTTACAGGAAATAGGAATGGGTAACTTATGGGAGGAGAGAGAAGGGTTAGTTAAAGGTTTCTGGAAAGAAGTAAGGAACGGAGTAGAAGATATAGAGAAACAAGAATTATTTCAAAGTCTGGAAGGAAAGAGAAGTTTAGAACTATATAGACAATTAAAGGATTGGAGAAGGGCGAAGTATGCGGAGGTAGATGATAGGTTAGTGAGAGAAGGGTGGGCCTGGTCTAGATTAAGTGCACATAGGCTAAGCGGAGATAGGAAGGGAGCAAATTTGGATAGATGTCCCCTTTGTGCAGAGGCAGATAATTATTTTTATATAATTAATTGAATGTGAAGAAATTAATTTGTGGGGAGATCAGTTTTTACCTAAAGGGCCGCAGTATTTTGACTGTGCAAAGGTAGCATGATCATTAGTCTTTTAATTGAGGGCTGGTACGAATGGTTGAATGAAGTTTTATAAAAATTTAATTGAATTTAGATTTTAAAAAAATTCTTAAATTAAGTTAAGGCACGAGAGTAGGGTAGATTTAGCGGTCCTGAAACAGTTAGCCCCGCCCCCTCCCTCCCCCACCCCCACCCCCCGCTGTGCCTTGGTAGTTTTAGTTGCAGCTGCGGTCGTAAATCATGTTGAGTACAATGGAGGCTTGACAGTTAAGCAATTAAGGCTGTCAATCAACTGTCAAAACGAACAAAGGGGTCATAAATTTAAGGTTCTGTAACAAAGGCGAGATGTTTTTCCTACCCATTCCACATCCGGCCACTTCTGCACCTGGTCAGTTACCCACCCCCACTTCCATTGTGTGTCGAACACGTGGCATACTCGTTCCACTAGCTTTTAACAAAAGAACAATGCTTAACCTTCAGCTGTCAAAATGAACAAAGCCCATGATGAATTAGGGTTGTAACAAAGCCTGACCCTTTCCATTGTGTAAGAGATTCTATTGTGTGTGCCTTTCTATTGTCCTTGGCAAGCATTCTTTAGAAAGACCACCTGCAGCGTTCCCATCCCAATAACAAAGCCTGACCCTTTCCATTGTGTAAGAGATTCTATTGTCCTTGGCAAGGCTAGTTTAGAAAGACACCTGCAGCGTTCCCATTGTTTGGCCACCTGCTAGTTTAACAAAAGAATTCGAGGGTTGCTATATACTCGACTTGTCTTTGTCTGACTGTGGGAAAAGAGAGAGCCATGAGTTCCCACGCGTCCTGTCCTTGTTTGTATGAAAGAGAGAGAAACTTGTTTACCAACTCTGCGTGACGTCATACTTTAGAAAGACACCTGCAGCGTTCCCACAATCCAATAACAAAGCCTGACCCTTTCCATTGTGTAAGAGATTCTATTGTGTGTGCCTTTCTATTGTCCTTGGCAAGGCTAGTTTAGAAAGACACCTGCAGCGTTCCCATTGTTTGGCCACCTGCTAGTTTAACAAAAGAATTCGAGGGCTGCTTTATACTCGTCCTCTCCTTGTTTGTGTGAAAGAGAGAGAAACTTGTTTACCAACTCTGCGTGACGTCATAGTCGGCCATCATGATTTTGCCTGAGGGAGTTCTCTCCGATGGTTTACGATCTCCTACGAATATACCCGAGCATAGTTAACAAGCATTCTGTTTCAGCCAACGACTCCGAAAAAGCGCCTAATATCCATTACATTACGTGCATTAAACCTCTGAGTGATATCCATAGATCGGTGTTCGATTCTTACTGTAATCAAAAGTTTATTGCTAATGAGAAATTAATGATTGATATTATTATATCATTACCCTAATTAATAATAAGGCGTTCAGAGAATTCTGGCTCGAGTCTTACCAAGTGAAACTCTAACGCGTAATAACTATTAAACTATGCAAGGTCAGATTAAAAAAATGTATTTATCAATTATAATTTAATTTTTTATATATCATTACCCTAATTAATGAAAGGGTGTTCAGAGGGTTCTAGCTCGAATCTTACCCAACGAAACTCTAATCTTAATAAATATTAAACTATGCAAGGTCAGATTTAAAAATGTATTTATCAAATATAATTTTTTATACATCATTACCCTGATTAATTAAAGACCGTTCAGAGGACCCTAGTTCGAATCTTACGCAGCGAAACTCTAATGCTTAATAAATATTAAACTATGTAAGGTCAGATTAAAATGTATTTAACAAATATAATTTAATTTTTATATATCATTACAATAATTAATAAAAAGGGTGTTCAGAGGGTCCTAGATCGAATCTGCGAAACTCTAATGCCCAATAACTATTAAACTATGCACGGCTAGATTAAAATGTATTTAACAAATATAATTTAATTAATGAAACGGTGTTCAGAGGGTTCTAGATCGAATCTGCGAAACTCTAATGCTTAATAAATATTAAACTATGTGAGTATTGGGCGGTCAGATTAAAACGTGTTTAACAAATATAATTTAATTTATACAACATTACAATGTTTAACGATCTGTATTGTTAGGAACCAGAGGCCCCTAGTTCGAATCCAACCCTGTGAAATGCTATAATAACTATTAAGTTATTGAAGCAGCTGGCGGTCGGATTAAAATTGCATTTAACAACTATAATTATTTATATTAAACCCTGATGCATACTTAGATATCCCGAAGCCTAGACACGATTCTTTATTTTCTTTCTTCTCCCTCTTTCTTTCTCCACGACTTGTACACATTCAGGCGTTCACATATACACGAGCACTTGTACACACATCAGCAAACATACACTGGTGCACGCATGCAAGCACACACACACACACACACGCACATACATACACCAGCACACACACACATGCACATACATACAACAGTACACACACATACACCAGTACACACACGCATTCACGCACCTCATGCGTATACATACATACACCAGTGCTCTTACACTCACGCATACATATACATGGACACACACACACACGTGCAAGCACATATGCCTGTTCACTTACACCCAACAGCAGCAACCCATACACGCACACACCAACTCACGCGCATGTCCTGAATGAAAAGAGACAAAATGATGCAATAAAAACTAATTATAGCTCGGGATGCAAGGCTCCATTTACGATTGCTCGAAACCGGTCTTCTAATAACTCCAAAACTAATTAAAATAAAGACAGTAAATAAACTTTATTACTTTTATGCCATTAGCTCGTTTCTTGTGCATGTATATTAGAGTCCGGGTGTCATGGGTTCGATCCTTAACTTTAAAATCTCAATTATCTCAGAAACTAGCAGGGATTAAGGTGCGGACCAAAGCACGATTTTTAGTTCCTACGATGAACAATTAATGCTCTATATAATTTCCAATCAGTGTCCCTAGCTCGAATCCCGATCTTTCAGTGACTTCCTTAATTTTCCACTGTGTTCTAGAATATATCACTTAGATCAATGTTGCAACTGCATACAGGTCTTTTAAACACATCAAACTAATATTATAAATAATTTTGTTTCTGGCGTTCTGAGTTCGAATACCGATTCAATGAAGTTTACTTATAAATTTAATAACAGTAAATAATTAAGACAAAGGTACCAAATAAACCTATTACGTTTATGTCATCAGATAATATCTTGCGGGTGTATATTAGGGTACCTGACGTCCAAGGTTCGATCCTTAAGTTTAAATCTCAATTATCGCAGAAACTAGCAGAGATAGAGCTGTAGACGAGAGCATGTTTGATAGCTCATACAATGAACAATTAATGCTGTATATAATTTTCAATCAGTTGCCCTTAGTTCGAATCCCGATCTTTCAATGACTTCACTGATTTTCCTTTGTACTATAGAATACATCACTTAGATTGATGCTTTAACTGCATGCAGCTTTGTGTAACGACATTATGGATGTACTCTGTGTGAGAGAGAGCGAGAGAGGGAGAGAGAGAGCGAGAGAGGGAGAGGAAGTGAACCAAGTAGGGATAGAAGTGCTGAGGGCCTCTGCGCATGCGTAGCAAGAGATGATGCCATTGGCTGCAATAATCACGTGACGTGTAAGCATCACAGCCATGATGACGTGCAGGCATCGCCTGGAGGGGGTTTAGATCCCTATATAAACAGACATCTGTCCCATGTTAGAACTGTTGTGTACTTATTAACTTTACATTCAAGTTTTAAAGAGCTTTAAAAGCAACGTGAGCTGCAGGCCGTCTACACATTCAGCACATATCAAAACGGGGGGGGGGCAATGTAAGGTGAGTTTTAAATAACTATACAAAATCACTGTTGGCTTTTACAATACATTTAACTTTATTTAAACGTTACAGTACATGAAAGACGATTCGTTACAAATAGCATCATATTTTCTAATCTGTGCTTTACATTCACATGGATTTCACTGCATACTCTTCTTCAGTTCACATGATTTTCGCCACACATTCTTCTTACATAAACATTCATACGACTTTCCCCTCATTCTTTGTTTCACTATACACTCACATGATTTCCTCTACTCATTCTTTATTCCACCTACAGGTTCATGCTCTGTTAACATTCACATGACTTTCTCTTCACATTCTTTGCTTCCATTAACATTCACATGATTTTCGCCACACCTTCTTCTTACATAAACATTCATACGACTTTACCCTCATTCTTTGTTTCACTATACACTCACATGATTTCCTCTACTCATTCTTTGTTCCCCTGCAGGTTCATGCTTTGTTAACATTCACACGACGTTCTCAGCTCATTTCTCTATTGACATTCACATGATCTTCTCAACACATTCTTCTTACTTAAACATTCATACGATTTTCCCCCTCATTCTTTGTTTCACTATACATTCGCACACGATTTCCTCTACTCATTCTTTGGTTCTCTGCTGGCTCATCTTCAATGAACATTCACATGATTTCTGTACTTATTCTTTATTTCTCTACACCTTCATAGGCTTACTTACAAAACATACACACCCTAGTTCTTCAACTTGAATAATGTAGTGAAAATAATAATTCATGGCAATGTCTGTTACAGATTGTTTAGCTGATAGACTTAACAAGATGGTGGAACAGCGCAGTTTCCTACCGACTCGCCGAGTTCAAGATCTCGAAATAGGTTTTAACTATGAGATAAAGTCCTTAAAGAGAGTTCAAACAAGATATGGTACCAGGATCGTATCTTCGCTGGAGGATTGTCAAGTGTTCTTGCCAGAGCGCTATAATTCGTTAACCGATCAAGAGATTGCAGAAATACCAGGGAGCGTATACCTATAGTATAATGGTATGGCAGAGACGGGGAAATTTAAGACATGTAAATTGTCTTTTTTACATGCAAAGAAGGCGCGTAGAAGTGTCAAACTTAAGTATTGAATGTTCTCCCATTTCACAATGAAAAATTCATAAATAAAACAACTGACTCATTGATATTACATATAAAGATACAAAAGATGCATATTATAGAATTTTATAAAAAATTTACGAAATTACAATATCACATGCTTTGAGTTTAATTATATCTAGCGCATTGAAATAACTCTAAATATCCGAATGTTTATACAAATCATTGTGCTTCTTTTTACATGTGCCATATGCTTCATTTTACATGTATCATAACAAAAAATGTAATTCTTTCCAGGTTGCCTTTACTTGACCAAGATAGTTTTCTAAGACTTTCATTGTGCAATGTTTCAGGGTGTGCAATAAGAGGAAGAAGAAGAAGAGGAATAGCCTGCTGCCATGCAAAGGATGCTGACGCTATTGGAGGGTAGAATACCTACAAGAAACATTTCGGCAAGAAACGGGTGCTGAGACATCTACATCACCGAAACACATTAAGACAGGATCCTTATATAACATTTCAGAGTATACAATGAAAAAATAGGGTCAATTTTGTATACAATTCAATGCATGGCTGAGAGTTAGCTCGTACTAGTCTCCCTATATTCACTGAAATTAAGCATTGTGAGCAGTAATTTAAGTGACTGTGAAAATACTTTAAGTAATGGTGAAATTTGTATCCTAAAAGACTTGAGCCCTGTATACATTAACAGCATTAAGACTGTTTGCCACGCAGGAATACAAATTATGAAAATAAAAAGACTTTCATTTAAATAATAAGGAAATTTGCATAACCTGCTGTTACAAGTGTAATGACATATACAGAAACAATGAGTCGCACGAGAAAGTGATGGAAATGTAAGATAAATAATAACAATAAAAGAATTAAGGTATGCTTTTACATAGTGTTTTTATTCTTTAAAAATCCTTGCATTCCTAATGAAAAATAAATCATTACAATGATTAGTTTAAGTTATGTCACAATGATCAAAAAGAGAACCGTCTTTAGATGCATTACTCGATCTTAAGTCAGAGCATCAAAAAAAGACAAATCACGGCTTCTCCATTTTAGATGCGGTGACACTATTCAGGTAAATTCCTGTAACACAGCAGGTTGAGTATGCAGATCCGTGGTCCTAAATGGGTGAAACAGAGGCTTATCCAGCTTAACAGTCTTGAGATCTCAGCATCAGAAAGTCGAATCACAAGCCTTCTCCACTCGATGAGTACAGGTTTAACAACAGCATTCTCTTCACCCTGAGACGGTGTAATGTATATAAATGTTCAACTTGACAAGGGATTCTAAACTCGTTGTTAGAGTCCAGAGCTGATGTATTATATGGTGAAAACACATGTTCCTCTTCTTAGTGATCTTGTCGTCGAATCTCGGTGTCATTGAAGATGTCCATGATTATAGGATTCTGAAGCCCAAAAACTGTAGGAACTGCTGATTGCGTGATGTTAACCTGATGGGCATCAAGGGCAGAGCATGATGTGTACGTCGAATCATTCCATTATTATATCCTCGACGTCGTTGACTTCTTCTAAAAACTATAGGCATTATGCTTATATCCTTGTTTCTAAAGGCAATGATATTGCTGTTAGGCTCCCCTGTTTGCTCTATGAAGCGGATCTTTATGAACAACAGGTAAAATTTGATTTGATGGTTCCTGTGAAATACGTTATCCTGCCGTAACAGATGGGAAAACTGGTAGATGGAGTGTCCACTTTTACTATAGAGGAAGGAGACTGATGCAATACTGCGCTAAATTCGTATGATGCTCAACTTAAATATATTCACTAGGAAATCAGATTCAGACAGCTGATTAGATGGAATAACTTTGTCACTGAAGGGCCACAGAACGTTCCTATAGAACAATCACTGGAAAAAATCAAGAGTGAAAGGACATTTTAATGACATTTTTATTATTATTATTATTCACTGATCTAATAAAGAAGACATTCGCATCCTAATATGAGGAATCTTTAAACGTCGGGCGTACAAGTCAAGGTCTATGTTACTCAATGTTTTTTCCGTGACAAGTATAGCCCTCTGCCAGAGTTTTTTGAATTCCCTTTCAGGCTCTGTCTCCTCTTCGTTTCTGTGTTTCTTCCCTTATTCTTCTTCACTCGAAAACCTCTCCCTCTTGCTTCAATTTCTCTGTTACGTCTCATCATTTCAGCAAGTTGTTTATCTGCAGCTTTTTTCGTATTTACAGCTGTAGCAATTTGTGATGCACCTCCAGCGGCGGCTCCTAGTGCTGCAATAATTGGTATGAGTGGTAGAAATCCTCCTCGTTTCTTCTTTTTGGACCCTCCGCCAACAGATACCTTTCTCTCAATTTCTCTCTTATGTCTCATCATTTCGGCAAGTTGTTTATCTGCTGCCTTTTTCTTATTTACTGCTGAGGCAATTTGGGCTGCACCTCCAGCAGCAGCGCCTAGAGCTGCAATAATTGGTATGAGAGGTAGAAATCCTCCTCGTTTCTTCTTCCTGGATCCCGCACCAACAGCTACCTTTCCCTTCATAATTGCTGTTACTAGTCACCTAATGTAACATCAGATTGCACGCTTTTCCAAGTCGTTTCAGTCAGATCTTGGCAGCAATGTTTCTCGAAGCAGAGACCTTATGCTGAGCGTTGGCAATGCCGCTAAGATTACACGAATCGTCTAACGGAATGATTCCAGGGTCTCCTATCTTTAATTTTTCTCTAGCTTTACCACAGTTCCTCAGCCTATGTAACCAGGTAAATGTACTTCAATGGTTGCAGGCTAGTGAGAGAGTTAATTAAACCGAAACCTCTTGCGAGCTTAACCACCTTAGCTCTCACGTTATACTAATCGATTTTTATGCGGGATAGTTCTTTTGTACTTTCTCATTAGCGTATATACATTAAGAGCGATTTATTTTACTTTAGCTGTCAAGCTAGAGAGGATGAAACAAGAATGCTCACAGCCTATTGATATGTTAGGTTTTGAAAGCGACTTTAGATGTGAACTTAGTGGAAAACTGTTTCATGTCAATGTTCTTGACTTGCCTATCATGTAAACCATTCAGGGAAAAGGTGACCAGCAAAGGGAAAAACGTGACCAGCAAAGGGAAAAACGTGACCAGCAAAGGGAAAAACGTGACCAGCAAAAGGGAAAAAGGTGACCAGCAAAGGGAAAAAGGTGACCAGGAAAGGGAAAAAGGTGACCAGCAAAGGGAAAAAGGTGACCAGGAAAGGGAAAAAGGTGACCAGCAAACGGAAAAAGGTGACCAGCAAAGGGAAAAAGGTGACCAGGAAAGGGAAAAGGTGACCAGGAAAGAGAAAAAGGTGACCAGGAAAGGCAAAAAAGTGACCAGCAAAGGGAAAAAGGTGACCAGGAAAGGGAAAAAGGTGACCAGGAAAGGGAAAAAGGTGACCAGCAAAGGGAAAAAGGTGACCAGGAAAGGGAAAAAGGTGACCAGCAAAGGGAAAAAGGTGACCAGCAAAGGGAAAAAGGTGACCAGGAAAGGGAAAAAGGTGACCAGCAAAGGGAAAAAGGTGACCAGGAAAGGGAAAAATGTGACCAGCAAAGGGAAAAATGTGACCAGGAAATGGAAAAAGGTGACCAGGAAAGGGAAAAAGGTGACCAGCAAAGGGAAAAAGGTGACCAGCAAAGGGAAAAAGGTGACCAGCAAAGGGAAAAATGTGACCAGCAAAGGGAAAAAGGTGACCAGCAAAGGGAAAAAGGTGACCAGCAAAGGGAAAAAGGTGACCAGCAAAGGGAAAAAGGTGACCAGCAAAGGGATAAAGGTGACCAGCAAAGGGAAAAAGGTGACCAGTAAAGGGAAAAGGTGACCAGCAAAGGGAAAAAGGTGACCAGCAAAAGGGAAAAAGTTGACCAGCAAAGGGAAAAAGGTGACCAGCAAAGGGAAAAAGGTGACCAGCAAAGGGAAAAAGGTGACCAGCAAAGGGAAAAAGGTGACCAGCAAAGGGAAAAAGGTGACCAGGAAAGGGAAAAAGGTGACCAGGAAAGGGAAAAAGGTGACCAGCAAACGGAAAAAGGTGACCAGCAAAGGGAAAAAGGTGACCAGGAAAGGGAAAAATGTGACCAGCAAAGGGAAAAAGGTGACCAGGAAAGGGAAAAGGTGACCAGCAAAGGGAAAAAGGTGACCAGCAAAGGGAAAAAGGTGACCAGCAAAGGGAAAAATGTGACCAGGAAAGGGAAAAAGGTGACCAGGAAAGGGAAAAAGGTGACCAGCAAAGGGAAAAAGGTGACCAGCAAAGGGAAAAAGGTGACCAGCAAAGGGAAAAAGGTGACTAGCAAAGGGAAAAAAGGTGACCAGCAAAGGGAAAAATGTGACCAGCAAAGGGAAAAGGTGGCCAGCAAAGGGAAAAAAAGGTGACCAGCAAAGGGAAAAACGTGACAAGCAAAGGGAAAAAAGGTGACCAACAAAGGGAAAAAGGTAACCAGCAAAGGGAAAAATGTGACCAGCAAAGGGAAAAAGGTGACCAGGAAAGGGAAAAATGTGACCAGGAAAGGGAAAAATGTGACCAGTAAAGGGAAAAATGGGACCAGAAGAGGGAAAAACGTAACCTGCAAAGAGAAAAAGGTGACCACCAAAGGGAAAAATGTGACCAGCAAAGGGAAAAATGCGACCTGCAAAGGGAAAAAGTGACCAGCAAAGGGAAAAAATGTGACCAGCAAAGGGAAAAATGTGACCAGCAAAGGGAAAAATGTGACCAGGAAAGGGAAAAAGGTGACCAGTAAAGGGAAAAATGGGACCAGAAGAGGGAAAAACGTGACCTGCAAAGGGAAAAATGTGACCAGCAAAGGGAAAAATGTGACCAGCAAAGGGAAAAGGTGGCCAGCAAAGGGAAAAAAAGGTGACCTGCAAAGGGAAAATGACCAGTATCTCCCTTAACTCTCGCATTCTCTGTGCTAACTATCAAGAAAACTTGTACTCTTACCTCTATGAATCCATTTCTAGCTACTTGAATCTACTTGTGCTTAATGAGATAGTTATAATTAACGGAATTACAACTATTATGCGGAAATGCTACAATATTTTGCTTAGTCTAATTCGGACATGGCTGTTTATATGCATCAAAACCTGAGTACATATATAAATATATAAATGTTAAAAAATAACTCGTCTCGTGTTATCGTATACGAATTCAACATCTACAGTATACATTGACTAGTTTATATATACTGCTTGAGCATGAACACTCACAAAGACGGACAATTACAGTCAATTTACGAGAATCTTGATTTTTCGTATATTTCCCAAGGGGGGAGTAATCGCTTTGTTAAGTGCTGCATATGTAATAGAACTTTAAAAAACAGGACAATTTCAAGGCTTAAGCAACATAGGAGACGATGCTGTAAAGCAATGGCCAGCTGTGCATTGACTACAACACCCAAACGAGATCCTGAAATCTTCTCAAGTCCCGAAGAGCGGGATTCAAGATGTACCGTACCTGGAACCAGTTCAAGCGACCCTGTAATAACATCAAGAGCTACCACTGATGAAGCAATGAGAGCAGTTTCTTTGAATGAGCAAGCTCTGAATAAACACACCAATGAAAGCAAGCATACTAGTGACAACTCACCTAGATTAGAAGATATATCCAAAGCGAATACAGAGGAGATGCTATGCCGCTACACCGATCCTAATGATTTGGTAAACATGCTAAGGGTACTCATGATGCTTCATACACCTGATAAAAATGACTTTTCCGATGCGATTAACGACATTATTCAGGATTTAAAGCTGGGTGGTTTTATAGCGTGATTAGCATTTGCAAAACCATGAAAGAGTTAGAAAGATTCCTCATATTAGGATGCGAATGTCTTCTTTATTAGATCAGTTAATAATAATAATAATAATAAAAATGTCATTAAAATGTCCTTTCACTCTTGATTTTTTCCAGTGATTGTTCTATAGGAACGTTCTGTGGCCCTTCAGTGACAAAGTTATTCCATCTAATCAGCTGTCTGAATCTGATTTCCTAGTGAATATATTTAAGTTGAGCATCATACGAATTTAGCGCAGTATTGCATCAGTCTCCTTCCTCTATAGTAAAAGTGGACACTCCATCTACCAGTTTTCCCATCTGTTACGGCAGGATAACGTATTTCACAGGAACCATCAAATCAAATTTTACCTGTTGTTCATAAAGATCCGCTTCATAGAGCAAACAGGGGAGCCTAACAGCAATATCATTGCCTTTAGAAACAAGGATATAAGCATAATGCCTATAGTTTTTAGAAGAAGTCAACGACGTCGAGGATATAATAATGGAATGATTCGACGTACACATCATGCTCTGCCCTTGATGCCCATCAGGTTAACATCACGCAATCAGCAGTTCCTACAGTTTTTGGGCTTCAGAATCCTATAATCATGGACATCTTCAATGACACCGAGATTCGACGACAAGATCACTAAGAAGAGGAACATGTGTTTTCACCATATAATACATCAGCTCTGGACTCTAACAACGAGTTTAGAATCCCTTGTCAAGTTGAACATTTATATACATTACACCGTCTCAGGGTGAAGAGAATGCTGTTGTTAAACCTGTACTCATCGAGTGGAGAAGGCTTGTGATTCGACTTTCTGATGCTGAGATCTCAAGACTGTTAAGCTGGATAAGCCTCTGTTTCACCCATTTAGGACCACGGATCTGCATACTCAACCTGCTGTGTTACAGGAATTTACCTGAATAGTGTCACCGCATCTAAAATGGAGAAGCCGTGATTTGTCTTTTTTTTGATGCTCTGACTTAAGATCGAGTAATGCATCTAAAGACGGTTCTCTTTTTGATCATTGTGACATAACTTAAACTAATCATTGTAATGATTTATTTTTCATTAGGAATGCAAGGATTTTTAAAGAATAAAAACACTATGTAAAAGCATACCTTAATTCTTTTATTGTTATTATTTATCTTACATTTCCATCACTTTCTCGTGCGACTAATTGTTTCTGTATATGTCATTACACTTGTAACAGCAGGTTATGCAAATTTCCTTATTATTTAAATGAAAGTCTTTTTATTTTCATAATTTGTATTCCTGCGTGGCAAACAGTCTTAATGCTGTTAATGTATACAGGGCTCAAGTCTTTTAGGATACAAATTTCACCATTACTTAAAGTATTTTCACAGTCACTTAAATTACTGCTCACAATGCTTAATTTCAGTGAATATAGGGAGACTAGTACGAGCTAACTCTCAGCCATGCATTGAATTGTATACAAAATTGACCCTATTTTTTCATTGTATACTCTGTAATGTTATATAAGGATCCTGTCTTAATGTGTTTCGGTGATGTAGATGTCTCAGCACCCGTTTCTTGCCGAAATGTTTCTTGTAGGTATTCTACCCTCCAATAGCGTCAGCATCCTTTGCATGGCAGCAGGCTATTCCTCTTCTTCTTCTTCCTCTTATTGCACACCCTGAAACATTGCACAATGAAAGTCTTAGAAAACTATCTTGGTCAAGTAAAGGCAACCTGGAAAGAATTACATTTTTTGTTATGATACATGTAAAATGAAGCATATGGCACATGTAAAAAGAAGCACAATGATTTGTATAAACATTCGGATATTTAGAGTTATTTCAATGCGCTAGATATAATTAAACTCAAAGCATGTGATATTGTAATTTCGTAAATTTTTTATAAAATTCTATAATATGCATCTTTTGTATCTTTATATGTAATATCAATGAGTCAGTTGTTTTATTTATGAATTTTTCATTGTGAAATGGGAGAACATTCAATACTTAAGTTTGACACTTCTACGCACCTTCTTTGCGTGTAAAAAGACAATTTACATGTCTTAAATTTCCCCGTCTCTGCCATGCCATTATACTGTAGGTATACGCTCCCTGGTATTTCTGCAATCTCTTGATCGGTTAACGAATTATAGCGCTCTGGCAAGAACACTTGACAATCCTCCAGCGAAGATACGATCCTGGTATCATATCTTGTTTGAACTCTCTTTAAGGACTTTATCTCATAAATAAGACCTATTTCGAGATCTTGAACTCGACGAGTCGGTAGGAAACTACGCTCTTCCACCATCTTGTTAAGTCTATCAGCTAAACAATCTGTAACAGACATTGCCATGAATTATTATTTTCACTACATTATTCAAGTTGAAGAACTAGGGTGTGCATGCTTTTTTAAGTAAGTCTATGAAGGTGTAGAGAAATAAAGAATAAGTACAGATATCATGTGAACGTTCATTGAAGATGAGCCAGCAGAGAACCAAAGAATGAGTAGAGGAAATCGTGTGCGAATGTATAGTGAAACAAAGAATGAGGGGGAAAATCGTATGAATGTTTAAGTAAGAAGAATGTGTTGAGAAGATCATGTGAATGTCAATAGAGAAATGAGCTGAGAACGTCGTGTGAATGTTAACAAAGCATGAACCTGCAGGGGAACAAAGAATGAGTAGAGGAAATCATGTGAGTGTATAGTGAAACAAAGAATGAGGGTAAAGTCGTATGAATGTTTATGTAAGAAGAAGGTGTGTCGAAAATCATGTGAATGTTAATGGAAGCAAAGAATGTGAAGAGAAAGTCATGTGAATGTTAACAGAGCATGAACCTGTAGGTGGAATAAAGAATGAGTAGAGGAAATCATGTGAGTGTATAGTGAAACAAAGAATGAGGGGAAAGTCGTATGAATGTTTATGTAAGAAGAATGTGTGGCGAAAATCATGTGAACTGAAGAAGAGTATGCAGTGAAATCCATGTGAATGTAAAGCACAGATTAGAAAATATGATGCTCTTTGTAACGAATCGTCTTTCATGTACTGTAACGTTTAAATAAAGTTAAATGTATTGTAAAAGCCAACAGTGATTTTGTATAGTTATTTAAAACTCACCTTGCATTGCCCCCCCCCGTTTTGATATGTGCTGAATGTGTAGACGGCCTGCAGCTCACGTTGCATTTAAAGCTCTTTAAAACTTGAATGTAAAGTTAATAAGTACACAACAGTTCTAACATGGGACAGATGTCTGTTTATATAGGGATCTAAACCCCCTCCAGGCGATGCCTGCACGTCATCATGGCTGTGATGCTTACACGTCACGTGATTATTGCAGCCAATGGCATCATCTCTTGCTACGCATGCGCAGAGGCCCTCAGCACTTCTATCCCTGCTTGGTTCACTTCCTCTCCCTCTCTCGCTCTCTCTCCCCCTCTCTCGCTCTCTCTCTCACACAGAGTACATCCATAATGTCGTTACACAAAGCTGCATGCAGTTAAAGCATCAATCTAAGTGATGTATTCTATAGTACAAAGGAAAATCAGTGAAGTCATTGAAAGATCGGGATTCGAACTAGGGGCAACTGATTGAAAATTATATACAGCATTAATTGTTCATTGTATGAGCTATCAAACATGCTCTCGTCTACAGCTCTATCTCTGCTAGTTTCTGCGATAATTGAGATTTAAACTTAAGGATCGAACCTTGGACGTCAGGTACCCTAATATACACCCGCAAGATATTATCTGATGACATAAACGTAATAGGTTTATTTGGTACCTTTGTCTTAATTATTTACTGTTATTAAATTTATAAGTAAACTTCATTGAATCGGTATTCGAACTCAGAACGCCAGAAACAAAATTATTTATAATATTAGTTTGATGTGTTTAAAAGACCTGTATGCAGTTGCAACATTGATCTAAGTGATATATTCTAGAACACAGTGGAAAATTAAGGAAGTCACTGAAAGATCGGGATTCGAGCTAGGGACACTGATTGGAAATTATATAGAGCATTAATTGTTCATCGTAGGAACTAAAAATCGTGCTTTGGTCCGCACCTTAATCCCTGCTAGTTTCTGAGATAATTGAGATTTTAAAGTTAAGGATCGAACCCATGACACCCGGACTCTAATATACATGCACAAGAAACGAGCTAATGGCATAAAAGTAATAAAGTTTATTTACTGTCTTTATTTTAATTAGTTTTGGAGTTATTAGAAGACCGGTTTCGAGCAATCGTAAATGGAGCCTTGCATCCCGAGCTATAATTAGTTTTTATTGCATCATTTTGTCTCTTTTCATTCAGGACATGCGCGTGAGTTGGTGTGTGCGTGTATGGGTTGCTGCTGTTGGGTGTAAGTGAACAGGCATATGTGCTTGCACGTGTGT
Organism: Deroplatys truncata; assembly: GCA_030765065.1. Classification (NCBI taxonomy): domain Eukaryota; kingdom Metazoa; phylum Arthropoda; class Insecta; order Mantodea; family Mantidae; genus Deroplatys; species Deroplatys truncata. The sequence continues at coordinate 250,331,976 of CM060981.1, forward strand.
GTGTGTCCATGTATATGTATGCGTGAGTGTAAGAGCACTGGTGTATGTATGTATACGCATGAGGTGCGTGAATGTGTGAGTGTAAGAGCACTGGTGTATGTATGTATACGCATGAGGTGCGTGAATGCGTGTGTGTACTGGTGTATGTGTGTGTACTGTTGTATGTATGTGCATGTGTGTGTGTGCTGGTGTATGTATGTGCGTGTGTGTGTGTGTGTGTGCTTGCATGCGTGCACCAGTGTATGTTTGCTGATGTGTGTACAAGTGCTCGTGTATATGTGAACGCCTGAATGTGTACAAGTCGTGGAGAAAGAAAGAGGGAGAAGAAAGAAAATAAAGAATCGTGTCTAGGCTTCGGGATATCTAAGTATGCATCAGGGTTTAATATAAATAATTATAGTTGTTAAATGCAATTTTAATCCGACCGCCAGCTGCTTCAATAACTTAATAGTTATTATAGCATTTCACAGGGTTGGATTCGAACTAGGGGCCTCTGGTTCCTAACAATACAGATCGTTAAACATTGTAATGTTGTATAAATTAAATTATATTTGTTAAACACGTTTTAATCTGACCGCCCAATACTCACATAGTTTAATATTTATTAAGCATTAGAGTTTCGCAGATTCGATCTAGAACCCTCTGAACACCGTTTCATTAATTAAATTATATTTGTTAAATACATTTTAATCTAGCCGTGCATAGTTTAATAGTTATTGGGCATTAGAGTTTCGCAGATTCGATCTAGGACCCTCTGAACACCCTTTTTATTAATTATTGTAATGATATATAAAAATTAAATTATATTTGTTAAATACATTTTAATCTGACCTTACATAGTTTAATATTTATTAAGCATTAGAGTTTCGCTGCGTAAGATTCGAACTAGGGTCCTCTGAACGGTCTTTAATTAATCAGGGTAATGATGTATAAAAAATTATATTTGATAAATACATTTTTAAATCTGACCTTGCATAGTTTAATATTTATTAAGCATTAGAGTTTCGTTGGGTAAGATTCGAGCTAGAACCCTCTGAACACCCTTTCATTAATTAGGGTAATGATATATAAAAAATTAAATTATAATTGATAAATACATTTTTTTAATCTGACCTTGCATAGTTTAATAGTTATTACGCGTTAGAGTTTCACTTGGTAAGACTCGAGCCAGAATTCTCTGAACGCCTTATTATTAATTAGGGTAATGATATAATAATATCAATCATTAATTTCTCATTAGCAATAAACTTTTGATTACAGTAAGAATCGAACACCGATCTATGGATATCACTCAGAGGTTTAATGCACGTAATGTAATGGATATTAGGCGCTTTTTCGGAGTCGTTGGCTGAAACAGAATGCTTGTTAACTATGCTCGGGTATATTCGTAGGAGATCGTAAAACATCGGAGAGAACTCCCTCAGGCAAAATCATGATGGCCGACTATGACGTCACGCAGAGTTGGTAAACAAGTTTCTCTCTCTTTCACACAAACAAGGAGAGGACGAGTATAAAGCAGCCCTCGAATTCTTTTGTTAAACTAGCAGGTGGCCAAACAATGGGAACGCTGCAGGTGTCTTTCTAAACTAGCCTTGCCAAGGACAATAGAAAGGCACACACAATAGAATCTCTTACACAATGGAAAGGGTCAGGCTTTGTTATTGGATTGTGGGAACGCTGCAGGTGTCTTTCTAAAGTATGACGTCACGCAGAGTTGGTAAACAAGTTTCTCTCTCTTTCACACAAACAAGGACAGGACGCGTGGGAACTCATGGCTCTCTCTTTTCCCACAGTCAGACAAAGACAAGTCGAGTATAAAGCAACCCTCGAATTCTTTTGTTAAACTAGCAGGTGGCCAAACAATGGGAACGCTGCAGGTGTCTTTCTAAACTAGCCTTGCCAAGGACAATAGAATCTCTTACACAATGGAAAGGGTCAGGCTTTGTTATTGGGATGGGAACGCTGCAGGTGGTCTTTCTAAAGAATGCTTGCCAAGGACAATAGAAAGGCACACACAATAGAATCTCTTACACAATGGAAAGGGTCAGGCTTTGTTACAACCCTAATTCATCATGGGCTTTGTTCATTTTGACAGCTGAAGGTTAAGCATTGTTCTTTTGTTAAAAGCTAGTGGAACGAGTATGCCACGTGTTCGACACACAATGGAAGTGGGGGTGGGTAACTGACCAGGTGCAGAAGTGGCCGGATGTGGAATGGGTAGGAAAAACATCTCGCCTTTGTTACAGAACCTTAAATTTATGACCCCTTTGTTCGTTTTGACAGTTGATTGACAGCCTTAATTGCTTAACTGTCAAGCCTCCATTGTACTCAACATGATTTACGACCGCAGCTGCAACTAAAACTACCAAGGCACAGCGGGGGGTGGGGGTGGGGGAGGGAGGGGGCGGGGCTAACTGTTTCAGGACCGCTAAATCTACCCTACTCACGAGAAGACCCTGTATGGGAGAATGTTAACAAAGAAGTATTAAAAGTTAGGAGAGGGATATAAAAAGGATAGGAGAATATATGGGGAGAGTAACAGAAAAATGGTTTAGAAAAATAAAGCAGTTTGAATTTGTTATCACCCACCATGCATAAATAACCACAGTATTAAAATGCATGATGGACCAAAGAAAGAAAAAATAGCAACTCAAAGTAATGTATTAAAAATTCTAAGAATTTTGTATAGCATTATGGAAATAAATATATACATACATATAAGTATAGGCCCAAACGATAGAGAATATGGCTCACATTCACGAGGTTCCGAGCTTTAATCCCGTGTACCGCCCTGCCTGGATTTTTGAACGCTGTTTTCTTCTTAGCTGTGTACTTTGCTTCAGCTGAAGGATAAATATTTCAATACCATGGCTGTACGTTCCATCAAAGGAGTAAAACAAAAACAAAACAGATATAGAAAGGCATAGAAAGATAATAGTACAATTAAGACCAGTTATCAACCATTTAGTCAAGTAAAGTGTGCAAAAAGGCTACATACACAACTAGGAGTATATTTTCGGTATTACCCGATTATACCGCGTGAGTCTTCTCTTCCTGCGGATGGGTAACTAGGCAACACTGTATTTTACATACGATGCGAAATGCAGGTGCTGACACCGCATTCACCGGCCCACTGTTAGTGCTACGGTGGTGCCCATTGTTACGTGCTCTAGTAGCAGAATGGTTAACATGCTGGAAAGTCATGGTTAAGGTCGGAAGTTCAAATCACACCTCCGAATAAGTATTTTTTTTTATTTATTTCTGTTCATGTTTCGAAAACCTCCTAGGAAATCATGATTTCTTTCCGAATGCACTAGAAAGTGGATTTGCCTATAAATTCGAAGTTCCAGCCGTTCGTGCTCACTGTGGAAAGTGTTTGCGAATACAGAGTATCTGAACATACTGTTAGTTTACGGGGAAGCGCAGCAGAATGCAACGGAGGCACGTCGCCTATAAAAAGTACCTTCAAGTGGCTGTATCTGAACTTGGAACTTTCACCACTACAGGCCAACGCGCACACTGTTGCGCTACGAGTGCAAGCCTCTGCACGTACAGCGGTGCAAAGCAGTCATTTCGGCCGAAATTGACACGACGCGACGCAGTGGACAGTGTTTACGTCACAGACTGTACATCGCTGGGACTGCATAACTTCTCAATCAGCAGGCTGAGAAGACTCACCCGGATATACCAGCACAGAATTCCCTGCAATTTCACTATCCCGAAAGGCTATATATTTGTACTGAATCAGGAGGAATACAAATAGCAGAGGAGATGACTATGCAACTAAGAGAAACTTATTAAACAGATAGTCACACTCAGTATTGCATTAGCTAAAGCCAGATAGAGTATGCCGCTTGGTTGACCAATCAAAGCCGTATTACACTGATAGTAATTCACCTTCAATTACTGCACTAATAGCTATGGTGGTGGACTTATTTTTAATTTGTACGAATGCAGTGAGTAAGATCAGTAACCTATGGCTAATAATGGTAACTGAAATTGTCGAGTTGGAAGTAAAAATATTGGCAATATAAAAGCAGCACGAGTTCTATTAAACCACATCTGAGCATAAGCAAGGAACATCACTCCAATATTATTAAAAATTTGCGAGGATACGTTAATTGCACCAGTAGCAGTAATTAATCTGTTAATTCAAAAGCCCAAGGATCAGTTATAAATTACAACTGTACAATCAATAATAATTATTAAATTATTCCCAAACCTCATTTATCTGTAACTTAGTTAACTGTTTAATATTTTATTTCAATAAAATAATACCATTGTAGAGATCCCACGCGTTTGTTTCCATCATAATCTATACTGCAATAACTAAGAAACAACGTTGGCGCGAAACTAGGTAACTTCATAATAAGCTTCTCTTGTGAATACCTAGCCGAGTAGCACTCGTGCTACTAGTTTCACATGACAATTTAATTTCTATTACAAACTCGTACATCTTTTCATAAGATAATTATTTCCAGACCTTCGGTCTACAGAAAGGTCATAAGACAACTAAGGACATTTTTATGGTACATATTGAATCACGTATAAAAAGAACCTTCAGGACCGCCGAGTTAAAGCACAAAAATCAGTACTTTGCAAATCAAATAGTTTTCAATTCCCCATGGAGAGTATTAGCACCGATGTGTAAGTTTTGAGAACCGCTAATAAACGGAAATTAAATGCTTAAGCACTGTGAAAACGTTTGAGTGCGATGGTGTTTCATAAATGAATGTAGATACAGGTCCACAGTCCGACATCAGTGCCCTCTATACGAGTTTGGCAGTTAACTTGGTAAAGAGTTAACCACCGCATTATACGCACGCGATGGGTGGGTTAGCGCTGTGTTCATCGATGTAATAATCCGCTGAATAATCACGAAACACATCAATTCCAAAATTGTTGGTTTGAAAGCAATAAAATAATCCACAAAACAGTAACCAACTTCATTGAGCTTGAAAATCGTATGCGAAGTTAAATGGATTTTTCTAGCAAAAAGCCTGTTTGTTACAGAATGAAGAAATTAAAACTTAGTGCATTTCAATAGATCAAAAGGAAAAAGAAGTGTTGGTTGACCAGGACTTCGATGGGAAGACAAGGACTTCGATGAATTCAGGGGCTCTCAAAACATGTATTTCCGGTGAAATCTCGGTATCGAATTTTTGGGTGGAATACAATACTTCCCCTACTTACTATACGTAGTAGAGAAAGTAAAACATCCATCGCCCGCCGCCGGGTTTAAAGCCGCGACCTCGGGAACTACAGCATAGCATGGTAACCACTACATCACGGAGGACGACACTATCAGTTTAGATCTATACCAAATTATAAAGGAAAACCTACGAGCAGTTTTTATTAAAAGGCGTTTTAGATACCGCTCATTCTATTCCAACCATTTCTTGAATGGTGTGCTTTATGTCTAATACAGGCTATCGCTTTGTGAAAATGTACACAATATACACAAAGAAAATTCATTATTAGCATGAAATTTTACAGGTATGACTATCTGGACATCAATTCTGAGTGCTCATGTTCCACGGCCGACTTGGTCATCCCGAGTTGATCAGTGCTATTAAGTTGACTAACCTAAATTACCTACACTAAAATAGCTTTATATCTTATATATTTAAAATAAACATATTATACCTTTAAAGTTAAGCATTATTACTTTCACTACTATCTATTATATAGCAAGTAGGAAGTATTCTATTTCACTACAAAATTTCATATAAAGATTTCACCGGAAGTACATGCTTTGAGATGCACTGAATAAATCGGAAAATCTTTTTTTATAGAAAAAACGCTCGTGCGTGAGCATTTGTGTGTATGGACAGCATAACTTTTCCAAGGATACAAGAGGACTTTCATGAAAATTATCGCATCCCAATCTATCATTTACATGGAAAAATGTGTATGATTTTCTCAAAAGAGTCTCTGGCTCTAATGATTTTGATTACAATACCAAACGTTTTAAGATATTTTCATGCCAATAAAGTGTTTACCTTGAACTTTCTAGGAACAGCCTGTGAGTACTCTTCAATCAGAATGTATTTATTTTGTGTAATTTTGTATAAATATTATACCGTAAGAGACAGTGAATGCTTACTACACGAAAAAGGCAAATATTAAAACACAGAACTTATATCACACATTTTTTATCAAGTGCTAAGTAGCCATTCTATTATTATTATTATTATTATTATTATTATTATTATTATTATTATTATTATTATTATTATTATTATTTTGGTCATGCTAAGAGTGTAATTTCAAAGGCAGTACACAGCCATTCTCTTTTTAAAGTTCTTCCTATCGCATCAGCCTTCTGTTTCCGGTTTGTATCTGTAAGGAAATGTTAAATTCAACTATTTGTGCAAACGTTATCTCGATTAACATGATCTAGATAGGAAAAACAAGCTTTTGTAAGAATAGTTTGTAGAAGAGTGTATGAAGTTCGATGTGAATGTAACATAGCTTTTTCTTCTTTTTTTCAAAATAACTATTTGTATACGTCTGGCGGTACATATAAGCATCATTTTTCATCTTAATTTTAAAAAAAGTAAACATTTTAAAAATTCATGAACACTAACTCTTAGCTATCATATTTCAAGAATGTATGTTTAACTCCGTAGCACATAATATATATATATATATATATATATATATACGCAGCCTTAGCTTATATTGAGCTTTTGGTGATTTTAACACATAAGGTATCGTACGTTCCACAAGGACCCTAAAGTTAGTAGCAAGCGGGTTTTTTCCAAGTTTGAAGTTTACATACATGTTATATACAAATGCAAATAGTAAAGTTGTAAAACAGTTTACACTACTCTTTTGGTTCAATTTACTTTTGAAATACATTAGTAAGACATTATTTGCAAACTGGAATTATGGCAAACACTATGTTTACCCCCGCCATTTATTTTTCGTTTACTTATTGCTCGAAATCATGCAAAGCAGATTACGTATGCAATATGATACTCAAATTTTTAACAATTTATTTTTAAGAAGAAACTGTAGGTAATTTTTGTTAACTTGGAAGACATGCTCAAACTTTACAATTGCTTTGACACGTATGTTTAATGTGTGTATGTATCTACGTTTATATATTTCTTATGACAAATTTTAAAATCAAAATGCGCTATTTGAAGTGAAAAAAATCAGCGAACAACGAGTTTCCATTTCGTGTCTTGAAGTAGGTGATAAAACGTATTAAATATCTAGTTCGGAATGTAATTACTATAAATCAGACGCAATTCTTATTTGGCTTACAGAAATGGAATAAACATTATATCTTTGTAGATGAAGCTGCAATAATCCAGCGACATACTATCATGAACAGAAAGGTTTATAGACACTGCACGTCATGTGCAACAGACATTTTTTTCGGCTAATGAAAATTGTTGCCTAAAAATATTCTACGTAGCTTGACACTAAGTGCTACAAACTGTCATTGAAATTGTTATTTATTATCCAGGTGTTATAAAATTCCTAAAAGAAAAGCAAAATTTAATTGTAGAGGCAAGGGCAATAAGTTACTCAGATTGGAGAATCGAGGTTCAGAAATATTTGCACTCTCTATAGGGGATAGAGCATTGGATGGTTTATGAAAATAATTCCACGTAATATAGCCACAATATAAAGGAATATTCATGCGGGAGAAACCGCGGTTATAAGCTATAAGGTAATAAATCCTTCATTCATTTAAACGCAATGCTCTGCCAATAAATCTTACTTTTCCCACAAAAGTCTCTATTTTCTTAGATAAAATACTTTCTTAGACAGATATTACGAGGATGTGAATATGTTGCAAAGAATGCCTTTTCTATTGCGTTTGTATATGGGAGAAATCAACACTGCATTTCTCTTGATATAGCAGGACTGAGATACTCTTAAGTTTTCCAGCACAGGATAGTTACGTTTTAGACACTTACTATTTTTGCAATAAACTCCTAAATTATTAGTAATTTTCTATTCAGAATCCTTTCAGTTTTTAAACCTTTACCGGTTTTAGTTGTTGAATTTTAACACGTTTACTGATGTACACATTTTTAGTGTGTCTCCTGGTGGAAGTATTTGAAAATAAACAGGAATTGGTGCTTCTATTTTGTGGACGCGCCTACTGTAGAAACACAGCGATTCATATGAAGTCAGAATTCGGGTCTCTCAGAATTAAGTTGAGTTAGACACACTATTTTTATACACGGTAATTTTAATGATAAGCCATAAATGATAAACTCACCTTGTAGCCGCTTGTAATAGCAGCTCCTCGCGTCAAACAGACGTTTCAAAGTAAAATGTATCATTCTATTAGTGATCCATTAAGTAAAAACAGGACGTTACAACTTATTTCGTGGCGTTGAATGTTCCTGTAATTATGATCTGGTGTAAAATGCGAATGACGTCCGAGAAGGGTTCAGGGGAAAAAATTGGATCCGATGATTACATTATAGTGGTTTGGTAATAAATAAACCTCTTATGAACTCGTCATACATTAACCGGGTAGTTGAGTGCAGGCAGTGCAAGGATCTGGTCGCTCCGTAGCAGAAATTGTAGCTTATACACTCTTTTACAAAATACTTTTCAAATATTCATAAACGGTGTGTTAATGCCTACAATTGTATCCATACACTAAACAAAGTATGTGGTACTAGTCGGCCACGATATGGGTGCGTGCGGTAGGAAGAGGAACTAAACAGTTACGGAATAAGTGGGAGGGGCATCGAAAGGACAGTCAGGTGAAGAAAACATCCGCAGTTCTGAGTTGCTCTCACAGTAACTAGCGAGGCTGAGGCCTGCAAACGTAATACTGTTTTCGTTGTGCAACTGTACATTATCCTTGCCCTTCACTCTCCTCTGATCTCCAGCCTTGATGACCTTAGGCAGTGCCAACAAAACAAACTGGAACCCTCCTCCTCCAAGCACATTCATAACGTGATCAAGTAGTAACAACAAATAAAAATAAATAAAATTCAACGCAACACTAAGTATTGATGTTAATAGCACTACCTCTGTGATCTGGTGTTTATTACCATATTAAAAACTACAGGTATCGGGTTCAATTCCCGGCGGTTAGGTGAATTTTTCTTTAACTGGAATTATTCTCTATTTTTCTTGAATTCTGGAAGAATAAATTAATGTATTTCTGTGATTTAATGTTTAACAGAACAACCGCAAAGCAACAAAATCCAAATACAAAGACAAAGCGAAAGCCAGTGAAAATCTTTGCCATAGTAATCGATAGATTTAAAATGATAAATGTGGCATGTAAATGGATAAAAGCGTCTACTAATTTAAACTTCAGTACGTTTAATGTTATGAACACACTATACCAAAGAGCTTCCGTCCTGGACATGAACACCCTCTTATCGTGTAGACTTGGACTGTTCGTTTCAACTTAACTGCCTAGCATGTAGAAAGTATCTTTTCTTCGTCACAGTGTTGTATCAGAAATCATAAGGTGGATTATTATCAAAAAAGTTTCTTAATTATTCTAAATAAGACAGAGATGAAAAAAATGTAAAGCTTACGGGATTTATGAAATCGCGGAAACAAATCTTAATTGTTTAATTATTGCAAAATATTGCAAATCATTATTTTGCCATATCAGAAATTTAAGACACTTCTTGAATTAAATTATTATAAGGTAAATACAAGAAACAAAAGCAACAAAAAGGTAAACGAGGTTCTACCCGCTGTCATGAAACATTTTTCTCAAGATAGCCAGGAGGTGAAAAGCTGCCACATATTAAATATTTAGTAACTGTTATACTTCAACAATATCATTGAAATAAAAGACAAAAAGGTAGCAAAATACCTATTCACGGTAGGTTAGACAAGATTTAGCTTTTTACATAAGCTTAGATTAATAATTAGCAGCTAGTAGTAATACCAACGACGTTTATGATTCATTATTTATATAAGCTTGGGTTTCTAATTTACAGAACGTTAGGTTAGGTTTAGTTTTGTTTATATAAGCTCAGTTTCTGATTAACATGATGTTATGAAGGATTTAGTTTTTTATACAAGCTGAGATTTCTGATTCGCGAGAGGTTTGGAAGGTTTAGTTTATTTTATATAAGCTTAGGTTTCTGATTCACGGGATGATAGCTTAGGTTAGGTTCAACTTTTTTAGATAAGCTTAGGTGTCTGATTCACGGGTGAATAGGTTAGGCTATTTTTATATAGTTTAGATAATTAGTACTACATGGACACCAAACACGACTCCTAGGTAATTTAATCATTTATGTAAATCATTAATATGAGATTGCACATACAATATTGTCAGCCATAAATAGTCATTGAGAAGAAATACAACATTGAGTACAACAAAACTTGATTTTATCATTATTGCTAATGAAGTACACTACAATACCTAGCTGCACGGTAACACTTGAGTTGCATTGGATTGCCGCACATAGATTTAAGAATCTATAAAATCCAAAAGTAACGTACCCTGAGAAAAAGAAAACTCATTCGGAAAATTTATGTTACAAAACAATTGCCACTTTGTTACAAAGCCGCCGCTGCAGCATCTCGAGGACCACAGCCACCACGACCGAGATCCTAGAGCCATTTTCTCCACTGCAGTGCATGCAGTTTCTGCTCAACTTCGTTATAATAGTACAAAGAACATTTACTCATGTTTAAATATATCAGTTACTTGAAAAACATTAAAATATTAAATTCTATATCGAATTATAATTTCATTGTAACGATAAGTCATTAATTCTACACTTTGAAGCCATTACTTATAATAAATAACTTTGATATGCAAAATACTGCCAAAATCCCTCATTGAAGTGGCAAACAATACACTGTCCCAACTCATATTTTGCTGTCTTCTTGTTTAATTGCAAATCTCGGAATATATATTTCATAAAGGGTAATAACATTCCTCTTAGTGATATACTTAAAGCAAGTTTTAATAATCGTTTTATTTTTTGGTCCCGACCAATATGTTTTCCTTTTTCTTTTCTTTCTTTTCTTATGCTTAGCCTCCTTACACCTAGAGACCATAGTAGACGACTATTAATGATACAAATACAGAGGTAAGTTCAGAGCTAAAACACTATGGCTATATTATGTTACTGATCCTTCGACTGAAGCTAAATTCCCGAATAAAAATTTCGAACAAGCAAGATTTTCATCTCTACCTAATATTTTTAAAGCAGTCAATTTAATTATATGTATAGTTCATTAAATTCATTATACTTTTTCGACAACCCGCCCTGGATTTCTTTTACGTAAAGTCAGCTGAAAAATTCAATGTTTTAGCCGGGGTTTGAACACGGTTCTCCCACTTTCCGTGCGGTTGCTCTAACCATTGAGCTACTATAACAAAAGGCCGGTAGGAGAATGAGTTTCCCAAACGACTCAACTATTTAATGTTTCCATAAGCATGGGACAGCCAGAGCATCGTGTTATATGAAGTTAGAGTTCTCTGCAACATATAGTGATGCAGATTTTCTAATAGGTGTTCGACATGTGTGCAATTTTAATGCCGTTTTCGGGAATTGTAATCATTTATGCATAAAAGAGTGAAATTAGATATTTATGATACAAGTATTAAAAGTGGATTTTATTTTGTGAGTAGGAATGTTTGCGGAACGACTTTAAAAGTAAATTGTAGCAAAATAAAAACTTTTAACACTTTTTTATATAGGTATTATTTTTAGGTATCCTTGAATATTAAATTATAAAGTATCCAGCTAACGTTTGTGTGGAAATAGCAGCACCCATTCAGACATGCGCAATGGTGAGCTCTAACTGTTGTTGTTTGACCTTCATGGCCAGTGTTGACAACATGATCACTTACAGAATCATGACATCTGTAATATGTAGGAAGCTGATAAAAATAAATCAACAGAACAAGTGTAACAATAATACTTAATTTATTTAAGTTTATTATTATTATTCCTTTGATGTAGTTGTGATCTTGATTGGTTACAATTTGTAATATTAATTCTATGTGCAGAGGAAGCACCATTGGTAATGCTAACACCATTTAAGAAATCTGTTCTCTGCAATGTCACACTGTTCCCTTGACTTCTTTGGTAGCAATTCTGCTGCCTGAAAAATTCCTGCCGAATGCAATTCCGAATCATTCAAATAATCCATTACATTAATCGAAATAAGACCTCCCCCTAATTAAAGCATACTTTCTATCGCAAGACACAAGGATGGTAACAATGGAGCATTATAAACATTTTATTCTACGGAGTGTCATAATATTCGATTTATAGTGCTAGTGGTTCGCATTTAAAGCTCTTAAAGCTCGTTTGGTGCCAGTTATCTAAAAATACATTTATGCGCCAAATGTTAAGTCAACACGTATTCACCAATTGTTTCGTTTTAGCTGGACAAATAAGAAAGCTTTTAGCCTCAATTTGTATATGTTAGACCGTAGATGGCCTTAATAAAAGTTTTAACTTACTCTGTTAACGATTCCGAGTTTCCATTAAATTTTGACTACCTTAGCATTTACATATTTGGCTATTTTGGACGAATTACTAAGAAGAAATAAAACATCTTATCCGCTGGGCCTTTACAATCTTCATTCAAAATACCAAGGCCATATTTTGGCTTTAAATTTGATACCTTAGATTACATTTGTAGCAAATGCGCGGAACTGCTGCGAGGGCATCTGACAAAATGACGGAAAACCGTGTTGTGGTTCTCTCTGCTAAAGCACATTCCCACAATAAGCTTAGCGAGGAAGTTAACCGTGAACGTTTCAAGCAATCAGCTCTTTCTTGCTCCGAGTACTTTTCATACACGAGGGAAATGCTTAACGAGCCATGTCTCGATAGCGGAATCCCAGCGACCGGTGATTGCTGTATTGTTAGCAGTGTGTATGGAGGCCAAGAACTGGAGAAGACACTTTGGCGAATTGCTGGAAAAAGAAGTAGCGCGATTTTTAACAATGGGTGATCACAGCTATTTTGTAAGCAAGATTTCCACCCATGTATTTTTCAGACGGCTGTTTTATATACATGCAACGATTCTGCCTTTCAGAAGCTGAAAATCCTAAAAAGTTGGTTTATTGTATCCCCAACTATAGAACGTCAAACGTTTAGAAGGTTCTAACATTTTACGACAACAGGATTGCCAGAAACTTACACATTCCCTGTCTGAAAATGCGTTTGGAAGAAAACTACATTCAGTGCATAGAAAAGCACTTACATATTACTCGAAATCCATTTGTATTATTAAATATGATTAAAACCAACTTTTATATTAGTAGAAATACGCATAATTTGTTTTGATTTAAGCGGTACCTGAAATATGCGTTTTGCATTTAGAAACAAAATATCCAATGCGTTACATTCACATGCCTTTCTCTACCTACTTTTGCTTATTAAAGGTTATACAAATTCTTTTTATGAAAGTTTATTTTCCTATCTACTTCATTTTAATCAAGATAAACCTTTCTGAAAATAGTTGCATTACACATTTCGTTATAGATACAAAGGGAATAGTGATGGATACCGTAATTATTAACAGGCAGATATAAATAATTAAATAAAGAAATAATGGTGAGATAGGAAAATATGTGCAATAAACAATTTCCATGTGTTAAATCAATGTATAATATAATAAGCTTGAATTGAAAGATATAAAAGGACATGGTAACTAGCGAGCCATGTTAAGCAAAGTCATTAGCAACAGCTAAAGTAGCGAATGCTTGTATACAAGTTCTTGAAATGAGTTAAGGGATGAATTTAGTGCGTTTGAACAGTCACATATACCAAACTTCTGCAAAAGAGAAAGGGAAGGCAATTCTGAGATTCAGGGAGGTGCCCCAAGGTACGAGTGTCACATATGCGTACGCAGGAGTTTTGAGATTGGAGCGGATATGATGTAACGTTGGTAGGGCGTAATTTGTAAAAGGAACTGAGATAACATAACTGCACGCATTCTAAAGCAGACACACTCTTTTCGTGCACGCATTCGTGTATACATTCGTCACTCTGGATACTTGTGATAACTTGTGTATTATTCTAAGCGCTCAGTGACGCGCTTGTATGAGTAAGATTTACCGGCTATCGCGAGGGATTTTGCCGGTAAGCAACAAACATAGTAACTCATGGCAAGTTAGGCTGCTAATTTCTTTTACTGCGGAAACAGTTATTTCAAAACCTTAGCATGGCTTCCTTCGGAAAGGAAGTAAAGCCGGTGGTCTCGTGCCGTAGATTTACGGCACGTAAAAGAACCTCGAGTCTGGTAAAGAGGCCTCTGAGCAAAACTTGTGGTCATTCAGACCCAATATAGATGGGACAAGAACCATAGTAGTTAAGGAGCGTCCATAAATAAAACTCAATTTATATTTCTTTATAAGTCGTAAAATTGATTATGCAGAAGTTATCAGGTATAATAATTCAGTTATAGTTTCGAGTGCTACGATTCTTAATCGGTTTCATTCTTTATCTTCACAAGATCGGCAACCCGCTTCAGTAGCTCAAATATCAGATCACATTAAATTTCTGTCAGTTTAAACTCGTGTTATATTTTCACACCCGCCCACGTATATCCTGAGAGAAAGATCTCATAAGCAACCGTTGTAGCAACCAGCAGCAGAATCAACAGCAGATATGAAGTAAAGGGTCCGGCTTCAAAAATTGTCGCACCATCGCGCGGATTTAAAAATTCCGATAACGTATTCATTCATTCATTATCTGTTTACCCTCCTCTTATGTAGGACTTACACCCCCAGGACTTACAAGCGGTGCCTGGGGTCAGAGGCCCGTCGAGGAGCAGACACTCATGGATCAGACAGACCATCCAGGATGGGTGATCAGCCCGATGCCTGGTATGGGATGAAGGAAGTAGATGAAACGAAATGATGGTGAAATGGATGAAAGGAAAGGTGATGATGGAGCAGTTGGTGGAATGAATGGCGGAGGAAACCGGAGAACCCGGAGAAAACCCGCCCAGACGCCGCTTCGTCCACCACAAATCCCACATGCAGGTCCCTAGGATTGAACCCGGGCCGCCTCGGTGGGTACTAGGTTATCATGATAGTAAAATGTTTTAGAACTAGACTCCATACGCTAATCTATAAAAGTCCATACTCTTTCCATAACATCGCGAGAAACAACTGAACATCGACAGGACTTTGAAACAATGACTAAGTATTGAACAATTCGAATCATTAATAACGGATATCTCGGAAATGAGTGATGTTTCAAAAAATATTTGAAATAAATTGTGTTTTTTTTAAAGAGATTTACATTTTTCATGTAGTATGTTTTCATCTGTCGCTTAACTTTACAGTTATGCAAGATTATACAAAATTTCTTCTGAATGAATAGGACTTCATAGGCGATTCCCAGAAAATTCAAGAGTATAAATTTCGTTTTTCATGTAAATTATCTTTAATACATCGTGTTATAAAAATCTTAGAGGCATTGTCTAGAAAATAAAGCTTTCGAAAAATGTTCCATATAAACGGTAGTTTGGTATGTGGATTTTCTTGAAAATCTTTGTGTAGCATCTTTGGAAGGTACTGAACCTAAATACCGAGTTTAATGTTTATCTAGCTTTTTGTTTTTGAATATGCTGTTCAGAGACACACACGGAAATTTTTCTAAAAATGCTTTATTTGGATTCGGGGGCTTCACAGCATGTATTTCCGTGAAATCTCGTATTACTCTATCTACTTCTTGTTAATCCAGAGAAGCTTTCATTTTACATTTATACATTTCGTTGTAAGATAGAGTAGATAACGGGATAGTCATATGAAGAGCCAACAGGAAAAATGATGGATGTCATTTTTTTGTCGAAAATGAACTAAGAGTGACAATGCAAGCCTAAGAATGTAGTATGCACATGCAGCATTTTACAGCCACAATGCTGATAGTCATTGTGTTGTAACGATCGGAAAATTATCCATGAACGGAAACAATGCTGAATGTCAGTTGTGGCGTAGGGAAAAATGACTTGTCATTCCCGCATGTTTCGAAACCTGTTTCTTTTATTCTGTATTCTTTGCGAACTCTGTTGGCAACCCTACTTTTATTGTTATCGTTTTCTTCTTTGCATAGTTATTATTTTGTAGATGTAATTCATAAGTTATAGGCTCTTGTAATTGCAGTGATATTTCTGTGTTGTTTATTTGCAAGACGGTTTGTTATGTTTAAAGAGTGTAGACACATGCCTCATGTTATAATGTAGCAGAAACGTATACAATTCGAACAACACCACAAATAATAATAAACAACACTAAAATATGAGCTGATTTAAACTCATTATGGAATAATTAAAACAAAATACACGTTAACCTGTAGCTTCATCACTATCAAGAGGAGTGCAAACTCTGGGTCTCCATTACACGATATCTTATCTGTTAATAACTATATTCACTTTTATCTCTTCATAAATCTGAATTGAATTGCTAGCAATAATTTATGAAAGGTGAATCCCTGATAATAAGGCAACGTATACTACTTTTGACAGAACGTAAGGCTTTTTCTAACGCTGTGGTTCATTATTAAAGAAAAACTAGTGAACTTTCTTATGAATAAAATACTTGGGAAAGTCATCTGCTTTTTCTAATTCTGTTTCCTTTGTCTCTTTTTTTACTTTCTCTACTACGTATAGGGGAAGTATTGTATTCCACCCAAAAATTCGATACCAAGATTTCACCGGAAATATATATTTTGAAACCCCCTGAATACAAAAAAAGCATTTTTGGAAACATGCCCTGTGTGTGTCTGTGAACAGCATAACTCAGAAACGAACAGTCGGATAAACACCAAACTTGGTATTTAGGTTCAGTATCTTCCAGAGATGCGACACGAAGGTTTTCAAGAAAATCCCCCTACCCCAGATTACCCTTTACATGAAACATTTTTCGAAAATTTTAATTTTCATAAAAATGGCTCCAACGATTTTGATTAAAATATCATATGTTTAAACTATTTTCATGACAAATGAAATGTATATCTCGAATTTTCTGTGAATGTCTCCAAAAATATTCTTCATTGTGAATGACTTTTGCATAGCTGGTAAACCATAAGAGATAGACAAACTTTTACTACACAAAAAATGTAGATCGCGTTAAAATTCACAATTTATGTCATACATTTTTGTTGTTGTTGAGTGAACCATTTTTGAGATGTTGCTTGCTATTCCCTTAAATTGTTCAATATTATTTTCTCAAATGGGAATTCGTTATTCATTTTTTTTGTCTTGGATATGCAAAGAGTATTAATCTGTGGGAAAGAGAATGGTGCTGCACATAGCAACCAGCTATTAAGAGTAATGTCTATGCTTAAAGGCTACTGTATTTTTATATTGCTATTGTAAATATATATATATTCCCCTTACATCTACAAGAAACTTAGCAATAAGATAAAGTCTGCAAATTTTTATCTCGATTAACATGAAGTAGATGGAGAATAAGCGTTTGTAAAAATAGTTTGTACAAGAGTAGAGAAAGTGACGTGAGTGTAACACATCAGATTTTTTTATGTCCTGGACATACAAAGAGAATGAAATACTCCATATAGCAACCAGCTCTTAATATATTTTACTATCGCTCAAAGCCTACCAATTCCCCTTGCATCTACAAGAAAATTAGCAACAAGATTAATATCTCGATATCTGGATTAACGTGAGGCATATGAAGAATAAGCGTTTGTAAAAATATCGATAAAACATTAAAATCTTCCGGGCTGGAAGGCCGTGGTCTAAGGGTAAAACTACTATAACCCGACGTTTCGGCCAACTCTGTGGTTGCCATCTTCAGGAGTCTAACACCCAGGACAGCTTGATAACGACTGCCGACTAGGCAAGAGATGTTCCGCAATATATAGCTCACGTCAAGGTCAAAACTGCCGCAGTGGGTCTGCAGTGACGTGTCATCGCTGGTATCCACGTACGATTAAGCTTAAATTTTTCTTCCTTTTTATTAAAGTTATTGGAGTGTTTATAAATTTCTATAGCTTCTCTATGAAGTCTAGCGTGATAATATTTTGTAGAGGATAGTACTTGCGTGTCTTCATATAGGATACGATGACCCATGGTGACAAAGTGTTCAGCAACTGCAGACTTATCTGTTTGAGCAAGGCGACAATGTCGTTTATGCTCTGTTATTCTGGTATTTATGCTACGTTTTGTTGTTCCGATATAAACAGAGCCGCATGTACAAGGTATTCTATATACCCCTGGAACACATAAGGGGTCTCTTTTGTCTTTAGCAGATTTTAAAGTTTGTTGAATTTTTCTGGTTGGTTTATATATTGTATTTATTTTGTGCTTTTTAAGTATTTTTCCAATGCGATCTGTGACGTTTTTAACATAAGGTAAGAAGATTTTTCCCTTATATGTAGACGATTCGTGGCCTTGACGTGATATCTTCTTAGGGTGAATTGCTCTGTTAAAATCTTTATTCGTAAATCCGTTTTGTAACATAGCCAGCCTAAGATGCTGTATCTCATTACTTAAGTATTGCCCTGTACAAATACGTTTGGCTCGGTCCACTAGGGTTTTGATTATTCCTCTCTTTTGTTGTGGGTGGTGATTGGAGCTTTTATTTAAATATCTGTCGGTATGGGTGGGTTTCCTATAAACAGTGTGAGACAGTGATCCATCAGCATTTCTTATTACCAGAACATCTAAGAAGGCTATTTTATTGTTATGTTCTGTTTCCATATTAAATTGAATCTTGGAATTCATGTTATTAAGATGTTCCAGAAAGTTTGCAAGTTGTTGTTTACCGTGAGACCACTGGAGGAAAACATCGTCAATATACCGATACCAACAGCTAGGTTTTAACGGAGCAGTGTCTAAAGCTTTAGCCTCAAAATGATCCATAAAAAAGTTAGCAATGGCGGGTCCAAGAGGATTTCCCATAGCGACGCCATCTTGTTGTTGATAAAACGTTTCGTTCCATTGAAAATAGGAAGTCGTCAAACAGTGTTTAAAAAGGTTAAAAATATCTGTAGGAAAAATACCCTCAATCTGAGTTAAAACTTCGTCTACAGGTACATTGGTAAAAAGAGAAGTTATATCTAAACTCACTAAAATGTCAAATGGTGTACAATTTAAGGAATCTAACTTCTCCACAAAATGTTGTGAGTTTTTTATATAGCTGCCGGATTGTCCAATGTGGGGCTGTAGTAAGGCCGTCAAAGACCACGGCCTTCCAGCCCGGAAGATTTTAATGTTTTATCGATTAACTCCGGCCGTGAAAGCCTTCGTACTTATTTGTTTGTAAAAATAGTTTGTACAAGTGTAGAGAAAGCCATGTGAGTGTAACACATCAGATTTTTTAGTTCTTCACGCAACCACTCGGAAACAGTTATATAATCTACTGTTAGTTTTAAAATGTTATTCACAACAACAGCTGGTTTCTCCTGCATAGTTCATTAAAAATGTTCGTTTCTCACCGCTTTTAACGGCTTAGTTTTAGAATGCTTCACCATTTCACGGCTAACAGCACTCGTAAGAGCAGCCATGTTTATTACCTTACTGAGTGCTTAGCATGGAGAGGAGTGAACGACACCACACAGAATTAAAAGCAAGCTAATCTCTTTTTAGTTTAAATTTTCATATTATTTACTACTTTTCATATTAATCAAAAGTTTTGAACTATGATTTATATACATCTTAAAAATTCCATGGATAATCACGCATATTTAAGATACAATATCTTATGGTATACTTTGATTTCCCGCGTATCACTGGTTAATTAATGGCATTATGTGTTTACATCAAGGTTCGTTCTAAGCGTTTTTCTTCAGAAATAACCCTGCCACTTTATGATTTTCTTATTAGAGAGCTCTGAACAGAGTCATAGACTATCTCTATAATGCAATGGCTTTTATATTATAATTATTTTTGCTATTAGTTCATACACTACGTCTGAGATTATGAAATTAATCATGTAAATATGGTTCGAGTATCCGTGATGCAAATAGGTTTACAGCAATATTAATGTTTCTGCCTGAGCGAGCACAAAATGAGAGTAAACATTGTTTACGTTATACGTTACGTGATTATAGAATGTGCAAAATGAAAATTTCTTTCCCCATGTAATTCTGAGTGGAAATAAATGCTGCAGTAACCCAAAACATAAAGTTTTACCTACCGCTTTGATCTAAGTAAACACCACTGTAATGTATAAACAAATATGAAATGTCATAGTTGAGCTAATAATTAAATCTAGTGACTATTATAACTACAAGATAAATTATAACTTTGATAACAACGTAAAATTAATAAATTAAAAATAACAAAACATGTTGGTAAGGTTCAGAGTGCAATTACACTAGGAGGGAGTTTTGTTTACTTAATTGATAATATCCTTGTTTCAGCAGTAAGGATGAGGGAGAATATTAGTTCTAAAAATGATATTTTACACAAAGTTTTAATCATATGACCTTTCCTATACATTTATTATTTTTAACAATTCTACTAACAAATCACATAAAACATTGCTTTTTAATCAGCTTTGCCATAATCACAGTAAATAGCTATTACAGAAAGTTTATTTATCTAATTGCGTGATACGAATGTGGTTGAAACAGCCGTTAACTGCCAGTAGAAGACACGAGTTCGTAAGAAATTAAATAATGGGTAGGTACTCAACGTTTAAAAATACCCTGTGAAGTAAAGTTGAAACATGCAAGAGAAAATATTCTGAATATTCCTGACACTACGAAAGGTTACTTGATGTAAAAACCGGGAACTAAATTTTTTCTATAGTAAAGTTTGATCTATAACTTGTCTTCCAGTTATAAAGGTGTAAATAGCTCTTTGTGCATGAAGTAGTGGCTATATTGTGAAAACAAAACGTGGAGGCGCCTAAGATCGGTGACATTCGGATCCCAATACTTTTATATACAGAGATATGGCACTGTTCTTTACTACTGTGGAAGGGTTGCAAAAGGGACTAGACAGACTACAGTCTCATTTTGAAAAATGGCTATTGACGGTTAATGAGAACAAAACGGCTACGACTGCGTTTAAACCAGCTCGGTATCAGCCGAAGAGACCTGGACTTCGCAGGGGAGAAACTGGACAATGTAAAGAGTTTGGTATACTTAGGTTTGGCTGTTACAATGAGCGGAAGTTGGACTAAACACATTGAGGTTACGAAACTGAAGGCAGGAATGAGAGCTGCGGAACTCTGCAAACTCGGTGCAGAATCCCAGATACACCTGTAAAATTTCTAGAGACATTATATAGGGCAATTGTTAGATCCACAATGACATATGGCCGGAGATCTGGGGATGGGAAACCACGGAACGGCTAGACCAATTAAAAACAGATTTTCTTAAAGGTATCTTGGATTCCGGAAGGGTACGGCAAACTGCGGCATTTTTAGAGAATATGGTGCATACAGCAAAACAATTGAATGTAAGGTACGAGTGATCAAATATTGGGTTAGGCTTAAGAGAGGGGATCAATCACTTATGAGAACAGTATGCCATAAGCAACAGCTTAGAATGGGAGGGGAAAGAGACTTGGGAGGGAAAATCAAGAGAAGACTGGAAAGAATAGGGAAGGGTAATATTTGGTTTGAAGGACCTGGAAATGGAGTCAATATTTGGAGAAAAGTACGAAGTGACTGAAAGTTATAGATCGACAGCAGATACTGTCTCATTGTTTATGAGCAAAAACAAACACTTTCTGTGGTCCTTAACAAAATCAAGTATGTAATACAGGGTATTATTATTATTATTGTTATTATTATATTTTGGTTAATACCCTTGCTTTACAGATAGCGCTAGTGTTTTTGATATTGTTATCATCCCGTTTCATCTACCTTTCTCTTCGAGTAAATTCTGCTAGGGATGAGAGCTCCCTCTCGTGACGAACCTAATAATTGTTCCTCAATAGGAGCCTACAGATCTTCCCACATCAGAAATTTCCAATCTTAAGGTCAGAATGTAGCGGCTAATACATTTGTTGGTTTACCTATTACGAAAAACGGTTTGTCTTCTTTTGCTAGCACAGAATTAGGTTACATTTACACACCTCCTGGTGTGATGGTATGTTTGCTATGTCTCAAGGTGTTACAGATTTATTGAGTTTGGAGAGGATGTAATTGATATGAACATTCTTTAAGATGACTCTCATTTGCTTTGTTTTTGTATCTATTTATATATCCTTTGATCAATTTTGTACAGTTTTTGAGCCTTATGAGTAACTAACTACCAAGTATATAAACATATAAGCTACTCATTAAATTGAGTAATTTAGAATTACATTATAATTATCATGCAAATAGCTACACTGGTGATCCCGAAGTTCAAACTTCTTGAAAATGAGCAACGAAAATCAAAACAAGAAGCCTAATACGTAAACCGAGTTCGCTCGAAATGCGGTAAAAATTCCACTACTTTGGAGGAAGAACATAAAGGTGTTGGATATAATTTGCTACCGTAGGGATTAAGAACGAAACAACAAATTCAATCATGTTGTAGGATCTCTGGAGGCAGATATCGCTGAAATGATTTCCGGATTTTTAACACGACCTCTAAGTTCTACCCCAAAGTAAATATTGTGTATGTTAACGACGCTGTCAATTACCAGGATCATATCAGCGCCGCCGGTGTGCCGGAATTTCGTCCCACAGGAGTTATTTTACATGCCATTATACATACTCATATGGGGCTGTCACTTTTAAGCACACCTAAAAACCATCGATCTGGGCCGGGTTTGAACTCGCGACTTTGGAATCAGAAGGCCAGCGTCTAACCAATTGAGACATCCAGACCGACAAAATAAATCCTACCCCTTTTTCGGATATTAAGAATTGTGTGAGTAATGAATTTAAAGAATCAGAAAGCAGAAGCATTACCAAATTGTGAACGAAGATAGAGCTAGGTAATTGGAAACCTTCACAACTTCTCAGGAAAATGCAAACGTTACCTGGCACCCAAGTAAATGACGATTTCGTGAAAACAATTTTATTCAGACTCCCCGTAACGGAGCGATTTATATCGTAAGGCGCATCTCAATGCACAGGTTGCTATGGTATGACAAAATGGCTGAGCTTTCATCCGCAGATTCAAATGTATGTCCCCAATACAGCTTACCAACACCATCAAATCCAAGCGATCAAACATCCAATGAAACAATGATCGCATTTCTCGATTAAAAACGCAACTAGTTCAACTAGTAGTCGCCATTGGCTAACTAACAAGAAGATTTCGCTCTTCACGAGGCAGCTCACATCACTCTCGAGAGGATACTCATTGCTCTCGCGAAGCTCTCACTCCTCGCGCGATTCTGCCGCTCTCTATGAGAGATCGCGTAATTTCAGTTTCAACTCTAATGGACCCTTAATGCTAATACCATTTTAATTACAAATTTAAAGCAAAGACATTTAGACAATTCAATGCACAAAACTCCTAAAGTTCGTCAAAATATAATATGCCACATTTACGGCAGAATGTGATGGAGGTCTTATTTCCCGCCGCCTCATTTTAATGATAGATCAAGCGGATTACGATATCTCATTGAAAAAGGCGCCGATATATCTGTAATTTCACCTCAAATATGTATCGTCGACAACTATCCGATCGAAGACTACGCAATGAATGGGAACAAGACTTGGCCTGGGATTACAGCGAAACTTTCCATGGAAACTCATAGTTGCTGGTATACATTTGAGCGGATTTCATTCATCATTATAACTTTCTTAATAATCTGAAGAACAAACGACTAATAGATTCAATATTATTAGCAACATCTGGCACTTAGGTTAAGTATCTGGGACAGTATCACTGCATGCCATACCTCCTGAACAAAAACACACTGATGTTGTCAAAAAGTTTCCAAATGTCCTGTACGAGAATATTCGTTTTTCTATTCCATCTACAACAGTTACTCACGCAATAGTTACTGAAGGTCATCCAGAACACGGCACGACGATTTTCTCCTTACAAATTCAGAGCAGCTAAAGTCGAATTTCAGCAGATGATCAACATGAGAATATGCCAACCCTCCAAAAGCTGTTGGACCAGCCCACTTCATTTACTTCCAAGGTGAATGGTTCCTGGTGTCCCTGCGTGCACTCAACAGCATCACCAAATTGCACAGATGCCTCATACCAAACCTTCAATATTTCAATAGCCAATTAGACAAGAAGCACATTTTTTCTAAAATAGATTTGATAAGAGTATACCATCATATTCCAGTACATCCAGATAATGTACCTAAAGCAGCCTTCATTACTTCGTTTGGATTATTCGAATTCCTTCGTCTTTCTTTTGGTCTAAGGAATACAGCCCACTCTTTTCAACGATACATTTACTCCATATTACGTGATATAAATTTTGTTTACTGTTACATGGAGACATTCTCGTAGCATCAGTAAATGGAGACTCTCAGAAGAAACATCTACACTAGTTCTGTCAACGTCTAAATGCATACCACATATCAACACCAACTTCAACAAATGTATGCTTAATGCAACAGATTACCATTCCTGGTTTAGCTCATCACTAAATATGGTATAAAACCTCTTCTAGAATGTGTGCAAATCGTCCATCACTATCCGTTACCTACAACTGCACCCCTTTCTGGGCCTTTCTATTTTTATCGGAGAATGCCTCCTGGTTCTGCAAGTTGTTCTTTTGAATTTATTACACCGCACCAAGAAGAATAACAAGAAAGCCTTCGAAGCCTTGAAATCCAATTTGATCGATGCAACTCTATTACCTCATCCATCCTGAAACTTACCCTTTTTTAATGGTTGATGCCTCGGACTTCGCAATTGGTGCGTCACTACATCAGATTAGAGATGATATTCTGCAGCCATTGGCATTTTTCTCGAAGAAGCTCACAAACACGCAAAGAAATTATACAACTTACGACACAGAACTCCTTACTACCTATGCTGCCGTAAAACACTTTCAATTCATGTTAGAAGGACGTGATTTTCCGACTTACTCTAACCACAAGCCAATGATCATGGTGAAATCAGTGACAGATTTGACATATAAATTTCAATGGACAGTTCACCACGAATATCCGTTGCACCTGCGACAGAGAGACAAAGTTTCAGCAGATTACTGCTCAAGGATATCCTTCATTGGCATGCGAATAGCATTTACTGTGCAAGAATATCGGTTCCGTGGTCTAAGGGTACCATACTGGCTACTAGTTCCTGAGGTCAGGGGCTCAAACCTGGCGGTGAGCGATGGATTTTTTTCAGGCGTAAAAGTCATTAGCATACCTTCCTTCGGAAGGGAAGTATAGCCGGTGATCCCTTGTCGTAGATTTACGGCACGTAAATAAAAACCTCAAACCCGATAAAGAGGTCGCTGAGCAATATGTCCTGTCTTTCACGCCCAAAATAGAATGGAACGCTGAGACCGATAGTAGTTAAAGAGCGTCCATAAATAGAACTCAGTTTTACCATGGAAAAATTCCCAATGCTCAACAGTGTGATGAACTCTTGAATAATCAAAAGTCATCCTCCCTTGTGTCTCAGACAATAACATTACCAAAAATGGCATGGAACTCTTATGCGATACATCGCAAGAGAACCTTTGACGCGGTAATTTGTATCACAAAAATGTAAATGTCAGAGTGATTGTAGTGTGAATATGCATTGTTGTGTGACATTGATTTGAGATGTTTGTTGATTGTAATCATTGTTGAGAAGTAGGTTTATACGGCCCTACTGAAACTGACAATAATAGCGTGTAACAATGTAGCGAGGGGGTGAGCTGTTTATCATTATTAGAGACGAGCAAATGACGTCAGAGTGGCGTGTTTTTCTTAGAATTTGCGGGAACATTTTCCCTAGAGCAAATGTTTTCGTAATTTTCATTGGATATAAATATAGACGCTAATGTTGGCGCGTTTTATTAACCAATAACAGCTCGGTTACAAATCTTTAGGCATATTGGGGCGAGGAAGTATAAATTCGTGTCAGAGTCAAGTTTCACAGAGTCCAACAGAAGCATTCGCGTATAAGACATCGATGAGTTCAACAGAAGCAGTCATGGTGAATACATCGCACAGTTTATCGATTTGCAGGTTACGCGTAGCAAATTTATGAAAAATCTCTCGTGTCGTAAAGTTAATTACACAAAAAGTTGAAGTACGCGAATTAATAATGTGCAGTAAATAAGTTATTATAACAGTTTCAGTTTGGCGAGTGTCAAGATTAATAGGTGAAAGTGAATAATGTGTTACGACAATAAAAGTGTAAAACAAATTCTTTTATCAGTGTTATCTTTGGATAAAAACTCCTTTCCGTTTACACACCCTGTACAAGAGAAGTGCTTGACCGAGAAATCATAGCTAGCCGGAGGACAGTGAACCCAAAAATTAAACACAATAACAGGCGCTCAGTAAAAGATAACACGAAGTGACCGCGACAAATTGTCTTATATACGTGCGGCAGATAAACAGTAGCATTCGTTCAAACAAACACTAATACCGTCGCACCTTTGACCATATATACCCAAACAATATCGACAACAGTCTTTAATTTCATTTACAACCTTTCCCATACTGGTGTAGAAAGTTCAGAAAATGATTAATTTGGCCATTAATAAAGAAAGACATCAAGCACTGCTTATGGGCCTACATATCACATGAGAGGAGCAAAATTCCACGTCACACTAACAGTGAAGCTGACAAATATCCGCCACTGCAGCAAAATTCAGCCACGCTAACGTCAATTTAGTACCGCTACCACTGCCACAACGACACCGATATCTTCTTACAAATAATGACGGCTTTTAACGATGGCAGAAGCAACTCCAATTGTGTACTTCACACTGAAACAGTTTTATTGGCAATATTATCCCGATCGTATATCAAAATCACCACAGATCATTTGGTGTACAAAAATCATCACCACAGATCGTATCGTCCTCCGTGGTGTAGTGGTTACCATGCTAGCCTCTAGTTCCGAGATCGCGAATTCAAACCCAGCGGAGGGCGATGGATATTTTCGGACGTGAAAATCCTTAGCATGGCTTCCTTCGGAAGGGAAGTAATGCGGGTGAATCCAGTGTCCTAGATTTACGGCACGTAAAAGAACCTCAAGCCTGATAAAAGGTCTCTAATCAGAATCTTCGGTCTTTCGCACTCATTATAGAATGGGACGCTAAGGACCATAGCAGTTAAAGAGCGTTCATAAATACAATTATTTTTTTTACCACAGATCGTAGAAGGTGCCCGCCTCATTGGTGTAGAGGTAGCGAGTCTGCCTCATATTCAAGAGGTCCGGAATTGGAATCTTGGTTAAGGTGAGTTACCCGGATAAGGTTTTCCGGGGTTTTCCGTTATCCTGAGAAGACGAATGTTAGGAAACGTTAAGCTCTATGGACCCCGAGCTCAATTGAGCATCATTTCACCTATTTCATTCATCGTCGCCCAACCGGGTTAACAGACGTTAAACTTAAAAAAAGTCGTGGAAGATCACTCGAAAGTCAACTTTTCAGGTGCCTTACCACATCAATGCAAATTCCCATATTAAGACCACAGCATATAATCCAGTTGCAAACGGCAAAATTGAACACTGGCATCGTCAGCTTAAAACGGCCCTGAAAGCTCATGTTACTGGCGATTGCATTTTAAAGCTTTCTTTAGTCCTGTTGGGTATACGATCGCATATAATCTCAGAAATAGAAACTATTTGAAGAAATGACCTATGGCACACATAACTGACTACCTGCAGATTTCGTCGAAGAACAGAAAGCAGTCATTGACATTCCCTTTTTTACTTTCTCTACTACGTATAGTAAGTAGGGGAAGTATTGCATTCCACCCAAAAATTCGATACCGAGATTTCACCGGAAATACATGTTTTGAGACCTCCTGAATCCAAAAAAAGCATTTTTGGAAACATGTCCGTGTGTGTGTCTGTGTGTGTGTGTGTGTGTGTGTGTGTGTGTCTGTGTGTGTCTGTGAACAGCATAACTCAAAAACTAACAGTCGGATAAACACCAAACTTGGTATTTACGTTCAGTATCTTCCAGAGATGCGACACGAAGATTTTCAAGAAAATCCCCGCACCCCAGACTACCCTTTTCATGGAACATTTTTCGAAAATTTTAATTTTCTCAAAAATGGCTCTAACGATTTTGATGAAAATATCATATGTTTAAGATAATGTTATGAGAAATGAAATGTATATCTCAAAATTTCTGGGAATGTCTCCAAAGGTATTCTTCATTATAACGACTTTTGCATAACTGGTAAACCATAAGAGATAGACAAAATTTTACTACACAAAAATTGTAGATCGCGTTAAAATACACAACTTATATCATATACATTTGTTTTGTTGAGTGAACCGTTTTCGAGATATTGCTTGTTATTTCCTTGAATTTTCCAATACTTATACTTTTTCTCAAATTCGTTATTCATTTTTTTATGTTCTGGACATGCAAAGAGAATGGAATGCGCCACATAGCAACCAGCGATAAAATATTTGACTATCGCTTAAAAGCTACCATATTCCCCTTGCATCTACAAGAAAATTACAAATAAGATTGACATCTCGATATCTCGATTAATATGAAGCATATGGAGAATAGGCGTTTGTAAAAATAGATTGTACAAGAGTAGAGAAAGTCATGTGAGTGTAACACATCAGATTTTTTATTCAAGCTGAGAAACATATGACACTAAACCCTACTCCAGTGAAGCACCGCGCCAGTAAGAAAGTTTTTGTTCACCCAGTAACCACTAGAAAAATTGTCTTTATCCGACACGATGCCTAAAGGAAGCGCTAACAGCAAACATAGATAGACATATCTAGTTTTATCTCGCAGCAATAAACATTTTGAAGTATTAACCCTACAGGAAAACAGACAATTAGTATAAATAGACTTACACCTCCCTTCATGCCAGTAGATACTTCACCAACAAACCCTACCAAGCCAGAAAGAAGATCATCAGCTGGTTAGCATAATGCAACAGACACCTTTTCCAAAAGTATTTAGACGTTGTCTCTGGCAAAGGAGTGCGTGGCGGATGTATTTAATATAAATATTCGCTGAGAGGAATGGCATTTGTTTTGTTTCTGCATCTATGTATTCTTTGATCAGTTTTTTAAAATTGTTTGAGCCTTGTGAGTAAATACCAAGGAGATAAACACTTAAGCTGCTCATTCAACTTGAGTAATTTAATACTATATCATAATTATCACGCAAATACCTGCAAGCTCGTCCTTAAGGGGCAGACGCAATTAAAGGGTTACTTAAGGATGAAGAAGGTTCCCTGAGACATTTTTTTTCTTTGACAATGCTCAAATGGCTGTCACGATTTCCGCTTTTATTACCTTTTTATTTTCGATAAATATGTTACTTTCACTAATGTGTCACACAAATCCCGATTAACTACTGGACGTTGAAATATACCCTGATTAAAATTTGACGTCAATTTATCATTTAACACAATGTATTCCCTCGCTCACTTGCTCATAGTCTATTCTGCCGTGATCCATATACCGATAATAATACATGACTGCACATACAGCAACCTGCACTGATTTACAGCAGCTCGCAATTACTCAGAAAATTATAACGATAGATAAAATAGTAGAAAAGAAGTTAAAATAATCAGCATTTTAAGTCGAATGGAGAAATATTTCATAATATTGACCAAATTCTTTAACCTTTTACGCAACATAATTAACCAATTGCATAAATATATATTAACTTTCTGTCTTAAAATTTTGTAAATTATCTATTATTTTAATTAAATTAATCTTTTGCAAAAAAAGCAATAATGTCCAAGATATTCTAATTGGGTAATTCAAAATGCAAAAGCTTTCTCAAGCAAACACCTAAATTAATAAATCCACTTTTAACTTATATTTTCTCATTGCAGAGAAAAAATTACACATCACATTCCTTTCTAAATGTTTACTCAGCTCATATATTTCACAATGACCATACTATAATGCATACCCCACTCTGATTATTACATATGTTTTTAGCAAATATTAAAACAAATGCTACCACCACGCAACTTTTGTGATGCTTAAATGGACGCCAAAAGCTGAATATTTTAAATGTAAGCAAACATGAAATGAAATAAAAAATCATTTTCTCGCACCTCTACTTCACTAAATGGTAAGGAAGGACTTTTGAATATTCTGAAGAATAAGATGTTTTAAAAGACTAAAAGGCAATCGCCTTAAACTCCAGGGGCTGCTGAATTTATCTTAGTGAATTATAGTTACTTGTTTGTTTGAATTTATGGATGTGATTTGTTGCTGTTGTTGATTAGTCTATTGGCATTCTGTGAATACAGGTTGGGATCGAATAACCATGTGTCGAATGCCTTCCTTTTCATTCTAATGCGACAACTGTATTTCACAGTAAATAGCAGATATACTTCCACTTTCTGAAATTACATAAACTCATTTTGCTTAACTTTAAAACTATAAAACCTAAGTACTAGATCTAGATGTTTGAAAAATTTTGTGGATTTGCGGATAAGTTGGAAATTGACCGCGTGTTTTCTAAAAAATGTTTAATAAATACATTTTAATTAACTTGCTTATGCTATCATCATTCTATACATAGACCTGGTATGAATAAAGAAAATGAATGCTTTAACGAGAGAGTGTAATCTCTACACCACTGATTTTAAATTCTTCAAAGATTCCTTTCCTTCAGAGACTATTACAGCAATAATGATGAAATATTGCAGGCTTAAAGCAGCACATCCTTTAAGTTTGTCAACATTAGTTCTTACTGACTGGTTTAAAATTTTATTCACAAAACTAAATTAAATTCCTATTAAGGAATTTCTAGAATAATGTCTATTATTGTAAATCTTCAAAAGATGTCTGTATGCTTGGTACTATTAATTTAAAATACTGTGTAAGTTAATGAATGTATGCACAATTGTTTCAGTCATATGCAGCTCAGTTATCCTGTCTAAGGAAGGTATTTTTAAAAATCATGGTTGAAGTCTAAGCACCTAATGTATCGGCAACTTCTCTGATTTAGCAGTGTTACGGGGCAACGTATCATACTCTGTGAAGTCTGCCGATTGAAATTACTGTAAAAGCTGACGAAATATCAGGTTTAAGGGAGAAAATGTGATTCTCCAAAGCTCTTATTGCTTTAAGGAGTACAACTGAGATATATGTATCTGAAGCACACCGTACAACAAATAAACCCTGAGAGAAAGGTGTATTTACAGAACAAACTATATTTTCAGGAAAGCTAAATAACTGGAAAGGCTAAACACGATTCAAATGCAGCATAAAATGTACTTACACTTAGCTTAAGGAGCTTATGGAGTGAGAACCCCTCCAAAGAATTGTATACCTATATAGGTACTTAAAGAATATATTTAAAAGGGTAGTAAAGCATTCACGATCTCAAAGTTCTTTAAGTCGTCAATTTCAACCACAGTTCCCTTGAGAGAGCCCAGACATGAAACTTAAGTATAATATTGAAAACGTTTCTGAATCTCATAGCTTCATAAATCGTACTGATCGATTTTAAACTCCCTTTAATGTTGTTACGCAAACGTGGAAAATCCCGAGCACGCATGTTTTCGTTACACGTTGTGGTAATCAAAATATTTCTATGGTGTAGTCTGTTTCGAATTCAATTCAAATTTTTAGGAGTATCTCTTAAATGTATTTTGAACCTTAAAACCTTAAGCAATAAACAGCTTTTTGAATTCTTTATTTTTCGGTAAAGTTGTAGCTCTAACAATGCAATTTAATTCTATATCATGCAAACCAATGCAACATTTCTGAACAATTTTCCTTGAATACAAATCTGGTTTACAGGTTTACGCTTAGGTTTCTAAAATAGCATTCATTCTACAATGCAGATTTTTATTTCATGTATAGTAGCATTTGTTTAATCTGTGAACAGGTAACTCATTATCATACGTATACATCCCGGATTAAATTTGTCTTTAAAGGATTGTGTGACAAATATTCGAGTGTTACATTCACGTGAGCTTTTGTACTCAATGTTCTAAACGATTCCTACAAAGGCTTGTCCTTCTATCCACTTTTTGCCAATCCAAATTTTGCATTTGGTTTAACGATACACTAGGTAAAGCGATAGTTGGGTTTTTAAAAAGCGTGTAGCAATGATAGCTTTCAAATTCCATCCTCTTTTAATGATCAGGAGAAAAATGAATAGCAACTTGCTAATAGCACAAAGTATGGTATTTGAAAATTCAAAATAATAACAAAGAATATCTATGAAATGGTTAACGTCACACAAGAAACTGACTTACATTGTGCACTTTAACGAAATCTACAATTTTTCTGTACTAATATTTTGTCTATCTCTTATGGTTTACCAAAAGTTCAGAATGAAGCTTTAAGATATAAATTTTATTTGGAGTGCAAAATATCTTAAACATATGTTATTTGAATAAAAATCTTAGGGCCATCTTTAAAAAGTTAAAAAATAATGAACATTTTTCCACGGGAAGAGTAGTTGAATGAATGATTTACTTCTGCTTTAAACTTTACGTATAGTTTATACAATGTATGCAATACAATGGAGTTTTGTATTATTTCTCTTCCCCTTATTTTTAACATTCTGTTGTACATGTATGGAATTATAATGTATCCACTATTTAAGTTTTTTCCGTATTACCCTTTTTCCGTATTTTCCCCAATTTGCTAGACATTTCTTTTAAGCATTTTAATCTTATTTTTCCTAAATATTTTCCTGCTTTTCCTATATATTCATTTGATTTTGTACTAAAAATCCTACTACTTTTAGCTATATGGGTAAATTTTTCCATTTCTCTAGTATTAAATTCTCTCTTCCTTTATCTGTATCATTGTATAATATAACGCCAATTGCCACATAATCCATTATATTGAGTACATCTCTGCCTCCTTTTCTCCCTGTTAGACCATTTAAATTCATCACACCTGTCTTCGGCCATACTTACTCTATTCTGGCGTCTTTGTTGCATACTTGGATGTATCTTTCTTTTCCCCATTCCGTTTTAAAATAGTTTACTAATGACCGTATTTCCTTGAAACTATTTGTAATTTGTTGCTTTTCAATATTCCACTCTTGTTCTAATTTCTTTCCAGAAACCCTTATTTTTGTTGTTTCCTTCAGTCCACGTTTCCTCCATTCCTATTTCTTCCAATGTTGTTTGTATCTTGTGCATCCAAGTTTGTTTTCTCCCCATTTTCTTCTGTAAAACCAAGCATTGCTTTAGTATTATATCATTTTCCTCTATTAGTTTTATTTTGAACCAGTATTTGATTGCCCTTTCTAACATTTTGCCTTTTGCTCCCACACTCCCTAGTTCTGCTTGTGCTACTCCTTCGGTGAACTTCTTGGAAATCCCAGGGTTATTTTGCACAAAGGTTCCTATGTATAGAAATCTAAATTTTCCCATCCTTTTTTCAGCCACCATATCTCTGCTGCGTATAATATCCTTGCTTCCACCACCGTACTATATATCCTTTCTAGGCACATAATTTGCATTTCTGGTATTTTGTTCACACATGTTCTGATTACTGTATTGTTTGTTTTCCCTTAGCTAGTACCTTTTTCTTCTATTCTCCCAAATCCCCTACACTATTGAGCCTTACTCCTAGAGAGCCCAGTTTCCTCACTACTCCTAACTCCGTTCTTTCCCAATATCAAATTTCGGTCGTTATTAGTTTATATCCTTTCTTAAAGCTCATGATCTTCGATTTCGTTTTGTTTATTCTCAATCCCAATCTTTACAGTATTTGCCAATTGCTTCAATAGCTTTACTTAGCCCCGCCACTGAAATGAGACCTACCACTAGATCATCTGCCAACAATAATCCTGGTACTTCCTTATTACTAATAACGAGTCGTGCAGTGGCATGGATACCGTGAGGTTGTCTGTCCGCTGTGTGTTAGTGTAACCGGCCGGCACTGGTGAGAGTTGTTTGTGTGCTGTTGTGTACATAATTCTCAGTGTCTCCGAGTACCCGCTTCTTTAATTGGGTATACCTTAATACCTGATTCGTAAGTTTTAAATAGTAACCATGACAGTTTATAAACGTGTGAATATTGTCAAAATTCAGTTTACTATAACGGCGATTAAACCAACTGCACTAGAAATCCATAAGTGGCTAGTGAACTTCATGCGGCTGCAAGCAGATCAAGTAGACACCATCTAACTTCACAGAGAAAAAGCTATCTATGTGAAATTACTATGTGCGGTATTTTATGATAATCTTATATCTCGTTATAAAGAAGAGTAAAATTTTACGTATACCTCCGGCGACATTACAAAAGTGAATGTTACACCGGATGATCAGCAAACAGTATATGCTCGAGTGTTTAACCTGCCTTCTGAGGTGCCTTTTACAGTACTATCACAGGATCTGAGTAAATGTGGTACAGTGTATGATATTCGTAGGGAATTATGGGGCTCTCAGTACCTTCTTCCGTCTAACAACGGAGTGCATGCAGTGTAAATGGGCCTGAAACGTCATATACCGTCTAGTTTAGTTATCGATACTTATTTGATTGCCAACCGTTACCTCGACCAACTACAGGCTTGTCATTTGTGTCATGACACTACCTACTTGTCCTCTTCGTGCCACGCGGCTACCTATAACTCCAAGGAATCAACCGGTAACCTTCAGTGAGGCGGCGAGTGCTACCATCTCTTCTGATGCAGTCGTCCAGGAGCAGGCATCCATGTCAATAACGTCCGTGGCAGAACCATTGTCTCTGAACCTTTTAGAGCACTCTTCCAATTCGGAAAGTGTTGGTCCTGCAGGGGCTGAGACACCAATGTTGACTGCAGCGTCCGAACATGCAGTTGTAGACGGATTTATTACTCATTTTGTTCACCAAAAGGCTGCGTTCAAAATGCCTGCTATAACGTCTCAGTCTCATAATCCTCAGGACGGATACATGGAGGTCTTAAGTGATGAAGAAGTAGAGGTTTCGGCGGGTGAGACTTCATTGTCTAGTCGAAATCCTCGGCTACGAAGTCAGCCGAGGATTTCGACTGATGCAGAAGTTGCCCCGACACAACAGCAAAACCAATATGTGCAATCGTTGTCAGGTAACCCTCCGGCTCGTTCCAAAATGAAAGAGGCTGGCTCAGGCAAGCGGCCGGCAGTAGATGACAGCAATGAGTTTGAGGATACCCAAAGTTCCCCTACACTTACGAAGGATGACCCGCACCCGGACAGTGATAATTGAGATTGCGGTGGTTCCGGAGTACTACTGATTGCTCTCAGCCTACCAATATTGATGATACGATCTTTTCTCTTTAAATGCCTGTAGGTTTTCAAATATGGGTTTCGCTCAACGTTAACGGCCTGCGAGGGGTCATTAAACAGCGTTTAAAGTAAAGCTTTTGATAAATAAAGACATAGTCATTTGTTTTCTACAGGAGATGAATATTGATAATCTGGATTTTTTTATATGGCTTCGATTACGACACCAATCCGGTACGGTGATTGTTTACAGACAAGGCTTACGGTTATACAGTTTTGAATACCATCCTTCCTGTAGGGTTCTTTCGGTAGCTTATGATGACGTTACTTTCGTGAACATCTACGCGTTTTCGGCAAGTGAACAGCTGGTTACGAGCACAGGACCCGACCTCTGGTTCACTTCTGATTTGTCTTCGTCACGGTGTTAAAGTACTTACCTCCAAGATGATCTTTGAGTCAGGTGAACATGTGAAAATCACTTGGTGAAAGATCTAGTGAATATAAGGATGCGAGGAAACTTCCCAGTTGAATCTTCTGAGCTCCGCCTGGTCAAGATTCAACTTGGAAGTTTTCTCGTATCCTCCGTATTCACCGGAGCTTGGCCCAAGTGATTTTCACATGCTCCTCCGACTCAAAGGTAAGCACTTTTAACTCCGATTGTGAAGTCAAATCAGTAAACAGCTGGTTGCGAGCACAGGACCCGACCTGATACAATACTGGCTTGGAAAAATCTTGTGTCACGTCTCCAAAAATGCTTGGAAAAACGTGTTGACTGTGTATAAAAGTAACAAAAGGATTGTACAACATAAATAAGAATAATTCAACATGATCAATTGTGTGTAATGATTTTTATAAAATAGGGACGCTTACTTATTTGACGCCCCTCGTATTTGCTAAATTCTAATACTTTTTTGCTTAATATTTGTTGCATAGAAATGCATCGACATAAGGACTTGACGCTTTTTGAATATATAATTTATTTCAACAGAACGTCAGTAAATGCAAATTATTATTTTTTTGCTTTTCCCCGAAAGCTCTTAATGCCGGGAGCAACCAACGTAGTCACTCATCCCAGGATGATCAGCGACGTACTGAAAACGTGCTTACGTTTTTGGAAGATGTTGAACGATGTTTCTTACTCTGCAATGTAGGCATTGAAAATCTTAAAAGTAGTGTGCCATTTGTGCATGTTGGCCTCAGTTTGAGAGAGAAACCACACATTTATCCCTTTGAGGAAAAAGCTATACATGTTTGCAGTTCACTGTCCGTCAGAATTAAATAATTTCAATAAAATGATAGTGCCGATTTATTCGTATCAAATGAAGGGTTGGTCATACACTAACGGCAGTGTCATGTAATGAAATTTTGTTCAAAAGCCGAAGATACTGTAGTTCTTTATACGATTAATGTTGAATATTAACGCCACTGCTCAAGTAAAATAAATCACGAACTGCAATCGTAGATATCTCAGGGGGTTTTAGTAAGTAAACATAACAATCTGTTACATCACGGAGATTAGATGAAGTCAGGTACCCACTGCAACGGACACACTTGTTCCCTTTCCAACAGCCGGTTCCGTTGCGACCGTTCCACTTTTTCACTGCATACATACCAGTGGAGAGCTGTGGCAATATGCCTAAGCAAAGAAGAGTTTATACGTCAAAATTAGCACAATTTATGGCAGAATATAGCAGGGAGCACTTCAGCTCAAATTGTGAAATCATCAGATGTAACATAGAGCTCAAAAGACATTAATAATGATAGATTAAACCACACTATAATTCAATGAAATACAAGAAAAATGTGACATTAATAGAAAGGAACAATGAGGAAAGTGGACCTTCAAATTCCTCAGCCACAAACTACAAATCAGAATTTTTCGAGGATCTGTTTCGTGCACTAATAAGAGCGGATATTGCTTTTAAAATGTACAGCTTTAGAAATGCTTGTTTAGCAACTTTCATAAACAAATTTTACACTATTAATAGATAAACATACATTGCTTTTTTCCTTCTATCATCATCAACTTTAGTAGCTATGCCTTTTAAGGCTTGTTCTGGTCTCATAGCTTTTTTATTCCTTAATTCTGGTCTACCTTCGAAGTAGGATCTACTGCAGGCATGTTAAAATTAAAGCAGCAGAGGGGTAGGCTCAATAACCCATTCCATTCCGTGCGAAGCATTGGCACAGCCACTATGCAACGTAATGGAGTGCTTGTAAACACAAGGCTTTCCTCATGGGCAGAAATGCTTTTAATTTTTTTCTTTTTTTTGTCGCGCGACTTCGCTCATACCTTTTACTTTGGACGAGTCCATCAACATCTGCTGCTAAGGATGATTCACAGAGCCTTAATACATGAACCAAGTGACGCTGGTTTTTAATATAATTCACTTTAGAGAAGCTTTGCTGGCAAATGTATGTGATGCCAAACATTGCCATTAAATGTCATACAAATAATCGCAATTTCGAAAATGAATCATTTGGCAATGATTTAAATAACTCAGAACTTTCTTTCATATTTTATGTTCGCGCAATTTTGTAGAGCAAGTAATTCCATTTGCAGTTCATGTGGGGCCTCCATACACCGGAAAGTCAAGGGGTTGGTGGAAAGTTTCACATTATTTTCAAGTGTTTTTTACTCTGCAAAGTGGATTCAAACGTTGCATGGAGCTGCTTCACAACTACCACGTATTATTCCAGGAGAACAACATTTATAGTAAAAACTGGCCCCAAGCACAGAAAATGATACAAACCCCCAACCTCAAATTGATTGAAGTAATCTCAACTTTGCCATGAATGTCATTACAGCATCACTTAAAGTATTGTTGGATTTTTACCCTACAAGGTCGTAATCAATCTAATTAATGAAACAAATCCGCAAATGCAAATTCACACAACTATTCTTCTTCATTCAATTCAATAACCGCATTCCCTTGGCTTGTCATGAAACTTACGATCTCGTGGCATAAGTGAAAGTACGCTACTGAGCCATTTGACGTGGCATTAATACAGCACATCTGAATACTCTGATTCCATATCTTCTAAATTGGCCTCTTTTAAATTGTTCTATGACGAAGAGAGATTTTTGAATGAAATTCACACATTTGACCATCACAGACATAACGTTACTTAGGGTAAAAGTGACTGTGCATTTGAGCTTCCCTATGAATGATACAGTGTATTGATAGAAAGTTTGATTTCACATACGTACTCTGTAAATTTGCCTCATACTTCCACTTAGTGCAGCCCGTAGTCGCCTAGAGTAGATTTCTCCGGGGGAGGGTCAATTTGGCACACACTAAAACCATTTTTGTGCCCTATCATAGACGGTCCTCCTTCAGTTGCAACACTTACCAGTTTATTCCACGGAAGGTCAAATTTGCACATGATGTAAGACATTAAAACTGTTTTCCCTGCATGTTTTATTCTTCAGCAAAACAACATCCAGAAGTTATTCAACGATATTTAATTAATTATCAATACCTCTCAAGAACACAGGCAGTTGAGCGTCATCAGTTCTGACCGTACTCTCGTCCAAGGCTAAAGAAAATAGAGTAATGCTTTAATTGTTTTCTGCAACTATTCTTCCACATCGCACCCCAAGTTTTTAGTCTGTCTTGCAATAGTATTCCGCGAAAAATTAAAAATTTAAAGGAGTCTATTAAATACAATTGCAAAAATTTAACATTATTTAATAAATTCCTCTTCCAGATATGTCTTCATGTGTTGTGTAAATAAAAGTATGGAATAGTAATTCAGTCTTGATTATTTATAATCATCATCTGAATTACTACATTAAAATGACTACAAAATCACAAACACTAATGATGGCGATTACTTAACGGACCTAATGTGTCTACCATACTCATTATTATATCTCATTAAATGTCGTTTAATATGAAACTGAGAGACACCATTTAAATTCTTGTCGCAAACTAGAAACTGAACTTGTTTTCCTAATTCAACACAAAAGTATTCCTCCTCAAATGCATGACACTTCCCGCGTTGCGAAGCTGACATTCTGTTTATATTTGCTTACAAGCAGCACACTCATACTGACCACTCTATGTGTGACTCCTTGACAGGAGTCAGGGGAAACGACGTTCTGACGTCAGTACCTCGCAAGACTTACCTTTGGACATGCCTGAGATACTGCCTTCAATTGTACATCATATTTGTTTTCAGAGAACACTGCAAGGCCACAAGCGCTTCCAACCTCTCTCGCCGCCATTCCTCGGTGCGTTCCTAGCTTGATGGTTTACTTACCACTCTGCCTGGTCATGACCACGTAAGCCATGAAGTTAGGAACACATTTAGGGTTGGTAGCAATGTGGATGCGACTGCGACCTTGTAGTGCTCTCTGTAATCAACTATGAACAGTTGAAGGCACTACACCCTGCTTCGGTTTAGATCAGGTAGATCAGGATTATTGAGTATCGGAAGAAAACAATGTGAATATGTTTAGCTATTGGTAGAGTGCATTAATGTATTCTTGAAATACACGAAACATAAATAACATACGAGTAGCATGTAGACACATGTAATATTTTGAAAAAGTATGTTCCATATCACCCGACGTAGTAGGTACAAATAAAACGCGAAATATCAGACTTGCTTGAGACACCCTGCCTCAGTAACCCGGTTTACACG
This sequence comes from Deroplatys truncata, assembly GCA_030765065.1. NCBI lineage: Eukaryota > Metazoa > Arthropoda > Insecta > Mantodea > Mantidae > Deroplatys > Deroplatys truncata. The sequence goes on from CM060981.1 coordinate 250,371,783, forward strand.
TTTATGATTATCCTGAATTCTTCTCTAGTTTCTTTGTCACCCCTTTTTTAAATTTTCGTCTGATACCTTACTCAGTATTTCTAAAACCTATTGAATTGCCTCAAGAGCTTATGGTAATTTTAGTGTCCTTATTTGCACACACATATGATATTGTAGTTGCAATATTACTGAAATAATTCTGAATATATGATATTAAAACAAAGTTGGTGAATTAATTATTTGTTGTTATTGTATAAATTAATTATACTTTTAATAGACCTTAACCTGGTATAGGTAAATTCAACGCCACAGCCGGGATTTGAACACGGTTCTCCCGCTCTCCGTGCGGTTGCTCTAATCATTGAGCTACTGTGACATGCCGGTGGGGCACTGAATTCCCCAAATGACTCAAGTTGTTTCCCAGACATACCTACCAAGGCATCTCCCTCGAGATGACAAACTTAGCGGCGACCTGCTTATTGCAAGTACTTCTGTGCTGGGTGCATAGATTATTATTAAGGGTATTAATTTTTTGTTGTTATTGTATAAATTAATTATACTTTTAATAGTCCTTAGCCTGCTCTAGGCAAGTTTTTAATATAGAGCCAACTGAAAAATTCAACGCCACAGCGGGATTTGAACACGGGAATTTTTCAGTTTACTCTATACTAAAAACTTGCCTAGACCAGGATAAGGTCTATTAAAAGTATAATTAATTTATATAATAACAAAAAATAATTAAAACCCTTAATAATAATCTATGCACCCAGCACTGAAGTACTTGCAATAAGCAGGTCGCCGCTAAGTTTGTCATTTCGAGGGAAATGCCTTAGTAGGTATGTCTGGGAAACAATTGGGTCAATATGGGAATTCAATGTCCCACCGGCATGTTGTCACAGTAGCTCAATGGTTAGAGCAACCGCACGGAGAGCGGGAGAACCGTGTTCAAATCCCGGCTGTGGCGTTGAATTTTTCAGTTGACTCTGTATTAAAAGTTGGTGAAATTATTTCCTTCACTGCAGATTATAGCGACAGCGAAGGAACAGGCGCAACAAAATCGGCTGTTGTGAAGGAAAGGGAAGGGGAGGAGTGTGTACGTCATAGTACCTGACGTCACCTATATTCCGCGCGGTAACATGATTGCTCTGTTGACTTACTAACACCCCTCTGCCTGGTCATGACGTAAGCACTGGAGAAACCAGTTAAAAAATTCATTTTCCCTTGTTGGTGGCCTGAAAAACACGCTGTTCAGTAACCTTGTATAGAACTAAATGTTAACATTTTTACAGCAGAACATGCTTATATTCAATTAGCCATTTATGTTAAGCTAGACATTTGGATAAATCTCAGTCAGCAGTTGGCTGTATGCTGACTAATGAGTCAGCAAGATAATTCAATTTAAGCTCTGTTCTTTTTAGTAGAGTTAAACACCCGTTTTTATTACATACCACTCTATAGTTGGTGTATACTGATAATACATAGTAATAAACAATATTTGGAAAGAAAACGTTCCAGTCCTAAGCGTAGGATGTCTTCTCGGTATCTGCCAATTACTGAGAAAAAACTGGTAAAAACTCGGAGAGAGGATGGTCATGGTAGGATTTTAATCACTGACCTACCAAATGCAAGCTTCACACGTTACCGCGGAGCCATCTCACTAGGTGCAATTTAACCTCTATTAACGCATTTTTGGATTAACACCTACACTGTTGCTTTGAATTTAAATATTATTCTGTGAACGGTAGTTCCATTAGGACCACTCAGAAATAATTCTGCAGCTTCCTTATGCCACTGAACAGTTCTTAAGCATAAGGCAAGTAAAAATGCATAATTCCTAAATTTTAGGAACATGGAAAGCAGAGAATTGAAATAATAGCAATAACTCAGCAAATCCGCATTGTACGGAAACTAAACCTGCACTGACAGAGCTGATCAGAATTAACACGTGTTCTTGACCGGTTTCAGACCAAAAGGGTCAAAACAAAACGAATACATAATATATGATACGCAATCACCTCTCCAATATCCAACAAAATTATCTGTTGGTCCAAGTAATACTTTATGCTATAGTACTCTTGGATACGTGGCTTGTAAGTGATCAATTGCTCTTTTGTGCTTCCCTTGTCCGCGGATGGTACGTTGGTGTAATTCAAATGAAGAAGTAGCTGCTACATGGCTCTAAGCAGGCCCTGGGCAATTCCAGCGCCGAAATCATCCAAATGTCAATTGGTTTCTCATTTTTTAATTCGACCAAGCATAAGTTATTCAAAAGCAAGCTCGACACAAGTGGCATTTCCATTATAACCATGTGTTTGATTCATCGATATGCTCACATGTTGCCTTTCACATTAAGTCTATATCTCGACCATTGGGTTATCCAATGTAAAGCAAACAGCGCGGAATAAACAAGCGCATAGGAGTCTAAGCACATAGTTTGAAAAATCAAATATATAAACCCCACACGCTTTATCCTGTGTATTAAAACTTTGCAGGCTATCTCTTACACAGAGCGTCTTCGAAGACCAGTTAGTAAAACACCACGTCACACTTCTGAAAACAAGACAGAAACCATCGCTATATTGTAACGACCTAGAAAATACCGGTGCTACACACCGAGCTGGATGGCTCAGGTAGGCAACACCTGTGGCCCACATTCGGGAGTACCGGGATCGATTACCCTGACCGCCCAATCTGACCGTGGGGTTTTTCGTGGTTTTCCCCTGCTCGCCTAGGCGAATGCCGGGGTGGTGTATTCTATCACGATTTCTCCTTTCTCCATTTCCTCTATTTTATCTTTCCCTTTAACCCTTCAGGTGTGTTTTCAGTGTTGGTGGTGTCGGGCAGATGACGAGGATGCTTCTGCATTGGAAAGACTTCTCCTCGTGAACGCCGAGTGCGTTGTCTCGCCCGATAGGGTCGCTTCGTAGCCCTATCTCGGGAATCTTCGCCTCTACTGGTGCGCGGGTGTTACAACTAGAAATACTGGGGACTTCTGCGCGTCTCTGTGGGCCTGTCTACCTGCGGACCTGTGACCTCCTACTGCTTCTTTGCCTCATCCCTGCTTCCCCGGGGATGTAGACACAATAGACCAAGCTGTTCGCAGTGCGCGAGATGTCCTCCTCCAATAAACACATCCCACATCCTACCGGCGCTACACAGGGATGTGACTTAGAGTTAGTGCTATCGCCTAGGGAGGCGTTTAAGGTGGGGTGAGAAGGAGAACTCCATGTAAAGTTACTGTCCAAGCAGTTAGCCCTTCATTCTACCCTGAAGGCCTAAGTCAAATCTATAAGCACCTCAGCTTATTACATACCTGGATTGCGGTGAAGTCACCTCTTATTTAAAAGTTATAAAAATACTCGTTTTGACCACAACCGGCGTGGAGAGGTACTGTATCGGGTGTCGGACCTCAATTTGGCCGGCTTAAATACCATACGCTGTGAGGCGTCAGCGTTCGGTTAATATAGATTCACCATGTATCCTAATTTTAACACATTCCCGAATGTTGCCCCACTCCGATACCTGGAGTTCGTTTCTCGCCGTGGGACACTACAATATTTTTTTCGAAACTTCAAATGAGACAAGTATTACTTGTGCAATTAACGCTTCAGTATGCACAGGTTTAAGTAAACTTACATCTCATATGTCCTCGTTGAACATCCAAATGACTCTTTCGTCACCCTAAGAACAGCCCATATATGTATGCTACAATTGCAGTAAAACGTTCATCAGTGGCTGGGTCGTGCTTCACGCTTTGAAAACCGCAGCCGTTTGACATTACAAAAAAAAATTCCAAACATATAGGAATTCTATCTCCAGTTTGGACCATGACATTAAGGATAGAACATACAGTGCAAACCAGCTCTGCCCTACAGTAAATGTGAATACTGCGACATACACTTGGTGTTAGGACAGAGTTCGTTCTCGCCGCGAGAATCTGTCATATTGCCACCTAGATCTCCAACTACTCTATTAGTCCCTGTTTCTATAGCTAATCATAATTCCAGGACAATCCCGATATCTAATTTCATCAGGCCCTTTTATTTGAAATTGGGATTTAGAAATTACCTATATTACACCATTAAAAGTTCTATAAATTTTATGTTAATTCCCTCAATAAACCTTTTTGCCGTCAGCGAAATTAACGGCCAAACAAATGTTGCGAAATAAACAGTCAAAGGCTTTTTTTAGTACCTGAGTAGGACGGTTTGGATTTAAGGAATATCCAAGAATGCGAAAAAAACGGTCACCTTACACTGCATGTCAGGTAAGCACGTGTATGAAATCACATATCGCAATTGCTTTGAAAACTTGTGCTTCACTGATAGTGATCGAGTAGTCATGATGAATACGAATACTACTAGAAAGGGGAAGCCATGATGTTATGCATCTGTGTGAAAGAAAGGTCTAAGAAATGTGGCGGATATTTTGAGAGCATCGGGGCATCAATATGGAGCACAAAATAAAGCCTACTGAGAGCCTACTGAAGAAGCGCACATATTAGGCGATACAGAGAGGGAGGAGCAATTTTAACATATTTCTAAAAAAAATCTGGTGTGTTGCATTCGCATGACTTCACTTTCTCTATCTTCTATCATTTATCAATGCGTATACAAACTATTCTTACGAAAGCTTATTTTTCTATATGTTTAATTTTAATCGTAAAAGTTTTTGCAGAAATAATTATATTACACACTTATTTAAGATTCAAAAAGAACAGCGATACTCAAAATATGTTTAATAACTGGACGCAATACGCTGGCCTTAAAATTCCATACACTTTCTATGTAATCGCGAGAAACAACCGAATATCGATAGGACTTTAAGAATGAAAAAGTATTGAATAAATTGAATAATTAATGACAGATATCTCGGAAATTCTTTATGCTACAAAAAAGTTATTTGAAATACATTGTGTGTTTTAAAGATATTACATTTTTTGTATAGTGTGTTTTCGTTATCACTTAACATTTGCAAGTTATACAAGCTTATATAAAATTCCTTCCGAATGAAGAGGACTTTACAGACTATTCCCAGGAAATTTACAGAATAAATTTTGTTTGCATGTGGTGTTTTAAACAAAATCGTTGGAGCCGTTTTTTAGAAAATAAAAAACTTCAAAAACGTTCCATCTAAAGGGTAGTTTGCGGTTGGGAGATTTCGTTGAAAACCCTCTTTGGAAAGAACTGACCTTAAATACCATGTTTGATATTTATCCGTCTTTTTGTTTTTGAATTATGGTGTTCATACACATATACACGGACATTTTTCTAAAAATGGATTTTTAGATTCAAGGAACTTAAAAGCAAGCATTTCTGGTGAAATGTCGGTATCAAAATTTTTAGTAGAATGGAATACTTCCGCTACCTAGTATCTACATGGTAAAGAAAGCAAAAAATGATAACAAAGTTTATTAAGCTTATTTTAAACAGGCCAATAATGATCGATAATGTATAATTTTGCCATTCCAAAATCAAAAGTGTGATGAAAATTGGTATTTTTAATCAAGCACTTTTCAAATAAACTTGAGAATAAAGCTATCTTTGAGTATTCATTATTGCTGTTCAGCAGTACGTTAAAGTAAACGAGACTGACTGCTTATTTCATATACTGGAATTTCTAAACCACCCCCCATTCCTCTTCGTGTAGCTGTTCTAGAGGTTTGACCGCTGTTTTCACACGCCATAATTATGACTGACCGCTTTTTTGCGACATGGTTTTACCAGAAATTATTTTAAATTATTAAATAAGGATTTTGTTATATTCAAAATTTAATCAATCAATTGGATTTTCTTCACTTAGGCGAGATAAGATAGATAATACAGTTCGATCATATATCTCTATCAAATATTCTTTCAAAGATATAGGCAATACTTCCAACTTGGCATTAATCACGATGAATGTTTGCCTAGAAAGTATTTAAATTATGAAATGTGGATTTGGTAGCATCCTTTTCACTGCACTATTTATATAAAGTATTAATCTATTCTGCACTTTACGTTTTTTGAGATAATTGCTTACCTAGATAAGCATTACGAGCTTGTTGCACACATAAGAGTACAATACATATGAGTCAATTTTATAAACTAATGAAACTTCGCAGAAAAAGCTCGCGTATTTTAAAATATGTGTTATTGATCCAGCATAACAGTTCAACCTGGAAAAGCTAACAGATGTAAAAGCGAGTACCTAATTGATTAACAGCCAAATTTATTTTAAATAAATTGTGTGCTTTAATGAACTCCACATGTTTTTATACTAATCTTGTGAAGTTGTACAAAATTTAACGAGAAGGTGTAGTACTAATGAGGCTTTCACAGAAAATTCAAAATAAATATTATATTGGTCACAAAAATGTTTAAAATACGTGATATTTGAATCATAGTCTCCAGTCAGTTTGAGAAAGTAAGAAAATAATGAAAAATTTTCCATGTTAATGACAGTTGGTGTGTGATGAGTGCAGATACTTTCCAATAATTTAATTGAGCTAAATGGATGTTTGTTGATGTCAAACAACACGTTAAAAGCGTAATTAAATTACGGACTCTTCGCAGAGATAATGGCAAAGCCAGAATGTGTATTTTTGCTTAATAAATTTATTGCGCAATCATGATCATGGCAATCACATACCTATTTTATTAGTCTTTATTCCATATGGAATCAAGTAAATAACTGAAATTAAAACAAATTTATAACGCAAAATTTGAGGTTATAAAGCAAACGGATAGTGAATACAAGCAAATGCATGTTTTCTCCTTTTGTAATCGAATGAACTCAGATATTAAGGGAAAACAAATGAAAGTGGGAGAGAAAAGGGCATTACTTATTATTAGTTTATAAGCACCATACTTTTAATTATCATTATTATTGATTGCCATTGGCCATGTGATTTGCATTTATCTGTATTTTGGCCTCATGAAAAACTTTGCTTGCATCCTTAAGTAGGGCCTCTGAATCTTAGTGCTGTGGGAGTTAAAGTGTATTTCCACCTAAACCTGTGTTGCACAAATGAAATTCTGCACAAATGTTTTAAATATGTTTTAAATGTCTTTCATAATACCTGCTGACCTCTATAACATTAATAATTCAACAGAAATGAGATACTGTCACTAGTGATCATGGTATATATTGTTTTTCAGTACAAACATTTGTTTTAATTTTATATTTGTGAATCTCTTGGTATATGAAATGGGAGTACAAGTATTACCTTTCGGCTCTATTTATGTTATTATAAAAGATAAACAACCACTGAGATATTAAAATTAAAAACTTTTTTTTTGACAATTATCACAATTTTGAAGTGTACCCCGTGAATCATCGGACACTACTTATATGGCTGATAGTCACTTTATAAAGTGATTTTCATTAAAAGCTGGATTTAAATAGTCATTCTCCCACTAAGGTTAGACTGTGAATGCAGATTTTAAATCTTTCTTTCTTTTATACGTTTGTTTGTACAGGTAATATAAATGCAGTACCATTTTACCAACACACAAGTAAAGATATTTTAGTACGGTTCATTTGTCTCTTAAACTTCACTTACGATGACTGAGCGAGATAACTCAGGCAGTAATGTCTATGGATGGTCCCGGGTTCAATCTCTGATGCCAAATACTCTGTTGTATGATTTTTAAGCGGTTTTCACCCATATGTCATTGTGAACGTCGGGCTGAAATTTTCAAAATGTCCACCTTTCTACTCTCCTGTCGTTTCATCCTTTTAGTACCGGTTTCTCACGGATATCTAGTAAATAACTGATGTAATTCACATAAAGATGATTTGACACAGTTGTGGGGATCTTCCCCAAAATGATCTCTCCTAGTCTGCACTGCCGCTTGTCAAGGACGCTTGACCATGTCCCCCTCGTGCAAAGGAAATGTCCTTGTGTATTTTGAAGTTGTTAGGAACCTGTGACCTACATTGCGACGAAACAATCCTAATTGCAAAGCCTCTTGCGGCTGTTACCATTCATCTGTCCCCTGCAGAGGTTATGCACCTACAAAATACTTACGTCAGAAGATGGAAAATTCTCCTCTGTGTAACTAAGTAATCACTGTAATATAACTTTTATCTGTGCCTCTTTCTCACTCTTACTCACTATTGAAGATATAAAAGAAATGACGAATTAATGCAACTCAGTAGCACAGAAGTGAACAGTATTGTTAAGATAAAATAATTTCTAATGCTTTAAAATAAATTATGGGTTGATGCTTGGAGTACCTGCACTCTCATCAATAATAACAAAATGTTTAAAATATGTGTTTGCCAATACGTATTATCCCTTCAAAGAGAAACCCTAAGGCAACAAGAGAAGGGCAGAGATAGAAAGAAGAAAAGGATTATCTTCCCAGGTTTACTTCCTTTCTTTTTTGGGCTCGCATACATTATTATTACAGCTGTATTGAAGAATTTCCAGATTTGTTTTAGTTATGCCACAGAAGTCTCAACAGGATTTTATTATGAACACTTCCTCCGTTCCTCTTTTAACTTGAGTAGTTAATTTTAAGTGTCGTCGATTTCAACATAAACATTTGTAATTTATCTTTAGTCCCCATTGCCTTAGATAATCATCCAACGTCTTTTCTTGGAAGCAGCCAGATACTCATTTTTGATCACCTTGATAGATTAACAGCAAATTGTTGTCAGGCCGTTGCCGAAAAGTAGCTGAAAGTCCGGATATCTTGTGGGTGACAGAAATTAAGAGCTATCTTGAGAATGGCTTTTGAGCCAATGTGCATAAGGAAGTACTTTAAATCTGTGAGCTAATGTTGTTCCAAAATGCATTCAGACCGCTTAAATAGGTTTGTGCAAATAGCTGCAATGTTATCTGGTTGTGCACTCCTTAGCAACCGGTTCGTGAACCACGTGGAGGAAAACGTCAATGCAAGCGTGGGAGAAGCGCACTTCTTATGACTTCCTTCCTCTATTCCTGGGCACACTATGAGAAGTTAAAGATAGTGCGTCTCTCAGTACGAGTATTATTAAGCTAAAAGCATCATTAAATAAAATTGTACGCCAATGCGTGTTGCGCGACTAGAAAAGCTGGTTTGGTCTAACCTGTGTTTTCTAGATGGTTAGAGTCTGCGGTCGATCTATCTGAACTTATGCCGTTTTCCAGTGCTATGTAGCAACATTTAGCTAGTGCAGTCGACTGATAGATCTGTAGCTTTTCTCCCGATGACGGTAAAAATGAGAAATATTGAACGGTTTGTTTTAATTGGAATGTTGTTTCAATACAAAACGGCATTCGTCTTGAGTTTCGTTCCATTTTAAATTCGTTAGTAAGAAGGGGAGTTATTCGGGTTGAGGGCGGGGCACGGCCATGCGTTGGAGGAACGAGGCGGCAGCAGCGAGGAAGAGGCGACTTCTTAGTGTATCTTAAACCATAAAATGGTATTTAAAAACCATAACATGTTGAAAACTCGTAATAATGATAACCACTAAAATGTGTTATATAAAGTATTGAAAATGAGCTCGCTTAACAGCAATACATTTCCGACATCTACGTAAGAAATTCATCCATAAGCTCTCAATATGTGATTCTGACAATTCTGTTGAGATTCTTGAGGACAAAATTATCAGTATGAGATTGTAGCCCCCAATCTGAAACCCTATGATGTTCATTTATGTGGAAATCTAAAACAAATTCTAAAAAAAGAATAAGAAGAATTACGCGCGTACAATAGAAGGGTTGGGGAGTTTATAGATGTTCATGGGAATTTCATATGGAGATGCCTGAAATGTACTGCTGTTGAGGAAAATAATTTTAAGCACCTCATAATAATACAGATTATGGTCATTATTAATGCTCTTTAATACAATAGTTTTATGCTTTCAGTAAGCATCTATTACTTAATACGCGACAATCTTGTTTCTCTTTCCCGCCGTTGCCGCCGTAGTCTTCCAAAGCGCGGCCGTACTTCTGCGCTCGCAAGCATAATAACGTATCTTATGTATCTGAATTCCATAAAAATCCATAAGAACAACGCCTTTAACACTCCTGTGAATAACTAATTATTAACATTTTTAGATATTTCACTTTTACATACCGATTTACGGTATTTCTGTAATACATTCCGAAATGATGCACGAGTAGCCCTGTAGTTAGGTAAGTCCCCTGTAACTAAAATGCATATCATATACATTTTAAAAAAATACTAATGCATTATTGAATTACTATTATTATTTGTATTTCATATAAATCTTCGAAGTGCATCTAAGAGAAGCTTAGGTCGCTAACGACCGTTGATGTTATGGGCCCTAAAACCCTATTCTTCTACTACTATTCCTTCTACTCATGCTACTACTAGAAGAAAACTAATGACTGAAATAATATTTAAGTCTCGTACTCACCCATCTAGTAACATTTCGCCCCGGTTCTTCACCCAATAGTTGATTGTGTTTGGAAAGGCTTCCACGTAACACTCCAGCTGGACATCTGTTCCCAATGGTGCTCCCAATAGTTGGTTGGGCACCTTCACCACAGGGGCAACTGCACACACAAGCCATGCACATTTCATTAATGGTTGTAACAGTTTAGAAGAATTGATAAACACTGTGTTTCGTAGTTGTATATGTATGTTATCAGCTCAGCCGGCGTCGCAAGAAAAACTTTATATTTGGTGAGCCATCCTTCAAAATCGGATACATTTAAAAAGTTATTCGGAGAGTTTTAAAAATATCACTGAAATAATGTACATCAAATATGAGCATTTATATTATCGTTTTGAATTTATTATCTTTTTCAAAAGTCCATAAACATATAGGTGGAAACTAAAATGGAACATATATGAGAAATTTGAAGTTACAAAATTTGTAATATATAATACGCACAATTAAGTTAAAATGTGATTTTTCACCAAATTTGTCACCCTAAGACAAAATAAATGTGGAACAGCCAGAGACAGAGTTTGATTCAGAAAACATCGGAAGCATTTACTGACCTGCGTTCACAATACACGATTAAATAGCTCTCTGCGTCTCATAATTGGAGGAACCTGGGTTCGAATTCTTTGTGTATGTTTTTTATTATTAAAATTTTAAATTGTTAAATATACAGCAATGCCAATGTTGTTCATGAGTAAAAATCTATTAATTTTAAGATATCATGCATAAAACACAAATAAACTACTCTTTATGCTTTCAAAATAAATGCCATATTAATAAGAATCCTAAGGTGAAACGCAAACCAAATATTTAATTGGTTTAAATTGCATAAATGTTGTGTCTCATTCCTCAGTTGTGTTTGGCGTGACGTGATAATGCCGCCATCTTATAGCCTTGGAATTCTCCATGACATGTTAGCAATCATATTGACTTTTGCATGGCTGAGCGAAGACATAAATACCAAGCTAGAGATCTCCCTTTACGTGAGTGAACTTCGTTGGATACTCTGTATCTTAAGCAAGAAGAACCCTTGAAGTACCTATACCTACGGCTACAAGGTGGGTGCGGTTATCCAGGGAAGTGATTGATCGTCGTCCACCTGGTTCGAATCGAAAACGTGTGTCCACTCCTACCATTAGAAGTAATTCTGATTTCCCTGGGTCAAACCGCACAGTCTTGCGTCGTTTGACTACAGCAGGGATCTTTGCTCAATCGGCAGTCGTCCTCCGTGATGTAGTGGCTATCATGCTAGCCTCTGGTTCCCGAAGTCGCGGGTTCAAACCCGGCTGAGGGCGATGGATCTTTTCGGGCGTAAAAATCCTTAGCATAGCTTGCTTCGGAAGGGAAGTAAAGCCGGTGGACTCGCATCGTAGATTTACGACGTAAAAGAACCTCAAGCCTAATAAAGAGTCTTTTGAGGAAAGTTACCGATCTTTCATGCCCAATTTAGAATAGGACGCTAAGGACCACAGTATTTAAAGAGTGTCTATATATAAAAAAAGCTCCATCGTCAGCTAAGAAGCAGCGTCTTATAAACGATAAATAACAGATTATATTGCCTCACATTTGCAAATGATATGGTCAATTGTACCTGGAATAGTGGTATATTCAGACAAGGTGACATTTGAATATTAAAAACAACTACAAAAGTTGTACAGTACAAACACTGCAAAAGTTATTAAAATTAATATCATCAACAAATGGTGGGAAAGTAATTGTCTACTATCAGAGAGGAAAACGTTACGACGCAAAGGCACAAATGGATCGCCAATGTCGCGTATATGTGTCGTGTTGGGGTTGATTGTCACGAGGTGATCTAGGTGTGTTGTAACAGCTTGATGGCATATTAAATAGCCAACAGTATCTCGAAAACATCATGGTTTCTTCTCTAAGAACTAGATATATCGATGGAATGATTGAATTCCAGCAGGATAACCACCCTGTTTACACAAGTCAGCAGGTTTCAAACTGGTTCTCGCAAAGGCAAGATATCCCAATGATTAATTGGCTTCCTTGCTCGCCAGATTTGAAAATGTCTGGGTAGAGGTGAAGAAAGTTTGCAATTATATTGAGCTGCAAGATAACGCAGACAAAAGAGGTTTTGTAGTATGAAGTACAGGATAGTCGGGAGGAAGTATACACTCGTGAAAATTTGACTAGACATTTGATATCATCCATGGCCCCTATAACGATGGCAGCAATATGAACAGAGTTAAACATCCTATATTAAGTTAGTTTCTATTTTTATTTGCTTTTTCGTTTAAGAACGCAATATTTACCTATTTCACATTTAGTTTGAAAACGAAAAGGAGTGTGTTTCAGTTTTTATGTGTCAGCCTAAATGCCTTGAAATCAAATAAGCCTTTAAAAATTGGAGAATATGCTACAATATGTATAGCAAACATTACATTTTTCTGCACAAAAAATTATACTCGGGATACGAACCTCGTAGGCCTCATCACCACATACCTGCTTATAACCGCCGGCCTGTCAGTGCAAATTCAGCAGCTGGGACTCAATATGAAAGGTAACAATAGAACGTATTTAAAGGATACACCATTGTGAACCGAACGCGGAAACGATTTGGACTCCGACAAATGTAGTTTCGATAGTCTGCTCATTTTTTTTGTCTCAGGATGTATAATTATTAAGTAAAATTTATCTTATTATACTGTTTTCAAAACGCAAACACATATTTATTTTAAATACGATACATATTCTGTCTGTTCAATGATGCTATAGCTAGTGTGAGGGGTGGCTTATCATTCAGATAGATCTTAAGCTGGTGAGAGGGGTATACATTATGCTGAACTCCTACCGCGTGTGACGCATACAGTGGAAAACAGCATTTCACTATCGCGCGTCTTTACCACTCAGTTGCCTCATATCAAGTAAGCACTACCTCCTTCCAGTAGATAAACCCCTACCTGCTTAGAAGGGCTCCCCACTCTCTAGCTGAAATATCGCTGGACAGACATTAATTATGTGCTACAGATCTGATCTGGAGAACAATTCTTAATTATTTTACGTTAATATACCCTTTATCATTTATTAATTTAGCATTACAACTCATAAAAATGAATGTACACTGATTTTGTAAATGCTGCAAAAATATCACGAGTTATGTCCTTATGATGGATTGGTTAAATGTAGCTATTTTCATTTAAAGTATATATAATTTTAACCAGATTTTTACCGAATTCTCTCTGTACTTTATATGTCCAGCTTTCTCTACGGCATTCTATTCTTAAAACGCTATCTTATACAACTTGAATTGTTATAACTTAGGAGCATGCATACTGGAAAAGTTATTTAACGCAACACAAAGCTAATGCTGGCGTCAGAAAGTTAAGAGATCATTGTTGGCCTTTATTAAAGTCAGATCTTAGTTAAGAAAACTCGTTAAATATTTGAGTTTAAAACAAAATAAGGCAATGGAAGTAAATGCCGTCAGCATGAGACAAGTCTTTGCTCAACCCTACGGGAATCCGTTAGAAAATTAAACGAGATTTTTTTTTCGCGCTGCGCACGCTCGCAGAGATTACTCCGGATTTTCGTTTAATAAGAAATTTTCGTTGAATAAACAAAGCTGGCAAAGAGGGTACTGAGTCCACCACTGTTTTGGGAACTTTGCAGAAACTTTCCTTGTGTACTTTTCACAAGGATTACAAAGAAAAGAGCTTAACAATTGTTATCGTCAGATGGATGAGCAACTTTGCTTTGAAATCTCTGCGCTTTAGAGCCGCGATGCTCCTGGACAGCCGGCTTCATTCTCTTGTTTAATACGCAAGGCATGGTTTAGTAAGTCAGATAAAATTGGATGTAAACCTTAAGAACAAAAATAAGACGCTTGTCTCACTGTTCTGTCTAAAATTCTTCCATAGTACAAACACTGATGTAGATAAACTCAATAATCAATTGTTACTTATTATAGAAGCAATTGCAACAAAACGTTACGCAACAGCAGCAGAAAGGTTTACCATTTGAACTATTAATTGCATAAAAACCTTTTTATTAATGCGCAGGAGTATAATACGTTTTATGTAGCTGTCTTTTGTCTAGATCACATTATAAAATAGTACTGAATATTACAGTAAGTATTCGGACGTCCGAGCTTCGCTCGCTGATGCCATAGTTTCCGCAAAAGTTTCAGATAGATTTTTACTCCTTAGTCCAAACTCTTATCATTTAACTAGTACTAGAGTAGGTACTCTTACATGTATATTTACTGTTCCAAAATTGAGCTTGAAATAACTTAAATGATTATTTTAATCAGCAGGCACATGATTAAGATATACAAACAGTCTGGTTGAAATTATGTTTGCGTATTTGAAGCAAATTAAACTCAAACTCAAGGACAGGACTTATTTAAGGCGTCAGTGATCGCTTCCGAACCCCAAAGCATTTGAGCAGAAGACAATTTTAGTTTTAAGAGTCCCTGTATGCAAATAACTGTGGAGCTAAAATGCTTCGTTGAAGCAAAAAATCAAATAAAACAACTTTATAATGGAAATACCCTGTTATACCAGCACCATTGACCAAGATTACAAGTGGATGAATGTTTGGTTATGGGTGAGAATATAGGCCACTAAAGCAGAAGAAATTAAAAAACACAAATAAGTTTGTATTTTAAAAACAGAATTTACAGGCTTTACCCACTGAAAATATTAAAAAAAGTTAACATATAATTTAACAAATCTCTTATGATGTATTCACCCAAATACCCATGTGACAAAGTTACTTTCAACGGCTCGAAAATGTTAAAAATGCTCGTCGTGATCCACTTAAAACACTGCTTGCCGAACAGAAAACTATAAAATACAAATAAAAAACTTAAGGTAAGACGGTGAAAGATTCACAGCTTACAATGAGGTTAGTCTCCTTGCACTTTCTCAGAGCTGTACATTCATATCGCTAACACAATCACTCCCGCAGGTGTATTCGTTCTACCTTCAGCGCGCTCGGCTTAGCCTGAGACAGAGAGCCGAACAGTGCCGCTATTAGACGGCAGTAAAAGGAAGCACAAAAAGAAGCTTGAACAGTGGCGCGCAATTCAGAGCGCCCACAAGATTTGGACTGCTGGTAAAAATTGACTTATGTATGGCTGGTAACGCCTCTATTAACATTTGATAACTGTTCAAAAGGTATTTTGACTTAAACCGAATCAGAAATTGTATTCTCCACTAATTCACTTGAAATCACATATTTATTTCTATTAGTTATGCTAGCAACATACAGAATTCGTTGCATAACTGAACCAATGTTAAAAGTGAATGGGATAGGAGTGAGTGAAAAGTTTGTAAAGGCTTTGCAAAATATATACTGGGAAAATGAGTATAATATTAAGATTACATACGATATGGTGACTATAAGTAATATGAACACAAAGGCTCTTGTCAAAGATGTCAGTTAGGCCCGATACTGTTTAACCTATTCATAAATTACATTTAGAACAAGTTATTAAAGCTAAAATTCGCACGCCCACTATTCAAAATGTTAAGATCCGGGATTATTATTTACCGATGACTTAGTAGTGGTGTCAATTACCAATATTGGCTTATGGAAGTCGATTGAAGCAATTTATAAGCTCTATAAGGAGTGGGGTTGAAACTAAATACGCGAAAATAAAAAATATGGTATTTAAGAATGAAAAAAGTTAAGAAATAATGAAAAATGGTATTGGGAAGTGACATAAATTGAAGTAGTCAATAAATTTGATTATTTGGGCATTAGGCTTAGCAGTAACGGGGGTTGGAGGAAACAAAAATGTGCTAGCTAAGGGAAGGTTCGCTATAAAAGTTATTAGTTCCTGCAGGCACAAACTACTCGGAATACATATAAAGTGGTTGGAGAAAACAAAATAAAATTGAGTTTTATTTATGGACCGCCCTTAACTAACCAGAATATATTTGGCAGTAGTAGAGGCCAAAATGATGTATGTGACTGAAATATGGGGTATTTATGAGGATTGACTAAACGTTGATTCGATTCACAGGAATTTCTGAAAACACATTTTAGGGTTACCAAAATGCTCACCAAATTGGTTGCACAAGCTGAACTAGGTAGAATTGGGAGTAAAGGAAAACTAATGACAAGAACATTGAAGTACTGGTTTATGGTCAAAAACTTCGAAGAGAATAACATCTTGAGACATTGCTTAATTTTTCAAGAAAAAAACAATAAGGAGTAATACCTGGGTTAATAGTCAAAGAGACCATGGAAAAAATCGGATTGAACATGATATATGAGAGAGAGGTTAAAGAGAGGGGGTTTTGGAAAGAAGTCAAACAAAAAACTGAGGACTTTGAATCCAGGAGATATTTAGTAGTTTCAGTAACAAAATGTCATTGATGATATACAGGGAGATAAAGAAAGTGTGGGGTAGAGAGAACTATGGCAATAAAGGCAACCAAAGGACGAAGGAGGGAGCTGCATGAGCCCGAACAGGGGTAGTAGAATTGAAAGGAATAAGAGGGGGTCTGAAAATAGAGGAATTCCCAATGTGCGGAAGGCAACATAACTGTTGGCATGAGATTCTGGAGTGCGAAGAAACCAAAATAATGAGAGCAAATCTTCGGATTGAGAAATGGGTTAATCTACTAATAGAGATAAAGGGGAAAAAGTTTATGAATTTGAAATAAGGCAGGGCATCTTAGAGTATTGGGAGTACCTCGACAAGGTTAATAGAAAGGTTAAGAATGAAGGCTTACACAAAATTATACTTTTTTACTTCATTCCTTTTATTAGGCCTTCTCACGATTAAACAACATTTCACTGATGTATCCTACTGTAGGGCTGTGAGATTTTGTTTTATTAATTGCAATTTTTAACGCGTAAACTTTATATTCTCGCCGTAATGAATTTTCATGTCTCACACTGAATACGTACCGAGCGAACTGCTCGGGACGCTGTCTAGTAGCGTCGGTTGGGTACGCTGTCTTGCAGCGTCTGACTTCTACCGCCTAAATTTATACTTTTACTAAGTTTCAAGTCTCCGATTGGCTAATTTTACTCCAATAGAATACTTTTATTTAACTTAACCTTTTTCTAGTTTTTGATTGGCTATTTATAAATTGTTTTAAATATTACATTATTGTTCCAAGAATTAATAGTTGGATTATTAAGCTTTCTAATTTATTGTTGTCTCAAGGTTACCTCATTGTTAGCAACTTTCGGCTTTTATTCTCACAGCTCCTACATTGTTAAATTACATAATACATTCACATGACATTATTATACATGTACATAATAATATAAACATTAATACAATGACTGTTACATACACTTTATATATTATTTATACACATATTGCTTTAAGGCGGGCTGTTATTATATTTAATATTATATAATCAGACTGATATCATTTAAATGTTAAAAATACAGCCTCAGCTTGTTTGCTCAGCAGCTCGCGAGAGAGAGCCACTAGTATTTAATATTGTGAGTTTTACTTTGTTTGGTCAAGAGATTGTAAAGTAATATTATCTATATTGTATGTATTACTAAGTGGATAATAAATTCATTCATTCAACTGAACCAATGAATTTGCGCGCGCTTTATGGCTCAAGGATCTATGAGTCGAAAATTTGTGGTCGAATTTTCTCAGATGAAGAACTGGTGCTACAATTTCGTTTAAGCTACAGTGGTAGTGAGAGTACTTCCTGAAGGACAGAGCTATTAGTTTATGTAATCATGTCTTAAGTTGTCATATTTATTATATAAAACAGATAATAAAATATGCACTTGCTGTTCATGATGAAGCTAAGGTCTTTCACCAACTAAATGCCAAAGGTTCTGTGAATAAGTCTCTGAAACACAATCTACTAAAACGACTTTATTTACGAAACAGAATATAAGAAGTACATATAACTTTTAATGTGTAATTATGAAGTCTATTACACTTAAAAATTACATTTTAACAGACCATTTTACAGCTTAACCAACAAATTACATAGCCTCTTTCGTTCTTGACCCTAACAATGTTCGGGGTCCTAGACTGACTGTATACATAGGATTGAATGTTTTAATAGGATAGAAGGATATTCCACGGTCAAGAATATTTCCTACCTCGGTTAGGGCAAGGATAAACTTTTATTTTCTTTTTTTCCGGCGTTTTCCATTATCCTTCTGAGAAGAAAGTGAGGTAACTCCAAGCTACACGGGCATTGGATTAATTTCAGCATTCATTAATTTATCATCCAGGTTAAATGATATTTATGATAAAAAATATATTCCATGAATTATCTATGGTTAAATGAGCTGCATGATAATTATGAAATCATAAAATCATTATAAAAATAATTTCCTGAAGGAGCGCATAACATTAATTAAATAATATATTTGTTTCGCACTACATATGTATTATCATGACTATTTCCCTCTTATATGTATATACCGGGTAAGTCTTCTCAGCCTGCGGATTGAAGAGTTATGAAGCCCCAAAGTTGTACACGTTGTGCCGTAAACACTGTCCACTGCATCACGGCGTATCAATTTCGGCCGAAATGACTGCTTTGCACCGCTATGCGTGCAAGGATGTGTACTGTGGCGCAGGAGTATGCGCGTTGGCCTTCAGTGGTGAAGGTCCCCGGTTCAAATACTGCTACTTGAAGGTACTTTTTATTTTAGTAAATTTAACGAGAACTGATAGTTTGGCATGGAAGTGTCGTTTCACTTAATTAGTTTAATTATGCGAATTTCATTAAGACACAAATTATTGTTGTTGTTGTTGTTCACCAATGGCAATGGGGATTAATTGATCTGCATCATTTTCCCTCTGGCTTCCCAACAAAGTCTGTAAGTTATCACCTTTAAGGGCTTTGCATTTGGCGAGATGATGTTTGTTCAGGATGACATCTTCTTCACAGAGAGTGCACTTGGGTGTAGGTAGCATCGTATCTTGTAGAGATGTTCTGCGAGGCAATCGTGGCCAGTTGCCATCCTAAATAAGGCCACTGCAGTCTTCCTTGGCATTTTTTGTATATCAACTCTATCTTTAATAGTCTTATAATCTTTATCCTTTAATTTATCTTCTTCATCAATCTCTGCTGTCTTTTGAAATGCTGTTTAATGTTATTTAATTGTTTATTTATTTCTATTTGTCCTACAGGTTTTATTTGTTGTATTGCACCTTTCTTTGCTAATTGATCCGCAAATTCATTGCCCAAAGGTTCAACATGAGCTGCCGGTGGAATGAATCAAGACACAAATTGTTACTTGTTAGAATATGCTTTAATGAACATCATAAATAAATGCAAGAAATGAATAAAAAAAACTCATTTATTCGCAGGCGTGATTTGAACTTCAAATCTTTACCAGGACATTTAAGCATGTTAACAAAGGACACCAGTCGCCCTAATCGGCAGGTTGGTGAATGCGATATCAGCACCTGCATTTTGTAATCGTCTGTAAAATACAGGTTGCCTAGTTACCAATCCGCAGGATGACAAGACTCACGCGGTGTATATATACCAGGGGCATTCGGAAATGGTTACAATTGCGTTGCTTTATAATCACCGATTAAACTATAGGCACTCCCTCTAGTGGAACGATGAACTAATGCTAGTACACCACGCAGATGGCAGTTGTGTGAACAGAGTGTATAGTGAAAGGACAGCGCTTGTTTGGTATTAAGCGTAAAGTTCTGTATGTACAAAGTACAGCGACTGATTTATCTTGCGAATGCGGCCAATACGGCTTGCTGATTGTCGGAGAGCTGATCACGTGGTACCCGCGTGCCATCTTTTCTCAATATAAACATAACGAAACAGCTGTGACGGAGCTGATTTACGAGTGAAAATGCCAGATTTCTGTGCTTATGGGTGCAGTAAAGAGTAATAAATTATATTATAGCTTACCGTCAAAACTAGGAAAGAAGAAGGATTTGGTTGGCCGAAATCAGTAGAAAGCATTGAACTTCTGAATTGGATGTAAGACTTTGTGAAGTAACTAGCTATTCCGTATTTATTTTAACATCGTTTATTTAATACTGGATTTTACGAGTGATTAAATCTTTATATTACGCACTATCAATTTTTTTTTGGGGGGGGGCTTTTGGAATGAAGAATTTCAAGTGTCTGTGTATTTAGATATAATGAATAGTTATTTTAAGTTGTGATTTATTTATCATTGTGTTTTATCAGATTTTTTTTATTATCATTATTTTCTTTAATAATACTTGTTTTAGAATAGTTTTTATTTTAAATGATCTAATCATTTTTATTCAGTGGGAAATTGTAAGATTGGTTACTTCTTCAGGTATAAACAAAAATATACTTATAACTTTTTTTTGTTTTCTGGTTCTAATATCAACCTTTCCGACTTCTATCAGTTTTGTTGAAGTATGATACTGAATCTGCAACCAATTTTATACTTTGTTTATTTGTTTGATGATTAATAATATAAGCAATGGTGGCACAGGTTTCTTTATACTGTTTATTAGTGCTAGCACTGAATTTTCACAATTCCACTGCAGTCAGAACTTGAAAAGTATGAATGCATTAACTTCCATATACATGCTGCTAAATGTACATTTTCTACTCTCCTTATCAAATGTATTTATATATTTATAGACAAAAGTTGCATGAAGTTAAAAATACCCAACTAGAAGAGTTTATTAACGCTTTCAGCATGCTTTCAGATCGTAACCTATTAGAATGTGTTTATTTGCGATATTATTGTGCATATTTAAAAACTTTATTTTATAATTAGTACCGTTTTTCCAAAACGGACCACTTTATAAAGGGGATCTATAGTAATAAATACAAATCTTACATAAAAATGTGTAGCTTTCATTGCAACACCGTTGTTTAACACATCGTATATTTCCTTGCAAATACCAAAATTGTCATACAGTATTCTTTTAATTCCGCTTCTCTAATTAATAAATGTTTGTTAATACTTTTCTAAATGCCATGAAGCATTTACGACTTGAGCTGTGAACAGCATTATGTCATGAATGCCATTACAAGTGGTGTACATGCAACGCAGGATTCTTTTATTTTACAATACTAATTTGGAAAAACAGAGTTAATACAGACCTAAGTAAAGTAATATTTTTAATACCTGAAATACATAAGTTGTGCACAAGCGCATTGGTGTCCTTCTGTGTGTAATTTTTGTGTTTTATTTCGCTTTTCTAAGATCGTGAAACCAGTCCGTATGTCTTGTATACATATGGGAAGAGAGAAAAACTCACTCCAACACGGCAGCCGCGCTGAATTTTGCTGTACTTTGTATATAAATAACTTTAATTAAGTAGAGAAAGACATGGATAAGATGGAAGGCAACTATCATCCACAAAAATAAACTATATATTTAATGTGGAAGGAAAGAGTCAAAACAGCAGATATTCATAAACGTTTAACTGCGGTATGTGGTCAAGAAGCTCCTGCACAAAGAACTGTTTACAACTGAATGGTTGGGTTTACCAGTGGAAGGGAATCTGCACGCAAGAATTTGAGTACTGGTCGTTCGTCAACATCGCGATCTAGAGGCACATTGATAATGGCTGATTGGCGCATAACCTCTGATGAAATGGAATGGTAGACAGGCCTCGGCGGCGCAACTCTCTCATGACGATTTGGATATGGAAAAGTTGTGAACATTGGGTATCGTGGGACTTGACAAGGTCCAGAAGGAGAACAGAGTTGAAGTCTGTTTTCGACTATTGTAAATGAAGATCCAGATTTTTCGAAGAAACTGGTGACGAATCATGATGCCATTACCATACATCTAAGAAAAGCACCAATTCATGCAATGGAAATATCCTGGGAGTCTCCAGTCCAAGAAATGTTGTTGCTCCATCTGCAGATAAGCCGAGATCTCCGCCTTTTGGAACACTGCTAATAGACTGGCTTCCACAAGAACAACTGCCAACAGCAGGGGTACATGACACCTTTACACAACTTAGATGTAGGATTCAGCAATGGTGACAGGAAAAGTGGTCGAAAGGAGTGCTCCTCCAGCATGACAATGCACGGACAATACCAGCAACGTCACAACTGCAAAGTTGACAACACTGGGATTCATTATTGTGCCACACTGGCCATATTCACTGGATCTCGCTCCATCTAATCATACTATATTCCACAACATATAGGATGCGCTGCGAGGTTAAAAGGTTCAGCAATAACGAGGAATTGCAGGCAGCTGTTCACGAGTGGGTGCGTAGTACCCCAAACAATTGTTCCGTGACGCAATAATGAAGTTGCCAGGAAGGTGGCAGCGGTGTATTGACTTCGGTGGGTAGTATATTGAGAGATACCATATACATTGAATCATGTTTATCAGTAAATAAAGTAAACAAACTATTGCAAATTACTTCCGAACTTAATTTAGGTATAGATTATCTTGAACATCCTAGGTGATATCACCTACATTGTAGGCATGCATCTACCGATTAGCGAAAACCATGAAAAACCCAAGGCCAGAGCGTGCGGTAGACGGGAATTGATTCAAGAATAATAAATACCAGTTTATATGATCCGTTAGTTTATTTTAATAGTTAAACTGACTGAAATATTAAAGTTTTATTCTTGCTTGTTTGTTTGTTTAATATTAAACCTGGACCTCCCGAATGAGAGCTTCACACGTTACTAAGGAACCGGCTCGCTTGTTAGCGCACATACATTTAGATATATTCTCTTAGGCTTCCTCGGCCAGCGTATTTGATATAACTGGTTTCTGGTATCTGTCGCGTCATTTTAACTGTCTTATATCATACATTTAGATACTTCCGACATTTCACTGTGGCGGGCCCTCCCTCCGTTAATTACGAAATTCACGCCACCTCTCTTCTTGTTAATCACAATCTCCAATATAATCTGAAATTTTGGGGGAAAATAGTGAAACAAACATAAGTATTAACAGCACGAAATAATACATCACGACTATTTGATATAAGCACTGTTCCGATATTTTATTATCTAAGCTCTCCCGTCCTTCTAAAACCCCGGAGCCCCTGACAAATGTCTGCTTTCTCGCTCTAATGGAGGACCTTATGTGTATGCGAAGAAACACAAAACAAAAAGCTGTTCTTCATTGGAGACATCCGATGAACTAAATGAGGCAGCAAATTTTCTAATGCAACCTAAATGAACGAATTTGTATGCAAAAGAATTGAAACTCTTCGGAGCTTGGTAAAAAAGCAAAAATATTGTGTGTATGAATTGCGCGACTTTGATCTATGTTCATTTTGTTGTGACAACTGTAAACGTGTGAAATTTATGAACCAAGTATTCTATGTCAAAAACACTTTTGAAGGTGCTTCAAGTAAGTTGCAGCAGTGTTTACTAATTTACCGGGTTTACTCTAATTCGTTTTAGCCTAGGAATTATAAGCCAAAAACAAAGTCTAATACTCTAATGGTTATTATGCAAGAATGTAATCCGTGCTTCACTTTAATACTGTTTGTTTAATTTATTTGATTAGTAACAAGTAGGTTAAGTTTATTCCAAACCCGTGACCACTTGTTCCACCTAGCAACTAAGTATAAGATAGTACATGCTTTTATGTATTTAAGATACCCTCTATTATACTTGTAGGATAAAAAAA
Source organism: Deroplatys truncata (assembly GCA_030765065.1). Lineage (NCBI taxonomy): Eukaryota > Metazoa > Arthropoda > Insecta > Mantodea > Mantidae > Deroplatys > Deroplatys truncata. The sequence continues at coordinate 250,395,699 of CM060981.1, forward strand.
TGCATTAAACGATCGTGTGTTTGTGTAAGATTAAAAACAAATAAAATATGAAAAATGGTGTAATATTAGCAAACTAAAACTATAATGATAATTAAAGTTGTGTATTAGATAAAATAAATAATAATAATAATAATAATAATAATACAAATCTGCTCTTAGAGCTCTATGTGGAAAATGGTTATAAAAGCAATAGGAAAGTGAATAAATTACCTTAAGAGTGAGTTTAGAAGTGGATGTGATCTCTTCAATAACTGGTGCCCACCTGCCCGCCCCTTTTAGGTGTTTTAATTTTATAGACAATTCGCGTTATGAACACAACAAACGTAGCCATTTTTTCCCTAAATCACATGCAAAGTGGGAACTGCCAACCTAAATGAAAAGGTGAAATCCGCTAAATATGCGATGTGTTGTTGTTACTAGAATTTCTTCTTCTTCGTTTAGTGTTGCCGCTGACAAAAACGCAACGCATTCTAGTAAGAAAGACTATCCACCGAAATTGTAATTTTTGTATTCTTTTCGTAACAGTTTGTTATATTAATATATTAGTTCCATTAAATAAAGAAGTTCCTTTACTGTAACAGTCGTAGATAGTTAACGCAAACTTACATAAAAAAAACTAACCTAAGGCTAACTTTCCGTGAATTCAGAAACGTAAGCTTATATATAGAAAAAAACTAAACCTAACCTAAACTCTCGTGAATCAGAAACTTAAGCTTAGGAACGCAACTGCTACGCTCCTCTCTTTCTAAAAAGAACATTCCTGGGCTACGCTTTGAGGCTGAGGGCCCTCAATCTCTCGACTATGCCTTGAGGCTGAGTATCTTACCGGCGTTGGCGGCATTAGTTATACATATGTTGCCAGCATTGTGTTAGAGCTAGCGTATGACATAGAGTGACATCTGTTGGACATATAACACATAATTTCCATCACTAAGGAAGAGGACTAAGAGCGGATTGTCGTAATAATAATAATAATAATAATCATAATAGTAATGATAACAATAATAATAATAAAAATAATCTCAATACAATTTGAAATCCCCTTGTGGAAAAATTGCGAATCAATTGGGGAATATAATATCGTGCCGGAATTTTGCCATGGTAGCTCAGTGGTTAGAGCAATTGGACGCAAACCGAGAGATCCGTCGATCCCGTCGATAGCATTGAATTTTTCAGCCGCCTGATTCTACCTCTCCAAACTTGTCCCACACACAACTTGTGTGGATGAACAATTAACTCTAATAATAATAATAATAATAATAATAATAATAATACTAATAATAATAATAATTCTGATTATGATAATTATGTTGGTGGTCATTTAAAGGGGGTGATGCAAGTTACTCAGAGAAAGTAATGCACATAAAATACTGGAAAATGTTTTGTAATTTTAAGCATATATAACGTATATTTTAGATATGATTAAGACATGCAGATCAAGTCAATGCGGATGCAAATAATGTATGTATTCACAAGCGAAAGATGGCTGAGCTTATGTGCTAGGAGACGGAAGTCGCCGTTACCTCCAAAAATGCTATGTTGAGGGACGTTTCACTTACAGAGTTTATAATTTGCTGCGCGTTTGTCTGTACGTGGAACAAGAGCCTATATTGAACCTTCTCTTCCTTTATATCTTTAAAGTTTTGCACTCCTGAGATAACATGTGGGATGATGTATATAATGTTGGGCCCAATAAAGAATAAATTCAAGTCTTTTGAGATAAAGGTTGTGCCAACATTGTTTAACCGTAGCGAATGCTGGGTTTCAAATAAACACAGTTGAAGTTAAGATTTCCGAATTCAATTAAGGGACATGACATTAAATAAAAGCGACTTGTGTCACTTCACTCATAGAACGGAAGTGGGAGATCAGCGTTGCCGACTTGTATTACAACGATATTGCGTTTTACTCGTATGAAACCATGTGCTACAATGCAGTATAATATGGCAACATGTTACCCCTCCAAGTTCGGCTTGTAGACGAAGGGAAGAGAGGATGATGGCACCTTACTTACTAAACCAAAAGTGGGGGTGAAAGTGCCATGGAAGACACGTGGAAGCATTCCCCAACTGTCAGAAGTCCTTCCTGTTTAAAACAAACTGAAGTTGGAGAACATACAAACGAATACCTAGGTATATCGAGATGTACATACAACAGGAATACAACAGCATAATAACAAATTATAGGAAAACGGAAAAAATCTGATGTGATACATTCACATGACTTTCTCTATCCTCTTTCTTTTATCAGTGGGTATACAAAGTATTCTTATTCAAGCTTATTTTTCTATGTACTACGTTTTATGCAAGTAAGCCGTTGTAAGTAGCTACATTACACATTTCGTTATGATACAAAGAGAACAGCGATAGTCAAATGTTTAAGAACTGGACGCTATATGCTGGTCTTAAAATTCCATACTGTCTCCATGACATCGCGAGAAACAATTGAATGTTGACAGGACTTTAAGAGAATGACTAAGAAATGGACAATTCGAACCTTTAATAACGGATATCTCAGAAACAGCTTTTACCACAAAAAAACCTTATTTTAAATAAATTATGTGTTTTAAACAGATATACAAGATTATACAAAATTTCTTCCAAATAAAAGTGAACTTCACAGCTTATTATTCACAGAAAATTCAATCTATAGATTTTATTTATCATATAAATATTTCTAATATGCATGGTATTTTAATCAAAATCGTTAGAGGCATTTTTTAAAAAATCATCGTTTTCGAAAAATCTTCCATGTAAAGGGTAGTCTGTGAGTGGGGAGTTTCTTTTTAATCTTGGTGTCGCATCTTTGGAAGGTACTGAACTTAAATACCAAGTTTGGTGTTGATCCAACTTTTCGTTTTTGAGTTATGATGTTCACAGAAACTGATACACAAACGGATCTTTTCTAAAAACTTGTGTGATACATTCTCATGTATTTCTCTACCCTCTATCGTTTATTAGTTGGTATACAAATTCTTCTTACAAAAACTTATTTTTCTATCTACTACATTTTAATCCAAATAAACCTTTGCAGAAATACCTACATTACACATTTGTTATACACACAAAGAGAACAGCGAAAGTCAAATGTTTAAGCCTTGGACGCTTTATGCTGGCCTTAAAATTCCATACTGTTTCCATGCAATCGCGAAAAATAACTGAATGTTGAAAGGACTTTAAGAGTGTGACCAAGAAATGAAGAATTCGAGCCTTTAATAACGGATATTTGAGGCAGTATTTTTAACACTTAAATGATTTCAGTCAAATTATACAATATAAAATATAATAACAGCCGGCCTTAAAGTAATGTGTATAACATAATATATAAAATGCATGTAACAGTCATTGTATTAATCTTTATATTATTATGTACATGTTCAATAATCTTATTTGAACGTATTACGTAATTTAATAATGTAGGAGCTGTGAGAATAATAGGTCAAAAGTTGCTAACAATGAGGTAACCTTGAGGCAATAATGAATAAGAAAGTTTAATAATACAACTGGTAATTCTTGGAGCAAAAATAATGTAATTTTTGAGACAGTTTATAAAATAGCCAATCAACAACCAGAAAAAAGCTTAAGTTAAATAAAAGTATACTATTGGAGTAGGAATAGCCAATCAGAAACTGGAATAGGGCAGAATGTACAAATTCAGATATGAGTTGCTAGTAGACAACGTTCCTAACCGGACGCGAAACGCGTCCTCGAGAAGTTTAATACGTATTCAGTGTGAGACGAAAATAGTCTACATATTTAAAAAGTGCAAGTAATTAATAAAAGAATCGCACAGCTCTCTATATCAGTGAAGTGTCTTTTAAATCATGTCAAAGATTAATAAATGGAGTGAAGTAAAAATTATAATCTGTGTAAGCCTACATTCTTCAGCCGCACCACGCCTTGTTAAGATATTCATGTCTCTACAAATTAATACTGACGCAGCCGAGGCAAACATAAATATATAATATTTAAAGAAACAGTAAAAATACAAAGTTGATATTTTTAAATTTGGGGCGAAGGCTACCGGAAACTTTTTACCATACGTGCGGTAACCTACAACCTCTTCAAATTGGCTTTCCATACGTGAAGCAACAACTTCAAATTGACGCCCAAAGCATGGTGCAAATAACGTAAAGACAAAACTTCATATCTCAGAAACGATCTATACCACAGACAAAAAACTTATTTTAAATAAATTGTGTGTTTTAAACAGCTGCATTTTTTTTGTAGCACGTTTTCGTCTGTCGCTTAACGTTTACCAGTTATAAAAAATTATACAAAATTTCTTTCTAATTAAGAGGACTTGCTAAGATATTCCCAGAAATTTCAAGATGTGCATTTTAAATATCATGTAAATACCTTTAATGTATGGTATTTTAATCAAAATCGTAGGAGCTGTTTTTTAGAAACTCAAAATGTGTGGAAAATCTTCCACGTAAAGGGTAGCCTAGGATGGGGGAGTTCCTTAAAAATCTTCGTGTCGCATTTTGGAAAGTACTGAATTTAAACACCTATTTTGGTGTCGATCCAACTTTTTGTTTTTGAGCTATCTGTTCATAGACATACACACACGCGGACCTTTTTCTAAAAATTCTTTTTTTGGATTCAGGAGCCTCAAAACATGCATTTCCATGAAATCTCGATATTGAATTTTTGGGTGGAATTCAATGCTTCCCTACTTACTACACGTAGTAGAGAAAGTGTAAAAAAAAAATAAAAAAGTGTCGTAATGATGATTCACGACGTTTGCCAAAAATAACCTGGAGACATAAACAGGCTGCTAAACAATGTCAAGTAAGACTATTAAGGCGATTAAATAATTGGACCGCCAGAGGCAGGGGCTTTATGCGTTAATACGGTCGAGTGGCGGGAAAAAGTGGGCTGTATAATAAACGAAGCTTGCCACGCACATGCTACCAGTTGTATCTGGTGTTTCATTTCATAATGACTAACAATACTATTATGTACTTTTTAATACATCTTGCTTTGCCCTTAGGGACCGTGGCTAAAGATACCAGGCACAAGTTTCTGGATCTTTCAGTAATCCATGACCAACTACAACAACTGGAGAGCTTCCGTCCTTTTCCCTAAGAAGGCAGAAGTGACGTCATATACATGCAGCGTTCAGAAATGAAGTGGATGTGGCCGTAACAATTAGTAATAATGATATATGAATTCAACAACATTTCGATTTCCAGTGTAGTTAGAATGTATTCTCTCAAGTATTTTAATACTATGGATGCAAATATTCTAAAAAACAATTTAAGATCGATACAAAGAAATACAGCCGTTCCAAAATTCAAATAAACAGCTGCAAGGAACGTAAAGGTGTCCCAGATAAGTATTTAGGAGCTGATGGTGAAGCTGCTTTATTGTCACCTCTATAAATGTAAAAAAACAAACAATCAAATAAAAACTGAGATGAAAGTAATGAAAATGCAAATAAGATGGGCTTTAAGAAATGAGAGCATTTACGCATTCTGTAAACCACCCACCTGCTCAATGTTTTTAAGAAAAGTTTACTCAACCTTTTGTTTTATAGCAAAGTAATCGCAAAACATCAACAAAGTATTCGATCTTATAAGCACGGCGATTGCACAGAAGAAACTGCGAACCCAATACTGTTAATGTAACCTGCGAGAATAACGATGGTTTCACTTTTGCAAGATTTGGGCGAGCATCTCGGCTCCTTTACTGCCCATATTGTGATATCATACCGCTATTTGAATCCATTTTACACACACACTAACCTAAACGTCGCAAGCCTAACCTCGGTCTAGTAACGGTTTATATCTATTTCCCTACTTAAGATACTAAAAAATAGTGATTTAAGGAACGGAAATAAATATAACAGTGGCTTTAATGGTAAATGTGATTACTTCCACAGCCTGTAACCCCTTCCACCCCATTTTAAGACACTTTCTTATACAGGGCGAATACCTTGTACCGCAAATATTTCGGAAATGGAAAGTGCTATTGACGTGCAGTTTTCACAGAATTGATTGGTAGTCAGGGGCTCGTATATTTAGCCTATAAACAGATTTTAATAATACTGAAAAAGAGTATTTTGTGAGCAAACATACATTTTTTATATGGAACAATGCCTAGCTACATCAACAGAATAAAGGTAGGGTAAATTAGAATGTCAGTGGCGTTTGTTGCAAGATTCTAGTGCAACTGCATTACGAGAAATCTTATTTTGAAAACTTTACGCACCGACACTTGTACAACCTGTGGTAGCACAAACTAAAGGAAAACAAAAGGGAATTACAATACTTCTGTGGATTATTATAAGTAAAGAAAACATAGCCCTTCAAAGGTTTTGTTCAAAATGACCACCGTCAGCTTCAATACACGCTTCCAGTCTTCTATGGAAAGATTGTTGCACACGTTGTAGCATTTCAGTGGAAATTTCAGAGCAGTCAGCAGTAATACGTCGTTTCATGTCGTCTGGTGTAGTTGGTACATCCTTGTAGACAGTGTCTTTTAGCCTTCCCCACAGAAAAGGTCTAAAGGGGTCAGATCCGGTGAATGGGCCGGCCAAGATAGAGGTCTCTTCGTCCAATCCAACGATTTGGAAACAATCCGTTAAGACAAGCTGTAGTACTTCGTGCACTATGGGCTGGACAGCCATCATGTTGGTACCACAGGTTCCTCCTAGTCTGCCAAAGATATTCTAGTATCTGTGACAGATGGTCTGTCAGGAGGCTGCGATACTTGTGCGAGTTCATTGTTCCTTCTATGAACAAATGCCCTATTGGCTGATGTTTCACTATCCCACACCACACGTTTAAACTCCATGGACGCTGACGATCCACCTGACGAAGCCAACGGGGATTGTTAACAGACCAATAGTGCATGTTTATGCTGTTTACCTGGCCATGATTAGTAAATGTTGCCTCATCAGTAAACAAGATACATGATGAATCTGGAGTATCATGTCTTAATGTCCATGTACAAGAGTTAACACGATTCTCAAAATCGTTTCCATGAAGCTCTTGATGGATAGAGATGTGATAGGGATGGAACCTATGTCGATAGAGAATACGCAGTACACTTGCCTGACTTATGCCACTTCCACGTGCGATTGTGCGGGAACTAATTTGCGGATCTACTGCAACGGAGCCAAATCATTAAGTCCTGCCTCCTGTCCAGTCACTTGTTTGTTCTATTACGTATTCTAGGTGTTACAGTACCACTTTCACGTAATTGGTTTGAAAGGTTGATAAGTAATTGCCGAGATGATTGACGTCTATTGGGATACGTTTCCGCATAGAGTACAGGAAAGAACGCATTCTTCCTACACTCTCCATACACCATGAACATGTCGGCTTTTTCTGCATTAGTAAACCCCATCTTCCACTCACGACTTACTGCTTAAACTGTCGGAAACTAACTGACCAGAAAGTCGCAATGCAGCAATGAACAGAAAACACAATGCAAACAAACATAACAACATCGTACCTAGCAACTAAGCAGGTTGAATGGGACAAAGAATTATCGGGGTGGAAACTTTTCAAAATACGATTTCTCGTAAACCATTTACACTAGTATCCTGCAAGAAAGACCATTGACATTCTAATTTATCCTGCCTTTATTCTGTTGATGTAACTAAGCATTGTTCCATTTAAAAAAAATGTATGTTTGCTCAAAAAATACACTTTCTCAGTATTATTAAAATCTGTTTATAGGCAAAATTTACGAACACCTGACTACCAATCAATGCTGTGAAAACTGCACATCAATAGCCCATTTCCGAAATATTTGCGGTGCAAGTTTTAGGTGATTCACTCTGTATACAGTAATGTTATTGCGATATGTCAACAAAGTACTTTACTTTTTAATACTGCGCATGCGCAGAGGAAACTACCAACCCAACCGTGTTAATATAAATCTTGAAAATAGCGATGTTTTTACTTCAGCGTTACTTGAAGCCAGTTCATATACCCGCGCGCGCGCACACACAAAACACCGTACCTAACCTTGGTCAATATTTCGGCTCTTCCTTTCTAGTTTTTTTCTTTTGTTGTTTAAAGCACTTGAAGATTAATCGTGGACGGCGCCATGGAGAGTGGTTAGAACGTAATCTCCCACCAAGGCGGCCCGAATTTGATCCCAGGGATTCGCTTGTGGGATTTATGGTGGATGAAGCGGCGTCTGGGCGGGTTTCTCCAGTTTCCTCCGACGTTCATGCCACCAATTGCTCCATCATCAACTTTTCCTTTCATGTATTCATATCATATTCTTCCGTCACTCTTTTAGTGTGACCCCCGGGCCGATCCCCTTTCCAGGTTTTTCATTCCCTGATTCAGCGTTCGTCTCCTCCTCTACAGGACTCTGGCCCTAGGCAAGGTTGTAAGACCTATATACGAGGTGGTATGGCAACTAAATAAGTAAGTAAGAATATTAATCATATTCGTTTAGGGTTCTCCTCCAGCATATCTCTGAGGTTATTATTTAAAATGTTGGCGGATATTCAGAAAGAACTGCATAGGCATAAAACACCTACTACTAACCAAACCGTCAAATTATTGTGGGAGATAGACATGGAACAAAGATCCTCGAGCTAAATTTCGAGACCACAAGGCCCTGTCGTTTTACTGTGGCACGCTACATCTAGCGGTGCTTTTCACTCAAATGTTGACCGCACTTCAATATAAACATCATGAACTATGAGTCACAAGTGCTCCCTACTAGCTGAACCGCAATCAGAGAGAGTAAGTAAAGCAGTTTATCGCAGCAGTCTGCGTGTGTTTATATAAAACAATGTAAAAATTCTCCTACTATACATTCAAACTAAGAGCTATTCACCTGCTAACTTAAAATGCAAATAATAGCACGAGAAATAAACTCAACCAAAAGACGTGGTTAACATTAATTATGAAATACACACCAGCAGCAGAGGTCAACAGAATCCTTAACAACTACTGTATGTGGCAATTAGCAAGTTTGAATATTTGAATATTTATAAGTTCTCTAGCAAAATGATTATGAATATTTTGCCAATGCAATCAGCAAGTACAATAATTGAAATCATATTGGTAGATGTCAACAAAACGCACCTATAAGTGGTGTAATTTCTGCATAACACTTGTCCTTGAATACTTACAATTTCTTTGACAGAATATTTATTGAATGGATTCAATAAAAATGCAGTAGGTGCAATTGAAATGTAATTGGTAGGTGCAAAGAACACACTCGTAAGTAATGTAATTTATGCACTAACATGCCGTTGAATACTTGCAAGTTCCTCGTAATTGTTGACATGAAATTAGTAAATGTAACCAGTAAGTGTAATTGAAGTGTAGTTGAGAGGTGCAAAGAACACTCTTGTAGGTACTATAATTTCTGCTCAACACGTATCCTTCAATATTTGCAATTTCTTTGACAACGGAATAACTATTGCTTTGGGCTCATTTAACTGTACTAGACGCCCTATCCAGAATCAGAAACATCAAACCAATAACCGACCGGAACTGGTGTCCGATAATTAACTACTGATTGTGAGCGTACACGCTGGCACAACTAACACAACCACCAGAAACCAACATTTGTAGCATGGCTGTATTGCATACATGAAGACTACTGAAATACTTCAAACGTTAATAACAATGAAGTAATGCATTCAGTGCCTATATAGTAAGGAATTTTCCCAAATGAGTGCAATCCACACTAGGTCGTCTGATATAGACATAGGTCTTACTCTAATCCATCCTGCTGACTCCGAATGACTTCCTAACGAACAGAAAGGTTCTCCCTACCCGGTAGCTGAGCTCTAACACCTACTAAAATGGCAACCGGAAAGAGTTATTTAAAATAACTATTTATAAACTGTCACAAAAATTACATTATTGCTTCCAAGAATCACAAGTAGTATTGTTAAACCTTCAAATTCAGTATTGTCTCAAGGTTACCTCATTGTTACCTCATTGTCAGCAACTTTTAACCTATTATTTTCACAGCTCCTACATTATTAAATTACGTAATACATTCACATAACATTATTGAACATGTATAAAATAATATAATTTACATTGACTGTAATATATATTGTTACATACACATATTGCTTTAAGACGGACTGTTATTATATTTTATATTACACAATTTGACTGAAATCATTTAAGTGTTAAAAATACTGTCTTACGTTTCATTCTCGTGCAAAATTCACAAGTCCAATGGAGCGTTCGAACTCGCCTAAACAACGAAAGTGCAACAGACTGACACACACTTCGCTAAACCAAGAGCGGATCTCCTTACTAACTCCTCAGCCTGACCCAGGCAGGAGAAATACCAAAAGGCGAATGACCAACTTCGGAAACTAAACCAGGTCTCCTAGTTCAACCGCGAGCTGTGGCCAGAGAGTATGAGACGAGACTATTGATTCCTCATAGATTAATGGCAAAATCGCCAAATAAATGGGACAAACATGCAGTGCACTTAATAGAAAACCTGTTAATAATAAGCTAGCTAAAAGTGCAGGGGTGTAGTGCATATACGTATAAATTAATTGAAGACATCAGATGAATTAAAATGCTATCGTTTCTAGGAATCTCCAAGAAACATTGATAAAAATAAGATTTATTGATAAACTTAAATCGACAGCGGGAATGATATTTCGCCATTACTAATTTTATATTACAATGCCATGTTAAACACATACAAAACATTTCTGAATCTGCTTTCTTTTCCTACATATTTATTTGAATTCCATTCATCCTATTCCCGAAACATTTTAATGAGTATTACATGGTTTAGGATGTCAGTTGAAGAGTAAGCTAAATGTTGTGGCCTAGACACCAGGCATTTATGTGACTTAGCTGGTTGAGGCAGTATTTTTAACACTTAAATGATTTCAGTGTGATTATATATATATATATATATATATATATATATATTCAATAACAGCCCGCCTTAAAGCAATATGTGTATGTAACAATATATAAAAAGTGTATATTACAGTCATTGTATATGTTTATATTATTGTATACATGTAATAATGTTATCTGAAAGTATTACGTAATTTAATAATGTAGGAGCTGTGAGAATAATAGGTTAAAAGTTGCTAACAATGAGGTAACCTTGAGGCAATAATGAGTAAGAAGGTGTAATAATGCTACTAGTCATTATTGGAGGAACAATAATGTAATTTTTGTGACAGTTTATAAAATAGCCAATCAACAACCAGAAAAAAAGCTTAAGTTAAATAAAAGTATTCTATTGGATTAGGAATAGCCAATCAGAGACTTGAAATACAGAAATTTACAAATTTAGAAATCAAGTCAGTTGGTTCTAGACAACGCTCATAACTGGACGCGTTGGTTGTAGACAGTGTTCCTAACCAGACGCGAGAAGCGTCCTCGAGAAATTTAATACCTATTCGTGTGAGACGAAAATAGTTTACGTGTTAAAACCTGCAAGTATTTAATAAAAGAATCTCACAGCTGTCTATATCAGTGAAGTGTTATTTAAATCGTGTCAAGAATTAATAAAAAGGAGTGAAGTAAAATTATAATCTGTGTAAGCCTACATTAAGTCGCACCAACCCCTGCTAATACATTCATGTCTCTAAAAAAATATAAATACTGACGTAGCCGAGGCAAACACAAATATATAATATTTAACGAAACAGTCAAATTACAAAATTTAATATTTTTAAATTTGGGACGAAGGCTACCAGGTACCATACGTGAAGCAATAACCTGCTTCAAATTGGCTTTACATAAGTGAAGCAACAAACCTTCTTCATGGTTCGACTCCCCCATAGCTACCCGGATGCTGCACACATCTACCTACTTGTTTACTTTAGAGCGGTAAAATGTATTGTTATTATTATCATTGGAATTATTAGTATCATTCTCCATACACATATATTCATGAACACATGTTTAGTTTCTATTTTTCTACGATGCACTTTTAGGAAAATTAATAATTACTTCCATGGAAGAAACTTTAGAAGATACACACGGGTGTGCAAAACCTAAGCACGAGATTGGTAAAGTAACATAACAAATGAACTAGTTGGTGGAAGTAGATGAAGGTGAGGGAGCATTTTACCAGAGGTCTCTCACACGTATACAGAAAGCTGGACGTCACATAGCGTGAGTGTAGTGAGCTTATAGTGTCAAATGGGTCTGGTCTCACAATACGGGGCAGTTAAAGAAACAGGACAAGAGTGTGTGTGGCAATTAGCGAGCTGTTACGGTGCACTGTAGAGGTGTACTTCATGGCAACATGGCCCGTAGACACCATTTGGATGACTTTACACGGTGAAGAAACATCGGGAAACTGTAAGAACGGCGAAGTGTGACGAGTGTTGCTCAGGAGTTTGGAATTGTCCACAGCATTGTTTCACGTGCATGTGGAACCTTCCAAACCACAGGCAGTGCTGTCCCAAGGAGAGGTGATGGTCGACCACGCTCAACTACAGCAGCAGATGACCACTACATTGTGCAACATGCAAGTAAGGATCCATGCCAAACAGCGAGTGCAACTGCAACCACATTTAACAGGATAGCTAGGCATGCAATCTCACGATACACAGTGGCACGACAACTACACAGAGGTGGTCTCTTTGCCCGACGGCCAGTACGTTGTATTCCATTGACATCCGCACATCGGCGGCACCGTTTGCGATGGTCCCACGAGCATCAAAATTAGACCAGCGAGGAATGGGGTCGCGTGCTCTTCTCGGATGAGAGTAGATTCAGTCTAAGTAGTGATTCTCGACGTACCTCATCTGGCGAGAGCCAGATCCTTGAACATTATTATTTTGGTGGTCCGGGTGTTATGGTTTGGGAAGCATAAATTTGCATGGGCGTACCGACCTCCAAATCTTTGAATACGGTACGCTCACTAGTCAACGTTATTGTAATACTGTACTCCTTCCCCATGAGCATCTTTTCAGGGGTGCAGTCGGCCCTAGCTTCATTTTTATGGATGACAATGCGCGACCGCATCGAACAGCGCAGATGGAGGATCTCTTGGAACGAGAGGATATTCGGCGAAAGGACTGGCCTGCCCGTTCCCCCGAATTAAACCCCATCAACATGTGTGGGATGCTTTGGGAAGACGCATTGCAGCGCATCTACATGCACCAACGACCATCTAACAGTTGTCAGCAGCGCTAGTGGAGGAATGGAACGCCCTACCACAAGAACTGCTTACCAATCTTGTGGCCAGCATGGGAGCACGATGCAGAGCATGCATTGTTGTCCGTGGTGATTATACACCCTTTTAAGGACCATGTATCTGTTTCTGTAAATCTAGAGAGCCATTACATGTCGTATTGACTTTACTGTAGCTTATGGTCTATGAATAAAGGTGGCATTTCTGTTCGCCTCATTGCACATTTAGTTTAGTTGCCTACTGTAGCATACCGTAGCAGTTCCCTCTATGTATGATTCAACTTTCATCGAGCTATGTTACTTGGCAGTGTCACAGCATGAAAATATTACTTTCGTCCTTAGGTTTTGCACACTAGTGTATTTCTTGATCACTTGCTATTAGTGTTTGAGTCTATGCGGATTCTTTTAAGCGTTTTAAACAGTAAATTTTCCTGAAGAGTATTTCGAATAGCTCAAAATTTTATGCTCGTTAACTTGTTACGTTAGTAGAATAGACTATTTAAAGAGAGAGAGAGAGAGAGAGAGAGAGAGAGAGAGAGAGAGAGAGAGAGAGGCAGAGATAGGTTATGAACCTGGAAACACAGCAGTCACTGACCGATGCTCTTCTGAGCTACAAGGAATAAAATAAATTCTACATTGTGTGCAAGCCATTGCAGAATTAACAGCTTTTATCGAAATTGCAGAGCCAATGCGTTTTAATTATCTGCTTATTATGCATCAGTACAGGAATTTGCAACTTTACCAGTTGCATTTATGTAATCGAAGATCAAATCGTATACACACATTCAAGTTGTACTGATACCCGATTTCGAAAATGATTCATAAATTTATGTTTAGCTAAAAGGGTTCTATGGTTGCCTATGTTATTTAAGACTACTCCATTGTCCTAGAAGTTTGATTAAACTCTGGGACAGCTTATATGATCTTGGAAGCGCTGTATGTATTATTAAGGCGCATTCTGCGTCTCAGGGCATACGGAGCTAGCTAGAGTTAGAAGTGTATACTATCGTGTATAAAAAGTTACACATTCTCTAATTCGTCATAATATTTTTCCCTCCGTAAGGTTTATCCCTTTCAAGTAACCAACTTTTGACAACACCCAGCAGATATCAGTTCTCTATGTAACTGGCCTGAAAAACAATTCATGCATATAAAAACTAACAAATGAACGATGTTTATTATCCATGTGGAATGAAGGAATGATTTGGATACCGCCTCTATGAAAAAGTTTCGCTATCATGGTAAACAAGGAAAGGTTTAACAAATTACAACATAATTCGGCCTTCTCGAGGAAGGGGTGAAGAATTATTTGCATCTAAGGTAACTTATACGACAACTACGATATTTACATGTATGAGGGCTTTCATAAGCACATGAAGACGAAGGTTAAAGATATTGCCGCTACTAAACGGCATTAAGAAAACGGTAATGCAGTTGGAAAATATAAGGTTTAAATTGTGATGTTCGGCAGTACCTCCCCTATACTTTGAGGAAGGTAAAATATCCTGCCAATGCAGTGACTAGAATTATGCTCGAAAAACAGAGGTGGTCAGGCTGGTAGGGGTGGGGCTAGATTTTTGTAAGTAACAATAAAAACAGCTCCGTTCCATTAAAGACCACATTCTGTGCACGCCAATATTCAACCTGTCTGGAGTGCAGATAGACAAACCAGTCCACGTCATATCGTTTTGGCGAGTTCCTATGGGCATCTTGGTTTGTTTGTGTCCTATACAGTGTAGCAGTCCAGTTGTACCAGTTGATTGTGTTACTAAGTATTACATTATTTTTAACATAAGTAAGCCTGCCTGAGTATTCGCGATTCTTCAATATAAATAATAAGAAACGAATGTTTGCTCACAGTAGATTTCTTTCTTTCGTAAAACAGAGCTTTAAATGATTATTTTACAAGGTTTCAACTACATCAAAAGTATTTATAAAGATAAAACTACAAAAACAAACAGAAAACAAGTTCTCCAGACAAGATATTTTTTTATTTAAAGAAATATAACTCGACTAGTTTTTCAGATAATGTAGGAATATAATTGTTTGAGAGTGTTAGAAACAAGGGAATATGTATATAGCAGAAGATAACTAAAATTTCAACTATATTCAGCAATTTTTGGAAGCTTCCAGGAGAAGCAGAATAAAAATATCGTTTAATATCGTTTAACGTCAGGTGATTTATATGATACTTGCTCGTAAAAAAGAGAATATTTTTCCTTGCTGCATTTGAGTTCTCTTTCATTTACACTCGCGTTTTCTTAATTTTTCTCCATCTCTTTAGAATGTGTTTGTACACTCTCCATAGTTTCCACCTGCTCTAAACCTAAGCTGCATTAAACGAAATACACAGGCATAAACTGGCACTACCACGACGCACAAATATCACATTTTATGTATTCCGTTTTGGTGCGACAAACGGGCCTCGCGAAATCTGGCAGGCTTTAAGGAGCCCAGACTTGGTCGCTGTGTACTGCAAACCCGATTGAGTAGGAGTGATATAAATGCTGCAGTAATAAAACTGTATGTAACGTTTTATGCTGTTGTAACGAAGATTAACTTAGTATACAAGTAATGCTTTTGCATTATGTGCGCATACAAAACATCTGTAATACTATCTTTCATTATAACTGGCTATGACAGAAGTAAATATTATTTGAAACAAACGATATTACTATCCTACCCCTGTCAAAGGATGAAATTATATAACGGCAACTCACTAAGGTATCAGATTTGTTTGTCCCATCCTGTGACCAAAGAAAACACATGGAAGCCACTTTTACATTCAGTAGCTACCAACTTATAGTAAAATGTAAGATAAAAATTAAAATATATACATATAATTTCACTTTTAATTTGGTATATAAATGTTTAAGAGAAACATGAACTGCAAAAGTTAGAAATACTTTTTTCTAAATTTGATTGATACAATTTATGTTAATCTGACCATTTTTTCACAGCGTACTTAAGTACTGTTTTTGGTCATTTGAGGGAATGATTTACTAATATGTGTTTATGTAAAAATAGTCCAGGTGGATTAGGGGGTATGTCCATTTTGAAATATTTTTCAGGAAGTAAATATTAAACTTTAAAACTCTTTTATTCTGAAAACAACACATTGGCACCGCAACTTGGTTTTACAGCATATTTATAATATATTCTATTACTACACTTCATCGGATGCACAACTTTAGAGGATCGCAACTACAATGATGAAAAGACTGTTGCATGTAATCCCAGACATTAAAAAACGGGGCTCTGCAACAAAAAGTAAATAAAGAGGACTTACACTTATAATGACATTAAAAATACTACAGTAAAAGAGAAAAATGTTCAAATCTTTAAAGAATTCTAATTTCCATGTTGGTCATACTCCAATAAATCGAAAATGAAATAAAATCTCACGTGCAACTTCGTGAAAAAATATAATAATCTAAAATTAGTACTTCATAGTTGAGTAATCGGTTCATTTTCTGTATGTTTCAACACCTTTTTGCACCTGTGTATAGAATTTTTGAGCTTCTATTCCACATAACTCTTAGTTCTTGTTGATGCTATCATCCTTCTTCTGATATCAGCAAGTTCCTTAAAGCAATATAGAATGTAAGTAACAAAATAAAGTAGCCTACAAAATACTATAACTATAATACTAATACTATATTATAGTAAGTAGGGGAAGTATTGTATTCCACCCAAAAATTCGATACTGAGGTTTCACCGGAAATATATGTTTTGAGGGCCCCTGAATCCAAAAAAAAAGCATTTTTGGAAACATGTTCGTGTGTGTCTGTATGTATGTGTGTGTCTGTGAACAGCATAACTCAGAAACGAACAGTCGGATAAACACCAAACTTGGTATTTAGGTTCAGTATCTTCTAGAGACGCGACACGAAGGTTTTCAAGAAAATCCCCCCACCGCAGATTACAATTTACATGTAACATTTTACGAAAATTTTTATATTCTCAAAAATGGCTCTAACGATTTTGATTAAAATATCATACGTTTAAGATATTTTCATGACAAATAAAATTTATATCTTGAACTTTCTGGGAATGTCTCCAAAAGTATTCTTCATTGTGAACGACTTTTGCATAACTGGTAAACCATAAGAGACAAAATTTTACTACACAAAAAATGTAGATCGCGTTAAAATACACAATTTATGTCATATACATTTTTTTTGTTGAGTAAACCATTTTATAGATATTGCTTGTTATTCCCTTAAATTTTTCAATACTTATTTTCTCAAATGGGAATTCGTTATTCATTTTTTTGTCTTGGATATGCAAAGAGCATTAATCTGTGGCAAAGAGAATGGTGCTGCACCTAGCAACCAGATATTAAGATATATGTCTATGCTTAAAGGCTACTGTATTTCTATATTGCCCTTGCAAATACAAAACAAGGGGAACATAGTATGCCTTAAGCGATAGTCAAATATTTTTAGAATTGTTCGCTATGTGTAAAATGTAATTCTCTTTGCGTGTCAAGAGATCGTTTCTGCAAATGTTTATCTCGATTAATATGAAATAAATGGAGAATAAGAGTTTGGAAAAATAGTTTGTGCAAGAGTAGAGAAACTCATGTGAGTGTAATACATCAGATTTTTTTCTAAACATATGCTTTTCATTTTCATATACAGGATGGGGCATAAACACCTAACGGTTTTTAACGCGCTCTGAGCACTGTGTGCTTCTTCAAAGATACATTCTAGTCATGTTGGAAGATGCCACATCAAACGGGGTTTCAGATGACATAGTTTATTGAGAGTGTGCACTCATAGTCACTGCACAGTGAGAAAGTAACGTTTGGTGTACATTGTTTACAAATGCAAGTGTAGGATCATTCTTTTTTGAAAAGGAGGATGGGGAATCTGACTGTCAATTCTATGCGATGTTGTGCAATGCTAGAGACTTCGTTATTTGCCATTTCTTGATAAAATTCCTTTGCATGAAAGATATAAGCTTTGGTTTCCACAAGATGGAGGCAGCACTCACACAGTCGATATAGCATGCAGGGACCGAAAAGGATGTTTTCCGGACGCCTTAATCTCATGGTATGATGACATGCAGTAGCACACCCATTCACCAGACCTAAGAGTTCCAGACTTTTCCGTGTGGGATTTGTGAAAGGCAAGGCAATGCATTCGCTTCCCAGCAGGATGGAACAGGTGTGCAAAATCAGGGTTGTTATCTCAAGGATATTACTTTCCAAAATTGAAATATGTCATGCGAAAATAAGCGCAATTGTGTGTATTCCAACATCAGTAGAATGCATCTCTGTCCAAGCACACAGTGCTCAAACTAATTTAAAAACTGTCGGGTGTTTATGCCCCACCCTTTACTTTATTAGATTACAGGAAGTATCTATTTAGAAAGTCTACAGTTGTAGGGAGTTTTCTGATTGTTGGGCGAATCACAGAAGCAGGCATTGTTGTAACTGTTGCCATTAAACACCATTTAATCGCAGTTGGCTAACTGGGCTTAATTTAATGGTCATTTCTTCAGGTGAAGTGCTTCTAAAAATGTAGTCGTATTCCAGATCATGGAATTATCAATTTCATTAACAGGAAACTTATTTCTGGTAGATCTGATTACATTATTCCAGTCGTCAGGAGTTTCAGCTCTTGGTTTTGTGTTCATAGGGCTCACATAAGTGTGCAAAATCAGAGTTGTTATCTCAAGGACATTACTTTCCAAAATTGAAACCTGTCATGGGAAAATAAGTGCAATTGTGTGTATTCTAACATCAGTAGAATGCATGTTGGGGGTATGTGCGATTCGCTGCTGCATTATATTTCCTGGAATTTGGAGAGTAAGTTGGCGCAGCCGGAAACAGGTGGAAAATGAAGCCATAGTTAGAGCACCGGGTGGTTTTCTTGAAGTGTTTCTCACTTTTAACCATGAACATCTAGTACAAGAAGAAATTCTTGTTGGCACGGTTTTGCCATAGTTATGCAGAAGCCCTATAGATAAAACAACTACTGGTTAATTCTTCGTTTTCTTTCCTTCATTGGAACTTAAAACACTGTGTTATAAAGGAGCACCACGGCTATTAGCAAAAAAGCTAATAATAATAAAATGCATTGGAGAGGGAAAAGTCCTATTTTGGGCTCAATCCTTAACGAATCATGCTTTAGAGTTTCTTTTTCGTTTTAATTTTACGAATGTCAGTCTCATATTTAGGTGAGAATTACGAAATATTACGACAGTGTTAATAATATGACTTGTTTTAGATGAAACTTTAATATATCTACTTAGCGTTTACAACACTGAATTCATTTCAAAGAACTGCCCTTCCAAATGTCATTAGATTTAAATACTTGCGCTAACATGTATTTGTTAATTGACGGAAGATGAACAAAACTTAGCCAAAATGGTAGCAAACGTAGAATTTTCGCATGTCTGCTACTCATGTCTGAAAAGTAAACATTACCAGAGCTATCTAGTGAAGAGATTGTGCTGTTGAGCATCCAATCCACCCCCTAACCTCACTCCCTTAACGTTGGGTTATTAGTCTCTGTCCCAATAGGTGTACAGAAGAAATTTTGGCTTCTTCCGCTAACAGACACTGTAACTACAAAATATATTCTCTCTGCTTGGAAATATAAGGCTTTAATGGTGCAATTTAAGTAAGTTTCTCGAGTTAGCATATTTTATTTTATAGTTTTGTTCTGGGAAAGAGATACAAATAAATGTCAAAGATCTACAGGCTAGTTTTCACCTTTATTTCATTAACTACATGCACGAGCAGTTAATGAATGTTTGTTGGGTTATTAATCTACAACATAAAATGGTAAGAAGGAAATCACTCTTTCTTTGAATTTTCAAAAGAAAGTATTATATATAACATACTAATCTCAGTAGAAGTCAGTGCAATTAGAAGAATTTTACTCCACATCATGCTTATCTCGAACCATTTACACTGTTTTGGCACATCCAGTAGATTTCGTGACAGGAGTGAAGAGTTATTCGCTGCATGTGATGTTCCGCATCACGTCACATACAAGCAACAAAATATCACACAACTCTCTTGTCACATACGTTTTTCTTTTTCAGGCATATGGCTGTCATATGGCGTTTGCGATATCTTTGGAGACGATGAATGATTTAGCTGACATATCGACCACCGCCGTGCACAATTATCTGACATCTTCTATATCGCAAAATGTGTCATTTCAAGCCGATGTAAATCATTACATAGTGGAATACAAACTACGCCGTTAACTCTGCTGCGAGTTCTTAAAAATATAAACATCATACTGATCCAAAAATAACGAATATGTAAAACATGTTTTGATTGTAAAGCCCCAAACTTAAAAAACAACTGAAAATTTAAATAACTAATACGATATAAGGACAGAATAAAGTTCTTTTTGTCACTTAGAAACATGTGATACGTTAATACAGTGTGTTTCGTTCACACTGTGGTTACCGCGCGCCTACTTGCATACTGGCCGCCGCAGCTCGGACTCCCGTCAAAACAGTTATAATATTCCCGCAACCGTTTCACGTTCTCATAGTTACAATTACAGTGATAATAAGCACAAGCTTCGACATAAGAGATTTTGGAAATGATGTCCTCGCCGCCTATTATTGGTATCTTCCCATTTTCATTAACACTCTTGTGTTTAATATCTGAAATTCAGGAAATTTCTTGTCTATTTTTTTTTGTTTTAGTTCTTATTAAAGGAATACATTTTTTTTCACACACCTTATTTTTCAAGTTTCCCCATAGGTAAAAATCACATTCAGTTAAATCAGAGCATCGCGAGGGCCATGATTCTTTACTAATTATCCTAGCTTCCAAAATTTCCTGAATTTAATTTAATGACCCTTTAGCTGTATGCGCGTTGGAAAAATACATACTGGTCATTGTTGTCGGCTGTTCCAAAATGGCGCTAGTCATTACTGTAACTATTGTTTGTTCAAAAAGTACAGGTTCTGTTATTCTGTTTGCATTTACTGCATTCCGATTTTCGCATCATGGAAGGAATCTTGTGTGTCATATCGGGTTTCTCTGTACTCCAATTATGTTACTTTGTGACGAAACATAACCATATAAATGGAGCCATGCTTCGTCAGAGATTACATTAACTATGGGTCATTACGCTATCGTTTCGCAAAATCCAATTACAGAAATTTACCCAACTCTCATGAGCACATAAAAGTACTCGTAGAGTGTATGCAACAAATCCCATACACTGTAGGAACTAAAAGAAAACATCTGATAATGTTGCACTCATATGACTTTCTCTTCTCTTGTACAAACTATTTTTACAAACGCTTATTCCCCATCTACTTCAGGTTAATGGAGATAAACATTTGCAGAAACTATCTAATTGCTAATTTTCTTGTAGGTGCAAGGGGAATATGGTAGGCTTTAAGCGATAGTCAAATGTTTTAAGAGCTGGTTGCTATGTGTAGCATTTCATTCTCTTTGCATGTCCAAGACAAAAAAAAACAAAAACAAAAACAAACAAACAAATTCTCAATTGAGAAAAAGTATAAGTATTAGAAAATCCAAACAAATGACACGGAATATCCCGGAAACGGTTCACTCAACCAAGAAAGAAAAAAAAAATGTATATGAATAAATGTGTCTTTTAACAAGATGACATTTCTTTTGTGCAGAAAACTTTGTCTATATCTTGCGGTTTACCAGTTATGCAAAAGTCATTCAGAATGAGGAGGACTTTTCAGATAAAATTCAACATATACATTTCATTTGCTATGAAAATATCTTAAATCAATATTTTCGAAAAATATTCCATGTAAAGGGTAGTTGAGATTGGGGATTGTCTTGAAAACCTTCGTGTCGCATCCTTGGAAGATACTAAACTCAATATCAAGTTCGGTATTTTTTTGACTTTTCATTTTTGAGTTATGCTGTTTGCAGACGACAGACACCAGACACACATACGGACATGTTTCCCAAATACTTTATCTGGATTCAGAGCGCCTCAAAACATATATTTCTAATGAAATCTCGGTATTGAAGGTTTGAGTGGAATGCAATACTTCCCCTGCTTACTATACGTAATAGAGAAGGTAAAATCAGGCGAGAAATACACTCAATTTCGGATAACGAACTCTTGAACGCTTAAAATTTCCTGAAAAGACGCGAGAAATGCTTGGATAGAGGACATTTAAAATATCTCTTATGGTAAGATATGTATGTGCTTATTATTTGTGGTTATCTGTAAAAACATGAGGCGGTTGCGGGGATATTATAAGTGTTTCGGCGGGAGTCTGAGCTGCGCTGGCCGGCGCGCAAGTAGTCGTGCGGTGGCCACATTGTGACGGAAAAGCACTGTACATAAAAGTAAGAAAATATACTTATTTTTAGTCGCATACCTGAGATAGAGTAAGTTTTTCATTCGAAACTAAAATTTAGTGTGAACAGAGTAAGCATGGAACGGTGAAGCCTGTATGTGCTCCAACATGGAGGGTTCGAGTTGAAATTTCAGTTGCAGTGAATTGCAGGATAGGGGTTTCCTGGAATTTTACCTGATGTTGTTACGACATATGTCGGGTAACTGCAATCTCCTTTGACCTCACATTATTTGTGCATTATGCTATTCCGTTAATTTATCGACTCTGTTTACAGAACTGTTAAAAAGGGACGCTAAGAACTTAAAACAGGAAGGAAAGGAAAGAAGGAAGGCAATAGGTGAATAAATAATTAAAAAGAAAGAAAGAAAGCTCGCAGATACCTTGAAGGAAATTAGTGGATTTATGGATGTGCCGAAGAGAATGAAGTGTAGGACACCTTAAATCCGACACACTGATGCAGGTAATTCTTTCAGCCCCACGTTTAGGCGCAATATGACGCAGCCAAACTCCTTCCTCCAACAATGAAGCACTACCTTTGCCTCACGGTTGCCGCTTGTCACCTCCTAGATGCTTCTTCTTTTGCCACGGCTGCTCTAGCATGAAACCTGAACCTTGGGGTATGCGTGGGTGTGTACAGAGAAACACACAAACGCTGTCTTGGAACACTTTTATTCACTCTTTAAAATAATTCTTTAGGTTTGCCGATCACTTGTAACTGCATACGATGATACTTTGTCTTTACCAAAACCGAAGAATATTAACTACAGCTAAGCGTTCTACCCTCTAGCATGTTCGCCGCCAATGTTCACAACTCGACAAGAATGTCGTCCCGTCCTCGCCAGGCACTCAGTACAGACTGATCTACCCACGCTAATACAAGGAAAACCAACGCCTAAACTTCCCCTCTCTCCCCTCAAACATTCTCGTCAAACTTAGCGTCATGAAGCTAGAGTGGCCTTCACAAGGCTAAGTGCAGCTGTACTCGGCGGTTACCAGGAAAAACTTGCTTCAATGGTATTTACCCTTTCTACCTGAGGCTGGTCCCCCTAATTAACAACACTGTGCCTGTCTGGTCTTTCGCTTTTACAGTCAACAATTTTCACAATGCTTCTCCTTTTTATACATACACTGATTTTAAATATTTTATTACTTATTTTATATCGCTATCGTTCTCAGAATATTACGATAATTATTGCCTTCATAATTTCGGCTTCAACACGATATATAAATACACATTTGGTATAAAATAGTAGAATAAAAGTGATTATGATCATTTTTATTATCATCACCATCAATATATATTACGGGAGAGGTTACTTTCTTTCTCACCACCTATACAAAACTATTCAAGTCTCTAACTCGAACAACCTTTCCTGCGTACTACTTTTCTCTTTACAGATAAATCACACCGTTTGTTACAGGGCTCAACTGAGAGCTTCGCCGCAAATTTTGTAAAAAAGAGTAAACTTTAATTCTGTAAATGAGATTTTCTTCGAACATATTTCAACAAAGGGGATCGCAGCACTGCCATAATTATTGTTGCACCTGGCCGCAACAGGGGCTGTTTGTTTTAACAGGGAAAAATTTGAAGAAACACAATCACTACGTAAATGATTTGGAATTGCAAGGTGAGGATTGGCTAGACTGAAGGATTTTAAGAAAACAGCAAAGGAAGGAGCCTAAGAATAGGAGAGACCGATGATATCGGAAAGTGCGAAAGGCTAACGGACAATCCCGTAGGGGATATTCCGACTCCTTCAGGTGCCGTGGTACGGGCGCTGCATATCCTTAGCATTCGTGGTGCTTCTGGCGTTACCAGAAGTATGTCGGGAAAGACATTTGAATCCCTCTTTGAAGGGAGTTAGGATTGAGTTGAACTCGGCGGGGCAGAGTTTCCCTAAACGTGGCAGATTCGGCACGTCTGGGTGATGCCCAGGCAGAGTTGTGAGATACCTTAATGTCCTCCGGTACTACCCTGGAGAGCTGAATCATTGTCGGCCCTATCGAAATCTTTCGGCAGTCTTTCCCTGTGAAGTTGACGGGCCATTAGTGACACATACACTACACTTCCGTCCCTGCGTAAGCGGGGACCCCAAATATACTAATACCACTTATAGTTTGTATCGAAACAATCAGAAATTTAATTCGTCCTGGGACTCTAGCTATTCGACTCGCAGCAAATATAATTGCAGGACATTTATTAATAACTCTACTAGGAAATACTGGAGGCTTTTTAAACAGAAGCTATTGCTCTAATGCTTTGGCCCCATGGAGAAGGGCAACCATCCGGTTGGTGCCTTTCTATGGTTCAAATAGGGGAGTTTCGGCTCCAGGAGACCTTTGACCTACATACCGAGCACAAAGCCAGGCGCTCAAAACTTCAAACCTTAACAGATGGCCTAAAGTAATACTTTAGACTATTTCAATTTTTGGGCGTCACACCATATCAGCCAAATAATCCTGCAACCTGAAAGAAATCCAAATTTTGAGAGATTACCGTTTTCCTTCGAGACCCTACTTGGACCCTAAATATCTATTAACTGTAGAATAATTCGCAATGGACATTCAGACTTCAGCTCATAGGTTCCAACTAATGTTACAAATGTTAAATTTATGTTGGTATTGATTTCAAATACGTCGATGAATTTCCATTCCTGAACATGTATGAACATCAAATATTACAATTAATAGCTTTTAGCGCTTCAGACTAATTACTGAGCCATGTGAAACTCGTCCACGTTGATAATGACTATTTTAACTCCGTACCTAGGTAGCACATTGCAGACAGAAATTGCAGATGGAGATTTTACACTGTGGATATTTATTCATTAGCATCGTCGTTATGCTTATGAGTAATTTAAATTTTCCCAAAATAAAGCTACCAGCCTGTCGTTCGGTAAAATTTTATAAAGTTATGGCGGTGCCTACTTTAACATATAGCTGTGAATCCTGGGTAATACGACAGAATGATATAAGGAATATACAGATAGCTGAGATAAAATTTCTGAGGGTAGAATGGATGCAATAAAATGGAACACATAAGAAATGATGCCATACGGGAGGAAGTCAATATATTTGCGACACAAGACAAGAACAATGAATATAGGTACAATTGATACCAACATGTTAACAGAAAGGATGAATACCAAAGTTGGTCATCAATTATAATCCTCGAGGGAAAAGAAGTATAGACGCACGAGAATGAGATGGTCAGTTATGCCGGAACAGACTTGGGTCTAATCCTTGAAGTAGAAAAAGAGAAGAAAATTTATCGATTAACATTTGTTTACCGACACTTATGGAATTTCTGAATCTTCTCTAAGATTAATAATAGGCAAAATAAGCAAACTACTCATGAAAGCAACAAAGGGAGTAAGAAGGCGGGGAATCAGAAAATAAAACATTGTCTAGAGTGCTGATTGTGTACAGCTGCAAAAAATGCGTTCCAAAGAAGTTATATTTGTTGAAAAAATAAGAGAATGCGCTTGTTACTAGTATATATGTTGTTGAATGAATGTAATTTATTTCTACAACTTCCTTTACATAACTCACATTTTTTCATTTGTCTAGCCTAAACTACGTACAAATTTAATTAACCTTTGTGCTACCTCGGTTTGCATGGCACTCAGATCATTTGCCTAGTAGCTCTTGTTGTCCCTTCCCCTTTATCTTAATTCCCTCTCCTTCCCTCTATCTTCTTTTCTTGTACTCTTACTTTCCTCACCCATTTCTCTTTTGCTCACTTATACTTCTAATCTTCCTTTCTTCTTTCCCCGTTAACATTTTTATAACTAAAATTTTCCTCTCTATTTTTGCCCATTTTTCCTCCCTAACCCTTATCCTCTATAACATTCCGTCATGTAATGTATTAGACTTGCTTTCTCACCGCGTATTTCACATATCCCTTTATCTATACCTCTAATCTCCCTTAGAAATATTGTTCCTGTTCTCAATCAAGCTGTCCCATCTTTTTCTGGTATGTTACAGTAATCTATGTATGGCTCTCGTCCCCAGTTTCTTTTTTTTTATGGAATTGTAATTCTTGTTTTCTAAACTTCCCTATATCTCCTGCCTTTCTATGTCTTCTATTCCGATTTTTACCAAATTAATAACTTTTAAAACTTCAAAGGAAAGAAAACTTATCATTAATTCCCAAAATTAATATTTTATTATTAAACTACCCTTTGATATTTTATATTCGTTATTAACTGTAAGTTTAGTTCTTAGAATTACTTTGGTATTTTTAAATCATCCAATATCATCACTTTCATTCCTTTCTTATATCTTCCATGTGTCTCCCATTCCTATTTTCCCCATAATTCTTATCTCTGCCCACCAACTGTTTGTGCTCTTTAATATTTTTTGCTGCTTCATGCATAAATTTAAGATTTCTCCTTCTTCTTTAAGCAAACATCTATAGCAGAATTTTTTTATTATCTCCATTATTATTCCTTTCCTTCTTGTTTTCCCTAGCTCTACTAAAGCCGCTTTTCTTGGCGTTGATTTCGGTAACACTAATACTTCTTTACAGAACACTTTGTATATATGATCTATCTTTTCGTTTACAGATCTTTACTACATAAAACGTGCTTCCACTACAGCCTCGTTGTGGCAGTATTTTTATTACTTAAATAATATCAGTCTAATATAACAAAAATATAATAACAGCCCGCCTTAAAAGTAATATGTGTATGTAGTAATATGTAAAATGTATGAAACAGTCAATGTATTAATGTTTATATTATTATGTACATGTATAATGATGTTATATGAAAGTTGTTAACAATGAGGTAACCTTGAGACAACAATAAATTAGAAAGTTTAATAATACTACTAATAATTCTTGGAACAATAATGTAATATTTAAAACAGTTTATAAATAGCCAATCAACAACTAGAAAAAGCTTAAGTTAAATAAAAGTATTCTATTGGCGTAGGTTTAGCCAATCAGAGGCTTGAAATAGAGTAAATTGTGCAAATGCAAGCGGCAGATGCTAGAAGGCAGCATTCCCGAGCAGTGTGAGACATAAAAAATTCATTACGACGTGAATAATATAAAGTTTACGTGTTAAAAGCACAAGTAACAATAATCTCACCGCTCTACAGTAGGATATATCAGTGAAGTGTTATTTAATCGTGTGAAAGATTAATAAAACGAAGTTAAATACCATTATAATTTGTGTAAGCTTTCATTCTTTAGCCACACCAAGCCCTGTTAAAACATAGGTGTTTCTGCAAATTAACACTGACGCAGCCGAGGCATACCTATATAATATTTAAATAAACATTCAAATACAAAGTTGATTTTTTAAACGTTCCGGCGAAGGCCACCGTAAAAGTAAACGTGGGGCGAAGGCCATTGGAAATTTTGTACCATAGGTGGGGCCGTTACTTCATCAAGTTTGGCTCCCGTACGTGGTGCAAACAGCAGTAATAAACAACTTCAAGTTTGTATCATACGAGGAGCAGCAACTGCTGCAAGTTTGGCGCCCAAAGCGTGGTGTTAATAATATAACAATATTCTATCCCATCGTACATTTGTTCTAGCCATTTGGTTGTCATTTCTAGCTTATATTATGTGTCTACCTTTCCCTTTGTAATTCAGCATCACTCCTAAATATTCAAATTCTTTGATTACTTCTAATTATCTCTCGTTTAGCTTCCATTCTATCTATCTTATTGAGTTTTTCTTCTAGCTCGCCTAACATTGTTTGTGTTTCCTCAGGTCCTGGGTTTAGTTCAATCCCGCCTATCATTAATAGCATAAATATTACACTTCCAAGCACTAACCAGTTCGTCATTATTTTTGCTCCATTTTACCTTTCATAAATTTCTTTATCTTAAATAACCCTTTTCTCATACAGCAAATTCTACTCCCACTGTCACCTTTTTCGCTTTTCTTCTCAGTGACAGAGTTCCCTGCAAACACAACCTTCTTCCCCTACTGCTCACCTCACACTCATACAGTTTGTTAATGAACTACGCTACACCGAAATAATTTCCGAGAATGTCAAGTTCTTATACGAATAAAAGCTGGTTTAGAATGTCTTTAGAACTGCTTCGCCACCAAAGAAAGACGTATTTTTTTTAACAGCCCGTTATCAGCGTCTTCAAGATTTAGTGCCATACAAATACTTCAAATCTGGAACTAATCATGGACATGAATTAACTGCCTTGTTTTGTTATGTACCTACCCTAGAGTCAGCCCTTTAACTCCTAGTGCAAATAATGCATAATGCCAAAGCTGATGCTCCGCAGGTCCTGAGTTGGATTCTTGTCACGCAGAACATGCTTACGATACGTATACTTAAGGAGACGATGCTGATTGGTACAACAGCTACTATCATTTCCTTGTTTAGGTTCACTGCTGTTAGTAAGCTAAGGATTGTCTTTTAGGTAACAGAGAACATTTGCACAATGACTGAACTTGCAGATATACATGTGGTGCCCGCGCGCGCAATTCAAGCCACTGGTGTGCACATCTCGACCCGCTACCTGGGTGGGGTTCCACGACCGGCGCATCGAACCCATTATGTGCCGCTTCTCCGCAGTTTTTACTGCTACAGAAGATTCCTTTCAGCCGTTTCCAGTAGCATACCCTTTCAGAACATTACGTTTTTATGCGAGGCCTAGAAGGACATAGGAGTAGGATTAACTGCGGTAGCACCTCCATCTACGAAGATCTTTTATGCCTAATCCCCTGACGGGTGGCCCCCCGGGAGGGAGGGGTGAGGTGACAGGAGACAGAGGGCGGCCGGACTAGAAATCAGGACAAGGCAGAGGGCAGCATACCTTTTATAGATTGAAACTCCCCAGATGGCAGCTGGTGCAACCGGGTTCCCTCCCCCCTGCAGGCCTACAAATCCTACTGGGGAGCCTGAGACTCTGAGATAACCCCATTCCCGGGACGAAGAGTTAAAAAAGCATCCTTTTTAACTCTTCGTCCCGTCTCCTTTTCCCCTGCCATACAACGCCGAGACATACGTCGACCTTTAAACCCTCCAACATACCAAGCAGATGAAAGGTGAAGCGGATTGAGAATGGAGGTGAAATTGAGGGACAGAAAATTCGGAGGATGAAATAAATCTTCCCAGCAGATGCGGGGCCTACATTAGAGCTGCTCTTGTCCGGGCGTAACTTAAGCAGTTATGAAGCTAAGTGCAGTCAAGAAGTCAAAGATCTGGACAGTGGACACTGCCCAATTTTTTGAGGTAAGCCATTTCCGAGACATCGTCATGGTCCGAATTGTTCAAAACTTTGATGTTCTGCTGCTTCTCACGACTGCTTGAAAGGAACATATAAGGCCAGCATATAGCATCCAGTTCTGAAACATTTGACTATGACTTTGCTATTCCCTTTGATTTATAACGAAATGTATAGTGTAGTTACTGCTTGAAAGGTTTATATCAATTAAAAGGAAGTAAACAGAAAAACAATCTGATGTGTTACACTCACATGACTTTCTCTAGTCTACAAACTATTTTTACAAACGCTTATTCTCCATATCCTTCATTTTAATCGAGATGTTAAACTTATTGCTAATTTTCTTGTTGGTGCAAGGGGAATATGGTAGGCTTTAAGCGATAGTCAAATCTTTTAAGAGCTGGTTGTTATGTGGCGCACTCCATTCTCTTTGCATGTCCAATACGTAAAAAAATGAATAACGAATTTCCATTTGAGAAAAAGTATTGGAAAGTTTAAGGGAATAACAAGCAATATCTCGAATATGGTTCACTCAACACAAAAAAAAATGTAATGATATAAATTGTGTATTTTAGCGCGATCTACATCTTTTGTGTAGTAAAATTTTGTCTATCTCTTATGGTTTACCAGCTATGCAAAAGTCGTTCACAATGAAGAATGCTTTTGGAGACATTCCCAGAAAGTTCGAGATATACGTTTGACTTGTCATGAAAATATCTTAAACATATAATACTTTAATCAAAATCGTTAGAGCCATTTTTGAGAAAATTAAAATTTTTGAAAAATGTTCCATGTAAAGGGTAATCTGCGGTGGGGGGATTTTCTTGAAAACCTTCGTGTCGCATCTCTGGAAGATACTGATCCTAAATACCAAGTTTGGTGTTTGTCCAACTTTGTTTCTGAGTTATGCTGTTCCAAACACACAGACACATACAGACAGACACACACAGACACACACACGGACTTGTTTCCAAAAATGCTTTTTTTGGATTCAGGGTGTCTGAAAACATGTATTTCCGGTGAAATCTCGGTATCGAATTTTGAGGTGTAACACAATATTTCCCCTACTTACTGTACGTAGTAGAGAAAGTAATAAACTTTCGTAAGATAAGTTTTTATACTCATTAACTAATGATACAGGGTAGAGAAAGTCATGTGAATATAATACATAAGGTTTTTTGCACAGTAGGATTTTGTCTATCGCTTAATGTTTTTCAGTTAAAAAACTTATAAGTAGGATATATAGGACAGACCTGGCGTAGTTTTTTGGGCATATATGGGAAAGGATAGGGAAAACGAGGCTAGATGAGGCGGTTCAAGGAGGAAAATGGGTTTATATGGGAGAGATAGGGAATACGACGAAAACACGTGTAATCCGCTAATGACAGCGATAATGATCATTGCTAATGGATATTCGTTGTAATACATGTATAACCGCTAATGGATATTCGTTGTAATACATGTGTAACCGATAATGACCGTCGCTAATGCATATTCTTTGTAATACATGTGTAACCGCTAATGACCGCCGCTAATGACACGTCTAATGGATATGCGTGGTAATACATATGTAAACATATGTAACCCGCTAATGACCGTCGGAGATGCCGACAACTGATAAGGTAGTAGTAATAGAAATGTATGTTTAAGCGCACAGAGAGATGCCGACAAGCGATAAGCTTCTTTGTTCTACGCCGAAAAGCCCCGCCCCCACTTTGTGCTCTACTATTTGCCGCCAGGTCTCGTGTCGTTAGACCCCGCCCCCCTCTCGCTTTGTGCGCTTACCTAATGCCGACTGTCTCTGTGCCGACAGGTCCTACCCCCTCCCCCCATGCGTTCTACTGTGGCGTCCTGACTTGAGGGATTTGTTTTCTCGAGGCCTGCCGCCCCTCGGCAAATTAATTAGGTAATGTTCGTCAAACATTTTTTATGACTACTAATGCCTGCACATTGCATCCTCGAGCAATTAAGTTTTTTGAATAATGAATTGTATATGAATTGACTCGAGCGTGAGTGTTAGCGTGTATAAGTAGCCCGCTCACGGGAACAGTCTGTCATGTAATGAAAGCACTGCAACCTACTTCTGTCTGAGGAAAGCGCTTGTACATTAGCTGACAATGTTAGACGCTTTCACCACATTAATAGACTTTTAAGTTTGCATTCCGGATCTGTTTACATACATTAGCGAACAACAGCCGGACATGTAATGAAAAACTCGTAACCTACTTCTGCCTGGTGGTAACGGTGACCTCCATTAGCTGACAACGTTAGACGCTTTCACCTCATTAGCGAACAATGTCAGTAATTGTTTTCCTAAGTGCTCTGCACAACTCTCACCACTTCAGCTTTTAGCGGGGGAAATGATATAAAAAGCAGCAGCTTCTCCAATGAGTTCCAAGTTGACCGGGATGGCCGGGGTCGAATCTTAGGAGTGATTACAAATTCAGCTTCTAATAACTCAGAGACTAATTACGATAAAAACGTCAAATAAATTTAATAACTCCTAAACTAATTAAGATAAAGACGCCAAGTAAACTTTATTGCGTTTATGTTATTAGTTAGTATCTTGTAGATGTATATTTGGGTACCTGGTGTTCTGGGTTCAATCCTTAATTTTTTAAATCGTCATTATCTCAGAAACTAAGAGAGGTAGAGGAGTGGACCAAAGCATGATTGATAGCTCCTATGACGGGTAATTAATAGTGTATATAATTTTCAATCATCTGTCATTATTTCGAATCCCGATCTTTCAATCACTTACTTATTTTTCTCTATACTCTAGAATATATCACTTAGATTGATGCTGTAACTGCATACAGTACCTTTAAACATATCAAACTAATATTGTAAATAACTTTGTTTCTGGTGTCCAGGGTTCGAATACCGATAATATGTAATTTAATTATAAATTTAATAACTCCTAAACTAATTAAGATAAAGACGCCAAATAAACTTATTGTGTTTATGTTATTAGGTAGTATCTTGTGGATGTATACTTGGGTACCCGGTGTTCTGAGTTCAATCCTTAATTTTTTAAATCGTCATTATCTCAGAAACTAGGAGATGTAGAGGAGTCGACCAAAGCATGATTGATAGCTCCTATGATGGGTAATTAATACTGTATATAATTTTTAATCAGTTGTCCTTATTTCGAATCCTGATCTTTCAATCACTTACTAATTTTTCTCTATACTCTAAAATATATCACTTAGATTGATGCTGTAACTGCATACAGCACCTTTAAACATATCAAACTAATATTGTAAATAATTTTGTTTCTGGTGTCCAGGGTTCGAATACCGATAAAATGTAATTTAATTATAAATTTAATAACTCCTAAACTAATTAAGATAAGGACGCCAAATAAACTTTATTGCGCTTATGTTATTAGGTAGTATCTTGTGGATGTGTAATTAGACACCTGACGTTCAGAATTTGATCCTAATTTTTAAATCGTCATTATCTCAGAAACTAAGAGAGGTAGAGGAGTCGACCAAAGCATGATTGATAGCTCCTATGATGGGCAATTATTACTGTGTATAATTTTTAATCAGTTGTCCTTACTTCGAATCCCGATCTTTCAATCACTTACTTATTTTTCTCTATACTCTAGAATATATCACTTAGATGGATGCTGTAACTGCATACAGCACCTTTAAACATATCAAACTAATATTGTAAATAATTTTGTTTCTGGTGTCCTTTGTTCGAATACCGATAAAATGTAATTTAATTATAAATTTAATAACTCCTAAACTAATTAAGATAAAGACGCCAAATAAACTTTATTGCATTTATGTTATTAGGAATCTTGTGGCTGTGTAATTAGATACGTGACGTTCTGGGTTCGACCATAATTTTTAAATCACCATTATCTCAGAAACTAAGAGAGGTAGAGGAGTGGACCAAAGCATGTTTGATAAGTTCTATACTGGGTGATTAATGCTGTATATAATTGCCAATCAGTTGTGCTTGATTCGATTCCCCATCTTTTAATGACTTCCTTATTTTTCCTCTGTACACTAGAATATATCACTTAGATCGATGATGTACCTGCATACAGCTTTGTTTAACATGTTGAGCTAATATCATATCCTTTTTTCCATGCTCGTACTCGCCATGTTCTGGTTACGTGTCGTTGTAACGTAATGTTACGCTGTTAGGATGGTTTAGTATACATGACAGGCAAAAGGCGGGGGTCCGTACCCTTAAAAATTTGAACCTGAGGTCTGTCCCATTCAACCTGACGTCTACGGACTCCGTGAACAATAGTTGTCTAGATGACTAATGTTTCAAGAGAGTATCCTTTCCCCCCTGCTATGCATTGATCGCAATTCCCTCCGTCGTCCTCATCCTGGATATATACATAGTTGCGTGTTATGAATTCATTCATTCGCTTTTAATTCCTTCGAGCGTTAGCATTCACGTATTCATTTAATTTCTTTTAGTTTTAGCATGAGCTACTGTCGGAGAAAATCTATGCAACTAACGAATGAGAAACTCAATTTTTCATACATTACACATGGAGGAAAACGCGTTATTAGATGCTGTATATGGCGCTTTTTAAGAATCGTTCTTTGTCAAGATTTAAGCTTCATAGAGCAACATGTTATAACGAATCACTCTCTCTCCTACACTCGAAGAATGTAACGTTTCTGGTTACGAGATGTCACGTGATGTTGCGTGGTTATGTTACTTAGTATGATGTCTGGTCATGTTGTTATGTTACGTTGTGTTACGTCTTGTTACGTGGTTACGTTAGATGATGATAGGAATGAGAAGATCGAGAACAAACAAGGTGGGAATAGGTTAGGACGTATACTTCACTGTAAACCGATATACAGTTTGTCCCTCTCCGTCTCGCGCACTACTGTTTAACATATATAAAGTTTGTAAGGTTTAGAAAATAAGTATATAAAAGTGTTGTAATGCTGAATGAGAAAAGTTTTATAATCGAATTACTCTCTATATTACCGTATAAACCTACCTTCCTACTCCTTCAACCACTGTCTACCCTTGTATCTCTCCCGCTTTCCGTATTTCTCCCATATAAAACGTATACTCTACTCCTCAACTCTCTCTAGACTAGCACCTCTCATCGTATTCCCTAACTCTCTCATATAAACGGATTTTCCTCCTTGAAGACTCTCTCAACCTAGCACCTACCTTCGTTTTCCTCGTCTCTCCATATAAACGCATACTCTGTCATTCAAGCCTTCCCGCCTAATATCTCTCCTCGGTTTGCTAGCTGTCCTATATAAAAACGCTATATTCTACCCTTCTAGTACCTCTCGTATTCCCTATCTCTTCCGTATAAAGCGTATCCTCTCCTCCTTCAGCATCAGTCTAGTCTAGCACCTCTCCTCGTATTTCCCTATCTCTCCCCCGTATAAGCCTATGTTCCCGTCCTTCAGCATCTGTCTAGCCTATTACCTGTACACGTTTCCCCTATCTTTCCCATATAAACGCATATTCCACACCTCAAACCCTGACTAGCCTAGTACTTCTCCTCATATTCCACTACCTCTCTCATATATAAGATGCACCCATCCATCCTGACGTCTCCGTCTCTGTGAACAATTTCTGTCTAGAGACCTAATGTTTCAGGAGAGCATCCTTTCCCCTATAACATATTTATAGAGGGAGCACGAACCTTTTAGATCAATCATAAACTCGCTCCATAACCAGCTGTATATGATCACTCGACGTGTATTAATCTCAGCCATATAACCTCACGCCCAGAAGCATGATGTTTATGACGTCACACCTAGAGACAGGATGTCTGACAGCATCAAACACGTTTAAACTCGTCTCATAACTACCTGCTTATGCTGTCACACCAGCAAGAGAAGCATTCTCACACGCTCATTCAGACATATATTTCAAATTCCAAGCCTACAACCACCACCACCACCTATTGTACCAAGGTTAATTCCAGCTGTATTATCACAATACTTAAAGTAAAACCTTAAAAGGTACCGAGAAGATATTCCTCCTTATTTAGTTAAATGTATGTATATACTACATTATCTCATGTTTTCATTCCCTTTTCAATTCTTCCTTTCCACCTTCTCACAGAAAGCCCATTACATTTCACTACAAGCACGAGAAAAGCAATTTTTCCATAGTTACACAGATTCTAAGCTTCTAAATCGAACCGGGTAATACTTTTAATAAATGTATTTTAGCTCCCCCACATCAGCATCAAGCATTTAATCTTTATTAGAACCTGATATGATCCCTAGGCTTGAAGATATATGAAATCATCCCTTCGGGATTCGATCTGAGTACTTTAAAGTAATATTTGTCATGATAACGATATTTAAGGACTAGGTACTCTGTTTGCGTTTACCTTGACATGTCTATCTAAATTAGCTTACGCGTTATTAAATTTGTAAATAAATTTCATTGAATCGGTATTCGAACCCAGAACACCAGGAACAAAATAATTTATGATATTAGCTCAACATGTTAAACAAAGCTGTATGCAGGTACATCATCGATCTAAGTGATATATTCTAGTGTACAGAGGAAAATTAAGGAAGTCATTAAAAGATGGGGAATCGAATCAAGCACAACTGATTGGCACTTATATACAGCATTAATCACCCAAAATAGAACTTATCAATCATGCTTTGGTCCACTCCTCTACCTCTCTTAGTTTCTGAGATAATGGTGATTTAAAAATTATGGTCGAACCCAGAACGTCAGGTATCTAATTACACATCCACAAGATTCCTAATAACATAAACGCAATAAAGTTTATTTGGCATCTTTATCTTAATTAGTTTAGGAGTTATTAAATTTATAATTAAATTACATTTTATCGGTATTCGAACCCAGGACACCAGAAACAAAATTATTTACCATATTAGTTTGATGTGTTTAAAGGCGCTGTATGCAGTTACGGTATCAATCTAAGTGATATATTCTAGAGTATAGAGAAAAAATAAGTAAGTGATTGAAAGATCAGGATTCGAAATAAGGACAACTGATTGAAAATTATATTCAGTATTAATTACCCATCAAAGAAGCTATCAATCATGCTTTGGTCCAGCCCTCTAGCTTTCTTAGTTTCCGAGATAATGGTGATTTAAAAATTAGGATCGAACCCAGAACGTCAGGTATCTAATTACACATCCACAAGATACTACGTAATAACTTAAACGCAATAAAGTTTATTTGGCCTCTTTATCTTAATCAGTTTAGGATTTATTAAATTTATAATTAAATTACATTTTATCGGTATTCGAACCCTGGACACCAGAAACAAAATTATTTACAATATTAGTTTGGTATGTTTAAAGGTGCTGTATGCAGTTACAACATCAATCTAAGTGATATATTCTAGAGTATAGAGAAAAATAAGTAAGTGATTGAAAGATCGGGATTCGAAGTAAGGACAACTGATTAAAAATTATATACAGTATTAATTGCCCATCACAGGAGCTATCAATCATGCTTTGGACCATCCCTCTAGCTTTCTTAGTTTCCGAGATAATGGTGATTTTAAAAATTACGATCGAACCCAGAACGTCAGGTATCTAATTACACATTCACAAGATACTACGTAATAACTGAAACGCAATAAAGTTTATTTGGCCTCTTTATCTTAATCAGTTTAGGATTTATTAAATTTATAATTAAATTACATTTTATCGGTATTCGAACCCTGGAAAACAGAAACAAAATTATTTACAGTATTAGTTTGATATGTTTAAGGGTGCTGTATGCAGTTACACCATCAATCTAAGTGATATATTCTAGAGTATAGAGCAAACTAAGTAAGTGATTGAAAGATCGGGATTCGAAATAAGGACAACTGATTGAAAATTATATACAGTATTTATTACCCATCATAGGAGCTATCAATCATGCTTTGGTCAACTCCTCTACCTCTCTTAGTTTCTGAGATAATGACGATTTAAAAAATTAAGGATTGAACCCAGAACACCAGGTACCCAAATATACATCTACAAGATACTAACTAATAACATAAACGCAATAAAGTTTATTTGGCGTCTTTATCTTAATTAGCTTAGGAGTTATTAAATTTATAATTTAATTACATTTTATCGGTATTCGAACCCTGGACACCATGTACCCAAATATACATTCACAAGAAACTACCTAATGACATTAATGTAACAAAATTTATTTGACGTCTTTATCGTAATTAGTCTCTGAGTTATTAGAAGCTGAATTTGTAATCACTCCTAGGATTTGACCCCGGCCATCCCGGTCAACTTGGAACTCATTGGAGAAGCTGCTGCTTTTTATATCATTTCCCCCGCTAAAAGCTGAAGTGGTGAGAGTTGTGCAGAGCACTTAGGAAAACAATTACTGACATTGTTCGCTAATGGGGTGAAATCGTCTAACGTTGGCAGCTAATGGAGGTCACCGTTACCACCAGCAGAAGTAGGTTACGAGTTTTTCATTACATGTCCGGCTGTTGTTCGCTAATGTATGTAAACAGATCCGGAATGCAAACTTAAAAGTCTATTAATGTGGTGAAAGCGTCTAACATTGTCAGCTAATGGACAACCGCTTTCCTTCACACAGCAGTAGGTTGCAGTGTTTTCATTACATGACAGACTGTTCCGTGAGCGGGCTACTTATACACGCTAACACTCACGCTCGAGTCAATTCATATACAATTCATTATTCAAAAAATTTAATTGCTCGAGGATGCAATGTGCAGGCATTAGTAGTCATAAAAAATGTTTGACGAACATTACCTAATTAATTTGCCGAAGGGCGGCAGGCCTCGAGAAAACAAATCCCTCAAGTCAGGACGCCACAGTAGAACGCATGGGGGAGGGGGTAGGACCTGTTGGCACAGAGACAGTCGGCATTAGGTAAGCGCACAAAGCGAGAGGGGAGGGGCATAACGACGCGAGACCTGGCGGCAAATAGTAGAGCACAAAGAGGGGGCGGGGCTTGTCGGCGTAGAACAAAGAAGCTTATCGCTTGTCGGCATCTCTCTGTGCGCTTAAACATACATTTCTATTACTACTACCTTATCAGTTGTCGGCATCTCCGGCGGTCATTAGCGGGTTACATATGTTTACATATGTATTACCACGCATATCCATTAGACGTGTCATTAGCGGCGGTCATTAGCGGTTACACATGTATTACAAAGAATAGACATTAGCGACGGTCATTATCGGTTACACATGTATTACAACGAATATCCATTAGCGGTTACACATGTATTACAACGAATATCCATTAGCGATGATCATTATCGCTGTCATTAGCGGATTACACGTGTTTTCGTCGTATTCCCTATCTCTCCCATGTAAACCCATTTTCCTCCTTGAACCGCCTCATCTAGCCTCGTTTTCCCTATCCTTTCCCATATATGCCCAAAGCTGCGCTAGGTCTGTCCTATACATCCTACTCCTATATACTAAATTTCTTCCGAAAGAAGTGGACTTACCAGGCCATTACCAGAAAATGCAAGAATACATTTAATTCTTCTTCTTCCTCTGTTTACCCTCCTCGTATGTGGACTTACGAGGACATGCCCACCCGGAATTATAAGCGGATGCCTGGGGTCGGAGGCCTGTGTGGAACAGGCACTTTGGATCAGAAATATGCAGGATATGTGATCAGGCCGATGCATGGTATGAGAGCATAGAAGTAGATGATATGAAGGAAATGTGATAATGGGCAGTTGGTGGGATTAATGACGGGGTAAGCCGAAGGAACCGGAGACTGAGACTGACTGACTGCCTTACTTTCTAAAGCTTCGCTTATATAGCCGTTGGGAATTTCCATAAAGTTCTAGAACTTTCGAGAAGAACAAACACTCAGAAGATTCTGGTTACCTGACGATAGCGCTTCCAGTGTATACGCTGGCGGGTGCTACTTATCTTTGTCTATCTCCGACTGTCCGGTACCGACCTCCAGATAACCTTGAGCCATAGCTGCTGTGTCACAATATATTAAGCATATGGCACTTAAATCAAAAACCTTAGAACTATTTATTAGAAAATAAAAAATAATCAAATAGGTAGTTTGGGGTGGGGAGACTTTCTTAAAAATCTTCCTGTCGTTTCCTTGGAAGACGCTGAACTTAAATACTAAGTGTAGTATTTAACCGAGTTTTTGTTTTTTAGTTATGTATTTACAGACAGATAGACACGCACATACAGACAGATACAAATTAAATTGAGTTTTATTTATGGACGCTCTTTAACTGCTGTGGTCCTTAGCGTCCCATTCTATATTGGGCGTGAAAGACCGGTAATTTTGCTCAGAGGCCTCTTTATGACGCTTGAGGTTCTTTTACGTGCCGTAACCACCGGCTTTACTTCCCTTTCGAAGGAAGCCATGCTAAGGATTTTTACGCCCGAAAAAATCCATCGCCCTCCGCCGTGTTTGAACACACGACCTCGGAAACTAGAGGCTAGCATGGTAACCACTACACCACGGAGGACGACAGAGACAGATACGCGCGCGCGCACACACACACACGCACACACGCACAACACACACACACTCTCTCTCTCACGGTCAGATTCTTTTCGAAAAATGGTAACTTGGATTCAGAATATGAATCAAAACCTGCATTTCCTGTGAAAACTCAGTATCAAATTTTTGGGTGGAATGCTATACTTCCTCCACTTACTTTAGGAAATACCGAGCGGGATGGCTGAGGCTGTACGCCTGTGGCTGCATTCGGGAGGTCGTGAGTTCGATTCCCGCGGCCGACTTTCCTGAAACATTGGTTTTTTTCGGGGGTTTCCCCGGGTCACTAGGTGAATGCTGGGAAGGATCATTACTTCCCCCGAATTTTCTGTCCCGCCATTTCAGCTCCATTCTTTCACTTCACCTTTTATCTGCTTGATTTCTTTCAGGGTTGCAAGTGCCGGCGGGAGGTCTCGGCGTATGCATGGCAGGAGAAAAGGATACTCTTAGAAAGCCTTCGTCCCCCGGAATTGGGGCGGTCTCCGGTGATGTGTAAGCAAGCCCACAGGAGGGGAGGGGAGCCGGCTGCACCAGCTATCATCCGGGGAGTCGAAATCTGTAAACGGTAGGGACCCTACACTCTGCCTGCCATGTCCGACCGCCCTCTGTCACCTCTCACCTCGTCCCTCCCTCCCTCCCTCTCTCCCTCCCGGGGCGCCCAGTCAGAGGCTTAGGTACAAAAGATCTGCATAGGTAGAG
The DNA here is from genome assembly GCA_030765065.1 of Deroplatys truncata. Classification (NCBI taxonomy): domain Eukaryota; kingdom Metazoa; phylum Arthropoda; class Insecta; order Mantodea; family Mantidae; genus Deroplatys; species Deroplatys truncata. The sequence continues at coordinate 250,436,542 of CM060981.1, forward strand.
ATTCTAAGTCGCCCTCCGTTCCTAGTCCTATCCGATCCTACAATAGGAAATATCAGAGAAATGAAAAATGCAAAAACTCACTCAAATGTGTCGTTATTTTACAGCGCAGTATAGAGAGGAAGACGAGGGTGGTGACAGTTGGCCAAACACGCATGCGTGTTTGTAATTAATAATGTACGTAAATTTACTCACTGTTATATACGATAGTTAACGTACGAAATGAACACATTTACTCACTCTCTTCTCTCTCTCTGTGTGCTGCACGTTATCTCAAACAAATGAGTTTTTAATTTAAGGCCTTAGGCTAATGTAAAGACTTGAGCTAACGCTACTAAATGCAGTGTAAAGGCATGAAAATAGCTATCTTCATAAAGGAAGTCTGCGCCTTAGAACGTGTAAGGTGAAATTTAGCTTATGTGCTTAGCAACTCGCTCGTAAACAAGACCTGGTAACACGTCGTCTCTTTGCTTAACTCCATGACGTTGTTTTCTGAAGTTACTCTTGGGTTACAGTGTACTTAATGTGCAACTAAAGGGAAAAAAAGTTACCATCTCTGGCAAAGGCAGACATATTCGAACATATTGCAATCTTAGTAGGATAAACATTTAGTGTGCTTAAAATGGAGGTAGCACATTATACACAAAAGCACAACTTACTACAATTTATTACTTTCACTACTATTTAGTAAGTAGACTAGCTATTGTATTCCACCCAAAATTTCGATACCGGGATTTCATCGGAAATGTACTTTTAGAGTCTCTATGAACCCCATTTATTTTGAAAAAGGTCCCCGCGCGCATGCGTGTGTGTATTTGTGTTTGTGAACAGCATAACTCAAAAACTAAAGAAATTCGGTTGAATATAAGGTTGCTACAATCTAATAATCCAAAACCAGGACATTTTTTACCGTTAGTGTAATCAATTCAAGGAAATGAAATTTTAAGAATAAAAAGAAGCCCTAATGTAGGCGAAATGTGCATTTAATTAATAATCTAGAGTTTTTGGACAACATCTATTAAATGTATTCAGTACAACTTAATTTCGTCAGTATCATTGTCATCCTCCGTGGTGTAGTGGTTGTTATGCTAGCCTCTAGTTCCCTAGGTGGCGGGTTCAAACCCCGCAGAGGGTGATGGATTTTTCCGGGGGTAAAAATCCTTAGCATGACTTCTTTCGGAAGGGAAGTGAAGACAATGGTTCCGTGTCGTAGATTTACGGCACGTAATAGAACCTCAAGCCTGATAAAGAGGCCTCTGAGCAAAATAACCGGTCTTTCACGCCCAATATAGAATGGGACGCAAGGCCCATAGTAGTTAAAGAGCGTCCATAAATAAAACTCAATTTTTATTTTAACTCCGTATCAACATTTAAGTTTTTAGACCAATAACGTTTTCCAGAACCTGAAGAAGGAACTTGATCCTGTTCACAATAAGTTTATAAAAACTTCCACAAATTCTATTTTTCAATTGTGTTGTATTTGCAACATTACAACAGCTGATTTGTAACAACTCTCTCTATATTGGTGTTATGACTAGGAATGGAGAAGTAATATCCCAGGGTTTTTAGTATCGCTGAAAACTGCTCACTAGAAATGCAATTATGATTGAAAGCAACTAATGTTTTTATGCGACAAGTTCTCAAATCTATCATTCTTGGCCTCCCACAAAAACCCCATTAAATTTATTGAAGTTTAGTTCAAATACAGTAAAATCCTGGACTGTCCTTTCGGTCTGGATGTTTTCATTTACCATAAAATCGCGTACAATCCCGAAATCGTGGCATATGACAACCCTAGTTGAATACGAAATTTTGTATATCAGTTCAGGGAACTAGCGTGAAGATTTTCAAGAAAATGCACCCATCCCAACTACCCTTACATGGAAAAAATTACGTTTTTTAATAATTCTCATTAAAACATCGCATGTTCAAGATAGTGGTATGACAAAAATTAAAATGTAAAACTTGATTTTTAGGGGGGATTAGACCATGAAGTCCTCCTCATAATGAATTACATTTATATTACCGGTAAACCGTAAAAGACACATAAAATCTTAATACACAAAAAGTGTAGATCTACTTAAGTACACAATTTACGTCAAGTAACATTTTGTGGCGTTAACCAACTCTGGGATATTTTACTTTATCTACCACGTGTAGTAAGTAGGGGAAGTATTGCATTCCACCCAAAAATTCTATATCGAGCTTCACCGGAAATACGTGTTTTGAGAACCATGAATAAAAAAAACATTTTTAGAAAATGTAAGTGTATCTTTGAACAGAATAAATCAAAAACGAAGAATCGGATGGATACCAAACTTGGTATTTCGGTTCAATATCCTTCAAAGATACGACATAATATTTTCAAGAAAATCCGCTCACCGCAAAATGCTCTTCATATGGAACGTTTTTTAAAATTTTGATTTTCTCAGAAATGACTCTAACGACGTTTATTAAAATATCATATGATTAAAATGCTTTCATGGCAAATAAAATGTACCTATACCTTGAATTTTCTAGAACTTTCCCCAAAAGTTCTCTTCATTCTGAATGAATTTAGCATAATTGGTAAACTGTAAAAGATAGACAAAATTTTACTACATACAAATGTAGATCTCGTTAAAACACACAATTTATGTCATACACACTTTTTGTCGGATGAACCATTTCCGAGATATTCCTTGTCATTTGTTTGAATTTTCCAATGGTTACACTTTTTCTCAATTGGGAATTCGTTATACGTTTTTTATGTTTTGGACATACAAAGAGAATGAAATGCTCCACAAGGCAACGTCCTCTTAAAACATTTGCCTATCACTTAAAGCCTACCATATTCCCCCTGAACCTACAAGAAAAATAGCAACACGATAGTTTCTGCAAATTTTTTATATCGATTAACATGAAGTAGATGGAGAATAAGCGTTTGTAAAAATATATTTTACAAGAGTAGAGAAAGTCATGTGAGTATAACACATCAGATTGGTTTCAATTGGTTTCAATGTAATTGGTTTCAATTTTCAAATGCTTATACATGGCTTTGTGTATGCTTTCAATGCCATACCGTTATTCGTTTTTTGCCGTCGTCATACAAAGAGAATGCAATTTCAAAGGCATCTCATAGCGATTCGCTTTTTATAAATCTGACTAACCTTTAGTCTACTGCATTCTAATTATACCTACAATGAGTTGCGTAAATGTGTAATGAAAGCTTATCTCTATTAACAAGGGACATATATAACAATTAGCTTTCATAACAATAGTTGTAGAGAAATTCATGTGAATGCTACACATCAGATTTTATTTTTAACAAAATTTAAAAATGGTTTAATTTGTACAGTCCCCTTTAACTTCTAAGGTCACATCGGAAACTTTGAGTGTCAGAAACACTGGTGGTGTTTGTAACACGTTGACTATTAATTTGTGGCGTTGATTTTATTTATTTTCGGTATGAAACATATTCAGGTTCACTCCCACATTCGCACCTTCAGACTCCGTAGGATAGGGAATGATTGTAATTAAAAGTTAATTTCCCCGTCTCAGCAAGGAATCGAATCGAGCTGACAGAATTGAGAAGCTAGAATGCTGACCACTGGACCACAAGGGCAGTCTTTACGATTTATAGATGCTTATCGATCTATTGATAAAGTAAGAAGCCCCCGAAATGTGGTCTGTTTATAGGGATACTGAATCCAACATGTCTAGTCGCAAAGGTATGAAACCAAAATTCCTTAATAAAATAAAAAAGTATTTGAAAAAGCGATATCATCGAAGGTTTTACATCCTATTGGTCCCTTGCTTTTTTCATCTTCTTTGTTTTCTATAGTGCTTACCTATGTTAGGTAGAGTAAGTATCTTATTCCACCCAAAAATTCTACACTACACCAAAACACACTAGGGACTCTTGAAATAAGAGAAGCGTAAAACTCTTTGCGTATGTGTATGTGAGAATGAGGTAGAGATAGGGAGTGAGAGAGAGAGAGAGTGTGTGTGTGTGTGTGTGTGTGTGTGTGAGTATGAGCGTAATTTCAAAACGCATAGAACTAAACTTTACACTAAGTCAGGCAGCCCAAATAACGTTTAAGGTGGATAAATATGTCTTTTATTTGTTTAAACGTACACCCGTGGACAAAAAAAAACGAATCATTCCTTGAAAGCAAAATTATTATTGTTGTTTTCTCTGTAGGGATCTGGCAGGTTACTTCTGTGGTTAATGTCGTAGATTCGCTTTCCCCATGAAGCAAACACTCTTTTTTCCCTTCTGTTAATGTTTAATCAACACACAGCGACTTCTTATTTTGTTTTTTCCTGCATTTCATACACGGCATTCGGTAAATTTTATAATATAGTAGTTCTTGTAATACTTCTTTAAGGATTTGTTCTACCAAACTGCTATATGTTGCACAGGATGCGCAGAAGGGTGCGCAAACGTATCAGGCCCAAACAGGTTCTCTTTCAGTGAATCATATCGCGTTTGACAAGCAGAACGCGCACACAAAGACAGACACAAGGAGGCCTGTCCTTGCACAAGTCAATGTAGTAGGCTTTTCTGCTCGTGAAGCTGTAGCTTGTATTGGAATCCGTGCAACTACAGCGCAGAGGCGGGCGAGATTATTCAGGGAAGGAACTGAATGCCGTCGTTCTGATTCAGGAAAAAGACGTGTGTCCACTCCTGAAATGGACGCAGCTTTAATTGACGTAGCAGAGAGGAATCCTTTCCAAAGTGCTTCTGAAATGAAGGCACATTCACAATTCCCTGAATCAGCTCGAACAGCTTTGCGACGTGTAAACCTCGCAGGACTCCTTGCATGAACGACAGCTAAAAAGACGATCACCTGACAGACGATCACAGATTGTTTTGCCTCGGTTTGCAGAGGAAAATAATAACTGGATTATTATCGACTATTATTATCTATTATTGATTATTATTATTAAAGTCGACTGTAATAATATGATATTCTCAAACGAGGTGACATTTTCTTCCACGTAAGGGAAAGCTCTACCTTCCAAAGGGTTCCGATACGATGCAAAATACGTGGCTTCACAATTTTATCATGGTCGGGTATCTGTATCTTGTTGGGATGGATATCAAGGGACGGTCTGGAAGTGTTGTGGTAGGTTGAAGGTACACTGAACAGTACGCAATGCATGGCAATCTTGAGATTATTTTGATTCCCTCTGTGATAATAAGATATTCTGATGGAGTTGTTGAATTCGTTCAGGATAATGATCCTGTCTACACATGTCGAAATGTTTCAGATTGTTCTCAGAAAGGCAGGACATCAGAGTGATACACTTGTCTCCTTATTCAACAGATTTGAATCCTATTGAAAATGTATTGGCCGAGGTGAATAGGGAGCTGCCTTCGAATTTACCTGCACATGTGCAAAGGACAAAAGATGGCTCCTGGGCACAAATTCAAGAAGCCTGAGGTGTTGTAGCTTCTCGTCCACGTTTCTACAGGGATTTAATTTCATCCATGCCCCGAAGATTGATGTGCTGAGGGTTCGTACACCTGATATTAAATTTGTTTATCATTTGTGGTTTTAGTTTTAGAAGATAATAGTTTATACACATTTATTTCGTTAGTTATTTAAATGAGTGTTTTAGTAGAATTGTGTTTTTGTCTGCATAGATATGCCTAAAACTTAAATTCTAAGGTTATATTAATTTAATATTACGTTCTACACATCCAGTCGTAAAATTAACAACATAAACAATAAAAACTAATGCGACATTTGAACCAAAGAGTTTATGAGGGCAACACTGCCTTCTTAACCTCTTGACCACCATAACGTAGTTCCTTGCTCTGTTTTCAGTGGCTTATAAGATGACCGTTGCACCCACAGGCACAGCCATTATACAGTTCCTGCATGCGCGTTGCGAGCACAGCTGTTGCGGAGGTACTGGAAGCCCTCCGATCTGCACATGAAATCTGGGGATGATTGTTTTTCGGTCAATGGATGTACCTGCAAAGATTTTTATTCAAATGTTATCGTATATTTAACATCTACCTGGCGAATCGTTTATGTCTGAATTTCTTAAGAGTAGCATCTGAAGTCCAGTTGGTCTTGTTGATTTTGGTATAACTTAGAAACCATAGGAAATACAAAGATTTAGGTCTATCCTAATATTATAAAGAGAGAAAATGTGAACGTATGTACGCGCGCGTGTATGTATGTATGTATGTATATGTAGTATAATTTCAAAATTTTGATAATTCTTTAACCATTGAGAGGCCCTATTCTCTCTGAAGGACATGGGCTATAAAACGCATTCTTATTTCAGTTCATAAATTACTAAAAGTATATAGAAAACCTTCGATGAGAATACCGTGGAGTAGAGCATAGTTGAATTCCATAGAGAATGAATGTAGAAACAAAAGCCGATTAGTTACTGTACTCCGCAAGGTATGTGTGGTTAAAGCAAAAGCCAGTTGCATTTTATTCCTAGCAATACACAGGAATGACCGTGATGTAGCACTTAAGCAAGCAGAATACAAAGCTTATAAACGACAATCGATCATACGTACTTGCTATTAAACAAATACTGGAGATAACGTGCATTGTGAAAGTGTCAAAACCTCTGAACAACCTTATTCAACTTCTCAAGATATATGCACAAGTTTCTGGATGCAAAGACCCTTTGATAACCCCCATGTAAGAAAGTTTTGCTTTTTTGTCTTTGTGCTTATGTAATAACTAAGTTCATTGGCCGGGCATGCTAGATAATTTTTTAAAGATAAAAAATTACTAACATTGGAAATAAGAGACTCGATATATATCAACCACTGTGAAGATTATTCTTCTCAATGGTCGCAGACTACGCATATTTTCCAAAAAGATGGCCTGGGAATATGGAATCACCAGCTTCACCTCCATTTTGTTGCAATGTTATAAATCTCTGCAGTATTAGAAATCTATGCAATTCTTATGTTATTAAATAACTATACGACCAAAGAGAAGGTACAACGTTTTAAATTTTCACTTACTGTAATTATGCAAACAGTTACTCTACGATTCGTACCAGTGATTCTTCCACCACCAAAGGGTAATTATAGGTTGTGTACAATTTTCAGAACTTGGAAGGCTGTCGCTAAGAGGTTAAGGGTGGCAGACTTCCACCGATGTTTCACATTCTTTTGCGTCAATATCAGGGGATTTTTAATCTGTTATTAATCGGGGCTGTACGGAATTAAAATGATAAAGGATAAAGGGAAGGATTCACCATTAAAATCCTCTAGATAATTGTACAACAATGTATAAGGAACGACGGAGGCAAACTCAATTAATCAATTAATTCGTCGCTCGATCTTAAAAAGCTAACCGTACAGCTTTGGTAAGCCACCAAGTAATCGTATTTAGATGAAACCGAAGATTGTGTCTTTATTTTCGGAACTAGAAGAAATTTTGAAATTCTAATGGATAGTGTTATCTGGTTCGCCAATAATACTTTAAGAGTTAGCCGGAATAACGCTTTTAACGTTTAAGGGTATAATCTCAAGACCAAATTCTAATTCAGAAGTCGACGAGGTACAATTACCACTGTATTTGATATACGCTATCTTCAAAACACCAGCCGTCTTCCGTGATCTAGGGGTACTATGCCAGCTTATGGTTTCCAAGGTCGCGAGTTCAAACCCGGCGGAGGACGATGGATTTTTTTTCCGGCGTAAAAGTTTTTAGCATGGCTTTCTTCGGAAGAGAAGTACAGCCGGAGGTCCCGTATCGTAGATTTACTACACGTAAAAGAAGCTCAAACCTGATAAAGAGGCCTCTGTGCTAAATTTCGGGTCTTTCACACCCAGTATAGAATGGGACGCTAAGGACCATAGTAGTTAAAAGGCGTTCATAAACAAAACTCAATTTAATTATTTTTCAAAACCCCAAACACCTTACTCACATGTGTTTGGAGATTTACTGGTGCTGCATACAAAGTATAATATTAGATTTTTAAAATATACTTTTTGACTGCTGCCCCCTTCATTTGGAAAAATCAATTACATGGAAGCTCCAATTTGAAGCCCTTTAGGAATCCTACAGTATACAAGCAGATAGAAAAATTCAGCTTTCAACACATAATGGTAGCATTATCCTTTGTCCCTGTGGAGGATGTCCCTAGACGCCTGTAGAACTGAGAGACTGTATGCAAGAATTGTCACTTGCTTTTATTATTTCGAAGAAACGTGTTAATGGCAAAAGAGCAAGGGGTCGCAGGACACATCCAACCGCTGCTTAATCGAACTGTGGAACTTGTATAACTTGCAGAGAATATGTTTGAAGAATTTCATACCCACTATCAAATTTAATAGGTAAGTATCATCCTAATAGAGTTCAAACAACGGTAGGCATAATCGTAAACCGCAATAAATGCGTTTTCTTTGGGATGAAATGAAGTGATAAGGTACAGCCTAAGAAGAAATATCTCGTAAGTCAAAAGAGCTATGGAAATTAGGGCTTCAATATAAACAACACCATGCAGAAGTTAAAATACGATATTTTTGCTGAACCAAAGCCAAAAACATAAAAATAAAGGATTTTATTTTCCTTTTAAAATATATTTCCTTTTCTAAACTTAAGTTTAGGAGTTTTATGTTAGGACATTTCCTCTAGGAAAATTGTTTTTGATGAAATTTGGTTTTCACGAAATTATAAGTATGAACAATGACTTTTATGAAGAATGGAAGTTAGTAATGTTTCATTAAGCAAACACAAATTAGAAATGTTCGGGCAAGGCTGAATTGGACCTTCTTGTCTTTCTACTTACAACTTCACGTATCATGAATACGCTACGTCTTAAATGCAATTAAATTGCAAAAAAAGATAAATATGATCGAAATATACCTTGATAAACGCGATCTACTATAAAATCCAACATTTTAATACAGTTTGACCATTGAGTCGAAAATGACATCCTGGATTTCCATTAGACAATACTTACTGTTGAATCTGAAAGTCTTAAATATATTATTTATGAAATGATTCGACATATTGAGTATCATTGATGATCTTAATTAATAAAGCAAGAGAAACCATGTCCATGTCAGCTGTTTACCATCTCATTCCACACATAAAATGCAGCACCTAAGTGCAAGATTTATTGGGCCGTTTAAAACATACTGAAATAGAAACGGCTGGCACAGCATCCAGTATATGCAGGATACTATTGTTGATAACAAGAATATTTGCAACAGCCTATACGAGAGCAGCAACAATAGAAACATTTGTAAAACTTCCGGAAAACAGGACTCTTCCCTTGCAACAGGCGTGTATTTAGAGATAACGCATTTGGAATATATCAGAAATGCCACATTCCCTTGCAAGGGAACGTATCTGCTCTATATATAATTTTCTCCAGAACCGATATATTAGTGTACGTGTTAACGGTTTTCTCACAAAGCGTCAGAATTGACAACGGAATACAACGGTCGGTTCTTAGTAGCCATCAATGACGTGCATTCCTGCCTCCGACCTCCTGCTAATCTCTTTGCGGTCGACCTAACCATATTTTGCGGCAGAAATAACCTACATACCACGCAGGAACTGCTACAGAATGCCCTCGACAAATTACAACAATTGAGTCATAACACCGGATTCAGATTATCTGTCTCTAAGAGCCAATGCATTCTGTTTACTCGTTCCCGAGGACACTCACCACCACTTCTCCTTCTTCTAGGGAACCAGCCGATTCATCTAGTCCCATTGTACGCACCACAGCTTAACAGGATCACGCACCTAAAGCTTTTGGGAGCACCATGCTATTGTCGTTTGAATATCATGAAAATAATGCAGCCAACACTTGCGGAGCTGACTTTATAGCACTACTTTGCACATATAAAAGGATTATACACCCCAATTTGGATTACAGCTGCATTATATATCATTCAGTGAATCCAGCAGGCCTCAAAATGCTTGATAGTATTGAATCTTCAGCACAAAAGATCTCCTTGCGTGTCTTTCACACCACTCGCTTTATCACTCTTCACTTTGAAGCAAATGAACCTCCGCTGAATACGAGGAGGAAAACCTTAAGTTCAGGTACGCTGCACGAATTGCATCCAGGAGTTCATAAAATATTTACAGCCATGTTTTTCCTGCCAAGCCTTATAGCGACCGTCGTTTTGTACCGTTCTCCCTGAGAGTTCTGATCTTCTTACAAGAGTTTCATTTGAATATTCTAGCATTCTCTACTGCTCCTAACCCTCGAAACTGTTCCTTGGAAGCTGCAACTACCTATCGTAGTCGTACATTCAGCTACTTTATCACACAATATCAACCGCAGGTAAACAGGTTCTGCTAGTGTGGATACCTTCCAATGCTAGCATACCAGGGGATGAAAATGCCGATATTGCAACTAAGGAAGCAACACAACATCCTCCAAATTTGTTGGGCCTCAAGATTTTCCACCACGGCTTCAATCGCTTTACCGTGATAGCATTATTCACCCCATCTGCACCCCATCTAGAAGAAAACTACGTGAATTCTATGTTTTTTTCCATTTCTGTCTGTTCTCTCTCACATTTCGAACGTCACCATCAAGTTCTTCTATTTCGCCTACGTCTCGACATACTGCTCTTACACATTCCTACCTTGTGTCCGGTGATCTTCCGCAACTTTTGTTATACTCCACTTACAATCACTCACATTCTCATCAGCTGCCGTGTCTACAATGATGCAAGAACTAGATGCAAAATGGCAACAACCATCTGAACCACCCTTGGTGATCCAACTCTCTCTAATTATATGTTGAACTTTGTGAATGTAACACAATTATGTAAGGAATTGTAAAACTTATTGTAGTCGCGATTTGATCTTATTGTTAAAGCGACATTAAATAAATAAATTTAAAAAAGGAACCAAGCTCTCTTCTACTCAAGACTCCAAAGAACTCGATGCAAGCAATGGAGAAATTGCGAGTCCAAAAGACATCCGCCCAAATGCCAAATAGGCAAGCCACCTCAAGATTCAGGGGTTCAAAGAAAATCATTACGTTCAGGTTCTGCTGAGTTGTTAGCATCATAACCTTACAGCAAACAGTTGAAACAATCCAAGGAAAGGAAATTTGCAGCAGAGCCAAGGAACACAGTAGCGAAAACTCAATTCGTGAAAAAAGAAAATAAAGAGAAAAACAAAAATGGAGTCTTCTTTTCACTCGGAATCTGAAATTGATTTCGTACTGTACGATGATTCTGATGAACAATCTGAGGAAGACACTGAATGCGTAATTTACACTGAATGATTCTCCGAAGACATACATGGAGAGAAATGGTTGTTTTCACTGGGTTCATGATGATTGTGAACTGAAGACGCTTTTGTATGCTCTGAATGTACTGCATTGAACCTTAAACGCAGAAGTTAATAGATAGTGCAGACAAGAGAATGGCATTGTTACAATGTTTAATTTTTCTCTAAAGAATTGATATTAAATCCTTTGCATATTAGCATATTCCTTTGCATATTCTGTTTCAATACATATCATATGTTAATTATTTTAACATGTAATACGTGTTGAGTGAAATTCAATATATATGTATATAATACAATAAACATAATTATTTACTATTTTTAGATTTAAAAATAAAATTGTATCAAATTTCATATTTAACATAAACTTAAAAATCGTATCTCATATTGGATACCTTTCCTCTATACAGTTTCTTAAGAAAGTATTCGTCCTCACTTTAAAAAATTTTATTAAGCAAATTAACGGAGAGAAAATTATCGTTTTTAAATTGCAGAAAGAACAAACGGTATTACGGTTTACGCGTTCTGTTGTTTACAGGATTTTAAATGTTATATTCTTTATAAATGCTTGAAAATTGCACCGATTTTTTTTTCAGTTTTTCACGTAGGGCGTTTGGGCCACTATTTTGCTTACATTTAATAGAATGACAGAGTGATACATAAGAGGATGCAGTTAAACAGAAACAATAAACTTAACTTATGGAAATAAATTGGTACCTATTAAGTGAAATAACCTCTTTTTCGAACTTTGTCTGTTTTATTAATATTCTAGAATTATGTATGTAGGCTTTGAGACAGTATTTTATATCATAACGAGTTGTGAATGCCAGAGTGATTGTAGTGTAAATTAATATTATTGTATGTACAGGATTTTAGAAGTTTGTTAGCCATAAGCATGTTAGCAAATAAGTTTACACGGCCCAACTGAAACTGACAATGGAAGTGGGTAACAATAAACCGAGGGAGTGAGTTGTTTATCACTAAAAAGAGACAAACAAATGACGTCAGGGTAGCGTACCTTTTCTTAGAAATGGAGGGAATATTTTCCCTAGAGCACATATGTTAGTAGTAGTGATGGCTGACAAAACAGACGCTAATGTTGGCGCGATTTGGTAACCAATAGCAGTTCTATTATAATGTTTAGGCATTTCGAGGTGAAGGAGTATATATTCTCGAGCCATAAGCAAGTTTCGCGCAGTCTTGAAAAATCTTTCGCGAGGTACACCTCACGCAGTCTTGAAAAAATCTTTCGTGAGGTGCACGTCATACAGTTTGGAAGAATCTCTCGCGTCGTAAAGTTAGTTACAAAATGTGAAGTACGCGGCAATTAAAGACGACTGTAATTACTTTCGGAAATACCACAGTTTCAGTCAGGCGTGTATAAAGATTAAAGATGTGAATTATTAATTAAGTGTGACGGCAATAAAAGTGTAAAAACAAATTCTTTTTTCAGTGTTATCTTTTAGCAACAACTCCTTTCCGTTTACACGCCCTGCTCAGAGACACGTGCTTGACTGAATAATAATAGCTAGCCGGAGGACAAAGAACTCAAATTTTAAAATAATAAAACAATAACAGGTGCTCAGCAAATAAGATAACACGAGCCGATTACAACGACAGCTTACAGCTCACCAATTCTTGTAGTTTGTGCTCTATTTTATAACATGTTAAATTTAGCGTTTTGTGTTGAAAAAATATAAAATCAAATTTCATAATGAAAGAATGATGATATTTAAGTGAAGAAAGAAAGCAGGAATTGTAGTCAGTTTCAAACTAATAGGAAGGAACTGTGGATGTAAGGTACTCCTGTGTCACTAAATCCATATACAACGATTCTCACAATAATTTTCTGTTGTGTGTACAGAGCGAAATACTCTCGAATGCCAAATAAAAAAATATTTGGCAACCCTTCAAATAAACGTAAATACATATTATACTACTAAAATCTACAGCAATGCGGTGATGGATTAAATATGATCCTCCACTTCCCTGATAATGAATGCGCCTAGGTTCGAGCCTAACCATAGAAGTGCGGATTTTACCCATGCATAGGGCTAGTATATTACGAATCATGAAAGATTTTAACTTGTAAAACTTATAAATGAGTGAGAGTAATGAACGAATAGTAAAATCTCGTAATTTATTCTCTGCATACCACACCACAGGCGATGAACAGTGATGATACATGGAAAGAAATAATTGGGAAAGGAAATTTGGGAAGGAATCATTCCAGACCTAAGTTTACGGTACCTACGCGACAATTGCTTGTTGAACAGTGAGGAAAACTTGAAAAATAAAACTTTCCAGAGAAGACGGTGCCTATGGATTTGAACCGCAGATCCCCCGTTCACCAGTTCGTGTCTTAGAGGCCTCGGTTATCCGTGTTGGTGATGTATTATTGGGGGAGGTTTGTTAATATAAGCTATTTTAATACATTAGCGCCATTAAATACAGATATTTTTCTGTTAAAACCGGCTAGATTGTGCAGCCTAGAACTCCATAGAACGGCGTATTTTTCGTCGGAAACGAGCTGAATTAAAATACAGAATAGCATGGATAGATGGGAATCAGAAACTTGGAGTCCACCGCAAATACAAACCTTCTGGAACACAAAGAGACGTCTTTCACCGTCCCTTTGATGTCGTTATCACTTTTTCTTAGCTAAAATTAGCCCTAAAACGATGCTCTCATATTACAAAGACTCTGCATTTTAGTGGAAAAAAAATAATAACTCGCGATAAGCAGGAGCGCTTCCTCGACTGTACAAACACTTACTAGGCACTCCACTGGAGGGTGCAAGTGGCGGTGAAGTTGAAAGAGTTTTGGATCCGGGAGATGAGAGGCAAGGGGAAGTGAAGAAAACGAGGGAGGCAAAGATGAAGTTTTATAAGAGCTCAGCCGACACGAATTAATGACGTTTTCTTCATTCTATCCCCATCCCTTCGCTTCCTTTGCTTAAGTCGTCAATTAAAAGATGGGTCATATTATTGGTGAGCACCTAGAGGACGTTGAAGCTGACAGTTCTACAAGCGCTGAACTTAACACAAGAAGACTTCGTAGTTAACCAGCAGTACCATGGTGGCAGTTTTGTACATGCTTCACTCGAATGTTAAGTTAAGATTATATGAAATATTAAATAGAACTAGGCAGATTGTCAAGTAAGGGGCAGATTATGCAAAAAGCACTAAAGTATTGGTTCAGAATTTGCAAATTAGAAGAACGAAATTTGCTAAACCAGTGACTAGAACTTAAATAGAAAAGCTTAAACAACAATGGATGGGAAAATAGTCTTCAAAATAAATTGTTAAATAATGGATTAGGAGAGATATAGAGACTGCATTCTGGAAATTGCAAGAAAGAAATGTGAAGCTATAGAAAAAAATTAATGAGGTAACTGAAAATACATCTTTGGTTTTACATGCACCGATGAAAAATACATAGGGAAGAGAAAAGTATATAGGCATGGCAAATAAAGAAGAACGAGAAAGTATTATACAGGGTGGACCATTTAAGTTGAGACTGCACAATATTTCCTAAACTAAGCGTTGTAGAAAGAAATGTCTTTAATAAAAGTTGCTTGATATTAGGGGAGAATGTAAATGCTATTAGCTGTCGTTTGTTTAGAGGACCTTATGATGGTCATTTTAGGGTCAAATTAGTTTTTTAAATGGGAACTTACATTTTGTATGTTGTTTTCTGCTTAGAAAATGATTTACAAAGAGTTGTTTATTTTGTGACGAGGAATAAGGAAACAAAATAAAAACGTTAGTTCCCATTTACGAAACGTAAGTTTTCCCTCAAATGACCATGGATGGTCCAATCATTCATTGCAATCTTCGTACACAGCCATTCAGAATTTTCGTTGTCATTTACCTTAGTGTAGGAACATTTGCAAAGTACTTTATACAAATGTTGGTTAGGTTTTTACATAAAAAGCGTAGGTTCCCATTTAAAACAATTAAATTTACCCTAACAAGACAATCACAAAGTCCTATAAATAAAACACGACTAATGGAATTTACTTTCCCCCACAATATCAAGCAACTCTTATTAAAGACAATTCTTTCTATAACGCTTAGTTTTGGGTATATTGTACAGTCTCAATTAAATGGTCCACCCTGTATAGCTAAAAGCAGCGTTACGGAGGTTGAATGGCTTAAGGTAGGGTATTTCACAAGTTCAATGACCTATATGTATTGAAGATGAAGATGTTTAATATATAATATTTAAAATTAAAGGAAAGGAAATTTGGAGAATAGAGTTTACTAACAAAAATGGTTTGACATATAAATAAAGCTATAATTGAGATGTTTTACAAACATAGTAGGTAGGTAGGGCAATATTTGAAAGAAGTCAATAACACGAGATCTGGACAATGAATAGAGAAAAATAGCAAAATACAGACTTACACGAGGCGTGCTTTTAAAGTAAATGCCGGCAATTGTTTTAAAAATAACAGAACATTAATTTCCAAATACTTTATTATAATTCATTAGCTTACACCTTACACTACTTCTCCACATAATCACCGCCCTTATTAGGCACCTGTAAAACTAAACCAGTTTTTGTATGTATTGTGCCTTCGTCAAAAAATGATGCCGCTTGTGATGGAAGCCAAATCTGCACTTCCTGTTTCACAATTTCGTCGTTGAAATGTTTTCCACCAAGCAACATTTGAAAATTTCTTGGTGCCAAATCCGGACTTTAGGGAGAGTGTCAAATTGTTCCCAATCAAATGATGCGACCAGATCATGAGTTTCTTTGGCTGTGTGTGCCGGGTTGTCACTCATTCTTTCATTATAAACCTCACAGAATTGGCGATGGATGTTTGAAGGCATAACATGTCTCTCATTCAAAAAACGAATCACTGATCTAACTTCACAACCGGCGGGTTGTTCGATTGTTTTGAACATTTCAAACGCTCTAACAACAGGAAAACACAAAGTGACGATCCCTCACCGTGTCTGGCTTCTGAATGGAGTAAATTATCGCGCATGCTCAAAATCGCTACTGCAGCGACAAAATATTAAAACGGTACTTACTTTAAAAACACACCTCGTACCAGACTAAAATAATTAAAGAAATTTAGAAATAAAGAATTAGTATAAAGATGTATTGTAAACAATGAATATAGCTGATAAAGAGCCAGAGCTGAACGTTGGTCAGATTAACTTGTACATTACTTGGCACACAAAAAATGAAGAAATAAATATGTACAATACGAAATACTATAACATGGTAACAAGTATAGGTATATGTTTATATAACCGTGACAAGTATTTGACTAATAATTTTCCATTTTGATAATAAGTGATTTTAACGTGTAAGCGGACTAACCTGAAGACAATATTAAAACATTTTAAATTTCTTTACTTTTATGTTTAAGATGAGTAAGCAAACAAGCCAGTAAGCAAATAATTTTATATTTCAAGAAAGACTGATTGGAACTTCGTACAAAAGTATTCAAGGTTGTACGCTCAAAAAGAAGGGTAAAAGGAAGTAACACTTTCGAAATATCCCACTTACTGAACCTAACAGAATGGTAAGTATACACTTTGGTGTGTACATATAATTTCGATAAGTGTATATATTAGCTAATATAGTATATCTAAGGACATACATAAATGTTTCGTAATTTGTTTACCATGCAATTTCCTGAATGCAAAACAGTAATTGTTATTTGTGTCTTCCTACTTTGTGTTGACCAGTAGCTATTTATTATATATTACCGTAATAGCTATTTATGTATTAAGTATACAAAACAAGGATTTAGCAGACTAATTCAGTGCTTCTGAACGAAGCATAAGTCGAATTGGGATATGAGATGAGTCCGATAACGCTTTTACGTACGTGGTGCTTTTCGTAAAAGCTCTTTAAATTTCCAGAGAAATTTAGGGTTATATTTTAGATATTCTAAATTCAGTTTTCGAATATACATAGCGTAAGCAAGTAACGATAAGATTATAGCCATGGTGTGTTCATTATATTTGTTATACTACTCGTATTTTATGTAGTAACAATATTAACAAAAGAAAACAGAAGATACAGTAAACGATTAGTTACAATTTAGAACTGTGATTTTTACACTAAATGGTAAATGTTTTAATCTTTATAGGCCACGTACGAATACCCATTTCATTTGTATACAACTATACATACGAAACACTTTATTTATCAAAGGCATTATATAATTTTTTGAAAACGTAAGTAATAATCCCGAGAAGTTTTCAATCCGAGCCAGAAGCAGTGAAGCGTAAGGGCGCTGCGTTAATTATGTTTAAAACGTTGCTAAAGATTGCCATGACGAGCAACCTAGGCCCAGAGTACTATTTTCGGGTCGTTAACAGTCCACAGGTAACCGTTTTGGAGAGCATCTACTAACAATTACATTTGTATCAAACAGTTGATTACTTAATGCAACTTATAATTGTGTATAATACAAAGAGCTTCATACTAATTTGTATAAGAAAACAGTGCTAATTTACCAGCGTATTTTATGTACACAAATGTAAAATTTTATCTTCAATGGGGATGGCAAAAAACGAGCGATATATTCTGTCGATGTGCAGTTGTTATGCGTGTGCTTCTTTTAACTCTTTTTAATAAAGAAATAAAACTGGGCGGGTAAAATATCACATTGTTTGTTTGGAAAGAGCAAGAGCATAAAGATAAGAGCTTTAGTATATTTTAATTCTCAGAGGGTATAGGATGTTATTTACGTACTCCTAAAATGTATCTTTAATCTAAAAACTCAATACCAAAATATTTGTTCTGTCTTATGAGTTTGTTTTTTCTTCCTATATTCAACGATAAAATGTTTTTATTTATAAACTTTCTTTTTAACGTTTGTGATAATATTCTTGCGAAACCAAGTGATGAACTAAAGTTTTATTAATTTGTACCATAAAAGAATACACTCGTATTCATTCCCATATTCACACTTTAAAACTCTGCTGAGGTAAAGAATGATTTGGGTGCTGAGATGCGCACCAAAATTCCCTGTGTTGACAAGTAAGCACGAAGCCACTTGACTACGGAAGCATTTACATTTTACGATATTCTTGTGGAATTTGAAAGTGTTCAACCATTAGACGATTAGAAACATTTAAGTATTACCGCAGCTAAAATTTCTTCTGATATTGATTTTGGAAACATATTTTTAGTAGTGTTCCGTTCTTACTGAATACGGCACCACAGGTGGTGTGCATTAAAATACACGTAATGAAATTATAATTGGGAAAAGAAATTTTGGAAGGAAACTTTTCAGGCCTAAATTTACGGTACCTCCTGGTATATGCCAGTTGTGAGGACTGAAGAAAATCTGTAAAAAAGCCTGTCAGATGGGACGGCCCAGATGGGGTTCGAACCGCAGACCTCACGTTAACGAGTACTTAACTTAACGACCTCGGCTATCGATGTCAGTAAAAAGGTCATAGGAATACATAAAAGAAAGGGAGCGATAGAGGGAGGAGAGGGAAAAGAGAGGGAGGGAGATAGATTCTTCACTATCTAAGTCGATAACGCACTTATTGAGTAGCAGATTGCATTGAATCTGTTTTTATGTCTTCTACGTCTGACCCAAATTGGGGATTTATTGTTATGTATTTATAGCACATTTATATTTATTTTCAATGAAAAGGTTATTCAAATTGTTTTGCTTTTGGCGTATTAATACATCCCAGAACTTTTAGTAGAATTTGAAAGTTGGTTACTTCATGGTCAGAAATACATTGAAACTCGGGATCTCTCACATTTGGAGAAGCAGTAGACTGGTGTTCCAGAAATAAGCGTTGAAGTTCACGGTAAAGCGAACAAACATTCCGCGCTAGTGAGATGCATCTCCCTTGTGGAAAGATAATTTTATTCTACTACTCTGAGAGATTCATCCCACTGACGATTAACCTCTCAAGCATTTCAATACCTCGTTCTTGTGAGCTGCATCCCAAATTTATCCACATCATCCATTGGTGCTCTGGAGTTAATGTGTGCTCTTACAAAGCGCAGCATATTCCAGTTAAAATACATACACTTGAATTAGCCAAGTATGAAATTAGGCAGCTAGGGTTTCTATTTTACATATATATTTTGTAAAAACACAAAGCGTTTATCCTTCGTCTTGAAGCTACAATTTCTTAAATATTTGGGCGAAGACACAGAATTTGTTGATAATTTTGTTACCCCTTCCGCGTCATTGAATCTAATTTCTACCATTTCACATTTTAATTACTTTATTACTTTCTCTATTACGTATAGTAAATGAGAGAAGTATTGTATTCCACCCAAACTTCGATTTGGATATTTCACAGGAAATATATGTTCGAGGCCCCTGAAATTGTTTATTTTATAAAATATGGCTCTAAGAATTTTCATTAAAATACAATATACTCAATATATCTACATCTCAAATAAAACATATATCTTGAATTTTGTAGAAATAGCTTGTGAAGTCCTCTTCACTCGGAACGCATTTTGTTAAACAATAGACAAAAAACGTATTACACAAATTATTTAGATGTGTTTAAAACAAGGAGTTTATTTCAAATAGCCTTTTTTGTGGCATCGACCATTCCCGAGATATCCATCATTAATGGTTTGAATTTTTCAATACTTAGCCATTCTTTTTAAGTCTTGTTTATTTTAGGCTGTTTCTCGCGATGCTATGTAGACAGTATGCACTTTTAAGCCAGCGTATAGCGTCCGGCTCTAAAACATTTGATTATTGCTATTGCCTTTGTATCTGTAATGAAGTGCGTAAAGCAGCTATTTCGGGAAAGGTTTATCTGTATTAAAATGGCGAAAACAAG
Source organism: Deroplatys truncata (assembly GCA_030765065.1). Lineage (NCBI taxonomy): Eukaryota > Metazoa > Arthropoda > Insecta > Mantodea > Mantidae > Deroplatys > Deroplatys truncata. The sequence continues at coordinate 250,456,583 of CM060981.1, forward strand.
GAAAATAAACTTTCGTAAGGATAATTGTATACCCACTAATAAACGATAGAGGATATAGAGAGTTATAGAATGTAACATCATGTTTTTCTTGTAACTACCTTAATAAAATGTACATAACGTCACTGTTTTATTATAATTATTATTACTTTATCTGCTACGTATGTTAAGTAGGGGAAGTATTGCATTGTTACAAACACTCAATACCGAGATTTCACCGGAAATACGTGTTTCGAGGTGCCCTGAATTCAAATAAAGTATTATTGGAAACATGTCTGTGTGTGTATGTCTGTCTGTCTGTCAGTGTGTCTATCAGTCTGTGAACAGAATAACTCAAAACCGAAAAGTTGGACAAATACCAAATTTAGTACTATTTGAGTTAATTATCTTCCAAGGATGCCACACGAAGAGTTTCAAGAAAATCCCCCCCTTCAGTTTACCCTTTACATTGAACATTTTTCGAAAATTTTAATTTTCTCAAAAATGGCTCTAACGATTTTGAATAAAATACCATAATTTAAGACATTTTTATGGCAAATGAATTGATAATCTCGAATTTTCTGGGAATGTCTCCAAAAGTATTCTTCATTGTGAACGACTTTTGCATAACTGGTAAACCATAAGAGATAGACTAATTTTACTACACAAAAAATGTAGATCCCGTTAAAATACACAATTTATGTCATATACATTTTTGTTGTTGAGTGAACCATTTTCGAGATATTGCTTGTTATTCCCTTAAATTTTCCACTACTTATACTTTTTCTCAAATGGGAATTCGTTATTCATTTTTTTTGTCTTGGATATGCAAAGAGTATTAATCTGTGGAAAAGAGAATGGTGCTGCACATAGTAACCAGCTATTAAGAGATATGTCTATGCTTAAAGGCTACTGTATTTTTCTATTGCCCTTGCAATTACCAAACAAGGGGAACATAGTAGGCCGTAAGCGATAGTCAAATATTTTTAGAACTGGTCACTATGTGTAAAACTTAGTTCTCTTTGCATGTCAAGAACATAAAAAAAATATTCTGTGGGGGTAAGAGAAATGCGAACATAACAGTCAAAATGATATTTTTAATACAAGCAAGGATACCGAAAACCAAAACACAGAGCAAGATATGATTATATACGAACGTAAGTACTGATATGTGTGGATAAAGCAAGGTGTGATCATAAACGAGCGGAAGTGCACTGGGATAAGACTAAAATTGAGTAAAAGTGAGACAGCAGGTATTTCCAGCAAAGCAGTAAACTAGAAGAAATAAATCTGATGTGTAATACATTCACATTACTTTCCCTACCCTTTATCGTTTATTAGTGGGTACACAAAGTATTTTTACTTAATTTTATTACTTTTTCTAATACTTATAGTAAGTATAATATTGCATTTCACCTAAAAATTCGATATTGAGATTTCACCGAAAATACATGTTTTGAAGCCCCATAATGCAAAAAATGTATTTTTAAAAATAGGCCCTTGTGTGGTCTGTGTGTCTGTGAGCAGTGTAACTCAAAACAAAAGTCGGATAAATACCAAACTTGGTATTTAGGTTCAGTACCTTTAAGAGATGCGACACGAAGATTTTCAAGAAAATCCCCCCCATTCCAGACTACACTTTAATGGAACAAAATATGAAAATATTATATTTTAAGACACTTTATGGAATTAAAGGCATATCTAGAATTTTCTGGGAATGTCCCAAAAGTCGTCTTCATTCTGAATGAATTTTGCATAACTGGTAAACCATAAGAGATAGAGAAGATTTTACCACAAAACACACAATTTATGCCATATACATTTTTTGTGTGCAGTGAACCATTTCCGACATATTCCTTGTTATTTGTTTGAATTTTCCAATACTTAATACTTTTTTTCAAATGGAAATTCGTTATTCGTTTTGTTTTTCATTCTTTTCTTTTTGTATGTCCTGGGCATGCAAATAAAATGAAATGCTCCACACAGCAACCTGCTCTTAAAAGATTTGACTATCAGTTAAAGTCTACCATATTCCCCTCGCACCTACAAGAAAATTAACAATAAGATCGTTTCTGAAAATGTTTGTGTCGATTAATATGAAATAGATGGAGAATAAGAGTTTGTAAAAATAGTTTGTACAAGAGTACAGAAAGTCATGTGAGGGTAACACATCAGATTTTTATGCCCTGGACATACAAGGAGAGCGAAAGCTCTACATAGCATGACGCTGACCTCTGGCGCATCTGTGTTGTTCCTGGTAGTTGCTTCGGTGGACTCAGAGTCCCGGGTTCGATGGTTGGATGGCAGGGATTTGGAATTTGTGTTGGTAGAGCTGAGGTTCTTGTTTTCAGGGGTGGTGACACTGCCTTGATGTTATTAATAATTCTGCCGGCGAAGTTTGAGTTATTTCTTTATTTTTGGTTACGAAGATTCCTATCTGGTCGACCCGCCACCTTCGTCGTCGAAACCACTGTTATTCTTATCACTTTCGAAGTCGCTACTTATGTGTTTCTCCGACTAGCCCTCGAATTGCCTAGATTTCATAACTTCATTTTTACACTATAAATTTCCTGATTATTTTCTTCTAATTTGTTTCGTCGACCGTCCTCGTGGTTATTTTGTACCGGAATGAATCTCGGCCGTCCTCATGGTTAGTTTGTAGCGGAATGTGCCTCGGCGTTTCTTTTTCTCTCTCACGCCTTTCGCTAAACCTAAAATTTTCCCCCACCTTTCTTAAGTTTCGTTCCGTCTTAAGTTCAAACGTATCATGTGATGTATACGCGATCTTTCGATTGGCTATCATTTTGTTTCGTGATTTTTATTATTGGCTACCCCCACTTGACAACTTTCACATCTGCTTCTCACAGCTTATTTTGAGTTTTAAAATCTTCCCACGAATATTCTTAGATCGTAGATAAGGCACATATAATTCCTGACCCTTTTTAAGCTTTGAAACCGTTGTAAACGGCCTGTCCGAGCCAAGATACAAAGGCAAAACTTCCGGTAGGCTTCTTTTTGTTGTCCACCGCAGGTAGAGACATCCTTGGAGGACAACAAACTTTGTTTCTCTGTCTTTCCTACAAAACCCATTCCTAATATGAATTCAGCACATTTTCGTCGCTATGTTCGATCCTATATTATTATTATTAATTATTATTATTATTATTATTATTATTATTATTATTATTATTATTTCTCCTGGGTCTCGATAACCAGCTTCAAGCAACCAGCTCTTAAAACATTTGACTATCGTTTAAAGCCTACCATATTTCCCTTTCACCTCCAAGAAAATTAGCAATAAGTTTCTGCATAGGTTCATCTCGATTAACATGAAGTAAATGGAGAATAAGCACCTGTAAAAATAGTTTGTACAGGATAGAGAGGGGCATGTGAGTGCAATATATAATTGTTTTATTACTATTTTCCTCTTTCATTGGGATTTTCTTCCAAATGAACCTTAATTTTCTTTAAAATACATACTCCGTCAATAGGGGAGCTAGGAAAATTACAATAATACTTTCACTATTTAAGAATGTTAGTACTTATAGCTAAAGCAATGTGTAGCTGTTGATATTTATAGCTGAAAACAGATATTACCGAATCTTGCATTTAGATAAAAGGCAGTCTAACAGTATGCAGTAGCCGATATGATTGCACTACCTGCAGTGTTCACAACTTCACGCACTAACTGTCCAGAATGGTTTCTGTGCATAAATCGAAGAAAGTAAAAAAGAAAGAAAGCATTTCTGATATATTATCTTCACATGAATTTGTCTAACCTCTATCGTTTATTAGAAGATATATAAGTTGTTTTTATGAAAGTTTATTTTCCTATGTGTTACATTTTAATCGAGATAAACCTTTACCGAAATAGCTGCATTACACATTTTGTCACAGATACAAAGGGAATAGCGATAGTCAAATATTTTAGAACTGGACGCTATACGCTGGCCTTAAAATTCCATGTTCTTTCCATGACATCGCGAGAAACAATTGAGAATCCACAGGAATTTAAAATCATTGCTATGTATTGGCAATTTCAACCATTAATAACGGATATCTTGGAAACGGCTGATGCTATAAATAAAGGTTACTTCAAATAAACTTGTATTTTAAAGAGATTTGCATTTTATGTGTAGTACGTTTTTGTCTACCGTTTGCGTTTATCAGTTATATAAGATTATACAAGATTCCTTTAATCAAAATCGTTAGAGCAATCTTTTAGAAAATAAAGAATTTTAAAAATGTTCCATGTAAAGGGTTGTTGGGGTGGGTGGATTTCTTGAGAATCTTGTGTCGCATCCTTAGAAGGTACCAAACCTAAATAGCAAGTTTTATATTTATATGACTTTCCGTTATTCAGTTATGCTGTCGCACACACTGACCTTCACCTAAAAACGCCTTTGGGGATTCAAGGATGCTTCAAAATATGTATTTCCGGCGAAATCTTGGTATAGAATTTCTGGGTGGAATACAATACCCTGTCTGCCTACTAGTACGTGGTAGAGAAAGTAAATAGATATATAATAGAAACATCTCCTAAGCGGAACACCTTTCGTGTTATAGACGCAAAAAGGTTACCCGACTGAAAAGCGTGAGTCCTGTCTCTTATGCGAGCTCTATTTTCTAGCCTGGTTCTTAATGTTTGCACTCTGGCCCAGTAGACTGGCTGAAGCTGAACTAGCCGTTGTTGATTCTCTGCCATAATTATACTCCTTCATTAAACTGGTTCAGCTTGTTTGCTCTGTATCAAAACCTCCGGCCTCGCAATCTGAAACAGGAAAGCCGCTGGCAATAATATAACTGTATGCAAATCTTTGTGACATGCTATGACTCCGAAAAATTACCCTTCTTATGCCTAAATGCGTACTTTCAACCCAAAATCATGGATTGTTTAGACTGTTTATGATGAAAATACACAGGTTTTACAGAATTTATAAATCGCATTTGAGTATATAAATGTCCATTAAGAGGATCAATGCCGAGCAAGATTGCGTTGTGGTAACATGTGCAACTCGTATGCGGAAGATAACAGGTTCGATCCCCGGAACTCGCCTACTCTGACCCATCTTTCTCCCGGTTTCCCCGCGTCGGTAGGCGAATACCGGACTGGTTCTCTTTCCACGACTTTCCCGCCCCTCATTTCCTCTACCCATCTCTGCTTCATTTTTAGGGTTAGAGGATCAGGCGACGGTCCTACCGTCGGGTGTCTGGAGATTTGTGGATGGACCGTGGCGTCGGATACACTCGATCTAGAAATGCCAGAGATCCCTTCCATGCTTGTGCCCATCATCATCAGGATCTGGTCGCCCTTTATGTCTATCTCCTGATCCCTCTCTCCCAGGAGTCACGGTAGAAGCAAAAAGGGCCGTCGCGGGCTACTTGTGGTAATCTGCCCCGGTTACGTTCGTCACCACTTTTAAACGTTTGAGGATCAATGGCTTAGGAACATCTTATAATAATTGGTAAAGATTGTGGGTGTCTCGGGAGCTGAAGGCTGTATTTGACACCAAAGTAATACAGAATCTTAGAGACGCATTATTTCATTTGTTTTCAAATGATTTTAATAACTTATTTAAGACAAACTGAGAAATCATGCATCCAGAGAAACTTATTCTAGGAGCAATATTTAAAAAGTAATTTAAAAGAAATAAACACGAAACTGCGCTTCACAAAAGGACACACAGAATCACCGATAAGCTTTCCTATTCCCCTCCCCCTAAAATATATAAACACTAAACAATTAAAAACAACCGCACAGCTATGAACTAACAGTCTTCCAACTTCACCTTATTGGGATCATTCAAGCACTTTTTAACTGGTTCCAAGATTAACGCCCTGATCATACTGAGTAACTTTATATCACAATGGATACAAGCATACATACAAACAAAGACAGACCTTGGAGTCGTCCCAGCGTCCAAGTTCCAATAGAGGGCAACGTCCACTAGAAACCTTCCAAACTAACATATTTAATAATGCTGTTCAGCTCTTGTAATGCTCATGTAAAAGGCAATTGCCCGAAATACGTTTTGGAAAATATAAACATTAGCATGTAAAATTACCTGAAGATGGATGTAAATTTCTTTAACTTGAGTTAAACGAGCAGTGAGTATAATAAGTACATAAATGCATTGTTATTAACAGTACATACGATACCACAGAAGTACGCATAGCGAAAGTGAAAGAAGAAGGGAGGCTATTGTCGTCTCCGATATTGTTTGTGAACGGAACGAAGAATCACGACATTAAGCAAAAGAAACCGAGTCAGAAAAGTAACAGTGAACCAAGAGCAACTTGCTGTTATGGTTATGCGTATATATTCGTGGGCATACATTACTTGTTATTCTGGAAGGTTTATTCGAAACCTATGAGTTTTTTTAAACTATAAAGATCGGAACTGCATCTAAAAACTAACCATTTTCCATGATGGAGCCTAGATGGAGCAAAGGGTCACCATCAAGCCGTTCCCAATGATGTAAACTGCAAAACCGGCTTAGGAAGTGGATAGCCCTTGAGTGCGACAGGATCTGCAATTAATTAAATTTTAAAATATAACACGAGAACTGATATAGTGTAAAGATAACGGGTAACTTGTTTATTCCTCCGATCAGTCTACAGCAGTGGTGGCGAAAACGCGACTCGCGAGGCACTGTGACTCGCAGGCGCAACTCCTTTTCTAACCGTCTATTCTTTTGTTTTCCATGTGCTGCTGAGTGGTGTAGTGCGTGTTGCATATTTGATGACTCCAGAGAGAAAGGCATTTTCGCCATCCTTGGTCTACAGGATAGATTCTGTAGAGTTAGTGTGCGAATATATGCAAATTTTGTATATACTGTGTGGAATACCTCTACCTATGCCTTCTAGGTCTCATCCCTGTAGCATACCATCTTGCTTCATCATGTGTCAACAGAAGTCTTAGTGCTAGACAACTGCATCTCTACTTCTACACGTGCCAGTCACATGGCGTTAGGATGCCGTCCATTCTGTCTGCTTTCATTATCTGTGAATAGATGGATTTGCTATTGAATCTTTTCATTTTGCTATTGTTTTAGATTTAAGGTGCAACTATGGGCCGTGATATTAAAACATCCAACCCGGTAGTTAGCTTGGCGACTGAGCGAAAGCACAAAAAGAAAGAGAGTCAGATTGTTGGCCCACGGTATTTGATCGCGTGGCTTCTTGAATGCGGGCCACAGACGTAACAGCCTGAGCTATCTCGCTCGGTATTGGCATTTTCTTAACCCAAATACTACAGAAATGAGTAAACAATTTAAGAAGTAGCCAAAAAGAAATAAAAATTATTTATAAGTAGTTCGCATTCAACTATCAAATCGATCACGTGTGTAATTACAGTAAGATGACAACAAATATATTCCAATCAAGCACATAAAAATGATTGTTCAGAGCAATTGATATATGTGTGTTTAACTAATTGAATAATTCAATTTATATTAAAAATTAATATCTTGGGCATTTACAAAATTTAATCTAATAAAATAACTCGATCTGGCAGCAACCACGTATCAGAAATGGATAGTGCTGATGGTTTCCGCTCACTTCAAGAGATTAGGTAAAGAATTCAACCTTGAAGATGTTCGTTCCTCTTTATACTACATATGCAAAATACATGAACCTCTGATTCCTCCTCACTATTTAGGTGCGAAAGCAATATAGCCTACAGATGCTAAGAATACACAAACCTGTTAAATTAAAAATTAAATTGAGTGCTGTGGTCCTTAGCGTTTCCATTCTAAGGAACGCTAAGGGCCCTTTCTGGGAGAGAACCTTTGGTAATTTTTCTCAAGGCCTCTTTATCAGGCTTGAGGTTCTTTTACGTGCCGCAAGTCTATGACACGGGACCTCCGGCTTTACTTCCCTTCCGAAGGGAGCCATGCTAAGGATTGTTACGCCCGAAAAAATCCATCGCCCTCCGCTGGGTTTGAATCCGCGACCTCGGGAACTAAATGGTAACCACTACACCACGGAGGTCGATACGCAAACCTGTTGTTTATTAGCATCATATTATAAGCATTTCTTGCAATATGTTAACTATCATGCTGCCAACCTTACAAAGAAATGTGATCAAGAAGACAGTGTTCCTGTCTACGGCTTATGAACGTGCTCTGAGCACAGAAGGAAGAGTAAAGCAATCGGCAGGGAGGCAATGAGTCGCACGTACAGGTCGATTTTCTAGACCTGACACGGCAGAAACGCAGAGGAGGAGAAGGCAGTCTAGATGCTGTTATTACTGTCCCAACAGCTCTTCCAGAACATTAATGAACTTGTCCAGCTACTGCGCATACAAATAAAGCGCATCAGGATGAAAAAAATAAGCCTGTACTCTCCTTCTTTGCAATGATACGATATTGGATATAATTAGACCACTAAAAGATACTATCTCAACTTGGCGCCTTCAATGTGAGCTTTTTAGAGGCAGCGTATAACGCATTCTCGTGTACTAATACATTGATATCCCGTAAAGAGAAAGCAGACCTTGTTTCGTACAATGTTGGATTAACAAACTACTCGTGAAATTATACCTTCGGCATTAAATTCCCTTTTAAAAAACGATAAACAATATTTGATTCCAATATTTATGACACAACAAATAGAATACTTAGTTAAACGAACAGTATAATTGCTTGTTTCTGCTTATAAATCTTTCTAACCTGTTTCGTACTGTATTCAAACCTGATTGACCATGCTTTCGAAGTTTATATCTCTCCAAAATATTTTACTTTCAAATATCCTTAACTTCTTTACACCTATACATATTTATTTGTTAGAAAGGACGTTTAAAAGCTGCAAATGTGATTACCCGTCATTTGCAGCTTGATTTCCGCCCTACGTTTTCTAGGTTTAAGCATTTTAAGGCGTTTAATCCAAGGGAACGCAATGTTAAATTAACATGTGTTGAACAGTGTGTTGACGATGGTAGGGGAAACAGAGTTGTTATTAACTTGAATATTAGAATAGTCTTTACAGTTTGCTAGCTATTAATATGCATGCTGATGAAAACAAGCACTGAGACTGCGACGAGGGCTGCATCTTGCAATTTTAAGGGCACTAAAGCACACAGTACCATCTCAATTTATAATAGTGTTGATGGTGTAGAAACGAGTGGCCTCTTTATAGAAGCCTACAAGTAGGCTCATTGAGCCCTATGCGGCACTTAATCTGGGCTTCATTCAGATCTTATGTTCTAGATGAAATGGACCTTGCCCTCCTTATATCTGAGGTTCCAAGAAAATAGTAGTGTTAGTATGTAGTGGCGGTGGTGGCAGCGTTGGCGACGGTCAGTAATTGGTAAGTTTTGGTTTTGTGAGCTCTTTTCATTTGATTATTTATTTTAATATCTTCCAACAGTCTATGTGGTTGCTAAAAATCCGAAACTGATGTCCTCGAGATATTTCTTCGAGCCGACAGTATATAATACATTTTGTGGTACAAAAATACTCGTACAAACTAAATCTCAAAAGGATCATCTAAAGAATAATAGAGGAAATGCACCTGCACTTGATGAAATATATTGGAGTTTAAATTTTATTTAACGACCTACAATAATAATAACTAACTACAGATGTTCATAAAAACCAATTGCTTACATAAGCGAAAAGCATGCATGTGACAAGGCTTTAAGCTGAATATACTGTGTTCACAATTCCTTGTTTTTGTTCCCATGCTTTTTATTTATTCTTTCTTTTTAAGGAAGCAAGCCGTGCAAATCGCAAGGCGTAGCATTTTCCAGTATGCGGGGTACGTAACACGGAAATGCGGTTGAGGGTTTTAAAGGAAACATGCTGGCTGGTTCTCTGGTGAATAGAACCGCTGATTTATAAATGGCATTTTCGTGGATGCAAGCTGTAGCAAAGGCTTTTCTTGGATTGCATTGCGCGTGCGTGAAAGGTAATGTAGTTTCTGCCACAGAGGAGAGGGCGATGAAGGGATGGTTGCATAATATAACACTTAGTGTAAAGGGGAGTTACGTTATGGTTCAGGGAACTTAACCTGCTTCATATTCCCCATTTTGCTTTGTTGCTCTGCTGGTGTGCGATGCGCGCGCGATTGCATTTCAAAATATACATATTCTGCGAGGGGTAAAAGCTGGAGCGAGCTGAAACAACTGCATGGCAGATACAAGTCATTGCAATACAGTCCAAGATGTTCAGGAAATACTGCAGTTTTTAAAAGGAAGTAAAATCTGTAATAACGCTTGGTTCATCTGCAAGAAAATCTGTAAAATGCTTTACGTTCACATGACTTCTCTATCCACCATCCTTTATATTTAGGGCTTTCATAAACTGTTCCTATGAAAGCTTACCTTGAAATTCCACACTAGTTGAATGACACCACGAGAAACAACTTATAAGCGACAGTACATACTTAAAAATGGCAATCATGTAAAAATTTAAACTAATAATAGTATTTCGGAAATGGCTAATACCACAAAAAAGTTATTTGAAATAAACTGTGTGTTTTAAATAATCTACATGTTTTTATCTTGCCCTTATGGTTTCGCAGTTATACAAAATTATACAAAATTCCTTCCGGATGGAGAAACTTAAGGCTTACATATTATTTTAAATGTAGATATCTTATAGATATAGCACTTTAACCAAAATCTTCAGGATAATTTTTAAGAAAAATCGAGAGAATCATGTAAAGATCAGTTTGGGCTGAGGTGATTTTCTTGAATATCTTCGTGTGGTATATTTGAAAGATGCTAAACCTAAATACCATGTAAGGTGTTTAACAGACATTTCGTTTTTGAGTTATACATAATGTTTACAGAGACCCTCACTGACCTTTTTCTAAAAAGTGTCTTTTGGGATTCAAGAAGCCACAAAACGTGCTTTTCCGGTGAAATCTTGGTACTGAACTTCGGAAGAATGCACTGCTTTCTCTACTTATATATAAAAGCACTCGTGAAAATAAAAATATGACGCGTGGCAACAATGAACACTGAGACACCTGTAGAACACATGTCGCATCCCTTGCTCTGAGAGGTACGGTATTTAGATCTTACGAAGTAGATGTCCTAATTCTTCGAAGACAAGTGATGAAGTACATGTTCAAACTCTCAGAGTTGTATGAACATATATGTGTTGGCTAAACTGTTGTCGCTGTAGCGACAGTGTGCCTTCTTGAAATTACTTAGCTGATCAGTAACCTCACCGAAAATGTGCATATTATATATTTCATACGGCTATGATTGGACACATCTCAGTCGAGCTTGGAAGGTGTTGGAAAATTAAACTAAATATAAAAATGTTTTAATCATTTGGATGTTGAAAACAGAGGCGGTTTTATAACCCATGTCCATAGAACAGGAATTTTAAATGGTGAAACAATTATCAAAATCAGTTGACGAATTTAGAAAATTCCCCCACATAATTTATGTGAATAAACGCGAATGCAACACCTCCCAGCCATCAATACGAGTATCTGCCTAATATTCACACAACGTCGCCAAGATAAGTATGTATACCTATGTGTAGTAGACGCGAATCCGCATAATTTTATAAAATATGAACCAAACCAGTCTCACCAGAATAAGAAGCCATGGTGCTGCAATTAGTGTGTAAAAATGCCCAAGTTATCAAAAATGTTCATCTAGTATGTATTTACTTATCTTGCGACCTTCGTCCCAGAGGGTAGGAGAAGAGTTTTCGTCGCTTATAAAGAAGTAAAGCATAATTAAAGCAAAAACGCTTCGTAATCTAATTCATTTTGTAATATTAACTTAATTTAAAAGGCATCTACGGTCTACTTCAGTGGTATGGGGGGTAACGTTTATACCTCTCATTCAAAAGGGCGAGTTCAAATCTCGGTTAGATTGATATACCCGTATAAGGCCGTTTCCGCATTTTTTTCTAATTCTGAGAATTCTAATGGCGTTCAATTCTAAGTCGGGCCCATTTAAGCATCATTTCAATTATCTGGTTTTCATTCACCGTATTCATATTCATCATCATCCTCCTCGCAATATGACCTACCCATTAAATGACGTTAAATTGAAAGAAAGAAAGGGCATATACCTACCATATCATAGTTAACTATTAAAATGACTCTCAGACGTAGTATTATTAACATCAAAGAACTGAAACTTGCCGCTGTAAATTTTGAAGTGTTGTGTCACGTTATATTAGATTGAATTGTGAAACGGAAGGGATTAGGCACCGATACAGGAATGAGAGTATTGCACCGACGACCCACGAAGGGAGCCCCCTGGCGGGAGGGATGAGGTGAAGGGAGGCACCAGGAGTGACTACACAGCAATGACAGGGTCCCTATAGTTTCCGGATTTAGACGCCCCGGTAGTCGGACAGGCAGACCGGGGATCCTGTCCCACACAGGATGCAACGCTCCTCAAGGTGCGGTCCTTGTACACCGGCTACCAGCCGAAGACCGAGGGACGGAGAAAGTTCCCTGCCACGCTGCACCGAAACACCATCGCCGACACTTTCAATCCTGAAATAGATCAAACGAGGTGAAGGATAAGTGAAATGTTGAATGTAACTAAATGGAAGGACAGGAAATTCGGGGGATGAAAGAAACCACTCTGACGAATGACATTAATATATGTATTTTCAGTTCGCATTGAAAGCCTACGATTGTTTCACTCAGGAACCACTCGTTTTAGTGCACGTGCGCTGTTGTTATTTTCGGAATATGCGAATGCTTGAATGACATGTTGAATTAAGTCAGGTTGTTTCGTGTTGAGAAATTTAAGGTTATGGCGTTGCATAAAAATTATGTTTTAGATGTGTCATACCCCAAAAAGGAAAAATTAAATTAAATAGAGTTTTGGAAAGGCAGAATCAGGCGACTGAAAAATTGCATGTCATAGCCGATATTGGAACCACGGATCTCCCAGTCTCCGGCCGGTTGCTCTAACTACTGAGCTACCATGTCAACATGCCGGCACGACGCTAAATTCTCCACTCAATTTTTTCAGCCGCCTGATTCTACCTTTCCAACCCTGTCTAGCACACGTGTTGTGTGGAAGTACAATTAATTCCATAAATAGAGTTTTATTTGTAGACGCTCTTTAACTGCTATAGATTTTAGAGCCCCATTCTATATTGCACGTAAAAGTACGGAAATTTTGCTCAGCGGTCTCTTTATCAGAGTTGAGGTTCTTTTACTTACCGTAAATCTACACATCGGACCATCGGCGTTACTTCCCTTCCTAAAAAAGCCATCTAAGGATTTTTACGACCGAAAAAAAAAATCCAGCGCCCTACACCGAGTTTGAATCTGCGACCTTGCAAACCAGAAGCTAACATGATACCCTTAGCCCACGGAGGACTACCCCAAATAGGAGGTATGTTACAAAATGAAAATAAATTATCCAAAAATTAATTTTTTTTTGCGTATTGCTGGAAGTGTTTATACTTCTTTCATATGTATATGTGATATCATATATGTGAAATTGAGTCCGTCACGTAAAATTTAGGTTTGCATTATGCCCTCCAACTTCAAGCTGAAATTTATTCATCATAAATATTTTGACTCTAGAAATACTTGCAATATTCCTTAGTATGCAAGCTTTAGGTAGTTAGTGTGGAAGCTTTCCAAAAATTCTCCTAATTTACGTATATTGAAACCTACTTATAAGATATGTGTCATCCCTCAATGAGTTGGTAAATTAAAAATGTAAACATGGTTATTTAACAATTAAGAATACAGAAAAAGAAAGCAATATATAAAACAGCATATTCCTTGTGCCACTATTATTTTTGACGTATCTTTGGCTTCTTATCATAGCTCTGAATTTTAAATTTTATGAAAGAACATTTTAAGGAACATTTTGGCAAATAATTAAAAACGTTTTATTAGAATATTTATAATTTGGAAACGCCTCACTTACAAATCAGCCAGTTTTATTTTGCGCCTGTATAAGCATACGCATTGAAGGTAAAACTTCCAAGTCAATGCTAAACTAGTAAACTTTTAAAATTTACCGATCCGTCGCACTAAAGATATGGTGCAGAAAGTAGTCAAAGATATCGAAAGAAATACAGAGAAAAGAACAGACACGCCTGCTACTTACAGCATAAGCTGGAAAACAAAATGCAAGTAGTTTTCGTTGGAAGTTTATATTGGGAAGAAAGATAATATAAGAAGTAGGCTGAGGAATGAAAGTTGGGGATAACCTGTCTTCTTAGTTTTTATTTATTTTGTTCCTATTTGCTTATCTTTTCTAAACTTTTAGTATTTAAATAATGATACAGAACACTGGAAGAGAGAGTGCAGTTGTGAAAACAGTGAGGAGAGCGAAACAACTCTGGGACCCATGATCAGTTGGTCAGTGTGCTGATCCAGAAATCTCGAATTCAATTATCGGCTGAAAAGGAAAATGTTTTCTATAATTAGTGGAATCACGTTCTACCCTCTGCAGTACCTGGAAGCGTTGCGAATGCGTGAGGCAGTACGTTTCACGTAGTATGACAATAATAATCCTATAATACGTATGAGCATAAACATTTTGGGGAGAATATTGAGGAAAATGTTTAAAATATAAATTCGGGATAACTATCAAATTAAATTGAGTTTCATTTATGAACGCTCTTCAACTGCTGCGTCCCATTCTATAATGGGCGTGGAAGACCGGTAATTTTGCTCAGAGGCCTCTTTATCAGGCTTGAGGTTCTTTCACTTGCCGTGAATCTTCGACACGGGACTACCGGATTTACTTCCGAAGGAAGACATGCTAAGAATTTTTACACCCGAAAAAATCCATCGCCCTCCACCGGGTTTGAACCCGCGACTCGGAAACTAGAGGCTAGTATGGTAACCACTACACCACGGAGGACGACAGGAGCACCTGTACTATATGAAACCAGACTGAGAGCGAAAGAAAGGTTCAAAAGGTTGTAATGCAATGAATGTACTGCTCTTGTTATTGAAGTCCCGATGTTTCCAGTTATTATAGTCTAAGATTTGAGAACGAAAAGGACCTTCTAAGTAAGGTTGGACCGTAAATATGACAGTTCAATGCTCCTTTGTAACTATGAAGCCAACCTAAAGTATATGCATTTAATAATTAATTAATAGGAGATGAACGAATTTGAGTACAATTGAAGGGAAGTAATAGGTCACGTATTATGACAGTGGGTGTATTCGAAATGTAAGTTCTTAGAAGAAAACAGTTTTGGAGCTTCGGTAAGGCACATAATTATGGCAACTGTTTCTGCTTCGTGAATGCATGTTTGAATCTACTTTGTCTGGCACTCCATAAGGGTTGTAATGAGCGAAATTGTTTAGCCGGGTGTAGCGAATCGGAGGCTAAGGGTAGAGGTTGCGTAGTGCTTTTGAGTGTGTGTTAAAACGGCAATAATGCAAGAAGAACGTAAGGGGTAAATAAACAATAACGAACGGTTACAGTGGACTTCTTCTTTACCACCCCAATGAAATAACCACGCACACATATATAAAAAACGAACCACCTTATCGACATCCTGGACCCAATGGCAACATTTTCTGAAAACTGTGCTAGTCCTTGTCATCTCCTAACTTCAGTCACACCACCCACATCCCATCTGACATTTTGCTTATTATCTTCTTAAAATCTTTTTATTTTATCATTATATTTTTAAGGATGACACTGCTCCTATTTGTCCGCTATGTAGCGAAGGTTCGTCGGTCCGTCACGTGTTGCTAGAGTGTATTGCTCTAGCACATCTTCGGGACTCTCTGCCGGCCAGTCTTGCAAGAGGTCTTAGCGGATGATAAGCAAGCGGTTGATAGGATTTTTAATTTTGCGTCAGAGGTACATTTCCAAATGCGGATATAGTCATGTCAATAGCAGGCATTTCATACTTCTCGGTTTAGTTTTATACGTTCATATTTATTTCTGACCTCTGCTATGATTTTTATATTCATATTCATCTCTGGCCTTTGCCATGTTTTGTACTGATCCATTATCATGATCCATTTTACAAGTGCACTAATGAGCTAGCAGTTGAGCGCCCTTAAACACAAATCGTCATCATCTGAAATTTTACTACAATGAGAAATAAAACTAAGGATAAACTTACAATATAATGACTTATTAATACCATCAGTTGTTCAAGCAATCCCCCGATGAGATTTTATAAGATAAAAGTGTACTCTACAAATAATATTCGTACTACTTCAACAAGACGGAATGGAAAGAAAAAGAAACCCTGAAAAATAAAATAATGAAATATGAATATGCTAGATGTGTGGTAAAGTAAGCACCACATGTGACTCTTCTAGCATATACAAGCTGAACAGTTGAGCGAAATGTGTTAATTTACTCTCTGCAAACACAAAGCAGACTTTTGTTCAGTTTAGTTTAAACCTCAGTCGTGCTGCAATATCTCACCTTCGGTTAAATGCCATTCCACATGCAACGTGTATTATTAGCATTGCTTCCATCGTGGAATTCAATACTGAGCATTTCTAGCAGGCTGGCCGATATGCGCAAGCATTGCTAATCGAGATCTAGGAGATATGCAGTATTTTCTTGCAGAACCTTCGTGTTTACCAGCCATTTAATGTTAAATGTTACGTACCTACATGGTGGTGCAGAGAGCCTGTGGTACAATGACATATTCCTTATTTAATTATAATGGTGGGCTGTAGACAACAGTGCTTTAATGATGCGTGCAACAATGTAAACATCAACATTAATTTCAAATAGAAAGCTGCTTTAATTTATTGTCTTTGTGGAATACACTCTAAAACGGAACGAAAGGAAAAATGCTCCCTCATTTGAAGCCTAAATAAAATATCAAAGTGTGCATCAGCACAGCAGGTTGTTCGGGTGTAACCAATTCTAAATATCACTACCATCACCACCAGCATGATCATCAGCAACAGCAGTACCATTCTGCAAATTCTGTATCTAATTGGTGCATTTCGTCTCCTTACAAAACTAGTTGTCCCATCATTTCGTTTGTTGTTTGTTTGCTTTTACTAGTGTTTAATGCCTGTTTTTACTACAGATGACACCGCATGTGGTGGATACTGATTATATATGAAATGATATGATAATTGGGAAAGGAAATTTGGGAAGAAGCCGTTTCTGGCCTAAATTTAAGGTACCTTCCCGACATTTTCCAATTATTATATGAAGGTTGAGGAAAACCTCAGATAGGGAGGACGATCATGGGGGATTTGAACCGGTTTTTTTATTGTCTGATCGGTTTTTGTCCTTAATTCTGTATATGGCTTGGTTTAACGTCCTTTAACCGAGTATGTCACATCGGAACGTAACGTAATGGTAGAAATGATACTCAAATGGGCCCGGGGTCAGTAGAGCTTGGAATTCCCCTACATTTGTCTTCTCTGGATACGGGAAAATCCCGGAAAAAACCTTGTTCAACTAATTCGCCCTAATTGAGATTCGAACGCGAGACCTCTTGGATTTAAAGCAGGCGCGCTACCCCTACACCACCTAGGTAGGCTAACCTTAATAATTATTGCCAACATTTTATATTCAACAATGTAACTCTGCTATAGTTCAACAAAATAAAAATTTAGGCGAGTGTTGTATATATGAGGAGATTCTCAATACGCTTGGCAACGCTCATTTATTTTACTCCTTTTCTGGTTTAGAGAAACTAAAAAACGCAGCCTTCTAACTGAACTTCAATATCAAAATTATAACCTAAATACATATTATAATGTTCCTTGAAGCCTCTCTCCCCATGCCCGCAAAAAAGAAGAAATAATCGTCCTTGGGAAAAGGTGTGATGAGTGTAAACAGAATAACCCAAACATTAACATTAGGTTAAAAACAAATTTCCACACATAAATCAGGTACATTTAAACATGCAGGCGAAGATTTCAATCAAATTCTCCCAGTTCAGACTGGTCTTTACATGGGGAAACGTTTTATGTGTATGGTTTATGTTATTTCCTCGAAACTGGTTTTGGATATATCATTTCTTTGAGATATTGCCATGCCAAATCAAATATATTTCTTAAACTATTTGTAAATGCCTTGTGATTACTCTTCATTCTCATTGAATTGCAACTAAATGAGAAACCTTAAGAACTAGGCAAAAGTTTACTACAGGAAATAATGTATGTTTAAGTATACATTTTCTGTCAAACATTTTCTATATGAATCAAAGTATCAAAGTATTACTTTGATTAATATAAAGTATAGGATGTATAATAATAATTACAACACATAATTATTATTGTACATATGGATAAAAGTCGCGATATAACTTAAGAATCAAAGTGACTATTAAAATTCTTTGTTTTTACTTTAACCATTTTCGAATAATAAGTCCTTTGTATTTAATTTTCATGTTCTCTCCTTTCGCTTATAATTAGCTCACGAACAGAAAGTGAAATAAAAGCCTAGAATATAGAAAACAGTTGTCATAGGAGCATTTTTATGCCCCAGTGTATCTATATATAATATATTTTGGAATTATTTTTGGGGATTATTTATCCTGATTAAACGAAGCAAAAAGAAAAAGAGTTCATGTAAATAATAGCTTTTGTATGCATATGTCTGTAGCATAGTTTAAAAAGTAAATTATAATCTACAGAGAAATTCATATAGTTATTATAAATCACTTCCTGAAATTTAATTTTAGTATATTAGTTTTCTTCAATTATTTATCTAATTTTAGTTCTGATTTTGGCAAGTTATGTATCTTGAGGTTAATATTTTATGAAAATTCTTGATATGGCAAAATATAAACATACAGATCATTTTAATGACGTTTTCTTGTTAGAATGGATTGGAAAATAGACCGAAGTGTGGTTTTATGACTTTATGTACTTATATCACATAAATATTCAAAGGAGCGGATCGTAAGTGAATAAATTCCATACCAAAATGAATCTGTTAAGTATGAGAAAACGGCATCAATATAAATAAGCAAATGCTTAAAACACGCAATTGTCTCCCAAGATCACCAAGGCGAATATGTAAATTTGAAAACTGAAATTATTGGAATTTCTATTGCAATTCTTTCTTTTTTGTTTTAACGAAATGATCTTAGCACTACAGTTTTTGCAATCGTAACCGTGTTCTCCTCCAGGTGTTATACTTTTTTATACTTGTGGGAAGGTATTATAAATGCCATCCCTTTAAGGAAAAATTCCAATTGTAAGTACAAAGATGAGTGGAAATGGCACCATTTTAACTTGGATATGTTTATTTCGGCAGAAACGAAAAACTTCTGCTAAACGTCTTTCAGGCAATAGTAATTTATATACGTAACAGTTACGAAAAGTCTTAGGTTTATTATACGACAACTAATTTACATTTTTACCATTTTCACTTTCTTCCGTACCTGCCTTGCACCTTACAGTGTAGTATATTTACTTTCCTTACCGTGCACCTAGTAGGTAGAGAAAATATTGCATTTCTCCCAAACATTCGATCTCGAGATTTCACCAGGTATAAATGTTTTGAGGACCCTCCAAAAATGTAGAAAAACATGTGAGCATCCGAACGGCATAACTCAAAAACCAAAACTTAATATTTAAGTTCAGTATCTTAAAAATATGCGATGCGTATTTAAATTTTGAGGAAAATTCTCGCCCCAAAATACCCTTTCTATAGAAAAACGGAACAATTTAGATATTTTTTATTTTCTCAAAAATGCTCTAATCGGTTTTATTAAAATACTATATACTTGAGCCATTTTCATTACAAAATATTTATCTTGAATTTTCTGGAAATAGCATGTGAAGTCTTCATTTTAAGAACATTTTGTTTAACGTGTAAACCTAAGAGATACATAAAACTTTTTTTACACAAAAAACGTTTAGATCTCTTAAAATGACGCAATTTCTTTCAAATAACTTTTTTGTAGCTTCAACCATTACCGAGATATCTGTTGTTATTGGTTTGAGTTTTCAATGCTGTGTGATGTTAGTGTTGTTGTTATGTGGCTGTTTCTCGCGATGTCCCGGAAAGAATGTAGGATTTCAAGGTCAGCATATAGCCATATGCTTTTAAACATTTGAGTATCGTTATTCACTTTGTACCTACAACAAAGTGTATAATGAAACTATTTACGCAAACACTTAACTCAACTGAAAATGGAGAGAAGAATAAGTCTTTGCAAAAATAGTCTGTAGACGCTGTATAAAATAAATAGTAGTGAGTAGAGAAATGTACACATATCATATATATTAATTCATTATTCAAATCATAATTTATGCCGGAGTTACATCGCAACAACCCAGAAAAAAATTTCGGTATGACCTGGCCAAAAGTTTATTGTGAAATTTGCGAAATTGAATTAAATAAGGCATTGGAAAACTATGCTGAATATTAATATGTCCAAATGTACCTATCAGTAAGTGACATGTTGACGATCAGGTGTGTAACTCACTTCAAGCTTACATTCCAACTGTGTTCTAAACCTAGTGAAGTTCTTCGAACTATCGTGTGAAGCATATTTATCTACATGTTTATTTTCTCCTAGGTGATTGACATGACTATGTAGTTAATTATTATTTATGTACTCGAATTTTATTGGAAATAAAAAAAAACTGTACATATAATTTACATTATGTAAATGATAAGAGAGTATATCAATATTTCCAACCTGAAACAAAAATAAGGCTAAGTTGCTGTTTGGTCAAAAGTAGTTGTTTACTGAAATAATTTAACTTGGGCGCATAGTCAAAGCTGTACTTCTAATAGCTAAAACAGAAGTATGCTTGGATAAATTCCGATGGCATGTCACATGTATCGCTTGAGGCAGTATTTTTAACACTAAATGATTTCAGTCTAATTGTATGATATATAATTCCATAACAGCTCGCCTTAAAGCAATATGTATATGTAACTATATATAAAAGTGTATAATGCAGTCATTGTAAATGTTTATATTATTGTATCAATGTTTAATAATGTTATGCGAATGTATTACGTAATTTAATAATGTAGGAGATATGAGAATAATAAGTTAAATTGCTAAGAATGAGGTAACCTTGAGGCAATAATGAGTAAGAATGTTTAATAATGCTACTAGTCATTATTGGAGCAACAATAATGTAAATTTTGAGACAGTTTAAAAATAGCCAATCAACAACCAGAAAAGGCTTTAGTTAAATGAAGGTATTCTATTGGAATAGGAATAGCCAATCAGAGACTTGAAATACAAAAATTTACAAGTTTAGACGGTTGAAATCAATTCAGTTGCCTGCTAACCGTATTCCTAACCGGACGCAAAAAAGTGTCCTCGAGAAGTACGTATAACACGTATTCCTGTGAGACGAAGATAGTTACGTATTAAAAAGTGCAAGAATTTAATAAAAGCATCTCGCAGCTCTCTCTCTATATATCAATGAAGTGTTATTTAAATCGTATCAAGCATTAATTAAAGGAGTGAAGTAAAATCATAATCTGTGTAAGCTTACATTCTTAGTTGCAGTACAACTCTGCCAAGAGAAGCGTGTCTATAACAATAATACTGATGCAGCCGATGCAAACAAATATTTAATAAGGACAATTTATTATAAAATATATCTTCTTCTATATCTGTTTTACCCTACCCGTTGTTAGGGCTTACATCCCCAGGACTTATTAGTTGGTGCTTGGGGTCAGACACCTATCGCGGAGCACAGACTATGGATCAGAGAAAAGAGCCAGGTTGGGTGATCAGCCCGAAGCCTGTTGTGACAGCGAGAAAGGAGATGATATGAAATGACGGTAGAATGAAGGGAAAGTTGATGATAGAGCAAGTGGTGGAAGGAATGGTGAGGAAACCGGAGAAACCCCGCCCAGGCGCCGCTTTGTCCACCACAAATCCTACCGGGCCGACTTAGTGATAGGTGAGCGGTCTAATCACTCGGCCACGGCACTTCCTTAGTATAAACATGCGTTGGTAAAATTTCTTAATTGCTAATAGGTATACTGAATCTTTTCTTTTCCCACACGTGTACAGAAACCTTAATCCTTTATAAAACATACACTAATACTTAGTCTACAAAAATAAGTTGCAAAACAATAATAGTTTACTGTAATAAATATTCCCAGATGGCAACAATTTTCTAGTACAAAAATTGTTTATAGGATTATTCAAATGAAACATAGTAAATTGATGAAGGGAATATGTAAGCGGGGTTTTAAAGCTCAAATGCTTCATTGCATTTAGAAAGGCCATGAATGGTGAAAATTAAGTGGTAATCTTCTCTAAGCATACAAAATATGTATTATTTTAAACGTAAAATAAGCAAAAAGACGTCTGTTAGAAACAAGTAATTCCTAAACTACATAAACTTGAAAGATCTTTGCTAGACTTCTTAGTTAGAAGTGAACGAACTAAAAGATGATCAGGACGCACAGGATCTTTAGCGGTTATTTCTGACCTTTCTTACTCTAAAAATCAGTCTGCACGGAAGTGAGGCGAATGCAGTAAATGTAGTTGCAACTTCTATGTTCGCTACGCTAATAAAGAGATTTAAGTATACGAAAACGCACTGGAAAAGTCCTGAAAATACTGTTAAGGGCGCCAAGGATTACCGGGTTAGAATTTCTGAGTTGCTTATAGAGTTAAAATTAACCAAAGGACAGTATAAAGCTACATTAAAAGGAAAAGATGGTATTATAAAAATAGTGCCAGCACATGCAGCTGTAAGGAGGGAAAAAATGGAGTTTTGCCTTAGTTTAGATGTACTGTTACAGAAACCAGTGCTGACGACGAACTTCAGGCATACTCAATCACCTTCACATCTACATCCCCATCACGAGTATGTTTACGTAAAATATCTCAAAATTTTAACAGCAGCATAATAAAAGCGAGTATTGACGGCTCAAAAGCTAAGCTCGGTCTCTCAAAATTAAATTCCAGGATTATATAATTTTCAATGCATTGTGATCTTTTCCTATGGACTGAACATTAAAATCTAACGGATTCACTACACTTCTGATAAACAAAAGGTTGTAGAAATTCATTACGATTTGATGGAAAAGTAGGGGCTTCTTATGGAGAGACCAAAGTTCTGATATTGCAACAGCATGATGCAAACACAATTACAGTTTTTTTTGGGGGGGCGGTCGAATTGCAAAAGTAGAAGGCCACTCCAAAATACCTTCATCACAAGCTTACATGCCACTCCTCAATTACTTTCCAGTGTATATGAGACTGATGCCCAGAATCACAAGAGTGAAGCAACCAACATTCTAAAATCCTTATATTCATCAGATTATGTGTTATCTCTGCTCACAGAATTCTAATCTTTGTACCGAAATTAATAAAACAAATGCATGCTTTCTGTAAAATCATTATCAGATGAGGCATCTGAAGGTATACATAAGTATATAAAGAGATATAAAGACTTTGCTCCAGAACAGAAAGTTTACTGGAGGTTCTATTTTCAGTTTATTCGATATCCTCATTTCATGCCTCCGACAGCTGCAAAAAGAAAAGTATTAAGTATTTCTCCAGATAAGTCATAAATTTACTCCGTACTTTATTAATTGCATACAAAAGGCTCAGTTAAATGATAAGGAAGACGGGGAGACAAGGGCGGATCCAAAGAAGACGACGCTGACGAAAACCACGAGAACACAGATGATGACGACGATGAGAAGCGATGCAAGCGACAACCATGACGGCATAATGTAGCAGAAGTTTTCGATGGTAAAAACGAAGACAAGATGAAGATGACATCGAAAGAGAGGGATAATGCTTGCTATGTGAGTAGCGAGTAGTTTAACTATTCTTTTATTACCTAAAGGTAAAGATACGTATCACGGAGGGGCCCCCGGAACCGGGGCAGAGCACCGCACACGGCCAGTCGGCCCACTGTGTTTCTAATGTGACCCCTGGGAGGGAAGATGAGGCGAGATCCGGATGCCGACGGGCGGAAGCATGGACTGTTCCCTAACGTTTCCAGATAGAACCCATCCGACGACGCTCGGTCCCTGCCCGCAACCCACCAACCTCCAGGGACCCCCGAAGCGGAGCCCCACGCTGAGAAGAGACCTAACTGAGCGGTACCGCAGCGACGCCAGGGAAGAAACCTTTACAGACGCAAGCCACCGCCCAGCCGCAACCTGGGTACAGGAAATGAGAGGAAAGACAGTCCTAGTAGAAGACGAACAACCCCAGCTGTTGCCTGGTGACCCAGGCTGAAGCAGTATATTTTGAGTAGTAAAATAAAATTAAGATCATAGGGAGAATAAATATCAGTAACGGCGAGGATAGTATTAAATAAAACTGGCAAGAGAATGTTACTGTAAGATGAAATAAGGGTTGAGAGGCAAGGCCATCAGCGGCCGGAAACGGGTGGTTGTTCCCTCTATTGTTAAGTGTCCCGTTAGGTTGCTGGGAATGCAGGCCAGAAGAAAAGGGTCAATGTTCGCCAAAAGCCAGATAGCCTTAGGCCTCCAGTGAAAGAAGCTAGAAATCAGGTGATAGTGGAATAAGGAGATATAGAACGTTTGAAACAGAGAAACGGAAGATTTGAGAATGAACACTTGGTCGTGAGATTTGAGAATGAATACTTGGTTGTAGTAAATCTGGGGAGATGCTTGGCAGAAAAGTTTAGAAGGCAGCGGATAGGCGCGATGATAAAAAGTGTAACAAAAGCGCGTGCGTGTGTTGAAGAAATAGCAGGGATAAATTGTTAAAGCGGTGACGGTAAATAAACGAGCAGAAAAACCAAACAGTCGTACTCACCACTAACCCGAGATCCAAGATCCATGCAAAGAACCCTGAGCTAGCACCGAACCCCGGATCTTTCTTAAAAATCCTGTACCACCGCAAATTGGCTGCCAAACGATGGGCCTCAATCACCGATAAGAATTCCCACCGCAAGGCAAACCGATGGACCAGAGTGGACGGTCGCCGGAGATCGATATCGAGACCTCCCGAAGGCGGACCGCACACGGAACTGCCTGAGCCATCCCGCTTAATCTTTTACGACATAACTCTATGTTTTTTTTCCATCTTTACCTTTTTTCTAGTGCTAATTGATTTATTAATGATTTGTATTATATTTTTATTAGAATAAGACATTCCAAAAATTCTTTTCTGTTCATCGGGTTGGATAACTGACTCTTTCTGCTGCACAGACTGTTGTGCCAATGTGGTACCGCTTGCCGCTTGGTTTCACATGTTTATATGTTTAGGTATAGTAATATATTTTGTGTTGTACCTATTCCTTCAAATGTTTACATAAGAGGACCATTTCTTCTTTTATTATATTCATCCAAAGGTTCCATGAGTACCTGAGCATTCGTCGATGCGATTGTAACGATTTAGTTTTTATCTCAAATGTATAAGTAAATACTTAAAGTAAAACATTTATTTAATTTTGTTGTTTCATTAAAACCTTAACTAGTTTGTTTTAGTTTTTTTGCTTTCATTAAATTGTTCCCTGATAAGACACGAAAAAGCTGTCTTTAAAATTAAACACCACTAGCATCAATTCTCTTCTGTGTTCGTGAATTAACGTGATTTTCTCTTCCACCTGCAACATTAATCGCAATTAAACCTAAGAAAGATAAAATATAAAGTCATCATAACATTTACCCATATTTAATGGACATCTTAGTACATGTTGAATGGTATTTTACATTTAGTCACTACAATTCATTGTTATTAGAGAGAGCTATAGGATATGCAGTCATATCAGTTTAAATGTATGCGCTACACGGGAAAACTTACTTTGCCTTGTAAATGAAAATTTACATTCTGCCAACAAGCTAAAATAAATTAGGTTTGATTGTTCATTTGTGTATTTATAGGCTCTTTCAACAAGAGTGTCCTATTTTTGAACTTAAATAAAACACGTTCTATAAATGATAGAGGTTTATTTCTTTTTTTATTTTGGAACACAATTAATGTCATTACGTGACCGCCGCGACTTCGTTGGGTTGCGCGTATACAGTTGACTCAATTTTTAATGACAGAAGAACGTAAATTAGGTCCAACTTCACGAATAACACGCGTGATGTTATTCATAAGATCATTTACTGTTTCTGGCTTGTTGACATAAACTCGAGATTTAACATAACCCCACAAGAAGTGATCCAACGGCGTTAAATCACATGACCTCGGGGGTCAGTTAACATCACCACCACGGGAAATAATGAAACCTCTGAACTTTTCCTTCAAACGATCGATTGTTTCGAGGGCAGTCTGACATGTGGCACCATCTTGCTGTAACCAGATGTTTCTGAGATCCATACCATCCAATTGAAGCAAAAAATAGTCCCTTATAAGGGACCGGTATCTTTCTCCATTGACAGTTAGAGCTTCTCCATCTTCATCTTGGAAAAAATATGGACCAATGATTCCACCATACCAAAATCCACACCACACAGTAACCTTTTGGAGATAAAGTGGTCGTTCTTGAATCTGCATTGGATTGTGATTGCTCCAATAGCGGCAATTTTGTTTGTTAACACAACCATCCATCCAAAAGTGGGCTTCGTCGCTGAAGATGATTTTTCGGCAAAAATCCGGATCGTTTCCAATTGCTCCAACCCCAGTCAGCGAATACACGGCGTAACCTATGGTCGTTGGGCTTTTTCTTGAGTTAACACCATTTTGTAAGCGTGAAACGTCAAGTCCAGATGCAGAATTCGCCAAGTTGTGGTTGGCGAAAGCCCCAATTCTTACGCTCGACGAGCAATTGATTTGTTTCCGTTCTCACGTACACTCTCACGAACGGCGCCTATGTTTTCGTTGGAGCGCATACGCCGATTACGCACAGGCATTCTTTGAAGGCTAATAGAACCACTTCTTTCAAATTTATCAATCAAACGCCGAATCGTTCTCTCTCAGGGACGATTATGCACACCGTAAGCTTCACGCAATACACGGAAGGTTTGGCGAGCAGATGATCCATTTTAATAATACATTTTCACAATTTTTACGCGTTGCTGAATGCTGTAACGTCCCATGGTTATTTTTCAATAAAAGCTGTAACCACATGGAAAAAATGACTGCTGTAACTCAATAACAACAGCAGCTATCACATGTTAAAGATAGGACACTCTTGTTGAAAGACCGTTTATAAGCAATAAGTTAGATATGATTTTAATTTGAAACGATATTAACCTAATTCTATAAGCATAAACTCGAATGCCTAAATGTCATGCTTAGAAGCAGTGTTCACATAAACTGCTACTGCGAAATAATGGATATGAAAACCAAACGTTTCAACAAGTCAGCAACTTTTAACTAACTGTGATCTGTTTCTTATGGACTTGACTAGTGGGCTACGCTGATAGTGCAGTAACGTTTAAAGTAGTACTAATGGATAGGAATAGTGTGTACGACATTCATGTACACAGCAAATGAGGATATTGTAAACCTAGCTTTATTGAGCTCTAGCAACATTTTCCGAAGTTTGACCTCCAAATTTGAAGCTGAGCGTTTCCTCCATCTTAAGTTGAACATCAGTGTGCCAAATCGTGGA
This sequence comes from Deroplatys truncata, assembly GCA_030765065.1. NCBI lineage: Eukaryota > Metazoa > Arthropoda > Insecta > Mantodea > Mantidae > Deroplatys > Deroplatys truncata. The sequence goes on from CM060981.1 coordinate 250,483,952, forward strand.
ATATTCTGTATGAAACTCTAAAATATAAAACTAAATTTAAGCTTGCTGGTGTCCAGTGAGAAGTATTCAAGTTTTCAACTAATTTCACTCGATGAACTTTCTTAGGATAATAAATTGACATGCTGTCCCTGTTAATGAACATTCTGCGGTATAATTAGTACGGTGTAGTGTCCAATCAGAAAGGATAAGAGTTGTTATTGGATTAAAAAAGCCCAGAATGATGATAACTTTGATATAGTTAGACTTTATACCTTTCAAACCGGCAGGTTACATGTATGGTAGGGGTGATTTTTTATATTTAGATGGTTTAAATAAATTCTGGCAATGGACAAATTTGGAATTTATTTTGTGTTCAAAATTATGCTTCCTTTGAATAAGCCTTTAAATACAAAACATTGCATTTTTCAATAAATTGTTTATGTTAACGATTCAAAATTCGACACTGCCCTTTCTCTCTGTCTTCAAATAACAAAGTTGATAATTTTGTGGGTTCACTCTGTGGCGTTTTACGGCCCCACTGCTAGAGAAATTTATTCCTGCCTTCAAATTCACCGCCAAAACTAATAACTGTACGAAGACTAGTATCTACGGTGAACAAGAGAGGTTACTGTTCCAGTAACAAGGCGCGGCTCTGGTATGTGCCGACACCTCTCTTCCCTCGAGCGGGTGACGTTCGGGAGCCGGAGAGGAGGACCGAGTTTTCGCCGGGCACGTGGAGAGCAACAACCCTTCAGGATTTAAGACACGCCAAGGGACTGTGTAACTTAGGTGCGTCCAGCATTTTTCGGGGTTGATAAAATTTGCTTTAACATTTTGGAGTAGGTAATTCAAAATTTCTCACTTAGCCTGAACGTCTCACGTAACGTGAGATTTATTGAATTTTAAAACGTAAAGTAGTAGGTTATTATACAATACTGTTATATGCAAAATCTTTTCTAATGAATTAACTGTTTGAAGCCATAAGTACCAATTTTGTGAGGAAGAAATAATATTTGAATTCTTTATTTTTCTTGTATCTTTTCAAAACTTGGTATTCAAATACTTCAAAATGTTTATATTATAAAGTGCAGTTGAATGACCAAATCGAGTCAATTAATTATATCTCAAGCATGTAAAGTTACGCAATTGTTACATTTCGAACACTTATTTATAATTTTAATAAATTTGCACGTTTAACCATAGCCAAACGCTGCGTAATTTATTCTAATATCTTTCCTTTTCCAATTCACCAGTTGAGAAAATTGGGTAAATAAGATCTCGCTCCTCTGGGCCGAGATAAGTATCGTAAACGTGGTACAAATTCCTAAGCATTTAACGTTATATTGGAGTTAGAACCACGGTCAGGGAACTGCATCAGATTACATTAAGCTTCGAAAGATGTGGTGATATAGCATTTGCTTATTTTGTTCCTTTGTTTATAATCGTAGTTATAAACATGTTTCATGCTTACTACAGTAAAATAATTACTATTTAACACTCCTTAAAGCTTACTATTTTCATAATGTGTGCCGTTTGCAGCATCAGGGTCTACAATGGCATAATTGTTTATTATAATGAGAACTTTTATCAAGATAATTTCTATCGTAATTTCATTAGCTTTGTTATTGCTGAAGTTATTATTTATTAATGTTATGTTAATCATAGTATTTCAATTAACATTTTACGTTCTGAGACAATGAGCCCTTATTGACAGATGGTATGCCTGAGGAAATTTGTAATATTTTACGCCTTTCCTAACGTTATAGTTGTGTTCTTTTGTGCAATAATAAAGTAGTGGCTACTTAGCTCAACAAAGCGTGTGGTAAATGCTCAACTACAAAAACAACAGGTTTACAACTGAGATATCCATAATTTTAGTATTAACTTATACCTTTGTCCATTAATGCAATGGCTTTTTTGTTTACTGCTTCCCACGTGGGCAAAAACACAGTACTGACCTAAAACTACTATACTAGATTCCTCTAAGGTTGATCCGCGCCAAAATAAACCGATATGACCAGTCGCTGTGGTACATCATAATAGCAATGCGTGCAGGAAAGTAGTTCCATGCTAGCAATCTAAATTTTAGAAGGAATTTATCCTTAAATGGTATACTATTCTAATGAAATACCTAAGAGTGTAGTTAACGCTGACTTATACCGTTAAACAGGACTACAAGTCCCAACATGCAATTCTGAGTCAGCTGGCATCCGGGTATGCGCAGAATATTGTATATAGCCTGAAAACAACGGTTTATGTTTAGTATCATGGCGAATGGTGAATTTGCTCTTGTGTCTTCGTCCAATACTTTGTAGCGGGAAACGGTGCTGTGCGCTATTTGTAGCGCGAAATCGTCGATCCTTCGGTTGATGTGGTCTTCGACAGTGTTCTTCCTCACCTATTGATGCTCGTCGGTTGTTGCTTATTCCATTCCTAACTTTTCCTATCTATATCTAATTCTTAATTCTCAGGTTATGGTGGGTGAGGCAAGTTAAAACATACACTGCAATTTTCCCTTAATCAATGAAGTTTATTCAAGTTGTAATAATTATGGGCGGCTAGCTTTTTACCATTATTATAATTGCACTACTTTAAATAAGTCAGGAGCCTAGCTATCTGCACACGCTTTCCCACCCTTGTGCTCACACGTGCATCTGTGGCACCTCAGACGACAGTTCTAGAAGATCAGGAGAGAGAGGGAGAGAGAGAGAGAGAGAGTGGGCCCTGAGGCCTTGTCTACCCTTATATAGGTGAGCCTAGTGACGCTCACCTCTGCGTTTAAAAATGTAACGACGTTTCCTATTGGTCTTCAGACCGCGTTACCTTAACATGTATGAGAATGTCTTTCTTCAAATCCGTGCGCAAAGCGTCATCTTGGAGCGCTGTGAAGCCAGCTTCATATCTCCGTCTCTTTCTTTTCTCTATCTGTCTCTTTCTATTTCTCCGTACTGTTACCGGTTCCCTGTCTGTTAGCTTGGTGAAAGGTATGCTCTACTTAGGATTATGCTTTTCCTGGAATTTTGCTAGCTCGCCCGTTTCTTACAATCAGCTCTGTACAAATGTTAGATGTTGAACATTTTAACATGTTAGTGAATTATATTAGTACTGTACACTTCTTATACATGCATGGTATATTCCCTTTCATATGTACAATTCCTATATATGTATAATATATCCCCTTTCAACTTCTCATGAAAGAAGTAGTGAAATTAACTTCTGAGTTCACCAATGTTTCGAGTAAAAGTATAAACAGCGCTCATAAAGAAAAATCTGAAGCGGGAAAACTGGTTACATCCGTTAAAAAAGAAAAGGTGTGAAATGTGCGTTGCAGGAATGTGACGATTTTGTGAAGAATGCAATTCGCATAAGAGTGCAAAATTTCTTATTTAAAAATGATTCGCCAAAATTTGATAAAATGCGGCTTCCAGTGTGAATAAATGAAAGTTATCGCACATGTGTTACTTTCCTTTTCGCTCGTTTCTTTTAGAATTAACTATTACTATATGTGCAAACGTTTTTTATTGCAACTAACAATGTTATCTCTTTTAACCCCTAACAGAATATGCTAGTCACCATTTAAGTTGAAGGACTCTGTTCTTTTTGCGCTACGTGCCGCGTGTACTCGCCATATTGGTGGAAGGATACATTATAACGGTGCACTGGTCATCTGAGTTTTGTTTTGGTTCGGATCAACCTAAAAGTGAATACAGTATAGACTTATTTTGTGTAAAGCTCAACAATAACCTGTTTAACAATAATGCATAACAGTCTCAATAATAATTACAAACCAGCGTGTGACTGTAAAACGTATTCAAGAGAGAAACTCTTGAAAAACTTATACTAAGATTGGTTAATAAGGTATATAAATTTTGGCAATTATCGGGGAAAGATAAAAAGGGTAATTAAGACAGTTGAATTGGACTTCCAAAGGAAATAGTGTTGAATTTCCAAATTACAACATGTGCCCAATGCAGAAATTCGAAGACGAACCGGAAGGATTTTTGCAAGTGCTGAGAGAGTTGGAACTAGACAGTTATTGTGGTATGGTCATGTGAACAGAATGGAAGAGGAAAGGTGGCCAATAAGAGCTTCGGATTATAATCCAGGGAAAAGAAGGAGAAGAGGGAGATCTGCAACGCAATGGAGAGAAGGAATTAGAACGGCTCGATGCTCGATAGGGCTATTGGAGAAGATGAATGGAGTTATAAGGATACATGGCGTTTGAAATGCGGGATGCAGCAAAGACTGAAAATGTTTTGCAATAAAAAAGAGTGCAAATTTAAAGAAATAATATTTAGTTACGCTTCATTAAGTGAATAGGAATATATTAAATTTAACATATGAAATATGGATATTTTATATTTCTATTCTGTTCTATACCAGTATGTCAAAATGTATTTTTATATGGTAGATGAATGAATGAACGTGCCTACTTCATCGCTTACCATTACTGGTAGTGCCTATATGTGTGCCTATTTTAAAGCTGTAGGTAGTGCCTGTTTACCTGTCTATTTGAAGCTTTTTAGCGTCTATTGCGTCGAGCCTTACTTATCACTTGGAGTATTCTATAGCATTAATACCCTAACTGATTTTATTTCTAACAGTTCAGGAAACTCTGGGACCCTTACCATTTAACTTGTTCTATCTGTAAAGGGGTCATGTTAGTACAAGGCATTTCGTTAAATTTTATAATGTTGCAAAATCATTGTAAACATAGAGAGCTCTTAAAACTTGCATTCATTTTTTGTGTTTCTCTGAAACTGCGCTTCTTTTATTTGTTTTCATAACATGACGCTATCGCAACTCTGCAATTCTGCTCACGCGGAGCTGTGGACCGAGCAGATTAAGAAAAGCACTGATAAGACTTTGGTGCCTGCGGCGAATATAGCCCCGTTGTATTAGCTCTGTTTCTCATATCGTGAGGTAGACAAATAAAAGTGAAACAGTTTCTTGCGAGCCATAATCTTGTATATTCGAAGGACAGGGAAAACATATGAAAATTTCACAAAAAGGACGGAAAGAAAAGAAACTACAGAAAGGAATTGTGGCATCAAAATTCCATTCTCTTTGCACGACCACAAGGAAAACCGACTTACCAGTTGGGAAATGTATAAGTGTTTGAAAATTCAAATCAACAAGGAATATTTCAACATAAAAATGATAGTTTATATAAATTGTGCACTTTTACTATACCAAAAACAATGTATATGTCGTTAAATTTTGTCTCTCTCTAATGGTTTACCAGTTATACAAAAGTAATTCAGAATGAAGAAGACTTCACAGGCTATTCCTAGAATATCAAGATATACATTTTATTAGTCATGAAATATCTTAAACGTTTGATATTTCAATCAAAATCGTTACAGCTATTTTTGAGAAAAGCCAAAATAAAGCACAAATGTGTATATAAAGGGTACTTTGAGGTGGGGATTTTCTTGAAAATCTTAAATGTTGCAACCTTGGAAACTGCTGAACTTAATTTTGGTATTTAACCTAATTTTCAGTATTGGGTTAGGCTGTCCACAGGCAGGCAAATAGAAACATGCAGAGATTTTTATAAAAACCTCCCTTTGGATTCACGGGACTCATTTATTTCCGGTGAAATCTCATTTCGAATTTTTGGGAGGAATGCAATACTTCCTCTACTTACTATAAGTAAGCAGTAGAGGATCTTTTTATTATGCAGCGTGTCTACAAACGTATATTTATGGAAAAACTCACTGCTGAATGTATGGGTGGAATGCAATACTTCTATTTACTGTAGGTATATAGCAAGAAAGTAAAAACCGCCCACCGAATGTCATTCTGTGCCATTGGAAAGCTTTGCAAAGTGGAGTAGTTAGTCGGCGAATCCGATGTGCATTTTCAGTATCAAAACCATGTGCTCAAAAAGCATTAGCAAACCCCAGACATCAACATAAAATAAAGTGCGTGCATTGCTGAAAATATAATAAGTATTTTGTAGAATTCTCTCAGAAACTGCCTCTGTGGTTTAGTGGTTAATGTGCTAACCTCTAAGCCTTGAGATTCTGGATTCAATTCGCTACTATGAAAGTGTGAATGTGTGTTTTCATTACATATTAAAAACATAAAGTGCTTAAAACAAATCTAAAATAAGTGAATATCATTGCTGATGAATAATAACCATTTACAAATTCAAAAACGCAGAATTTACTTTATATGTGAAACTATGGTACAAAAGGAAACATTTAAGAAAACATCTTAAGCCCAATTTTTACTTTCTCTACTACGTATAGTAAGTAGGGGAAGTATTGTATTCCACCCAAAAATTCGATACCGAGATTTCACCGGAAATATATGTTTTGAGACACCCTGACTCCAAAAAAAAAACATTTTTGGAATAATGTCCGTATGTGTGTCTGTGTGTGTGTCTGTCTGTGAACTGCATAACTCAGAAACGAACAGTCGGATAAACACCAAACTTGCTATTTAGGTTCAGTATCTTCCAGAGATGCGAAACGAAGGTTTTCAAGAAAATCCCCTACCCCAGATTACCCTTTACATGGAACAGTTTTCGAAAATTTTAATTTTCTCAAAAATGGCTCTAACGAATTTGATTAAAATATCATATGTTTAAGATATTTTCATGACAAATAAAATGTATATCTTGAATTTTCTGGGAATGTTTCCAAAAGTATTCATTGTGAACGACTTTTACATAACTGGTAAATCATAAGAGATAGACAAAATGTTACTATACAAAAAATGTATCGCGTTAAAATACACAATTTATGTCATAGACATTTTTTTTGTTGAGTGAACCATTTTCGAGATACTGCTTGTTATTCCCTTAAATTTTTCAATACTTATTTTCTAAAATGTGAATTCGTTATTCATTTTTTTGTCTTGGATATGCAAAGAGTATTAATCTGTGGCAAAGGGAATGGTGCTGCACCTAGCAACCAGCTATTAGGATATATGTCTATGCTTAAAGGCTACTGTATTTCTATATTGCCCTTGCAATTACAAAACAAAGGGAACATAGTACGCGTTAAGCGAGAGTCAAATATTTTTAGAACTGGTCGCTATGTGTAAAATGTAATTCCCTTTGCATGTCACAGATCGTTTCTGCAAATGTTTATCTCGATTAATATGAAATAGATGGAGAATAAGAGTTTGTAAAAATAGTTTGTACAAGAGTAGAGAAAGTCATGTGAGTGTAACACATCAGATTTTTTTGTATGCGCATATTTTCATCAATTGCTGACATTCGGACACTCACTTCATTTGCAGTGCCTTTGTAATGCAAACTGTATCTGTTTTTGCATTCACGAAATACACAAATATTTTTACGTGCTTTAACATAACTTCACCCAGTCTTCGTGGTGGTCTGGAAATGCATTCATGCCCTGAGTTGTCTGTGTGATGGTTGCCAGATGGTGGAGTACCAAGTTCTAAAGGTAATATCATCCATGATGTTCAAATGACTCCAGTGATCAGAAAACTCAGTTTAATTCTACATTTGTATTCACAGGAGAGGTGCAAATTGAGAGGGGGATATCCCAGCGACTCGCTCCAAACAAAATTTGATCATGGCTCCGCAGGATAATGCCACAATGAACTACCGTATACTGAGCAGCATGTCAGGTAGTAGATTCCGAGGATTCCAATTGTGTGTCCGGATTCTTACCCCAGGGTGGTTTTCTTTGCTCACTAGGCAATTGCTGAACGAGTTATCATACAACACTTTCTTCCCGGTTTTCGTACTTTCTCATTTCACCTTCTTCATCTTTTAGCGACGCAGGGCGGTTGGACGGTGGCATATGGTGACTGAAATGCCCCGAGAAAATGTTTCATCTACCGTAGAACATATCCTTGTAAGAATTAGGAGGGAAATAAGGGAAACGTTAGGGAGCATGCCTGGGTTTCGCTAGCCGCCAACAGATCTGGAACTCTGCACTTATTTCCTTCATCCTTTCCGGGACACAGCAGAGGAACTGCTTGTCACAATGCTAAAGCCTTCCTTCATCCCCAATCTAAACCTATTAAATTCAGCACAGCATAAAAAGTTTATATTTAAAATCAACGAATCTACGTTACAATACTAAGTTTACTACTAACAAGGATAGGCACAGTCTGAGTAAATAATGGAGCCTAATAAGTGAAGTTTTATTATCGCTGGTGTTTCCTCATTGGCATTCCCATTGGACTTTGTGTGCTTAGATGTGCTAGTCCGTTTAATACAATTATTTTGCTGTTCCATTCCACTAGTGCTTTATTCATATCCTGAATTTAAACTGCACACTAACGTATGTATTTAATTGCACCATGTCAAGCCAGTTGTATTTCTTAATAATAAATCGTTCAAGTAATAACCTGCAGCAGTTTTCTGTTTTCAAGAAATACTTATGCATATTTGAAGTTAGAGGTACAGTTTTCATAATATGTCCAATTGGTGTAATGGTTAACATGCCTGCTTAATAATCCTGAAGAGTATTAACAAACACGTTCTTTTTTCTTGACTTTTTTGTTATTTCGAGATTACAAATGTCGAATAACACTTGAGATTTTGAACACTGAGATCATCTGAGCACTTATAGTTATGCACTTCATGCATCGTCTGTGTAGACTTCTTCAACGGATTACCTTACTGTTCCTCTTTACAGGACTTATAACCCAATACTTGTGTTAGTAGCCTGTCAAGGACCAAGCAAACTCAGGATCACAGTATTTCTAGGATGGGTCACACACCGAATTCCAGTTAAGGCTCGAAGACTGCACTCTGAATATTTTCAGATGCGGTATCTGTCTTCTGCGCACCTTTGTGCGCACATTATAGCTGCTTCTAACAGCTATAATGAGGTTTCGAGTGTGTGCAGGACCATTACAGCAGTAAGTGAAAGCACGACTTGTTCACAGCAACTGCTGTTCGCTCCTTTATCCGGCATGAAAGAAAGCATTAACAATAACATTCTGCTACTGGATTGCCTCTTTATGCGATTGAGTATTAATAACTATCTGTATGCCGAGACAAGGCCATTATTTGCTACCCTCACTCATCTATTGATTCTGTTGGCGAACGTTCAAGATGTTTGCCAATTTGGTTTAGTTTATGTTCTGTTACAGTGATCTTTTTGGTTTCCATTGAATTTATATATTTAAATGTGTGCAGAATTTCGAGAATTGCAGTTTTAAAAGAATGCATTGATTAGGAAATTTCTGAAATTACACATGCACAATGGGCTGTTTCATGTAGTAAAAATGTAAATAATAAAACTAAAAATAATTTTATAGAAATATTTGACGTAGACCATGTGATCGCTGGGAGTTTAAATCACAAAAACATTTCTCAAGAAACGTTTAAAACACGTAGGAGCTGCATAAAGCTAAGGAAACGTCTATGACAATGAATGGTCCTTCCTGTACGGTAAGGTCTAGGCATATATCATCTTGCAAAATTTACACCTGTTAACCATATAATAACTGAATTTACTCATCTGAATGTACATCACAGTTAAAACTTAATATGAATTCTTATAACTTAAAAGGAGTACACGGAAATACAAGGGGAAGGGTTGCACTTCCCTTTGCCGAAGATGCGTAAAGGAGAATAAAACATCATCATGCATTTGGAAACTGTGCGCTCAACTCCCTCCTTATTAACCGAGGTGGTGCAGCGTGTGCGACTCGCATTCGGGAGGTTCCAGGTTCGATCCCTGGCGACCGCCCACTCTGACCCATTGGTTTTTCGTGGTTTCCCCGGGTCAGCAGGCGAATACTTGAACGTCTCTCCTGGATCCCCATTTCTTACACACATTGTCTTCCTTAACATCTGCTTCAGGGTTGTAGAACAAAGAGAAGGTGTTCGGCGGGTTTCGGCTGGGCGGTGGCTGTGTGCTCTATGGAAGTTTCATCCTGATGTCATCGAGGGACTGCTCGGCTGGAACCCACCTCTGGGTGTTTTCGCACAGGAGCGCCTTCGTAGGATCTTCAGAGGCTCGAGGCCCAATAGAATGGAGTTGGATGAGTTGGAGGCGTTCAATCTGGAAGCATCAGAAACCCTGTCTGTGCTTGCACACGTCGTCATCCGGATCTGGTCGCCCTTTGGGTGTCTCCCTTCATCCCTTCCTCCCGGAGGCCACGGTAGAAGCACAAGGGACCGGTCGGTCTGCGTGCGGTGCTCTGCCCCGTTTTCGGCCCCCCTTCGTTTACCTTCCTTATTAACCAAAGGCATCATAAAATAAAACTCACACTTACCAGCAGATTACAAATCAAAGAATCTGAGTGCTTGTAGAAATGCTTGTACTAGATGGTGATTGATCCAACCGTTTTATTGGTACTATGGCTTTAAAAAGGGATCAAATAGTTCCAAAGTTAGGTAGGAAACTGATGAATGCGACCATATTAAAGATTGGATGGAGAAAGAAAACCATTTATGAAAGTTTATATCTTTCTTGAAAGAAAAATACAAATCTTAATTCGGTTAGCGTAATTTACATGCACAGGGTCTTCTGATGTCCGTGAAATCATCTACAAGAATGTATCTCAGGTCTACATAAACTGCCAAATTCCCAGTAACTGTTATGTAAAATATCACAGTATATACAATTAGAGCCCGGCAGAAGCAATTTAAGGATGAGCGAAATAAGAATTTTCTTGGTGGAAGATGAAGCTGAAGTATTTTCAATATTATGTTTTTTTACTACGTCCGAGGATAAAGAACCACCTAGTAATGGTTATAATAATATATCTCAAAACATATGAAGTCTATTACAGAGAAGCTTAATGAAGGGATGATCGTTAATGAGTTCATAGACAAACCCAGGGCTCAAAGAGGTGAGAGTTATCGGACATTTGCGTTTTAAGAATAAGGGAAGTCCCTGAAAAAAGCTAAAGTAACTCGTCCAGAGAAGATTGGAACTGGCTGAGGCAGACAGGCTACAAGGGGACCAATATCAATTTTGTGATAATAATTTTTATAATTACTTATATTTAGTTTATATTTTGGTATATGGCCATAATTAAAGTTATAAAGCTGGGAGAAATTTTTGGGCGATTATTTAATCTGTAAAGTTAGGCTTACGTTTTCATCTGAAATAAGCGTTTCATTGAATGAGCCCATAAAAAGCTCTAAGACGACTGAAGGCGTGAAAAACTTACACCACATTCTATCCTTATTCCATCCCCTTTAACACATTAAGCATTTGTTATCCTTAGAGTATTCAACCAATCAGGATAGAGGTGTTTAATTACTCTTTAAAACTGTCTGGGAGTTTTAATGCACATTTCCTGCTTTCCATTAGCTTATTCCTAAGGGAATTGAGATGAGCCGAAAGGAATAAAAAAATCTAATATTGTCTTCCCTTAGTGAACCAGAAAGGCAACTCAGTAAATTACTGCATTAAAAATATAACTTTTGTATAGCAGTCAGCAATGTTTCTGTCATTTTGTTGTATTCAAACACATTATCTCATTTATCGAGTCATATGTGACATAGGAGTATCCATATATACAGGATGGACCATTTAAGTTAAGACTGTAGAATATCTCCAAAATTAAGCGTTGTAAAAATAAATGTCTGGATTAAAAGTTTCTTGATATTATGTGTGAAAGTGAATGCCATTAGGCGTGTTTTGTTTGGAGGACACTATGATAGTCATTTTAGGGTTTTTTAGATTTTTTAAATGGGAATCTACAATTAGGGTGAAATTAAATTGCTCCTAAAATGACCATCATAACGTCCTCCAAACAAAACATGATTAATGACATTTACTTTTCTTCATAATAGCAAGCAACTTTTATTCAAGACATTTCTTTCTATAACGCTTAGTTTTGGAGATAATGTACAGTCTCAACCTCAATGGTCCATCCTGTATATACAGAAGGGACTTGCATTTCTATGTTGCTTCCCTCAAAATTGAGTGCTTGACCAAATGAGGCTTTTTAACAGTGTTTAGCACCCGTTTTTCTGTATGAAGTACCACAGGCAGTGAGCACTAATGATGCATGAAATGAGATGATTATTGGGGTAGTCAATTTGGTAAGAGGTATTTCAGGCAAGTCTAGGGTACCTCCCCGGCATCTGCCAGTTTTGAGGACTGAGAACAACCTGGAAAAAGAGTCAGTTAGGGAGGACGATCCTGGTGTGATTTGAACTATGGACCTCTTGTTCACGAAACCGTGGCAAACCGACCTCGACTACACTTTTTGGCACTATATGAAGTTTTACTTTTTTATTATTATGTACAATTAATTAAAATTAATTATAATTTTAGAGAGCTTAGACTGGTCTTCGCAAGCAAAATTAATCCTTAAGAAACTCATAAACACCCAGCACTGAAGTACTTGCAATTGCAAGTCAGTAGAATAAATAGCTGGCAGCGAGAACACCGTTTTGCGTTTATATGGGAAACGATAGGGAAAACGAGGGTGGATGCTAGGTTGAGAAAGTCTTCTAGGAGGCAAATGTGTTTATATGGGAAAGATAAGAGAATACGGGGGCCGGTGCTAAGCTAGATAGTGATAGAAAAAGGAGAATCCGTTTTATATGAGAGAGATAGGGAATACGAGGGAGGTGCTAAGATAGATGTTAAAGCTGGCACGCGTTTATATAAGAGAGATAGGAAATCGAGGAGAGGTATTAGGCTAGCAAGGGTTGAATGACAGTATGCGTTTATATGGGAGAGACGAGGAAAACGGAGACAGAGAGAGAGAGAGCGATCCTATGCTGGAGATAGTTGAAGGAGGGGGAAATGCGTTTGTATGGGAGAGGTAGGGAAAACGATGATAGGTCTTAGGGGTTGTGGTTAAAAACTGCGATACAAAGAATCGCATTATTCAAGAACTTTAACAATGAAAAGGTCTAAGTATAGATCATTTGTACAGTATTTCAGGACGAGTCTTTAGTGGAAAACCACCCAATGCAGAAGTAGTATATATTTAGCGGTTCAAGCGCACTTAATATGCAGGAATGTGCAATTAATATGCAAATTAGGCCTTCCCCTGCAACTCTGCCACAACTCTGGTACCCTGCAACTCTGGTACCTTTTGTGGCAGCTGAGGTCATAAAGTGTGTGATGTGTAATAGAAAGGTTTACAGGTGTGCTAGGCCACACATGTAGCAATCCCCTCCCCCACTAAATTCCATTCTCTACAAACACGTGCACCTGCGATATATAACAAAAGACCAGATTGGTGCCACGGTAACAAACGAATAGGTGCTGAACCGAAAATGCCTGGGCACAATAAATTTTCCTAATCGACAGAGAGGGTAACCATACAGCAGCGCTGGACAATGGGTAATAAGTCACGTTTGGTTATAGCCTCTGACATGGTGGCGCCAACACCGTTTCCACGGTGCAAGCTTCATTTATCCGCTATGTCATAAATTTCCCGCTCGACAAGGGAGCACGCCCAGAACTTTCAATCATAGCAGCGACTCTGCCCTCGAAGGCAATCTTTATTACATAGCATGTAGTTCTCTCCGAGAGTACCCGAATCTGCACGATGACTTACGAGAATCGCCAAACGTAGTTATACATGTTCTAACTCTCTGTTTTAGCATCTATTGTCTCTTTCAAACAGTGATATCAAAAATGTGTTTAACATATATTATTACCTGTATTAAACCTCCGTTTATACTTACGTATCCTTACGTCTCTGTTCGAATTGCAAGCAAAAGTTTAATGTTTAATTAGAAATGAAAAATTTATACTTCGATAGAGTAAAACATTATTATAGCACTACCCTGATTAATGAAAGGCGTTCTCGGGTATCCAGAGATCTGAGCTCGAATGTTAGTGTAGTGAAACATTAATGCTTAATGAGTATTAAAATTTAGGAACATAGGCGAGTAGGGTAAATTATGTTAATTTTATATATCATTACGATGCTTAATGTAGAATATTCTTAAGTGCCCTGAGGTCCTGTTTCGAATGTTACCCCTGCGAAACTCTAATACTTAATACATATTAAATTATGAGAGCATGGACGGTTGGATTAAAATGTATTTAACAAATATACTTATTTTACATTAAACCCTGGTGTATACGATACATAGGTATCCCGATGCCTAGACTCGATTCTTTATCTCCTTTCTTCTCTTTTTCTTTCTTTTCTCTTTTTCTTCCTAACTATTGCTTTCTTTCTTCTTGACTTGCATACCTCCGAGCATTCATACACGTGCACATATACAGAGCCATTACATATACATATACACGTATACCATACATACGTATACATGCACCAGTGCACGCTCTCTCTCTCTCTCACACACACACACACATAAACCTACAAACATATGCACGCACACACATAAATACATACGCCTACAAACATACACCAGTGCACGCACAAAAACACGCACAGGCACACGTTAGCATTGGAAATTATCGTGTTTCCAGATTTCAAAAATCTTTGTTTTATTTCCCCGTAACCTAGCAAAATGTAATTCCTTTCAGGCTACCACATTCACATGACTTTCATTCCCATGCATTTTTATTGCTTGTGTAAGGACATCATGGAGGTACTCTCTGAGAGGGAGAGAGGGTGAGTGAAGGAGAGGGGAATTGAACCAAGTAGGGATAGAAGTGCTTAGAGCCTCTGCGCATGTGCAACAGGTGATAATTCCATTGGGTGCAATAATCACGTGACGTGTAAACACCCCTGCCATGACGAAGTGCTGACATAGACAGGGGGATTTAGAGCTCTATATAAACAGCTAGCGATGATTGCTAGAGCCATTACGATCTTATTAACTCTACATTTAAAGTTTAAAGAACTTAAAAAAATAGCAACGCAAGGTGTTTTTTAATTTAAGAAGAAGTGTGACTCAGTTGATTTCTACACACACACTCAGACACACACACACACAGCATTCATCAATACTAATACAATGCAAGGTGAGCGAGTTTTTACATAACTATACAAATCAGTGTTGACTTTTTTTTACAATGCATTTAATTTTGTTTAAACGATACAGTGCATGAAAGACGAATCGGGGCGAGAGTATCATATTTTTATCTGAACTTTACCCTCGTTCGACAACCGTACGTGTGTGTGCGTGTAAGATGACTAGCGTATGTATACGTATATTGTGTATGCGTGTATATGCATATGTAATGGCTCTGTGTATGTGCACGTGTATATATGAATGGAATTTATGAGATAGCAGGTAAATGAAGCTTGCACCGTAGGAACGGGTCTCTCTTTTTTTCGCCGTCCAAAAGGCATGTGTGGTATAATAGCACAGGCTCCAGGATGTTGTGGACTCAACAAAGCGCGACTTATTACAACGCAGCTGTATGGTTACCCTCTCTGTCGAGTAGGAAAATTTATTGCGCCCAGGTATTCACGGTTCAGCACCTATTCTTATGTTACCGTGGCACCAGTCTGGTCTTTTGGTGTATATCGCAGGTGCGCGTGTTTGGAGAGAAAGGAATGCAGGGAGGGAGGGGATTGTGTGGCCTTCCTAACGAACACGTGAGTGGGGAATGGGATGGGGAGAACAGCATTTTTTGTTACAAAGCATAATTTATTATACCTTTGTTCATTTTGACAAGGGATGGACGACCTTAATAACACACCTGTCAACCTTACCATTATACAACACAAAATATATGACCTCAGCTGCCACAAAAATGTACCATGGGGCGTGGCAGGTGGAGGGGTAGGCCTAATTAGCATATGAATTGTACATTCCTGCATATTAAGTGCGCTTGAACCGCCAAATAGATACTACTGGCGCTTAGGGTTTTTCTATTAAACCCCCCAAATATATACACGTCCTCGAATACCGTAAAATGATCTATACTTAGACCTTTTTAGTGTTAAAGTTCTTGAATAATGCGGTTCTTTGTGTCGCAGTTTTTAACCACAATCCCTAAGACCTATCATCGTTTTCCCTACCTCTCCCATATAAACGCATTTCCCCTTCCTTCAACTATCTCCTAGCATAGGATCTCTCTCTGTGTTTTACTATCCCTCCCATACAAACGCATTTCCCTACTTCAACCCCATATTGCCTAGCATCTGCCCTCGTATTCCCTATCTTTCTCGTATAAACGTATACTCTACTTGACCTCTGATTAGCCTAGATTTTATCCTCGTATTCCCTATCTCTCCCATATAAACACATTTTCCTCCATGAACCGACGCATCTCTCCCCGTCTTCCCTATCCTTTCGCATGTAAGCGCAAAACAGTGTTCTCGATCACTCTATAATATTCTACTCAGATCGTCATTGAGATTGTCATCTCTTGTGAGATGCCTTGGTGGTATATCTGGGAAGCAACTTGAGTCAATTGGGGAATTTATTGTCTCACCGGCATGTTGTCTCAGTAACTCAATCTTAGAGCAACCGCACGGAGAGCAGGAGAAGAGTGTTCAAATCCCCGCTGTAGCATCGAGTTTTTCAGTTGACCCTGTATTAAAAACTTTCTGAAGTACATAAGCATTCAATGTTAGAAACGAAATGGCAGTCTAAAATTCACCGTCGTCATAATCAACCAAGTAATACGGTTTCCAATTTGACTTTATGGCTATCCCTCTTTTGGTTGATCCAATTTTATGTTTCGAATGCTACTCTTGTATGATTCTCCTACCTTCCATGTGATCTAAACTACTCCAAGTTTCACCCATCCGTTTTATTATTGCTTCGTTCATTTTATTAATTTTCTAATTTAGGTTTATGTCCTCTTTGGAAAGATATTCAATTATTTGTATTACTTTAAAATATCCCCAAAATACTATTTATGCCGTTTTGAGTCTTCCATAAAACAGCCAAACCGATGAAGCAGCTATGCATCTCTTTAATTAAAAATCCAATGGTCAAAGTTCTTAAAGGGCAAATTCACTTTTGAATTTCAAACACATTTCAGATCTTTTCAGATAAGTGTCAATTTAGTGTGTGATATAGTCACAAAAACTATTTCCTAGGGAAACTGGAATAATCTGTCAATAATAGTGAATCAATAAACTGAATTTAAATGCCGGAACAATGGAGCCAGCCACTGTCAGAATCATATCACCGTTGCAGGTAAACGTTTTTGCCACAGGAATTCCTTTAGGTGCTAATACATTTAGCACACATGTCATGTGGTCCTGGACCGGAGTCTAGCGACAACCTTCGGTTCGAAAGACAACGCTTAAGGAACCTGCGCAATTAAAGGCTACCCATAGTCGAAGAATAATCTCACCTACCAGCTGGGGGATCCAGATTGGACCGCGGCATTCCGTGGAATGTTGCAAATAATAAAATCCCATGAGCTACCACCACATTATTAATATTACTCGAGCTGGTTTCCGACCTTCAACGGTAATGTGACTACCCCACGTGTTTGTAAGCTTGAAAGTCGGCGTGTAGGGGACGAAAACCAGAGAAGCTATCACAAAGCGCCTCGTCCAGCAGAGCTTCATGTGCAAAATTGCCCCCATCCAAAAAAGGAGTGACATAACATATAACGCAGTCTTATTTATACCCCATCAGAAATCCAATTCTTAATTTGATAAACTTTCTTAAAGTGAAAATAGAGCTTGTGTGCACTCCTGCCAGCGTTCTATGCAAATCAATGACCAAGAGAGGAGAGACCGCACATATGGTTTCCGGCTAGATAACCTGAAGGCCCTGAATATTATAAACATGTTTTAAACGTTTGATATATATTTTTAAACCGGTAATTTTTAAACTGAAACGGTAAATAACTTCGAAGGAATATATCTTTATTAAATCCAAGGAATCTATTATCTGCAATACTTTCCTTGATTGTGCCCAAAATTACATGGTTAGAACGATTGGCAAAACTTTGGAATAAGCCCAAAAATGTGCATATTAATATATTGAATTTTATAGTACTGATATAACTTCAATATTAAAACCTTAAGTTAGAAGGGTGAACTTGCGTCGATACATACACACGAATGCATGCATAGAACAGAAACACACAATCTCGTAACGGCAATAGCGACATATACATGTTTACTTAACATTGTCTCAGTATGTGTATAAGTCGACCAATATGTTATTGCACTTCAGCTTGCGGAAACCTATATCTCAATACACGCTAAGTCAGCTCAACGAAGTGCAATACTCTAGCGGTCAAATTATACTCGAATATAATGACGAATACTATTACATTTTTTGGTGTTAATGGACCAATTACTGGCAAACTAAGGTAAGCCATAGTCTTTAGGATTAGTGATAAGTACAGAGAATAATTTAATGCTCCAATAATCCCTTTAAGATGTATGCATTCATTCATTGAAAATTTCCATAATATGCACATAAATATGCTCATAATGAAATTATTAGGACATACTGGCATAAAATAAACATTAAAGAGGATTTTATGTAATCTACCCGTGAATAAAGCTATTTTGTAAACCATAATTATTTAACTCCTCAAAATTTATCTGTAGTAATGGTACGAGTGGTTTTCAAATCATCGATAATTCGTGACTGGAGAATTTATATAGAGGATTTGGAAATCACGAGTTGCATTTGCTAACACTATTTTACAAATAAAATCAAGTGATTTACCGAAAAACCATTATTATAATAAAATCATAAAACAATTCTATTTATTTGAAATACAAGTAGCGTTGTTTTCAAAAACAAGTTAGAAACGTATATTCACATTTTGTTTGATCAGTGCAACTTGATTATGTACGTGCGGAACTTGCAGCAGGAATTCGCTATTCCTTTATCTATGATTATAAGAATGCTCTTGGCAGAGAAAATACGAAACAAATAAAACCTATATTACCAACATTATAGGTTATGATTTTCTTTACAAAAAGGCTGATAAATGTTAACTTGTTTCAATTCATTGGTTTATTATGAAAATTATTTAACAACGCATTTATATTGTTAATTTTATAGCGTATTTCTTGTACTCTTCTCCGTTTTATTTACTCACATTAATGCGGTAAAAACAATTTGAAATATCACAGCTAAAATGATACAAGAAATGTACTTTAAGGAACGTCATATGAAGTTCAATCCATTAGAATACTAAGAATTACAAGAGGCAATAAATGCAAGGAACTGAAAAGAAAGCTGCTCCCAAAATTACCGAAAAAAAGAAAGTTAAGTGGAGTGGTTTTAATGAACAATTTGTGTAATGAGTATACGCCTGAATGATTGCATATGAAGTTCTTCCTCATCGCTGCCCTAGAATGTCTGTATCTCATTTGAAGCGTTACCAAATCCCATTTCTGCCACATTTACTTTCTCGATTACGTATATTAAATAGGGGAAGTACAGCATTCCACCCAAAAATTCGATATCGAGATTTCACCTGAAATGCGTGTTTTGAGGCCCAGTGAATCCAAAAAACAGCATTTATAGAAAATCATCCATGTGTGTGTCTATGTGGATGAGAACAGTATAACTCAAAAACGAAAAGTCAGATAAATACCAAACTTAGTATTTAGGTTCGGTATCTTTAAAAGGTGTGACACGACGATTTTCAATGAAATCCCTTCACCCCAGACTATACTTTACATGGAACACTTTTCGAAAATTTTGATTTTCTCAAAAATGGCTTTAATGATTTTGATAAATGTTATATATTTAAGATATTATCATGAAAAATAAAATTGATATAAATTTTCTGGGATTGTCCCCAAAAGCCCTTCTCATTATGGATGGCTTTTGCATAACTGGTAAACCGCAATGCATAGACAAAAATTTTCTACACAGAAAATGTAGATTTTGTTAAAACATGCAATTTATGTCATATTCATATTTTCTTTTTTGCCCAGTGAACCATTTCCGAGACATTCCTTTTTATTTGTTTGAATTTTCCATTACTTAATACTGTGGCGTATTAATAATTTTGGGGGTTACATTATTGCTCTACATTGCCATTACCAGACACCTTGTTGTTTACGTCACTCTTGGCTGGTGGCTTTGCTAGCCACGAGTAGTGGGGGGATATAGCATCCGTCTCCGTGAGGAACACACCGCGTGTGTAAGCCGGGCTTTAGATCGGCGGACATCTCCTCCTATCTTCCATTTTTTTAATTATATAGGAACCCCAAACGGTTGGGAAATAAATCTAGGAATCTGCGAGTAGATTTGTGTTATGCATTTTGTACAGTGAAAAACCCACACCTTCCTCTTAACCTCTACACCACGTTTCGGTCCTCCGTAGCCAAGTAAGTGTACGCCACATCAATGTGCGTGCGGGGTATTAGAAATTAATTTAATTTTCATGTGAACTTTTAGGTCATCTACCCAGCATGTAACAATACTTTTTCTCAAATGCGAGTTCGTTATTCGCTTTTTTACGTACTGGGCTTGCAAAGGGAATGGAATGCTCCATAGCAACCAGCTGTTTAAAGATTTGACTATCGGTTAAAGCCTACCATATTCTTCTTGCACCTACAAGAAAATTGGTAATAAGATTTTCCTGCAAACGCTTATCTCGATTAACATGGGGTAGATGGAGAAAAAGCGTTTGTAAAAATAGCTTTTACAATAGTAGGGAAAGTATGAGAGTGTAACACATCAGATTTTTATGTTTGAACGTAGCAGCATTGATTGTTGTTAACTGACTCACTGTAAAATGATACTCCAACCTCTTCAGAATATTGAAAAAGGAGAGCCCAAAGGAGGAAGTGATAAAGATATTTCTATAAACATCGAGTAGAATTCTGGCGGCGATTGGTTAAAAAACAGCATTGCTTTAAACGTGATTGGACATTATATCCGTTTGCGGCATGAGTAAAATAATCTTTAATGTTTAAGAGTTTGAATATAGACCTGCATCCTAGCTTTCTCGCTCACTTTTACTTTTATCACGATTACACGAAAACAAGGTCTTTACAATATACAAGCACCATATCAATAAATTGAGTGACCTGAAGTTTCAATGCTGTCGTCCTCCGTGGTGTAGTGGTTACCATAGTAGCCTCTAGTTCCTGAGGTCGCGGGTTGAAACTCGGCGGAGGGTGATAGATTTTTTTGGGGTAAAAATCCTTAGCATGTCTTCCATCGGAAAGGAAGTAAAGCCGGTGGCCCCGTGTCGTAGATTTACGGCACGTAAAAGAGCCTGATAAAGAGGCCTCTGAGCAAAATTTACGGTCTTTCACGTCCAATATAGAATTGGGCGCTAAGGAACATAGCAGTTAAAGAGCGTCCATAAATAAAAAGCCAATTTTAAGTTTCAATTGGAGAACTTGCAGGAATATTGTTGGCATTATACTTCTAAAACTATTAACGTTTGTATATTTTGAACCACTTTCTTTGATGTAAACTAATAGGCACATTTTAAAGAATGTTAAGAGATACTAAAAATAAAACTTAAACTAAATGTAATATTAGTATACCTGAGTATAACCATCACACTTGAACTCAATACGAAAACGCTTCTTAATAGCTACCTTTATATCATGACAGGATAAGGCGGGAATTCACCGATGTGACGCGAACTACCTTCAGTGTTGCCAAGTTTTAAGACTGACTTGGCAGTTATAGTTGGAAATATTATTTGGAATCATCGTATTTGTACATCAAATATGATAAAATAAATAAAATATGAATATATTAATGAAATATACAAGTAAAATGAGCAAATCTGAGGATAATGTGCAAGTGCTGAACTATTATGTTTAGTAACAAAATAGATAAAATATGCGCTATATGCAATATAAAATATTAGTAAAATATAACATTTTTCTGGGCTTGTAGGCCATAATCGAAAAATGAATTTATTAAACCTTGACGTAATGTTGTTTAAATTGCTGGAAATTTAGTAATTAAATCACATATCAAATCAGCATACTTTTGACAGCAGAGCATTAAGCATTTGAATTAAAATCCTGCCCCAGTAGTAGACCAGTCGCGCATCGGCCCCTAGTAATACTTGTAGTATATATTTTCATATAGAGTGAGATACGTCAGTGGCTGAAATAAAATACTGATTCCTGAGCATAGAAACAAATTTGAATAATTTAATTCCGGTAAATATGGGGTAGCAAGATGGAAGACAGAACACTTTGACTTCAGTCGAGTTAGTCAAGCCTTATAACAAAATGCCTAAAAGCTTTAAATACACAAGAGAACCATTAAATACGCCGTTAATTCTTTTGGAGCACCATCGACACGAGAAGCGCTCAAAATGAATTTACAGTGTCATAACAGCTCCGCCATCTAGTTGGCAGACGGAACAAGTAACAAGGCGGCGACAGCAACTACAACATACATCCCAATAATCATTATAGCGAGGTCGCGTCGCACCGCTTCACAACAAAGAGTCAAAACATTCAGCATCACTAATTAAATTTCATGTCAAATGGCTTTCAGCGTTACCACCACTACTACTTCACAGCTCCACAGAATGAGCGGCATGAAATTGCAAATACTTTTAATTCCCCAAAGGAAAATAAAGCGTAAGCAAATTCTATACATATTTCTACTTTCTCTATTGTTTACATACACCAAGTATTGGCGGCATTGTATACTGAACAAAAACTCCACACCAAGATTTCACCGAAAATACATACATGTTTTAAGAGTTCCAAATGGGAGGGGGTAGCATTGTTAGAAAAGGGCCCACACATGTGTGTTTGTCTATGAAAAGCATGACTCAAGAATGGTAATTCGGATAAATACCAAACTTGGTATTTAAGTCTAGTATCTTCTATAAAGATGCGACACGAAGATTTTCAGCAAGAAAACTCCACATCAAACTAACTGCCCCCTCAATAAGGGACTTGTTCGAAGTTGCTTATTTTCTCAAAAATTGCTCTTAAAGATTTTTATTAAAATATAATATGTCAGAGATTTACATGACAAATGAAATGTTACAAAAGTCAATGTGTAAGGATTTAGTATAACTGGGTAAGAGATAATGAAATCTTACTACAAAAATCTGATGTGTTACACTCACATAACTTTCTCTACTCTTGTACAAACTATTTTTACAAACGCTTATTCTCCATCTACTTCATGTTAATCGAAATAAACATTTGCAGACTCTATCTTATTCCTAATTTTCTTGTAGATGTAAGGGGAAAATATATTTACAAGGACAATATAGAAAAACAGTAGCCTTTAAGCACATACATATCTCTTAATAGCTGGTTGCTAGGTGCAGCACGATTCCCTTTGCCACAGATTATAAACTCTTTGCATATCCAAGACAAAAAATTAATAACGAATTCACATTTTAGAAAATAAGTATTGAAAAATTTAAGGGAATAACAAGCAATATCTCGAAAATGGTTCACTTAACAACAAAAAATGTATGTGACATAAATTGTGTATTTTAACGCGATCTACATTTTTTGTGTAGTAAAATTTTGTCTATCTCTTATGGTTTACCAGTTATGCAAAAGTCGTTCACAATGGAGAATACTTTTGGAGACATTCCCAGAAAATTCAAGATATACATTTTATTTGTCATGAAAATATCTTAAACATATGATATTTTAATCAAAATCGTTAGAGCCATTTTTGAGAAAACTAAACTTTTCGAAAAATGTTCCATGTAAAGGGTAATCTGGGGTGGGGGGATTTTCTTGAAAACCTTCGTGTCGCATCTCTGGAAGATACTGAACCTAAATACCAAGTTTGGTGTTTATCCGACTGTTTGTTTCTAGGTTATGCTGTTCACAAACAGACACACAGACTGACAGACAGACACACAGAAAGACAGACAGACACACAGACACACACGGACATGTTTCCAAAAATGCTTTTTTGGATTCAGGGGTCTCAAAACATGTATTTTTGGTGAAATCTCGGTATCGAATTTTTGGGTGGAATACAATACCTCCCCTACTTACTATACGTAGTAGAGAAAGTAAAAAAGGTGTAAAGGACTCAGTTTATATCAAATACGTTTTTGACTTTAGCATTTCCAAGATATTCTTTGTTGCTCTTTTGAATATTCAAAAACTTATAATTTCCTTAAAAGTCCTCCTTATCCATTTGTTCCCACGTTTTTATGCAAAGAACATCGAATTCTAAGCCATTAATCAATAGCGACAAGCTCCTTAAAAATCTGACTAACGCTTTACCTGCTGTATCCTTCTTATACCTACAACTAAATCTGTAAGTGTGATTTGAAAGTTTATTTGGATTTGCAAGCAGTAAATGGAATAATAGGCTTTGGTAGGAAATGTTTGCAGAAGAGTGAGCAAAGAAGGCCATGTGAACACCACACATTACATTTTTCAAATGGTAAGTCGATATTCGTTTTTTTCCCTTGGTCATACAAGGGTATGGAATTTAAAAGCCCTAAACGTTGTGACTTCCTCAACATTTCCGCTGTCACTTCTCTCAATTCTCACAGTCATATTTAGTTTTTTTCTAGTTCAATTTCACTGGAACTTCACTTCGTTTACCCTATCACTTCAGTAAGGTGAACTAGTTCAATTCTACGAGCCTGCTCTTCCTTCGTTACGTAGCCTCTTCACGTCGGACGGTTCACTTCACTCGGGAGACAAACACATGCCTCGACAGCCCGAGGCTCCGCAGTAGCACTTGCTGCATGTCACAAGAGGCGTCACCAAACTCGCTCGGAGAATCGCACGTGATATCGCATCACAAACTCGCTCATCAATTCGCTCGCTAAATGTCCGGCGCAACCCAAATAACTCGCTGACTCGCACTTATTCGACTGCCTCGAGAGCACTCGCTTATATAACCAGTGGAATATTTCCATGAGGTTCTCGAGCGTACTAGAAATATTTCTACACACTTCCTGGAGAAGGGAGAAGCTTCCAGAAGTTCTAGTTATCTGCCGATAGCAAGCCTGGTGTCTATGTCGTTATCTTAGTTTACACCAACCGCCTGGCGCCGACCTCCCGATAATCTTGGGCTACAGCCGCTGCGCAACACAGCTCCCTCCTCAGAGCTGTTATTACCGGACAGTTTCATGATCTGCAGCAGGGCAATCACGATAAATACCAACAGCCTCCCATCGGGGCCGACACCGAATGCACAACGTGTATCCAAGATCTATGGGGAGGATGTCGCATGGCAGGCACCACCTCTCCACGTCACTTCCAAGATGCGATCAACAGAATCGGTGACTTAGCGTCGTCAAGGTGTTGTTCGCACTTAGCTGTCCCCCGGTAGTGCTATCATGGCTTTCCATGGCTTCACCACCTTCTTCGGAGCACCAGCTGTTTTACCCTAGTCCTTCTGTCAGCAAACTCCCCTCTTCAGTATACCGTTCCTGACCATCAGGGAATCCCACCGCATACCACAGCTCGAATAGCCAGGGCATCTGGGAAAAAATTCGCTCATGCGGGTCGTACGACAGATTCTTTATCCTTCAGGATCGGCTCTACGTCTCGATCTTCCAGTTGCTCCCACCTCAAGGTCTGCTCGTCCCAACCAACTAAAGGTTGCACCGTGAGTGAATGCAGGATTGTGGCACTCCCCGCCATCTGCTGGTCCAGACGCTCTTCCATTGCCTCTATCACCCTCTTGTTTTCTTTCGTCTACCCAGTTAACCGTTTTCCTTGCTAATGTAGACACTCCTTCATCGCATTAATGTCCTCTTTCACGTCAGATTTCGTGTATTTTAACGCCTTTGCAATGTCGACTTTCGGGGCCTTTACAGTTGCCTTTATCTCAGATCTTACAGTGTCATTAACAAGGACGATTCCGGATCTCATTTTCTCCATTTCAGTCTTCATCTCTATTTTCGCACACTTGATTTCACTTTTCATCTTCTACATTCCGGATTTCATCTTCTCCATCGCAGATTTCAAGATCTTCATTGCTCTTAACAAATCTTTAATCATTGACTCCAAGATGGCATGTTATTCCACTTCTGACACCAGTGTGACTTTAGCCAGTAATTTGACTGTCACTTCTCTCTCTTCTGATTGTTACTGTTTAGTTTCATCTAGTTCAGTTTTCACTGGGAGTTCATTCTTTCTATCATTTCACTAAGAGAACTAGTTCAATTCTCCATCCTTTCATTCCTTTGTGATGTAGCTTCTACACGCCGGACGTTTCACTTCACTCGGGAGTCGAACACAAGACCTCCACAACTCGTCGCTCTACAGTATTACCAGCTGCAGGTCAAAGAAGCCGTCACCTGCTCGCTCGAAGAATCGCAGCACGTGATATTGCGCTACATACGCTCTCACCAACTAGCTCGCTGACTTTCCGACGCAAACAATGTAACTCACCGAATCGGAATGACTCGACTGCTGCGAGAGCGCTCGCTTATATAGTCAGTGAAATCCTTTCATAAGGTTCTCGAAAATTCTAGCAGTACTGCGACACACTTCCTGGAGTTAGGGGAGAAGAAGCTTCCAGAAGTTCTAGTTATCTGCCGTTAGCGAGTCCGGTGTTTACGCTGGCGAGCTGCCGTTATCACTGATTACAACAACCGCTCGCCGCCGACTGGTGACCCACATAGTAAAAATCTTTAGTTTACTGTATCCTTCTTATACCAACAGCAAGATGTCTAAATGTGTGATATTTCTTTTATATTTTAGGGAGCTCAACTACCAGGTCATTAGCGCTCTTATAAAATAGATAATGGTAAAGGCCAGAGATAAAGATCAATGAAAAATATTATGGCAAGAGCCAGCAATGAAAATCAACATAAAAATCTTAGTAAAAGCCAGAGATAGAAATGAATATACAAAACTAAGCCGACAGGTACGAAAAAGTGTGTATTGTAACGAAAAAACAATGTACCTAAATCTCCATTTAAAGTTTACTTTGATAAAAGCTTAAAAAACCCTTTCTACTGTTTGGTTATCGTCTACAAAAACCTCAGCAATACTGATGGGCAGTTGCAGAGTCCCGAAGAATATCGGAACACACTCTAGAGGAATGCTTTCCAGCAGCACATCACGGGCCGACAGATCTTCGCTGCACATAGGACAAAGAGGAGCACGATCTTCCTTAGAAAGGTAACCGTGCGTAAAACTGCAGTGGCCAATACCAACCGACCAAAATCACCACTCACAGCGAAATGCACGAGGGGAAGTCACCCAGTTTATCGGAATGTACTTCACTACTCTAAACTTATTTCCGCGGAGCTGACCACTCTTCACGCCAGCTGGTCAACACTGCTCTCCGCACAATAAGCCTAAAGTCTTCCGATGTTACACGAGGTATTGCAACACTGGGTTCTGTGGTGGCCGTCTTTGCTGACAAATCCACCAGTTCATTCCCGGCAAGCCAACTTGATGATCAGAAACCCATGCATTATCTACATTAACGCCAGAAGAGTATGAAACATGGAGGGCACCCTGGGTGCGTTGTGAATCGGGTTGTAGTTACACAGCTCACGAAGGAAATAAGCTTATCATATTATTTTTGTAATAACAAAGCGTCATATAAATATAACCTGCGTAATTCTAGGTAAGTAAATCTTGGAAAGCATCACAGGGTTTAAATTTAAACTTCTCACACCCTTTTGCGTGCTCATTCCATTGAATATGGTTGAGTCTTAAGTTATTTTCAGCGTATAAAACTCACATTTACATTTTAGTTTTTTAGGCAATGCATCTGTAGAATTACATAAAAGCCAGGAAAATATCTCAAATTGTATTTTTTGCTTTTTACGATGTTTACACCCGAAACTTTCATTTGACGCCTATGCGACCACTAGTTCTATGCGACCACTTAAACGCTTCCGAAAAAATATCTAATGTGACACTTACATGACTTACTCTAGCTTCTATCTATTATTAGTTGGTATACAAACTAATCTTATCACAGCTCATGTTTCGATCTACTTCATTTTAATCCAAATAATCCTTGCAGACATAGCTACATTACACATTTCATTATAGATATAAAGGGAACACTGACAGTCATATCTTTAAGAACTCACGCTATACACTGGCCTTAAAATTCCATAGCTTCCATGACATCATGCGAAACAACTCAATGGTGAAAGGACTTTAAGAGAATGACCAAGAAATGAAGAATTCGAACCTTTAATAACGGATATCTCAGAAACGCTTTATGCCACAAAAACCAAATGTTAGATAAATTGTGTGTTTTAAAGAGATCTACATTTTTGTCCAGTACGTTTCCGTCTATCACGTAAAGTTTACCAGTTATACAAGATTATACAAAATTACTTCCGAATGAAGAGGACTTCATAGGCTCTAACAAAAAATTCAAGATATACATTTTATTTGTTATGTAAACATATTTCATATATGGTATTTTAATCACAATTGTTAGAGCAATTTTTTAGAAACTTTCCACTTAAGAGGTAGTTTGGGGTGGGGGATTTTGTTGTAAATGTTTCTGTCGCTTCTTTGGAAGATATTGAACCTAATTAACAAGCTTGGTATTTATCCGACATTTCGTCTTTGAGTTATTGAGTATACAGTCACACAGTAAACAACAGACGGACATACAGACAGACACACACACGGCCTGTTTCCAAAAATACTTTATTTGGATTCAGGGGAATTCAAAACATGTATTTCTGGTGAAATCTCGGTATCTAATTTTTTGGTGGAATGCAATACTTCTACTACTTACTATACGTAATAGAGAAAGTCATACGGTTTAGTAAGAATAATTGGTATACACACTTATAAAGACAGAGTAGAGAAAGTCATGTGAACGTATCACATGGATGTGTTATATAACTTTAACAAACTATTTCTGCAAAACCTTACTTTTCTGTCTACTTCATGTTAGTCGAGATAAACGTTTACACACTTCATAGTAGGAACAAGAGAGATACAAGAAGCCGAAGCGATAGTCAATAGCTGTGTGCTATGTGCTAGTCTCCGAATTCCATACCCTTTTCAATACCTACATTGCTAGAAAAAACTGAATGCGCCAGCACTTCAAAAAATGACAAGCATTGAAACATTAAAGCCAAACAATGGATATCTCGGAATTGGCTGATGCAACAAAAACTGTACTTCAAATAAATGTGTGTTTAAATAAAACCGCAGCTTTTGCATACTTAATTTTGTTTCTCTGTTAACCTTTTATCAGTTTACAATTTTATGAAATTCCCTCAGAATGACACGAGATTCACAGGTTATCCTCAAAAATCAATATATCCACTTTATTTATTATGTAGGCGTTTTAAATAAACAGCATTTTAATTCAAATATATGTATAACATATTTTGAGAATATCAAATATTTGGAAAAGCTTTCCATGTAAACATTAAGCTTTCTTGATAATGGTGAACTTCATTGAATATAAACAACAAGTTTGATATTTATCCAACATGCCTTTTCGAAATATTCTATGTGGAAGTTTGCCTAAAATTGCTCTTCAGTGCTCGGGGGTCTCAAAACAGATATTTCCATTTAAATCTGGATATGGAATTTTTGGAGGTCTACATTTTTGTGAACTAAAAGTTTGTCTATGCCTTACAGTTTACCAGTTATGCTAAAGCCATTCAGAATGAAGAGGACTTTTGGGGACATTCCCGGAAAATGGAAGGTATACTTTTCGTTTTCCATAAAAATATCTTAAACATATGGTATTTTAATCAAAATCGTTAGATCCATTTTTGAGAAAAGCAAAATTTTCGAAAAATGTTCCATGTAAAGGGTGGTCTGGGGTGGGGGATCTTCTTGAAAATCTTCGTGTCGCTCTTTGAAAAAACTGGATCTAAATACTAACTTTGGTATTTATCGACTTTTTGTTTTGGGGTTATGCTGCTCAAAGGCACACACAGAGACACAGATATACATGCGTAGCTTTTTCTAAAAGTGCGTTTTTATTCAGGGGGCCTCAAAACATGTATTTCCTGTGAAATCTCGATATCGATTTTTTTGGGTGGAATGCAATACTTCCCCCTACTCACTATACGTAGAGAAGGAAGTAAAACCCAGAAGTCGTTTAAATACCAAGCTTGATAATTACGTTTAGCTCTTTAAAGAAGATTTTCAAGAAAATCACGCACTCCAAACTCAGTTTACATACAAACGTTCTGATCATCTTTACTTTCTCTACCACGTAGGTATATATCGAGAAGGTATTTCGTTTCACCCAAAAATTCGATACCGATGTTTCACCGAAAATACATGTTTTGAGGACCCCAAATAAAAAAAATTAGAAAAAGGTGTGTGTTTGTGTGCGCGCCTGTGAAGAGTGTAACTCAAAAACGAAAACTTGGAACAACACCAAACCTGGTATTGAGGTTCAGTACCTTCTGAAGATGCGACACGAAGATTTTTAAGAAAGCTCCCCCTCCCTAAACTACCCTTTACATGGAACATTTTTTTAAATGTTTGATTTTCTAAAAAATGGAGCAAAATATTTTGATTAAAATCCTGTGTATTAATGATATTTATATGTCAAATAAAATGTATATCTTTAATTTGCTGAGAATGCCTTTGAAGTCCTCCTCAGAAGAAATTTTGTAGAATCTTGTATAACTAGTAAACATTAAGTAATAGCAGAAAATTGCTACACAAGAAATTCATATCTCTTTAAAGGAAACAATTTATTTCAAATAACTTTTTTTGTGACATCAGAAATTTCTGACATATTCGTAAAAACGTTTTGGAAGCTATTCGTGAATCTGTATATTCTGGTATTAGAATATTCAAACCCCTTTTTCATATTCTGGCAACAATTCGTAGCTTCTATAATTATATATTTTCAAAAAATGAAGGTATGCTATTGTTATTGCGGTCTCTGGTTATAATCAGAAGTATAACGAAATAGGAGTTAAAACGATAAAAATGAAAGTCCTGGAAATAACAAAAGCAAAGGTTTTAATGTTGCGAAATATCAGAGTGAATAGAGAGAAGAAAAGTATTAAAATTGTGTGCAGAATAATTACTGTGCGAGGAGGCACCCGGATATTGTTCCAGCCTGGAGTGTACTCTTGTTAGTGTGTGTGTCGATTAAGAGGTGCGCTCATTACTGTGACGGTACTCACAGTTGACGTTGAGGATGATCCTCTTGCTCACGGCGGGCGGGACATCGTTGGATGCTATGCACAGGAAGGCTCCCATCTGTCTCCGGTCCAAACGCCAGAAGTGCAGTAGGCTTCCGTTGTACGTGTCAACTGCAACATTAAATACAGCACCACTTAATCACCTCTGCCTCATTAGATTGTCATGCTGCTATCCCTGCAGCCATCATTTCAATAGTACTTCAAAATGACTAGAGCTTCAAGAACCTCGTTATCTATCCTATACTTTGTCTAGCTCTTTGCGTTTAAATCCATTTTGTCACCGCACCGTGTGTCCCCGTTTCTCTTTCTTCCTAGCATTTTAGTGCTTTTTTCTCATTATCTATTCATAATGTCAGTGCAAGCCCCCATCAAATACTTAGAGTTATGAGCCAAGTACATTGATGCTGTTTGCAGGCATTTAACCATTGACTTAAATAGTTTGTACCAGGGGTTCTCAACATTTTTTGCAGTGATGTACCATTACATTCAACGTAAGATTTTTAAACAAATTTAACGAGGAAATGTTTAATTTTATGGCAGAATGATTAAAATTTATACAGTTGTTTATTGTATGTAGTATTTTATAATTAAATATTTACTAGACATAAAATTGTTAAATATATTCCTATTCAATGGATTATTCAGTAAAATGTCTTGAAAATTAACTTTATTATGGTTAAAAATAATGATAAGGTGCTATTTGAAAATGAATTTGAGTACACGTGTGGTTTACCGAAAAAATATGAGTCATTTGGGGAATTTAGTGTTCGTACCGGCATGTTGTTATAGTAATTCACTTAGTAAGAGCAACGACAAGGAAAGCCGAACATCCGTTGTTCAAATCCAGGCTATGGCATGGCATTTTTTAATCTGATTCTACTTTTCGAATAGTAATGCAACTCCGCTGCTTTCTTAACTCTAAATGCGTAATATACATACAAAATATTTCCCATTGTTGTCTGATCACATATAACCGAGTTGCGTTCTGTCGTAGTTGTAGGGTTGAAGTTGAACTTTCATCCTATCTTTGTACAGTATAACACACAACTTTTTATGATAATGTAAAATGTATTGTTTGCATTAATTATACATAGGTGTCAAATATTTGTTGTTATGTAAACAAATTTTAATTTATCTTATTTGATAAGATGTTAACGTACCATCCGCAATAAGTAGTTCATGTACCATCATGGAACCCCGATATATACCATCACAGTCCCAAGGTATCATGATTTATCTAAGATGAGTATCTGCTGACAAAATACGATGTGTCAAAATTTATATTTTATGGTTTTTATGTTTAAATACATGGAGTCATTGTTCATTTTGCTCGAATAGGCAACCCAAATTACAGCATTGCGGATGGTAGAAAATTTCTACTCTCTGTAGGACTGCTTGCTTCTGTTTTAGTTATTTTATTTAAAAGGTTACTATCACTGAGAGGTAAATGTACATGATGTACTAACATTTAATATCGATCTAACCGACATACTGTATAGTATTATAAAGTTTATAATGAATGATAATGTAATATTGCATACTACAATACAGTATATTCTTAATAATAATAAAAATAATGATAATATTAAGCAACAAAGCGACAGCTGTGCATTCCGTATGAGTGGTTTGATTAATCTTACATAGGTAATTAAAATTTCAGCTTTGGTTGCCATACTTACTCGCTTGCTTTACTTATATGAAATTTTACACGAAGGGCGCCCAACATAATAATTTATTATTATTATTATTATTATTATTATTATTACTATTAGAAATTTTGCACGTTACTCCGAGCGCAGTCTCTTTAAATGAGATTGTTAATTTATACTGTTGAAAAAAAAAAAAAGAAAAAAACACAAGAGAACCTCCATCCCCTCAATCTGCTCGCCAAAGTAGTAGGTTGACATGCGCAGGAGTAGCGTGGCATATGAAAAGCGCTCGTCACACAAAGACATTTATTAATCTTGAGCTACAAAACAATTAAACTTTTGTGCATCTTATGAGTTTTCAGGCAAACGCAGATCCTTACTTAAATCACTAATGAGTAAAATGAATTCATAAATGAAACGTGTAACTTTCTATGAACGTGTGCTAATCTGCATAAAATCAACTATACTATTGGAAATAGTAGATTATGGTACAAGTGTTAAAACCACTTTTAACACCTGTGGCATATACTATTTTTAGATAGCGACTTTGTAAAATATCAATAAAATAAGAGGATTCACGTTTAGAATGAGATTAGCTCACGAAGAGAAATGACTTTAAAAACGAGGTCAACTCTCGTGTGCAGCGAGATTCAAATGCTTTGATATTTTGTTGATTCGCTGGCAGTTATTTTCAGTGAAGTTACTTTCAACATGTTTTAACTTACATTAGACAATGAAGCGATAAAACATTATATCATATTGAAATTAGTTGGCCTAATAGTGGTTGCAACTATAAATCCCGGGACTTAATGTACATACAATGAATGTAAGTCGGCATTGGGGTATGGCATCTCAATGCAATTTGAGATCTCCTTGTGGTTTACTGGGAAAAATGCGAATCAGCTGGAGAATTTAATGTCGTGTCGGCATGTTGCCATGGTAGCTCATGGTTAGAGCAACCGGACGGAGACCGGGAGATCCGTGGTTCAAATCCCGGCTATGGCATTGAATTTTTCAGTCATCTGATTCTACCTTTCCATTATATCATATTGTTTTCTGGATTTTTGGGGGGTGTAGGGAGTTCTAGTGTTATTCTTTCTGCTGCTTGTGCAATTTTACCTGGCTCTTCATTTTAGTTTCCTCTGAATTCATGATTGCTACCATTTAATTTTTATGTAGGTTATACTAGGTGAAAGAATAAAGTTTTTTATATCAAAGAAAGCACAAGGCTGCCGATATACGATATAGGTTAACTCCACAGCGAACTGTGATAAATTAAAGTATGGCGATTTGTATTTGTGAACAGATAATGAACCGCCCTGGGAAATTAATCATGCGAAAAAGACCTAATGAAAAGTAAAACCTAATCAAACCAAATCGAATTCGAATTATTAAACATGTGCAAATTCATACGTAATTGATATCTGCTTGGACTTGAAATCAAAGTTGGTAGCATTAGATTAGTATAAAAATTTTATGGCACTAGTGCGATAATGTAAAGCGTTTAGTTCGTGTGCATTATGTTAAAAGTTCTACTTTTAGGCCATGCTATCTAAAACTATTTGTGTGATAATTTAATATAAAACCAAATAATTCTTTATGTATAACAGGATTACCCTTCAGAAGTCTGTTAGTTGGTGTGTTTAATCAGCAATTGAGACGATAGAATGTTTTGTATTTCGTTTGCTTTTAAAAGCTGAGAGTGATTAGCATCAATCTTTAAAATAAAATGTGTGAATCGGTTACACAAGTTTGAATGGACACACTGCAGCCTAACAAAATGGGTTGCAGTAGTATTTTAAATTAATCTGACGTTTGATCTCCAAAATGTACAGCAGAAAAATGTGGACAGAGAAGGAAAAGGTTTCCGGCATTTCTTATGATACGATACATGCTTACTATCATTGTAACTGTATGCGTAACTATGAGAACGTGAGGCGCTTTTGGGGGATGTGATAACTCTTGCGGCGGGACTCCGAGCTGAGCCGGCCGGCGCGCGAGCATCTGTGCGGTGGCCACAGTATGAAACAAAGGCACTGTATGGCTACTACCTGTATATCAGTAAAAAAATGTAACCGAGTCAATATGTAATTATATAACGAACTAGAATGTTAAATTTGTTATAAAACAGGCACATTAAGCACAACACGTAAATTACTTATAATAATTCGGGAAAGAGCATTTCTTTAGAAACGCAGAGAAGAAAATGAAAACAGCACATAAAAATATCTGCTGGTTACTAACACCAAGGTTAGTATGCAGATATCACAATTTTACTACATTAATGAATAGTTAATATTTAAAAAGAAACTTGAATCAAAAGGGTGGTCCAAATAACGATACAATTTTACAATTCAATTTTGAAATTCATTCTTATGCTTGCGTCGCTGTATACATGTACATATAATCTCCTAATTTGCAATTCATTGGCTCGCCTGCTACTACGGGCAAAATCCTTGCAAAACCCATTATTGCACTGTATTTTTCCTTTTTGTTTTTACACTAATTGCAATGTAAACTTACGAAGCAATTTGACATTTTGTCTTTCACATCGGCTTACCTCATACCGCTTTTTCATTCAGAATTATTAGTTATTTAATTTAATACCCCCTCTGACTGACAGTTTTATTAATGAATCCATATTACATCTTTAAATCACAAAAGCTCAACAAAACCTAAAGCCAGCTTACATGTTATTACTGTCTACAATGATAAACAATTCGTTAAAATGGCTAAGAATTAGTGAGCATATAGCCATCCGTAATTTATTTTAATACGGTTTTAAAATTAAATATCGCATGTGTATAAAACAGTTATTTCAGGAGAATATATCTGATATGTTGCATTCGCACGACTTTCTCTACCTTCTATTGTTTATTATTGGCTATACAAACCGTTCTTAGGAAAGCTTCTTTTTCTATTTATCTCATTTTAATCCAAATAAACCTATCTAGTAGTACCTTCATTACACATTTAATTATAGACACAAAGAGGATAGCGATAGCCAAATGTTTAAGAACTAGACGCTATATCCAGGTCTTAAAGTTCAATACTCTTTACATGAAATCACGGGAAACAGCTGAAAATATATTACTTTAAAAGAATACAAAGTACTGAACAATCAAACAGTTAAGTACGGATGTCTCGGAATTTTTTTAGGTCACAAAACAGTCTACAAGCCAATGACTGCCTTGGGCCAGCAGCCTGTCGAGGAGCAAGTAAACTCTGGATTTTAGCACATCCAGGATGGATGATCAGCCCAATGCCTGCTATGGCGGTGAAGAAGGAAATGAAATATGGTGATGAAAGGGATGATAGAAAAATTATCCAACCCCACATTCGCCTAGCGACCGAGGAAAACCGCGAAAAAACCTTCGGTCAGATTGGTGAGCCCTGTGGGTTTGAACCCAGGAACTCCCGAATGCGAGTAGTACAGGTTACCGCGGTGTCATCTCACTCGGTCCATAAAAGATTATTTGGGATAAATTGTGTGTTTTAAAGATATCTACATTTTTGTGAAGTACTTTCTCGTCTATCGCTTAACATATACTAGTTACACAAGACTATAGAGAATTCCGAATGAAGTGGTCGTCAACAGACACTTTCAGAAAATTCAAGATATGCGTTCTATTTGTCATGTAATATTCTTAATACATGGCATTTTAATTAAAATCGTTAGAGCCATTTTTGAGAAAATAAAGACTTTTGAAAAATGTTCCATTTAAACGCTAGTTTTAATGTAGAGGGATTTTGTTGAAAATCTTTGTATCTTTGGAACATATAAACATAAATACCAAGTTTGACATTTATCCGACATTTCATTTTGGAGTTATGGTGTTCAGAGTCACAAACACGGACCTTTTTATAAAATGCTTCTTTTCAGATTCAAGATTTCTCAAAATATGTATTTTTTGGTGAAAACTCGGTATCATATGGGTACGTGGTAGAGAAAGTAAAAAGGGGAACCTGTTTTAATTTAAGGAGAAAAATTTGAAGTGAATTAATTCTCCTGGTTTATCTTTTGTTCTCATAGTTACTTCTCGAGTAGCGAATCTAAACAACTTCGGAACTTGAGTCGGAATTGTTGTTCGCATCTGTAAAATTTCAGTTAATGTTAATTTTTGTTTTTAAACAATAATATACTTGATATTGCTGTGAAATATGGGACTACAAAATGGATGGGAAATTGTAGATTTACTACACAGGGAAGTTCCAGCGTTGCCGATAGCACCAGCTAATGAAGTTACTCAAACAAATGAGAAGAGTAGCAGGGAAAGGATAGATTATTGAGTTGAGACAGTATTTTTAACACTTAAATGATTTTAGTCAAATTATATAATATGTAAATTCAATAACAGCTTGCCTTGAAGCAATATGTGTATGTAATAATTTGTAAAATGTATGTAACAGTCATTGCATATGCTTATATTATTGTAAACATGTTTAATAATGTTATGTGAATGCATTATGTAATTTAATAATGTGCGAGAAATAATAAGTTAAACGTTGCTAACAATGAGGTAACAATGAGGTAACCTTGAGGCAATAATGAGTAAGGAAGTTTAAATGCTACTAGACATTATTAGAGCAGCAATAATGTAAATTTGAGACAGTTTAAAAATAGCCAATCAACAACCAGAAAAAGCTTTAGTTAAATGAAAGTATTCTATTGGACTAGGATTAGCCAGAGACTTGAAATATAGAAATTTACAAGTTTAGATGGTTGAAATCAATTCAGTTGCCTCCAAATAGTGCTCATAACCAGACGTGTGATATGTCCTCGAGAAATTAATTACGTATTCGTGTAAGACGAAAATAGTATACGTGTTAAACAGTGCAAGTATTAAATAAAAGAATCTCACAGCTCTCAATATCAGTGAAAAGCTATTTAATTTGTGTCAAGGATTAATAAAAAGGAGTGAATTAAAACTTAAAATCTGTGTAAGCCTACATTCTTGTCGCATCACGCCCTGCCAAGACTTCCATGTCTCTAACAATAATACTGACGCAGCCGAGGCAAACATAAATATATAACATCTAAAGAAACAGTCAAATTACAAAGCTATTATTTTTAAACTTGGGGTAAAGGCCACACATTTGGGGCGAAGGCTACCGGAAACTGCTTACTATACGTGCGGTTGTAACTATTACAAGTTTAGACAGTTGATATAATACAACTCCTTCAATACAATACAAACTACTTCAAATTGATGCCCAAAGCGTGGTAAAAAATAACGTAACAAACCATCTACTTCTTCAGAGTGAGATTTGAAGTACTGATATAGAACTGAATTTAGACGATGAAAATCTGTTAAAACAATGTTTAAAGTTCATAGAAACAAATATACAAAGTATGGTTGGATAAGCGATTTAAGAAATAACTTAGAAACGAATTATCGTTGAATATTTGGAGAAAAAATTTATAAAGACAATATAGTTTTTTGTAAAGACACGTGAAGATATAGGATACTGAGGTTCAAGAACTATTCAGCCAACTAACAGATAAGAGTTCACTAGTGTTCTATGTTTCAAAGAAAAACAGTTGGGAAAGAGAGAGGTATATAGTAAACACCAATAAGGATGAAGGAGGGGTAATAAGCATGGCTAAGAGCAGGAGTGTGGAAGATAAAAGGTAAAGGAAATGGCTATCCATATGGTGACTGCCCATTATGTGGCGAAAAAGATGTACAACAAACGCATAGTATTTTAATGCAGGTAAGCTGAGACTTTTTGAAAGGGAGGAATGTGGTTAAGAATGATTAGGAAAATTGTATAACTCAAATTTTACATACAAATGTCAGAATATGGAGTAATTTTTAGAAGAATTAATAAAATAAATGTAAATGTTAAAAGAGGAAAGGAAACATTATTGGATATGTAAATAAATACTAAATTAGTAATTGAAATGTAGGTTGTAACATAAGATGGGTTGTCCAGTGGAACAGTAACCAGGACGAATATCATGCACAGTCAAATACAAGCAATATTATCATAAATTTATTATTATTAATATATAATAATGTATTTCTATAAAACCAATGGTTTTTATTAGACACAAGGTTTGATACCGTAATTATAAACAAAGAAATAGTAGTAAGATAGAGAAATAATTGCAATAAATAATTTTCTTAAATTAAATCAATGTATAATGTAATAAGCTTGAGTTGAAAGATTTGTCTGGAAAGAAGACGGTAATTAGCAAACAGCAAGGAGCGAACGCGCTAGGCATAAAGATTTCTGGTATGCAGTTAGGTTATAAGTTTAGTGCATTTGCAGTCACGTAAGCCAATTTTGGAAATTGGAAAAGTGAAATGTTCCTAGATTCAGGTGTACCACAGCATAACATCAAGGAGAGGTGCTTGCTGTCCGATGAATCGTTACTATGGATACTTGTGACTTACTAGTGTAGCGCCAGGGACGCGCTTGAGATTTAGCGGCTATTGCGAGGGGTTTTGCCGGTAGTCGTTTTAGCGACTCACGGAAAATTACGCTTCTAGTCTTTTTTATTGCGCAAACAGTTATTTCAAACCGTAAAATTGATATTGCAGAAGTCAGCAGGTATAATAATTCAATTTTTGCAGTTCTAGTGCTACGATTCATAATCAGTTTAATTCTTTATCTCCAACACCTCAAGTATTAGATCGCATTAAATTTCTCAGTTAATTTAACTAGTTTTATCTTTCACATTACATTCA
Organism: Deroplatys truncata; assembly: GCA_030765065.1. NCBI lineage: Eukaryota > Metazoa > Arthropoda > Insecta > Mantodea > Mantidae > Deroplatys > Deroplatys truncata. The sequence goes on from CM060981.1 coordinate 250,523,114, forward strand.
CACATACCCTGAGAAAGTACTCGTAGCTCTATCACTGGAGCCGCTGGCGCATGATACAACAGAATGACCTACGAGATAACATCAGAAGTAGGTAAAGTATACTGCTTCAAAATTGTCGCACCATCGCGCGGCTTTAAAAATTCAGATATACAGTACGTTATCAGGTTTCAAGGGGTACATTTCCTCTTTTGACCGTGTGTTAAAAGAGGGAAAAACAAAAAGAACCAAGGGATAATTATCAGGATAGTATAGTGATTGGTGTGTCTGTTGAGAATACATTTCTTAATTCATTACAGTTATTGAATATTTCTTTGCAGTTTTAGGCACTATAATTAAAACCATTGCAGCGATTTGAAAATGACGTTCATTTACAACCAGAAGACAATGCAAAAATGCTTGACAATTCAAGGAAGAGATTTTTGTCGAACAAAGAGAGGAGGAAGAAATTGCCGTCAAGTAAATCCTCCCGTCGCATGTTCCCATTAATAGTCTAGCTTCATTCTACTCATCGAAGTTAGCGAGGAACTTGTTACTTAGGCTTATCCAGCACTTCACTCCGCCTGGATGAAATTTAATATCAAGCGAGGAAGCAATCAAGACAAGATGTTCGTGTAAGGGATGAAACATAAGTTCGGTCTTAGCGCTCTATATATAGCAGGTTAGAACGAAACAATATACGTATAAATAAAGTGTAATAAGGGAAGCTGGGCCCGGATGGGTAAGTACAATTTTCTTCAGCTTTATCCAGCACCGAATAACAGTACTGAGTGCTTTAGAACTTAACTTGTGGCGTTAATTGTGTGCTGGGCCATATGATATTAAACTCACTCTAGCTTTGTGTAACTTCAGTAACCTACAATAGCTATGGTAGGAGGTAGACTGCAAAATGAAAATATTTCATGTGATTTTTCTCAGGTAGAAGGTGAGCAGTGTATACTGATCATATGAAGATCATTGGAAAACAATGTATACTAGAATTATCAAAAGTGTGAAGCTTCAAAATTTTAATTTTTACTTCCTGTGGTGCATACTTACAGGAAGTAGAGGAAGTATTGGGTTCCATCAAAAACTTCCATGTCAAATTTCACCCGAAATAGTGTTTTGAGGTTACCTGAACTTAAAATAATGTACTTTCATAAAAAACGTCCACATGTGTATGTGTTTCTGAACAGCATAATCCAAAATAAAACTTGGTAATTAGGTTCAGAATGTTCCAAAGATACGACACGAAAACTTAGAAGAAAATCCCTTACCTCAAACTGACCTTTACATGGCAGATGTTTCAAAATTTTCCATTTTCTCAAAAATTGTTTTCACGATTTTATTAAAACACTATATGTTTAAGAAATTTACATGTAAAATAAGATTTATATCCTGAATTTCTGGGAATGTCTGTAAAGGCTTGTTCATTCTGAACTACTTTTGTATAATTGGTAAACCGTAAGAGATAAACAGACTCTGTACATCTCGTTAAAGATGTCAAATACATTTTTTGGTACCTATTACTTGTTATTTGTTTGAATTTTTACAATACTTATTACCTCTTTCAACTGGAAAGTAGATATTCTTTTTCTTCGTCTGGTCATGCAAAGAGAATAGAATTTAAAAGCCATTCCATAGCGACATGCTCTTTAAAAATCTGATTATCGCCTTACGTATCCTTCAACGAAATCCGTAAACGTGAAGTAAAATTTATGTGGAGTACAAGAAATATATAGAATAATAACTTTTTGTAAGAATAGTTTGTAGAAAAGTGAGTAGAGAAAGTCACGTGAATGCAACATATCCGTTCTTTTATTTTGCTTCTAAAAAGTGGTAGATGTAGAGGTGAAATTCAATTCAAGTTCACGATGAGGTATTACATGTCTTTTAAGTTCAAACAGCAACCCAAATACCAAATGTACGTATGTACACACGCGGTTTTGTGTCTCAGTAGCTGGAGATACCGGGTCTACACTCTGATTTGGCTTCATAAAGCCAATACCACCCAGAGAGACGGCCTTGAGCATTGAAGCAAGTCCATATAGGCTTTGGTTACAGTGAGCAGTAGAGACAGTTTAGTTATTAAAAGTTGCTGATATATGTTTAAGAATGATGTTATATTAATGTAAATTTGTTAGCCAAGGTTGTTATGGCACGAGAGGTCTGTGGTTCAAATCTCAACAGAAGATTCCTACCTGGTACAGGTTTTCTTCCAGGTTTTCGTCAGTCCTCATAAGGGTCAAATGTCGGGGAGGTACACTTAACTTAGGCGTGGAAGATTTCCTTCCCAAATATAATTTCACTTCATGTGTCATCAGTGTTCACCGCCTGTAATTTTTGTAATTGTGTTTTATTTATGGAGCTCTTTAACTACTATGGTTCTTAGTGTCACTGCTAGCCTCTAGCTCCAGAGGTCGCAGGTTCAAATCCGCCGGAGGGCGATGTATTTTCTCGGGCGTAAATATCCTTAGCATGGCTTCCTTTGGAAGGGAAGTAAAGCCGGTGGTCAGTGTCGTAAATTTATGGCACGCTTAAAGAACCTCAAGCATGATGAACAGGCCTCTGAGCAAAATTACTGGTCATTTATGCCCAATATAGAATGGAACGCTATGAACCACATCAGTTAAAGAGCGTTCATAAATAAAACTCAATTTAATTTTTCTTAGCAACCCATTCTATATTGGGCGTGAAAGGACGTACATTTTGCTCAGCGGCCTCTCTCAGGCTTGAGGTTCTTTTACGTGGCGTAAATCTACGACACAGGACCACCGGCTTTACTTTCCTTCCGAAGGAAGTCATTCTAAGGATTTTTACGCCCAAAAAGAATATTCAATGCCCTCCGCGACCTCGGCAACTAGATCGTTTCCATTGCTCTTAGTCCTCTGTCTTCGATGTCCTTGGTGGAGGTGTTACCTGTCACTTGTAGATTAAGTCCTAGGTGTATGTAGCTTTTGATTATCTCCAGGTTTGTTCTCCATAAGTGAATCTATCGGTGTTTGTCAGGGGGCTTACTTTTCTGAACTTCATTACTTTCGTCTTGCCCTGTTTATTACCAGGTCATTTTCTTGAGACCACTCTTCTAGTTTGTTGATGGCTTCTTGTAGGGTTTCTCTTCTTTCCGATAGCAGAATCATATCATCGCGGTATAGCCACATCTTCACGTCTTCTGTTTGTATCATTTGTATCACGTCGTGGGTAAATACGTTGAACATAATGAGACTTCTAGGGTCTTCATGCAGTACTACCGTGGTTTTTTTTGCTGGATGTCTTTTGATTGCTTTAGTCCATTTGGATTCTGATTGTGTTCTCACTGAGGATGCTTGCTATGAGCTTTAAGGTCTGGCTTTCTTCACCTATCAATGGATGTAGCTTTTCCAGAATTTTCCTCCTATTTACTCCACCAAAAGCTTGTTTGTAATTAACGAGAACTACATATCGTGTCCTCTGGAGTTGGACAGGGTTTCGCTTATAGCTTGAAGTACATGTCCCACTGCTTGGATGGTTGACCTTCCGGGGATGAATCCATGTTGTTCTGGGGGTATTACCTCCATTGTGCTGCTATAGATCTTTTTAAGTATGACGTTATTCATTATCTTGAACGGTGTACATTCCAGTGCGATCCTTCTGTAGGATTCCGGTGTGTTTTGTGGCCCTTTTCCTTTGTAGTTCACTTTAACTGTTGGTTCACTTCATATTGAGGGGTTTTTCCGTAGTATCTAGGTACTTGTTGTATATGGCTGTTCATATCTTCCCGATATGTATCATTGCTCCTTTCAGCATTTCGTTCGAGATATTGTCTTCTCCGGCTGCGTTGCGGGGTTTGCTTTTTGTGATCGCCTGTCATACTTCGTCTGCTTTAATCCTTTCAGTTAACTGGGTGCGTCCTTCGATGTGATAATGCGAGTTATTCTTTTGGAGTAGATATGGAAAGTGTTTCTTCCATACTGTCACCGGGATACTTGGGACGACCTTGGTTCTCCGTGGCTCCAGGGCTCTATAGGGTTTTGTTTCTGTCTCTCGTAGTAATACTTATTCTTTGATCTGGGTTTATTTTTGCTTCTTTGCTTTCAGGAGTGAGTTTTTTCATCTCATTTTGTTTTTCAAGGACCAAGTTCAATGTTATATAACATTCACTGTTAAACCAAAGTTTGCCTTTCTTCTTCGTCGGTTGAGGAGGCGTTGACTGCACCAGGAATTCAGTTCGGTTTCTCACTGCATCTTCTATTTGCGTCTTTCTATTGTGATAGTTCTTCCTCGTTCATGTTCTGCACTAATAGCTCGGGGATTATTTTTCTTGGTGTACATCGCTGCTTGTTTTACTTATCTATTCTTATTGATTTACCTAGATTTCTGTCCTTACTGGGAGATGCTTCCATTTCCACGGTAGAATACCAGATCTATGGTACTATGGAAATATAGATCTTGTTTTGTGCGTCATTAATGAGTGTAAAACCTTCTTCTACCACGAGATCCAGAAGGGCTTCTGATTTTCTGCTTGGTTTGTCTATTTGACAGTTTTGATCTCCTGCCAGCAGGATTGGAATTTCTAGGTCAGTCTGGTTCAGAGCGGTCCCGATAGTTTCTATTACTTCTCTGCTGAGCACCGAGGTATCATATAGATTCCTATGATTTGTAGGTCATTTAGCGTATTATTACGACGTTTTCTTTTGTCAATACGTTCTTTGCTTGTACTAGTTCTGGATTGTAGTAGCACGACATTCCACCATATGGCCTTCTTTCAGGTCTGGCTTTGGCCAGGGCAAGTACTGTGTAGAATCCATGTATCTTGGAGGAATGTCTCATAGAGTATTGTATGAGCATTTTTTCGTATGATAGAATATTTGGTAGGGATTTTAGACATTTTACGTTTTATAGCGATATTTTGATGTTTCTATTCTTTTGTGTAGTCAGTAGCTGAATTGGAAAGGTCAGAAAATTACTCCTTCACGGTCAAATTTCTTATTTCTCAATTTCGTCGTTTCATTGAACACTTGAAGCACTAATTTGGCGTTCTGCCTTTCAAAAGAGTTTGAAGTTACTGGTTTTACACTTAGACAATTGCTATATTTTAGAGTTGACTCGCTTCTAATTCATACAACATTCTGATAGTATTAAAGGAAGTGTACGAACATTTGCAACATTTTCTATTAATACCATTGCTTTCATTCACCAGGCTTACAAGCAAAAAGCCTATATTTTCCAAACCATTATCTCCTTTTTTATTATTTCATGTAACCTTTCAATACATATTATTTTTACTGAGAAAATGTGAACAATTTCTTTGAAAGCTGACACTAAAGTTGAAATCATGAAAACATGTGCATTTGAAGCTAGATGTTCATTGTTGAAAGCACTACCAGCAATATCACTTCCTTTATAATCCACATGCGGTTTAATATGGGCCTCGTCTAGCATTCCAGCTGTATATTTGTCCTCATCATTGCCAGGAAACCTTTTCCTTATATAGTCAAAAAATTTGACTCATGCTGCTCAAGATTTGCACCTAAACCATAGAAGGAACATTCGAGTTCTTTTTATAGTGCTTGGATGGGGCAATATCATGAATCCTAAGCGCCTAGTGTATCTGTAACAACGCGATGCAATTGAATACAGCATGAATGCAATTATAAGAAAACTTATGCTGTATGTTATCTTTTTGCTTAACATTAATTTCAGCTGCTCCAGGACAAAACTAATTGGGATTGCTAGGTGAATGAGTTTTGTCAATAGTCGCAAAATCGCGCTTACCATAGCTATACTCTTGCTCATATTGCTCCTGATTTTGGGATTGTCTGTCAGAATACACAACGACTCAAGTTTCACTAGTACATCATTAACAACATCAGTTTTAAATACTTTATCAGGAAACTTATTTGTGTCCATATTAAACATTCTAGCTTTATACAGGTATGCCTCTATGTCTAGTGTTTCCTGAAAATAAGAGAACAAGCAATCTTTGGAGCTGGACAAGCAGTAATGTTTATGAAGTAAATACAATGTTTTTTCATATCCATGCTACAAAATTCTGAAAAATCTACCAGCACCATTTTCTGCAGAAGTACTTGAAGTGAAACAAATGTCCTTTCTATTATCTGTTGTTGGAATTGGTTCTTACTTTCTTCTGTGACTCTTTCAAGATCTGTTTTCTCTTCTTATTTTCTTTTCTTGGGGACTCTATTTCTAGAATGTATGCTTACTCAGATAAACCGGACAATTTGGCAGTAATAAAGGGATTGGTTCTTGAAGTAATCTGGGAATGTTCATAGGCACCGATATTTCCTCTCCGCTTTGAGTTTGAAAGAATGAGTTCCTCCTTATCTCTTGTAAAATAATTGGCAATTCAAAAACATAAGTGTAGGAAATATGAAGAATTATTATAGGCTGGATTGAAAAAATAATACAACCCATATATTCAATTTTGAAATTTCTGCTTAGTGCATATGTATTAATAAAATCAGATACTGCTGGCACTAATACAAGTGAAATAATAAGGCGCAAAGCCAAACATTTCAATTTTTGAAAACTTTAAACCAACATGGCCATTTTGGTTTTTAAGATCCATGCGGATACACAGAAAAATGATTCCTTCAGTTCTGTTAAAAGCCATCTGTAAAAGTTCCAGGATACTTAAAAGAAATACTAAATCTTTCTATCTTAGTTTCAAAGGGTAAAGTTTAACAGGTTATTTTCTGGATGATGAAGGTGATATTATTGTTAAATCACCGGTATTGTTAAATTATTGATATATTCATGCCATGTTGCCAACGATAATTAGTTTATCTCAGATTATTTTGGTAGAAATTACTATAATTGTCTCACTTCAGAGTGAGGAGGAAACAGTCTCAACTCTCAAGGAAAGGAAGAAAGGGTGAAAAAACAGCATAACTTGCATGTATATAATCACAGAATATAGATTGACGCTAAAAACCTGTGAAGATAGCAAGGAACAATAGCGTTATGACTTTCCTATATACTGCACAAGAGCTTCAGTGAATATTATTTGTTAACGGATGGAAAGGTGAAATGAACAACTAAAATTATTCATTATGTAAATGTCCTTAATGAAAGGTACTATATGTAGGAGCAAAATACTCCCAAGTACTAAATATGAATGTTTAAGAGATTAAAGTAGACATATAAGTGATAACAAGCATTCTAGCCCCAAAACGCACTATAGCCACTTTTCTCTCAAATACCTCTGTTTTTTTTCCAACTATAATTTCTCATAAGTGAATCTCAAACCTTTGTTGGTAGGTTGTGATTAAGTGCTTATTAAACCCTTCTAAAAGGTTTGCTTTATTGTTTCCTTTTTTCCAAAAATAATGCACATACATGTTTGAGATAGGCCTAGATGTCAAACAATGCTGATATCACTGCTGAAAAATTACTATTACGAACCTTAAAATGTAACTACAATCTTTAAAGCCAGAGTTTCTTTAATTCAAAAAAATATCATTGAGTTTAGATTTTAAATTTCAGACAAACATTGAAAGGTAATGTGTGTTTATGGGTTCAGAAATACTAATTTACGTGGCTCTGGAAAAGAATATTTATTGGTTAGGTTAAGTTATGAAAATGTTACCAAATGCCAAAGCCACCTTATGTACCTATGTAACTATTAAAATCTGTTTAGCAAGTTACTGTTAAGTTAAAAAAACATAAAACGGATGCATTGTAAATATACATATCAACGAAATGTGTTACTGGTAAAAAACTATATAAATAGTCCCATGCAAACATGAGTCATTGGGCAGTTGCAATAAGTTTTACGCATATTTAGGTTTTGAATATTAAACCAAATACTAGTGTACTTACTGCTGAGTTTATGGCTGGGGAAAAATTCTCCATTTTAATGGATTTTAACCACTGTTCTCTTAAATAAGCATCCTTTGGGAACTTGAACACAAGGACGTTTCTACTATTTTCATAAATTCCCATGCAATTGGGTATTGATGAAGCTGTGTATAAAATCTTACCTTATAACAAATGCGTGACATGTCGTGCACCTTCAAGGAAATCAGGAATTTTATCAGATAAACACATGCCAACTGACGCAGTTTATTTCGGAAAATATTATCATTAAGTTCTTATAATGTGTCAAAACTTGTGCTGCACATGTTGTTCTTCAGGCTAACACAAAAACAAAAATCAGAGACTGCTGGGTCAGGGGAGACATATCGGCACTTATTACCCTGTCTTCAAACACTTCCCTAACTTTTTTCATGGGCTCTTCTGTCACATGAGCAGAACCTATCTTGTTGAACCCATCTGATTAACAACTGAGGTTAGAGTGTCATTTCTCTACATCTCTCCTCTAATCGCAAAACTCGTACTAACAATGTGTCTTGTTCTAATCGCATACCAAACATCAAAGTTACAGACAAGCGGCCGTGAGAGGAGAGATAGCCAGCCTTGGCCAAGACACAAAAAACCCATATGAGTGGTGCAGATACATTCTGAAAGTCCGATAGTTACTGAAGTTCTCTCTGAAAAGGATTATGCGTCGTTTGAAGCTGAATGTGGTAGTTGCGAAGGGAAAGTAATGTTGAAGTGTGAAGAAGAAGATTATAGGTAACATATTATTAGCAGTAACTGTCTTTGGGTCACTGCTGAAAAGACAAAAAGCGAAGAAAAGTGTACGGAAATGCCTCTGGAATTAGAAAAGAGACAGAAATATGCTTAGAAAATTACTGATTGATGTAAGTCTCTTCGGCATTTTATTTCTGGAAACTGTATATAAATGCAGTTTTTAATTTAAGAGCCGCATAATAAAAATGACAAGCTGGATGTCAAAACTCTTAAGTTTTTTTCAATACAATACATTGCGTTGTGGAGACCCGGAGATATTAGAAGCAAAATTTTGAAACTGCCAGCGTCATAGATAGTAGAAGCATTCAATAATATTTTTATTTTTGAATTTTTATAATGTATATTGCAAAATGTTTTGTGAAGCTAGTAATACTTTTCATTACAATGTACACCATAAAGTAATTTTGCGTTATAAAATTTTCATTTAATACAGGGTGACTCAAGGTGCGGGGAATTTTGAAGTGTGTTATGGCAACGCTGAGTGGCTGATGACGCTAAATGCATATAGAATGCTGTCCACACTACCTTACCATTTGATAACATGGAGCAGTGGTGCCTTTGCAGTAAAAACGTTTCACAGGAATGAAGGTGTGGAGACAGCGCGTCGAGAATTTTGGCGTCACTTCAACATCGGACCACGTGGTCGTGTTCCCTCAGCGCATGCATTCAACACATTGCAACACGTCAAATTACATCCGTAATTTTGAAGAAACTGGTTCGGCACCTAAAAAGAAATTTGCCGGGAGATCGCTAATCGCTCGTACCGTAGACAATATCGAGGCTATGCGAACTGCTTTCGTAAAAAGCCCACAGCGCTCTGTTCGACGTCACGCTGAAAAATGTTTGTTGCTGCTACGTATGGAAAGTCAGTTTGAAGATGATGTTGTATTGAAGGAGTTGTATTATATTTCAACTGTTGGGGAGCCGAACTTGTAGTCGTTGCAATCGCACGTATGGTAAACAGTTTCCGGTAGCCTTCGCCCAAAGTTTAAAAATATTAGCTTTGTAATTTGACTTTATTTAGATATTATAGTTATGTTTGCCTCGGCTGCGTCAGTAGTATTGTTAGAGACATGTTTCTCTTGGTAGGGTTGTGGTACGGCTGAAGAATGTAGGTTTTTAATTCACTTCTTTTTATTAATTCATGGTACAAATTAAATAGTACTTCACTGATATAGAGAGCTGTGAGATTATTTTATTTAATACTTGCACTTTATAACACGTAAACTATTTTCGTCTTACACGAATACGTATATAATTTCTCGAGGACACATCTCGCGTCTGGTTATGAGCACTGTTTGGAGGCAATTGAACTAATTTCAAGCACCTAAACTGTGTAAATTTATGTATTTCAAGTCTCTGATTGGCAAATCCTACTCCAATAGAATACCTTCATTTAACTAAAGCTTTTTCTGGTTGTTGATTGACTATTTTATAAACTGAGACTAAAATTACATTATTGCTTCCAAGAATCACAAGTAGTATTGTTAAACTCTCAAACTCATTATTGCCTCAAGGTTACCTCATTGTTAGAAACTTTTAACTTATTATTCTCACAGCTCCTACATTATTAAATTACGTAATACATTCACATAACATTATTAAACATGTATACAATAATATAAGCATATGCAATGACTGTTACATACATTTTACAAATTATTACATACACATATTGCTTCAAGGCCGGCTGTCATTGAATTTACATATTATATAATTAGACTGAAATTATTTAAATGTTAAAAATACTGCCTCAACGCAGAGTCTCTACAGTTGCATCGTTCGAGCGCTTGAATACTGAACCTGGGCTTAAGGTTCCATTCGTACAACCGTTACAGATCGTCCAGCAACTCAAACCTAACGATCACCTAATGTGTAGAGAACTTGCTGAACGCATAGTAGCAAAAGTGCATGACGAGCAAAATTTCATTAATAACCTGTGGATGTCAGTCGAAGCTCACTTTCACCTCAATGACTTTGTCAATAGACAGAATTTTTGCTATTGGTCTCAGCAAAATCCTCGTTAGCTACACATTGCACAGCAGCAAGGTTACCGTGTGCTACGCTCTGTCATCGAGTGGCATTATAGGTCTAAAATTTTTTGAAAATTGTGATGGGCTTGCAACCACTGTATCGTCTGTTCGGTATGTTGCCCTGATGGAAAGTTTTGTTCCGCATGAATTGCCCCATTTTCCTGCCAACAGTTGGTTTCAACAAGACAGACAGCACGGATGTCGATGGAAGCTGTGCAACGAATGTTTGGCTACCATATCATTTCAAGGAATGTTCACATTGCATGGCCCCTAAGATCACCTTACCTGACAGCGTGTGACTTTTTCTTGTGGGGCCACCTTAAAAGCGTAACATCGTGTAACACTACGTAACAAGACGTAACACCTCGTAACAAGACGTGACACCACGTAACAAGACGTAACACAGTGTAACACCACGTAACAAGACGTAACACCTCGTAACAAACACGTAACCAACGTAACACAACGTAACACGACGTAATACCACGTGACCTAACTACGTAACAAGACGTAACACCACGTAACCTGCTACGGTGGAAGGACCTAAAGCAAGAATACGCGAAGAAGTTGCCAGGATTCCTGTTGAAATGTTAGGTCGAGCCATGCATAATGCTCCTCCTCGTATCAGGCTGCAAGAATGTGTGCGTCGAGAGAGTGCTCATCTATCGGGTGTGATATTCAAGAAATGAAGAGTATGCCATTCAATAATGACAAACTCTGTATTGTACATTGGCATAAAAATGTGTGTTAAGTAATTGTATTCTTACATTAATCTACATACCAAATTTTTCCGTTCTTTCGAATCACCCTATACATTTTAAAATTAAAAATATCTTACATAATTACACTTAATGAGAGTTTAATGAGGGTTAAGTACATTTACATATCCGACTTTATTTATTAAGTTATTAAATGTAAGTATTATACTTCTGGCCTGATTATTACAGGCTGTATCAAGCAGTTTTCATTTTTTTATAGTTGGATATTTTCTCGATCTTCGGGTCACATCTTTGGAGGGACAGTTTTATAAAAATGCTTTTCTGGTTTCAAAGGCCTCAGAACATATATTTCCGGTGAAATCTCTACATCGAATTTTTGGGTGGAATACAATACTTCCCCTACTTACTATATTTATTAGAGAAAGTAAAAATCTAACATATTTTTTGGTGTTCAACAAATCTGACATTGTGAATAGCTGAGTGATATTAAGATGCACTCTTAACCTAAACCGATACTATGGTGGATTCAAACGGATTATTCTTGCAGATTATAACGTACACAGAAGGCAGTAGTTTTATTACAGCCGATGATACGTGAAACGTGGTTTAAAAGCATCGCTATGTAAATACTCTAAGTATTCTGTGAAATTTGTGTAATCTGCAAGCATGTGTCTGAAAACCGGTCCATCTAAAAAGACAATTACTTTATATATGTAGAAATCCTACTAGCTTTCTTTTTCTTTCCTTCTTTTTAAGAAAGGTTTATGGACGTGAACTCCGTAACGAAAAAGGAACCAGCAACTTACTTTATTGAAGGAATTATGGAATCAAAGACAGAATTCAATTACAGCACCAAGGGGAAGTGAATCAGGATACACCGGAATAGAGGCTTCGAAGGATAAGGAAAGAGAGTGAGAAAAAATTACTAAATCCAGTTGGAGCAAAAAACAAGAAATCTGGGATTCGGGAAGCATGTGCATATACGATGTTGCCAGCTGGCTAAGGTTGGATAATCGAATCTCGGCTACCAGAATCCGAAAGAAAGAGGACTTGTGAATAATGGAAGCTCTCCTTGGGATGCAAGGCTATTTTCTTCTTCTTCTTTCTTTTTCTTGTTCGGTAACAGTCTCTAACGCGCACACATTGGATGGAGCCAATAACACAAATGGATCCTATGGTAGGCGATGAACGGAAGAGAAAGATGGAGAAGGGAAGAGTTATCGTCCAGCCAGCAAAACATTTCAGCCTGTTGCATGCAGTTGCCTTTCATCGGACTCATCGTCAAGAATGAATCTCTACAACCTGTCGGATGTAAATCAAGTTCCAAAAGAACATCTGTCTTATCTGACTTCAACCCTCTTGGCAATCTTCCTTATTACCTCCAAGCGAATTTCTTGACGTTCGCGAAAAGCAAACTGTCTTTCTCTCAAAAAGACAAAAAAACAAGCTTTTATACTACAAAGGTAGCAAATCTCTAAGGATGTGCAACATAAAATGGAGAAACAAATTAATATGCTCGATGCATCACTAAATGGGTAACAAAAACATGAAAGCATCTCTGATTTAAACAACTACATTTTCTAGTTTTATTTTTATTTTTACGCAGAAGCTGTTAATTTTCTCACTACTTATGTAATAAATTTCTATGTCTTCTGCAGGGTCGCTTCAGATGAATCTTTCAAAATTTCGTGTTATTTGGCTATAAAAGGCAATTTATTCCTTATAAAAACAAGATAATTTTAAATATCCATGATGAAATAACTACTCGTTCTAACTGCTGTATCCATCAAATAAGTTTTCAACTTTGGATCTCTTCTTGAAGTCAGCACATAATAAGCAAAATGTCTAAAATTCGGTTTTATAAATTTAATTTCCTGTGGTTTATTAAGAAAGAAGTGAACAATTAAGGTCAATATAAGTTACAAGTATAAGATTTTCAAACTTTGTTTTTTTTTACAGTAGTGGGTGTACAAAGAGCTAAAAAACCTTTTGAATACTAATAATTAAAATATTATGTTATCGAAGTTTCGCAGCAGAAAGCTTTATTTTTTTTCGGCGATACCATCTTTTTATCTACTCCTCGCTCAGACTATCATGCGTGGGAAGTAAGAATTGCTGCACTCCGTAGACATTAATAAAATGTATTTAATCCTATAACTATTGTTGCAGACGTGTAATATGCTCACGTTTTTGATAGTTGAGTTTTACAATTTCAATCTTACCGTGTTTTCTTCCCTTTATTTGTTAACAATTACTTACGATATAATCCATGCAGCATTTAAAATACAACTATTTCGGCGCAAGCAGCCATCTCACCTTCAGTTGTTCAGTGGCGTGGTCATCACTACCATGCGTGACTAATCCATACCTGTTTCAGTGTCTAGCGCTGTCCATCTTAGTATTGCTTTTGAACAGATGACAGTAATTAATTTTATTTTTGCGTAAATATTTCTATTATATTTTTTTCTGTGATTCACTCAATAGTTTTTCACAGAATTATACAGAATGCAGTAATATTGATCTTTCGTTACATTCTCGCTTTCTTGATTTCTGAGATGATTGCACTAATAACAAGAGAATATCAAGTTATGAAAAAATCGCTGTGAATTATTGCATTATTTTTTTTATTTGCCTATGTAAAAACTCTCAATTTACCAGCCATCAAGGCAACGCATCACACAAAATATTTTTTTTTAGATAGTCTCCTAGGTGATTATCCTGAAAGCTACACGTTTTCAAGTAATAAATTAGGGTGAATATATTCATTTAGCGTGATACTCTAGAAAGCGCCCGAGTTCATTCTCACTCATGGGGGTGCGGATTTTATGTCCTGGGTAGAGGATCGGTGCCCGCTCAACATCGTGAGAAAAATGAGGAGCTACGATACGCAGCAATTCTGGCCTCGTGACCACTTTCCGGCTGGCCACATCACCTCCCCTTATAGGTTGAATGATCGCCCACCTCTGTCGTGCGTGCGTGGGCGTGAGGCCGGCAGGGTTGTCAGGATCAGACCCTTCACCGGCTGTAGAGCAACAGGATTTATTTTATATCTTCATTTGAGTAGGAAAAAACAATGATATATGTTACATTTTATTTAGTGAATATTTTCAAGTAATTTCATGGTCAGCTCATCCTTTAAGTGGAAAGGCCAATTTTTAATACACAACTTGGTCTGAAATATATTTTATTAAACCAACCGTTTATTTATAAAATATTTAAGAAGATTGAAATGTTATGTATGTATTTAAACTGCGATTATTTCTTATTACATTTAAAAATAATAAAATCTATATTTGTCCTTCAATGTATTACGTCAACCATTTCTTCATACTTTCTGTACAATATAATAGCACGAAACCATCTATTTTATATAAAATATTCTGATGCTATACATTCACATGACTTTCTGTACCCTATATCTTTATTAGTGGGTATACAAACTATTCTTACTAACGCTTATTTTTCTATCTGCTACATTTAATCCAAATAAACCTTTGCAAAAATAGCTACATTACACATTTCGTTATATACAAAAAGGGAAAGCATAGTCAAATTTTTAAGAACTGGACGCTATATCCTGGCCTTAAAATTCCATACTGTTTCCATGCAATCGCAAAAAAGAAAGAAAGAAAAAAAACTGAAAATCGATGGGACTTTAAAATAATGACAAGTATTGAACAATTTGAACCTTTAATATCTCGGATATCTCAAACGGCGTATGCAACAAAAAACTTATTTTAAGTAAATTGTGTGTTTTAAACACATCAACATATTTTGTGACGTGCATTTTAGTCTCTCGCTTAACGTTTACAAGTTATACAAGATTATACAAAATTCCTTCCGATTGAAGAGGGCTTCGTAGACTATTTCCAGAGAATTCAAGATATAGATTATATTTGTCATGTAAATATCTTTCATACATGGCATTTTGGTCAAGGTCGTTAGAGCCTTTTTTTTTTAGAAAATCAAAATTTTCGAAAAATGTTCCATGTAAACACTAGTTAGGGTTGGGGAATTTTCTTGAAAATCATCGTGTCGCATCCTTAGAAGATTCTAAACTCAATTTCAAGTTTGATATTTATCCGAATTTGTGTTATGCTGTACACAGACACACACACGGACCTTTTACTAGAAACGCTTTTCTTTTTTTATTCAGGGGGCCTCAAAGCATACATTTCCGGTGAAATCTCGGTATCAAATTTTTGGGTGGAATAAAATGCCTTCTCTACCTATTATGTACGAGGTAGTAAAGTAATAAGAAGGGGATCTGTTGGGATAATGAGGAACATTTATTGTAATAGCAATTGTGCACAGCAAACGTTATGCACAGACCAAAGGCCACTCTCATTCTATTAACGCTACGCTTCTAAAACAAATTGACGTCGTCGAGGATTTATTAAATCTTATCCGACGACTCATGAAGCTCTTTTCACGGAACTACACGATTCATTTATAGAGCAATGATATGCTAGGTTCGTTTTTGCATCTACTCTTCTGCCGCTGAGAGTTTAAAGGAATGTTGTGTGATATCCATAACATTTTAAACTCGGTGCCTGTTATGCCTCTAATTATTAGGTTTATGAAATCAAGAGCCATCACTTTTATGCGTGCGGATATTTCTGTGTCCTTTCCATTGCTTATGAGCACCAATTTTCTCTATTATCTCCAAGGTTTTCCTTAATGTTTGATATTAGCTGTTTCCATATATCTTCATTCTTCATTTTATAGATTTTATTAGTCTTAGATGTTCTCTGGCTCTTGATAATCTCAACTGTGATATTTTTACCTGTTATTCATTTATCACCCACATTTCAGATCAGTACCACTACATTTTTAAGATGGTCTTGTAAAACTCAACTTATGCTTCAATTCTTGGCTTATTTTTCAACACACATATTGCAGCACATATTTTCCTAAACTTTATTATTTTAGTACACCTGTCATTCACCTCTATAAAATTTCCTAAATAATTAAAATGTGTTTTACTGTCTATCATTCGTAGTGCATTTACCAGTGATGAGTAATGTGTTTTATTATAAAGTGAAAGCCTTAAAATTAAGATTTGGTTCACAGGCTCCTGTTTGTACGATATATCTGAACTTTCAGCAGGGTTCATAAACGAATTTTGTCCTATGAGAATTTTTTTGCATGCCAGTAAATATATTGACATATAGCTATGATCTAAAAATAAACGATCAAACCTTCAACCTTGACACAGAAGACCAGCTCTCAATCAAATACTATATACAGGTCATCATAGACGACATGCGCTGGGTTGCACCATTTTGCTAAAGCAGTCTTATAGATCAAACATACAGGATGAGTTTTAAGTCCACTGAAAAACTTTAGGGCGTGATATCTCACTGGAAATGGAACACAAAATTTAATATCACCCTGTGTCCGGAAATGCATAGTTTCCACGGTAGATGGCACTCACAACATTCTCTCATAACTTGCAGTGTGAGTTTTGTGTGTTGCAGATAGTGTGATTTAAGCAACGTAGAAGCACAATGGTCCGGTGTTCATTCCAGGAACAAGCCGAGATGGTGTTAGTATATGGCCAAATAGGTGCAAACGGTCGAGCCACGCACCCCAACAGACAGCACTACCCACATGACACAACATTTGGAGTCATTTTTCGGCATTTGTGTCAGCGTGGGTCCTTTGAGAGAGAAGAACGTTCAGGGCGGCCGTGGGCTGTGCGTACACCAGATTGGAGGAACATGTTCTCCATGATATTGAGAACAACACTGATACAAGCTCCAGGAAATTCGTGCATCAATATGGAGTAAGCTACCACTACTATCCCTATCATCTCCAACTGTTCAGGGATTATCACCGGCGAACTTTCCTCCACGGGAAAGATTCTGTCGCTGGTTTGTGCATTAGCCCATCACCATTATGGAATTTCTATCTTCAGTTCTCTTCACCGATGAAGTGACTTTTGGTAGAGATGGTGTCATTAACCTGCATAATCGTCATCTGTGAGCTACATTAAATCTTCACGGAATGGTTGAAGTTTCTCATCAGCAGCGGTTCAGCATCAATGTTTAGGCAGGGATTACAGTGTCATTTAGACAACTTGAGACTCATGACATTTCACTCTAAGCGGAGAAGTGGGAGAGCTGCGTTACCACCTTGTGTTAGAGCATGTGTCAGCTGTTTAGTAGCGCGCCGAATAGCAAATAGCTCGCTGGGGCGTACGGCTAGTGAGCAGTAGTAATCATGTCAATATTCAACATGTTATTTTTAAAAGTTCAGCTTGTAGGCGAAGATAAAGGAGGATGGTAGCACCTTACTGGCTAGAGCAAAAGAGGAGGGGACGTTGCCATGGAAACATACCCCTCCAGGAAGTGTCAGAAGTCTCATGTTATTTAAATTCTACCGTATTGACGACCGCCTACTTGGACCAGTTATTATTCCACAGTGCCTGAACGGAGACTTCCTGCAAAACACTCTGCCTCAGTTGCTGCAGAATGTGCCTTTGGCGATACGACAGGCAATATGGCTCAAGCATGATGGAGGGCCAGCTACTCTTCCGCATTAATGTTCATCGACACCTCAACAATATCTTCCCCAAACGTTGGATAGGACGTGGAGGCCCTCCTGCATGGCCTCCTCGATCACCGGATTTAAACCCCCTGGATATTTACTTGTGGTGGATCTGAAAAGCATTGTGTACGATGAGCCTGTTCCTGATGTTCAGACCTTCAACAGCGTGCACACGTAGCTTGCAACGATATACGGACACAGTCCAAAACATTTGAACGAGTGAGGCAATCCATGATGCGACGTAAGAAGACGTGCATTGCATCCAATGGAGGCCATATTGAACATCTGTTGACAATGATGGGATTCAGGCTATGTAATGTGTGCCAGGGCTCTTTGTTTGATGTCGTTCTTCAGTGCTATTCATCGTAGAAGCTGCAATTTCGGACACAAGGTGATATGAACTTTTGTGCTTCATTTCCAGGCAGGAATGACCCCTGAGTTTTGTCTGTGGACTTCGAATTCATCGGGTATACTTTAAGGGTACCCATATAAAAATTTCTAATTTGTACTGTTCTTAAGCATTTTTTTTCTTCAAAACTTGTTATAATGCTTCTTCCCAAAAAGTATAAACGAGGTTTAGATTTTCTGCAGATATTTGTGAAGAAAATACAACACTTATCATTTCTTTCAGTTGAATCAGAAATTATACAATTGTAAAGAATGAAAATATCGCCATTTAGTTTCATTTTCATTATAGAAAACTGGCACGTGAAGAATTTCCTCTCTCCCGGCTTCTACAGATGAATCGGCAACTAAAGCTTCATATCAACCTGACGTCAACACATTAATGTTACTAAAACAGACACACAAGTTTAATAGATGATCAAGGATATTAGATTAAGAAGTACCAATAGATTCATAAAATGAAGGTACAAACTAGTACTCCGAGAAAAAAAAAAAGAAAAACAAATGCTAACTTTAAAAACATCGTTTTTCACAATTTATTCTTAATAACCAAATTGATTTATCATGGCGTGGACAATCTAATCGTGTAGTAAAAATCATGTATCAATATTTTTAAACCCATTCTTACGGAGTTTCTAATAGAAGTTCTAACAGCATTGTTTACAAACTGTATGGAACACAGATTTGAACATTGTTTAAAAAGAATGTGATATGTTGCACTCACATGACTTCACTACTCTTGAACAGACTATACAGACGCTTGTTCTCCGTCTACTTCATGTTAATCGATATAAACAATTGCAGAAACATCTTATTGCTAATTTTCTTGTAGGTGCAAGGGGGATATGGTAGGCGATATTCAAAGCTTAAGAGCTGGTTGCTATGTGGAACATTCCATTCTCTTTGCACGTCCAGGACATAAAAAAACGAATAACGAATTCCCATTTGAGAAAAGGGAAAATTCAAACAAATAACAAGGAACATCTCGGAAATGGTTTACTCGAAAAAAGTGTATATGACATAAATTGTGTTTTAACGAGATCTACATCCTCTGTGTAGAAAACCTTTGTCTATCTCTTACGGTTTATCAGTTATGCATAAGCCATTCTGAATGAAGAGGACTTTTTGGGAGATTTCCAGAAAATTCAATCTATTCATTTAATTTGTCATAAAATACTTTAAATACATGATATTTTAATTAAAATGCTTGAGCCATTTCTGAGAAAATCAAGATTTTCGAATAATGTTCCATGTAAAGGCTAGTATTGGGTGAGGGGATTTTCTTAAAAATGTTTATGTCGCATCTTTGAAAGTACTGAACCTAAAACATACCAAGTTAGGTATTTATTGGACTTTTCGTTTTTGAGTTATGCTGTTCACGGACACATCCACACAGACTCACCCACGGACCTGCTTCTAAAAAGGCATTTTTATTCAGGGGGCCTCAAAACATGCATTTCCGGTGAAATCTGGATATCAAACTTTTGGGTGGAATGAAATACTTCTACTTGCTATACGTAGTACAGAAAGTAAAAATAAAAACTGAGAAATAAGCAGTTTAATGTATTAAAGGACAACAAACGTATGTTCAAGGACATTTTAAGTCTAAGTGTCGGTGTTGAACCAGAACCTTCCGAATGCGGGCCAAAGACATTACTGTCTGAGCCAACCTGCTTGGTAATTTTAGACATAAAAATTAAAAATATATTTTATTTTAATTTTTTGCCAGTGAATATGATTAAACCAATAATTAAACTAGTGTAATTACATAAGAATAAAACGGCATGAAAATTATAGTACAGCTTTTGTTTAGTTTACACTCATATATTTTTCTTTCTTAGGTTTAAGGCTAAATAGCAATTTGGATTTAAAACAAAACAATTTACTGCGTTGATAAAAAACCATCGCGTGGTAAACTTTGCATACAGAAAGGTAAGAATGGAGAATATATCATGCTTGGCCAGAATTAACTCTCTTATAGTCTGGTTTGGTCGAGGAAATTACCTACAGATGTACTAAATATG
Organism: Deroplatys truncata; assembly: GCA_030765065.1. Classification (NCBI taxonomy): domain Eukaryota; kingdom Metazoa; phylum Arthropoda; class Insecta; order Mantodea; family Mantidae; genus Deroplatys; species Deroplatys truncata. The sequence continues at coordinate 250,543,418 of CM060981.1, forward strand.
ATTTTCATGCAAAATCCTACCACAGTAGGAATTTATTGATCCTAAAATATTAAGATGAATTAAATGGTTACTTTTAGGTTTATTAAATTTTGACATACATAATAGTAGATAAGTGCACATTGTATTCAGACACGTTCTATAACCATTTATTGATTACATAAAACCTAGAATGTTATTAATTTTGTTATTGCCTTTAATTATTACGTAACATTATGTTTACCTAAATGCCTTAAATACATTTTATTAAACTTAAAATGCTAAAACATGCCTTATCCCTTACAATACTCACTTGAGACTGCAGTGAATCATAGCTGTGTTGTTATTGTAATGACAAAGATTTGTCTTATTGTAATTACTTGTACACAAAACACTAGCGTGAGAAGGCAATAGCTGCTTGTTTTCAGAACAGCTTCCTTTATACAGGATGTAACAAAAATGCACGGCACAAATTGCAGGACACATTCCTCACACGTAGAAGAAGAAGGTATGTTATATGAACATGGGTCTGGACCATTTTACAACTCATGTTCTCCAACTCATTAATCATGGGAAATACACAGGAGCAGAACGTAGAATCATGGGGAAAATGCACGCTTGTTTACGTCTGGTTACGTTGTCATTGTTGTATATGCACCGCCAGTATTTTGTTTTAAATGTCCACGTTGCCATGCGACTTACATCATTGCTTATTTACAGATAACATCAACTGTTCCAGTGAGCAGTATGACCTTGGCAAGCACACGGGTTACTACGTAATATTAAAGTGGATAACAGACTTGGTTCGTGCAGTGGCAATGTATACAGAGATAGCAGATGCCCATTTGATGCATGGAATAGCAGAAGGGAATGGCGCTTGCGCTCAACGTTTGCACCAGGAGAAATTTCCAGAACAAAGGTGCCCCGACAGGAAAACGTTTGCAGCCATTGTTCGTCATCTTAGGAAACATGGGGTATTTTAGCCCGGGGGAGGACACCGCAACAGGAGACGGCAATTCTTCAGGCAGTTGACGACCACCCTAGTGTCAGTACAAGACAAGTAGCTGCAACAATGAGTGTTGACCACATGACTGTCTGGCGAGTGTTACACGGTGTCGCTGTATCCATACCATTTACAGCGTGTGCAGGCACTATCAGCAGCTGATTTTCCTGCACGGGTACATCTCTGCGAATGATTTATGCAACTAAGTGTCAACCCCAATTTTAGTGCAACGATGCTGTTCACAGATGAGGCGTCTTTTCAAAGAGATAAGATTGTAAATTATCACAATCGGCATGTATGGACTGACGTCAATCCTCACGCAACTGTTGAAGCAAGTCATCAACAAAGATTTTCTGTCAATGTTTGGGCCGGCATTGTTGGTGACTTTTTGGTAGGGCCTCATGTTCCTCCACCCAGACTCATTCTTCCACCCAGGCTCAACGGAGAAAGTTACCATAATTTCGAAGAGAATGTTCTACCTGATCTGTTAGCAGATGTGGCTTTAGCTGTGCGACAAAACATGTACTTCATGCACGATGGAGCAGCTCCTAATTTTAGTGTTTATAAATAACAGATGGATAGGTAGAGGTGGACCAATTGCCTTAACTCCCCGGAGTTAAACCCATTGTACTTTTATTTGTGAGAGCATTTGAAAGCTATTGTGTATCGAACCCCAGTACCAGATGTTCAGACTCTCGGTGCCCGTATTTTGGAAGGCTGCGAAACCATACGCAATACTCCAGGGATACATCAGCGCATCCGGGATCCACTATTCACTACGACGGCGGGTTGATGCATGTATCAATGCTCACAGAGGGCATATCGAACATCTCCTGTGAGCAAGAGTTGCATGTGGTGTGCTGATACGTTCTATTCTTGTGTGTTTCCCATGATTAATGAGTTGGAATGAGTTGTACATGGTAACAAAGCGTTCCCAGACCCATGTTCATATAAAATAATTTCTTCGTCTACTTGCGAGGAATTTGTCCTGTAATTTGTGCCGTATACTTTTGTTACTCTCTGTATAAATAATATAATATCTGCCATTACAACTCCAGAATTATGTGAGTGTTAATTTAAAAAATCTGATGTGCTACATTCACATGACTTTCTAAAATTCTCTATCGTTTATTAGAGTGTATATAAACTATGCTTACTAAAGCTTATTTATCTGTCTACTACATTTTTATCCAAATAAACCTTTGCAGAAATAGGTGCATTAAACATTTCGTTAGGATACAAACAGAACAGCGACATTCAAATGTTTAAGTACTGGACGCTATGTGCTGTCCTTAAAATTTCATACTGTTTCTTTGCAATCCCGAGAAACGATTGAATGGTCAAAGGACTTTAAAGAATGACCAAGAAATGAACAATTCGAACCATTATTAATGAATATTTTAGAAATGGCTTATGTAACAGCAAAATTAACTTAAAATAAATTGTGTGTTTTAAAGAGATCTACATTTCCTGTTTTTGTCTATCTCTTAACGTTTACTAGTTACACAAGATTATATAAAATTCCTTCCGAATGAAGAGGACTTTAAAGGCTACATCTAGGGAATTAAAGATATACATTTTATTTGGCATGTATATATTTTTAATATATGGTATTTTAATCATAATCGTTACCAGTTTTTGTAAAACCAAAGCTTTCGAAAAATGTTTCATATAAACGGTAATTGTTGTAGGGGATTTTCTTGAAGATCCTCGTGTTGCATCTTTGTGAATGTATTGCACTTAAATACCGAATTTGGTATTTATAGGACTTTTCGTTTTTGAGTTATGCTATTCACAGGCGCGCACGCACACACACACAGATACATATACACGGACAGTTTTCTAAAAATGCTTGTTTTTTTATTCAGGGGGCTTCAAAACGTATTTCCGGTGAAATCTCGGTATCGAATTTTTGGGTGGAATGCAATACATTCTCTACTTACTATATAAGTGGCAGAGAAAGTAAAAGATAGAATCACTATTAATGACTTAAATAATCATCACTGGTCTTTCATTGTAAAGAGTAACCTACATGCATCAATTTGTTTTATTTTTCAGATGAAAAGGAACTTCTGTAACATCAGGGAACACGAAATATGGACAAAAATAATCTCCAGTTCTCCTAAAAATGCTGAAAATGCGTGTATGTAATACTAAAAGCTGCCAGTTATTTATTAAGGAACCAGAATGCTTTGGGGAAATAACACGCATGTCAAATAGTTCACGAAATATTAACCGATTTTTACGACAACTCTCCAAGCTAGAAAAGCCCTCTGCTTCCAATATGAATTGTTTTACCTGACCATGATGTACCTCAAAACATCCATGCTTGGGGGTGAACTAAACTTTCTGCCAAACTATTTATATTTATTATATTTTCTGCCCTTCTTAAAGTGTAGTTTGTTAGCAAGACCATTAGGTAATTCCATGGTCATAATTCTGTTGCATCAGCAATACTGCTTTCTGTCTTCTGACAAGAATTAATGTTCTGAGTTTTGAAGTTTTCCTCAAGTAAGAGTGACAATAATGTTGTTTAAATTTTGTCAACTTATTCATTAGCTGCCAATTTATGATGCTGTTTTTCAGTGAGCCTAAAACATCTCGCACAGGACAATAGTGGAGATCGATAGCAACACAACTCTAGAACCCAATTAAACAAAACTTTCTGCTTCTGATCTGGATTTTAATAGCTTTCAGAACTTAATCTGCTTTTGATGACACGTTTGTTGTTAGAATCTCCTCAGCTAGTAGATTTCTAGTGTGCGCCACTAGAATTTATGACCCTTCTTCATTTTACCATTTTGCCAGCATTATCAAGCAGGGTACAAGAGATGATTTTGTTATACCATTACATTGGTATTTAAAACGATTTCTTTGTAATTTCACGGAACTCACTTCTCATCTGACTCACCGGACAGTTCCGAAAGCCTGCAAGAATTAGTTTTTTGAAAATGAGTGACGAAGCGTTGATGACTCAAAGATGTTTTCGTTTTATCACAGGATTATGTAGGTCTTAATTCCAGATTTTTATGCGTAATTTCACGCCATATAAAATGGTATATAAGAGAAAAAAATATCGCATATAATAAACCGGTTAACGTAAATTACAGTGAAATTGAATCTATGCTAGCATGTTTAAATGCTGAGTAATAACAAGAAAGAGTTAGAAAAAGAAATATTTAGCAAAATAATGCTCCCAAGTCGAATCCTGGTGTTTCTTCGCATCACCAAATGAAACAATATCATTTGCGAGATTAATTACCCTTTCATGTGTAGAACAAAAGTTAAAAAATTGAATAAAGTTTCATAATTATAAACTTTTATAGGGAATTAGAACAACGGATTCTTGGCTTAAGTTGCTGACGTTTTAAATGACAACGATATAAACTTACTGTGCTAGAAAGAGAAGCCAAAGTAGCTCAGTTGTTGGACCATCGGTTTAAATGCACAAGATTGTTTTCTGCGTAGTAATGTAACATTTCGCCTGTGCTATTTATGTTCGTTGTTACATTTCTCTAAATGTACATTATCTGTCTGCATCTGTATTTATTATGGCTGGTTAACTCTGTGCTTGTATAGTATAAGCCGTCTCTTCGCATTATATAATCGCTAAGGAGCTTAATGACGCCATTTTTGGAGATTATATGGGAGGATTTCAAATACTACACTATCAGCACATACAGCTTAGAGAGAATATTCTCTTGTGCATAGTACGGCTGCAATTTTCAGGCTAAAAGGATGACAATGCCTAATCAAACCTTTCCAAATGCTACTGAAATCATTAAGGGAAACAAAACCTTTGTTCAATTTTGAAGAAAATAATTAATTGTATCATTTTTAATACAGCATAAAAACTGCCATGTTAATTATTGAATAAAATGATTTAATAACATAATTACACACGAGCATGGTAGCAATTAAACGAAGATTGAAATATCTATCCCACAAAAGCTAATGGTGCTAAATAATGACCCATTATATCGAAAATATTTAAGATACTAGTCTGCAATTTTTGCAGGTTGCAGATGCATGCCATCTAAGTTCACTTATTTATTTTATACAGTAATTTTGTTTGTTAAAGAACATGGGATATTTTCTAAACTTTACTATCATTTAATTAGAAGTTTTCAGCAATTATGTTATTAATACCAAAGTGTATCCACTGAAGATTGTTTTTATCACCCTGAAATTTGGTTTATCTTCAATGGTTTCACAGAAAGCGGATTATTTATACCACAAAATATCATTCACAGAAAAAGCTGTTCAAAGAAAAACTCGAGAATACAAATCACATATAGTAATTGTTCTTTCATACAAGCCGAGAGTAGGACAAGGTTAGAAATGTAGAAATCATAAAGAAAACTTCAATGCGATAGCCGGAATTTTAACCACGGATCTTCTGGTTTCCGTCCGGTTGCTCTAACCAACTGGGCTACTGTGGCAACAAACCGGCACGAAATTAAATTCCCCAACTTACTGGCATTTGTTCCGGTAAACCGTGTCGGGGTAATGTGACTGTGGCTATGGCTATGGCAAAATACCGTTGTTTTACATTAACAATGTATTGAACAAATCCTTTTTGCGTTTTCAGTTGCCTGGAGAGACCGGTGGAGAGCCGATGGCAATCTAATTGCTTTCCTATAATGTCTAATGCGAGAACCTTTATTTATTTCGTTATAAGCAATGCTATGCATTGCTATTTGCAGTGCTAGAGTTGCTGTGATCTTCTTCTGTTATCAATCCGAGGACTTTATTTCGTACAAGTTCCCAAACTTTTGTCTTTACTCTTATTCAGCTGGCTTTGCTTCCTTAGAAATTAGTTGGTTTGATACAAGTTTGTATGTTGAATTTAACACAGAATTTGGGGATTCCCAGTGTCACCCCAGTATCTTGGTAATATTCAATCTCATTGTTTTCCTTCCTAGCTATTTTCTCATAATGTATTAATGCGAGAGTCATTTCTTTCCTTATAAGTAAGGCTTAAAATAATTCGCGGCCAAGCACGTCGCGAATTTTAAAACAATTTACATTTGAATACTATTCTGAGGCAATATGCAATATTTCACCTTAATAAGCGATTTTTGAACTCGCGACAAATCTAAAATTTATGTGTTTACAGAAAAACTTCGCGAATCCTGCTTAAGTTGCGAAAATGTCTACGAATTACAATGCTTTTTATTTATTTATATACTTGTATTTTTAATGTGTTGACTATTGAAATTCAAGACTTCAGAGCAAAACTTGAAAAATGTTCCGCCGACACTTCCCTGAGGTAATGAATGCACATCGCGCTATGCATTAAGCTACGAATGCCGTCGAACACAACCGAATGTGAACGCACACCCGGCTTTGTTGCCTTTGCCGCCGCCATCTACCTAGTTTTCTATACTGTGTGTTAAGCTTTGGCTTAGCGACTGCCATCGGAAGTAACAGAGTGCAAACGAACTTGGGTTCGTTTATCATAGTGTTCTGCCTTTCTCTTGTGTTGCATGTGATCATAGTTTGATTATTCAGGAACGTCTATCATTGTGTTCTGCGTTTCTTTTGTGTTGCGCTTGTTCATAGTTTGATTATTCAGGTACGTCTATCATTGTGTTCTGCGTTTCTCCTGTGTTGCGCTTTTTCATAGTTTGATCATTCAGATACGTCTATCATTGTGCTCTGCGTTTCTTTTGTGTTGCGCTTGTTCATAGCTTGATTATTCAGGTACGTCTATCATTGTGTTCTGCGTTTCTTTTGTGTTGCGCTTGATCATAGTTTGATTATTCACCTACGTCTATCATTGTGTTCTGCGTTTCTCCTGCGTTGCGTTTGTTCCTAGCTTGATCATTAGAGTTCATCTATCATTGTGTTCTGCGTTTCTTTAGTGTTGCGCTTGTTCATAGCTTGATTATTCAGGTACATCTATCATTGTGTTCTGCGTTTCTCCTGTGTTGTGCTTGTTCATAGCTTGATTATTCAGGTACGTCTATCATTGTGTTCTGTGTTTCTCCTGTGTTGCGCATGATCACAGCTTGATTATTCGGGTTCGTTTATCATTGTGTTCTGCGTTTCTCCTGTGTTGTGCTTGTTCACAGCTTGATTATTCGGGTTTGTCTGTCATTGTGTTCTGCGTTTCTCCTGTGTTGTGCTTGTTCATAGCTTGATCATTAGGGTTCGTCTATCATATGTTCTGCATTTCTTCTGTGTTGCGTTTGTTCATAGTTGATATCTTGTTACAAGCAGTATGCAGCTTTAACGCATCTTTCTCTGACTAAGGAATGCCTAACGCAGGTATATCATCATGGGAGTATATAAAGCATGGATTATTTGCTTTTCAGTATATAATGCATGAATTATTTGCTTTTCAGTATATAAAGCAAGGATTATTTGCTTTTCAGTATATAAAGCATGGATTATTTGCTTACGACAAAATCACTCATGTGCAAAATCTGCAGCTGTCACATGGCGTGGCAGCGGAAAGATTTAATTGGAAACCGCTAAAAATTAAGTATGCATATTGACACGGCCAGTAAAAAAGAACCACAAAGTGTTTTAGTAGCGTGTAATTGTTTTTGAAAGCTACACTAAAAATAAGCATGGTCATTTGTTGAGTGTAGGTTAAATTTTTCCTTATTTTCTCTATTTCATTTTTCTACACTAAATAACATGTGTTAATCCTTTATAACAGCATTATGTTAACTAATTTTGCATTGATTTGTTGAATGTTGTAGAATCTGGAAACATTCCATGCGCAAAGGTATAAAGGGAGAAGTATCTTCAAAAAACGGAGGAACGTGAAGCCGAGATGAAAATGGAACTAAAATTGATAATCATGTAGCCATATTTTGTTATGAAACAACAGACAAGGTAGGAAGTGCATTTTGTTATGCCCTTCAAAGTAATTGGGGCTAGAAATGCCTTTGACATAGTTTGGTGATGTTCGCACCCTAGCATTTGCGTACAGGAAAATATATTAAAGTTCAATATTGGAGACAACGAAGAAGCTAAATATACAGAATGACAACGTTGTTGCTCTACTATCTGAATCGGCAGGGTGTATGGTGAAGTATTTTGACGTGCTAAAACACTCATGGCAGACAACATATTAATCGCTCAGTGTTGGGCTCACAATCTCAGTATAGCGTTGACTGTACTCGGTAAGTGCTTACCTGAATTGCAAGCGGCGGTCTCGAAGGCAAAGTATGGTTATGTAAATACGAGGAAGCATCTATTCAGGAACTTTTAGATAAAATGTATCCCAGAGAGAATTCGTCCCAGTTCCCCATACCTGTATTGACAAGATGGTAATTTTGGTTCGAGTCGGTTGTCATCCTGTTGGATCACCCAAAGGATGTAGTGGGCTTCATGAAGGGCGAAGATGTTTTGGAGGTCAACAATGCTGGGGTAAAAGAATTGAGTTTTTATTTCTGGACGCTATTTAATTGTTATGGTTCTTAGCGTCCAATTCTATTTTGGGCGTGAATGATCGGAAATTTTGCTCAGAGTCCTCTTTATCAGGCTTGAGGTTATTTTACGTTCCGTAAATCTACGTCACGGGACCATCGGCTTTACTTCCCTTCCGAAGCAAGCATGCTAAGGAGTTTTACGCCCGAAATGTTGGGGTAGACTATCTACATACTATGGAAAAGGATGAGCATCTTGCTGCTCAGGCAGCAGTTGTTTTCTTACAGATGTCGGTCAAGGCATTGTAGATTTAATCAAACTTTTGGAGGGTCAGTCATATCTAACAGTGCATGTGCTAAATGGTCACTTATGACGTATTGAGCAGAGTCTGTAGCTTGCTGCTACTGGTAACCACAGCAGTAAAACTAGAGTGCAAATGGAGACATGCTCTAACATTGTTATAACACAATGATCATGTCTACTCTCAGCACTGTAGCTTTACATGAAGCAACTAACCATGCGAGGCAGTGAGTGTGTTCGATCCTGCAGAGATTGTGGCAAATGTGTTTCACAAGAATTGATTAAACGTGTAAAGAAGGTACACTTTTTTCTTTGATTTGCAAGAGTGTGAAATTACAAAGGGTTACTGGGAACTCCAATTTTTAATGAAAACCAAAATTCGGATGGAAAGTAAAGCAATGGTACCACTGTTGATAGGGATGATCCTAACAAACCCAGACTTTGCGAAGGCTGCATTATAGACCCTGTACCAATGCAATTGTGAACGTTATTTTTTTCAAGTTATAACAATGTCCTAACAGACAAACGTCATAGCCCGCAAAAGAAAATCTTTTTGTGCTTTCTGAAATGTGTTTTAAAGGCTGAAATGTTTCATTGAGCATTTGTATATAGTCGTTAGATGTTTGCTAAATATAAATTTCTATTTGAGTATATATCTGGACAGCGTTATGCATGAATCAGCTATACGCTGGTTGTAACTTTTTGAGCTCGGTATGTTTAAATTTTTGGAACGCAATGATTCAATGGAATATGATTTAATATGTCGCCAAAATCTTGTGTATAAATAGTTAATGTTTGTATACAATAGTTGGCATAAGAATACCAATATTTTAAAAAATTTTCGCTTAGCTGGTTGATGCTTTCTGACATTTTCTCTACCCCTTTGTTGTCCCCGATTTTCACAATAGAAGGTACCGATTTTTACAAGTCTGCTGATTTCCTTGATTTCAACTCATCGAAAAATTCCAATCGCTACTTGTAAGCAATGTTATACGTTGCTATTTGCACTGTGATCTTCATAACACCTGGTATCAATCCGAGGGTCTTATTTTGTGTAAGTTCCCAAATACCTGTCTTGCTGTTACTCAAACAGTTTTGCTTCCTTAGAAAACAGCGCTTTGATACAAGTTTGTAGGTGGAACTTAATACAAAATTTGGGGATTCCCAGTGTTTGCCTGCTAATCTCTAAGCGTTTCTTATAGCTTTCCTTATAAGCTGTATTTGCTACGCGCTCCTCCAATAACATTTTTGGTCCAAAACGATATTCAGGTATCTTATTACTATGCTTGTGTACACACTTCTACCATCAAGCTGCAAATTTATGTCTAGAATTTTCTTGCGCAGGTGTGGACACTTGACTTAGAAGAAATATTCTATTAATTGGCGAAGAATTCAAGGATTCATTCACTTGTCAGAAAGCTGTTTCTCCTTGATCTTTGGGAGGAACATCCAGATGCTCAGATAATCTGAGAATAAACTATTCTAAAACCTTCTAGTCTAACAAAGGTTCCTAGCTCTTGATTAACACATTGTATAACTGGGAACTTGTGACAGAAGACCTTGTTTGTATTATGAAGTCGACGAATTAACTCTTCTGGACCAGTAACTTGATTAATTAAAACATAGATCTATCTAAGCATTTTGCCATTAACTCCCATACGTTGCAGCTTTTCCATTAACTTACCTCTCCAGACAGCATCATACACTCCTTTAAACTTAACAAAGTTAGCAAGTGTATTAAGTCTTTTATCCATTGAATTTCGAACATTTTAGCCTAGTCTTAATATTTGTTGGTTCGTAGGGTGGTGATTATGGAATTTAGCTTGTTCTGCACAAATGCTCGCATTGTTTTCGAAGAAGTAGCCCAGGTGCTTATTTAGCATTCATTTTAGCCATTGTAAAAGTTAATGAAATGGAGCCATAAACTGACAAGAGATTTGCTGGTTTCCCTCATTTGAGGATAGGTATTACAGTTGTTTTATTCAATTTACTTGAATGTGAGAGTTTCAAGATTGGTTAAATGCACAGCTGTTTAGTATGACTGCTAGTTTTTCTGGATACTTTAAAATTTAGCTATAATGTTATTTGGCCCTGAAAATTTACATGTTTTTAAAGCATTGATTGCTTGCCGAAGCTATGGAACTGGGAGGTCAACATTATGTAAGGAATGTTCTAGGAGTTATAAGATTTCTAAATGTTTACTTTTCCTGTTTCCTATGTTGTTTTAAAATATGATCGCGATTACTAAATAGTAATTACGGGGTTTAGCTATTCATTTATTGTTACAAAGTTGCTTTCCGTTGGCTAAGGAGAGGTTCTGTCTATTGATTCGCTGTTTTCTATTCAGTCTTGAGATTAATTTCATGGCATTAATGGCATGCATTTTTATCACTATTTTTTATGTCAAAGTTGTCTAGAAAATGGCAATATACTTTGGACTTTTTGTTATTTGTTTCTCCCCTTAAAGCGATTTTATTCTCCAATTATCGTTCGAAGTTTTTTCAGCTTGCTTTCTACTCCAATCTCCGCCATGTTTAAGTTGATTCAAAATATCTGATGAAAACTTCCTAAAATGCTCCTTTGGCTACCTGTAAAATTATCTTTCATTATCTTCTGTAATTCGAATCTAGCATACCACTTCATTTTGGAAGTGGTAGTATTAGTGTAGTTTCAAATTCTTGTTCATAAGTGCCCCATTTTGCCTTCTGAAGTTCCAACAATATATTGGTGTCTTCTGGATGTTATTTTAGCCTTGCTACTAATTTATATGGACCTGAATATTATTCGGTGTCCAGTTGCTGAATCATCTAGGATATATCCTGTAGTTTGCATAAATGTGTCTGAAGAGAATGTGTTTTATTTTAGATCAGGATATGTAGTACTGTTGTTATAACGGAGATATGATGGAATATCACTAGGATTATTAGGATTATAAATAAGGGCAATGTTTTTTTAAAATATACCTAATAGTGCTTGATAACTTCCCTGGTTACAACTTCCTCCGAGTATACAATTTCCTTCACATGAGCATTAAAATCATCAACTATTACTGACATAGGGGAAAGATCTAAAATTTCCATACTGGCACATTGTTGGGTGTGCTGTATATAATAGTAATCTTAATATGGTTTTCTTACATCCGAACTTCTATTTTTATTACTTCCATTTTATCATCTACGTTTGATGATAGAGTATTTGCTAATAAGACATTTATGTACACTTACAATTAACCCTTTCTGGATGGATTTGTGCATATAAATGCATTTAATAACTGCAAAAGCAATAATAGTTTACTGTCTCCAGAATGGCATTTGCTTCCAATAATATAAATACATTAAATTATGGTTCATCTAGAATTTCGATTAGCTCAGACTTCTTTGCCAGGACAAACTTCCGAGATTCCATTGTGATATTTTCAGTTCGTGTTATTCAACTTTGTACGTCTCAATGATTTCCCTAACAGGAAATCCGATTTAAGGGGTCATTTTTACCTCGGATTCTTATTCCATCGAGAAGTTCCGTCATACAGCACCACTTTTATTCATTGAACACCATCCAGGGGATAAGTGTAGCTTAGGGTTTGAAGATAAGCACAGGTTTCTCGCCTGGTAACAATATTTTGAATTAACCCATTATTTCTCAAACCCTAAATGCATAAGCTGTTATGTCTGAACGTTTAACAAGCAGTATTATTCATAGTTATTCATTTTCTACTTGGTTTACGACGTTATTCCTCTTCCTTCAAAACCCTACGATCGTATGGAGATAAACATTAAGACATCAAAATCCGTAGCAATAAGGGATGCTGACTCACTTAGTATTCTCTGTGGAAGGTAACGAGCAGGCATTTAGAGAACATGTACGTATTCCAACTATTACGGTTCAGTTGACAAGGCAGCTGAAATTCTTAACTGCGAGAAGACGAGCTGGATGCTCTTCAGCAGAAATCGTTTTATTGCTCCTCGAGTCGTAAAATAAGTGAACACGGAGGGTGCCTGTAAATCTTCCTCATAACGTATATAACTGCTACGCGGCGCTTTCCACGGAAAATCATGACATTAAAACGTTAGCTTAGACACACAGTAGCGGGTCATTCACGTGTGTCTGCTCACCCAGCATTTCAGTGATTGTGCATTGTTTTGTGCGTTCATTGCGCCGTCTCTGTTTTGTCATTTTGCAGTAATGACTGCTCCATTCATGCAATGAATATTAGAAAAGTTAGAAGATCTGTATCCTGGAGAGCAATAGAAATAATAGTGTACGTTTAACAAGCAGGATTCTTCATGGTATTGCCTTTTCTATTTGGTTTACGTCGCTATTCCTCTTATTTCGAAATCCTATGCCTGTATACAGATATACATTAAGGCATTAAAATGCGTAGCAATACAGAATGCTGACTCGCAGTAAGAGTGTGGCAAATATACACGTATATTACACTTTAAGTACGTTTGGTTTGTGGAGAAAACAATACCAAAACACTACTATAGTAGTAGGAGAATGGGCATTCTGGCGCACTTAATATACATGGAATGCAATTAATATGCTAATTAGCCCCGCCCCTCCCCTCCCCCACCCCACCCCCCGCTGTGCCTTGGTAGTTTTAGTTGCAGCTGCGGTCGTAAATCATGTTGAGTACAATGGAGGCTTCACAGTTAAGCAATTAAGGCTGTCAATCAACTGTCAAAACGAACAATGGGGTCATAAATTTAAGGTTCTGTAACAAAGGCGAGATGATTTTCCTACCCATTCCACATCCGGCCACTTCTGCACCTGGTCAGTTACCCACTCCACTCCTATTGTTCTCGAACACGTGGCAACCCAATAACAAAGCCGGTCCCTTTCCATTGTGTAAGAGATTCTATTGTGTGTGCCCTTCTATTGTCCTTGGCAAGCATTCTTTAGAAAGACCACCTGCAGCGTTCCCATCCCAATAACAAAGACTGACCCTTTCCATTGTGTAAGAGATTCTATTGTCCTTGGCAAGGCTAGTTTAGAAAGACACCTGCAGCGTTCCCATTGTTTGGCCACCTGCTAGTTTAACAAAAGAATTCGAGGGTTGCTTTATACTCGACTTGTCTTTGTCTGACTGTGGGAAAAGAGAGAGCCATGAGTTCCCACGCGTCCTGTCTTTGTTTGTGTGAAAGAGAGAGAAACTTGTTTACCAACTCTGCGTGACGTCATACTTTAGAAAGACACCTGCTCCATAACAAAGCCTGACCCTTTCCATTGTGTAAGAGATTCTATTGTGTGTGCCTTTCTATTGTTCTTGGCAAGGCTAGTTTAGAAAGACACCTGCAGCGTTCCCATTGTTTGGCCACCTGCTAGTTTAACAAAAGAATTCGAGGGCTGCTTTATAATCGTCCTCTCCTTGTTTGTGTGAAAGAGAGAGAAACTTGTTTACCAACTCTGCGTGACGTCATAGTCGGCCATCATGATTTTGCCTGAGGGAGTTCTCTCCGATGTTTTACGACCTCCTACGAATATACCCGAGCATAGTTAACAAGCATTCTGTTTCAGCCAACGACTCCGAAAAAAGCGTCTAATATCCATTACATTACGTGCATTAAACCTCTGAGTGATATCCATAGATCGGTGTTCGATTCTTACTGTAATCAAAAGTTTATTGCTAATGAGAAATTAATGATTGATATTATTATATCATTACCCTAATTAATAAAAAGGCGTTCAGAGAATTCTAGCTCGAGTCTTACCAAGTGAAACTCTAACGCGTAATAACTATTAAACTATGCAAGGTCAGATTAAAAAAATGTATTTATCAATTATAATTTAATTTTTTATATATCATTACCCTAATTAATAAAAAGGCGTTCAGAGAATTCTAGCTCGAGTCTTACCAAGTGAAACTCTAACGCGTAATAACTATTAAACTATGCAAGGTCAGATTAAAAAATGTATTTTTCAATTATAATTTAATTTTTATATATCATTACAATAATTAATAAAAGGGTGTTCAGTGGGTTCTAGATCGAATCTCTAATGCTTAATAAATATTAAACTATGTGAGTATTGCGCGGCCAGATTAAAACGTGTTTAACGAATATAATTTAATTAATGAAACGGTGTTCAGGGGGATCCTAGATCGAATCTGCGAAACTCTAATGCTTAATAAATATTAAACTATGCACGACCAGATTAAAATGTGTTTAACAAATATAATTTAATATACACGACATTACAATGTTTAACGATCTGTATTCTTAGGAACCAGAGGTCCATAGTTCGAATCAGACCCTGTGAAACGCTATAATAACTATTAAGTTATTGAAGCAGCGGGCGGTCGGATTAAAATTGCATTTAACAACTATAATTATTTATATTAAACCCTGATGCATACTTAGATATCTCGATGCCTAGACAACATTCTTTCTTCTTCTCCTCTCTTTTTCTTTCTATCTATCTCTTTCTTTCTCCACGACTTGTACACATTCAGGCGTTCACATATACACGAGCGCTTGTACACACATCAGCAAACATACACTGGTGCACGCATGCAAGCACATACACACACGCACATGTAAGTACACACACGCACACATGCAAGCACATACACACACGCATATACATACACCAGCACATACACACACACATGCACATACATACAACAGTACACACATACACATACATACACCAGTACACACACGCATTCACGCACCTCATGCGTATACATACATACACCAGTGCTCTTACACTCACGCATTCACGCACCTCATGCGTATACATACATACACCAGTGCTCTTACACTCACGCCTACATATACATGGACACACACACACACGTGCAAGCACATATGCCTGTTCACTTACACCCAACAGCAGCAACCCACACACGCACACACCAACTCACGCGCATGTCCTGAATGAAAAGAGACAAAATGATGCAATAAAAACTAATTATAGCTCGGGATGCAAGGCTCCATTTACGATTGCTCGAAACCGGTCTTCTAATAACTCCAAAACTAATTAAAATAAAGACAGTAAATAAACTTTATTACTTTTATGCCATTAGCTCGTTTCTTGTGCATGTATATTAGAGTCCGGGTGTCATGGGTTCGATCCTTAACTTTAAATCTCAATTATCTCAGAAACTAGCAGGGATTATGGTGCGGCCCAAAGCACGATTTTTAGTTCCTACGATGAACAATTAATGCTTTATATAATTTCCAATCAGTGTCCCTAGCTCGAATCCCGATCTTTCAGTGACTTCCTTAATTTTCCACTGTGTTCTAGAATATATCACTTAGATCAATGTTGCAACTGCATACAGGTCTTTTAAACACATCAAACTAATATTATAAATAATTTTGTTTCTGGCGTTCTGAGTTCGAATACCGATTCAATGAAGTTTACTTATAAATTTAATAAAAGTAAATAATTAAGACAAAGGTACCAAATAAACCTATTACGTTTATGTCAACAGATAATATCTTGCGGGTGTATATTAGGGTACCTGACGGCCAGGGTTCGATCCTTAAGTTTAAATCTCAATTATCGCAGAAACTAGCAGAGATAGAGCTGTAGACGAAAGTATGTTTGATAGCTCATACAATGAACAATTAATGCTGTATATAATTTTCAATCAGTTGCCCCTAGTTCGAACCCCGATCTTTCAATGACTTCACTGATTTTCCTCTGTACTCTGGAATACATCGCTTAGATTGATGCTTTAACTGCATGCAGCTTTGTGTAACGACATTATGGATGTACTCTGTGTGAGAGAGAGCGAGAGAGGGAGAGAGAGAGAGAGCGAGAGAGGGAGAGGAAGTGAAACAAGCAGGGATAGAAGTGCTGAGGGCCTCTGCGCATGCGTAGCAAGAGATGATGCCATTGGCTGCAATAATCACGTGACGTGTAAGCATCACAGCCATGATGACGTGCAGGCATCGCCTGGAGGGGGTTTAGATCCCTATATAAACAGACATCTGTCCCATGTTAGAACTGTTGTGTACTTATTAACTTTACATTCAAGTTTTAAAGAGCTTTAAAAGCAACGTGAGCTACAGGCCGTCTACACATTCAGCACATATCAAAACGGGGCAATGCAAGGTGAGTTTTAAATAACTATACAAAATCACTGTTGGCTTTTACAATACATTTAATTTTATTTAAACGTTACAGTACATGAAAGACGATTCGTTACAAAGAGCATCATATTTTCTAATCTGTGCTTTACATTCACATGGATTTCACTGCATACTCTTCTTCAGTTCACATGATTTTCGCCACACATTCTTCTTACATAAACATTCATACGACTTTCCCCTCATTCTTTGTTTCACTATACACTCACATAATTTCCTCTACTCATTCTTTATTCCACCTACAGGTTCATGCTTTGTTAACATTCACATGACTTTCTCTTCACATTCTTTGCTTCCATTAACATTCACATGATTTTCGCCACACCTTCTTCTTACATAAACATTCATACGACTTTACCCTCATTCTTTGTTTCACTATACACTCACATGATTTCCTCTACTCATTCTTTGTCCCCCTGCAGGTTCATGCTTTGTTAACATT
The DNA here is from genome assembly GCA_030765065.1 of Deroplatys truncata. Taxonomy (NCBI): domain Eukaryota; kingdom Metazoa; phylum Arthropoda; class Insecta; order Mantodea; family Mantidae; genus Deroplatys; species Deroplatys truncata. The sequence goes on from CM060981.1 coordinate 250,560,624, forward strand.
CACACGACGTTCTCAGCTCATTTCTCTATTAACATATATTCACTAGGAAATCAGATTCAGACAGCTGATTAGATGGAATAACTTTGACACTGAAGGGTCGCAGAACGTTCCTATAGAACAATCACTGGAAAAAATCAAGAGTGAAAGGACATTTTAATGACATTTTTATTATTATTATTATTCACTGATCTAATAAAGAAGACATTCGCATCCTAATATAAGGAATCTTTCTAACTCTTTCATGGTTTTGCAAATGCTAATCACGCTATAAAACCGTTTGCTGGTCACATTTTTCCCTTTGCTGGTCACCTTTTTTCCCTTTGCTGGTCACCTTTTTCCCTTTGCTGGTCACCTTTTTCCCTTTCCTGGTCAACTTTTTCCCTTTGATGGTCACCTTTTTCCCTTTGCTGGTCACCTTTTTCCCTTTGCTGGTCACCTTTTTCCCTTTGCTGGTCACCTTTTTCCCTTTGCTGGTCACCTTTTTCCCTTTGCTGGTCACCTTTTTCCCTTTGCTGGTCACCTTTTTCCCTTTCCTGGTCAGCTTTTTCCCTTTCCTGGTCACCTTTTTCCTTTCCTGGTCACCTTTTTCCCGTTGCTGGTCACGTTTTTCCCTTTGCTGGTCACCTTTTTCCCTTTGCTGGTCACCTTTTTCCCTTTGCTGGTCACCTTTTTCCCTTTACTGGTCACCCTTTTCCCTTTCCTGGTCACCTTTTTCCCTTTCCTGGTCACCTTTTTCCCTTTGCTGGTCACCTTTTTCCCTTTCCTGGTCACCTTTTTCCCTTTCCTGGTCACCTTTTTCCCTTTCCTGGTCACCTTTTTCCCTTTGCTAGTCACCTTTTTCCCTTTGCTGGTCACCATTTTCCCTTTGCTGGTCACCTCTTTCCCTTTGCTGGTATCCTTTTTCCCTTTGCTGGTCACCTTTTTCCCTTTGCTGGTCACCTTTTTCCCTTTGCTGGTCACCTTTTTCCCTTTGCTGGTCACGTTTTTCCCTTTCCTGGTCACCTTTTTCCCTTTGCTGGTCACCTTTTTCCCTTTGCTGGTCCCCTTTTTCCCTTTGCTGGTCACCTTTTTCCCTTTCCTGGTCACCTTTTTCCCTTTCCTGGTCACCTTTTTCCCTTTCCTGGTCACCTTTTTCCCTTTCCTGGTCACCTTTTTCCCTTTGCTGGTCACCTTTTTCCCTTTGCTGGTCACCTTTTTCCCTTTGCTGGTCACATTTTTCCCTTTGCTGGTCACCTTTTTCCCTTTGCTGGTCACCTTTTTCCCTTTGCTGGTCACCTTTTTCCCTTTGCTGGTCACCTTTTTCCCTTTCCTGGTCACCTTTTTCCCTTTGCTGGTCACCTTTTTCCCTTTCCTGGTCACCTTTTTCCCTTTGCTGGTCACCTTTTTCCCTTTGCTGGTCACCTTTTCCCCTTTCCTTTTTCCCTTTGCTGGTCACCTTTTTCCCTTTGCTGGTCACCTTTTTCCCTTTGCTGGTCACCTTTTTCCCTTTTCTGGTCACCTTTTCCCTTTGTTGGTCACCTTTTTCCCTTTGCTGGTCACCTTTTTCCCTTTGCTGGTCACCTTTTCCCCTTTGCTGGTCACCTTTTTCCCTTTGCTGGTCACCTTTTTCCCTTTGCTGGTCACCTTTTTCCCTTTGCTGGTCACCTTTTTCCCTTTCCTGGTCACCTTTTTCCCTTTGCTGGTCACCTTTTTCCCTTTGCTGGTCACCTTTTTCCCTTTGCTGGTCACCTTTTTCCCTTTCCTGGTCACCTTTTTCCCTTTGCTGGTCACCTTTTTCCCTTTGCTGGTCACCTTTTTCCCTTTGCAGCTCACCTTTTTCCCTTTGCTGGTCACCTTTTTCCCTTTCCTGGTCACCTTTTTCCCTTTCCTGGACACCTTTTTCCCTTTGCTGGTCACCTTTTCCCCTTTGCTGGTCACCTTTTTCCCTTTGCTGGTCACCTTTTCCCTGAATGGGTTACATGATGGGAACGTATATAACGTTGACATTAAACAGTTTTCCACTAAGTTCACATCTAAAGTCGTTTTCAAATTCTAACATATGAATAGGCTGTGGGCATTCTTGTTTCATCCTCTCTAGCTTGACAGCTAAAGTAAAAGAAATCGCTCTTAATGTATATACGCTAGTGAGAAAGTATAAAAGAACTATCCTGAATAAAAATCGATTAGTATAACGTGAGAGCTAAGGTGGTTAAGCTCGCAAGAGGTTTCGGTTTAATTAACTCTCTCACTAGCCTGCAACCATTGAAGTACATTTACCTGGTTACATAGGCTGAGGAACTGTGGTAAAGCTAGAGAAAAATTAAAGATAGGAGACCCTGGAATCATTCCGTTAGACGATTCGTGTAATCTTAGTGGCATTGCCAACGCTCAGCATAAGGTCTCTGCTTCGAGAAACATTGCTGCCAAGATCTGACTGAAACGACTTGGAAAAGTGTGCAATCTGATGTTACATTAGGTGAAAAAGTTGACAGCGTGACTAGTAACAGCAATTATGAAGGGAAAGGTAGCTCCAGGTACAGTAACCACGAAGAAGAAACGAGGAGGATTTCTACCTCCCATACCAATTATTGTAGCTCTAGGCGCTGCTGCTGGAGGTGCAGCCCAAATTGCCTCAGCAGTAAATAAGAAAAAGGCAGCAGATAAACAACTTGCCGAAAAGATGAGGCATAACAGAGAAATTGAGAGAAAGGTATCTGTTGGCGGAAGGTCCAAAAAGAAGAAACGAGGAGGATTTCTACAGCTCATACCAATTATTGCAGCACTAGGAGCCGCCGCTGGAGGAGCATCACAAATTGCTACAGCTGTAAATACGAAAAAAGCTGCGGATAAACAACTTGCTGAAATGATGAGACGTAACAGAGAAATTGAAGCAAGAGGGAGAGGTTTTCGAGTGAGGAAGAATAAGGGAAGAAACACAGAAACGAAGAGGAGACAGAGCCTGAAAGGGAATTCAAAAAACTCTGGCAGGGGGCTATACTTGTCCCGGAAAAAACATTGAGTAACATAGACCTTGACTTGTACGCCCGACGTTTAAAGATTCCTCATATTAGGATGCGAATGTCTTCTTTATTAGATCAGTGAATAATAATAATAATAATAAAAATGTCATTAAAATGTCCTTTCACTCTTGATTTTTTCCAGTGATTGTTCTATAGGAACGTTCTGCGACCCTTCAGTGACAAAGTTATTCCATCTAATCAGCTGTCTGAATCTGATTTCCTAGTGAATATATTTAAGTTGAGCATCATACAAATTTAGCGCAGTATTGCATCAGTCTCCTTCCTCTATAGTAAAAGTGGACACTCCATCTACCAGTTTTCCCATCTGTTACGGCTGGATAACGTATTTCACAGGAACCATCAAATCAAATTTTACCTGTTGTTCATAAACATCCGCTTCATAGAGCAAACAGGGGAGCCTAACAGCAATATCATTGCCTTTAGAAACAAGGATATAAGCATAATGCCTATAGTTTTTAGAAGAAGTCTACGACGTCGAGGATATAATAATGGAATCATTCGACGCACACATCATGCTCTGCCCTTGACGCCCATCAGGTTAACATCACGCAATCAGCAGTTCCTACAGTTTTTGGGCTTCAGAATCCTATAATCATGGGCATCTTCAATGCTACCGAGATTCGACGACAAGATCACTAAGAAGAGGAACATGTGTTTTCACCATATAATACATCAGCTCTGGACTCTAACAACGAGTTTAGAATCCCTTGTCAAGTTGAACATTTATATACTTTACATCGTCTCAGGGTGAAGAGAATGCTGTTGTTAAACCTGTGCTCAGCGAGTGGAGAAGGTTTGTGATTCGACTTTCTGATGGTGAGATCTCAAGACTGTTAAGCTGGATAAGACTCTGTTTCACCCATTTAGGACCACAGATCTGCATACTCAACCTGTTGTGTTACATGAATTTACCTGAATAGTGACACCACATCTAAAATGGAGAAGCCGTGATTTGTAATTTTTTGGTGCTCTGACTTAAGATCGAGTAATGCATCTAAAGACGGTTCTCTTTTTGATCATTGTGATATAACTTAAACTAAGTATTGTAATGATTTATTTTTCATTAGGAATACAAGGATTTTTAATGAATAAAAACACTATGTAAAAGCATACCTTAATTCTTTTATTGTTATTATTTATCTTACATTTCCATCACTTTCTCGTCCGACTCATTGTTTCTGTATATGTCATTACACTTGTAACAGCAGGTTATGCAAATTTCCTTATTATTTAAATGAAAGTCTTTTTATTTTCATAATTTGTATTCCAGCGTGGCAAACAGCCTTAATGCTGTTAATGTATACAGGGCTCAAGTCTTTTAGGATACAAATTACTTAAAGTATTTTCACAGTCACTTAAATTATTGCTCAAAATGCTTAATTTCAGTGAATATAGGGAGACTAGTTCGAGCTAACTCTCAGCAATGCATTGAATTGTATACAAAATTGACCGTAGTTTTTCATTGTATACGCTGTAATGTTATATAAGGATCCTGTCTTAATGTGTTTCGGTGATGTAGATGTCTCAGCACCCGTTTCTTGCCGAAATGTTTCTTGTAGGTATTCTACCCTCCCATAGCGTCAGCATCCTTTGCATGCCAGCAGGCTATTCCTCTTCTTCTTCTTCCTCTTATTGCACACCCTGAAACATTGCACAATGAAAGTCTTAGAAAACTATCTTGGTCAAGTAAAGGTAACCTGTAAAGAATTACATTTTTTGTTATGATACATGTAAAATGAAGCATATGGCACATGTAAAAAGAAGCACAAAGATTTGTATAAACATTCGGATATTTAGAATTATTTCAATGCGCTAGATATAATTAAACTCAAGCATGTGATATTGTAATTTCGTTAATTTTTTATAAAATTCTATAATATGCATCTTTTGTATCTTTATATGTAATATCAATGAGTCAGTTGTTTCATTTATGAATTTTTCATTGTGAAATGGGAGAACATTCAATACTTAAGTTTGACACTTCTACGCACCTTCTGTGCATGTAAAAAAGACAATTTACATGTCTTAAATTTCCCCTTCTCTGCCATGCCATTATACTGTAGGTATACGCTCCCAGGTATTTCTGCAATCTCTTGATCGGTTAACGAATTATAGCGCTCTGGCAAGAACACTTGACAATCCTCCAGCGAAGATACGATCCTGGTACCATATCTTGTTTGAACTCTCTTTAAGGACTTTATCTCATAGTTAAGAGCTATTTCGAGATCTTGAACTCGGCGAGTCGGTAGGAAACTACGCTCTTCCACCATCTTGTTAAGTCTATCAGCTAAACAATCTGTAACAGACATTGTCATGAATTATTATTTTCACTACATTATTCAACTTGAAGAACTAGGGTGTGTATGTTTTGTAAGTAAGCCTATGAGGGTGTAGAGAAATAAAGAATAAGTACAGAAATCATGTGAATGTTCATTGAAGATGAGCCAGCAGAGAACCAAAGAATGAGTAGAGGAAATCGTGTGCGAATGTATAGTGAAACAAAGAATGAGAGGGAAAATCATATGAATGTTTATGTAAGAATGCGAGGAGAAATCATGTGAATGTTAATAGCGAAATGAGCTGAGAACGTCGTGTGAATGTTAACAAAGCATGAACCTGCAGGGGGACAAAGAATGAGTAGAGGAAATCATGTGAGTGTATAGTGAAACAAAGAATGAGGGTAAAGTCGTATGAATGTTTATGTAAGAAGAAGGTGTGGCGAAAATCATGTGAATGTTAATGGAAGCAAAGAATGTGAAGAGAAAGTCATGGGAATGTTAACAAAGCATGAACCTGTAGGTGGAATAAAGAATGAGTAGAGGAAATCATGTGAGTGTATAGTGAAACAAAGAATGAGGGGAAAGTCGTATGAATGTTTATGTAAGAAGAATGTGTGGCGAAAATCATGTGAACTGAAGAAGAGTATGCAGTGAAATCCATGTGAATGTAAAGCACGGATTAGAAAATATGATGCTCTTTGTAACGAATCGTCTTTCATGTACTGTAACGTTTAAATAAAATTAAATGTATTGTAAAAGCCAACAGTGATTTTGTATAGTTATTTAAAACTCACCTTGCATTGCCCCGTTTTGATATGTGCTGAATGTGTAGACGGCCTGTAGCTCACGTTGCTTTTAAAGCTCTTTAAAACTTGAATGTAAAGTTAATAAGTACACAACAGTTCTAACATGGGACAGATGTCTGTTTATATAGGGATCTAAACCCCCTCCAGGCGATGCCTGCACGTCATCATGGCTGTGATGCTTACACGTCACGTGATTATTGCAGCCAATGGCATCATCTCTTGCTACGCATGCGCAGAGGCCCTCAGCACTTCTATCCCTGCTTGTTTCACTTCCTCTCCCTCTCTCGCTCTCTCTCTCTCTCCCTCTCTCGCTCTCTCTCACACAGAGTACATCCATAATGTCGTTACACAAAGCTGCATGCAGTTAAAGCATCAATCTAAGCGATGTATTCCAGAGTACAGAGGAAAATCAGTGAAGTCATTGAAAGATCGGGGTTCGAACTAGGGGCAACTGATTGAAAATTATATACAGCATTAATTGTTCATTGTATGAGCTATCAAACATGCTTTCGTCTACAGCTCTATCTCTGCTAGTTTCTGCGATAATTGAGATTTAAACTTAAGGATCGAACCCTGGCCGTCAGGTACCCTAATATACACCCGCAAGATATTATCTGATGACATAAACGTAATAGGTTTATTTGGTACCTTTGTCTTAATTATTTACTGTTATTAAATTTATAAGTAAACTTCATTGAATCGGTATTCGAACTCAGGACGCCAGAAACAAAATTATTTATATTAGTTTGATGTGTTTAAAAGACCTGTATGCAGTTGCAACATTGATCTAAGTGATATATTCTAGAACACAGTGGAAAATTAAGGAAGTCACTGAAAGATCGGGATTCGAGCTAGGGACACTGATTGGAAATTATATAAAGCATTAATTGTTCATCGTAGGAACTAAAAATCGTGCTTTGGGCCGCACCATAATCCCTGCTAGTTTCTGAGATAATTGAGATTTAAAGTTAAGGATCGAACCCATGACACCCGGACTCTAATATACATGCACAAGAAACGAGCTAATGGCATAAAAGTAATAAAGTTTATTTACTGTCTTTATTTTAATTAGTTTTGGAGTTATTAGAAGACCGGTTTCGAGCAATCGTAAATGGAGCCTTGCATCCCGAGCTATAATTAGTTTTTATTGCATCATTTTGTCTCTTTTCATTCAGGACATGCGCGTGAGTTGGTGTGTGCGTGTGTGGGTTGCTGCTGTTGGGTGTAAGTGAACAGGCATATGTGCTTGCACGTGTGTGTGTGTGTGTCCATGTATATGTAGGCGTGAGTGTAAGAGCACTGGTGTATGTATGTATACGCATGAGGTGCGTGAATGCGTGAGTGTAAGAGCACTGGTGTATGTATGTATACGCATGAGGTGCGTGAATGCGTGTGTGTACTGGTGTATGTATGTGTATGTGTGTACTGTTGTATGTATGTGCATGTGTGTGTGTATGTGCTGGTGTATGTATATGCGTGTGTGTATGTGCTTGCGTGTGTGCGTGTGTGTACTTACATGTGCGTGTGTGTATGTGCTTGCATGCGTGCACCAGTGTATGTTTGCTGATGTGTGTACAAGCGCTCGTGTATATGTGAACGCCTGAATGTGTACAAGTCGTGGAGAAAGAAAGAGATAGATAGAAAGAAAAAGAGAGGAGAAGAAGAAAGAATGTTGTCTAGGCATCGAGATATCTAAGTATGCATCAGGGTTTAATATAAATAATTATAGTTGTTAAATGCAATTTTAATCCGACCGCCCGCTGCTTCAATAACTTAATAGTTATTATAGCGTTTCGCAGGGTTGGATTCGAACTATGGACCTCTGGTTCCTAAGAATACAGATCGTTAAACATTGTAATGTCGTGTATATTAAATTATATTTGTTAAACACATTTTAATCTGGTCGTGCATAGTTTAATATTTATTAAGCATTAGAGTTTCGCAGATTCGATCTAGGATCCCCCTGAACACCGTTTCATTAATTAAATTATATTCGTTAAACACGTTTTAATCTGGCCGCGCAATACTCACATAGTTTAATATTTATTAAGCATTAGAGATTCGATCTAGAACCCACTGAACACCCTTTTATTAATTATTGTAATGATATATAAAAATTAAATTATAATTGAAAAATACATTTTTTAATCTGACCTTGCATAGTTTAATAGTTATTACGCGTTAGAGTTTCACTTGGTAAGACTCGAGCTAGAATTCTCTGAACGCCTTTTTATTAATTAGGGTAATGATATATAAAAAATTAAATTATAATTGATAAATACATTTTTTTAATCTGACCTTGCATAGTTTAATAGTTATTACGCGTTAGAGTTTCACTTGGTAAGACTCGAGCTAGAATTCTCTGAACGCCTTTTTATTAATTAGGGTAATGATATAATAATATCAATCATTAATTTCTCATTAGCAATAAACTTTTGATTACAGTAAGAATCGAACACCGATCTATGGATATCACTCAGAGGTTTAATGCACGTAATGTAATGGATATTAGACGCTTTTTTCGGAGTCGTTGGCTGAAACAGAATGCTTGTTAACTATGCTCGGGTATATTCGTAGGAGGTCGTAAAACATCGGAGAGAACTCCCTCAGGCAAAATCATGATGGCCGACTATGACGTCACGCAGAGTTGGTAAACAAGTTTCTCTCTCTTTCACACAAACAAGGAGAGGACGAGTATAAAGCAGCCCTCGAATTCTTTTGTTAAACTAGCAGGTGGCCAAACAATGGGAACGCTGCAGGTGTCTTTCTAAACTAGCCTTGCCAAGGACAATAGAATCTCTTACACAATGGAAAGGGTCAGGCTTTGTTATTGGGATGGGAACGCTGCAGGTGGTCTTTCTAAAGAATGCTTGCCAAGGACAATAGAAAGGCACACACAATAGAATCTCTTACACAATGGAAAGGGACCGGCTTTGTTATTGGGTTGCCACGTGTTCGAGAACAATAGGAGTGGAGTGGGTAACTGACCAGGTGCAGAAGTGGCCGGATGTGGAATGGGTAGGAAAAACATCTCGCCTTTGTTACAGAACCTTAAATTTATGACCCCATTGTTCGTTTTGACAGTTGATTGACAGCCTTAATTGCTTAACTGTGAAGCCTCCATTGTACTCAACATGATTTACGACCGCAGCTGCAACTAAAACTACCAAGGCACAGCGGGGGGTGGGGTGGGGGACGGGAGGGGCGGGGCTAATTAGCATATTAATTGCATTCCATGCATATTAAGTGCGCCAGAAGCCCATTCTCCTACTACTTACTATGTTTAAGAAATGCTCTATCATATCGTATTTACGAGTTTCTTCTCTTCTTAAACCAACTCTGTAAATTCATGTTGTCTTATGCTAGCGATGATAACAAGTAGGTACCCAGCTTACAACATTTACGGATTATTGACATTTTTTATGTTTTATTTTATACCATGTTTTGCATACGATATACAGAGGCAGTTAATTTGTTTGCGTTTTATGATTTATGTTTTTAACGTATTAGTACTCATTGATCGCCGAGCTTGCCAGGCAACTTCTTCCCTGCACTGGACGTGTTCGTGTCCTTTCCTTTAGATCTGACTCTCGCTTCAAGCATTGACTCAAAACAATGACATCATGGCGCACTTTGAAGTAAATGCTCAGTATACGGAATGTTCTAGAAGCCTCTTTAATTAAGCTTCGAGAAAACTAGAAATACTTCATGAAATAACATTTAGACTACATATATGCAGCGATTCGTCTAAACGTCGTAAAATTTTAGAAGGAGGCCTATATAAAATAAACTTCGTAACGATTTGAGCCGCATGTGAAATGCATCACATTGGATATGCAAAATCTCGACAGTTTCATACGCACAATGGACGGTTAGACAGATGGACAAAACGACACAGTAGCGACGCATCTACAAAGGCGAGAGCATTGGTCCTGAAAACCATAGAGGCATAACCGCTTTAAAGATGAACTATAAACTGAACATATATCAATAATCATTTAACAGCACATTTGGTTTTATAATTGGAACAGTTGCCTGTACGAATTCGGAAATCTTAAGATTATCTGAAAATGCGCAAGCATGACTTTCATATGCATATAAGAACCAGATTTTCGATTTGATTAAACGTGTGAACGTGTTGTAGCGCCGACACAGAAGGCCAGCTAATGTAACTTCATCTTGAAATCTCGCCGTCTCCATGACAATGCTTGTTAGCACAAAATTCAATACAACATTCATTATAGAAATTAATTAGCAATATACAATGAGAGATTTATATGAATTAAAACGTAAGGATTTATTTTAAGGACGAATGATATTTTTTGTTTTAATGTAAGTGAGACATTCCTCCTTTATTGAGGATTTAATTTTAGATTGATATTTTTACCAGTGTTGATGTTCATTTTTGAAACTTTGGATTTTCAGATTTCAGGTTATTGGGGATCTGTTGCATATCTAGATGATCTCATTCAGAACTAGATGGAAAGAACTCGCTGCACGTATAAATAAAATATACACCGTGTTATATTAATATATGCTAATGACAGGAGAGTTATCTACAATGAACTCTGCATATTGTCGTAACCTCTACATTATTTAGCTCAATGGGGGGTAGAGCACTAGGCATCAGGATCTAACATATCACAAATTACACGAGGTCCGACGGGCCGAGCTAATAGAAGTCCCTAAATACTTGAAATTTCCTAAAATATATCTAAAGCATCATAGGGAAGTAAAGAAGGAACTAGCTACTTTATTAATTTACATCCCAGAAATTTAGATGAATGGAAGTATATTAGATATAAACTGATACAAATGTTACCTTGCTACTAAACGAACCGGTTTCCCCCACTATGACCACAATCCGGTCTGTGTTACCAACCCAAACACTAGTACATATATTTCCCCAACCAACGAACAAACATTACCCTAACCAAATGTCACATCATAATACATCAGTTATGACATGAATATAATCTTAATAAACTATATTAATATTATAAAGAGAGAAACTTTGCATATGAGTGCTTGTATGTAAGTAATTTCAAGAACCACTCAAGCGATTTTAGCAGTTCTTTCACAGTTGAAAAACCCAATTCGTTCTGACAGCCATAAACACCTTTTAATTTCATTCCATACATTACTAAAATATTAAAAGGATTTACAAATACTTGAATACGAAAACAATGAAGTCATAAAAGAGAGCACGTTGCAAAGAAGGCCTTGAATTATAATTAAAATGCCATGCAGTAGAAAATAGTTTTGTTACCCAAGAATAGGCGTGTGAAATAAGAGAAATGCGATAGATATTTCATTCCAATTAATACATGTGTACATTGTCACGATTTAGCAATTAAGACGCAGAAAACAAAAAATAATTCTACTTATAACTTTATGATACACAACGATACGAATGCCAAAAAATAATAATCCTCATTTAAGAAAGTTTTGATTTGTTTCATTCGAAATTAGGTGCAAACAACATCGTTAGCAGGGCATGCTAAATAATTGTAAATGAAAGAAAATTGTTAATGCTAGAAATCGTAAAACCATATTTTTTAATTATCAACTGGGAAGTTTATCTTTATCGATGGTCGCAGAGTATATGCCTTCTCTCTAAAGAGGTTAACGTGATGGCCTGGAAGTGTCGAATCATCATATTCAACATTTTCACCTTTGCTTTGTGGTATAGGTTAAGGGTTTCTGCATTATGTGAAAACTGCGTAACGCTTACGTTATTATATAACTACGGGACCAAGGAAAAGGTAATTAAAATTTCACATACCCTGATTGTGTAACAAGTTACTCGACCATTCTGATCGATGATTGTTCCACTGTCAAGGGTATTTATAGGCTATGCTTCGGGGGAAGTTAAGGAAGTGAGTCATTCAGCCGATATGTCACTTCCTTTTGTATGAATATACGAAATTGTCTGTACGAAATTACAATTATAACGGATAAAGGGGAGGATTCGCTATAAAAAGCTTATAGATCGTTGTACAATCATTTTATAAATAACAGAGTGAGGTTAGCTAAATTAATCTTTAAGCTTAAAAAGCTAACCGTGCAACGTCACAGGTATACTCAGCTAGTATTTCTATAAAATGCAAAATATAAACAATGGCAATGGTGGACAATACCACATACGATCCAAAACATACTTGGAATAAATGGAATAAATGCTTGGAAATAGTGGCTAATGTTAACCATCAGGTTGTAACGTAAGTTTTGGTACTGAATTAGACAAAATAATTAGATTTCAACAAACATGTAGAACAAAAATGAAATCTCCAAAAATAGGGCAACAAATTAAACTCAAAATTGCACTAAACGTTTTCAGGGACTGTCGTGTTAAGGAATAGCAAGTATCTAATAAATTTACGTTCAGTCAGTAAGACCATATTGGTCGTTATCAAGCATCCGGTCAGATATTCAAACCTCGGTCACCTCTTGTGTCTGGGAAGTTGTATTTTCATTACAACACACCGAGATTAAAGCTACTTGTACCAATGTATATTAGTATCTAATTCAATCTTGTATTACTCAGTACACGTTGTACTGTGCTACAGCATCTCTCGTTATTTTTAATTAATTATATTCAATTACAAAATGTGAGTAATAGGTTAAAAAGAGAATGGACATACTTTTCTGTAAAGCATTTAATTATTATTATATAAATTCCCTGTAACTGATTTTTAGATATTTAGCATCGCTTTATGTTGTGCACCAAAATAATTCGGGTATTCTATCAATCGCTCAAACTTGACGTTTTTGTTCATTAAAAGGAAGTCACAAAACAATCATATATAGAACAAAACATAGCATTTGTTCTGTGAATCAATGGACGACCAACCCGACCGCCGAGGTAAACGATTATCCAACCGATGCGGGAGGATGAAGTGTCCTGTTCAAGCTTCACCAGCCAGAATGTGGGTTTTCCTGATCTCCTATCGATATGACACCGGTCCTATACTCGAGCCATGGGCATATCCATAACGGGCCGGATAACATACATGCAACACTGCGCCTTTGTATTGTGAAATTAGTGTTTACGAAAACGTTATGTTGATGTGTGACTTACATTTCACTCTACTTACCTTTCCGCTGCATCCACGTTTAATTCCCGAGGCGATATGTCAATCATATAAAAAATTCTGATGTGTTATACTCACATGCTTTCTCTACTCTTGTATAAACTTATTTTCCACATGCTTCATGTTAATCGAGATATCGAGATGTTAATTTTATTGCTAATTTTCTTGTAGATGCAAGGGGAATTGCTAGGCTTTAAGCGATAGTCAAATATTTTAAGAGGTGGTTGCTATGTGGAGTATTCCATTCTCTTTGTACTACCAGGACAAAACAAAATGAATAACGAATTTGAGAAAAAGTATAAGTATTGGAACTTTTAAGGAATAACAAGCAATATCTCGAAAATGGTTCACTCAACAACAAAAAATTGTATATGACATAAATTCTGTATTTTAACGCGATCTACATTTTTGTGTAGTAAAATTTTGTCTATCTGTTATGGTTTACCAGTTATGCAAAGGTCGTTCACAATGAAGAATACTTTTGGAGACATTCGCAGAAAATTGGTGATATACATTTCATTTGTCATGAAAATATCTTTAACATATGATATTTTAATAAAAAACGATTCTTAAGCCTATGCTACATTTAAATAACAATAATCAAATAAAGTAAAAGTCATATATCAAACTTTTGGGTCGTAGTTTATTTCTGATTCTTCACTTAAATACATAGGTAGTTTTAGATGAAACAGCTCGCAACCGAGAGGTTGAAGCGTTATTAAGAAGCTCTTTTGACAAACATAAGCATTGTCCTGTCCTATTCACTAAATTATATGTACACTGTTCAGGGGCAGTTCTGATATTCGCCAATTATTTAATATTTATAGACAAACGTACTATTAAGCGTTTTAACGACACGTGTAGGGAAGTGATAGCCGTACTGATTTTTTGTGAAAAACCGCATATGATTAAAAAAAGTATTTATTGAAGGAGGCATTAAGACAGTAAGAAAGATAATGAAAACTAGAGCTACTGCTCTGCAGAAGATATACAACGATATTTGTTTTCTGAAAGAATTGGGGCTAAATTGTTATATTTTACAAGAGTAGGTACTAGGTTTATTAACTTTATTTTATACTTCACGCTTGTAAAATTTTTAAAAAGACTGGTAATTGCCCTTTTGTGTTTTTTGTTATCCATGACATCCCTTAAGAGACACAGCCTGTTAGAGAAACTTAAGGACATAATATATTTACCTTCCTTTATTATATAATCGTTTGCTGCCCTACAAGAGATATAATTGAAATAACATGCTAACTTCAAGTTATGTTTAAACACTTGCTTGCGTGTATAACACTTAAAAGTTAACAGCAGCATTCATGGGAATCCCGATTATGCAATAACGTTTTCAATGAGCGGATTCGGCTTTAGAATGACATTATGTTTGTAATAGGATTAGCCATTATAATGGGACATGAAGGATGTGCTTCACGAGGTTAATAATCCAGCAAAATGTGGCGGTTTTGTTAAGTGGGATTGATGCAACAACCCTCTCTGAAAGGACAATGAAAAGTTATATAATGTAATCGGCAAATAAACAGACAGCGTGAGTATTCCTAAACCATTGCTGTGGCGATTTCAATGAAGAAATGCGATCATTTTAAGCTCTTACATGGGTTATAATTTGGGATACTCAGCATTAATAGTTTGTAACATTAAATAACCAATAGTATAATGTAATAAAATTCTATACAAACAGAGTTTGCTTGGTCGCAAAGTCCTTTAAAGGAACGAAAGTCGTTAAATAGCTGCTTTTAACCCAAATAAAGCATTTTAGTTCGGTATCGAACGCTGGTGTAATACTCTACCTCCTAAATACGAGATTAAGGTAAGACTAAGTCACGAATTATAAGTAAAAAAGATATTCAGTAATGCAGATGAACAAAGGGGACAAACATTTGTATGTTTGTGGTGTAGTATAAGTTCATATTAAAAGTCAAATAGCAGCAGAAGTATTAAACATATTTAATTTAAATGATAAAATCAGGAATATAAAATCAAACGGGAAGATCATATCTCTCAAATACCAGAAGAAAGACTGACCAAACAGGCCTTGCATTTCAAACCAGTTGGTAATAGAGATGTTGCAAGACTAGTAGAAGCTTGGAAGATGCCTTTTGAGTCAAAACAGGCCTATGGTCTATTTGAAGGTTGGTGATGACAATCACTTTGAACGACTAATCACTAATCACTTAAAGGATCCGTTTCATTAAGGCTTAATATTCCATTAAGAAACTAATCATACGGAGTGCGAAGTTCTGTAAAGGGCACAAAGGCTTGCTGTAAGCAGCAAACAAGCAGATGTTATGAAATATCCGAATTAAGAAGGTATTTTATGTGCATATAAATACTTTTTATATACTTTAGACTTGTAATAACTAATTAGTATATGAAGAGTGATGTTTTGAACGCAACTACACCGATATTTAATCACAAATGACGGAAAACAGTTCTACGCCAACGCCAGCTGTAAAGCAAACTAGCAGTGAAAGTTAGATATTAATTAGCACCATATACGGGAAAACCAAACGAAATATTGACGTAATTTGTTGAAAAAACATTTTCAAAATCCACGTGCCTTTAGGCAGTGTATTTCCATATGCCTACACAAGTGAAAATTGAAAACATCAAATTTTGCACATCTGTTATTGGTATCTGAACAACGAATTCTCGGTCCTGATACAATAGTCATTAACAAATACTATCTCTAGATCAGCATACTCATCATTGGAATTTTGCAAGCATAAGTAATGTAAAAAGCTCTTGTTTGGATTACATTTGGGATACGTTCATATAATAACTAGAGGGTAACTATCCAAGATATGTTTGCTTCCAGATTTTACTTTCTCAGTAACATAATGCATTTTCTGCACTAAGAATGTTTTCGAGTAGTGTTTGCGATCCTTTCTCACTCTGTAAATATTCACATTTCCTGTTTCTGCGTTAAACACAATGATATCGGCTAGATAACCTTCTTGCTGCGTTCTAATTCTGCAAGATAATTTCCTAGCATTACATTCATGCGAAGGGCTTCAAAACTGAAATATTTACGCTGGTTCTGACCTAGTTTCACTCGGTGCAAAGTTCAACCGCTGTTGTATACTGGAATCCCAAACACAAGCAATGTGATGCGGGTGAGCGTTGAATGGTGTATGACAGGTCCTGTCTTCGATATTGTCAAATGTAACACACCATGGAATTACGATTCAGAGGAAACATCATTTTCGAATTACGTGAAACATGCTGATTCTAGAACAATTTGTAGGAGAAAAATCTATTCAATTTCGTTTGAACTATTCATAATATTAAACGTATCACAGAGCAGTTCTGCGTGAAGTGTTTTAATACAAATAAGCTTTTTGGAACGAATTGTTTCCTCAAAGAAAAACATATAGGTACTATATTTCATTCAGTGTACCATATAGAATTACAGTTAGTTTGTAGTATTTCGATTTGGCTACAGAAACTTCCTGCTGAGAGAATTTAAATCTCTCACTGTTGGAAAGCCAATTTGAAGAAGTTGTATTATAGTTCCGTTGTTGGGAGCCGAACTTTAAGTAGTTGCAACCACGTCCGATATAAAGTTTCAGGCGGCCTTCGCCCCAATGTTCACTTTCCGGTGGCCTTCGCCCCAATGTTTAGGAATCAACTTTGTTTCTTTAAATATTATATATATTTATGTTTGCCACGGCTGCGTCAGTACTAATTTGTAAAAACATGTATCTTTTTGCAGGGGATGATACCGCTAAAGAATTATATTTTTTATTTCACTCCTTTTATTAATTCTTCACACGATTAAATAATACTTCACTTATATAGAGAGCTGTGAGCTTATTTATTAATTGCACTTTTAAACACGTAAACTTTATAATATTCTTGCCGTAATGAATTTTCGTCTCACACTGGATACGTACCGAGCGAATGAACTGCTCAGGTACGATGCCGTCTGTCGACTAGCATTTACCGCTTAAATTTGAAAATTTTTCTATTTCAGGTCTCTGATTGCCTAATCCTACTCCAATAGAATACTTTTATTTAACTTAAGGTTTTTCGAGTTGTTGATTGGCTATTTATAAACTGTTCTAAGTATTACATGATTATTGCTCCAAGAATTAGTAGTAGCATTATTAAACTTTCCAATTTATTATTGCCTCGAGGCTACCTCATTGTTACCTCATTGTTAGCAACTTTCGGCCTCTATTCTCACAGCTTCTACATTATTAAATTACTTAATGCATTCAGATAAGATTATTATACATGTACATAATAAAAACAAACATAATGCAATGACTATTACATACATTTTATATACTATATTATACGCATATTGCTTTAAGGCGGGCTGTTATTGAATTTATATATTACATAATTAGGCTGATATTATTTAAGTGTTAAAAATACTGCCTTACTGCTCATAAAGCAATTTCATGAAAATAAATACATATTTCCTTTACGAACTGAAAAGGCAAGTATGAAAAGTTCACTTTATTACAAGAACCAAATGAATTAAATTTAAATACATTTTACCCATTTTATTTCTCATTTTATTTTGAAAATGAGTGCGTTGCTTAATTTCTTGTTTAAAATGGATTTATTTTGCTAAATATGGTTTGTTTGTTTAAAATATCATAATATATTTTTAACATAATGATATATTTCCAAGATTAAGAGGTGTCAGTATGAAAACTACTCTGCTGTAGTACTCGAAAAATACATCGACTTGACAGTATTTCATTAAAAGGATAGTTAAGACATAATAATTTTGATAACTGTCCTTTCACATCAGTCTGTATAAAACACACTTCTCGTCAGAAATAATGAACCACAGCAAGATTCTTTGTTCCCGATACAAAGCTTTGCGCATGTTCGTTGTGGCAAAGCCTTGGTGCACAAGGTAAAAGTAATAAAATGTATGTATGTAGGGTTGTTTCTAACACAATCAAGGTTTCTAAGAGCTGCAATAATTTCTCTGATAGATGTAACGTCTGCCAAGCAAATGCAAGCACGATGGCCACGAATATAGGCAGTGCAATGCAAAGAACAGGAATGGCGTAGATAGTTAATGCACATCTCAGCGTTGTATGATGTTGCAAAACCTTACAGTACATACCCGAACTTCCAATAGACAAGAGGACCCTCTCACAGGTGCTTACACCGTTCGAAATGACAGGCAGACAATAATTACGTCACGGGCTCATTGATCTGATTAGCGTAGGTTGTTCTGCATCGACTGCAGTAGTCGGAGTCCATTGTCACAGCTAAAAGATGGACTAAACGATTCGCGAGCAAGGTGAAATTACAAACACGTCCTGGACGATCACGCATCCCTAAAGAGGAGCAGTACGCCGTTTAGAACAGCTTTTCGACTCAAAACGACCTCCAACTTTCCCGGCTCCACATGCACCTTAGACAGGCGTTTTAGAGAGCGTGGAGTAATATCTTGTCGAGCTGAAAATAAGCAAAGCTTAGCAGAACATATCGTAGACCGTCTAGCATACACTACTCTCCGGCAGAACTTCTATTGGAGAAATCTGATGTTCTCACGCGAAGTGATTGTCGCGGATAGAAATAACGTCCTGTCCGTGTTTATCCTATGGATGGCCACCAATATGACGACGAGCGCTTTGTGAGACGGCTGAACAGGTCGGGTCACATTAGCATCGCATGTTTTTTTTTCGTTTTTTTGCGTCCCTTTGCATTTTTTTACGCGCACATACATTAAGCGTTTTTTTTAAAAATAATCTTTTTCATATTTTTTATTTTAACAGTTTTATAATTTTTTTTTCAAGCAAGGAAGAACAGGATCCTAACAAAAAGGGAAAAGGGTATTACTTTGCTAGTGGAGCTTAAACCTGAATATCCAAGGCTGGAATGGCCCTGTTCTGAGTTGCCGAATCATCTGCCATCTCTCAGCACGTAAAAATTGTCGTAGATGAGGCAGTACACAATAAGCTGGATCTCCAACGTTTGTAGCCAAGTAAAGGTGCCCATAATCAGCCAGAGTAGGGAATTATACAACGGGGGGCTTACTTTAGGAAGGTTCAAATGCAAAATATCACAGGGTTGAGGAATCCATCCGGTAGGTATCCAAGTACGACCATATCCTAAAACCCAAGTCCAGACCACAGTTTTACCGGAACATTCCATCAGTCGATGAGAAAGGGAATCTGCGGCATTACAAAGTGGGCAGTTGTGGGAAATAGCCATCCGGTGGCGATAGAGTTTGTCCGCCGTTGGAAGGATTTCGTTTACCACCGCATACGTTACTGCCATCCAATCGGAGTTAATCTGTGGAAGGCTAAAACATCTCCAAATGCGTCTCCAGGGCAGTTGTGGGTATTTCAGCTGGACATGAGGGATAATAGCAGCAGCTTGAACAAGAAAGGTGTAAATCTTCTTCACCGTACTAAAGTCACCATTCCCCACTTTCTCCGGTGGTAACTTCTCCAAGACCTGATAAACTTCACGTAACATTTGGGGAACCTTGTCACGCTCGCCCCGATTAAAGAAAGATGAGTATTGGCGTTGTAGCGCAATATCCACGGGGTCACCCTGGTTATTCATGGCAAGCAAGAGCATTCGAATCATCAAGGCCTTAGACTGACGAACCACTTCTAATAATCCCCAGCCACCTTGACCTTTAGGAAGACGGAGGTGAGTACGCGCAATGCGATAAAGCTTTCCTGTCCAGATAAAATAACCTAATATCTGTTCTATCCTCTGCCAATGGCGTATTGAGGGTGGAAAAACAGATGCAAGGAACCAAATTCTGCTGAGCGCAAAGCTATTACAAAACCATATACGTTGTACCAAATTCAGCATCCAGGTTTTCTGCTGATACATCACACCACGTAAGATATTAATACGAGACGTCCAGTTGTATTCCCGCATATCCTCTGCATCAGTACTAAAGTAGATCCCCAGAACCTTCGTACGCTGCACAACAGGTATGCCCAAAACCGATGTATCCGGAGGTTGTAACCCAATGGGCAATATCTCGGACTTCCTCTTATTAAATGTCATTCCGGTACTCTCCTCATATTGCTGTAAACAATCTTTTAGGCGCATAATATCGCGGGTGTGGTAACCATTACAGTAATATCGTCAGCGTAGGCTCGTACCACCAGTCGATTCCGGTAAGAGTAGATTGAAGACGTCGAAGTAAAGGATCAACATACAAGGCAAATAGTATCATAGACATGGGACAACCTTGTCGGACGGAACGTTTAACGGGTATAGCAGCTGTGAGATACCCTTTGCAGAGAATCTTAGACGAAGCAACATCATATAGGGCTCGGATAAGATTACGGAGCTTATCGGGCACTTTCAAGGCAACCAAACGTTTCCATAGTGCCCCGTGAACGACGTTGTCCAAGGCCTTCTCAAGGTCAAAATTAATGACTGCAGCGGACTGTTGTTCCTGTGCACAGTGCAATATACCACCTCTCAATGCCACCAGCGTATGATGAATGGCCGTCCCCTTATGTACGGCAGCCTGCATCTCGCTAAGTATATAGGGTAGAATCTTCTGCATACGAACACTAATGATTTTAACAAACAACTTGTAGTCACAGTTCAATAACGTGATCGGCCGATAATCCTGTGGAGTCTTCGGCTGCGCACACTTCGGAAACTGGACCACTATCCCATCTGCAAAAGTAGGCGGCAATCGCTCTGAGGTCCACATTACCTGGAAAACTTGAAGTAATTCTTCCCGAATATAGCGCCAACAGTGCTTGTAAAATTCATATGCTAGACCATCAGGTCCTGGAGACGCATGCAACTTTGACGACTGGGTCACTTCCATGAACTCTGCTGCTGAAACAGGTGTCGTATCCTGCCGCAGCTCCTCCGGGACAACCGGAGCAAACCCAGACATATACTCGTCCACAGCACTGGAGCATTCCGCTGGGACGGAGAAGCGTTGGACGTAAAAAGAGTGCACTTCACGAAGAATTCCGGCTGTAGTGGAAATTTTCTGTCCATCAACCTCCAAATGAGTGACGAGCTTCCGGCGACCATGTTTACGTTCCTTCGCCAGATGGTAAAAACTCGCATTTTCCCCAAACACCACTTCCGCCGATCATAAGAGACTGAACATCTTCACCTTGCTGTTGGCGTATGTGTAGTTCCTGAAGGACTTGAAGGTAATAGTCCATGGTTTCCCTCCTAGCCAGAGCTCGACGACAGGCTGCAGCCCGAAAGAAATACCGAAGCGCAGGCTTGGCTTTACACACCCACCAGAAGGCTTTATTCTGTGCTAGCAGAAAGGATACCCGCAACCGCGACCAAAGATCCTGGAAATCCCTTAGCACGTCCTCATCCGTTGCAAACGGAGAACAACCAGGGAGTACTCCAGAAACAGCACAATCTCAATCATCACTATCCGGGTGCAGGTCATCCTTTGTAAGTTTAGGGGATCGTTGCTGATCCTCAAAATCATCGCTGTCATCTACTGCCGGCCGCTTGCCTGAGTCCGCCTCTTTCGTTGTGGAACGAGCCGGAGAGTTACCGGCAACGGTTGCACTTCTTGGGCGTGCTGTCGTGTGATGGCACGTTCCACATCTATCCGCCTATGCTGGCTCCGTATCCGAGGATCTCGACTAGACAAAGAAGCAGAAGGCTTTTGCCTTAAAAGTGCTACCTCACTCGCCGATATCTCTACTTCTTCATCACAAACGATTTCCATGTCCCCATTCTGAGAATTTTGCGAAAAAGAGGGTACCTCGGGCATTTCGAATACCGACTTCCGATCAACAAAGGGCGTAGTAGATCCGTCCACAATTGCATGTTCGGTTGCTGCATTCAACAGCGGTGTCTCCGCCCCAACAGGACCACCACTTCCTGAATTGGAAGAGCGCGCTGGAAGGTTCGCCGACAAAGGTTCTACCACAGACGTTTGTGACATAATGGAAGCCTGCTTCTGGGCGACTGCATCAGAAGAGGTGGCAGCACTCGCCGCCTCACTGAATGTTACCGGTCGATTCCTTGGAGTTATAGGTAGCCGCGTGGCACGAAGAGGACAAGCTGCTTTTAAGTGGGTAGTGTCATGACACAAATGACAAGCCTGTGGCTGGCCGATGTAACTGATGGCAATCAAATACGCATCGATAACTAAACTAGCCGGTATATGACGTTTGAGCCCCATTTTTACAGCATGCACTCCGTTGTTAGACGAAAGAAGATACTGCGAGCCCCATCTTTCCCTACGGATATCATACACTGTACCAGATTTACTCAGTTCCTGTGACAGTACCGTAAAGGGCACCTCAGAAGGCAGGTTAAACACCCGAACATTTAATGTTTGCTGATCACCCGGTGTAATATTCACTTTTGTTATGTCGCCGGAGGCGTATGTAAAATTTTGTTGCTCGTTATAAGGCGAGAGAAGATTATCATACAATACCGCCGATAACAATTTCACATAAATACCTCGTTCTCTGGTGTGAAGCTGGAGCGTGTTGACCTGAGCAGCTTGAAGCCCCATGAAGTTCACTAGCCACCGGTGGATTTCTAGTGCAGTGGGTTTAATCGCCGTCGTCGTAAACTGAATTTTGAGAGTATTCACACGTTTATAAACCGCCATGGTTACTGTTTAGAACTTACGAAACAAGAAAGAAAGTATACCCAATTAAACAAGCGTGTACTCGGAGACACTGAAAACGGTACACAACAGCACACAAATAACTCGCACCAGTGCCGGCCGGTTACATTAACACACAGCGGACAGACAACCTCACGGCACGCCTGCCACTGCTCGACTGCGACATGTTGAGGTGGATGCCATACGAAGAGAAAAAACCTCCAGAACGTAAGAACACATCCATGAAAGGTTTACAGCGGATGCTTGTGACCACATTTTGGAAAACGCAATAGTTTCTTCAGCCCGAGAAAGATACTCCGAAGGGAATCTTTTGTTTCAGCTGGACAACTATCCGGTACACACCACCAATCGGATTCCAAGACGATTTATAAGGAGGTGCGAAATCGAGCTGCTCGATTGGCCTCCACGTTCACCTGATATGAATCTCATAAGTGGGCTAGAGCAACATCCGTTCGTACAGCAGATGTGTAATAGGACAGGGTGCTGTTTGTGTGGGAGGAGGTTGCCAGAGAATTAAGACTTTTTCCCAATCTTGTGGACTCCATGCCTCGTTAAATGAGGGCACTTGTTGACGTTGGTGATTTGTGGACGAGGTATTAGTCCCACCAACGCCTTTTGGTTAAAAATTTTATTCTACTTCACATTTTCAAGAATAAGAACGTTTATGTTTATTTGTATCTATTAAGGCTTAGTGTCGCTTAGAATGTTGGGTAATCATATTTTCACAGTGGCGTTAGCATACTAAGTTTCATTATAAAATGTCATGTTAAAACCTTTTGAAGCGAAAAAATTGCGGTAGGATACGGAGTATCTAAGTCAGTGCAGAAAATCCGAAGACAAGAAAGTTACCCCTGTGCCACTAATTCCTAACGTGCTATTAGCAGCGAATACACTAAATGTAGAGAGATCGATACACCTTTCAACAACTGCGCCTTCCTGCCTATCGCATACTGTGAATCGCGTTTCTATGTCCAAGAGTGGGCTCATTATTTATGAAGCGAAATGTACATACCGAGTTTGAAAGCTGAATCATACTTGATGGCCGGGACTCAAATTGTAAATCTACGGCTGATTCACATTTGATTCTATTTTCCCACTTGGTATCAATAGAAAACTAGTGTAAAGAACATGCTAAAACAAGAATTAATTCTAAATTCGGCTAATTATGAACCTCGGAAATTATACGTAATTTCAGCATTGAAAATCTTATTTAAGGTATGGTACTTCAAATATTTGAGATCATTTTAAAGGTTTACTCCATTACTTGATTTAGATGAGAAGGTTTAATGTGCGTAGTGCATCTCACCATGGTGGCTCAGTGATAGTGGAATGTTCCATGGTTCATCTCTCAACCATTAATATTTCAGGTAAGATTCAACACTCATTCACAAGTATATTGCTTGCTTGGTTTAAACATATTGTTATCCCCTTGCACAAACGTAGTCAAATTATTGGAATAAACATTATCATTCACCTAATTCTAGATTATGTGTTCTTAGAACTTTAAAAATTAACTATCCACAGGACCGCAACTTTGATCACATTGTCTATTGTCTTCTACGGTTTTTCTTTTTTCTTCCTTCTGTCTTTCTCTCTTTAGTATCAGCTGTGTTAATTTTGCTTCGAAAGTAAGTAAAAGTGTTTATTTTTCTGAACTATGGTAAAATTGGAATGCTTATAACTGTATACACAGGCTGTATCTTTATTAGTATAAAATATTTTGGGGACGCCCTCCCAGGTTCAAAAAAGTAATGTTAGAGAGTTATTAAAGGATTTTCCTATTCTTTAACACCAATAATAATGAGCTGAATTAAATTGTTGTCCGCTGATTAACCATTTTTGTTTGGTTGTTTGTTGTGAAATAAAGTATTAATAATTAGTCGAACTAAATTGCTGCCGGTTGATTCTTTGTTGTAGAATATAGAAGGCAGAAGAAAATGCATTCTGTGAGTGAACAGACTGATATGGACTACATATATAACCTTGCAGATGGGAATACATTACGAGCACGTGAGATGTATGCAAAAAGGTGCCTCGACAGGTAGTTACCTTGTTCACGAACATTCTCACGAATTCACCAACGCTTGAGAGATAATAACTTATTTGAGAGGAGTGTTTCGGATGTTGGAAGACCAAGAAAGGTGCGAAGCTTTGATCGTGAAGAGCGAGTTCTTCGTGATTTAGACAAAAACCCACCAGATAGCACAAGACGTTAAGGTAAAGCGTTAATCACACGACTATCTGGAGAATTTTGCATGAAAATCTTCTGCATCCTTGTCACCTTCACCGGGTGTAAGGATTAAATGTGGCGGACTACGAGTCACGAAGAACCTCTGCCATCGCATGTTACAAAATTGTGCTACGTTCATGAATTTCTTAGCATTCACCTTGTTCACTAATAAGACTGGGTTTACTCGCGACGATAACTTCAATTTTCGTAATACTATAGCTGGGCCTATGAAAATCTCTCATGAAGTACGACAGGACAGACATCAACAGAGATTCTGCGTAAACAATCGCGGTGGAATTATCACCTTATTTCTTTCTTCCGCGCCTGAATGCAGAGACGTATCTACAGTTTCTCATTTATTCAATTTGTTCAGAAATGAGTTGCATCATTTTATTGATGACATTCAACGAATGTGGTTTTTACACGATGATGGTGTGCCAGCTCATTTCAGTCGGATATTACGTAATTTGTTGAATGATAAATGGCCGCATAGATGGATTTTTTGAGAGGGATTCATCGCAAGGCCTGCTCGATCATGATTTGAATCCAATGGATTCCTTCATTTAAAGTCCCCGGTTTATGCAACTCCTGTATCCGACATTGACATTCCGAGAGAGCGTATCTATACTGGATTTGACAATTACGAAACATTCCAGAGTACGCGATACCATGGGACGCAGGCTTAGGGCATATATCAGAGCAGGAGGAAGCCACTTAGAGCAACTTTTGTAGCCTTCAATTTTGAAACTCAGCAATGAATGATTTTCAGATTTCTGTTCATATGAACTTTTTTTTATCGTTTTGATGTTTGGAGGGAGTTTCCGAAATATTTGGCGCAAATAAATATAGACTATGTATAATTCTGGTTAAAATTAAGGGTGAAATAAGGCACTTTATGTTCACCTTTCACAAATGAAATATTTGGATTTTTTTCATTTTGTGCCAATTATAATACACATCTTTGAGTACACTAATGTGCCATATAGCCTATTCTATAAGTGAGGCTTTCTTTATAATAAGTTTGATAAAGTGCAGACGATTGTTAACTTGAAATCAAAAAATTACCAGAATAATTTTTGTTGCAGCCTTATTATATGTAAAGATAGGTACGCATGTACTCGTTCGCACTTTACTGTATGTCTTAGGATTGAATTGTGCTGTCAGGATATACTGGGGTAATAATCACATTCTTTTATTCATATGTACATTATTAGCAGTCTAGTTTTAAAAACTCTGAATTATAGTCATATAAAAAGAAGAAACGTAACTGTGTGCAGTGTTCTACGAATAGCTTAGTAAGTTAACGGTTATCCTAGCCAAATGCCTGCTATTTTAGGAACGAAAACTGGGAACCTATCCTTCACATCCCAATGCAAAGCGCTTCTCATGAATGCGAATATTAATTAAATTGCTTTTCCTTGATCCGTTAGTAATTAGAGAACAAGGTTACTCTTGAAACTCGCCCCGATGATACAGACAACGTTATGATACCACGTGCCGTATCAACGAAGAGTCCTGTATTAATTAGATACACTCTCCGATTTCGCTTTATGGGTTTTTAAATCTTGGCATAGAGTTTCAAAAAGAACGTCTGCCTTGCTAGAGAGTACGACATTCCGAAGACACAAATATGATCGAGATTTAAATCGCGGTCAAAATGTTCATGGTTTAAAGTCGCAGTTTTAACCCATGAAGATAGTAAAGCGGTTATTATTTCAGTTTCTGCTTTTTGTCTTAATGAGAGGAGATATACTAGTCACTATGTGTTATAATATGTACAGGCTACATAATTGTAGTTATTACTTACTCAAGTACACAATTTTTAGCGTATATAGATATTGCAGTGGTTAATTTCAAATATTTCAAACCGCAAGTGGAGCTTTTGCCACATAATTGTTGCTCTTTTGTGTTGTTAGTTTGAGTTTTAATATACTGTATAAACCACATATAACACATAAAATTACACCATTATTTTTATACAACTTGTTCAATTTATACAGGATATAACCCAATTTGTATAAATATTCCGGGGATGTATTCCAAGAACAAAACCTTGAAAAGAATTCATATGTACATTGTTCTGAATGTCCTCTGTTTTTTCCTTGTATGTTACATAAATTACTCGTTGTAGCGTCCTTATAATAAAATCCATTTCGTGTACACGTGTTACATACTTAATCGTACGCTATTGAAAACTCTTGGAATACTTGGTCACAAAGTCTGTTTACGTCCTCTCAGAAATGGACGTCAGGTACAGCGGCTACATAAACAAGGACTATAATGCAGTATAGGAAGAAATTTATGCATTCAAATCAAGCAATACAGTTAGTCATTTAATGAATTCTCCTCGACCAATCCACATTTGGGAAGCTGGTATTACAAAACTGAACCATCTGACTAAAAAGAGCTGGGGCATCATCGTGCATCAGCCATATTATTTGGATAGCGACCATAGATACATCATCCATCAAATTATGCTTTTCATTTATAAAAAACTGTAAGCTATTTCGTTCAGATCCAGAGAGAGAGAGAGAGAGAGAGAGAGAGAGAGAGAATAGTGAATTACAAATTAATTTTGAAGAAATCCATTCCAAAAATGTGACTGAACATTTATTGATGTTTATGCCGTCCTTGCCCTACTTCATTACGCTTTTAAAAGGCCTGGATATGACTGTTAATTGAAAATGTCATGAAGTGTATAGCCGCATAAAAGAAATAAAAATTAATCAAAGCGAAATAAATGTATTGGTCTTCTTTAAAAATAAATCCAATAAATAAAAGGGAAGTTTGAATTTAATACATATCAGCCGTCCCTGCAGGGACATATCCTATAATTACTTCGTAAAGAATTATTTTGAAACCAAAATTTATATCTTTCAGTGTTTTGTAATCAGGGATGCATACCAATTATACAGTAGAACGTATGCAACGGTGGGGGACACCTCAAGCACTCCGACCTACGAGAGATCTATTGCGGCTACCACTCCCCAGGAGGAAGAGTTGAAGCGAAGGGACCACAGAGACACACGGAAGTCTCTAAAATTTCCTGACTCGAAGACCTGTTCCACTGCTGGACCTGCCCAGAGAGAGCGATGAACGCCCGGTTAACGGTCCACGGGGAACGCTCTTTCCTTTGAGCAAGCGTCTGTCCGGCATTGCTCTACGCCACGAAACCTAGTAGCACACTTGGAGCATTACAAGGAAACGGAATGAAAAGGGAAATAAAGGAAAGGAAATCGTGGTAGATGAGAAACCACTCCAGCATTCGCCCATCGACCAGGTAAAACCATGAAATCGAGGGAGTCGAACCTTGGACTTCTCGAGTGCAAGTGTCTCACGCTACCGCAGAGCCATCTGGCTCGTTTAAATGGCAATTTATTCCACTGTTTCTCGCATTTAAGGTTAACTTCTTATGGATAACTTTAATTTGGGAATGAATTATTCATTTGCAAAGAGTTCATCCTTATGTTTAATGTTAAACGATGGGTTTTTATTATTCTGAGCTTTAAATTTCTGCATTCAGTGTTCGCGTACTAACCACTATACCCTAGAGGCAGTCTAGAACATATCATCATCATTATCATCAAGGTGGACTGGTACCAGTCCGTTCCGTTCCGACTCAGAGTTTGTCTTCCCATCGACGTTTTGGTCGACCAATACTTCCTTTTCCTTTCGGTCTATATTCATAAAGGCGTCTAGCTGGTATTAATGGTACAGTATGTGTTGATACTATTTTCATTTATTTTCTTGAATCATATTTATGTCAGTTGTGCGTAGCTTATCACATACAATATCGTTCCGTACTTGGTCTCTTAGAGTATATCCAGCCACATAGCGTAACAGTTTCACTTCAACTGTTTCGATCATTTTCTTATGTTTGTTATTCCTTCTCCAGGTTTCGAATCCATACATTAATACCGGTAAAGCCATTGTTTCCCTTCTAACTTTGTTTCTCAAAGTTCTTTTTATCGTTCCACATCATTTTTGAAACTTGGGTATTTTATGTTCAGTTTCTTCTTGGTAGACAGAAGAGATTTTGCTTCCTAAATAGTTAAAACTTCGAACTTGTTCATGCCTTTGTAATTTATTATTTTTTTATCTTGTATTGTATTTCCCTTGGAAGACAATACATTTAGTTTTATCAGTTGAAATTCTTACTTTATATTCTAACACTGTTCTGCTAATCTTAGAAGCTAACATCTGTGATGGGTCTACACTTTCCCCAAAAATAACTTGGTCATCAGCAAATAAAACGTATCTAAAACAGTTTTACTTACTTTAAAATGATATCTTAGTTGAGCTAACCATTCTACTACAGCTGCGTCTGTATATTAGGTATATAAAATTGTGGTCGCCAGTAGGTAGCCCTGTCTTACTCCTAAATCAGCTGTTTCTGTTCTGGAGTCTTTTAATCTTCCTCTATCAATGCTGATGATGTGTCTTTATACATTTCCTTTATCATTGATGTTAACTGAAAGACATATCCCTGGTTTTCCATAATGCATCATAATTTCTCACGGAGCACCTTAACGGAGGCCTTAACGTAAAGTACAATCAACATATGTGTCTTTAAATTAAACTCTTTTCCCTTTTGTGCAGGCTGTTGGACAGGAAAAACACAATTAGAACAAAAACTTCCTTTTCTAAATGTATGCTGTTCTTCTGTTAACATATGTTCAGAAATTGCGTTTAACCGGCTAGTCAGGATTTTGGCTAAAATTTCAAATCCTGTATTTAATAAGCTAATTCCCTGTAACTATTACAATCTTTCCTGTCATCCTTTTTAAAAATTGGTATTATATTCCTAGTCCCCATTCTTCAGATACTTGAACAGTGTACCAGCATATATTCAGTATATCTAAAACGTCCACTTAGCTTGTTCTGATGCATATTTTAAAATTTTAATATTCATTCAACATAGAACATATTATTCCAATAATATACCAGGTGAGTCAGCTGCGCCTATTTATTTTTGAATTTATGCAACGTGCTAAGCGACATATGTGACTTATGCCTTTCTTGAATGCCTTCTAATGGCTGATTTGCATAACACTTTATAGAGGAGGGATACATAACTCAGTACATAAGTGTTTTACGGGACTGAATGCAATCGCTGTATATGTCTATGCAAAAAACATCTCACCCTGAGACTGAGAGCTGCAGTAGGAATTTTTTCCAATTTTACAAACTTTTATTCTTTAGCATACATCATTGCACTCCTTTGTAAACGCCCCTGAAGGAACAACATATCACATGCGTCGGTTGACAAAACCATTTGAAAACAAAATGGCAGATCTACGCAGTACGACCAATTGCATTTAAGCCGTTAGTCAATGTACAGCCTTGTCAAAAAATGCTAAGTATTAGGTAGATAATTTCTCTTATTTCACAAACTATGGCGTATTTCAGATCATACAGTAATTGAAATGGCTGATGCAGTTTATTTGTTTGAATTAAAACTACCAAACCCAACTGAAAACACTGTATGACGCTATAAAAAGCGTTTAAAGATTCGAGGTGGGGTCTAGTTCTGCGATTACTAATTCGTATAAGAATCTCACCTCACAAGGTAGCATTGGCCGAATGGTATTATTGTGGTTGCTTTAACACTGTACGACTTTAATTGGGGTTCAAATCCTGCGCGTAAATTTATATTTGTTATTACCTTTTGTTTTGTCTCTTTGGGCATATAATTTCATATGATGATATAAATAACATTTTTGATAGCATTATAAGTGTGTACAAAATAGAATAATCGTCATGTTTTCCACCACAAAACACAAATCATATACGGGCAATGCACTCATACGTGAAGAATGCAGGCAGATTACACCCCGCATGTTACAGCATGCAAGAACGTCTCTCCGGCAACGTACACAAATGTGCATTGATGAAGGGGGTCGTCATTTTGAACATTTACTTCCTTTACGAAATACACGCTCTTTAACAATTTATTATTCTGTGAACTTAGTATATTTACAACTCCTTTGCCAACAGAAGAAGTGAAACATAAGGTTTAAACACGAAAAAAACTGTTATATTTAATATCGACGATATGCGCCCAAGAGAATGAAAGCTAACTACGTAACACGGTTTACAACACCAGATACGGTACAGATTATTAGGGTAAACATGATACACAATTATCTGATTTTAATTCTTATGTCTTTGGCTCACAGGAGAGCCGGTAACAAAAATAGATAAATTAGTACACTAAAATGCAGAAAATAAACACAAGGAGAGAAAAAAAGAACCAAAACAATTTTATGTTTTTATAAAATTCTAACCTCCGAAGCTAACCTTTGTTTCACCACATTCCGGTAGCCAAACCACTCTGCTAGTACTCACATAGTTCAGCCTGATCTTCGGAAAAACGTTTTTCTATCTCCTTGCAAGCATTATATTCATGAAACGCCGTCTTTTTTAAGGCTTTCGCAGATCTTTGGTTCTCATTCAGGCCTTTAACCTTTAATGGGGATTGCGTATAGTACGAAATAGAAGGTAGAGCTACAATAACAGCTTGTTTGCTAAAAGGGTCAATGTTTTCACATTGGACTATAAACTGCTGGTTGCATAGATACGAATATCTAGGGGCAGCTGAATCACCTGGTATAAGAGCACATTTCGGCGAATTAATGAGAGTTCACTGCCACTCAACTGATCAGTAACATCCGAGTAAAACCGATAAGTAACATCCTAGTACTTTAAATATAAACATGTGATATAATTTTAATACTACAATCAGTTTGGTTTCCCGTCATGTCTGCATTGATTCGATTACATAGCGAGAAAGGGGCGTTTTCCTTGCATTGGAACTTCGTTCGTGTTTATAAGCTAAAATGTTCCATTGTTGCTAATGTAGTTAAATTGAATACATTATTTAGCTCTGCTTATATTATAAACAATTATAATTATATCCGTTTACCTAATTAAGATTAAATAAGTAAGTCGCTGCCCTGATAATAACAATTAGGTAAGGAAAGCATGAAGCTAAAGACACCTTCTCCCAGTGTAGTTATCTATGTGAACACGGCTCTTAGAAGACCATAGCGACCCTTCTTCCTCATAAACTGAAGTATATTTGGTTACTAGTGACTTTAAGTAATATTTACAACGTTTCCACCTCAGTCCTAAATTAACCAAGCTGTTCTCCAGATATACTCTTTATAAGATGTTCGATATACCACATTAAATTGTAAGCGTTAATTATACTGATAGTTGCTAAAGCGGAATGGTTAGGTAACATGGATCGAGTCCTATGTCAGCAATATATCTGGGAGTTCATAAGATTACGTTTGAGCACTACATACATACTTTATGTAAACTTTTTGTGCCACACTAATGCATGACATGGTTACGTCGATCGCTGAAGAATTATTACTGTTTACAGTACAATATCTTTATTGAAAGATCTGTGAACAGCTTTTTTCTTTTAAACATTAGGAAATTATAACAATCACTAAACAGATCGACATTTAACCACTGAATGGCTCTGATATAAAACTAAACAATTTCCCAAAATACTTGAATATAATAGTTTACAATCACATTGTCTTTCCCTCTGTCTATGTATATCTCTCCTTTGATCTGTACAAAGGTTCAGGGTATCGAGTGAAAACATAAAGAATAATTTGGATTAATTTACTCACAGGAAAAGCTGTGTTTCACAAATTTAGAATAAGCCGAAATATTTAACATTTTAAGAGTATTCTCCTGCCTGCGCCGCTACCAGAGTCAAGCCGTTCGTCCTCTCTGTCTACATCGACTGTCTCTCTTCACCGACGTACTCCGGGGCCTGCTCACAGTAATAGGTTCCAAAACACACCACCATGATGTGCCACGAGATTGGAGGATGTTGCTGAATGTAGAAATCCTTGCGGTAGAAGGTTCTGGAGAAGTGACCAGTTTGCTGTGATCAACAAAACGGCCGCCATAGATGAAAAATCTCGTAGAAAATTCTGAGGGGGGCGTGAACTGGCACACTTGTCATATTTGTTTTACTAGTCCCGGTCTCGATATACTGATAAGCATCTATTTAATCCAATTAAGTTTACTATCAGCATAGTTCGCATGAAAAATTAAATTAATTTCTAATACTCAGCACGCACATTGAGGGGAACGTATACTCACTTGGCAGCGAAGGACCGAAACGTGGTGTGGAGGTTAAGAGGAAGACATGGGTTTTACTGTGCAAAATCCATAACACAGTTCTACTTACATATTCCTAGATTTATTTCCCAAGCGTTTGAGGTTCCTACATTATTAAATATCAAAGGTGAGGGGAGATGTCCACGATCCAAAAACCGGCTTACACGCGCGATCCGCTTCACTCGGAATCCTAACTAAGACGCTATCCCCACCACTCGTGGCTAGAAAAAACTCCCAGGCAGAAGTGACTTGATCCCAGACTACATGAAAGGAGAACAACAATGACAATGGAACCCCCCAAATTATTAATACGCCACAATATGATTAGTATTATTATTATTTCCCATTAAAGCCTTGAGTGCATTAACCAACCACTGGATTAACATTTCACATTCTTATGTATTCTTTTCTTCTTTGCATGGTCTATGTTTGCTATTTTCATATTAAAATTCAGCAATAATTCATTAGGTACTTCAGATTTATGTTTTCTGAGAGCATGATTAATTTACTATCGTACTACGAAATAGATTATGAATAAGTTTAATAAAATATAACTGAACTTAATTTGTAATGTACTGAAATACAAGTAACTATGATGCGATAAATACACTATACTACTCAAGTATAGAGCATCACATTCCTTCATTGACCGCATTCCTAGTACTGTGATCATCGTATGCTTACATACGTAGCCTCGATCCCACTCCTGGCTATACAGGGTGTTCGGAAATTTCCCACAAACATTTAGGGCTTGTAGAGGGGACTGAATAGATTATGTTTTGAATAGGAGCCCATGTCCGGAAACGTACCATTCCGTGCTACAACCATTTGAAAACAAGTGTTCAAATTGACCACGCTTGCTTAAGTACTTTAGTTAGGAGTGACTCAGTACATAACATTTCTTACAATTCAACTCACTAGGTAATACTACTAAAGAAATAAACAGCTAACTTAATCAATTTTCACTTTTGTTTGCAGTTAAACTTCACAATTTGTTTTTGTCTTCCTCACAGGATGGTTACCATTCTGAATCACTACAACTCATTAGGAGATAATACCTAAAAAACAAAAAGCATACTTAAAAATGTTTCACAATATCTTTGTTTACAGTTAAACTGA
Organism: Deroplatys truncata; assembly: GCA_030765065.1. Classification (NCBI taxonomy): domain Eukaryota; kingdom Metazoa; phylum Arthropoda; class Insecta; order Mantodea; family Mantidae; genus Deroplatys; species Deroplatys truncata. Next base: position 250,594,924 of record CM060981.1, read on the forward strand.
AAAATCTGTATTTCTCTTCGTTACAGGCTATTTGGCATTCTGATTCGCTACAAATCCGGTTCGATGTGATGCCATTAAGGTTGTTGCACATATTGTATCTACGAATGATGCACTGAAGTGCAACCGTCTCCATCACTCCTGGTATCTCTGTAATTTGTTGTGCACTCACCACAATTCATGCGAAAATTTCTTCCTCTGACTGTACAGGGCTAAACCCAGGGTAGAGAGGTAGGGTAGTGTCAAATGACAGCTGCTCGTCTGACGTAAACGCGGATCGTCGTGACTAACCGGTTGCATAGCAGGAGATTGTTGTAGCACAGAAGTGGTACGTTTCCGGACATGGGTTCCTATTCAAAACATGATCTATTCAGTCTCCTCTACAAGTCCTAAAAGTTTGTAAGGTGAACTTCTGAACATTCTATATACCCAGAAGTGGGATCGAGGCTGCGTGTGCAAGCATACGATGAGCTTTTCTTAGGAAAATTCAAGACAAACATGAAAATATCTTAGTATATGCCATTTTAATCAAAATAGTTGGAGCCATTTTAAGAACATAAAAATATGGAAGAATTTTTCATGTAAAGAGTAGTATGGGGTGAAGAAATTCTCTTGAAAATCTTTGTGACACATCCTGGAATATGCTAAACTTCAATACGAAGTATGGTATTTATCAGACTTTTCGTTTTTAAGCTATGCTGCGCACAAACACACACACACACACACACACACACACACACACACACACACACACACACAAATAAACACACGCTTACTTTGTTTGTTTGTTTTATTTGCTCAGGGAACCCTGAGTAAAGTATTTCCGCTAAAATTTTCCTACTGAATATATAGGCAGTGTAACAGAATCAGAAACGCCATTTCAGTTTCTGTTTGGGGAGCAAGATTACCTGAAGCAGTTTTCCCAATTTTCATGTAACTTTAACGAAACATTTATCCTAAAAGATAATCCTTTTTTATTTTTTATTAAATATGCAGTTGTAATTTTTCCTTTGGTAGAGCAATAATAGCCAGTAGGCTAATTATTTCTCATCACTGATAGGGGCGCATTTGCCCCCTGACCCTTCTAAATGACGCCCCTGAATACTTTAAATTACAGTGTTAACGATCTTATAACATATTAAATCATTTTGTATTGAGACTTCATAAAGAGTCGTCAATCATTAGGTTAGGATTCAAAATAAAATATAAAGCAATGGAAGATGTTCGTAGTTTTAACACCGCCACTGTATTAATGCAAGTCTATGTTAGTACTGTAAAATAAAGGAATTTATTTTTAAAACCAATAATAATAATATATATGTATATATACACAACAGAAACTGTTCTTACAAAAGGTTTGATTAGTATAGATACACAATCATTCTGGGCTTCCATTTTTATCAGCAGTACCTTTGTACCTTAATCAACATTTTTTATTCAAAATGTTGCACACAAACCTAGGACGGGTCGAAATACAAGAACTTTAAAAAAGAACTTATAATCTAGGAAGTAATCCCGAGACAGTGCAAGCTTGGGTATGTCAGGAACAACTTTGCGAATTTAAGCTTGATGAAGCCGATGAAATATCTGGATGCAACTAGATGGGCACCTTTCTCTTGAAGTACGTGACATATTGAATGACGAATACACCTGGCTCTCGATCGGAATAGCAGGTCCAATTGCATGGCAATTCCCCTCCCTTGAATGACGCCCCTTGATTATTTCTTGTGGGGCACATCAAAAGAATCCTGTACGTGGCACCAGTTCCCGACCAAGAATGACTTCTCGCCAGGAGCTTGCAGCGTCTGATGAGGTTCGCAAATGCACGATATACTTTTTAGAGTGCGCCAGAATGTTCGAAGACAATATTATGTCTGCATTGACTTCAAAGGTTTCCACTTTGAAAACCTTTATAAAACAACATTGTTGAGTAAAACTGATAGTTGCTTAACCTAAGTGTGTACAAAATAAATTTATTATAGTTCCTAGTATTCCTAAGCTAGAATTGATTTAAAATTGCTTTCTAGACCATAAGTTCCTTTTCTAAACTTGCTATATATTCAGCACATAATAGCTCCTTAAGTTTTTGCACATTTTGAATCATGTAACAGATTCTAAGTTTTAATTTTAAAAATACAGTCTTATTGCAAATAGTGCTAATGTTCACTATTCAAATTTGGCGGAGTTTTGGATAACAGAAGATCGTAGGATAATCTTGAATGACCAAAGCTAAAACGAATATACAATAATATCGTTCTTTTGATAGTTTGATTGCCAATAAATTACAAGTTCTTTACTTGAATGCGCTTATTTGGGCAATTCTGGTTAGTTAGTCAGAAAATATGTTTAGACAGCTGAATTAATTTGTTAAAGCTGTGCGAGAAATTTGTTGCTTATGGGCAGTAGTTGCTTTATCAGTTTGTTTATTGCCAGAGCCTACGTGGGATAGAATTCACTGAGTGATTATTTCTTTGTCAGATGAACATGTTTGTAAAGCTGCTTGATGTATTAAAATATTGTTTGCATATCTTTACACAAGATTAAATTGTACAGATTAGAACGCTTTTCGTGTTGGAAATGTGGTTTTATAATTGCAAAAGCCTCAAAAGAAAATGACCATCAATACCTTAGAAAATCCTTGAACTTCAGCTGCAGGTTTAATTATTATTGCCCTGGTTTCGCTTCCCTTCCTATTTAATTTATGAAAACTCCAATACTACACTAACTTTAGAAACTATTGGTCATGTGATGTTGAAATTACATAATTTACATTTTATGATATCATTGTAGACATTCTGAGCCATGCAATGAACGAGATTCATCCATGTATAGGCTTTTGCGGTCCTTCTATTCATCCACCGATACACTGAAGAGAGCTCTGTATGTGAAATTATTTGTTTCGCTTTTATAGAATGTTAAGAGATTGCTCTCGGAGAAACACAATGTCTTTCAAATAGGCAATTTAGACTATAATAGAAAGGTCTGGGGTACTTATAACGTGACATCTAGTGCTTGGGTTTAAAAGTATTTGTGAATTAAATAACTCTAAACTAAAACTTTAGTCCAATATTTTCATCGTTCAGGGATATAAAAACGCAAAGTGACGTACGGGTGGCGACGTGAAAAAGTGTGATGGTGTGAAGGAGTACGAAAACCTTTATGTTTTGTTAGTTTTATTTCTTTAAGACTGTGAAGTGATTCCTCCTATAATACATTATATTTATCTTTGTGTATGTTTGCAAATATAGTGTGTGTGTGTGCAAAATACCTACTGAAGCATAAATATATACCTGCCATATTACATATAATTTAGGAAAAAGAAGTAAATTTTGAAACTGTGAAGCGTCAACTTCCAACATGTACGAGTATATTGCATTCATTAAGCAGTAGTGTATTGGGATATAATTACGGTAAGTGCATCAATGGGATTCGAGGAGGAGTTTGAAAATACGAGATGAGTATTTTCTGCTTCCAAGATTCCCCAATGTACTTAGGGCATGTGTTAATACATGCGTATTTTTTCTTCGATGGTAAACAATAAAGTACCTACACGAAAATAAAATTAATTACTATCATCTGTTCAACATTGGCTCCAATATCCAGCAGCAAGGTCACCAGCACTTATATTGGTGGCGACCTGGCAGTCAGCGAATAGCTGGTGGCGAAATGGTGATTACCGAGTAGCTGGTAGCGAAATGGCAAATAGCTGTTGCATGAATTAAATCATAGGTGAATCTTTACAAATAAAAATAAAGACCCAGATAAGATTTAAATTGTAAAATTGAGTTATCACATATGATTATATTTGTTGTCTGCAATAATATATGCTGATTTAATATAGTTCAGCACATACGTACAGCAAAATAAATAAAACATGCAACTTAAGTTAAATTGAGTTTTATTTATGGACGCTCTTTAACTACTAAGGCCCTTAATGTCCCATTCTATATTGGGCGAGAAAGACAGGAAATTTTGCTCAGAAGCAGCTTTATCAGGCTTGAGGTTCTTTTACGTGCCGTAAATCTACACCACGGGACCACCGGCTTTACTTCCCTTCCGAAGGAAGCCATGCTGAGGATTTTTACTCCGGAAAAAATTCAACGCCCTCTGCCGGGTTTGTACCCGCGACCTCGGGAACTAGAGACTAGCATGGGTATCACTACACCACGGAGGTAGGTTAGATTACCAGCACTGAATGCAGGAAATTCCACATTCCGCCATTACAACATGAACGGTGAGCGGATCAAAAAACACAATCGTAGAAAAACGCTTATTAAACACTTTGGATCTTGCCTTATACAGTAAGCTACTTTCGTTGTCATCCTGTTTTTAAATTGAACATTGCAATACTTGTCTTAAGCCACTGTTGCTTTGAATACCTCTCATATACAGCAAGAGCCTTACAAAGTAAGCCACTCGTATAACGTATTCTTAGTACCAGCATGGTTTCTCTCTGTGCCATTAGCAAGAGGAAAAGCGGTAGCGAGTTTAGTGCGGCAGAAACAGTTATCCAGAACGTCATGTCTGTCGCTTTTAGTGGCAAGCTTGTCAAGCGACACCCACGAGGGTAGGGGTATGCTTCCGGTCGACTAATTTCCTTATGGAAGGTTGCCGTGGCGTCTCCCACTTGGCTTGGTTCACTCCATTGTTTATCTGTGAATTATACTGCGACGTAATATGCTTGAAATTATTAACAATCTTCAATTTAGCTTCAATGTTTTCCTGCATTTACGCATGTGACCCTGCTGCACATGGGTAAATGAGAAGGATGTTCTATTAATTAAATTAGCATTAAATTAAACATATTTATGGAAACAGAAACATTCAAGGTGAGTAAATTATTAAGTTGTTGGAAGTTTTGTTTCAGATCCTCCTTAACGTGTTTAATATAATCATACCAAGTCAAAGGAACTAGTAATATGCATGTTCAAAACGAGGAGAAAATTCTCAGTCATTACGAAAATACGTACGTGCGTCATAATTAATCTTTTCTATAAAGTGTGTGATTAAAATTAAGCAACAACTACATAGAATATAAACTTGCCTGCAGTATACAGCTAATCCATTTTTAAAGATGCATGCCAGGATTCTAAATAAATACATGACCAAATAAAATGTAGCCTGAATGAACCAACTGATTTGTGGAAAAACAATCAGCATATGTCTGCAAAATCTGGTGATTTATACATCTAGATATAATGCATCAAGAGCATGAGAGAAGCTAATTGTGGCTGCACTGAGCTTGCTGCGGAACGGAGGAATACAGCACACCCATTTTTGGAGTTAGCACATCGCCCAATCCTAGAATTTTTATTATGTTTACACCTTGCATTCAACACAAATATTCCATATACAAGAAACGCGATATCATCCTCCATGGTGTAGTGGTTGCCGTGCCAGCCTCTAGCTCTCGAGGTCGCGGATTGAAACCCGGCGGAGGGCATGGATTTTTTGGAGCGTAAAGATCCTTAGCATGGCTTCCTTCGGAAGGGAAAATCCTTCCCTCGGAAGGGAAGTAGGGTGGTCCCGAGTCGTAGATTTACGGTATATAAAGGAACCTCAAGCCTAATAAAGAGGCCTCTGAGCAAAACTACCGCTCTTTCACGGCCAATAAGAATGGGACGTTAAGGACAATAGACTTAAACAGCGTCCATAAATAGAACAATTTTTAGTTTCTCTACTAAATATAGTAAGTAGGGGAAGTATTGTATTCCACCCAAAAATTCGATACCGAGATTTCACAGGAAATACATGTTTTCAGACCCCCTGAATAAAACAAATCTGATGTGTTACACTCACATGACTTTCTCTACTCTTGTACAAACTATTTTTACAAACGCTTATTCTCCATCTACTTCATATTAATCGAGATAAACATTTGCAGACTCTATCTTATTGCTAGGTTTCTTGTAGATGTAAGGGGAATATATATTTACAAGGGCAATATAGAAATACAGTAGCCTTTAAGCATATACATATCTCTTAATAGCCGGTTGCTAAGTGCAGCACCATTCCCTTTGTCACAGATTAATACTCTTTGCATATACAAGATAAAAAAATGAATAACGAATTCCCATTTGAGAAAGTATTGAAAAATTTAAGGGAATAACAAGCAATATCTCGAAAATGGTTCACTCAACTAAAAAAATATATATAACATAAATTGTGTATTTTAACGCGATCTACATTTTTTGTGTAGTAAAATTTTGTCTATCTCTTATGGTTTACCAGTAATGCAAAAGTCGTTCACAATAAAGAATACTTTTGGAGACATTCCCAGGAAATTCAAGATATACATTTTATTTGTCATAAAAATATCTTATACATTCTTTCATTCATTATCTGTTTACCCTCCTCTTATGTAGGACTTACACCCCCCAGGACTTACAGCGGGTGCCTGGGGTCAGAGGCCCGTCGAGGAGCAGACACTCATGGATCAGACAGAACATCCGGGATGGGTGATCAGCCCGATGCCTGGTATGGGATGAAGGAAGTAGATGAAACGAAATGTTGGTGAAATGGATGAAAGGAAAGGTGATGATGGAGCAGTTGGTGGAATGAATGGCGAGGGAAACCGGAGAACCCGGAGAAAACCCGCCCAGACGCAAATCCCACATGCAGGTCCCTGGGATTGAACCCGGGCCGCCTCAGTGGGAGTCGAGCGGTCTAACCACTCCGCCACGGCGCCGCCTATCTTAAACATATGATATTTTAATCAAAATCGTTAGAGCGATTTTTGAGAAAATTAAAATTTTCGAAAAATCTCACATGTAAAGGGTACTCTGGGGTGGGGGGATTTTCTTGAAAACCTTCGTGTCGCATCCTTGGAAGATACTGAACCTAAATACCAAGTTTGGTGTTTATCCGACTGTTCGTTTTTGAGTTATGCTGTTCACAGACACACACATAGACACACAGACACACACACGGACATGTTTCCAAAAATGCTTTTTTTGGATTCAGGAGGTCTCAAAACATGTATTTCCGGTGAAATCTCGGTATCGAAATTTTGGGTGGAATACAATACTTCCCCTACTTACTATGCGTAGTAGGGAAAGTAAAAAGCATTTTGGGAAACATGTCCGTGTGTGTGTCTGTCTGTGAACAGCATAACTCAGAAATGAACAGTCGGATAAACACCAAACTTGGTATTTAGGTTCAGTATGTTCCAGAGGTGCGACACGAAGGTTTTCAAGAAAATCCCCCCACCCCAGATTTCCCTTTACATGGAACATTTTTCGAAAATTTTAATTTTCTCAAAGATGGCTATAACGATTTTGATTAAAATGCCATATGTTTAAGATATTTTCATGACAAGTAAAATGTATATCTTGAATTTTCTTGGAATGTCTCCAAAAGTATTCTTCTTTGTCAACGACGTTTGCATAAATGGTAAACCATAAGAGATAGACAAAATTTTACTACACAAAAATGTAGATCCCGTTAAAATACACAATTTATGTCATACACATTTTTTTTATTGAGTGAACAATTTTCGAGATATTGCTTGTTATTCCCTTAAATTTTTAAATATTTATTTTCTCAAATGGGAATTCGTTATTCATTTTTTTTTGTATTGGATATGCAAAGAGTATTAATCTGTGGCAAAGAGAATGGTGCTGCACCTAGCAACCAGCTATTAATATATATGTCGATGCTTAAAGGCTACTGTATTTATATATTGCCCTTGCAATTACATAACAAGGGGAAGACAGTACGCCTTAAGCGAGTCAAATATTTTTAGAACTGGTAACTATGTGTAAAATGTAATTCCCTTTGCATGTCAAGAGATCATTTCTGGAAACGTTTATCTCGATTAATATGAAATAGATGGAGAATAAGAGTTAGTAAAAATAGTTTGTACAAGAGTAGAGAAAGTCAAGTGAGTGTAACACATCAGATTTTTTTCCAGGAAACGCATATCTGTACCGCTTATATATTTGTGCGAACAATTACTCGAAAACAAAATGCTGTAAATATTTAATTATATACTTGATTCATATGCTGTTTAAGCGTGTCTGTGGAAGGAACATATTTGAGTCGTATAAATGAACTATGCTAGGCTTGACCCATGCAAAGATTGAGTCGAGTTATGATTACCCTTAACACTGAAACTTATGAGGTTTATTGTACTATCTCCCTGTAATATTAAATATCCCTGTCCCTTTAATAAGGAATAGTAGGTTATTAACTAAATTTTCCTTAGAAAGATGACCTAGGTTTATCAAACCCAGTAGTTTATATTTTTCCTACAGAGCGCTTAGCAAGGATTATATGATAGGCAGTTTGACTCTTCATTACTTAACGTGCATACTGTTCTTATTTGAGGATATCCATTGTATGTAGGAGTTTGGTAATCTACAGTGTCCCTTAAAAAACACGGTTATCAGGTTGATTTGGGATCTACTGAGATTAAGAACATCGTCAGGGTATTTTACTCATTCGCTGTGTTGTAGCCCTTTGTTTGATAGTGGTGACAATTGCTCCACTCAGAACTATTCAATCTTATCAATTTTAAGTAACTGGGAAACCATAAGTGATATACAAGGAATTGATTACAGTATAAATGCAGAGCTTTTTAAAATAAACAATATATTCCCAATAAAAAGAATGTTGTGGCGTTAAGGGTTTCGAGAATTATTACTGTTTTTAGTATGAATTTTAAAATTCTTTAAGCATTACCTTTGGAATGTCTGCTACTCTTACTTTTTCTTGAGATCATGCAGGATATATAATATTAAGACGGCCATATTTAAAATAACGGACTATTATTTCAACCTCCTGTATGCTTCTATATACCAACAAGAAAATTGTGTATTGAAACCAGTTATATTAGTATTTATCATGATTAACAAGTAGATAGGCAATAAAAAGGTTTTGATGTGTTGCATTTATATGCCTTCCTCTACCCAGAATCATTTACTTTTATATTTCTTCTACAAACTGTTCTTAAAACATATTGTTCAGTGCACTTAATGTTACGTTTCACTTGAAATGTTTGAGAAATGGTTTTATTGTACAATTCGTTGTAGGTGCAAGAGCATATACAAGGATAAAACAATGCTGAGCCGTTTAAAAATTGTGCTGTACTACATTTATATTACTTTGTTCAAATATTTTAATTTTTTATCGCTGTTCTACAAATATTACCAGAAAAACTTATTTTTCTATGTGCTGTGTGTTAACCGGGATAACGTTAGTAGAAATACCTTCATTATACTTCATGTCGTGTAGTTATAAGACGGAATATATATACGGGAGGCTGAGGCGATAGCCAAATAATTAAAAAGGGTGAATATGCTGGTGTTGAAATTCCATACTCTTTCCATAATATTGTGAAATAGAAATGAATCGCGATAAAACCTAAAAAAGTTTATAAATTATTTATAAATTCAAACAAATAACAAATCTTGGAAATGGTTAATACCACTAAAATATTATTTGACATAAATTGTGCTTTAACCAAATCTGCATATTTTATGAGGCCAGTTTTTCTCTTATAGCTTTAGTACCAGTTATACAAAATCATACAAAATTAATTTAGAAAGAAGAGGATTCCACAGGCTATTTATAGAACATTGAAGATAAAATAATATAATTAATTGATGAAAACATTTTAAACGCCGCTATTTGAAATCAAATTTTTAGAGCTTTCTTTTGAGAAAACAATAAAAACAACTAAAATTCTTCCACTTCAAATTCAGTTAAATTCAGGGAAATTCAGGTAAAAATGCTCCTGTCGTATTTTTGAAAAAATACTAAGAAGTTTGGTAGGTATCCAACTTTCGTTTCTGAGTTATACTGCTCACATAAAACACACATAAGATCCTTTTCTAAAAATTTCTTTGGCTTCAGTGCCCCTCAAAGCAAATATTTACGGTGAAATATTGATATCGAACTTTGGGTTGAACTGCAATAGTTCCTATTTGAGAGAGTAAAATGCATGTTTCTATATGTTGGCTTTGAATTGCTATGTTTGTATGGTCACAAGAAGTAAATGAATGCCGCTATAAAACTTAAAAAAGTTAGGAGTGTTTGAAAATACAAAGCAATAAAGCCAAATATATTGGAAATTGTGTGTTATTTAAAACGTTTGACATAAACTGTGTGTTTTAACGATATATATATATATATATATATATATATATATATATAGTTTTTGTATAATAGGTTCACCATTTATGCTTTACCAGTTATATAAATGAATATAAAATACACTTAAAATGAAGACGACTTAACAGCTTTTCCCAGAATAGCAATTATTTGTTATGTAAATGTCTTAAGTATGTGATATTTTTTAGAAAATTGAGGCAGTGTTTTTAACACTTAAATAATTTCAGTCTAATTATATAATATAAAATATAATAACAGCCCGCCTTAAAGCAATATGTGTATTTAACAATATATAAAATGCATGTAACAGTCATTGTATATGCTTATATTATTGTATACATGTCTAATAATGTTATGTAAATGTATTACGTAATTTAATAATGTAGGAGCTGTGAGAATAATAGGTTAAAAGTTACTAACAATGAGGTAATCTTGAGGCAATAATGAGTAAGAAAGTGTAATAATGCTACTAGTCATTCTTGGAGCAACAATAATGTAATTTTTGTGGCAGTTTATAAAATAGCCAATCAACAATCAGAAAAAAACTTAAGTTAAATAAAAGTATTCTATTGGATTAGGAATAGCCAATCAGAGACTTGAAATACAGAAATTTACACATTTTAAGCGGTAGAAATCAAGTCAGTTGCTTTTAGACAGCGCTCATAACTGGACGTGTTGGAGACAGTGTTCCTAACCGGACACGAGATGTGTCCTCGAGAAATTTAATACTTATTCAGTGTGAGATAAAAATAGTTTACATGTTAAGAAAAGCGCAAGTAAGTAAATAAAAAAATATCGCAGCTCCCTCTATTTCAGTGAAGTGTTATTTAAATCGTGTCAAGCATTAATAAATTGAGTGAAGTAAAATTATAATCTGTGTAAGCCTACATTCTTCAGGCGCACCACTCCCTGCTAAGACATTCATGTCTCTAAAAAAATATAAATACTGACGCAGCCGAGGAAAACATAAATATTTAATATTTAAAGAAACAGTCAAATTAAAAAGTTAATATTTTGTTTAAATATATGGGGCAAAGGCCACCAGAAGGTACATTTAGGGCGAAGCCTACCGGAAACTTTTTACCATACGTGCGGTTGCAATGAACTTCAAGTTCGGCTCCCCAACAGTTGAACAACAATACAACTCCTACTTCAAATTGGCTTTCCATACATAGCAGCAACACAACCTTCTTCAAATTGGCTCCCAAAACGTGGGGCAGATAACATTACAACAAAACATCTACTACAAAATAAAAAATAACCAAAATGTAGTTTGGAGGTAGTTTGTTGAAACTCTTCGTGTCCAATATTTGGAATAGAAATTAACTAAAAGGTTTGGTATTTATTCTGCATTCCATTTTGGAGTTATTCTCTTCAAAGACACACTAACATACATACACACATAAACACACTTATTTAAAAAAAAATTATGTTTCTTGTTCAGGGAGCTCCAAACTCGTATTTCCGGTGTTATCCCTATAGAACACTTTCTCTCCTTACTATAGGTAAGTGGTAGGAAAATTAAAAGCCAAGTTTTGTGTGCATGATTTATAGAGTTGCTCTGAAAATAAAAAAAAATGGCTATAGATACAGAATGCCGCATGCTTAAGACTAGGCTTCGGACACGGTTGCTGTTTCGTTGCACTTTGACTGGAAAACAGTTACGTGTGGATAGGGTTACGCTGAAACCTCCCTCTCCCCAAGCACTGCCAGTCATTCACTCTAAGCAAGCGATCAGTATATATACAGCCTGTTCTGAAGTTACGCAGTCCGGCCGTTGATAGCTAGCAAAACATACAAAAACCCACTAGTAAGAAGAGTGTCTTATTTATAAATAAATATGGATTTTGATGTAAGAGGGGAAAATGTATATTGTAAAGTATGCCAGATTGAAATCAAAGGAGAGAGAATGGGTTTTCTTGCAAGACACTGTAAATTTAAAAAATCTCTTAAAAATATTAAGTTGCTTCCTAGAAATGAGGGGGTGAAGGTATATTATCCACATCAGAAACTACGAACTCATGTAGCCAAACTGAAGCTTACAGGGATTCGTCTGACATGATAGTAAGCAAAATATCCCATTTAATAAACTGCAACATTTTGCTTTTAAAACCTTTCTAGCCCTATTGTGAGCTAGACCAGCTTAAAGAAAGCTAGTTTACTCTAGGATGTAGATTACGTCATAAATACATAATTACATTGTGCACTTGTATGTAAATAAATTGTAGTTCTTATGTAGAGTACGTTAGAGCTAAAATTTTTTAAAACAATATTATTTATACTTAATGTAGTTATAAAATTTGGTAACATTTTATAGTCAGTTATTTTTTGAATGAAAGAAATCCTCCTCTGTATAGAAGGTGTGAGTGATGAGATATCTTTTTAATGCTAACTTGAATTTATTTTCATTAGTTTTCAGTTCCTTAATATATGATGGAAGTGAATTCAATAATAATATACCATTGTAGTAAGCCCCTTTTTGGAATACTTGTAGGTTACTGCTTGGCCTGTGTAAGTCCTGCCCATTTCTGGCTTGTTTGCTGTGTATGTCTAAATTTTTATGAACACTTCTGGGTGGTCAACCACGGTTAAAAGTACCTACCCGCTAAAATATACTCACAGGATAATGGCAGAATTCCAAATGTTTTGAATAGTGGTTTACAATGAGTTGATTTGTTTACACTTGCCATTATTCTTATTACTTTTTTTTGTAAAAGAAATATTTTTTTTTGCGTCTACTGAATTTCCCCAAAATGTTATTTCATAAGTCATAATTGAATTAAAATAAGCATAATATACTGTTTTTAGGATGCTTTAATTTGTAAAATGAATTAATAATCTAATTGCAAAACATGCAGAGCTTAGTTTTGGTAGGATGTAGTCAATTTGGTCTTTCCAATTCATATTATGATCTATAATAAGACCAAGAAATTTTATGCTACAAGTTTCAGTAATTTCATTGCCTTTATGTTCAATTCTTATGTCTACAATACTTCTATTTTTTGTGGGAAAATTTATATGCTTAGTTTTTTCAAAGTTTATATGAATTTTGTTACTATCGAACCAATTATTTAACACACTGAAAATACCGTTGCATAACTCTGAGAGGCGACTGGTGTGTTCTTTAATTATAATACAAAAAGAACTGGGTGAGCATGTTCATTTATTACTCTGGGGAGGTCGTTGACGTATATTAGAAACAATAATGGACCCAAAATCGAACCTTGTGGAACACCATGAAGTTCAAAGGCTGCATTAAGAAATGTTACATTTTATTGGGCTTTCTAGACTGTTATACTATTGGGAGTATACGGAGTAGTTTGTGTATAAGGAATATAAGCAGTATTAGTTATTTGTATTGTTTATAATTTCAAGTATGCATGTATTCTTTTGCTTTTTAGTATAACTACTCTATTGCAGCTTCCAGATGGGGTAAACTGTATTTGTTCATGAATTTTGTGTACATAAGCAACGCAATGACTGCCGTATCTTGTCAGTCTCAGAAAGACAAAGAGAGAAAACTTGAACTTGAAGCTTGTTGATTTTTTCCCTCTCAGTTAACTATTTGTATTTACTGCTTAATTTAAATTTAATACATTATAATAGCTTGAAGCCGGAATTATAAAGGCAATAATTATCATAATATTCTGAGAAGGATAGCGATATAAAATAAGTAATAATATATTTAAAATCAGTGTATGTATAAAAAGGAGAAGCATTGTGAAAATTGTTGACTGTAAAAGCGACAGAAAGACCAGACCGGTACAGTTTAGCTAATTAGGGATCAGCCTCAGGTAGAAACGGAAAATACCATTGAAGTAAGTTTTTCCTGGTAACAGCCGTGGGTGCAGCTGCACTTAGCCTGGTGAAGGTCACTCTAAGCTTCATGACGCTAAGTTTGAGGAGAATGTTTAAGGGGAGAGACGGGAAGTTAGAAGTTTTTCCTCTTTGTAGAGCGGTGGTGAAAGTCAGTCTGTCCTGAGTGTTCGGTGAGAGCAGGACGACATTCTCGTCGAGTTGTGAACATTGGCGGCGAACATGCAAGAGGGTAGAACGTTCAGCTGTAGTTAATAATCTCCGGTCTTGGTAAAGACACAGTAGCATCGTATGCATTTAAAAGTGATCGGCAAACCTCAACTTTTATTTTAAATGGTGAAAATAAAAGTGTTCCAAGAAAGCGTTCGTGTTTCTCTGTACATACACTCACGCATACCCAGTGATTAAGATCTCATGCTCGAGCAGCCGTGGCAAAATAAAAGAAACCAACTAGGAAGAGAAAAGCAGCAACCGTGAGGAAAAGTAGTGCTTCATTGTTGGAGGACGTATCGTGGCTGCGTCAAGCTATACATAAAGGGCATTTCATAAGTAAGGAATAAAGCAAAAAAAAAAAAAAAACTAAAATTAACTCTTTTTTAAAAAGTGCTTGGAGACATCAAAGTAATATTATAAAAGGAAAACAATAACAAAACTTTCAGCCACTACTATACGGGCTGTGGTGTCATCAAAAAATTTTAAATAGTAAAATACTATTTCTTTATTATTATTTAGTTGCATGAACAGTTTCGTTTCTCTCGTACAAACGTATTGGTTTCTGTGGGAGCAGATCTCTCTCCATATGATTACTTTTTATGGAATATTTGAAATGAGGAGCTGCCTTCATCGCAAAGCTAACGAGCGCCAAGAAAGCTCAACAGGAGAGGATACCACCAATAGTACCCAAACAGGGATTACGGGAGCAGAAAACCATACTCAGCTGCAGGAGTTGTAACAAGCCTCCCATTACCCTGCTCAATAACCGACGCCCCTCAAGATGCTTCCTAGTTTCCTATCGGAAGCGGAGGCAGCAAGAATAATAGGTATTTCCAGCCTCTGGCGAAGTTAATCTATTGTCGAACAGAATAGCGTAAATCGCGAAATTAAGCTGCAGATAATTTGAGCTCCAGACAATTACAATAACATTTTTACTTTTTGTTATTGTTATATATAAATTAATTACACATTTTATAGACCTTAGCCTGATCTTGGCAAGTTTTTAATACAGAGTCAACTAAAAGCGTTGAATTTTTAAGTTGACTCTATATTAATAGGCTATCATATTGAGTCTAAGATAACAAATGTTGCTCAGTATGATGTACAAACTGTGAGGGAATGGTACCCCACGTACGATACAAATTTTAAGTAGATGTATTGCTGCTGTTGCGCAGCCAAACTTGTTGAAGTAACTGCCCCACGTATGGCACAAAGTTTCCGGTGGCCTTCGCCCCACGTTCACTTTTCCGGTGGCCTTCGCCCCAACGTTTAAAAATTCAACTTTGTATTTTAATGTTTATTTAAATATTATATATGTATGCCTCGGCTGCGTCAGTATTAATTTCCAGAAACACGTATCTCTTAGCAGGGCTTGGTGTGGCTAAAAATGAAGGCTTACACAAATTATAATGGTATTTAACTTCCCTTTATTAATCTTTCACACGATTAAAGAACACTTTATTGATATATCCTACTGCAGAGATGTGAAATTATTGTTACTTGTACTATTTAACACGTAAACTTTATATTATTCACGCCGTAATGAGTTTTTTGTGTCTCACACTGAGTACCTACCGAGCGAACTGCTCGGGAACGCTGCCTTCTACCATCTGGCATTTACCGCTTAAATTTGTAAATTTCTCTATTTCAAATCTCTGATTGGCTAATCCTACTCAAATAGAATACTTGTATTTAACTTAAACTTTATCTACTTGTTGATTAGCTATTTATTAACTGTTTTAAATATTACATTATTGTTCCAAGAATTAGCATTATCAAACTTTCTAATTCATTATTGCCTCAAGGTTACTTCATTGTTAGCAACTTTCGGCTTCTATTCTCACAGCTCCTACATTGTTAAATTACGTAACACATTCACGTAACAGCATTATACAGGTACATAATAACATAACCATTAATACAATTACTGTTACATACATTTTACATATTATTACATACACATATTGCTTTTAAGGCGGGCTGATATTATATTTTTATTACATTAGACTGATATTATTTAAGTGATAAAAATACTGCCCTAAAACATGGTACAACATCATAGCTAAACATTATAAATATTGATGGTTTTCCTCTTTTACTCATAATCTAAACGTTCTTTAGCAAATATCGCTCCCTCAGTAACATAGCATTATATAAGACGTAAAGCAGTGCAGGAAATTTAGTAAAGTAATGGTAGTTCAAACTAAATACAGCTAGCCGAACGGTCTTACTGCATGGATCCAACCAAAGAAAATTGTAATGGAATTTATACACAGACAAATTACGCTGACACCCGAGGCAAGATGATAAGATCAAACATTCGGCAGTAGTTCACAATTTCCCTATGCTAAACCAATGGCATCTAATAGGGTTGCGCAAAATCACATATAGGGAAGAATATAAAGTTCAACAGAAAAACCTTATAATGGAAATCCGAGCCTCTAAGTGCTCTTGCGTAATATCATCAACGCAGCATGCTTCATGATATTATCTTAACACCAGTTTTAACATTCTTTCCAAAAACAATATAATGTCTACGCAGGTTGGAGCCTTATTCAAGGAAAATTAGAATAAACATATGAATCAAAGTGCAATTTCTACATTCTGCTTTGAATATTTTGTAATCGCTTAGTAACAGACCTATTCTTCTTCGTAGTGCAACATATTTCTAAGCTGGGAGCTCCATGCACACTATATATCGGAGTTTTATACATCCTCCAACTGAGTACTGACAGACAGATATAGTAAATAGGAACTAGCATTATATAGTTTCAAAGTTACGGAGGTATTCACACACACACTTACACACACATATATGTGTATGTATGTGTGTGGGTGGGTGTACACATATATATGGATATATATGTGGGTGTACACATATATATGGATATATACAGGGTTATTCAAAAAGAAGGAACCGAATTTAAATATTTATTTCTAATGAACGACAATAGTTGGCGACACATGCGATACATCACTGAATAGACAAAAGTTCAAAATTTTATTTTATGCGAGGACGACCAGCGCTTTCCGTTCGCATACGCAACCAACCATCTTCTACGAATTTATTATAACAATTGTAAATTTTTATGACGAGATGGCTCATTGTTGAACTTACAACGAAGTGCACGCTGCAATGAAACAATGAATTCACTCTTTGCATAATGCAGCACACAAAACGCCATTTTCTCGTAAATAAACACAGCGCCCCTGTAGGCACTGAATGGAGCTAATAAGTGGAACTTAAAACCTTGAACTTTCCTCAATTCAGTACTGTGTCGTATTTGTCGCTATCTATTGTCGTTCAATAAAATGCATATTTAAATCCTGTTCCTTCTGTTTTAATAACCCTGTATATGTGTGTGCGTGTGAATACCTCAGCAACATGAACTTAAACGTTGAAAGAAACGCGAAAGAAACGCGATATTATATGGTTTGCTCCAAACGTACCATTCATGTTTTGGGGAAAAAAAAAAGTTTAATTGCTTGTATGGATTTTCAACCCAGTACCACCAGAACAGCCTGTATATAAATATAAATTGCACAGGGCCAACGACTCATTTGGGTTGGCCCTTTTACAATAGTAATAAAAATCAACTTAATGACTTGCGTAATAACTTACACAGTATTAGTTCTTATAAGTGAATTGTATGAAAACGTAAAGTCTAAGGCTCAATGCAGCTGCCGCAAGTAAATTCCTGACATCGTACAAAATATGGTTGCCGTTAATAACAATTTGACATGCAATAAGCCTCAAATGCACGGAGTAGTCACGATGAAGCAACAAAGCCAAAGAAAACAAAAATACATTAATTAGAAAACAATGAAGCGCAATTCTTTAATAAAGATTACCTATTCCAGATTCTTAATGTCACGTGTAGTGAATAGTGTCAAAAGAAAGCTTATGAATGAGCTTAAAGAAACATTAAGACTACCGAAAGTGGGCTATCAGTAGTCAACAGGCTTACTTGAAATAATACTCCTAGACTGTGCCAGTTTTAATCACACATTCAGAAAACCAAGAAAATACCCAATATTATAGATTAAACTCCATTCATTCTACAGTTAACAATTCGAGATATCGAACTAAGTAATTAATATATATTTTTTTGCAACCGTTGATTAAATGCTTGCAGGATTCACGCAAAAGAAACCACGAGGTACCAGTCACGGTGAATAACTCTCCATTTATGAGCATGATTACGTGCCAAAATCCACGACAAGCCTTATTACTATTAAATATGCTGACATTATGGGAAAAACAATTTTACTAAACAAAACACTACGAGATTACTCATATAAAATCATCCAGGAAGATAATGCTACAATTCATTCATGTGTTTTATGCCAGAATTAAGCAATTAACTCATCAAACTGCGGCGATCACCTCCTCATCCGTTGCTGTTAGGCTTACCTGGATGCTTCTCCCGTTGCTTCCAGAAGTTCTCAGTGGGTTGGTTCTCTTCAATTTATCCTCGGCTAGCCTCAGTAATTGTTCTTAAGTTCTATGGGAGCATGGACTTATCCTCGGTAAAGGAAAACGTAGATCTCGGGTGGTGATATAGGAAGACATAGACTTGCTTTGTTTATGAAAAGATGACACTGCCGTTTCTTTTTATTTAATTAACACTCGTAGTATACAAAACTGGTATGGCCGCTGTAAAATACTGTCCACCGCTGTTAAACTATGGCGCGGATATGACTTGAAGTTTAAATATTCTTATTGTCGCTTTAAGAGTAGCGGATCTTAGGTGTGTTGCTAAAACTATTTGGATTCCCTGTCTTGGCGCGATATCTCACACATCCTGCAGCATCTCTCCCTGACCACACATGACAAAAACTGTCGAATAAAATGCAATACTAAGCTGACATTACAAAGCTGACTTGATTCCCTTCTTGGCACGATATCTCACGCATCCTGCAGCATCTCTCCCTGACTACACATTACCAAAACTGTCGAATAAAATGCAATACTAAGCTGACATGATAAATTTGACTTGATTCCCTTTTTGGCGCGATATTTCACACATCCTGCAGCATCTCTCCCTAACCACACATGACATAAACTGTCCGAATTTTCCCCAAACAGATCCATTTATAGTCTCAGGCTTCTGAGGCTGCTTCCTTTCCTATTGGTCCATTTTTAGCGCGACTCGACGCGTCTAACTATTTCGAATAAATTTTCAGGGATCTTATTGGTCCAATTTTAATATAAATCGCGGCTTTTCCTACATGTACCGTTATGTTGTCTTTCTCACTCACTTGGTCACGGCGAATTATCAAATAATGGGACAAAGGCTCTACACCCTCGCTGTAGGAATAATAGCACTGCGACCGAAGAGAGGTAATAAAACTAGGTTTTCTGCCTTCGAAAGCACTATTCCTGTAGCTAAAACATTCCCTCGTGGACAGTATTTTAACATAGCGCTTAAATTATTTACATTAAACCATTTATAACTCTACTAATATTAATAACCTAGATAGATACATAACGTTAAATCACCCTTCTTAAAATATACAAGCAGTATGAGAAAAAGATATTTACATAATACGATTTAACATCACTAAAAGTTAATTAATAAGTTATCTGTAATTACAGTTCTTGGGCTCGGCCTAGAGTTGCCGTTTCAAATTGCCCTGTTCTGGAAAAGAATAAATTTTTTAACACTTGATACAATTTTCTTTTACAGAATAATTCCTCTGATTATGGCCTTTGTTCGTTTGTTTTGTTGACAGAGACCCTTCGCTATACCTGCTCCTTCACAAGGGTTCTGCCAAACCAGTGGTGTTTACATTTGGGTCGTTCACCTTACCCCTTGTTATGGTTGATTCCTCTCTCCCTTTTAAAAACAGGTTTTCCGAGAGACATTCTTATACCCAATACACTTCGCGCACACGAATAACTTGTAACGCAAACAAATACACTAATACCCAAATTAAGTTCTAAAATTAAATCTATTTACATACATGTTGGTACATAATTATTATGCCTTTATTTATTTCTTTACATCCTTATTTATCGGGTGTATTACCTTTACTATTTGTTCACAGGGTTGCTACCTCATTTCGAGTAAAACTAACCTGACTATTTTCATTACATTCTTCACCCTTCTCATTCTCTAAACATTTGTATGGTTTGAGCAACTGTTTATGATATCTCCCTACGATTTTGGAATTCTTTATTTCTTGTAACTCAAATGTATCCGAGCCAAAAATGTTAATCACCCGGTATGGACCTTTAAATAAATTTTCCATTCTATGATACCTTTTGTTCAGAATGCTAGACTTTTTCTTGTCCCGTACCAATACTAAGTCTCCCAATTTGATCAACCAGTGTTTTCGTTTCTTTTTCTTAAACTTTTCTTTTCTTTTCTGCGCCTTATTGGCCATTCTTTCAAAAGCTTTCTTAAACATCTCTTCTTCCGTTAGTGCTTTCGGATCTTTAGCTTCTAGTGTCTGTGGTAATTCCCCTTCAAGTGTTTCCATTAATTTCCCCTTCATCAGCTCGATGGGCTTATAACCGGTAGTAGGGCTCACACTTTCATTTAAAATACTTTCGATGCGCTGATAGTGATTTGCCCAATCACTGTGTTTTTTATTGGCCAAAATTCTCAAATAAACCGAAATGTCCCGTATTATTCTTTCGCAGGGATTGCTTTGTGGGTGGTATTTTGAGCAATGATACAACGTGATTTCGTTTTCTTTTAAGGTGTCTACAAATTTTCTGCTGGTAAATATTGAAGCATTATCACATAAAATTGCCTTCATCTTTCCAAATTGTGGAACATACGACTTCATTATCTTCCTTAGGCATGTTTCACTTGTAATCTTCCTGACTGGGTAAATTTTCACAAATTTTGAAAATACATCTATTAACACCACTATATACCTAAATCCAAATTTACTACAAGGCATCTCACCATGACAGTCCAAGGTCACTAACATGCCTGGTTTTTCCCTTAGTATGGAGTTTGTCTCGTATTCATATTGTATATTCAATGGCTTTGCTTTTTGACATTGTAAGCATGTCGAAATTATTCTCCTTACTTTATGGTGTAATTTTGGAATATACAGATTTTCTTGGATCATTAAAGCTGTGCGTTCTGAGCCAGAATGTGCTAGAGCTTGATGGAACGTGCTTATGAGTTCATTCTCCATGTTCTTAGGTATATATGTCTTCCATTTCTGTATTTCGCTGCCATGTAGTTTATATAACACGCCCCCTTTTACCCCTATGTTTCCCTTGATATTTTCATCTATTTCTGGGGCCCTTTTTATTAATTTATTTAACTTCTCATCTCGTCGCTGCTGGTCCCCTATTCCTTTTAATTCTTTTATCAATCCTTTACTCAAGGGTATTTCAATACTCATTAATGTTACTTTATTTTTAGGGCGTTCTATTCTCTCCGGTATTTCACTGTTGTTATGTAACCTAGACAGCAAATCGCTAAAAACATTTGTTTTTCCTGGAATGTGTTTCACCTCAACATCATACGAAAGAATCTCATGGATGTACCTAGATAATTTAGTACTCGTAAGCCGACAACGTTTCATAAATGAAAGACTCACATGATCTGTGTATATAATAACCTTCTGTAGATATATATATGATCTAAATTTCTGTAGTGCGTAATACACAGCACAGATCTCTAATTCGGTGACCGAAGCATTTTTCTCTATTTGACTTAAACCTCTTGAAGCGGTACTTATCACGTGCAGTTGATTTTCCTCATCTGATTGGGCTAGGACACACCCATACCCGTGACCTGAAGCATCCACGTAAATTACATATGGTAGGTTGTCCTTGGGTCTCTCTAGTAGAATTGATTTCGCAAATAGTTCTTTTATCTTTTCAAAAGCTTTCTGGTGTACCTCGTCCCATTTCCATCGCACTTTCTTTTTAAGTAATTCGCGCAAAGGCGCTATTTCTGCGGCGTACCTCAGGATAAATTTGCTTTGATAATTTAGCACTCCAAGAAAGGACCTAACCTGCTTAACACTCTTGGGCGCTGGTATTCTTCTCACAGCCGCTACTCTTTCTTCGTTTGGCTTCATTCCTCTATCATTAATTACATAGCCTAGAAATTCCACCTCACGGATGCAAAATTTGGATTTATTAATGTTCACCGTCATACCGTTTTCTCTCAGCTTTCTAAGCACATAATTCACATGTTTAATATGCTCATCAAAATTTTCATCAACTATTAGAAAATCGTCGATATATTGGATCAAAAATTCGTCGGCTGAGTCGCCAAATATTTTATCGATGGCTCTTAATAGTCCACTACATGACGTAAGCATACCAAAAGGCATTCTCAAAAATTCGAACTGTTTCCCAAAAAATAAAAAAGAAGTATACTTTCTAACATCCTCGTGAAGCTCAATCTGCCAGTATGACGCCGTTAAATCAATAGTGGAGAAATACTTGCCTTTGGTTATTTTTGACAGCAATTTTTCTACACTTTCGCTCCGAAATCTGTCTGGTTGTGTATATTTATTTATCCTTCGAGCATCTATTGTCATCCTAAGTTCGCCATTGCGTTTCGTCACCCAACATAATGGACTGCTGTACGGAGAATTTGACGTTTGTATTATTCGGTCTCTCAACATCTTATCGATCACCTGTTTGGCTCTCTCCCTTAATGCAATCGGAATATCCCGATACTTGTGTGTGAAGGGTGCAATATCTTGTACCTTAAAACTGTGTTTGTATGCTTTGCACTTGCCTGGGACGTCCGAAAATACCGCTTTGTTTTCTTGTAACATTCGCCTTAATAGATGCCTTTGTGTCTCTGTGAGGTTCTCGGCAAGGGTCACTTTCTCCTCTACTGCTTCTACCTGGCTGCCGGTATCTTGGAATTCTTTATTTCGGGCGTAACCATAATCTTTCTCATTGTGCTCCGTATACCCGTTGTAAAACCTGTCAGCGAACGCATGCATCTCATCGGTTTCTTCCCCTTGTACTATAGCAATTAATTTCTCACTCCTACCTGTTTGTAATAATTGTACGAAAAATCTTTCTTCGGCTATATCTTCTTCTCTTTGGGTTTTGTTATAAGTATCCTGCTTCATACCCTCTACAAAAGGGATTTCTAATGTTTTTCTGTTCTTCTCTATTTTCAAAACTTTATCAGCAAAATCAACCCTAGCTCTTAATTCAAACAAAACGTCACACCCAATCAAAATGTCACAAATCAAATTATTGATTACCAGAAAAATAAACTCAAAATTTTCTTCTCCTATTTTCATGTTCAACATTACTTGCATTTTTATTCGGGTAACCTCTTTGTTAACTGCTACCCGGCATACCGTGTTCCTTATGGGTAATGTCATTAGCTTAATTCCTTTATTTACCAGGTTCTGATATAACCTCAGGCTGCATACACTCACATTGGCTCCGGAGTCTATTAAAGCGTTATATTCTTCATCCAATAATACTACTTTTATGCTAGGGGAATCTGTCAGATCCTTTTCCGAGTGATTTTGAATAGTAGTTATCAGTTCTCCCAGTATAAATTCATTTTTGAGCCCTGTTTCACATTTTCTGTTTATTTGAGAATTTTGCGCGCTTAGAATCCGCTCCGAGCTCTTGAATGGATCCTGTCTTAGTTTTCCGGGTTATCGACACTATTTGGTGCTCCGCTAGTCTCTTCCACATTTCCCTCTCTCTGCATTTGCCTATAGTTTCCACTGCTTCCTCTAAAATGTCCCCGGGAATGTCTCTCTCTCCTTTCGTTTCTTTCTGGATAATTTTCGTCATACCTTTCTCCTACATCACTTTCCCCTCGGTCAGAAAAATAATGTTCTCTGGATCTGTTTTCATTGTTTCTGCCTCTCCTATAATTAAAACGGCCACTATATCTTGGTCTGGTTTGTATAGCATTTATGTGATATTGGTTATCACCTTCCCTCCTGAAACGGTTATTTTGACAGTTTCTGTTCCCGGATTGAGGTACGTCGTTCCAGTATCTCTCTCTGGGGTTATAGTTCCCTCTCGCGTTTCCTCTCCAATTCGCATTCCTTGAATTATCCGGTAATGTTCGAACTGTATAGTTTTGTACGTGGTTCCTACTACTTGTCTCGAATGATGATACCAACTCAATCAATTCGGGAATAGAATTTGGCTTCGCAATGAGTAGGTAATGGTGTATACGTTCTGGATAATGTGGTACAATCATATTAATGAAATCCCTCTCGCTTATGGGTGGCTCGATTAGTCTACTACTCTGTGCTTTAGTTAGCAAATAATCTACCATGCTTAGGTTTCCGCGTTCATCGTACTTGCCATTAACTAGGATAGATCTCACCTGGTTCTGAGTATTAGTACTCCAGTACTTATTCAAAAATGCCCTTCTGAAATATTCAAAATTATTATTCTCCCCCAAAGTCAATCTTACCCATTGGAGAACCCTTTGACGTAAACCTTTACGAACGATTAACATCTTTAGCTCGTCCGGAATCTGCTTCAAACGGAAATACTCCTCAAGGTCATTTAGGTATTGTTTAGGATTATCAGCCGAATTTTCCTCGAAAGTAGGTACCCCTATCTCATTTAATAAATGGTAGTTTGCATTACTTGCATGGTTAGATGTACATTGGTGCCCTGAATTAAAATTATATGGGTCGGCAGCTGGACTTTGGCCTCCATTTACCTCCCTAAAAGTGGTGCTAGTTTCACTGGGTGAGCTATCATCACTCTGTCTCACACTTATCCCTAGTCTACCAATAGAGCGTTTTAACTCCTTTACACAATTTTCATGCTCTTCCACCCTCTTCACAATTTCATGATGATTTGAGAGCTGTTCAGTCATTTTTGACGAAAGTTCATTCATCTTTCCCTGATCCTTTTCTAACACTGTTCTAAATTCTCTGAACTCCCTTTGAATGTTAGATTCTAATGTACTTTGTTTTTTTTCTAAAGAAACATTTACAGCTCTTAAGTCATCATCCAATTGCTCCTTTATGGCTAAGCTGGTAACACTTAATTCTGTTTCTACATCCTTCCTTAGTTTTTCTACATCGTTTCTTAGACATAGTTGTCCTGCCTGAATTTCTTGCACTACCTTCCCTTGCTGACTGAATTTGGAGTCCAATTGACTTTGTAATCGGGTGACCTGTTCACCTAAATATTCCCTCATCTCCTGAGCTAATTCCCCTCTCATCTTCCTGTTTTCCTCTCTGACATATTCACCTATATGTATACTCTGCTCATTTAATTTCCCTTCTAAATTTTTACTTTGTTCACTTAATTTTTCTAAGTTTTTACTGTGCTCACCTAATTTCCCCTCTAAATTCTTACTTTGCTCACTTAATTTTTCCAAGTTTTTACTCTGCTCACCTAATTTCCCCTCTAAATTTTTATTTTGTTCACGTGAGTCCTTCCTCTGCTCATTTAAGTCCTTACCCATCTCGTCTATCTTTGTGCTCAAATGTTGAAGCAATATTAGCAGCTGGTTTTGACCTGCGTCAATGACCTGCTCAATCGGTGATTGCCTTTCTAGCCTAACTTCTACTTCTGCTGCACCCATATTTTTTCCATCTGTTGTTATGCTGACAATAGCCTCCCCATCCAGTTCTTCTGAACCTTCCCTTGACCTACTCATGGTTCCGTTAGCAAGTTCTACCTCCCTAGTAATGACTTTACCCCCTCTCAATAACATGTGTTCACCAAAACTGAGTCACTACTCTGCATGCCTTTTTGTTTGTTTTTGAATAAATGTTCTAACCTGTATTTTTTTTTATGTTAACTGATGCGTTCCGGGTTCGAATCCTGGTGAAGTTCTAGAAGCGATGCTCTCAGCTGTTTTGTTGTCCCACGTAGGTAGACTAGAAGTTCGCGTTGTAATTTTGTTCTGCTGTGCCCCTTTCCTCTGAAGATTCTTCGTCTGTTCGTTGTTTCCTAGTCCTCCGTTTGTGTCGTTCTTCCCTTCGAGCTCCACGTTATGGCGCCAGTTTGCGGCGATCACCTCCTCATCCGTTGCTGTTAGGCTTACCTGGATGCTTCTCCCGTTGCTTCCAGAAGTTCTCAGTGGGTTGGTTCTCTTCAATTTATCCTCGGCTAGCCTCAGTAATTGTTCTTAAGTTCTATGGGAGCATGGACTTATCCTCGGTAAAGGAAAACGTAGATCTCGGGTGGTGATATAGGAAGACATAGACTTGCTTTGTTTATGAAAAGATGACACTGCCGTTTCTTTTTATTTAATTAACACTCGTAGTATACAAAACTGGTATGGCCGCTGTAAAATACTGTCCACCGCTGTTAAACTATGGCGCGGATATGACTTGAAGTTTAAATATTCTTATTGTCGCTTTAAGAGTAGCGGATCTTAGGTGTGTTGCTAAAACTATTTGGATTCCCTGTCTTGGCGCGATATCTCACACATCCTGCAGCATCTCTCCCTGACCACACATGACAAAAACTGTCGAATAAAATGCAATACTAAGCTGACATTACAAAGCTGACTTGATTCCCTTCTTGGCACGATATCTCACGCATCCTGCAGCATCTCTCCCTGACTACACATTACCAAAACTGTCGAATAAAATGCAATACTAAGCTGACATGATAAATTTGACTTGATTCCCTTTTTGGCGCGATATTTCACACATCCTGCAGCATCTCTCCCTAACCACACATGACATAAACTGTCCGAATTTTCCCCAAACAGATCCATTTATAGTCTCAGGCTTCTGAGGCTGCTTCCTTTCCTATTGGTCCATTTTTAGCGCGACTCGACGCGTCTAACTATTTCGAATAAATTTTCAGGGATCTTATTGGTCCAATTTTAATATAAATCGCGGCTTTTCCTACATGTACCGTTATGTTGTCTTTCTCACTCACTTGGTCACGGCGAATTATCAAATAATGGGACAAAGGCTCTACACCCTCGCTGTAGGAATAATAGCACTGCGACCGAAGAGAGGTAATAAAACTAGGTTTTCTGCCTTCGAAAGCACTATTCCTGTAGCTAAAACATTCCCTCGTGGACAGTATTTTAACATAGCGCTTAAATTATTTACATTAAACCATTTATAACTCTACTAATATTAATAACCTAGATAGATACATAACGTTAAATCACCCTTCTTAAAATATACAAGCAGTATGAGAAAAAGATATTTACATAATACGATTTAACATCACTAAAAGTTAATTAATAAGTTATCTGTAATTACAGTTCTTGGGCTCGGCCTAGAGTTGCCGTTTCAAAACGCACTAGAAGATATGTTCAAATCAGATAAGAGCAGCATGTTAACCTGCTAGGCGTCCTAAAGCAGAGTAAAGAAGCCGTCTTTGCATCCCTCAGAACCTGATTACGTATATGGCGTGCATAGATGGAGCTGTTTATATTGATACTGACAAATCTAACCCCATCCCCTACCAGCGTGACTACCTCGGCTTTTCGAGGATATTTCTAACCACTGTATTGGCGGGGTACCTTACCTTCCCCAAAGTATGACCGGACTGCCGAAGGGTAACATTACAACTTAAACCTCACATTTTCATTCTACACTACCATTTTCTTAATGCAGGTTTTCTTATTGCCATTTATTAGAAGCAACAGTTTTAACCTTCATCTCCATGTCGTGATGGAAGCTCTTATAAATGTACATGTAACTGTCGTCCAGTTTAACAACACCTGCAAATAATTATTTATCCTTCCTCTAGAACTCCGGATTGGTTTAGCTATTCCCTGTGCACCCTATCGTCCTATATTTTTGGGCGTAAAAATCCTTAGCATGGCTTCCTACGGAAGGGAAGTAAAACCGGTGGTCCGTGTCGTATATTTACGTAATGTAAAAGAACCTCAAGCCTGATAGAGAGACCTCTGAGCAAAATTTCCGGTCTTTCACGCCCATGCAGATGGGACGCTAAGAACCATAGCAGTTAAAAAGCGTCCATAAATACAAACTCAATTTATTTTTCCTTGTGTACTAGCCGTAACGAAACTCTTTAATATGTAGATCACTGTTCAGCACTTCATCCACAATGATTATAAACATTGGACATTGGTTAGTTTTTATATCCCTGAAATGTTTTACAAGCCAGTCACAAAAAGAACCGATACCGGCTGGGTGAAATCAAAAGTTGGTTACCTGAAGGTAACAGGGGGGGACACAATGGCGATCTGGGGGAATGGGACCTTATGCACTACAGTGTACAGGTCGATTTTTTCGTCGTAACAAGGCAGAAACGCAGAGGAGGAGAAGGTATCTAGGTTGGGGGAGAACGGCTGGCAGTATTCCCCTGCGTGAAACAAACATTCACTCAGAACGCTTGGTGAGTCAGCTTATCTCACGTTGTGTATGCGCCTGCTGCTCTTTTGTTATAACCGAATCAACACCCCTCCAAGGAGGTAAATTGACATGTCTAACTATGGCGCATACAAATAATCCTGTCACGAAGAAAAAATCGTACTGTACGTCGCTACCACAGCCACATCAATTGGCTAATTCCAGAATTCTAAATAAAACGTGATACTAAAGGCGCGTTCAAAAATATGGACAAACGCCAAAGTTTTAAGAGTGATATAATGCGCAGCGAACGCGCCTGTCATATCCGCAGCTAAACATCGCCACTCCAATGGGTGTTCTCGTATAAGACAATACACCAATCACAGCGCGAAAACATGTACCGTAAGGGAACAATGCTGGAATCCCTACACTCAAATCTTTTAACCTTATTTCTTTCTGGACTCTTCTTAGCAGATTACTCCTATATATCCCAATGTTACACTATGCTGGTGCCCAATTATTCATTTCCTAAAGAAGAATTCCTAGAAAAGGGAGCATAAAAATTAAGCAGGTCTTTTAAATCAAATTGAATTTTAAACCCTTTATGGTTAATATACATTATAAATATTTCGAACTATACAGCGATTTATTTCTTTATTTAAGTAAACATAAAGATACAAGTAGATTTTGGGGAATGCAAGTATGAAGCAGTACTGTTACCCAAATTAGTGGAACATGCTGAAACAAAGCGCAAACTGTAGGTGAAATCGAGATTCAACTATTACAAATAAAGTTTTTACGCATACTTCCTGCTTATTTCATTAACATGATCAAAACTTTTAAATTCTATTACATTTATCACTTTATCATTTTAATTGTTATTCTGCATATGCTATTAAAATTTAATCTCTATGCAAACTGTCTCATGTAAACATTTCACAAGCAAAATGTGGCTCCAAAACCTCGATGATTGGTTCTACAAAACGCTATCAAGTTCTCTCGCAGATATTACCATAAATGAAAAAAGTAAACACAGTCATATTCCGACGCAATGGCTTAAATGTACAAACAAAACGGTTTCACATATTTACATCCATTGCTTTTATTTTTATGCAACGTGAATAAATCTCTGCGGTTATT
The DNA here is from genome assembly GCA_030765065.1 of Deroplatys truncata. Classification (NCBI taxonomy): domain Eukaryota; kingdom Metazoa; phylum Arthropoda; class Insecta; order Mantodea; family Mantidae; genus Deroplatys; species Deroplatys truncata. Next base: position 250,624,438 of record CM060981.1, read on the forward strand.
ATTCCGTAATTTCCGCTTGGTTGGCAGTCGGTCATTGTGTTTAGGTCTGTGGGAAGCGATACGAAATTGCCAGTGCTGTCGAGCGTGGGGTGTTTTGCGGTTGCTCATTGATATTTGAACAACGCGCGAGGAATGTATAGCAAGGCTCAGTCTCCTTTGTGTGCGCTATTTAGACCGTGATGCTGCCTCAACTTGAATGTGACCGGCGCTTTCTGTTTTTCTTTCTTTTAATAAGTCCATTTTACTCTTTCTGGAAATGTAGTGCCACGAAATTGTTTTTCTTTGTCATAGAAAAATTTGCTTCTAGGGATTTGGAGAAGATGCTATATCTGCAGTATTGTTAATATTCTGAATTATTACAATTAGTAGAGGTCTGTTTCAAGACTTCCAAGATCTATATGTAGGTGTTTGGTTAATCCTAATGTATTTTTAAACTATGGTGTTGTATTTCGCATCTTAAAAGGTACAGCAATGCAACAGCCCTTTTTTACCCTACAAAAACTTCAAATTTGTATTTATATTTTTATGAAACATTTCCTTTATTAAAATGATCCAAACGTCTTCACGAGGGAAGATAAACCTGCGGTAACAGACAAGGCTCGCCTTCGGGAGTTCTCAAGTTTGATTTCCGTCGGCCTCCCACTCTGACCTTGGGATTTTCGTGGTTTGCTCTGGTCGTTAGGCGAGTGCCATCCACCATCCACCATTCCTTTCCCTTATTTTCCTTTCATACCGTTTACTTCTCATATTACAGGTGTAGTTATAGGTTTCATGGTGTGTGGCTGTGCCGAGCAGATGGCGCGGATGCTTGCTCCAAGGGAAAGTATTCCCCGTGGATATTCGAGGGCTGCTTGGTTGGACGGGTCGTTCCAATAGTGGGACGGTCTTTAAGCCAGGAACTGTTAGGTATTTCTGCGCGTCTCAGTGGCCTATCTGCCTGCGGGTTCTAGTCCTTTGCTGTTCCTTCACTTCATCCCTTCCTCCGGTTGAATGTTACCGCAATATATCTCCCGAAGGTCGCAGTACGACGGTATTGTACACCGTACCGTGTAGCGTACCCCATTTGTCTTCCAGTTATACATACACTAAAATTATAAATGGTCAATTCTGTATTTCGAAAATATAGTAGTGTTTTCTATGCGTACTTCTCAGCAGCTCTCAGGTTAAAGTTTTCCTTGTAACTGGAAACTGTATTACATAATTCGCATACCGCACTCAGTGGTTGTAGTCATTTCCACCTTAAAGGTAAAGGTACTGACGAAGGGAGGGACACTCGAAACCCGGGCAGAGCACCGCACGCAGGCTATCCGGTCACTTGTGCTTCTACCGTGACCCCCGGGAGGGAGGAGTGAGGGGAGAGACCATAAGGGCGACCAGATCCGCATGTCGAGAGGGATGCAAGCATGGACGGGTCCCTAATGTTTCCAAATCGAACGCCTGCAACGCCTCCCGAGTTATCCATAGGTACCTAGATTGCCCAGGAACATCTGCCCTAAAGGACCCGGAGGTGAGTCCTAGCCGAGCTGTCTCTGGAACGATGTCAGGAAGAAACCTCCACAGAACTCACAATTCCCGCCCAGACGCAACCTGCCGAACACCGCCGCCGGTCCTACAACCTGAAACAGATTATGGCTACAGGAAATGAGAGGCAGGAGAGTCGTGGTAGAAGATAACCCACCCAGCTTCCTGAACCGGGAAAACCACAAAAAAAACATGGGTCAGAGTGAGCTGTCGCTGGGATTTGAATTCGGGACCTCCGCGTCGCAAACGTTACCGCAGCGCCACCATGCTCGGTCAAATACTATCTTACTACGTGTGTTTGCGTTTTCAAACCGGATGTTGCGCATCCATGACAGTTATAGGATATATGTCAGGGAGTTGCTGTGCAAAACTATTTGAATTTTCTCGCTTAATGTTCCGGATAAATGAGTGTCTCGAAGACACTTAGATATTTAAGCTTTTTCTAAACATTTTGAGAATATAATAGTCTGAAATTTTATTCAGATTTGAAGAATTACTTATATCGCAGAATTTTTCGGTTTACTGTGTGCAATGGTTAGGATGGTGGAACTGGACCGTGAGATGTTTAAGGTCAGCACTATCTGGGACGGAGCCAGGTTAATGCCTTCTAGCCAACGTCAAATTGTTGTCGCAAAAGTCTCAAAATTACAAAGAAATGAACTAACAATTAACCCAAAACCATGTAAGGCCAGATGCATATCAATGCTAAATCCCTTATCTAGTTGGCCAAACATTTTAGACATTAACTATAACATAGTGATGTACATGATGCAACTATTTACTTATTGGAATGGAAGTTTTAATTTTAAGCGGGCGAATAGCCAAGTTCCTTAACTAGCAAATTGAAACCCAAGTAATGTCCAGTTCTTTGAGGGAAACGAAACTGCTAAAACTCAAAAGTTTATAAGGCAATAGGTGTACAAATACCGATTACCTCAACTAATTAACAAAGACTTTGGACAATGTCAAATTCCTTAACGGCAGCTAATACGGTATGTAATTAAACTGTTCAGTAGTTTGAACTCAAATCTAAATCTCAAACTCCTAGGTGACCCAATTAGTTTAATTAGCATTTTACCATAAAAAGAAGCAAAATTCTTTAAAAAAGTCTAAGTATGAAAACCTTGCTAGGTAAGAAATATAAAAATACTAAGTTTCTTATCCGGTTAGCAAAACACTTGCAGCTTGATTGTAAAATTATTCAAATGTATATGAGAGAATATCTAATACAGCCGTTCACTTGTTGTTACCGGAATTTAAATTTGACGCGGATAACTAGCCAAGTTACGAGGCATATTCCAAAACTAAGCTCCGTTGTTGTCATAATAACAACATCGCTTATGAGACAAGCTATTTATTGACAATAATATGTGCCTACACCTTACTTTTCCACACAATTGCCGTTCACATCTATACAGTTATTATAACGCTGCATCAGCTGCTTTAACCCTCGACATAGAAGTCACCAGTTGGTAACGCTCGTCTGGAGTTCATCGTCGGTTTGAAATCGTTGTCCACGCAGCCAACGTTTCAAATAAAAGAAGAGAAAATAGTCGCTTGGTGCTAAGTCGGGACTGTACGGAGGGTGATCAAAGAGTTCCCAACGAAACTCTTGAATCTTCTGCTTGGTTTTGGCAGAGGTGAGCGGGCGTGCGTTGTCGAGCAGGAGGATGATGCCAGACGACAGTTTTCCGCGGCATCGATTTTGGATCGCACGTCTCAGTTTGGTAAGCGTTGCACAGTACACGTCAGCTGTAATTATTGACTATGAAATCAACCAAAAGGACGCTCTTTTCGTCCCAAAACACGGTAGCCATCATTTTGCGATTCGTGTACGACGATTGCTTACAATTTTTTCGTTGGGTGAACCGGAACGGCACCACTGTATTGAGTGTTGTTTCGATTCTGCGTTGGCGTACGCTGTCCATGTCTCGTTGCACGTAACAATGTGGGAAAATAAACCATCTCCATCTTGTCTATAGCGCTCCAGAAACTTTCGTGCACTACGTATTCGTTGTTCTTTATGCTGACCGGTGAGCAGTTTTGGCACCCACCTTGCACAGTTTCCGATATTCAAGCTGTTCAATGACAATCCTGTGAAGTAAGGTTCGAGCAAAATTTGAGAATTCATCAGCCAGACCACTAATCGTCAAACGCCGATCACTTCGACGTTTTTGGTTCACTTGCTCAACTATGTCGTCGGTCCGAATATTGGGCATACCACTCCACTGTTCATCGAGGACATTTGTGCGGCAGTTTTGAAATTGTTGACACCAGTGTCGAACCTGTTTGTCACTCATTATGTCCGGTCCATACACGAGGCATAACTCACAATAGATGTCCGCAGCTGATGATCCTTTTGCAGCAAAAGTCTAATTACACCGCGCACTTCACAACTGGCGGGATCTACGATTGTCACGGCCATTGCGATTTGCTCTCACCGACTTAAAAATGCCTGCAGCGTCACACCAACACTGCGGTGGATTCCTCAAGAGTCGGTAGACAGCGCTGCAGGCGTGGAACGTCAGTTAGGCGTACCATTCTTTAAATATTGACCTTAGTTTTGGAATACGCTTCGTATTTTAATTAGTATTCACCAAAGCCAATGCAAATGCTTTAAGGGAAACTAAATATTAAATCCTTGCAAAGTAAGAAGTACAGTAATAATGAGTTCCTTAACCAGTTAGAAAGATACTTCCAACTTGAATATAAGGTTACTTAAAAGTAACTGATAGAATTAAAACACAATTGTTCACTTGATATAACTGAAATTTAAATTTGGAGCAGGTCACTACTCAGGTTATTTTAATTAGCAATTTTACCATAAGCTATCAACATTTTTAAGAAAGACTAAATACCAAATCCTTTCAAGGTAAAAGGTGTATGAACCCTAACCTCTTATTCAGCTGCCCGAATATTAAGGGCAAAATCAAAGGGTAACTGATGAGATAAAAAATGCCACTGTTCACCTACTGAAGCCGAAATTCATACTTCAGGCTAGCAATCAGTGAAGTATTGTAGTAATTAACAAATTTGTGCCAAACAATAGGAAGTTCTTTAAGTAAAACTATCATGAAATGGAATGGAGCTATCACCATAAGGCTTAACCGAGGAAATAGCTGAAAGCAATTGTAAAGCCAAAACACCAAACTAGACAGTTACCTTTACCAAGTAGAACCCTAGGTAAAAGCAAACATGTTAAGGACAGCTAATAATGTAAATGGGCCTTTATTAGAGCGTTAAATAATACGGCCACATATATCACGTTAAGTGTACTACATTTTGAAGTCTTTAGCGGTTTTAAACAACGTGGAAAATAACGAGCACAATAACACAGTTATATACTCAACTCAAGACTTAATGCCAGAGAATCACACCGTTTAAGCTATTATAAGGAACAGAACTAGGAACAATAAAACAGGTATCTGGTTAAACCCTATTTGACATGAAAGTAATGACCTCCAAAGCTACCGATTCGCATCCACAACTAACTTCCGAGAAACCCGATAAACAGGAAAGTTACTTGGCAAGCATTCATTTAAAGGCAAAGTAAATAACCGTAAGAATCGAGCCTACTCTTCTTACATTTACTTTCCAAAACGTACACTGAATGAACTGCAAAGAAGGTACCTTCAATAAAATATGTACTCGTATGTAAATATGCTACGCTGCCAAAACATTTTTGTCCAGGTTTCCAGACGAAATCTAAGCCTTTAACACTAAAGGAAACCGTCCTACCTGCTTTCACCGACGCCACTCACATGAAATAAGCAAGTCCTTTCAGTATCCTGTTACAACCAATTCTCCCAGCGCTTGACCGCCCGGAGAAGGACCACGCCAAAGCCACGCCATAGCTCGACACGCAAACAAGAGAAGGCAGCAACGCGCAAACCATCTCATGGGTAAGGAAAGTAAATAAAGCCAAACCGGAACCTGAACGTATCACGACAGGGAAGGCAACCTCCCAACAAAAACTAGCGCCAGCAGATTGTGCAACTGACCTCAATTTGACCGTCCGATAGGGAAACGTAGTTTTAGGAGGCATGGATTTCATAACCGCTCAAGTTTTCTGATTTTGTATACTTAGTAAAGCATCTGATTTGGGCAGTTATTTTAGCACTGCAGAGTTATTTTACCTCATTTTCTATCGGTTATGATATTTAAAAAAGAAAATGGGAATATTCCCTTTGATTAAAGCATTTTACAAATATTTTTGTGACTGTCTTTGGAATATAACTGTAGGGTTCGTTTTGCACAGAAACATAAATACGACTCTAGACTACAGTCTAGACCTATCGTGTATAAAATGCACGATACATTAATAATTATAGAGCGCCATGTGTCGCGGTATCGTTCGTGTTACCTTATTTGCTGAGCGCCTGTTATTGTTTTACTATTTTGAATTTTAAGTTCTTTGTCTCCGGCTAGCTATTATTACTCAGTCGAGCAAATCTCTTGAACAGGGTGTGTAAACGGAAAGGAGTTGTTACTAAAAGATAACACTGATAAAAGAATTTGTTTTTACACTTTTATTGCTGTCACACTTTATTCATTTCACATAATTACTCTTGATTCACGCCCGACTGAAGCTGTTATAGTTTCGAATGTAACTATGGTCACTTATTTGCCGCAATTATTAATTCGAGTATTTCACATTTTGTAACTAACTTTTCGACTTGAGAGATTCTGTAGAATTGCGCGACGTATAACTCGTGGATGATTCTGTTAAACTGTGCGACGTGTAACTCGAGAATGATTCTGTTTAACTGCGCGACGTGTAACGCGTGCTATTGGTTAATAAAGCGCGCCAACATTATCGTCTATTTTTTATCCAATCAAAATTACGAACACATACGCTCTAGGGAAGGTATTCCCTCCATTTCTACAGAAAAGTGCGCTACTCTGACGTAATTTGTTTGTCTCTTATAATTGATAAACAACTCACCCCCTCGCTACATTGTTACCCGCTCCTATTGTCAGTTTCAGTGAGGCCGTGTAAACTTATTTCCTAACAATGCTTATAATTAACAAACATCTCAAATCATTGTCATACAATAATGCTAATTTACACTACAATCACTCTGGCATTTACAGTGTTGTCATATAAAATACTGTCTCATATGCCCCACTAGAAACATAATTATAAATAATTACAATTTTTTTTTGGAAATTTTATAATTGGGTTTTTAGTCTCCTGAATCTTGGAACACACGGTATTTATCACTTGCACGTAACACTGCACACGTATTTAACACACGTTATACATCTTCCCCTTTTTCTGGCCACTATTCACTGGCTCGGGTCTAATCGGGTCTAATACATCTGACATTACAATTTTTTATAGCAAATACTCTACCCTTAACTATTTAGGGCACTGTTACAAAACGGTTATACTTTCTTAGGTTATTGACATAGAAATTTATACACTCAAGATTTTTAACCCGGTTCATCTTGTAATTATTGAACACATTTACCAAAATATTCATCCTCTACACAAATATATTTACATCTCTTAATTCTACACATAATTTTATATTATCTGTGTGCTACATAAGTGTTTTGCTTTAATTATCTTTACCCCTTTAAACATTTATTTTTGTCCTGAATTTATTTCTCCTTTCTTATGACATACATAGCTAACCCTCTTACATTCCAATACTTTGTTCTGCAGTTCAGCTTTAACTATCCTCAATCTACTTTTTTTTAACGGTCATTGCTATTCTCTCTCCTGGATCAAATTGTCTATCGCTAAGCATTGCTCGTAGCTGTATCGTAACCTTCCAAAATCTATTCATGAATAGCCTCTTAAAGGATTCATATGAAATTTCGCTCCCTGATACAATTTGCAACCAATCTAAGGTTTTCTGAACAACACATCTTTTAACAACTATCATTTTCAATTCTTCCGGTATCTTTTTAATCTGAGAATACTCTGAAAAGTCTGCAATAAACTGTACTGGATATTGGAGTTTTCATTTTGAACAGCTTGGTACTTGTTAGTTTCAGAAGTTAGTTTTTGATCCGAATTTATAGACAAAACTTTAACTTCTTCAGACAACTTATTTCTTTGTGTTTCCGATTCCTTCTGAATCTCAGATATCTCCCCTCTGAAGTTAACTTGCACCTGAATTAAATCTACATTCGTAGCCTCCACCATCTCTCTTAACTCACTTGAAATGCTATTCATTCGGCTACCTAACTCTGTACATTTTACTTCAACATGATCAATTTTATTATTAACCTCACTTTTTTGGTTAGATATTTCCCTGCTCATATCTGGCATTTTCTTTGAAACTTTTCCTATCTCACTTGCCATTATTACCTGATTTTCATTTCTCATTCTTATCATATTACTATCTAGCTCCATAAATCTCTTTTCAATTTCTTCGCTGTTTCGATCTAATTTTTGCTCTAATTTCTCATTACTCTTATCAATATCTTCCCTTAATTGATCTGTAATACTCTTACCAATATCTTCCCTCAATTTCCTATTATTCTTTTCCATATTCTGAGATAGTTTTTGTTCTAATTTCTCATTACTCTGAGTTAGTTTTTGTTCTAAACTCCTATCAATATCTTTCCTTAATTCCTTATTATTCTTAATTAATGTTTCACCAAAATTTTTCAGCATTTCCATCATCATACCAGCATCAAAATTAACATTTCCTGCCATTCTATTCTCATTTTCTTCACTAATATTTCCTCCCACAAATCCTTCATTGTTTGAGCTATTTTCCGTAACCTGTATTGAATTACAACTAATTGTTACATTATCCCCTTCCATAATTGTTTCTTCAGTACTATTAGTAGACATTGTTTTCTTATTCCTACCACTGCTCAACAACATTTAATCTTTCACAATTTTTGTTTGTTTGCTTTATGATACACATAAAATTTACAATTTTCTAACATTTATGATACTATCTGATGATGTTGCTTTGATGTCCAGCTTCCTGCCCCTCTCTCCTAGATGTATATGTCGCCTCTGCGTCGTACTACGATAGATCTGCGTCGTCTCGCTGTCTTGGTGTCCTGTAGTCGAATTCCCCTGTTGCCTTCTATTCTCGTAGTTACTGATGTCCTCTTATCCGCGTCGTCGGTCGCTATGGTAGTTGTTTCTGGGATCTGCGTCTTGTAGTTAATTTCACTGCTCCATTCGCTCCACGTCCTGGTTCCTTCGTCCCTTCCTGGTTATTTTCGCCCCACGTTCTGGTAGCCAATTTGTCGCGGTAACTTTCGTATTATCTTATTTGCTGAGCGCCTGTTATTGTTTTACTATTTTGAATTTTAAGTTCTTTGTCTCCGGCTAGCTATTATTACTCAGTCGAGCAAATCTCTTGAACAGGGTGTGTAAACGGAAAGGAGTTGTTACTAAAAGATAACACTGATAAAAGAATTTGTTTTTACACTTTTATTGCCGTCACACTTTATTCATTTCACATAATTACTCTTGATTCACGCCCGACTGAAACTGTTATAGTTTCGAATGTAACTATGGTCACTTATTTGCCGCACATTAATAATTCGAGTATTTCACATTTTGTAACTAACTTTTCGACTTGAGAGATTCTGTAGAATTGTGCGACGTATAACTCGTGGATGATTCTGTTAAACTGTGCGACGTGTAACTCGAGAATGATTCTGTTTAACTGCGCGACGTGTAACGCGTGCTATTGGTTAATAAAGCGCGCCAACATTATCGTCTATTTTTTATCCAATCAAAATTACGAACACAAATGCTCTAGGGAAGATATTCCCTCCATTTCTACAGAAAAGCGCGCTACTCTGACGTCATTTGTTTGTCTCCTATAACTGATATACAACTCACCCCCTTGCTAAATTGTTACCCGCTCTTATTGTCAGTTTCAGTGAGGCCGTGTAAACTTATTTCCTAACAATGCTTATAATTAACAAACATCTCAAATCCTTGTCATACAATAATGCTAATTTACACTACAATCACTCTGGCATTTACAGTGTTGTGATATCAAATACTGCCTCACATGACATATATACCGCGTGAGTCTTCTCATCCTGAGGATTGGTAACTAAGAAAACTTGCATTTTACAGACGATGCTAAATGTAGGTGTTGACATCGCATTCACCAACTCGCTTATTAGGGCTACGGCGGTGCTCGTTGTTAATGTGTTGTAGTAGCGCAATGGCTAACATACTGGAAAGTCATGGTGAAGATTGGCAGTACAAATCACGCCTGCGAATAAATAAGATTTTTATTCATTTCTGTTCATGTTTCGAGAACGTTCTAGCAAATAATGATTTCCTTCCGATTGCACCAGAAAATGTATTTTTCTATGAATACAAAGTTCCAGGTATTGGTGCTCACTGTGGAACAATGTTTTCAAATAGAGAGTATCCGGACAGGCTGTTAGTTTACCCGGAAGCGCAGCAGAATGCAACGGAGGCACATCGTCTGTACCAACAGAGGTTTTTGCAGAGAACACATCGTACATATCAGACGCTTTTGCGTGTTGCGAACCGCCTTCTGGAATCAGGAACAGTGCACAAGACACCACATCCATAAAGAGATCACCCTGTCTGTGACCAAGCAACGACGGATCGTGTGACTATGTTATTCAGCATCCGCATTGTAGTAGGAGGGACATTCACAGGCATTTTAATATTAGCCCATCTTCGGCGCGGAGAATACATCACGCAAGGTTTCACCCTTATCATCTTGAACTACACCAGGAGCTACACCGGACGCAGAGTGGTGTTCACTAGCTGGATCTTACGACAAACTGCACAAGATCCACATTTTTTGGCAACGGTGGAAGCAGGGTTCCAAAACACAGGCCATATAAATCGCCACAACATGCATTGCTGGAGCACTATAAACCCACATTGGATGCGAGAGGCGTCCTTACAAGTCCGATAGGGTTTCAGCGTTTAGGCTGGTATATTCGGTGATCATCCAATAGACCCGTATTTTTATGAAGACCACCTTACTAAGAATCGCTATATCCATTTCCTACAACACTAGCTGCCTACTCTACTGGATGAAGTGCCATTGCAGAACAGACTAATTATATGGTACCAACATGATGGGGCGCTAAATCATTCGGCCCGTCGTGTAAGGGCTTATCTCGATGCCACCTACGCTGAGCGATGGATCGGACGACATGGACCAATAGGTGATTCAGCACGCTCACCAGATTTAACCCCATTAGATTTCTTTTTATGGAGCTATCTTAAAATATCGTGTACCAGGAGCGGCCAATGACCCTTTAACAGCTTAGGGAACGCATTATCTTAGCTTACCGTTGCATCACACCACCATGTTGTGCCGAGTTAGGCTGGCGATGATGGTTAGACTAAGATCTTGCGTCCACCGGCATGGTGGCCATTTCGAACATCTATTACGACCACATGGAGGAAACGAGTAAATTGTAAAGGTTTATCTGTGTGATGGTTCAGTATGATGCCATAGTCACTGTCAAATGCACTACTCTGGGAACCAGAGAGGTCCACAAGGATCATAATATGGGCTTGCAAACGTTATCTAGTTTGTATGTACGCTCTGCATTTTGTAAACTCTCAGAGCAATTTATTGGCTTTCTTTTGTATGAAAGAATAGCTTTCAATAGTAAAATATTATTTAATGATACCTTACATTTGTAAGTTGTAATTAAAATGTTATATGCATTTATTTATAATGTTCATTAAAGCATACTCTAATAAGTAACAAATTGTGTTTTAATGAAATTCACACAATTAAACTAATTAAGTGAAACGATATTTCCGTGGTAAACTATCGGTTCTCGTTAAATTTATTAAGCATAAGAGCTACCTTCAAGTGGCGGTAATTTGAACTTGGGACCTTCACAACTGAAGACCAATGCGCACGCTGTGCGCTACGAGTGCAGGCCGCTGTACCCACAACGGCCGAAATTGATACGACGCGATGAAGTGGACAGTGTTTACAGCATAGCAAGTACAACGCCGCGACTACATAACTTCTCAATCAACAGGCTGAAGACTCGCTCATACTTCGTGTGTTGAAAATAGAGATATTGTGAAATTTCAGGTAAGCCTAAATCAGGTAGCAGATTTTTGATTGCACTGTCATGTGAAACAAAAAAAAAGGTTTGATGTGATACATTCACATGACTTTCTCTATCCTCTATCTTTATTACTGTGTATACAAACTACTCTTACTATAGCTTATTTTGCACCTACTACTTTTAATCCAAATAAACCTTTGCAAAGATAGCTACATTACACATTTCATTATAAATACAAAAGAACAGCGATAGTCATGTGTTTAAGAACTGGACGCTATATGCTGGCCTTAAAATTCCATACTGTTTCCATGTAATGGGAGAAACAACTGAAAATCTATTATACTTCAAATGACAAGTATTGAAGAATTCGAACCTTTAAAAACATAACTCAGAAACATCTTATGCCACAAAAAAAACTTATTATAAGTAAATTGTATGTTTTAAGGAGATCTACATTTTTTGTGTGGTACGTTTTCGTCTATCGCTTAACATTTGCAAGTTATACAAAATTATAAAAAGTTCCTTCCGAGTGAAGAGGACTTTCTAGACTATTCCCAGAAAACTCAAGGTATACATTTTATTTGTCATGTAAATATATTTTATATACGGTATGTTAATCAAAATCGTTAAGAGTCATATTTTAGAAAATCGAAATTTTCGAAAACCCTTCCATGTAAAGGGTATTTGGGAGTATAGGGATTTGTTGAAAATCTTCGTATCGCATCCTTGGAAGATACTAAACTCAAATACTAAGTTTGTTATTTATCCAACTTTTCGTTTTTAGTTCTGTTGTTCACAGAGAGACACAGTCTCATACACACAGACATAATTGCAAAAATGCTTTATTCGGATTCTGGCGCTTCAAAACATGTATTTCCGGTGAACGTTTGGTACAGAACTTTTGGGTGAAATGCAATACCCCCCTACTTACTGTCCATGGTAGAAAAAGTAACAGCTATGAAGTTTTTATGCACAATCTCAGACACGCATATTTCTCACGTTACGCGGTTTTCGCATTTTTTGTTATAGTAAACGAGGGCATTAAAAGTAGACATGTTTTAAAGAAGTGAGGAAATATAAAGTGAGCATATTTTGATATTCTGTATTTTGTATGAAATAAATTCTGCAGTTGTTCCTGACGTAGAGTATATATGCTTTTTATTAGCACATGACACATTTACATTAAACAAATCGTTTAAAGTGATTCAAATCTGTTTCAACACTTTGATTATTACACTTGTATTAATGAAAACCTTAGTATTGCTAATGTGTATTTTAAGAAACTTATGGAGCTCCCTGGGCTCAAATCTACAGGCACAAAAGAGTCAATCAAGAGATTATCGAAACTGTATATAGTGAGTACTCGTGGAATTCAGTAGATACTTTTCAAGTTCCATTTCAGTTGTGATAATATCCGACTAAATTTTCATTAATATTTGTGTTTTTGTCTTAAAATAACAAAATCTACAGTTCTGAAGCTTTCCATACTTAAGATACATTATTGAACCAATAATACACTTATGCATTAAACATTTTGACAATTCATCTTAAACTTGTGGACAAAAATTTCAGCTATTATTTGGTGTAAATAACGCAAAATTTAAAAATGAAATTCTGTTAAAGCTTCAGTACTTATAAATCAGCTTCATGAATTATATGTTGGAGTGTAATAAATTTCCTATCTTTGTAGTTCAAGTCAAATAAACCAAGGCCAATAATAGAGAGACAGCTGCATATACGACGGTTATCCCAGAAGTACCCGACCTGACGTATATATATATATATATATATATATATATATATATATATATATATAGCGGTTGTTTTTCAAGCAAATGACTATGATAGAAAGTACAACCCTTATAAACCTTAAGTTCGAAGTTTGTCGAGGCTACGTTGTTTAGTAATTGTTTGGCAGCCATTAATAGTGAACTCTCTCAGGAATTTGTAAACTTGGATAAAACTGGCCATCGTTAGAGATACAATACTTTCATTTGAAAGGTCTTAGTGCAACTAATATGAAAACTGAGAATCTACTCTGGGGGTGTCTGTTCCTTCGTTTACAACAGTAAAATATTGGGTGGCAGAGTTTAAGCGAGGCCGTACGAGCTGCCAAGACAAACATAGCAGTGGTTGACCCAATGAGGTGACCACGCCAGCAATTGTGAAGAAAATCCACAAAATGATATTGAATGACCGTCGATTGAAATTGCGCGAGCTAGCAGATATCGTAGGCATTTCACAAAGTGCTGTACAACGCACACTAACTGAAAATTTAGACATGAGAAAGCTGTGCGTAAGATGGGTGCCGCGATTAGTCACAATGGAACAAAAGCAGCGTCGTGAGGATGTTTCAGTCGAATGTTTCGCTACAATAAAGCCGAGCTTTTGCGTCGATTCATAGCCATGGATGAAACATGGGTCCATCACTTCACACCTGAGACGAAGGAACAGTCAAAACAGTAGATTGAAAGGTGATAATCTGTAGGCAAGATCATGGCCTCAGTTTTTGCGATGCGCGTGGGATAATTTTCATTGATTATCGTTAAAAATGAAAAACAATCAATGGCGAATATTATGCAAACTTATTGTAGTGTTTAAATGCTGAAATCAAGCCAAAACGGCCGCATTTAGCGAAAAAGAAGGTTCTGTTTCATCAAGACAATGCACCAGTTCATACATCCATTATCGCCATAGCCAAAATCAATGAGTTAAAGTTCGAATTGCTTCCTCATGAACCCTATTCGCCATATTAGCCCCCCTCTGATTATTTTCTGTTTCCGAAGTTGAAGAAAAGACTTGGTGGTAAAAGATTTGCCAACACTGAAGAGGTGGAGTTTACAGTTGATGGCTCAACGGTTCTCACTATAAATACTGTATCGAAGCTATTGAACATCGCTGGGAAAAGTTTATCGAGCTGAAAGGAGACTGTAGAGAAATAAAGACGTTTTTTTCCAAAATGTTTGTTTTCTTTGTTAGATCGCGTACTTCTGGGACAACTCTCGTTTCTTTATTTCACTACAGCATATATATACACACAAGTCGCACACAAGTCGTCGTTAGTTGAAAATAGTTTATACCGGGTAGCAAGGATTAGAAAAGGTTTGCCTAAACAGAGCTGCAAAGGGGACTCCAAACCGACGGAGAGGAGACCGCTAAATGGAAGACCAATACTTGAAAACGAACACTTTAACTGCTCTTACTGATCCCAGAGCTTATTTGGTAGAGAAACTGTTTGCTAAATGAGGTGTTCCGGGTTCGATTCCCAGATGGGCTCCAGAAAGTTGTCAGTAAACAAAAGTAGCTCACGGTATACCCAGAGTCTGGTGTTTTAATGTGACTTTGTTGTATGTGTGGGGGTATTATTGTTCATTTAATAAGCAATTCGCTTATTAATAAGAATAGTTAAGGATTGCCACTTGATGTAAACCTGAGCACACTTGTTAAGTCATTTAGTTCCATGACAGTTAATTTACAATCAGCACAGCTATATAGCACCAAATGGTGCCACAAAGTTAATATTAAACAAAATTCTCTTTTTATTACTTTTATGTACCCTAAAAGGTGCTTTAGAATTAAATTATTTTCTATTAGTGTTTTATTAAAAGCTAACAACAACATGGCCGCCTCGGAGGACGAATTAATGTAAGACCTCTCAGGCCCATGTTCTATCTCATTTCTTAATATTGTTTCCGTATGCCCCTCCCCCAAAAGTGTGCAGAAGACAGATGCCCCGTCTGAAAATGTTCAGAGCACAGCCTTCGAACCTCAGCTGTATTTTGGTAACCATATCTGTGTATTCGTTAATGGTGAAGATTGCATTTCTGTCGAATGACCTGGCTCGAACTGCATGCAGGTGACCACGCGAGGTTTATCAGTACGAAACTACCACGTAAACACCTGCACACAACAGCAGTACCTCAGTGACCTTTGTACCTACAATCCCGTTTTCAAAAGCAGTGATGCAACTATTTATTTCGCACATATATGTGGGAAACATAAAACTGCAAAGGACGGCTTGCTTGGGCCACCTGGTGTATACCAGGTGAGTCAGCCACCCCTTCCGTTTTTGGTTACTAGGCCACCCTTCAAGGTACAATTGCGTTTTAAGTCCATTTTCTTCGCTTACCAAGACTTGACATTTTTAGATAGACGATAGCTTAAAATTCAGCGGAAAAGCGATTTAAGGGACACAAAGTGCTCCGCACTAAAGTACAACTCAAAAACCATACGACTTGTTTACCGAGAGCGAATTCCGAGTTTCCAGCCAATTTTGCAAACTTTTACATTACAGTATACATAGTCACGCAATGCAGTAAACGATTATGATAAAATGGACCTATCATATCAGTCCACTCTCAAAATTAGCTAAAAAGAAAATGTGGGATTCTTTAATTAGAGACGGGATAGCCTACGACAAATTAGAGGTATGCCTATCTCCACAATGGTTGCTGTACAATCGAGGCACCCAGATTATTATATAACAGCTTATTTTGCATAAGACTGCAAAAATATGGGAGGATGACTCATTCGGTATATATATATATTGTGACTCAGCGGCTATGGGAGGACGGCGCAGGACTGGTGGAATAAACAAGGTAAGTGCCACTCGCCAACATGAATACCGGGAGAGTTATTGGCAACCGGGACGAACAGCTCTGAGGGGGGAGCTGTGTGACGCAGCGGCTATGGCCGAAAGTTATCGGGAATTCGGCACCGGGTCGTCGGATAAGTACCACCCGCCGGCATAAACACCGGGGGAGCTATCGGAAACCGGGACGAACTACTCTGAGGGGGCACCTGAGTGACGCAGCGGCTATGGCCGAAAGTTATCGGGAATTCGGCACCGGGTCGTCGGATAAGTACCACCCGCCGGCATAAACACCGGGGGAGCTATCGGAAACCGGGACGAACTACTCTGAGGGGGCACCTGTGTGACGCAGCGGCTATGGCCGAAAGTTATCGGGAATTTGGCGCCGGGTCGTCGGATAAGTACCAATCGCCAGCGTAAATACCGGGAGCGTATCAGCAATAAATACAACCTTCTGGAAGTTTGTTCTTCTCTCCCCCCAGAAAGTGTGTCGAAATAGCTCTAGAACGTTCGAGAACCTTGAGGAAAAATTCCACTGACTACAAAAGCCAGCGCTCTCGCGAGAGTCCAATCAGTGCAAGTCGAGTCAGCACGAGTGCGAGGTGAGGAGAGTTGCGAGTCGAGTGCGAGTTGAGTTACGTCGGTGAGTCAGTGAGCGATGAAGAAATGGTTTATTTATTAGCACCACGTTTGGACGTCAATTTGAAGAAGTTGTTTTCTTTTATCTTGTTTGCAACATGCTTTGGGCGTCAAGTTAAAGTAGTTTGTATTGAAGAAGTTGTATTATATTTCAACTGTTGGAGAGCCGAACTTGTAGTAGTTGCAACCGCACGTATAGTAAACAGTTTCCGGTAGTCTTCGACCCAAATGTACTTTCAGGTGAGCTTTGTCCCAAGTTTAAAAAAATATTAACTTTGTAATTTGACTGTTTCTTTAAATATTATACTTATGTTTGCCTCGGCTGCGTCAGTATTTATTTTAGAGACACGTTTCTCTTGGCAAGGTTGTGGTGCGACAAGAATGTAGGCTTACAAAGATTATAATTTTACTTCACTCCTTTTATTAATGCTTGATATGATTTATATAACACTTCACTGATAGAGAAATGTATGATTCTTTTTTATTAATTAAGTACACTTTTTAACACGTAAACTATTTTTGTCTCACACAAAATACGTAGGTATAAAATCTCTCGAGGACACATCACGCACCCGGTTACAATCACTGTCTGCAGGCAACTGACTTCTGAATTTGTGAATGTTTCTCCTTTTCAGTTTCTGATGGGCTAATTCTACTCCAATAGAATACCTTCATTTAACTAAAGCTGGTTGTTGATTGGCTACTTTATAAACTGTCACAAAATTTACATTATTGCTTCCAAGAATCAGAAGTAGTATTGTTAAACTCTCAAACTCATTATTGCCTCAAGGTTACCTCATTGTTACCTCAACTTTTGACCTATTTCTCACAGCTTCTACATTATTAAATTACGTAATGCATTCACATAACATTATTGAACATGTTTACAATAATATAAGCTTATGCAATCACTGTTACATACATTTTATAAATTATTACATATAAATATTGCTTCAAGGCGGGATGTTATTGAATTTACATATTATATAATTTGACTGAAATCATTTAAGTGTTAAAAATACTGCCTCAGCGAGCGAGTTAGCGACTGCGTTTCTGGTGCGACATCAAGACGATTCTCTGATCGAGTTGGTAATGACTGTGTCTACGTACAGCGGGTGCTCCTGCGGAGCGACGGGTTGTGGAGGCCTTGTTAAATTGTCCCGGGTCCTTAGCTTGTAATGAGAGAATTCTAGTCATTGATTTGAAAGGGGATAGATTATATCATACATATTATACATTGTACATATGAAAGGGGAACCATGCACATAAGAATTGTATAGCAATAATTTAATTCACTGAATGTTAAAACATTCAAATGTAACTTTGTACAGAGCTATTTGTAAGTAACGGGCGCGCTAGCTACTGGAATGGGAATTCCTGGAACTCATAACGACCGTGCCTGGCACAGAGTGGTACGAGGCTACATGCTGGCGCTGAAGCGCAAGGTTCTGAAACCTTATATTTTCATACATGCTTGGGTAACGCGGCCTCAGGGCCAATGGGAAGCATCGTTACATTTTCAAACGTAGAGGACAGCGTGGGTAAGCTGCCCTATATAAGACCAGGTTTTGCCGAGGGGGCACTCTTACTTATTACCAGGTCAGCGCAACAAGAAGTCACGCCGAAGCAAGGTGCTACAATGCACGTGGGTGCATATAAGGGTGGGGATGCGTGTGAAGATAGATAGCCTCCTGATAAATATTTAAGTGGTGGGATAAAGTAAATGGGAAAAGCTAGCCGCCCATATTTATTTGAATAATGAAATAAACATCAACTATAAAGGGAAAACTTGCACGGTATTTTTTAACTTGCCTCACCCACAAGAACCTGAGATTAACGAAACTTAGCAATTAGGTAAGAATGGAATACTCAACTACCGACGAGCATCACTAGCCGAGGAAGAAGAACATACAACAGCCCAATGCAAGAGTCGACCAACCATTTGCCGCTACAGATTCTACCACTAAGCCCACCGCCTACCATCCATAGAGAGCGCCATGGGAGAGAATCAGGACGATGCAGGAGACGAAATGTCGACATTTTGCTCAGGGGCTTCGCTTTTAAATAAATACTAAACAGTTTTACTTTCCATCCGAAGGAAGTAATGTTATGTATTTTACGCCCTAAAAATGCAGCATTTTCCGTCGTGTTTGAATCCGCTACCTCGGTAACCAGAAGCTATCATGGAACCATTTAGGACGATAAGCAGTACAAGAATGACAACCATTTCGTTGTACTCATGAATTGAGTTTCGAAGCACTGGACTCTCACCAAGTGGCTGGGATTGCTGGTGGTTCTTCTTCCAAAACTCAAGAGAATTTCGCTTCCAGAAGATTCTGTGTTTCCTCAGAGCTTCAGAACTTATGTTTGCAATGGCTGCCTACCGAAAAATGGATCTGACAATACATAGTAAGTATCTCCTTGTCACAACATTATTGGTCTAAGAATGGTAAATGTACCAAAAATCTCTACGCATAATTCTCAATGGAAGGTATATCAGAATGACAAAATGTCATAAACTTTGCTTAAACTTGCATAAACTTTAGTTAATATCATAGCAACAGCATCAAAAATATGGATCTGTCGATATGTTTTGTAGTTTGCAAGTGCGAGGTTTTCTTTTCAAATTTTCAGATTTTTTGCAGATTTCTTTAGTTGCAAAGGCGCCGATGGGTTGGATTTTATAGTTTTTCTGATTCTTTTAATCTTATTCTATTGATTTCATGTTTATGACACTTTGACGCGTTGCTTTAATAATGTGAAATACCAAAAGGATTAATGTTTTCTAAAAAGTTATTCTTGGTTTCTGCAAGATACCTGCTTGATTGTGTACCCAGCGGTTATCCTCCCTGGGCTATGGTGCAACGCAAATCGTATGCCACTGAAATTTCAATGCAGAACAGTTAGGGATTGCCGTACGAATGTCCTGCTTTGCCCTTTCTGAAATAATTCTACAGCACCTTCTTAATTCATCACTCTCCCTGTAAGAGCACAACAAATTTAACACCAGTTGAGGGACTTGCTTTGCACCGTTTTATAGATAATATTTACAACCGAAGCGACAGCTTAACTTCTTACAGTATTATTCCTTATGTAATTTAGTTATGGAATTTGTCATACTTCGAATCTTGGAGTTAAGTTAGGAATAATAGTTATTCTAGAGTTTACTAGAAATGCAGCTTATTTTCGTTACAGTGGTACAATTACCTGCACTTGAGTCGGCCGTGCTGGTGGAAACCAAGGACTTTATACTTTTTCTACTACTTGTGGTAAATAGGAGAAGAATCTAAAAACTGGATGTGGATATCTCACCGGAAATATCTCTTTTAAGGCCATCTGAACCCAAAGAGGCATTTTTTTTTAAAAAGTCCGTGTGTGTACGTCTATGAAACTCAAAACTATATAACTCAAAAACAAAATTAGTTAAACACCAAACTTACCACTTAGTCCAGTATTTTCCAAGAATGCGACAAAGATTTTCAAGAAACTCCCCTCACTCCAAACTACCCATTAGATTGTGAAAAATTTGATTTTCTGAAAAACGGCTGTAACGTTTTTGATTTAAATATATTTACATGATAACTAAATGAATAACTTGAATTTCTGGGAGTAAACCTTCATTGGAAAAGAGTTTTGGATAATTTTGCATAACTAGTAAAGCGTTAGAGATATACAAAAACATGGTACATAAAGGAATATAGATCTCATTAAAGCGCATAACTTTTTTAACATAACTTTATTTGAGCATCGGCCATTTCTAGGATATTCGCTGTTATTGGATTGAATTTTGAATATTTTTGCCATTTTTAAAAGTTTTCGCTGTTCATTTGTTTCTCTCGATATCATGGAAAGAGTATGGAGTTTCTAAGCCAGCTTTTAGCGATCCAGTTTTTAAACATCTGACTATTGTTCGATTAGGTTTTTTCTGTTCGCCTTGTACCTTAAATGAGTACTGGATTTATTCCTGAAGAGGTTTATTTCTATTAACGTGAAGTAGATAGAAAAATCTGATGTGATACATTCACATGACTTTCTCTACCCTTTATCTTTATTAGTAGGTATACAAACTATTCTTACTAAAGCTTAGTAAGCTCCATCTAATACTTTTAATCCAAATAGACCGTTGCAAAAATAGCTACATTACACATTTCGTTACAAATACAAAGAGAACAGCGATAATCAAATGTTTAAGAACTGGACGCTGTACGCTGGTCTTAAAATTCCATAGTGTTTCCATGTAAACGCGTGAAACAACTGAAAATCTATAGGACTTCGAAAGAATGACAAGTATTGAACAATTTGAATCGGCTTAAGCCACAAAAACCTATTTTAAGTAAACTGTGTATGTTAAAGAGATTTACATGTTTTTTGTGGTACGTTTTCGTCCTTCGCTTAACGTTTACAACTTATACAAGATTATACAAAATTCCTTCCGAATAAAGTGGATTTTCTAGGTCATTCACAGAAAATTCAAGATATACATTTTATTTGTCATGTAAATATCTTTCATATACTCTATTTTAGTCAAACTCGTTAGAGCCATTTTCGAATTTTCGAAAAATGTTCCATGTAAAGGGTAGTTGAAGGTTGAGGAATTTTTTGTGTCTTACCCATGGAAGATGCTAAACTCAAATACTCAAATACCAATTGGTATTTGTCCGACTTTTTGTTTTTGAGTTATGCTGTTCACAGACAAGAACACAGACACACACATGGACATGTCTTCAAAAATGCTTTATTTGAAATCAGGGCGTCTCAAAACATGTATTTCCGGTGAATATAATTATCAAATTTTGGGGTGAAATGCAATAGTTCTCCTACTTACTATAATAGTAGAGAAAGCAATACGAGGTTTCCTAAGATTAGTTTGTACAAACTATATAAACGTAAACGAATATAGTCAGAAGAAAGCCTTGTGAATGCAACGCATCAGATTGTTTCTTTTGGAAGTAACTAATTTTGCAACTTTGGATTCCTTGCAATTGCGTGTGTTTGCATGAATCTGTATGTGGGAATTCGGTTCTAATTTTCTTTTTTTTTAGAGAAAAATACGTTATACAAGTGAAAGAACGTTGTGTTTTGAAAACGATAATTCTGTAGCTATACGAAAATAGTAGGAAAGGTTGAATAAACATCCAAAAAATCAATAAGTAAAACATAAATAATAATCTCTTATGTTTATTCACGTGATCTTCTCCACACACTCTTATATAAACCATTAATATAAAAACATATTTTTCTGTACACTTCTTTTTAATTTAGATAAGTATTCATTAGACATATACACATTTTGTTGCAAATATAAAAAGAACACAATTAGCTAAAGTGGCAGTGAAAACTTTTCAAAGCCGGTCACTATGTGATGGTCTTGAAATTCCGTTATCTGTGCAAGAACAAAAAGAAAGAAAAAAAAGTCAATGTATTGCATTCACTTGACCTTTCTACTCACTCTTCTACACACTATTCTTATAAAAACTTAATATTTCATCTACTTCTTGATAATTCAGATAAACTTTCACTTCGCAATTGCACATTTATTGTAGGATACAGTAGTTAAAACGGCAGTCACGCCCTGTCACGTCGTCCTCTGTGGCGTAGTGGTACCATGCTAACCTTTAGTCCCCGAGATCGCGGGTTCAAACCCGGCGGATGGATGTTTTTTTCGAGCGTAAAAATCGTTAGCAGGACTTCATTCAGTAGCGAAGTAAAGCCGGTGGTCCGTATGGTAGATTTACGGCACGTAAAAGTACCTCAAGCCTGATAAAGCGGCCTCTGAGCCAAATTACCGGTCTTTTACGCTCAATAGGGAAGTGAACGCTAAGGGCAATAGCAGTTAAAGAGTGTCCATAAATAAAACTCAATTTAATGTTAACACACTGTCACTATGTAATGGCTTTGAAATTTCACACCGTTTCAGGACCACAAGAAAAAACAAACAATAATGACTTTCTAATTAGTAAAAATAAAATAATTCGAAAATTCTATACGAGATACTGCTTGTATTGGTTAGAATTTTCGAATAGTTTTATTTTTATTAATTAGAAAGTCATTATTGTTTGTTATATATGTATATATGTGTGTATACATGTTATATATGACACAAATTCTGTGCTTTAATGAGATCAACACTTTCGTGTTGTGAGGCTTTTCTAACTCTTACGGTTTACCAATTACAGCAAAAGTCATTCAAAGTAAAGAGGACTTTATTCAGAGGCTATTTCCAATAAATTCAAGCTATACATTTCGTTTGTCATGAAAATATCGTAAATATAAGTGACCTTAATCAAAATAATCAAAATCATTAGAACTATTATTGCGAAAGTCAAAAGTAACAAAATGTTTTCCATGGAAAGGGTGGTATAGTGTAGGGAAGGGGTAGTTATGAAAATCTTTGTCGAATCTTCAAAGATATTGAACTTACATACCAAGAAAAATATTTGACCGACATTTCGTTTTCACATACACAAACCAGAGAGAGAGAGAGAGAGAGAGAGAGAGAGAGAGAGAGAGACTTTTTCTAAAAATTTCTCTTTTTGGATTCAGGGAGTCTCAAAACCTGTATTTTCTATGAACGTTTTATATGAAATTTTAGGTTTAAATACAATATTTCCTCTCTTCATTATACTGTGTTCCTCTGGCGAGAATGTGCTGTAAGGAATGTGTTGATATCCCCAATTCTAGCGCTGAAAAAATTACGGCCCTACTTTCAACATTCAACAAGATTTATGGTCCTCTTAGAAAACGTATGCTCTTGTGCTAGCAATGTTGAATACAAATGAAGATTCATATGGCGCACGAATGAACGGAGATTACTTTGTATTACTTTGTACATCCTTACTTACTGGGCATTGTAAATAACTTAATAAATAAGTAGAAAACACTTACACACTGCTCCAAGTCAAACACGATTAAATATTAACGTTGCGCTATACTTTTAATGCAGATAGTAGATCTGTTTATGCACCATGTGAGCTGCCACGTGGTACTGCCCCCTCTCACTTCTCTGGAGAGCAGAACTCCCCGCAAAAGCTTTCTCGTCAAAGGCCTACAGAAGATAAGTAATAGAGAAAGTGATTTGTTGGGAAGTGAAATAAAAATTTAAAAAACAATACTCGCTTCATGTTAGAGATACATTTCATAGATCTTAGCTGTCAAGTTTTTACCAATGAATTGTAATGTATGATATATGAACAGGAACGGAAAAAATTAAATTAAATTGAGGTTTATTTAATGTGGTCTCTTAGCGTCTCATTCTATATTGAACGTGAAAGACTGGTAATTTTATTCAGAGGCCTCTTTATGAGGCTTGAGGTTCTTTTATGTGCCGTAAATCTACAACACGGGACTACCGGCTTTACTTCCCTTCCGAAGGAAGTCATGTTAAGGATTTTTACGTCCGAAAAAAATCCATCGCCCTCCGCCGGGTTTAAACCCGCAACCTAAGGAACTATAGGCTGGCAATGTAACCATTACACCACAGAGGACGAAGCGATGAGCGGAGGGGGACTTAACTCCTCGACCTAAGTAGATCTTTTGTGCCTAGGCCCCTGATGGGACGCCCCATGAGGAAAGGAGGGAGGGAGAGATGGTTAGAGGAGATAGAAGGCTGCCGAATCAGGAGGCACGCCAGAGCAGAGGGCAGAGTTCCTATATTTTCCACGTGGAAACTCCTCGGTGGCAGCTAATACAACCGGCTCCCCTCCCCTTGCAGGTTTGCACATCCCACTGGGGGCCCGGGACATGGAGACCACCCCCATTCCGTAAAACGAAGTGTTACAGAGAGCATCCTTTTCCCCAGCCATGCAACGCAGAGACTTCCAACCCTTTCAAGCAGATGGAAGGTGAAGTGAAATGAGAAAGGAGGTGAAATGGAGGGACAGGAAATCCGGGGGATTTAATTAACCTTGCCAGCATTCACCTAATTACCCGGAGAAACCCGTAAAAACCATGGGTAGGGAAGGTCTGCCGCGGGAATTGAACCCACGACCTCCTGAATGCGAGACACAAGCGCTACCTTTTAAACCCAAAGTCTCGCATTTGAATCTATATATGCTGGAGATCTCTCAGAGTAAATAATTTTTATCAAGAAGACAGTTATATTTTAAGAGATGGCTCAACTATAACAAGAGTGTTTTTTTGGTTTGGACTGGGAGTTTAATTTACTTCTCAGTGTGACATGCAATAGTAATAATGAAAGTAAGGTGATTTGGTTGTCGGTTACAAAATAGAGTATGTTAAGTATAGCTGCATACTTACAGAATCTGATAAATTTTAATATTTGGGAACATTTCGGAGTAGGGCATATTATAATCATATGGAAATACATTCTGAAATTCTGTCGACAGGAATAGGTTCTAATATAAAATAAGACTGTACACGTTTTACTTGAATGGTGATAAAATAGAAATGGGAGTTAAAATGTATGTAAACAATGAGAAGAAAAACTGATGTGAACATCAAGTGGAGGTAGACCATTAACGCTCCCTATAGCGAAGAGATTAAGATTTAAATCCCTTGACACAAGAAGTTAAACAAAGCCCTGCAAGACGCAGAGATTAATTCCAGTTTTCTAAAAGGGTACCGCAGGTAAAAGCAGATAATCTGCTACTCAGCGTTTATGTAATGAAATATTTATGGTCAAACCCACATGAAGAAGCTTGGAGGTTTCAACTTGCTTAGCCATATACGCTACACAAAGTAAGCCCAGCAATGATGCATGCTGTGATCCTGGATTCAATACTGAAAATTAACGCGCTCAGGTTAAATTGTGTAGCTAACGTAATAATAGAGCTCTTCTCCTTCTAGAATGCCAACATATTGTTTTGGACGGTTATTGTCAAAATTTATAATGAACTATAGGTTAGGTATTTGGGATATTGAGAATGCAAACACGTTTTAAGAAAATCTAATGACCTACACTCATGGCATTCCCTATCCAGTGTCGTTTATTTTTAAATAGCAAAATATTCAGTAAAACAGTCTTACAAAAGCCTATACATGTATCCACATCAAGATAATGTTGGTAAACGTTTGCTAATACTGTTTCATTACACAATTTGTTATAGGTACAAAGGTATATGTGGTTCAACGAAAGGGACACCACGCGATCTATAGAGATCTATTGCAGTTACTATACCCCAAGAAGAAGGGATGAGGTGAAGGAACCACAGGAGGCTATAGGCCGTAAAGGTCAGGCCACAGAGACACATGGAGAGACAACCACCCACCAATCAAGCAGCCCTCTAGTGTCCACGGAGAATACTCTTTCCATTGAGCATACATCCGTGCCATGTATCCGACACGCACCGCGTACACCATGAAACCTAGAAACACACATGAAAGACGAGAAGGAAACGGAGTGAAAGGGAAATGATGAAAAGGAAATCGTGGTAGAGAAGAAACCACCCCAGCATTAGCCTGCAGACGCTGGGAAAACCACCAAAACACATGGGTAAGAGTGGGTGGTTGCCGGGATAGAACTCGGACCTCTCTAATACGAGTCACACGTTACCGCGTCGCCACCTCATTCGGCAGAAATAGCGAAGTCAAGCGTTTAAAAGCGAGTCGCTATATACTGGTCTTGAAACACAATGCTGTTTCCGCGACATCGCGGAAGGAACTGAACAGCGACAACAGTTCAAAAACGACAAAATAATTCAGCGGCGGCATGAAGTTCTACTTGTAACTCAGGGCAAATGTGATCAATTCGAGTTAAACAAGCTTGGTTGATTTGTGTGTTACAGTTACTATTTATTACTTTGTCTACTACGTATAGTAAGTAGGGGAAGTATTGTATTCCAACCAAAAATTCGATTCCGAGATTTCACCAGAAATACATGTTTTGAGACCCCCTGAATAAAAAAAAGCATTTTAGAAACATGTCCGTGTGTTTGTGTCTGTGAACAGCATAACTCAGAAACGAACAGTCGGATAAACACCAAACTTGGTACTAAGGTTCAGTATCTTCCAGAGATGCGACACGAAGGTTTTCAAGAAGATCCCCCACCCCAGATTACCCTTTACATGCAACATTTTTCGAAAATTTTAATTTTCTCAAAAATGACTCTAACGATTTTGATTAAAATATCATATGTTTAAAATATTTTCATGACAAATGAAATGTATATCTCGAATTTTCTGTGAATGTCTCCAAAAGTATTCTTCATTGTGAACGACTTTTGCATAACTGGTAAACCATAAGAGATAGACAAACTTTTCCTACACAAAAATGTAGATCGCGTTAAAATACACAATTTATGTCATATACATTTTTTTTTGTTGAGCGAACCATTTTCGAGATATTGCTTGTTATTCCCTTAAATTTTTCAATAATTATACTTTTTCTCAAATTCGTTATTCATTTTTTTATGTCCTAGACATGCAAAGAGAATAGAATGTGCCACATAGGAACCAGCTCTTAAAATATTTGACTATCGCTTAAAGCCTACCAATTCCCCTTGCATATACAAGAAAATTAGCAATAAGATTAACATCTCGATTTACATGAAGCATATGGAGAATAAGCGTTTGTAAAAATAGTTTGTACAAGAGTAGAGAAAGTCATGTGAGTGTAACACATCAGATTTTTTTTATATGGCTTGTTGCAACTATTTACCCAACATTCTCACCACCATTGCGCTCCCTGACGTCACAATTATGTTTTTACTTCTTCTATTCATCCCAGATACACGGCAAGCTGTGTGAAGGTATTTTCACAGAGGTGTTTTCTTTTTAAGAAATCTCTGCATTTGCCTACTCTGAACGATCACCTGATGAAGTTTTCCCATTGATAACCTCCTAATTTAGGTTTCGTTTGTTCACGGAACACTTTCAAATTCCATTTAAGTTTTCATACCTTACGCGGGTAAGGTTTTCCTCGTTCCAGAATGTTCCGGCCTAAATAAATACAGGTGAGTTAGCCAACCCTTCCATTTTTGAAAGATAAGCTACCCTTCAAGATACAATTACGCTTACAGTCCACTTTCTTCGCTTACCAACAGCTATTACTTGACGTTTTTAGCTGGACGATAGCTCAAAATTCAGATGAAAATCTATTTAAGGGACACAAGGCACTCCGCACTAAATTACAACTCAAAAACATAAGACTCGTTTATGGGTTTCCAAGCGATTTTACGAACGTTTACATTACAACATAGCCATGCAATTCAGTAAACACCTCTGATAAAATAGACCTATCATATCAGTCCACTATCAAAACCAGCTAAAATGAAAATGATGGAATGTTGTAATTAGAGACTGGATAGCCAAGGACAAGTTAGAGTTATGCCTATATCCACAATGGAGCTGTACAATCAAAGCAAACATTATTAAATAACGGTTTATTTAAATTTGGCATAAACTACGTCTTGAATATCTTAAATAACATACACAATAGCTTACGCAATTTAAATAATAATGTTAAAACATTCAACACAGTATTAAATCTGTGTTAAAATGCCTCAATGCACAGGTAAGGTCGCGAGGTTGAGGCTGTATTTTATATCACAACACTGTGAATGCCAGAGTGATTGTAGTGTAAATTAACATTATTTTATGACAATGGTTTTAGATGTTTGTTGGCCATAAGCATTGTAAGGAAATAAGTTTACACGGCCTCTCTGAAACTGACAATAGAGTGGGTAATAATGAAGCAAGGGGGTGAGTTGTTTATCACTAAGAAGAGACAAACAAATGAAGTCAGGTTAGTGTGCCTTTCTTTAGAAATGGAGGGAATATCTTCCCTAGAGCATATGTGTTAGTAATTATGATTGGCTGACAAAACACACGCTTGTGTTGGCGCGATTTAGTAACCAATAGCAGCTCTATTATAATGTTTAGGCATTTCGAGGTGAAGGAGTATAAATTCTCGAGCCATAAGCATGTTTCGCGCAGTTCTAAGTAATCTGTCGCGAGGTACGCATCACGCAGTTCTACAGAATCACTCGAGAGGTACACATCACGCAGTTCTAGAGAATCATTCACGAGGTACACATCATATAGTTTGGAAGAATCTCTCGCGTCGTAAAGTTAGTTACAAAATGTGAAATACGCAGCCAGTATTACGACAGTAATTATATTCGGAAATATAACAGTTTCAGTCAGACGTGTATCAAGATTAAAGATGTGAACTATTAATTAAATGTGACGACAATAAAAGTGTAAAAATAAATTCTTTTATCAGTGTTATCTTTTAGTAACAACTCCTTTCCGTTTACACGCCCTGCTCAGAGATTTTTGCTCGACTGAGTAATAATAGCTAGCCGGAGGACAAAGAACCCAAATCTTAAAATAATAAAACAATAACAGGCGCCAAGCAAATAAGATAACACGAACAGATTACTGCGACAAGGTTACACGAGTGGAAATCTGACTGCTAAGCGCTAATCACTGGAACGCGGGTTCGCGTCTTGGCATTGTACATCTTGTTTTATTTATTTTCATTAAAGCGAATAGGAGATGATGTTATAACAAAATACATTTATATGCTCTGAATCAAAGAAACAAGATCGTGAAGCTATTAAAACTTTCGTGCTAAACTGTGCTACGTAATTTCCTTCTAGCCTTAGATCAAATGTGTATAATTCTGACTTCATTTACATCAAATGTATCTATGTCGCGTTTAAACAGATTATGAGGCAGTATTTTATATCACAACACTGTGAATGCCAGAGTGATTGTAGTGTAAATTAACATTATTGTATGACAATGATTTTAGATGTTTGTTAGCTATAAGCATTGTTAGGAAATAAGTACACGGCCTCACTGAAACTGACAATAGGAGTGGGTAACAATGAAGCGATGGGGTGAGTTGTTTATCACTTAGAAGAGACAAACAAGAGACGTCAGAGTAGCGTGCCTTTCATTAGAAATGGAGGATATCTTCCCTTGAGCATATGTTTTAGTAATTATGATTGGCTGAAAAAAGACGCTAATGTTGGCGCGATTTGGTAACCAATAGCAGCTCTATTATAATGTTTACGCATATCGGGGTGAGGGAGTATAAATTCTTGAGCCAAAAGCAAGTATCGCGCAGTTCTAAGAAATCTCTCTCGCCAGTTACATGTCAGGCAGTTCTACAGAATCATTCACGAGTTACACATCACGCAATTCTCAGCAATCTCTCCCGAGGTACACATCA
This sequence comes from Deroplatys truncata, assembly GCA_030765065.1. Lineage (NCBI taxonomy): Eukaryota > Metazoa > Arthropoda > Insecta > Mantodea > Mantidae > Deroplatys > Deroplatys truncata. Next base: position 250,654,350 of record CM060981.1, read on the forward strand.
CGCAGTTCTACAGAATCATTCACGAGGTAAACGTCGCGCAGTTCTACGGAAACATTCACAAGATACACGTCACGCAGTTCTACAGTATCATTCACAAGATATGCGTCAGGCATTTCTAAAGAATCATTCGCGAGTTACACATCACGCAATTCTCAGCAATCTCTCACGAGGTACACATCACGCAGTTATACAGAATCATTCACGAGATACCCGTCGCGCAGTCTTGAGGAATCTCTCGTGAGGTGAATGTCATATAGTTTGGATGCATCTCTCGCGTCGTAAAGTTAGTTATAAAATTTGAAGTACGCAACAACTATTACGACAGTAATTACATTCGTAAATATAACAGTTTCAGTCAGGCGTGTATCAAGATTAAAGATGTGAAATTAATTAAGTGTGACGGCAATAAAGGTGTAAAAACAAAATTCTTTTATCTGTGCTATCTTTTAGTAAAAACTCCTTTCCGTTTACACGCCCTGCTTAGAGATATTTACTCGACTGAGTAATAATAGCTAGCCGGAGGAAAAAGAACCCAAAATTCAAAATAGTAAAACAATAACAGGCGCCAAGTAAAAAAGATAACAGGAACAGGGTACTGCGACAATACTTACATGTAGTTACCCATAAAGAAACACTAACAGTAATAACATACTAAATGGAAGTAAAAATAAGAATTATAAATTAAGATAATAGCAATGCTAAACTTAATACCAAGTTTAAACCAAGATTATTTATGAATATTACAACTTAGTAAAACATTACTACACGCAGGTAATTCGAGCCACCTATACTACAGATATTCACAAACCACACGCTCGTTCCAATGAGCTATCTGGAAACATGAGAGATGCATAGTCAATTTAACATAATATTAAAATTTTCTCGTCCCTATACATTTTCAGTTGTGTAAACGTCAGCCGTGATATTTACGAGTGTATTCAAAAGCGATGCTATAACATCGGCTGTATTATTAGTAATTTCGTTGAGTGTGCAAACAAGGACTTCTATGTTACACACCTTGGGTAGATCCTACTACAGGATCCGATATTTTCATGTTAGAGTATAAATTGCGGATTGGGTAAACCTGTAAAATTAGGGCGGCTGACTCACCTGGTATATATTCTTCTGGAGTTTGTCCTTAGAGCAACCAAGACTGTTATTACGTTCACCCCGACTGTCGTTAAGAATATATTTGAAACTTCTTTGCTGTTCCTCAGGAATACTCCGGGATTTTGCTAACAAAGTTTCGCAGATGTGCTCAGGGATTGAAGAAACTCGAAGCGAAGGTTTGTTATAAATATTTCCTGTACATCCCGTCTCGAATGCTGTTTCATACTTAAAACTTGCAATATTCATCGATCATTGAGATATATACCAATGGTTCCATTCAGTTCGTAGACTATTGGTGCTGGTATAATTTAATAGATATTTATTTTAAATCTCACACGAAAAACTCTATTTTTAAAAGTTTTGGAAGTACCATAGGATAGAAATAGCTTCATCAGGGATAGGTTAACTAGGGAGAATCAGGTTAAGCAGTTTAGCACTACCCTAGCACTACCTCTATCTCATTCACACATACAAATGTAAACATGTCCATCAGATTTGAAAGAAGTGCTTTAGTCTTACCTTTGATGACATCACGAGGACCTCGTCGTAGAAGTATGGGCTCACCATCCTCTCGACGCCACGTGATACGAGGAGGCGGATGTCCTGTAGCTTTACATACCAGGGTGGCATTTTCACCTTCTTGTACGGATAGATCTGCACTGGTTTCGTCATACAAAATATCCGGCGGCACTGAAACAATAAAACGAAGGAAATGTAAAGCTTTAAGAGCTTTTCATATTACCGAAAGCAATTATAACTAAGATATATATCGGGGAGAATGTATTTGCGTACAGTAATCTACTTTGTATAAAGAAAATGGACTCGAAGAGTACAATGCATTTATCTTCAAGGACAAATAAATGAAATCTGTAAAATGTAAAAGAAATTAATATGTAACAAACACATCAGTTTAATTTTCCTATATTTATCTCTTAAGTGTTTGTTCTAAGATTATATTTTTATCAGTTCCCTACGAAAGATATTTGCTTCATGTTGATCACAGTAAATATTTGTGAAAGTACATGCTATGAATGAGCATTGTTATAGCTACACTGCAGCATAAAGGAGGCTGAGACGACAGTTAACAGTGTAAAAAGCAGGTTGAGGCAAGCGAGCTATCATATTATATATTCTTGCGTGATCGTGGAAATCAAATGAATAATCATTTAACATTTAAAACCGTAATACTTAAAAGTTTGGAATATTTAACCATCCTCAACTAATATTGTGGAAATTTTTAATACACAACAACGTTTTATATAAACTGCACATTTTAATGAGAGCAAATTCTTTCTGGAGCTAATATTATTTTTGTTCATTTCTAATCATGTACACTTATTAGGCATAAATAGAATTCCATAGCCTAGTTGGAGAAAATTAGTGGTATAAATATTATCTATAGCGCCATTAATAAATGTACAGTATTTTAATTAAATTTGTTAGAGAATGTAAACATTACAATTTTACACGAAAAATATAATTGAAAATTTTCACCTTGCATTCTAAAAAGGATACATTACAAAATTACTGGTATTAAACTGAACACGAAATTAAGTATTAATCAGACTATTCGTTTTTAAGTTATTCTCATCTCGCTCTCTCTCTCTTTGCTCCTTACACAAACACACACACACACACAGATACACACATATCTGTTTCACTAAAGATATACTTTTTGGATTCACAGGATATCAGAACACGTATCTCTGGTGAAATCATTATGTCGAATGTTTAGTCTAATGAGCTATTTCTTCCACCCTAAGCAAGCAACAAACTGAAAATACAGATTATATCATTTTAATGTTGCTCCAAGAAATAGCATAGTCATCTCTTATTGTATGACTTGCCATTTGCGCCAGTTGCTCTTTTATGTTGTAGTTTTATGCAACCCAAACTTTTATCTAACCACTATGAAGCATCATTTCCAGAGATGCTCAACATTCATATTTAATTATACATATATTTACAAATACAACTATATATATCCCTTACATTGTCTCGCAAAATCCTCATTGATACGATCGAAGCATTTGTACAACAATAAGAGTTCAATATGTGATCGTTAAAAGATTTCGTAAATTGAGATAAGTAAATTGGCACGCTGTAAACTTGCTACCTCCACAATGCGAAGGATGTTCGCGTATCCCGAACATATAATTACGTATTTACGTACTGTGGGTACAAGTTGCTTTTTAATTTTAGACAGTTAGTTTAAATTAGTTTTGAATTTATTTTTATTATTCAATCTCTCCTATTATTTTCAGTGCATCTACCTATCCTTAAACCAGCCCTGTGTATAACATTGAGTTGAAAACTGTAGTAGTGGTTGTACTGAAATCTCTGGATGGAATGTCATTTTATGCATGCGTATTAACATTCGTCGCTTTTCAGTCTTTATTAAAATTGTTCTATTCGTCGTCCTTTTTAGATCACAGAAACTTGCCAATGTAACTAGTTTGCTAGTTTTGGCATAATCTGCTTATGTCCCTTATGGTTTGAAATAAGTACCGATGCACAAAATGGAATAAGCTCAATTCTAGGAAAAAATTGAGAGGGAGAAATTGGGAAAGTAATCTTAACGATGCTACTTTGTTAAGCCAATAACACTCATTTTACGAAGACAACATGGACGGCATGCCTAAAGATATTGCATTTATTGGAAACAGTTTAAGAGCTGCAAGGGCTTCATTGCATATATTTAACTTTCTGTATTACTAAAGACTAAGCCTATGGCATTATAATAGAAAGCATTTAGCAATGAGAATGACCATATCCTACTGTGAATACTAACTTTGGATAAACAGAAGTTGGCTATTTTCTTATTAATTTCCCATTTCATTTATATTGTAATCAAAGATGTTAAACGCCTCGCTACGATTTGTTTAATTATTTATTTTCGAAAACAACTTAATTTAAAGTAAACATATTTAGTTTTTTTAGGAAAGGCATTTTACGTTTTATACATTTATACATACTTTGTGTTTTTCTATACTTTTGGTATTTTATCCCCATATTTAAATGTTATAAATGAATAAAATTATTTAAGGTAAGCGTACTTGCGTACTATAGTTTACTTAACCTGTTGTATATGAATACATACACAAAAGTGAACATTACGTAGAGGAGGTTGAAAGAGGTATTTGCGTTAATTCATTTTATGGAAAATCACGGGACGTATAATTAAGTGAGGGTACATGAATATTTCTAACTATTAAGTTTTCGCAGGCTATTAGATTCTAAAACTACTATTATTTCATGGATTCTGGCAAACAGAACCTGTTCATGCAGCGACCTCAAGATCACTTCCTGAACCATTTGCCGTATAGTGTTGGAAATATCCGTAGACACATTTTTGAGAAAATAACAAAAAACTAACATTTCCCCATTAACAGAGTTATCGGGATTGAAGGTGACGTTTTTTTAAATATTCACCTGTGAGACAATATTTTAATATGTATAGCTACGTAATTTATATGTTGAACTACCGAACAGAACCCATAAATAAGCATGCAATCAGATATCAAATATAAAATGCTTATTATATATAGAATATTAGCAGAAAAAAACGTATGCCAGAAAACAACAGCATAATTAGTTTTAAAATGCATAAAAACTTCATTGTATTCAAAATTACAGTTAGAGGAACATGACTACAATAATGTAAAATAATGTAAGACAATTTGTTAGCTATACATACAACTAAAGTAAAACGCGCGTAGGTTATACTCAACAACCAATAGGATTGTGTAAAGTCATGCTACTATAGCAATGTGTGACGTAAGTACCCAAAACTTGAAGGAGATACCAAGCCAAGAACACTCTTTAGCTGGAAGTTACGAGACAGGTGCTGCAAACATGAATGTTTACTCGTATAATTGTGCAATATAATTATGAGTAGTGCAGTACTATTCAGTTTAAAATCTTTTAAAGTGAATAATTATATCTTACTTTGTGAATGTTTTATTTCGTGAGTGAAATAATTTCTTTTACGAAATCAGGTCTTTTCATTCTCGACCGAGACTACGCCCGAGATACCCATAGTATAAATAACAATGTTTTTATAGGAGTCCATGACTGCAATCTGCCGCTGAACAAAGCTACACCGGAGCACATCATCGAGTTAGCAGATCGACGACTCGCTCAGTATTTCAGCACCAGGTACGTGAAAAACCTTGCAATTGCTACAAGTAGTGAAACAAGCATTCTTTATTCCGCTACACCTGACATTCTTAAACACTGCCTGACTTAAATATAAAATTATATTATTTTTAAGATATCCTTCACTGAGTTATGGGTCGTCTCCTTAGTGTAGTGGTAGTGCAGCTGCTTACCAAGCGGGAGACCCGGACTTGATTCCCGGCACCGGCGTGGGGATTTTGTCCCTCTGGGAGACCTAGCCCGGATTACACATAGCCTCATTAGGTCCCTGAGGAGCCAAATGAGGAGGTACTTGATTGAAAAGTAGTGGATCCTAGTTGAGAAGCCGCATATACCGTCCGGGAGGGTAGGAGGGAGGGAGGGACCGGGCCGCTAGCCGCGTCCTACCCTGGAGTATTGCACCACACTTAGGAGGCCTGTTGTGGGAGATATAGCGGCCGGGCGTTAGGCCCTGGCCGGTAACGGGCTGTTGCGGCATGGAGTTTAGTTTTTCACTGAACTATACTTCTCTATCTGTCTCTCTCTCACTGTTTCACATACACATGCTTGAACTGTTCCAAAATGTTTTATCGGGTTCAGAGAGTTAGGCGCAACTATGATTTCCAATTGCTCCATCGAATGCGGTGAAATTCAAAGTAAATAAAAGCATGTGACTTTTAGAAACTTTCCCCTGTTTCTCCCTTATACTCATGTACACAAAAGTAAGATTTTTCAAAACTGATGACTCACATTTTATCATGTTTAATGATTCTTTTCCCATACTCACTGATCTTTTTTGTTTGTTTCCTTTTCTTATTACTTTCCTCATGTTTTCATTGTTTTGTCTTACACACATACACACACAACCAAATCTGGGACAGGATTTGAACTTGCAGTCCGTTTACGATGGATTATAAAACTAGCAGTCTCGATCACGGGGTCGGGAGTAGAATAAATTAGGTGTGGAAAAGGATTTCGGCACGGAAATACATAGGAGGCCTGTAGTACCTATCACTCAGGGAGGAAGGCACGAAGCGAAGATCCGGACGCAGGCGGGGTCCTTAACTACAATAGGTGTGGAGATCCCGACGCCAATGAATTCCCACATAAGCCTCCCTCCCCGAGAAAGGTCTCGCTGAGGGACATTGGACGCTAGGGCAGACAGTTACTCAAAGCTAGTTCCACGCCACACGCCTCGCCACGCCCTCCAGTCACTAATCCTTAGATCCTTTGACATAAGAAGAAGTAAAATGACAGGAAATACCGAACAGAATGATTCGAGGGATTACTGAAACCACCCCAAAATTGGCCACACGATCATGAAAAATCAGAAAGTCCCCAATTGACGGTTCAAAGGGAATCGAACCACGGACTCTCAAATGGGAACCTCAATGCTGCTGCGGAACCATTTGCTGGCACGGGGACCGGTAATCCTTTGCTGTAAGCAAGTAAGGCAAAGGAAAACGTCACGCTTACCTGAGAGGTATGTAAATAGTCATGCACAAAATAATTAGATCCTTCAATGTGCGGTACTTTTATGACGTAATTAGAATCATTCGGCAAAAACTAAACAAGACAGTTCTTTATTAGTAACCATGAAGTTATTTGCCCCATATCCTTCCCAAACCATTACTCGTGTTATATAACTTGCATTGGTGGTGGCGGGTTTTTTTTGTTTTGTTTTCCAATGTTAATGCTCATTCACGCCAGATGCCTAGTTCTGTACATTATGACAATGTGGGATTAACAGTAGTAGGAGCTTTGATGTTGCACTAAATAACCAGGAGGGTAAAGAAGAAACGTACAATACTCACCAGTAAAAACCGCGTGTAACTACAACTTCCCTTTGTCTCTTTCACACACCCACCCCCACACACTCACACACACACACACACACACACACACAACGGTCTTCCACAAACGTATAACATTTCCCTCACAAATTTTCTAAATATTGTTGCGCTGTGGAAACTATGGCACATGATTTTGTCCACTTGTTATTTAGTGCAAAATTCTAGCAATATAACTTACGTCCTTTGGAATTTAAAAACTTACTTTAGGTGACAAGTGCATTGTTCGGTATCTGAGCATTTTGCTAATACAAGAAACTAATTTTCTCTTCTTCCGCCAAAAGTCTAGGTAACTTCCAGCATTGCTTGCGATTTTTGTGTCTTTTAAATCTCTTGTCGCAGCTAAGTTAGGTCCTATCTCTACTTGAACGTTTAGGGGTACTTTTAGCCCCAGAATTCTCAGGACTCTATGTTAATGATCTGTTTTCAGTAATAAGCAGCCAATACAATGCCATGTTAATCCGTTGTTTGCAATGCTCCATTTAAATTCTGCACATAAAATATATAAGTGTGAATTTTTTTTAAAGAGATCTTCAAGACTACTTCGAAAGTGAATTTAAGAAGGATTGTCTACATAATCTGTGGCATCATTTTTATCCTCGGGTTAAGTACACCATTTTCTTAAGTTGGCTTGACGAACCTGAGTGACTCGTGCACAACTCTATTGTCGAAACGATCAGCCTGCATCAGGGAGAAGTCAGTCTCTCATCTCATTGGCGAGACAGGAAACATCACTTTGATTATATAGGGTCTTTCAACAAGAGTGTACTATCTTTTAACTTAAATAAAACATGTTCTATAAATGATAGAGGTTTATTTATTTTTTATTTTGGAACATAATTAATGTCATTACGTGTGGAAGGGAACATCTGTTAAGTGACCGCCGCGACTTCGTTGGGTTGCGCGTATATAGTTGACCCAAGTTTCAATGACAGAAGAACGTAAATTAGGTCCAACTTCACGAATAACACGCGTGATGTTATTCATGAGATCATTTACGTTTCTGGCATGTTGGCACAAACTCGAGATTTCACATAACTCCACAAGAAGTAATCCAACCGCGTTAAATCACATGACCTCGGGGGCCAGTTAACATCACCACTATGGGAAGTGATGAAACATGTGAACTTCTCCTTCAATAGATCGATTGTTTCGAGAGCAGTATGACATCACCTTGCTGGAACCAGATGTTTCTGAGATCCATACCATCCAATTGAGGCCACAAATAGTCCCTTATAAGAGCCCGGTATCTTTCTAGAGCTTCTCCATCTTCATCTTGGAAAAATATGGACAAATGATTCCAGCATACCAAAATCCACACCACACAGTAACCTTTTGGGAATAAAGTGGTCGTTCTTGAATCTGAGTTGGATTGTGATTACTCCAATAGCGGCAATTTTGTTTGTTAACACAGCCATCCATCCAAAAGTGGGCTTCGTCGCTGAAGATGATTTTTCGACAAACATCCGGGTCAGCTTCCAATTGATCCATAGCCCAGTGAGCGAATACACGGCCCAATCTATGGTCATTGGGCTTTAGTTCTTGAGTCAACACTATTTTGTAAGCTTGAAACTTCATGTCCAGATGCAGAATTCGCCAAGTTGTGGTCGGCGAAAGACCCAATTCTTGCGCTCGACGAGCAATTGATTTGTTTCCGTTCTCGCGTAATCTTTCACGAACGGCGCCAATGTTTTCGAACAGGCGTTCTTTGATCGTTGACAGAGCGACTTCTTTCAAATTTATCGATCAAACGCCGAATCGTTCTCTCGCAGGGACGATTATGCACACCGTAATCTTCACGCAATACACGGAAGGTTTGACGTACAGTTGATCCATTTTGATAATGAATTTTCACAATTCCTACGCGTTGGTGAATGCTGTAACATTCCATGGCTATTTATCAATAACAACTGTAGCAACATGAAAAGAATGACTGCTGTAACTCAATAACAACGGCGGCTTTCACATGTAAAAGATACGACACTCTTGTTGAAAGACCCTATATAGTGTCCTGATTTGCACACTAACAACAGGCTTTCCTAATAGGTTCCTACAAGGTTGTTTGTATAAGACTATTCTTTGGGGATTTCTTTGCCCCATATTACCGCAAATGAATTTGCAACAGTGCTCTAAATAGACTGCTGGTTGTGAAAAGTGCAACAGCAAGAAGGAAACGCATGAATTCAATGAATTTAATACCACAGGTTAGGCACATGAAAAGTAATAAATGACAAACTTTTAAATTCTATACATGACCTTTGAGCCCTAATATTCAGTATTTGGTGTGGCCTCCATGCGCTGCAATTAGAGCTATTATACGCCGTGGCATTGAATCAAAAAGGTTCTGAATAAGTTACTGAGGGATTTCCTTCCACGTAGTTTGTATTCGAGCCCACAAATCGTGACACTGGTTATTGGATGACCGTGACGCACCAGATGTCGACCAACTATATCCCAGATATGTTCGATGGGCGACATGTCAGGCGAACGTGCAGGCCTGGGAAGCAATGGTACCCGTCGCTCTTCGAAGAAAGCTTGTGCATTCCTCGCAATATGTGGCCGGGCATTGTCCTGTTTAAATGTGGCCTGTGAAGATGCCTGAAGAAGGGGGAGTACCTCAGCCTCTACAACCACCGTTAGGTAACGGTTGCTGTTCAAAGTGCCCTCAATTCGTAGAAGGCGAGATCGGTTGTTGTAATCAATGGCGCCCCAAATAGTGACACCTGTCCGCTATCCCACTCAACAATGCAGCCCTCCAGGTTGCTCTCAACACGGTACCGCCGGACGCGTATGCGGCCATTACTGTAGGACACGTTGAAGCGGGACTCGTCCGAAAAGACTACATTTTGCCACTCAGCACCCCAGTGACGGTGTTCACGTGCCCATTTCAGCCGGAGGAACTTGTTTCTGGACAATGAAAGCCGACGTAATGGCATGCATGCAACCAGTCCAACCTGCAGCAGATGGCGACGAACCGTTGATGCAGACAAGTTCACACCTGTTGCAGTGCTCCAGCGTCGAGCCAACACTGTGGATGAAGCTGTACGGTCCGTTATGGCCATGCGGACAAGATGACGGTCATCCCGTGCTGTGGTCATGTTCCGAGGTCCAGTACCAGCTCTTCACTGCGTACGACCTTCATCTATCCACTGCTTACACACAAAAATGTTGTGCAATGTTCGTATTTTTTTACAAGTATAAGTAATAAAATATGATATGATTGGTGATATTCAGATTTCAGTCAGCGTTTATCTTTATATAATTATTTAGCACAAAGTGGTAATGTATTCGATTACATAAAGAGGAATACGGCAAAATTTTCTTACATAAGGGATATTAGAAAGTTTTGGCCTAAATATTACTACACATCACACCGTTATAAGCAGATCGGAGTGTCTTTTATTTTTGCCGTGTTAACCATTTTCTCAGTTTCTGAAATGTGATCTTCATACAGAATGAAATATCCGCGGTTTTTGTCTTATTTTACATGGTTTTCCTTGGAATCTACTCCATAGCATTCTCAACTTTGTTCACGAGCAGATTCTGCTATGACTTAAAAATTTTCGCATTCTAATATCCGTATTATAAATCCTTTTTAGCTTTGAGTAATTCAGAATATCGCACGTGTCCTTTGAGAAGAACGGGGGTGAAAGTATGGTGCACTAATTATAAAAATTAACTGAGTCTTTTTGGATATTACCCTAAACACACGCACACACACGGACGTAAACATTTTCTCTCTTTATAATAGTATAGATTCATGGGTTTCAGTGTTACAGTTTAAAGCAAAAGCAATGCAAATCTAGAGGTCGAATATTATTTAGTAGGGTCAGAGGGACTTCAAGAACTAATGTGTTAAAAAAGAATGTACAGCATATAAAGATAATATGAATTAAAGTTTATGTTCGTTCGTGTACCTACACCTATAATTTCAGCTTGTAAAATATTGTTTTTAAACACTAGTGCAGCATTTCAATTCACTTTTAAGTAGTAAATACCTATAAAACAGAACATTTTTCCCAACTCTTAAAATAAGATTTTTAGTAGCTCGTTACTTTCCCAAGTACTTACCTATAACAACTAGAGAAAGTATTGAATTTTACCCAAAAATCGATATCAAGTTTTTAATGGAAATATACGTTTTGAGATCCCCTGAATATAAGAAAGATAGGAAAAATGTCCGCAACAGCGCGCACACGTGTCCGTGTGTCTGAACAGCATAACTAAAAATGATGTTTGTTAATCACCAAAGTGGTATTTAAGTTCAGTATCTGTCATGGATGCAGCACGAAGATTTTTAACAAAGTTCTCGTAACGCAAAATACGTATTACACAGAAAATGTTTCTAATTTCTCAAAAGTGGCTCCTTAGCTTTGGATTAAAATACCATATGTTTAAACTATTCTATGACAAATGAAATAAATATAATAAATTTTATTGAAACTTCCTGGGAAGTCCTCTTTATTGGAAACACATTTTGTATAACCGGTAAACGTTAAGAGTTAGACAAAAATGTGCTACATAAAAAAGTAAATGTGTTTAAGACACACAATTTATTTAAAGTAATTGTTTGTGGCGTCATTCATTTTTAAACATATTCATTATTATTGGTTTGAATTGTTGCATAATTTGTAATTTTTAAAGCGCTGACGCTATTCATTTTTTTCTCGCGATGTTATGGAAAGCGTATAGAATTGCGTGGCCAGCGTCTAGCGGCCTACTTCTGAACATGTAACTATTTATTTGGTTTACTCCGTCGCCCTTGTATCTACAACGAAGTGTATAACCTACTATTTCTACAAATGTTTATCTCGATTAACATGAAAATAAACAGAAATATGCTTTGGAAGGAATGGTTTGTAATTGCTCTATATAAATAAACGATACCTGTAGAGAAAGCTATTTGATGTGATAATAAGATTTTTTAAAAATCTACTATGTTAATAGTGGAGGGGAGGAATATAGCTAATGGAAAGAAAAGACCTAGTAGTGGATTTTATGCAATATGCAATGTTTTCTGGTTTGGGCTTGGCAGAAACGAGTTAACTACAGCAGCAAGCAGCCAATGTTGGCATTATCTTACACGGATTGCTAAATTCAGCAACAAGAAATCATTGCTGGCACTATGCTATACGGATTGCTATAGCCGAACGTATAGTTGATCGCATGAAATGGTTTTGACACGTGTTAAACGTGTCATGTTCGACAACTTCATGGCTAGGCTGCTGATACAGCTTCAGTGTTACCAACTCCACTTCATTTCCAAGGACAAGGCATTGTACATTGCGAAATAATGCATCGTTTTGCAGAACATAGTGGTGCTTGTTCTAAGCACACAATAGAGCGTGAGGTCAAAGAAAGAGGCTTCGTGTTTGTGTACGCAAAGCGCTTATACAATGGTTACAGTCCGATCTACATATGTGAGGTTGGTTCGGTTTTCTGTGCCTTTGTACAGCAGATTCGGCTAGATTTAGAATAATGGAATGATGGCAGACCGCTGACTATGTTTAAAGTATATGCTTAGCGCGACTTAAAATGGCATTACGCAATTGATCTATTGTGCTTCGATAATAAGAGAATTAAATAATAAAGTTAAATGAGGTGGTCATTGGAATCTGATTAAATGTAACTAAAACCATTAATTAAATGTTATAGCAACAGCATTCATAGTCTATGTTTTACCATGAGGACAAATATCATTTTGAGGTGCCAGTGTTGTAGGAGGTTTAATAACATTGAAGTTTGAGGATTTTATATAACTTTTGCTTTAATAATTAATAATATTTTGTTTTATATTTTTGTGCGGTTTAAGAGTTTTGCTTCTAGACGTATTATAAATAGAATAGCAATTGATATTAGGTTTTTATTCAAAAGATATAATTTTAGAAATGGTTTCTTTAAGAAATTTAAATACATTTATGTATATATTATATTTTTTTTAGAAATCAAAATATTAATTTCGTAAATTTGTGTTTATTAAGGGTATTATAAATAAAATAGCAATTGATATTAAAATAATTTAAATTTTACTAATTAAACTATATTTTCTAAAATTTCTCAATTAGATTCAACATTTATATTAAATAATAATTAAAAATTTTAAATAACATAAGAATTAAATTTTAACATCCTTAAATTAATAACAAATTCTAATATGCATTATTTGTCTTGGTTCTAATTTGAATTCATTAATGTTTTATTTAAAATTGATTTTTATTACTTTTTTGTATATTTGAGTTCGAGGAACTCTACCTCGATTTACAATTTCTAGCTAATTAGCAAATAAGTTTTCATGACATGTCCTAATAATGGCAACTGTATTTTAATTAAGGTTTAAATGTCCTACTGCCCTTGATTTCGTAAGGTGTGAAATACAGGATAAACCCCTTATTTATCACATGGCTTATGCCTTTATAGTTTTGGTTACTGCGGCACAACAGGGAGAAATATTCCTTATTTCTTTATTTTTATTCTGAACACTTTCTACTGTTTTACCTGCTAATATAACACAGGATTTTCAGCTTTTGACAATGGGTGTTTACTTACAGGAATTTACTAGAAAGTTTCAGTAGTCAAGAGAGACCTTTATAGACAGATCTCATAAATTATGACGTTGTTATAGAAACATATTTTGGATTATATACATCGGATGATAACGTCCCTTCTCAAAGTGACATCTTCCAAACACATCTTTCTGGAGATGGCCTTGAAACTTGTCACACTGGCAGAATCTGGGTGAGAGCAGAACTCGAGAAAAATTGTCATTGTTTCTGTTGATGGATGGAAAGAACTGTTTGGTGATGTACAGCCTATTCCAAAATATACAGCAGTAGTTCTTAATGTTTTCTTACACAAACACAGGAGAAGCCGTCAAAGGTGTTGTATCTACTCTTTATGGGTAAAGATTTTGACTAGATAACGTACTCTTTCATTTCCAGTGTGTCCTTTATAACCCCGAACCAGGGAGAGTTAGTTGAACGTTTTGTATTAAGTTTCGATGGACATCAGATGATATTTAATGAATACTGTCAGTAAATTGTCTTTGATAGTCCACCAGAGTCCCTAGTTTATGGGGAAAAACTCTACGTTGTTACTTATTCATTTCGTGGCATTTAGAATTACCCGAATCATTGGATAAAATTAAATTAGCTTGAGCTTTATTTATAGATACTTCAACTGCTGTGGTCCTTAGCGTCCCATTCTATATGGGCGTGAAAGACCAGTAATTTTGCTAAGAGACCTCTTTACCAGGCTTCAGGTTCTTTTACATGCTATAAATCTTGCAAACTCACGATCCCTGCTCCCACATTGTTTACCGTCTTCGAACGATTGATGAAGGACGTTTAATATACCTCATCTTACTTGCACAGTAAATCTACTTCGTTTGTTAATTTTAGCGTTTGTGGTCTAAGTTTCTTATGTTTCTACCCCAGATACAGTTACAGCAGGTGGTTTACTCTTAGCTAATACCCAAAGAAATATTTGTGGATGTTTAATGGTTTACACATTAGTGTAGGCTAATTGCTCTAAATTACGTAGAAAATTAAAACGAAGAGCGGACTAAGAGGTTGAAAGTAACCATAAATAAATAAAAACGATTATATGTAATCCAAGCAGTATTAGCTTCAAAGTTCTTAATTACTCTTGATGAAATATATTGAAAATAGGTGGTTAATGTGAGAACCAATATTTATCTCTAGTTAAAATGACACTATTGCCATTCTACATTACTGCTAGCTTCATTGTAAAGAATGTATGTCTTTCTTTACTTAACTATACTGCCACTGGAAATATGTATGTCGGATGGTTATTATGAATGTAGCAGTAAGACATGCCATCTGTTTAAAGCAAATAAGAGTGGCCCTAAAACGTAAAATTGTCTTTATGGAAAGGCAATACATAAGAGACAAAACCTTTTAAATTATTTAAAGTATTCTCAAACAAACACTGAAACTAAGCGACTTAAATTATTCTTAGAAATTACACATAGGACAGAATCATGCGATACTGCTTGCAAACTGCGCTGCAGTGCAGAAAGGCAACAAGCGTGTTTTCACCTTTTGTACTATGTGCCTAGGTAGGTAGGTAGGTACAATCCGCCTATTAATTCAAACCGAGATTTCACCAGAAACAAAGGTTATGAGGCCCCTTGAATTAAAAAAGAAGTCCATTTTAAAAAGGTGTGCGTGTGTGTTATATGTGTGTATGCGTGTGAACACAATAACTCAAAACTGAAAAGTTAGATAAACTCCAAACTAAGTATTTAAGTTCAGTACCTTCCAAAGAGCGGTTGACGGCCGTTGAGGCCTCAATTGCCGGTATCCGCGAAGAACATCTACGGACCAATGCAGACATCGCCACCAGCCTACGCCAGCTACAGAACAGCCACCACAAGCTGGAGGAAGGATACCAACTGATACGAAACTTCATGGAGCAACACGTCCTACACCAACCCGCTCAACAGAACAGACGCCGCAATAGATAGACGCCACATTTCCACCGACACAGCACAACATCCAACTGCCCGGAGGTAACAGGCCCGGGCACGGATCCAAATAACACACTTACGACACCACTGTTCCTAGGTTACTGTTCAGGGCCTCGGCCATGACTCTTACCTATTCCCCACTGAGGAGTTTGTCCAACTTTGGAGCTCTCCGTTTTCAAGGAATCACCCATGAACCGCAGGTTTGCTACGGCGGTACCAGCCAACACGACACCAATTATGCCCCAAATATACAGAGACACCACAGTACAACAATCTTTCTATACCTCTTCCTATTTCCTCTCAAATACCCCTTTATATCTTTGTTTTTCCTAAATCCTCTATTCCTGCCCCCCCCAAAAAAAGACATGACATGAAGGTTTTCAAGAAAATCTCTCCACCCCAAACTACTGTAACGTGAAACATTTTTTGAGATTTTTTATTTTCTAAAATGGCTCTAACATTTTCATTAAGATATCATATATTAATGATGTTTTCATGACAAAATGTATATTTTAAATATTCTGGGAATATTCTATAAAATCTACTTCATTCGGAAAACAAATTGTATAGTTCGTATAATTGGTAAACTTTCAGCTATGGACGAAAAAGTACTACATCAAGATCTACAACACACTACTTATTTCAGATATCTTTTTTTGGGGCATAAGCCATTTCCGAGATAGCTGTTATTAATGGTTCAAATTGCTCAATACTTCATTATTTTCAAGTCCTATCGATATTCAGTTGTTTCTCGCCACTGCACGCCAAGAGCATGGCCAGTACATACTGTCCAGTTCTTAAACATTTGACTATCGCTACTCCCTTCATATTTATAACGAAATGTGTAATTCAGCTATTTCCGGAATGTTTTGTCTCGATTAAAATGAACATAGGAAAATAACTTTCGTAAGAATAGTTTCAATACCCACCATCACTATAGGGTACAGAAAGTCATGTGAATGCAATATTTGAGATTCTTTGTGTAGTGCGTTTTCGACTATCGCTGGTTTACCAGTTCTACAAGGCTGTAAAAAGATTCCTTCAGAATAAAAACTTCACAGGTTTCTACCAAAAAATTGAAGACATATATTTGTCATTAAAATATCTTTAATGTATGATATATTAATCAAAATTCTTAGAGCGATTATTAAGAAAACAAAGAAATCAAAAACTGTTCCATACAAAAGTACTAAGGGAAGAGGAACTTTCCTGAAACTCTTCCTCCCATCTTTGGAAGATATTTAACTTTTCGTTTTTGAGTAATGTTATTCATAGACACACAGACACAAACATATACGTTCATTTTTTGCTTTCTCTAATAGGTAGAGAATATATTGTATTTCACCTAGAAATTAGATATCGCGATTTCACCGGAAAGTTTTGAAGCCCCTGAATCCAAATAAAGCATTTTTAGAAAAATGCTCAGGCACGTGCGTGTGTGTGTGCGCGTGTGTGGTATGTAGGCCTGTGTAATTTTAACTTTCTGGAAATAGCTATGAAATTCTCTTCGTTGGAAAGGAATTTTGTATAATCTTGTAAAACTGATAAACGTTCAGCGATAGACGAAGACGCAATACACAAAGTGTAGGCCCCTTTAAAACACGCAATTTATTTCAAATACATTTCTTTTGTAGCATAAGTATTTTCTGAGATATACGTTTTTAAAGATTCAATTGTAATTTCTTGGTTATTCCTTAATATCTTTTCAAATTTCAGTAGTTTCTCGCGATTGCATGGAAACAGTATGAAACTTTAAAGGCCAGCGTATAGCTCCGGTTCTTAAACGTTTGGTTATCGCTGTTCCCTTTGTATCTATAACGAAATATGTAGTGTCGCTATTTCTGCAAAGGTTTACTTGGATGAAAATGTAGTACATACAAAATAAGCTTTAGTAAGAATAGTTTGTATACTCACAATAAGTGATAGAGGGTAGAGAAGATCATGTGAATGTATCGCATAAGAATTTTTTGTACATAAACTACCTTAACTTCCTTGCGTATATTAAGAGAGACACTATGTTAGTCTGTGAGCAGTTTTGTTATAAACCCTTGACGAACTTTACTTAATGCCACATGTACAGTCGAGTGCATGGAATGGTGCAAATATATGCATGATGCTTTGTATTGGTAAGGAAATCCTAAAGCGTCTCTTCCACGCCAGTTCCCTAACCCTTACATGGTTGTAGCACTTAATTTAATATTTGTCGTATTCCTCGCTTTTCCTTCGCTTTCGAGTCTGAAATCCATCTACGAGGGCGGATCGAAAAGTAACGCAAAGTAATTTTTTTCTGCCTTGGTATTGTAGCTGGAATGTTGCAATTTCACACAGATATAGTTTGAAGTTTTCACTACAGAGGGTAGTTTTTGTTTCATGTGCAGCTCTAGCGAGAGAAATGTGAACTACGCAACAAACATGACACGCATGTTACTGTCGTCCACGTGTGAAGAGCAGAGAGTTGTGGTTCGATATTTGTAGGCCAAAGGGCATAAACCGAGTGATATTCACAGGGACATGCGTGGCGTGTATGGGAATGATTGTATGGGCCGTATCAATGTCTCCAGGTGGTGTGCATTGTTCCTAGAGGGCCGTGTGGACCTTAGTGATTCGCCACGCTCCAGGAGGCTGGTAACAGCTGCGACCCCGCAGAATGTCAGAGGCATTGAGGCGGCGTGTGCAACTGCGGAACATATCGAGTTCAACATTTCCTACGGTGCAGTGTACGATATTGTTCATGATACGTTGAAATTTCGTAAATTTAGTGCTCGCCGGGTGCACACAAGGGCCAGCGAATGATGAGCTTGGATCACCTAACGCGGTACACCGCAGAAGGGCATGCCTTTCTGAAAGGAATCGTCAATGGTGATGAGTCGTGGGCATACCACTACACACCTGAAACCAAGCAGGCAAGTATGGAGTGGAAACATGCTGGTTCCCCAGTGAAAGAAAAATTCCAAGTGACTCAATCTGCTAGGAAGGTGCTTGTGACGGTGTTCTGGGATATACATGGTGTTGTATTGGTGGACTTTGCTGAACACGGGACTACTGTGAAAGATGTAGCCTACATGAACGCTTTGGTGAAGTTGCGTCGTGCCCTTCGTGACAAATGCCAGAACATGAATGCTGACGATGACAAAATTCTTGATGACCATGCTCACCCCCATGTTGCTGCTGCTGTTCGTCAGAAAATAACCAAATTTGGTTTGGAGGTGCTCCAGCATCCACAATGCAGTCCGGACCTTGCACCAGCGAACTTTCATCTGTTTAGTCCATGAAGAAATTCCTGGCCGGCCAACGCTTTGCTCAGATGCGGAAGTGAAATCAGCAGATATGGCTATACTGCAAGGAAACGGACTTCTATGAACAGGGCATATTGAAACTGGTATCACGATGGGAGAAATGTGTTGAGAAGCTTGGTGACTATGTCGAAAAGTAGGTAAAAATTGGAAGTTTGTTATTTGTTGTTGTTTTAACTATTAAACTTTTTTGTAAAAGAATTATTGTGCGTTACTTTTCGACCCGCCCTTGTATGTTCATAGAATAATGTTTGAATGACGTCAGGCTAATACGATACAGACCCATCCAGGGACTGATACGAACCTCGTTACGAGGCATATCTTCCAGTCATTCAGGTGAAATACTGCCTTACTCTTCTCCTTTCACAGCTCACCTAGGCCTGACGGTTGTTCATAGACTAATGTGTTCGTGTCGGGCTTGAATTCAAACGAATAAAAGATTCACTCAATCAGGGCTGGTGTGGAATACAGATGAGTTTCTACCAAAGTTAAATAAAGAAAAACACTATAGAAAAGCAAAGGCATCGCCATGTTTCGTGTACTTGACTGCACATTGAATAATACCGGAGAGACAGTATTCATTTCATTAAATAACTTATCATACTTCATTTCATGTAAAATCATTTCCATTTCTATTAATAAGCGCATATCGATCAATATGATCCGGTGCCAATGATTATATTACAAAAGGAGTAGTTTAACTGCACTTGACTTTCGGAGCTAACAGTATAGCATAACCTTCAGAATGGTCATATACTTCATGTATCCACTTGAGTTGTCCTACACCCAGATTGAAAGATAAAGAAGGGAGAGAGAAACATGCCATCGCTCTCGCTGCATAGAGCAGATAACTAATTCAAATGGTGCTATACTTGAATAGATAGAAGACGTCAAGGATTTGGAAGGAATTTCATTTTTGAGAAATTATTTTGGGATTTCCATTGCTGTTTTAGAGGGTAGATACTGAATGTCTGCCGAATTTAGAGGAGGGGAGAAAGTGGGCCGTGAGCTATGTAACCCGGTCACATTATGCTTTTGCTGCCGAGATTAATACCACATGGTAACAAGCAGGTATAGCAACAAAAACCATGTGATTTGGTCCTGGAGTACAACGGATTACCGCAAGGCTACTGCAGTTTACAAGCTCTAATTCGGTCCATCAATTACTCTCGTGACATGCAGACGGTGTTATCTTCGTTGCCAACATTAACCAGGTGAGTTTCATCCTTCTCATGGCTGAGGCAGACGGGTGCCATCTCTCGGTGGATATTATATTCCCTCTGTTCTTACATTCACAAGAATTATTTACAATAGAGGAGCGATACAAAGGTAACTTTACTTAGCTATAACATTAAGCAATATTCAGAATAGAAGGGGAATTTAGCTTGTGATTCTATAATTCTATACCAAAATAGAGATTATATTAACTTTTTCCTCGAATACCAAATTCTACGTAAATGTTTAATTAATTTTATCTGCGGCTTTGGCGTTAAAACAAAATTCAAATGTTTGTAATTCTGCTTACCTTTGGGGTTTAAAAATTGGTTTTGCTTCCCTTTAAATAGTGGAAGTCGCATAGGCATACCTTTAAGGAAGGTTATGTTAGGAGGAGTTGTATTGTATTTAGACTGTTGGGGAGCCGAACTTCAAGTTGTTGCAACCGCACGTATGGTACAAAGTTCCGGTAGCCTTCGCGCCAACGTTAAAAATATTAACTTTGTAATTTGACTGTTTCTTTAAATACTATATATTTATGTTTGCCTCGGCTGCGTCAGTATTATTGTTAGAGACATGAATTTCTTTGCAAGGTGTGGTGCGGCTAAGAATGTAGACTTACACAGATTATAATTTTTACTTCAATCCTTTTATTAATTCTTGACACGATTTAAACAACACTTCACTGATATAGAGAGCTGCGAGATTATTTATTAATTACTTGCACTTTTTAACACGTAAACTATTTTTGTCTCTATTTGTAAACTAATTTGAATACGTATTAAACTTTTCGAGGACGCGTCTCGCGTCCGGTTTGAAACACTGTCTACAAGCAACTGACTACTGAATTTGTACATTTTGCTCCATTTCAGTTTCTGATTGGCTAATTCTACTCCAATAGAATACTTTTATTTAACTTAAGCTTTTTTCTGGATGTTGATTGTCTATTTATAAACTGTCTCAAAAATTAGATTATTGCTTCTTCAAGAATTACCAGTATCATTATTATACTTTCTAATTCATTATTGCCTCAAGGTTACCTCAGCTTTTAACCTATCATTCTCACAGCTCCTACATTATTAAATTACGTAACACATTCACATAACATTATTGAACATGTACATAATAATATAAACATTAATACAATGACTGTTACATGCATTTTAAATAGTTATTTGATGCTCTAAAATTGTTGATATTAAAAATAATTGTGTTGCAGGAAGGTACAAGTAATAAGTATAATAAAAGGCCTCCCTCCCCAGAAAAGAAAAAAAATAAACCAAAAATTTTCACACTTTATTTTTCTCGATTTCCACAAGTACATACATTGTCTTGATTGCGAAGTTTCACCTGCATTGGTAGGAATGGGACATATAATATGATTTACGTTGCGTAATCACCTTACTGCCAAATTTGCTTTCCGATGAATGGTCTCTGGTATTAGAAGCCTCCCTGTGACATGTACTTTATTTCTATAGTTTATTTCTACTGTTTAGTTATTACGCAAACGGAAGTATTCCTTAGATTGCTAGTAAGACGTAGTCAATGACTAATACTCTTACTGACATTATTGTAACATATACTCATGTGGGAGGACTTTTGTGTACGGATTGGAATATAAAATCAAGTGTTTGCCAGGAAATTGGGTGATACCATGATATTTCAAATTGCTGACTGGTACACAGGACCACGGGATATACATACATACATACTATTTTCCTCCGTTTTACTTTTAACGCATTGGATTTTCCTAGAGCATTGGCGAGAAAACGTGATTTTCGCTGACATTTGGACTCCCTCAGTTTTCCCTTTGTATTCTACGTGTTGCTAGGTCGCGTGTCCTAGGTCCCCTAATCGGGGAAGCAAGGAAAGTTTGTCACGCAGCATGCGTTAGCGAAGAGCTGAAGACAAACGCAATATGGATTTTCAAATGCGATGTAATATAATCCATCAAAAGCTGTTTAAATATGGAGCATTTCAAGCCAGACTTGAACTGAAGTTCTAATACATATTTTTAGTTTTAATCTATGTTTTATGCCTTCCGCTTCACCCAGACTTAAAAAATAATAAAGCGGATGTCTCAAGTATTTTAAATAAAGTCCACATCTATATTGTATTTGCCATAACGTACAAGCTTACATGATAGACGAGATTTGATAAGCTACCAATTTATGATAAAATAAAGTATAAGGATAATATTTCAGCCAGGTTTCAGACTTTACTGACAGCATTCAACTTCAAAGCTGCTTGAAGTATGAAATCTGATAGTTGTACGTTTTCTTTATTTAAGAGGGGTAGCGTTAATGCTTATCCCAGGTTCAAGAATTCCACCAGACTCGTGCGCTTGCATTCTAGAAAACGGATTACAAACTTTTCAAATGATAGCTTTTTGATGGAGAAATCCATATTATTACGTTTTGTTTCAATGTATATAACGTCCATTCATCAAATTCCACAGCATCAAAAATCAGCTTCATTTATATATCTCCGAAGAACTTCTTAGGTGATTAACAAACGGGAACCCAGCGGGCTACACTTTCGAAAGGCTGAAATCCTGATCATGTTCTGGACTGCATTGAATCCTACACCAAATATGCAGCTTTTCATCCACAGTTTCTCGTTGGTCTTTGTTAATCTCGCCCATTCTTTTCTTGTTGCGTCTACTAGAAGCAGTCCAAGGACAGTCGCTATGAGACTGATTTTTATACCATGTTTAAAACATTTTATACATTTTATTGTACATCTGCCACTCATGTGCTCTGAACTCTCTGGTGAATGTTTGCAGCAGACATTCGGTCTGTGGATAAATTAAATCACTGCACGCTGACGAAACGAAAAATCTGTTGCACCTATTTTGCATTAGTTGGAAATAGTCAACTGAGGAAGCCAATAATGTCAAAACTTTATCAAAGCCTATAAGGTCCTTAAGTTATAACACTGTACTTGATTTTCCATAATTTATAGGTCGTGATTCACAAAATGATTGTTGCTCATGTCTTTACAAAATCACGTGTTTCTTATCAGATAGCAATATAATACTTTTGTATTATGAATTAATTCCTCCATTCCAGATGAGAGGTACCGAAAATAAATATACGTGATCTTTATTTATACGTGAAATTTGGTAAATAATGTGAACATTTTAACTTTTTTTAATTTCTATTACACTTATAAGTGTATTTTAATGCTACACAATTGGTTTTTTAACATCAACATTTTAAACCACAAATGTCTTTAATTGGTGCATTACCATTCAGATAAACTCTATTTTTTCCAATTTCTTCTTTTTAGCATTTTGCACTATTCAATACTGTTTGCACCAGATTGTATTACTTATTTGCTTGAAATCATCAGGATAGCTTCAAGTATTACGGTTTAAAAAACCGTTGTACACTAGTTAAAAGTGTAAAATAGCTGACTTTGAATTATCTTTCATAACTCACATTGAAAACTACATGGTTAAATAATATTAATTTACTGGCATCAACAAACATATCCGTAGTGATCATTACAAACTAGAAAATTCAATATGTAACTAAGCAAGATAAAGAGTAATATGGTCCACGATAGAAATTCTTTGTCATTAGCCCCAGTTTAGGGATAGTTGTTATTTGCTCTTGCAAATGTTTTTACCAAGGTAGATTACGGACTACAACAGCTTATTTCATATAGAGCTGTAATTGAAGTGTGAGGAGAAGAACAAACGTTTAAACATTAAAGTGAAATGTTTGCTTATACCCACGCAGCGTTCTTTTATTCGTTTTAAATGCCGTTTTGAATTTCACTAATCTACCCTCATACAGCTATCTTGAGTGCAGAGGAAGGGATTATGCCCACGTATGCAGATACCGTTCATGTTCTAAAACGTATAATAACTCCAGAGAAAGCAGTACGGATCAAGATTTAATCCATTTCCTAGTAGAATTTTTATTTGCTTCTGTTTCCTCCCCAAGCAGTTTACAGTTGAGTTGAAGAGGCTTTGCAATTCAAATGAAGAACATCAGCGAATTTCCAGATGTAAGCTGCATGGAGACCCTGGCAGCGAAATAATATTCATGGGCTTCCTATAAACTAAAAATCTTGGTCAGTTTCCGGCAGTGGAGCTGGATTCATCCTACTTAATTATTTTACGTTAGAGATAAATGAAGTGAAACGTTACATAACCCAAAAAAATAAATACCTTCTTCCTAGTGTATTGGTCATTAGCGTGTACTTAGGTTATTTAGGGGCATTGGTTAAAAGGTCCTTTTATTTCAATCACATAGGCTATAATTTAACCATTTACAGCTAAGCGTGGTTCTGTTAGTCTATACAAATTGTACTTGAAAGGTTTCTAGGAATTTTCAAGCTTACTTCTTTACAATTGAGTGTCGAATGGAATTCTGAAGTTTTCTCAACTTTTCCTTCTGTTACCTGATTTGTTTACATCTTAGGTACATACTGTTCACCTGATGCCAACCACTTAAGCAAAATTAATATATATATATATATATATATATATATATATATATATTAATTCCTTTATAGATACTGTCCTCCAATGAAGCACATTTTGGTTAGAGAAGAAAATATAAACTGTCATCTTTGAAACAGGAAATGTAATGATCCTGAAAAACATTGTCTATTAAGTTTGAGGTGTGAAAAAATTTTCAAGACGGTTTGTACGTTCACTGCATAACGTAAAATTTAGTTGCAGTTCATGTGTGAAGGTATAAGTTTCAAAAAGCCACTCATAAATGATAAGCTTTTATACATTTAATGAATTGAACATGAGTAGGCCTTCACTGTCTGTATCAGAATTAAAACTGTAAGTTATTTCTAGACTAAAGAGCCGTGGTCTACTGGATGTTTCCTGTCCAGACATTTTATCCAATCCTGGTAAACATCTTCAGCCATATTATTGAAGTCTTCTCGGTGAAGGTTCAGCTGCGAATGATCAATCAGCTAACTCAACTCAACTCCGGTCTGGTAGGTTCGTGGTGAGCCTACGTAATGTTGTTGTGTACCTACCCTTGGAAGGGCTTTACCACAGGATGGTAGGATTATTGTAGGGTGATGGGTTTGGTTTTTAGGTTAGCGGTGCTGAAAGAGCCGTGGTATTTATGCTGGGGGTACTCTGACACAATTGGCTCGAGGGTCGGCTGCGGAAGGAGGGTTATAGCCGCTCAGGTGTCGTCACTGGTCCCTGATGGGTTCGAGTAATATCTCGCTATTTGTGCCTGTCTGATATAATATGTACTGAATTACCGGGTGCCAGGTTCTATTTAGGTGAATGATTTTTCTTTAATGTAGAAATTATTTGGATGTTTTAAATTTCAATAGCCTCACGTTGTATTCAGGTGTAATAATATGACATTGATAAGAGGATGCTGTTTTTGTTTTATTGCATGGTATGATGTCCCTCTACTAGTATAGCATTTCTGCAACCGCGCACATTTCAGGTTGGCCTAGTTGGCAGCACTCCTGTGATCCAGGTGTTAACGTTTCGCTGAATGGTGTCTACTAAGGAGCGGAGAATAGGGTAAACGACGCCTGAAAGGATCAAGCTCCTGGAGTCTTTAGCTGATCGCAATAAATTCTTAAGTTCTCTCTATTAAAATTAGTTTAAATATTTTGTCACTTGGGTGTTTAAGATATGGAGAAAAAACTGTCCCTCTTATCTTCAGTTGCTCAGTTTTCGGACCGGCAAGGCTGAGACTTGGCTGTGCATAAAGCCATTCGACTTAACGTGAGGTATAACCGTTTGCGCATAAAGCCCATATGTAGTAGCTCTTTGCTGTGGCTAACAGATGCATGAGACTTAACAAAAGAGTGTCTTGAGCATAACTCGTTTTTAATTAGGATGATTGGAAGTTTTGTGCAGATAGCGATCCGCGTTAGTAAGCTTCCGATAAATGTGTGACCGAGTGTGCCGTCTCCTTTTTACTGACCAGCATATCCAATGAAGTTGTTTGTCCTTCCTTCCATTTTTCCACGATTAATGTTGTACGTAAATCAATACTGTTGAGGCAATGAGGAAATCATCGCAAGCTTGTTACCCTTGACCCCACTCTATAAACCTGTCATTTACGTAGAGGACTGATGGTTTAAGCGGAGCGGAATTCAACACTGTGGATTTGAAGGATTCCACGAAAAAGTTGTGCAACACTGGAATCAGAGAACTGTCCATTGTCACCCGTCAATCGGTTCAAAGAAAGACTGACTTCACTGAGTAATTTTTGATAAGGACACAATGGAAGAGACCCATTATCTCTTAAGAAAACTGACTTTAAGTGTGTTATGGTGTCGCTTTCAGTGAGCGTGTCGAAGCTGACGAGTTAGTTGTAAGATGAGAGACCTGACATTTCAAAAAAAAAAATGTTCCGTAAATCTGTTCAAAGAAAAAGTGATTTCTTTGAAATGGTGGCGAGGAAGTGATAGAATATTATGTCTTCAGAAAAGATCAGTTTGAGCTGCGTTATGACGTCGTTTAAAGGACCACGGTGAAGATGGGGACAACGTCTAAAGTGACGAACACGTCTTTAGGTTTTGAGGTGATAGACTGAACTTTCTGAAAAAAAAGGTGTTCCGTCAATCTGTTCAAATAAAAGGTGATTTCTTTGGTAGAAGTGATGGAGTATTATGTTTTCAGGAAAATAAGTTTTAGCTGTGTTATGGCGTCGTTTAAAGGGCCACGGTGAGGATGTAGTCAAAGTCGAAAGTGACAAATAAGTCGTTTTTGAAAACAAAATGTGTAGAATACTTGGTGTAGAGCTCTGTATTATTGACATGAGATTGTGGTAATTTGGTAAATACAGGCTATGTGGTAAGTGAGAGATCCAATACCGCTTACGATCGTTCGAAGCAGAATCCTTGTTTCGTATGCATTCGGTATACAGTATAGCAGATTGAGCTTCTGATTTGGAAATGTGGCGATTGTTCTCAGGTGATGTGGATCAGCTTTAAAATAAACAGGTTAGTTTTACACAATATGTGGGCTGTAGGATCACACTGAACCTAGCAGTATGTATTCTTCTAATATCCCAACTGATTCAGGATAACGTAGTATTGCCTTTGTCGTCAGGGCAGATAATGTCCTTATTGTTAGATTGTTGAAGACACTCTTCTCTTGGTACGATAGGTTGCTTACAAGAGGTTTTGCTCGATGAAGTATTTCTTCACTGCAGCTACCGGAAGTTCACGTATACCTGAAACTATGTTGGAAATTATATCCTATACCAGTAAAAGTGCGGTGACAACGTGTCTACCTCCTTTGGATAACAATTAGGCTTTAGCAGCGGAGAGCTCGTGATCATCTGGCAAATGCACCACAGTATGGCTTGCATCGCATGGAACAGTGGCCTTCATAGTAGCTGAAAGATGTTAAAACATTCTTTAGTGTCTCTTCGTAGAGGTGAGTCATGAGTAAGCGGGGGCTCTCACGGTCGGAGTTAAAATTAAAACAGAAAATTACTTTTGGGCTAAGTATTTATGGCTTACAAGAAGTTTCCTGTCTATACGAGTCATTCAAAATTGCGGTAGACATCTTCAGTGATGCGGTTGAAGTCTCACTCGCGAATGGTCCGTTGCTGGGATATCCGCGGTATATATGCTTGAGCTGCTCTTATGTAACTGGTTCGGGGCCGAAAAATTACAAAGACAACGGTTCTTCCGCTGAGAATAAGTTCCTTATAATACAGTGAACTTAAAGGAGAATTTAGTTCTTATTGAAAACAAATTTCGTGGTATAAAGAAGGCACGTGGTATAAATAATTGAGAATGGGCTGTTTCATTGTAAAAGCCAAAACTATAAAATGAGTGTTTAAGTCATGTACTGCAGGGTTACTTAGTTACCAGAGAGTCTTTATAGCTAAGGCTAGAATACGTCGAAGGCTCCACCCCAAAGTAACAGAAATGGAAGTGGAGAACAAGTAAAATAGGATGCATGTTGCAAGATTAATATTTGAACTGATTGTCAAGTCGTCCTAAAATACCTCACTTTTGGAATTAGAAGAGAGACTTCCTTGCCAAATGATTATAAGTTCTGTATCATAATCTTGCATTCTAAGTTTAAAGTTGGTAGATTTATTGCTTTACACTTATAAATTTTTTTTATAAAATTATACAAGTATAAATGACCGTCTAGCAATGGAAAGAATGATAAAGGATAACGGTGGGGTCCATTTCAGTGAACCGAATATTTATACTACCGATGATAATAAGCAATAATAAAGCTCTACTTACACTAAGTGATTTCTTTGCTAGTGCGCACATTAGTTAAGCTTTAAATGATGAAAACGGATATTTTAATTTCTGCATTGTAGCTCCCAACATGAGACACTTCATTCCCTACAATTTTTATGGCCTGTGACCGAATGAAAACTAGCAGAATTTATGAGCCCAACGGTAAGTCCTAGTGCAGTTCCAAATGCGGATTTCCACCTCTAGTCTTTGCCTGCCTGAAGCTGTAATAGAGAAGCCTTTTATGGAGAGTGCATACATAATTGCATTTACAGAATATCTTCCAATTTATGATTAGAGATAAATTATGATATTATGGGGTAGAGGCTTAAATTCAGAAATAGAAGGCCGAATTTATTTAAGGATGACTTGCAGTTTCTAACCATCAGCTATATCAGGTTAACCAGCGGCAATTTCATCTTTAGAGGAATATCTACGGGCAAGAATAAGCACGAATCATTTGTTTATAAAACAGAAACCGTTGGTTGCGTCATCATATGTGAGGCGTACTGGCACCTCATAAAAGGTAACCTAGCTGCCATTACCAAAAGCTCTATCTACATCTATCCGAAAAAATTTCCTCCACTCTCTAGTTGGCACCTTTATTCTTCTGTAAATAATATTCTATAAAATTACCTTTCTTTTCAATAATTGCTTGTTAAATTATTTCTC
This sequence comes from Deroplatys truncata, assembly GCA_030765065.1. Classification (NCBI taxonomy): domain Eukaryota; kingdom Metazoa; phylum Arthropoda; class Insecta; order Mantodea; family Mantidae; genus Deroplatys; species Deroplatys truncata. The sequence goes on from CM060981.1 coordinate 250,683,335, forward strand.
TAAAACCGCTGTACTAGATGAATTTCAATAACTTACTTCAACCTTCGTTGGCAACAGGTATAATAAGAGTTCCAGAGAGGTGCATTCTTATGGAGAAAACTAATTTCCCTAAATTTTCATTTCATTGTGGTGCTTACTGGACGAAAACTATGAGGAGACATCTCATATTTGCATCTCCACCTTATGATATTGAGGCTGCATTTAATCAAACTGGTGATAGGAAACAGCCAGACATTTTTGGAATCAGTCACTAGAGTATATAAGGTACACTCAGAAACATAGCCAGTATTCAAGGCTTCAAAGTAGATTTGCTACTACATCAATTTCCAGTGAGCCAAGGCTTCAGTTGCAATAAAATAGTTTCGCTTGGAAATTAACAAAGAAAGAAGGAGGAAAAGGAACTCGGCAATTAAAAGTAGTGTTTATCGAGAATTGAGATAAGTAGTCTTAACGAGCAATTAGCATATCTTTTAACGATCACACACCAGTAACTGTAATAAAACATGAAGTTGCGTGGAATACTGTTCCTCATTAATTCACAACTAGACGTTTATGTAGCAGAAAGTTTACTTCCCGAAAAGCAACTCTTAACCTTTAAATAAGAATCTGTAACTATTTCAATGAGAGCTCTAATGTTTCATTATGCCATACGTTGTCCATAAGCACTATTAGGTATGAACAAACCCAATTTTGTGAATAGGCTTTTCTATAATTCATCTCGTTTTGAAAGACATTTTTGTACATTTTACAGAAACGTACAGGATATTTTTATACATGCTTCCTGTACAATTAAGGCTTATTTATTTATTTTGTTGGATTTAAATTCTGCCTAATTGTTTCCATTTACATTATAAACACCAAAATTAAGTAAATATAAAAAAGTGATGTGCATTATTTTCTACCGCACAGGTGTGTTGTATATGTGTTTGTGTATCTGTTAACATCTTAACTCAAAAACGAGAAGTCGGATGAGTATTTAAGTGGTATTTAAGTTCATATAATTCAAAGATGCGGCACGAAGGTTATAAAAATCCCCCACCCTAGCTTTTACGCGGAACATTTTTCGAAATTGTTTAATTCCAAAGAATGGTTCTAACAATTTTGAATAAAACACCATGTATTAAAGATATTTCCTGACATTTAAAATGTATATCTTGAATTTTCCTCGAATAACCTGTGAAGTCCTCTTCATTCAAAGAAACTGTGTATAATCTTGTAGAACTGGTAAACGTTAGACGATAGACGAAAACGTACTACAGAAAACATATAGATCTCTTTAAAACACATAATTTATTTCAAATAAGGTTCTTGTTACATAAGCCATTTCTGAGATATATGTTACTAAATATTCAAGTTGCTCAATACGTGGTCGCTTTTTGGGGGGGGGTTCTCAACTACGTTTACTAAGCAGGGGAAATATTGCATTCCACCTAAATATTCGATACCAAGATTTCATCGGAAATACATGTTTTGAGGCCCCCTGAATAAAAAAGGATTTTTTGGAAAAACGTCCGCGTATGTGTCGTGAACAGAATAACTCAAAAATGAAAAGTCGGACAAGTACCCAAACTTGGTACTTAGGTTCAGTATCTTTCAAAGATGCGACACGAAGATTTTCAAAAAAAATCCCCCACCCCAGACTGCCCTTAACGGAACACTTTTGGAAAGTTTTTATTTTCTTAATAATGGCTCTAACAATTTTGATACTTAAGATATCTTCATGGCAAGTAAAATGTATATGTTGAATTTTCTGGAAATATGCCCAAAAGTCCTCATCTTTTTGAATGTCATTTGCATAACTGGTAAACCTTAAAATATGGACAAACATTTTTTACGCAAAAATGAAGAGCTGGTTAAAGCACAGAATTTATGTCATATACATTTTTTGTGGAGTAAACAATTTCCGAGGTATTCCTTTTATTTGAATGGATTTTCTAATACTTATACTTTTTCTCAAATGGGAATTCGTTATTCATTATTTTATGTCCTGGACATGCAAAGAGAATGAAATGCTCTACATAGCAAACAGCTTTTAAAGGATTTGGCTATTGCTTAAAGTCAACCACATTCCCCTTGTACCTACAACAAGATTAGAAATAAGATTTTTTTTTGCAAATGCTTACCTCGATTAGCATGGAGTAGAGGGAGAATAAGCGTTTGTAAAACTAGTTTTGCACAAGTGTAGAGAAAGTTATGAGTATAACAGATCCGATTTTTTTAAAGTCTTGTCGATTTTAGTTGTTTATTGCGGTTGCATGTAAAGACGTATTTTGTAGCGAGCCTTAGGGCGGTTAGCCCAGGGGTTTTCTTACAACTGGGGGGGATAGGTTAGGGTGATAGAGCTGGTCGGTACCGGGTGTAAGTTGCCATAGAGTTGTTCGGGTCTTTAGGGGAAGTTAAATAATAATCCGCTAATGAATGTATTCTCAGATAACTTAATATGGCGTTGGGACCCCCGGTAGAGAAGTTGTGTGTGCAAGAAATTAATCGTATTCACACATTCGTTACATGTAGAGCTCCAAGAAGTCTTGCCGATTCACAAGGTTAAATGTTAACTTATTAGGATGGGGTACGGGGCCCTTGACGGACGTGTCTCGGTGTCGTTCGAGTATCGAAGAGAGTTGAACAAGATTCCCTGCACTCGTGGTCAATATATATGATTTTAGGCGATGACTCAGCACTCAGATGCCCCAAAGTCGGCGCTAACCTCTTTACGACAGTTTTCGAAAGTTAACGTAAGCTGATGCAATCCTCCCATCTGCGAATCGACTTCCACAATGGTTCGCTACAATATAGCGCCCAGTTCATAAACATCTAAATATAGCTGTTTCCTTTGCATCTACAACGAAATGTGTAATGTAACTATTTATGCAAAGGCTTATTTGGATTAAACTGAAGCATATAGAAAAATAAGGTTCCTTTTTTTTTATTTATGAACGCTCTTTAACTGATATGGTTCTTAGCGTCCCATCCTATATTGGGCGTGAATGACCGGTAATTTTGCTCAGAGGCCTCTTTATCAGGCTTGATATTCTTTTACGTGCCGTAAATCTACGACACGGGACCACCGGCTTTACTTCCCTTCAAAAGGAAGCCACGCTAAGGATTTTTACGCCCGAAAAAATCCATCGCCCTCCGCCGGGTTTGAACCCACGACCTTGGGAACTGGAGGCTAGCACGGTACCACTAGTTCACGGAGGACGACAGATAAGGTTTAGTAAGATACCCACTTAGTACAGAGTATATCACCCACCCGTGATTCCGCATGAAAATCAGTATTGAGGGGTCAGTCCGCACACAATAGTACTCCTCGGGCGCAGATAAGTGTATGCTTGCAATAATGTAATGGGTGTTAGATTAGGTTGTCACTTTAACAGTAACCTATTAGTGGTATAGGTACCGAAACCATTTAACATTGTAGCCTTTTACTTTTTAAAAGTTTAAACCATAAAAGTGGTTTAGCGTATGAGTCCTATCTTTCTGCAAGCCAATTGAGCAGTTTTAAGATTACGATTACATTTTGGCGCTGCCGTGCTACAAGCATTTTTACTTTTTTGTATATACAAAATCGTTAATATACGCTTGATTACAATCGTGTTTGCATTAAGGTCACTATATAGGGTGGGCCATTTAAGATGAGAATACTCAAAATTAAGCGTTGTAGGAAGAAATGTGTAATAAAAGTTGCTTGATATTACGGGGAAAAGTAAATGCCATCATTCGTGTTTTATTTGAAGGACGTCATGATGGTAATTTTAGACTCAATTTAATATTTTAAAATGGGGACCTACAATTAGGGTCAATTTAAATTCACCCTAACATGACCACCACAACGTCCTCCAAATAAAACATGACTAATGGAATTTACTTTCCCCATAAAATAAGCAACTTTATTCAAGACATGTCTTTTTACAACGCTTAGCTTTGGAGATATTGTAGAGTCTCAACTTAAATGACCCACCCTGTATAATTCGAAAATAATCAATGTTTAATGATAGGGTGGTCTCTCGGAAAATCACTTATGTTCTAAAGACTTATTTATATTTGTTAATACAATAATTATCGAAACGTGTTAATGAACAGTTAATGAACCCTTCCTTTCCTTTTTGACTCATAGTCTAATATCCTTCTTGGTATTTTTTTGAGTCTGCATTCTCAGTAAATGTATTTCAATCATTTCGGTTTTTTTTTTGTAATTGTTAAACTATACATTTTTACATTTCTCTACTTATTGTTTTTCCCTTTTTATCCATTCTAGAACATGAAACTGTTGTTTGTAAGCTTTAATTGTAAAAACATTTTTTTCTCTTTTAATAAAAGAAAATTTCGCATAACTAAAGTTGACCAGTTTTGTTTAGAATAACAAACATTACTGTTCCTTAATAAAAATGCATTGATGACATCAATTGCACTAGTATTTCCCCCAGTTCTCAAAAGTAATAAATTGTTACTTGGAACATACAGTGTTGATGTGCTCTGGCACAGGATGTAACAAAAATGTACGGTACAAATTGCAGGACACATTTCTCACACGTAGATGAAGAAATTGTGTTATATGAACATGGGTCTGGAAACCTTTGTTTTCATGTTACAACTCATTAATCTTGGGAAACACACAAGAATATAACGTACCAGCATACTACATGCAACTCCTTCTCAATATGCCCTTCATGAGCATTGATACATGCATCAACCCGGTTACGCTGATGTATACTGGAGTATTGCGTATGATTTCCATAATACGGGCACGGAGACTCTGAATATCTGGTACTGAGGTTCGATACACAAGAGCTTTCAAATGCCCCCACAAATAAAAGTCCATTGGGTTTAGGTCCAGGGAGCGTGGAGGCCAGGCAATTGTTCCTCTACGTATCCATCTGTAACCGAATCTGTTACTTAGAAGCCGACGGGCATTAACACTAAAATGAGGAGGTGCTCCAACGTGCATGGAGTACATGTGTTGTTGCACAGCTGAAGGCAGTCTGCTAACAGTTCAGGTAGAACATTATTTACGAAATTATGGTAACTTTGTCCTTTTAGCCTGGGTGGAAGAAAGTGAGGCCCTACCAGTCACCAATATGCCGGCCCAAACATTGACAGAAAATCTTTGTTGACGACTTGCTTCAACAGTTATGTGAGGATTGACATCAGCGTATACATACTGATTCTGATAATTTACAATCTGATCTCGTTGAAACGACGCACCGCTGCACTAAAATTGCTGTTGACACTTTGTTGCATAAACTATTCGCAGAAGCGTACCCGTGCACGAAAATCAGCTGCTGATAGTGCCTGCACACGCTGTAAATGGTATGGATACAGCCGGACCTCGTGTAACACTCACCAAACAGTCATGTGGTCAAAATTAATTGTTGCAGTACTTGTCTTGTACTGACACCAGGGTCGTCGTCAACTGCCTGAAGAATTGCCGCCTCTCTGTCCTCGTCCTTCTAGGCCTGCCCCGGTGGCGAGTATCAGGCTGAAATGCCCCATGTTCCCTAAGACGACGATCAATGGCTTCAAATGTTTTCCTGTCGAGACACCTTCGTCATCTCTCCCGGTACAAATGTTGAGCGCAAGCGCCGCTGCCATCTGCTAATACACACATCAAATGGACATCTGCCATCTCTGCATTTGAGTGCACTGGCATTGCACGAGCCAAGTCTGTGAACAACTCTACTAGTATGTACTAACCCGTGTGCTTGCCAAGGAGGAACTGCTCACTGGAACAGTTGATGTTACCTGTAAACAAGCAATGACGTAAGTCGCATAGCAACAGGGACATGTAAAACAAAACACTGATGGTGCACATACGATAATGACAACGTAGCCATATGTAACCAAGAGTGCATGTTTCCTAAGACGACGACCAATGGCTCCAAATGTTTTCCTGTCGGGACACCTTCGTCATGGAAATCTCTCCCAGTACAAATGTTGAGCGCAAGCGCCACTGCCATCTGCTAATACACACATCAAATGGCATCTGCCATCTCTGCATTTGAGTACACTGCCATTGCAAGTTCTGTGATCAACTCTACCAATATGTACTAACCCGTGTGCTTGCCAAGGTGGTACTGCTCACTGGAACAGTTGTTGTTACCTGTAAACAAGCAATGACGTAAGTCGCATAGCAACAGGGACATGTGAAACAAAACACTGATGGTGCACATACGATAATGACAACGTAACCATATGTAACCAAGAGTGCATGTTCCCTACGATTGTTACGTTCTGTTGAGTGTTTCCTATGGTTAATGAGTTGGAGAAAATGAGTTGTAACATGGAAACAAAGCGTTTCCAGACCCATGTTCATTTAACATAATTTCTTCGTCTACGTTTGAGGAATGTGTCCTGCAATTTGTACCGTACATTTATGTTACATACTGTATATTAGCCATTGCATTATATCCTCTATGTTGATATGATTAGAAGGATGAAAAACTAAACGGGTTACTTACGTTTAGAGTAATTATGTTTCAAAAGGAGAAGAGCGTAAAATTATACTTATTTACTAATTAAGTCAGTTGAAAATAAATATAGTAGTAATATAAGTACTTACATATACACACAGTCTAATTCCATGCGTATGTAACTTCAATACTATCTATCTGTAACAGTTACAGCCCACTTTCTGATTTAAGGTGTCAGTCTTCGAATACTACTTATGCCAGTTTCTAGACAGTCAACACTAACTACTACGTCAAGAAGAAAAATTAGAAATGTATTCCATGTATAAGCAGATTTATTGAACCTGTTCTCTCGTGAATAAGGAGCTTATATGCCACAAACGATTATTCATTAATGTTCCAAGTGGTGAGGCGTGCTAGGAGGTACCGCAGCCAGGTTTCCTCGTAATAGGCTTACGTTGGTAGTTCCAGTCACATTAAGTTATCAATTTATTTTTTGTTGGAAACCGGAAATTAAAAAATATTCAACTTTACGCTTCACAGCACCAGATAAATTTGGAGAAAAATGTGAATAAACTGTTTTATTTTAACTTTTGTTGGCTCACACAGTTTAGCATGAACTTTTTACTGAATTTTGTATGAAAAACGCACACAAGGGTCTATAAGACGTAATATGCCCGAGAATCATCTTGCAGCTCTGTCTTATAGGTAATCCAATTTTCAACATAAGGATATGTAAAGCTGTTAATAATGGCCTTTATACTGAACAGTTTACAAGGGAATAAATATTTAAATCACAAAATCCTTCAAGATACATATAACATGGGATGCCAGCATTGCGAGAGAATTATTTGAAGAAATGGACAGCTATTTTGGAACAAATGCCAGCGTCTGTGTGCATGCGTACTGAAATATTCTGTTTTGTTCAAACACCATTTAAGCTAAATGATATACGTTTTTTATTGAAACATTTAGAAATAAATGCAACTTCATAGCTTAAATCACATAAATATTTTGATTTTCTTTAGCAAGCAATTTTAAGGTGTAGCTGCAATAAAACAAAACACTATACTGGCTGCTGAAAGGCGTCTCTTGAACACTGTTGTTGCAAACCATTGAAACGTAACTAAGATTAATTAATTTTATTATGCGTTCCATCATAAATATTTATAAGGAATACTACTAGAGAATTTCTGGGTTGCAATAAAACATTTAAAGCTTGAAAGGCACTAATCAACTGCATAGATAAAAATCTGATGTGTTACACTCACATGACTTTCTCTACTCTTGTACAAACTATTTTTACAAACGCTTATTCTCCATCTACTTCATGTTAATCGAGATAAATATTTGCAGACTATCTTATTGCTAATTTTCTTGTAGTTGTAAGGGGAAAATATATTTACAAGGGCAATATAGAAAAACAGTAGCCTTTAAACACATACATATCTCTTAATAGCTGGTTGCTAGGTGCAGCGCCATTCCCTTTGCCAGAGATTAATACTCTTTGCATATCCAAGACAAAAAAACTAAGAACGAATTCCCATTTGAGAAAATAAGTATTGAAGAATTTAAGGGAATAACAAGCAAAATCTCGAAAATGGTTCACTCAACAAAAAAATGTATATGACATAAATTGTGTATTTTAACGCGATCCACATCTTTTGTGTAGTAAAATTTTGTCTATCTCTTATGGTTTACCAGTTATGCAAAAGTCGTTCACAATGAAGAATACTTTTGGAGACGTTCGCAGAAAATTCAAGATATACATTTTATTTGTCATGAAAATATCTTAAACATATGATATTTCAATCAAAATCGTTAGAGCAATTTTTGAGAAAATTACAATTTCGAAAAATCTTCCATGTAATGGGTAATCTGGGGTGGGGGTTTTTCTTGAAAACCTTCGTGTCGCATCTCTGGAAGATACTGAACCTAAATACCAAATTTTGTGTTCATCCGACTGTTCCTTTCTGAGTTATGCTGTTCACAGACAGACACAGAGACAGACACACGGACAGATACACAGACAGACACACAGACACACACACGGACATGTTTCCAAAAAGGCTTTTTTGGATTCAGGGGGTCTCAAAACATGTATTTCCGGTGAAATCTCGGTATCGAATTTTTGGGTGGAATACAATACTTCCCCTACTTACTATACGTAGTAGAGAAAGTAAAAATACAAAAGGGGGAGATGGAGATGAGAATAGTCGAAATTTTGGTTCATATGTTCTCTACCAACTACTTATAGGAACTACCCAAGAGTTTTATTTGACCCAAAAATTCGATATCACCAGAAGTATGTTTGGAATCCCCTGAACCCCCCCAAGACAAGCATTTTTAGAAAAATGCCGTGTATGTCTATCTCTCGGTAAAATATAAATATAAGATCAGCATTTTCTAAGAACGACACCCGTGTTTCAAAAAGATGAATATGGAGCTGTTTCTTGCACAGGCTGGAGGTGAGAAGACGTTGCACGGATTGTTAATCCTCAGATGGAGTGATTGTCTTAGGAAGATCCCAGAACTGCAGATAACTCGCTATAGAGTGATGTTGAAAGACCCTGAGACATTAAAACAGTAGGAATAAAAAATACAATCTAAAATAGATCATTATAAACTAGAAAACAGCTTCTGAATAGTGTTATACTATGTTTTCCAGTTATTTTCGTAATAACTCCCTTAAATATCTGTAACAGGGCGGAGTAAACTGTGTATCGTAATATTACACCGTTCTTCAAAATCACCGGACACAGTGATCAAAATGCTCCCGGAGCAATTATTAATAATGAAACAAATTACTCTTATTTTAAAATGAGAGGGGAAGTAAAACATACACGAAGTTCTGGAATAAATTTAATTTGAGTCAATTACCGAAGGTACAGAAATAATTGGAAACAAAATTGCAACGTTTTGTTGTTCAATGTGTGCTCCCCTTATTTTCCTCCTCTCTAGATCAAACTTAATTGTGACCACGTTTACAAATACTAAAGATAATGTAATATTACAGTACACTTTAGCAGAGATGTTAGGCGTTAAAATAACATTGTTGTCCAAAGGAAGAGAGTTTGGGGGGCATTCATAAAGGATGACTAATAAAACATAATGAAATATACGTACTGTAATTCCATCTTCAAAACAAACCTAAAATAGTCAAAAAGGCTTAGATAAAAGAATTTGGAGTTATATACACAAACGTATCATATTAGAAGCATAGAGACGATAGAAATACATTCATGAAGTACAGAGAGCACAGTTGTTTCTTGGACTATTCACAGAAGAAAATACAGAGAAAAATTGTTACATAAATTGAGGGAACAAACTATTATACTAATAATTATTGTAGAGTATACATTGAATTACCATCACTACCACCTACACTCTGAGCTAGTATTCAGTATTTTGTGCCAACACAGAGAATTAAATTCTGATGTACATTCACATAACTTTCTCTACCCTCTTTCTGTTATTATGAGTATACAAACCATTCTTATTAAAGTTTATTTTTCTATCTACTACATTTTAATCCAAATAAATCTTCGCAGAAATAGCTACGTTACACATTTCATTATAGATTCAAAGAGAACAGCGATAGTCAAATGTTTAAGAGCTGGACGCTATATGCTGACCTTAAAATTCCATACTGTTTTCATGCTATTTTGAGAAACAATTAAAGGACTTCAACGAATGAGCAATTCGAAACTTAAATAACCGATATCTCAAAAATGGCTTATGTCACAAGAAACTTATTTGAAGCCAATTGTGTGTTTTAAAGAGATTTGCATTATTTGAGTTGTACGTTTTCGTCTATCGCTTAACGTTTAGCAGTTGTACAAGATTATATAAAATTTCTTCCAACAAAAGTGAACTTCTAGGCTAATCCCAGAAAATTCAAAATATATATTTTATTTGTCATGTAAATGTATTTAATATATAGATTTTAATCAAATCTTTAGAGCCATTTTTAGAACACTAAAATTTTTGAAAAATGTTCCATGTAAAGGGTAGTTGGAATGAGGGATTTTCTTGAAAATGTGTGTGTCACCACCCTAGAAGGTACTTAACCCAAATACAAAAGATGGTATTTATCAGACTTTTCGTTTTTGTGTTACGATGTTCACTCACACACACACACATGCACGGACATTTCTCTAAAAATCTGATGTGTTACTCTCACTTGACTTTCTCTACTCTTGTACAAACTACTTTTACAAACGTGTATTCTCCATCTACTTCATTGTTAATCGAGGCAAACATTTGCAGAAACTTATTGCTAATTTTCTTGTAGGTGCAAGGGGAATATGGTAAGGCTTTAGCCAATAGTCAAATATTTTACAAGCGGTTGCTATTTGGAGCATTCCATTCTTTTTTCAAGTCCAGGACATAAAAATAACGAATAATCAATTCGCATTTGCGAAAAAGTATAACTTTTCGAAAATTCAAACAAATAACAAGGAATAACTCGGAAATAGTTTACTCCACAAAAAATTTAATTACATAAATCGTGTGTTTTAACAAATTGTACAGTTTTGTGTAGAGCAATTGTGTCTATCGCTTACAATTTATCAATAATGCAAAAACCATACAAAATAAGGAGGACTTTTGGGACATTCCCAGAAAATTCAAGGTATAGATTTCATATTTCATGAAAATGTCACAAATATATGATATTTTAATCAAAATCGTTACAGCCTTTTTTGGGAAAATCAAAATTTTCGAAAAATGTTTCATGTAAAGGATTGTCTGGGGCGGAAGGATTTTCTTGAAGATTCTATTGTTTCATGTTTGAAAGATACTGAACCTAAGTACCAAGTTTGGTATTTATCCGACTTTTCGTTTTTGAGTTATGCTGTTCAAAGGCACAAAGACGCACATCCACACACACACACACACACACACACACACACACATACAAGGAGACGGACCTTTTTCTATAAATACTTTTCTTAAATCAGGGACCTCAAAACATGTATTTCCGGTGAAATCTTGGTATTGAATTCTTGTGTGGAATGCAATAATTTCCCTACTTGCTACACGTGGCAGAGAAAGTAGTAGAGGAAGTAATAAAGTTCATGTCATAAGTAAAAATCCACCTCATTTAATATTCAAATTGTGATTGAACAGAACTTAATTTTAAGTTCCTATTGCTACTATAGCGTGAAAAATATTAACGTGTTTTAATAGGCATATTGGTATAAAGTAATTTATGTAACCATACCATTAGCAACAAGTTGTTATTGTATTCAATATCGTACACAACCGACTAATTATAGCACGCATACCAATAACCACAATTAACGTATTTCCTACAGCAATAACGTAATACCAGTAATTTAAGATGCTGTGGCCTATAGAGAGGTGATATTCTTTAATCTGAGTAGAGAAGATGCAAAACTCTCTATCCATTATTAAATACATAATAATTAAGATCTGAATCTCTAATTATTTCCTATACTGTGCTGATAGGCTACATCACAGTCCATAACACCTGTTCACTTCTTTTCCAGAAAGCGAATGCATGCAAGTGCTATGGATTCAACACGCTAGGTAATAACATAAGAAATGCAGGGGGAGAGGTTAACGTCTCATTCACAAACATACACTATGTGATCAAAAGTATCCGGAAACCCCCACAAACATACCTTTTTCATCTTAGGTGCATTGTGCTGCCACCTACTGCCTGGTACTCATCATCCGCGACCTCAGTAGTCATTAGACATCGTGAAACAGCAGAATTGGACGCTGCGTGAAACTCACGGACTTCGAACGTGGTCAGGTGATTGGGTGTCACTTGTGTCAGCAGTCTGTACGCGAGATTTCCACACTCCTAAACATCCCTAGGTCCACTGTTTCTGATGTGATAGTTAAGTGCAAACGTGAAGGGACATGTACAGTACAAAAGCGTACAGGCTGACCTCGTCTGTTGACTGAGACCGCCGACATTTGAAGAGGATCGTAAAGAGTAATAGGCAGTCATCTATCCATGGAATACCATCACATAGGAATTCCACACTGCATCAGGATCCACTCCAAGTACTATGACAGTTAGGCGTGAGCCGAGAAACCTTGGATTCCATGGTTCAGCGGCTGCTCATAAGCCACACATCACGCAGGAAAATGCCAAACGAAGCCTCACTTGGTGTAAGGAGCGTCAACATTACACGATTGAACAGTGGCAAAACGTTGTGTGGAGTGACGAATCACGGTACACAATGTGGCGATCCGATGGCAGAGTGTAGGTATGGCGAATGCCCGGTGAACGTCATCTGCCAGCGTGTGTAGTGCCAACAGTGAAATTCGGAGGTGGTGGTGTTATGGTGTGATCGTGTTTTTCCTGGAGGGTGCTTGCACCCCTTGTTGTTTTGCGTGGCACGCTCCGTGAAACTCACGGACTTCGAACGTGCAGACCTACATTGATATTTGTAGCACCTTCTTGCTTCCCACTGTTGAAGAGCAATTCGGGGATGGCGATTGCATCTTTCAACACGATCGAACACCTGTTCATATTGCACGGGCTGTGGCGGAGTGGTTACACGACAATAACATCCCTGTAATGGACGGGCCTGCACAGAGTCCTGACTTGAATCCTATAGAACACCTCTGAGATATTTTGGAACGCCGACTTCGTGCCAGGCCTTACCGACCTACATCGATACCTCTGCTGAGTTCCGCACTCGGTGAAGAATGGGATGCCATTCCCCAAGAAACCTTCCAGCACCTGATTGAAAGTATGCCTGCGAGAGCGAACGCTGTCATCAAGGCTAAGGGTGGGCCAAAGTCGTATTGACTTCCAGCAATACCGATGGAGGGTGCCACGAACTTGTACGTCATTTTCAGCCAGGTATCCGTCTACTTTTGATTACATATTGTATGGAAATGCTCTCGGTTTGTTTCCTACACCTTATAACACTCAGATGCATACAATGTTGTAACCAATCCGTGGAGAACCTTAATATGATACTCGTGAAAATAATCACCTGGATAGTGAGTGCGACAAACATTCACTCCTGCCATAATCACCAAGTTTATCCATCTGTTACATAAATTACTATTCTAACAGCATTATTTCCAACTTTTCTGTCATGAATTTACTAAAATTTGGGCATTATAGCAAGAAACATCTTAAAACTGGTGCTTAGTTATTACAGAAACATTATGAAAGGTTCTACAACAGTAAATATCTAATGTACTAATTACTGCAAATTAAAGAGCTTCATTCTTCTTATGTTCCCTCCATAATAGTTAAGCCTAGGTGGACCAAAATTGTTTGTGGTAACACCCTGGACATCGGAAGGGCTAAATGATGTCCACCTTTACATTTTATCCTTATGGTTGTATTTACAATTTTTGCACAAGTATTAGTTCTTTATTAAGTTAATTAAGGAATTTTGTATATTAAGAAACACATATATATTGCTATAATACATATGTTAACAAAATCTTTTTTATGTCTTGAAAAATTAAATTAATTATTCAAAATTATTGCAGTCCACCCTTTCCATGTAATATATTTAAAACAGTTCTTCGCGTGGGAAAAATTAAATTAAATTGAGTATTATTCATGGACGCTCTTACTCGTACGAGCTGGATTAGATACATAAACCTTTCCACTTTTAGTCACATACTTCACAATTCTTACACTTGCACTATTGTTGTTACCACTAATATTCCTATCAGTTTCACCATCACTTGAAGTACATACAGTAAACCTGGGTTTTGAGTCATCATTATCACATTACCATAAACACAGTCGATGTTGTCGTCCTCCGTGGTGTAGTGGTTGCCATGCTAGCCTCTAGTTCACGAAGTTGCGGGTTCAAACCGCGAGGACGATGGATTTTTTTCGGGAGTAAAAATACTTAGCATGGCTTCCTTTGCAAGGGAAATAAAGCTGGTGGTCCCGTGCCGTAGATTTACGGCACTAAAAGAATCTCAAGCCTGATAAAGAGGCCTCCGAGCAAAATTCGCTCTTTCACGCCCAATATAGAATGGGACGCTAAGAAACACAGCAGTTATAGAACGTCCATAAATAAAACTCAGTTTTCATGTCTTTAATCAAATGAACTTCATCTTCAGTTTCACTAACACAGTATTAAAAATATCATAACTTTCTTCCTCGTGATGTTCTAAAACTGCTTCCGATTCTCTTTCCATATTATATAATTATCTGTTCGTATTTCTGAATAATACCACTCAAGGCAAGACTAACACTGTTTATAAAATGAGTTTTCAATACATGCAGCAAAGTCAACAGTGCAATAATGTTGGTTTCCAAATAAGTCCATTGTTATAACATATTTTTGTAGTTTCGAACAATAAGACCATTGTTGTAACATATGTTTATAATTTCGAACCGAACATTGTTACAAGTTGAACCAAGGGAGGTTCCAACTTGCTCTATTTTGTGACCACTTCGTAATTTAGTTAATATAATTAGGCTTTCAACCAATAAAACCTGATTGTCTTTATTGCATCCTTAACTTTATACTATTTCTGACACAAAATGAGAACGCCATGCTTTGAACATGTTCTATACCTACTATAATAGTAATCATTCTAAAAAGTGTGGACCTAAATTGACCCTCCCTTGGTCCGTGTAGCATAAATACCTTTGGAAAAGCTAGGTGCACTCACGCGTCTAAAAGCTTTTTAATAGGCATTAGCAATAATATTTCATGAGCAGTAGAAACACTTTATAAAATGCTGAATACGAAAGGACTTTAACGAATGCAACTCTGAAACAAACACTTGAGTTTAGAAATTCTATTTGCTGGAATTAATCCTTTGTGCAAAAAAGCATTGTACACAAGGATATGGATTTGTGGAGCTTTTGCAGGGAAGCGTTGGCGCGGGTATGCTTTTGTGGTGTATATTAGAATCTGATTTTTTACACTGTGCAGATAATCTTTTTCATCGAAGGTCCGGGGGGCCAGTGAAAGTAATTACTTGTTTTGCAGGTTTGTCATTACACAAGGTCATTACCAGCGAGATTATTACGCCAACAAAATAAACATCAGACATGGAAATCACTAAAATAACAAAGGAAAGGTCTCAACAATGGATTCCGATATTGATTTTTTAGTGTCAAAAACGACACCCGATAAGGCCTTACGTAGTTACTCCTGCGGATGACAGGTGTCATCCACAACATAAACGGTATATGAATCTGAATTCTTATCTGAAATCTAATTCTTATTCTTACGGAAGTTTATTTTGCTATCTATTTCATTGTAATCAAGATAAAGCTTTCCGGAAATAGCTGCATTACACATTTACTTAGGGATACAAAGGGAATAGCGATAGTAAGATGTTATAGAACTGGATAATATACGCTGGCCTTAAAATGCCATAGTCTTTCCACGACATCGTGAGAAACAACTGAAATTCGACAAAATTTAATAAAGTGGCTAAGTATTCATCAATTCGAACCATTAATAACGTATTATGGAAAATGGCCGATGCCACAAAAAGGTTTGTTTGAAATAAATTGTGTGTTTTAAAGAGATATACGTTTTTTTGAGTAGTACGTTTTCGTCTATCGCTTAACGTTGGCAAATTATACAGTATTATAAAAAATTCCTTCCGAATGAAGAGAAATTTACACGATATTCCCAGAAAATTCACAATATACATCTTATTTGTCATGTTAATCTTTAATATATGGTATTTCAATCAAAATCTTGAGCCATATTTTAGAAAATAAAAAAATTCAAAAACATTTCCATGTAAAGCGTAGTTTGGGGTGAGATTTTCTTGAAAATCTTCGTGACGTAACTTTGGAAGGTACTGAACTTAAATGCTAAGTTTGGTAGATGTTTATCCGACTTTTAGTTTTATAGATATGTTATTCATACGCACACATAAACAAACAAGCAGGCACACGCGCACATCAGAGCGTTTTTAAAAGCCTTTTTTGCAGGGGACCTCAAAACATGTATTTAAGGTGTAATATCGGTGCAAAATTTTTGGTTGGAATACAACACTTCTCCTATGTAATCATATCGATAGTAAATAACGTGAAATGCAAACTAGAATTAAATGCTTGTTTAAATAACCATCGATGATCAGTGAGCATGGAACTATGCATTAAAGTCAATGTTTCCGAAAAAAAGGTTGTATGCAATAAAATTAAAAACTTATGTCTTTTGGAAAGTTGAATAAGATGTGAAAAAAGTTATTGTGAGGGCCGGAACTCGAACGGAAAATCTATGCACTTGGTATCGGTACTTCTACCACTTGAGCTACCAGGTCAAGATGTCCGTACGCGCATTAAACCTTCTTATGTGATTCAAGGTTATAAAACACTGGAAATATTCCTCAAAAGTAACTTTCGATAATAATACAATATAATTTTCAGGCCTTATATTTAACTACTATTAGGATTAATTTATTTTTGATAACCGCGATGGCTCAAATGATAAGAACATCAGATAGGAGCGCCCCCGCCGTGCCACTGAATTTACAGATCTCCTTCAGGTTTCAAACTTCGTTTCTACACACAGCTAGAGTTAAAGTTCAATAATTATCAAGAAATCCATTGTTTGAGAATATTCTGAAATTTAGCACACATGTTGAGGGAACAAGTGCTACCTTCATAAGTTTTAGCACACCAGTCTATAGGTAAACTATGCAAAGTTATAGATTTTAATAAAAGCGAGTTGAGAATTCCGTATAAAGCAATGTCAGATAAACTTAAGAAAATGCGTCAAAGAATCGTTTTATAGGACGTATTTTGATGATATGCTTGTTGAGTGTTTACTTTTTCTTAGTCTTGTTCCTCTCCTTCGTTTCTTTTACTTTCTCTTTTTTGTATAGATAGATAGATAAGGTATCTTTATTGGTTTCAAATTATTGAAGTTATTTCACAAGTATTTAGTGCATGGGTCATTGGCCGTACATGCATATTTAAGATACAATAGGGTGACAAGATAAATAGAGAAAGAAAACACAACAAAAAGGAACAAGAAAAAGGGAAATAGAGATAAATTACCTTAGTCTAACTGAACAAATTTGACCTAGTTTCGCGCACTTTAGCCAAAAAATTGCCCATAAGAAATACATGTTTTACATGACTGCTAACCTTATTTTGGCAACTTTAAATAACATTTCTAGCTTGTGCTTTATTGGCCTTGCTGTAGTGCGTTCTAAGTTGTCAACTCCCTTATTATTATTATTATTATTATTATTATTATTATTATTATTATTATTATTATTATTATTATTATTATTATTATTATTATTATTATTATTATTATGATTATTATTATTATTATTATTAAAATCATTATCATCTTAATATTATTACTTGTGGAATATAACTAAAATCTCTCCTTTTTCAGTCTGCTACTTGTCATTGCCTTTGGGATCACTATACTTGCTTGACTCATGACATTAACTTATATTAACAACGGATTCTTTTTATCACTCTGTTTCTTTCATTGAACCGGACTAATGTTAGTGTTTAAACATTTTATATTTTAAAGTATAGGACCGTGCAAAAACATTCTAAAATACAAGCTTTTAAATTGTTTTATAGCATAATCTTAAAAAAATCGGTTCTTTGGTTTTTAAAAACTCTCCTAGTTTCTGTAGAACTAATTTATCAACTGTTTAATGTATTATACAGTTTAAAACATCTACCAATTAATCTTTCGAAAGGTGACATTTCTAGTAATTTCTTTCCAAAATACGGTTTTGTTACATATATTCTCAAAAGTTCATTTTTACTGCAATTATTAAATATAACAAATTAAAATCTTTCAGTGTCATTATACAAATTTGTATTATTCTACTATGAAGCATCATACTGGAACCTAAGCTCATTTATTACGAAAATTATTTAACGATTTTTTGTTTTTCTCAACAGTAAATTGTAGACATCTGCACGCTTTCGGAAATAGTAATCTACATTACAAGCTCTTTTGTAATGTTCTAAAAGATACACGTAGACTCTCAAATGATGTTCCAATGATTTTAGTTGTGTTCGAGAAATTAGGACATTTCACAAACTGTACTGACCGAAATAACACTAACGTCTGAGGCGAGGATGCAAAGCTTTCAGAGCGGAGGTATGGACGTTTTATGGTCTGTTGGAGATTATCATGTTGTTTGCGGAGGGAACACTACAGTACATTCAACATCAAAATGGGATGGACGCCAGACAGGGAGTAATCTAGCACTAGACTCGGTGTTGTCAAGCAAACATGCATATTCCGACTGTTTGAACAATGCACAATGTTGTGTATACCATTGACTTTAACAGAAATATGTTTTAGAGTGGTTTAGAGAAAACGAATTTGTATAAAGAAGTATAGGATAAATTTTTCCTTTTACAAACGAGAATAGATTTAATGCTAGTAACTATAATGTGCGTTAACTAATCTGTTGGGAGGCTGGAGCGTGGTGTTGCACTGCAAACGTCACCAGAAGGGATCGATATGGCGTCCAGGTGTTCTCCTCTAGGGAGACATTATGTTGGCTGGACATACCCTGCTTCAGATAATGGAAAGTGGTATTGTAAATGGCGAGCGACATTCTACTGAGATAACCCTTTTCAGTATGCATCTGTTGGTTGAGAGTTTGTATTTGTTAGAAAGTAGAAACCTCGACAGATGGCTTACCGTTTCGCTCATTTAAATCCCCTCACATTAGCTTCTGGATTTATTTTTAAGCGTTTAACTTCCTTTTTAAAGCTCAGATCTGCAGAGTCGGTGAACAAAGTTTGCGAAATGAAGTTCATATGAGACCAGCATGTATTTGGTTGAGGGTTAACTGAAACTTGTACAATGAGGAAAAGTGAAAACTCCGAAAAAGTCAAAGAAATCATTCTAATTGTATTCCAACTCCGGCTGTATAGATTTGAAGGTAGATGGAGATGGACTTTTGGGGAATATACGAAAGTACCGAAAACAATAGTGCTGAAAGATAAATCTCAAAAAACTCATTGTTCTGAATTTGGAGAGATCAATGAGAAACATAAAACTGCTACCCAGCGATCAAGGTCGGTCTAGTGATATCTCTGTTAAGGTATTCAGAGTTTATATTTTTTGTAGTTATACCCAGGTTTGTTTCCTTTGTCTCTCCGTATTTAGAAATTTGCATGTAATGCTTTAATATCTTCCCGCCAACGAGATTGAAATACTGATAGTTTCGGAGTTTCTTCTTAAAGTCCAAAAGCTATTCAACTTCCCGTCATCATAAATGGCTTCTCAAGTAGCCACCAAAATACATGCTTCAATCTGGCTAACCTGAGGGGAACCTAGAACAATAACGTTAAACAAACGAAGAAATATTACGGAAGAAGGGGTAGCAAATTTACTGGCATTTAGAGAACGGACTGGTCCAGCATGAGGTGGTTTAATAGTGTAGCCTACATCTTATATAGGTGCTTAATGCATTATCTATCTGGCTAAAACCAGATCACATAGGTTCAGTTATTTTTAGATGGCATACATACTTCCTAGGTTTAATGTACAGATATCGATTAAACAGTCTTCATTGGTACTATTTCTTGAGACCAATCTGGTCTGTGACTAACTTGTAGCAAGGGAAAAGTAAAGTAATTTGGCAGGTTTAAAACATCTTTAGAAATTAATAATATGCTGACACAACGTTATGACTAGGCAGCGAAGCTTGGCACTCGAAACAGTTTAGCAATTACGTGAATCTAGGAACGTGAATTACGTGAATCAACTCCTGCGTTGTCATCTTAAGAACAACTGAGAGACAATAGTTCTATAGAGCACGACACACGTTTCGTATTACACACAGGGCACAGTATAGGTGCTCTAGAACACGTTTAACCTGAAATCATCTGTTTCTCTCCCATCGGGATTCAAGTTTTACTGTCTGGTTACGGCAATATCCTTAAAATAAGGTGTAAATCGAGGTGTCAATGCGTTCAGTTAAAAATAACCATGATCACGTTTCCATCTTATTAATTAAGCAATGAAAATCTGCATATACGAGTGGGCTAAAGTAGGAATACAAGAGGCATAATATTACAAATATGATTTTATGGGTAGGCAACGCAAGGTTGCTGCTCACTAAGCATGATTTGGTGAGAATTTTTAGTTGGATTCTAATTAAGTGAATAGGACGAAAGGAATCAACTTAATAATCACCAAGGTCTCAGGATCTTTCCCTTAATATTTCTTTTCTAGAAATGTTATTAAAGATAAGAACATCTTGGTTTTGCAAGAAGATCACGAACTGTTGATGGCACGACTCAGTTCATCAGGGAGGCACGCCAAGAGACTGATAGAAATAAAGAACTGAGCAGCAGAACGTGCCTGAGAGTCAAATCTACACTAAGCAATGTGTACATGCTGAAGATCAACAGTTTGAAAGTAGGCATAAAGGTCTGTCATGCTCACATAAAACTTTGGGACGGTGTCCTGGATATTTGTACTCGACCATTCAACTATATAATACGGAAGTTGGGATAATCATGAACTCTTAAGGTTTCGTAATCAATCATGAAAAATGTTAGACGCCTGATGAAAAAGTTCACGTAAACACACAAAAGCTAACAAATATAACTCAATAACTTGAAAATGAGTTTAAAAAATACGAACAATGTTCGGCATTACCCCGGTTACATATCCACTATAGTATTTCCTATGCAATATTCCGCTGGCCCGTACTGCCGAGTTCTTGAAAGAGCATGCCTCGTCAAATGTCTCATGCACATCCTCTAAAATGTATCCAATTGTTGTTCTTCAACAAAGAAAAACATCTCGCAACAATAACTTTCTCTTCGAATATATGGGGAAAGGGGCTCTCAATGATTCGTTGGTTAACAATGACCATCCAAAAGTTCACACGGAATCATCTTTGGACTTCCACTGCTTTGCGGCAATGAAGACTTTCGAACAGCAAATGCTATTCGTACACACATATAGGGTGGACAATTTAAGTTGAGACCGTACAATATCTCCAAAGCTAAGCGTTGTAGAAAGAAATGTCCTCAATAAGAGTTATACTTTATATTGTGAGGGAAAGTAAATGGTATTAGTTGTGTTTTATTTGGAGGACGTTGTGATGGTCATTTTAGGGTCAATTTATTGACGCTAATTGTAGGTTCCCATTAAAACAAATAAATTGACCTAAAATGACCACCAAACAAAACACGACTAAAGACATTTGCTTTCCCCCATAAATCAAGTAACTTCTGTTCAAGACATTTCTTTCGCAAGGCTCAGTTTTGGAGATATTGTAAAGTTTCAAATTGAGCAGATAAATGTACACAGCTCATCTGTTTATAAAGTGGTTCTTCAAAATGATCACTGACAACATGTTCCACATCAACCTAAAAAACAGAACAAAACATATTCTTATCTTGCATAATAATGTAAACCTATTATTATTATTATTATTATTATTATTATTATTATTATTATTATTATATAATTATTATTAGTCTTCGTGATGTATGCAGGTTGCTATTATGTCTATTATTTTCTACTACCTACTTAATAGCTAATACAAAGTAAAACATTTAAATGGTTATACTTTTACAGCGAAAGTGTAAGTTTTATTTAAACTACATAAATTAGAGATATAAACTCTAATTAATTTTAATAATGTAATTCAGGTACTATGTAATACTGGCTTGAAATCATTATATTACCTGATCAGATATCCATTCGCGAAACGCTTTTTCAGGTCGGGCGAGATTACCAGGACACTTCGCACGCCTAGTGGCCGATTTGACTCACGCAGCCGACCATACTACTGCATTCGTTGTTCCAAATGATGAAAATAACAAAGGCCCAATCTGGTATACTGATGGTTCTAGAACCAAATCAGGAACGGGGACTGTGCTTTACGGTAATGATACCAAGATTTCTTATAGTCTTGGTACTTTAGCTACAGTTTTCCAGGCTGAGGTTTATGTAATCCTAGCCAGTGTCATGGAAAGCATTAAAAGGAGATATAAGAATAGAATTGTTCTTATCCTTTCAGGCAGTCAAGCTGCTCTTAAAGCACTTGAATCACCATCAATAAAATCAAAGTTCGTCTCAGAATGCCGGGAATCCTTGATGACACTGGCTGAACACAATTACAGACCTGGATAACAGTCGGGCAAAATACTTTTGCGGCCTTAGTAGAAGAAGACTTGCATGGGCAACAGGATTCATTACAGGACACTGTGACCTAAAGTTTAATTTATACAGAATGGGATTGTTTAACAACCCTATCTGTAGTAGATGTCTAGAAGTAGATGAGATTGTCACTCATCTACTATGTGATTGCCCTGCTCTTGCGAATCTAAGAGCAAGTGCTTTTGGCAATCACTTTCCAAAGATAGATGAACTATCGAAAGCCTCAGTTAGCAGTCTGGTTAAGTTCATATCGAGCAACAGACTACTTAACTGATGAAAGGGGGGATGCGCAATAGATCTTAAGGTCGCAGTGCTTGGGCATAAAACCCACCCCTTTTCAAACTAGAACTAGAACTATGAATTCAGTGTCCTCTGTCGGAAACTTTTGATTATAAAGTGTTAGAACTTGTCTGCCATTACCTTGAGACTCTCTAATCACTAACAACATATGAACGTACTTCCTTGCTTCTATATCTTGAGCGCTCATAAAAACGTGAGTGAAGAAGCAAGCACAATAACGGAGCACAAGTAACGTAGTTACCAAGCTTCAACATGTGCCCATCAGGAAGTGTTGCAGCTTCGCAGTAATATCAGCTAGCGAGAGCATAAAGCCCTGTACAAGTAGGCCACCCAACCTACTGCTCAGTATTTATCAGAGCCACCCAGTACGTGCTCTCTTAGTTGAATATTTAGGATTGCAATATGTAGTCTGAAAGGAGGACAAATTCTTGTATGTAGGTACACATGATTTTTTTAATCACTATCGCTTATTTATATATGCTACTATACACTATTCCTACGAAAGTTTTTTTTCTATCTTCTTCGCGTAAATTGAAATCAACTTCTGCAGAAACAATTTCATTACTCTTTTGTTATAGGTATACTGGTTAGACCATTTAATTTGAGACTGTACAATATCTTCAACACTAAGTGTTGTAGAAAGAAATGTCTATAATAAAAGTTGCTTGATATTATGGGGGAAAATAAATACCATTAGTCGGGTTTTGTTTGGAGGACGTTATGATAGTCACTTTAGTGTCAATTATTTTTTTGAAATGGTAAGCTGCAATTAGGATCAAATTAAATTGACCCTAAAATGACCATCACAATGTCCTTCAAATAAAATATGACTAATGGCATTTACCTTTCCCCAAATATAAAGCAACTTTTATTCAAGACATGTCTTTCTACAACGTTTAGTTTTGTAGATATTGTACAGTTTCAACTTAAATGTTCAACCCTGTATTTGGGGTACAGAAAACAGAATCGATAGTCAGATGTCACTTTATGCAGGTCTTGAAATTTCATACTTTTTGCATAACTTCGTGAGATACGACTGAATGGCGACAGTGCCTTAAATAAAGTGACAAAGTATTGCGTAATGCAAATCAATAATAAGGGATATTTCGGAAATTGCTGATGCCTCAGGGCAATTTATTCGAAGTAAATTATGTATTTTAATTATATATTTTTATGTAGTAAGTTTTTCTCTAGATCTTATGGTTTACCCTTATATGAAGTTATATAAAATGCCTTTGGAATGAAAAGGACTTCACAGGCTATTCCCAGAAAATTCAAGATATACACTTTATTTAGTATTTAAATATCCTAAACATATAGCATTTGAATCAAAACTGTTAGATTCATTTTTGAGAGAAATAAACATTTCAAAGACAGTTCCATTTAAATGGTGGTTTGTGGTTAAGGGACCTTTTTCTAAAATCCTCGTGTCGCATTTTCACACACACACACACACACACACACACACAGAGAAAAACACAGATTCTTTTGTAAGACGCTTTATTGGATTGGGGATCTCAAAACGTGTATTCTAGTGAAATCTCGATATCGGATTTTTGGGTGAATGCAATACTTATTCTACTTACTATAGATAAGCATTAGAGAAAGTAGTAGTAGCAGTAGTAGCAGCAGCAGCAGTAGTAGTATTAGTGTGCTCTGACAGGTTTTTTTTTCTCTTTTCTTGGAGGAGGGACTCGTGAATGTGTATTAGGTAAATATATATATATATATATATATATATATATATTCAATATACCAAATATGCTCCTCCATCACAGATATGCAACAGACTGTGATCTAGCGATTGTCAGTGCCACTTAATCTTGAGACCGCCGGGACTGCAAGTTCAGATAGGACGCACAACTGATAATATTAAAGCCACACTTAACAGTAGCTCAGAGACCTGTGGTTGCTTGTTAAAGTTTACGTCAATGAATAATACATGCAGAATGTATGCCTTTCCCGCCCGCCTCACGTAGAATGGGAGAGAGAGCAAATCGCAAACCCTTGAGGCACGGCATTGCACTTGAAGTTCGATATTATCAAAGGTGAAAGCTTTTCATAGCGTCATAACTAACGGTACTCCATTCCCACTCCCTTGCGTGAAGGAGTATTTAGTGCCCTGAGAGAGTGTACACTTTATTGGCTCTGTAACAACAATGGAAAAGCGTGCGTGCACACATTGCTGCCATGAACATTAATTGTTCCTACTTCCTGATTCTCTATAAGAGATAATTCTCCTATAACGTTTGTTAGCCTGCTAAGCTGTGCAGCAAGGCTGGAAGAACTCCAAACAGGAACAGGAAGTAAGATTCAAGTTACATATATGGAGGTTGGGAGCGATACATTTGAAGTTGTCATAATTAATCGGAAATGTTTTAATTAATACATCTAAATATTTTTTTCACCTCTAAAAGTCATCTTAAATTGCATAATACTTATTCTTGAAACTAGTGAACATCATTATGCTCGAATGTGTTTTGCAAGAACGAGGCGTAAGCCGAGTTCTGTAATTACATGAGAGTGGTAATTATGCTTATCCCACTAGTTGCATACAATGCTTTATCCGGACCATTTAATAATAGATATTTACCTTATCTGCGTTCATGATACGATCGTTGATTTATACAGCATCATCATTCAATAAGCATTGTAATACTCTGTGATTCAGTGTAAACCAAAGCCTAGCTTTTCTGATTATCGTGGTAGTTGGTCTAGAAACAGATGGACTGTTGTAAGAATATTAATTTGTTTACGATAACAATAGAATGATATAGATTATGTGGAATAAAGAAAAATCGGACAATTTCTCCTGAAGATAGCATCCTTTAAATTATTCAAGTAGCAGCTTCCAAGATGTTGCATCGCTTTTCCTAGTAAATCGAGGATAAAGTATTGTAACAAATGAGAACACCTTTGCTGTTAAACTACTTCATTTATCACTTAGGTGCTTAACGCAGCACAACGTTACACTTGAGATACTATTGACGCATCCTCAAAACAGTACACAACTCACAATTGAACTGCTGAAATACAACTCACAAATAAACTGCAATCGGCATTGTCACTTTCGCCGCCCACTTTCTACTTCGTAACTTGTTAATTAACTAAATTCAAATCCTAAGCTACAGCAAACCCGCATACAAAGCGGAATGTTCTAGAATGGGAAGCTACTGGAAACAGATAAAAGAAATCTTTTGGAGTAATAAAGACTGTGGGGAAGCGACGCATAATGAGTTCTTTACGCACCTATTGTTCTGAAGGCCGATCGAGGGCCTCATCCAGGTATTGGGCCGGGATGCGCTTGCCGGCGGGCGCAGGTAAGTTCGCGAGCGCGTTCACGGTATAAACGGCAGATGAGTGCTACGTAAAATGATGTGAAGTTAAGAGAGTGTGTAATATCGTGCATGAGAAAGCATATTTTGAGCTTTTTTACAATCTTACAAATCCCTGTCTCCATTTTTGTGCGTGTGAGTGAATTAGTGCATTATAATGTTGATGTGACGATAAGCAGCCATGATTAAGTGTTCGTAGATAGACCTAATTATGATATTTTGGTAAAAAACATTTTCGCCACACTACCTCTGTAACTGCTTCCCTTCCCTTTACAATAATGCAGCTGAAAATACCAGTACAAAGTAAACGTACGTGTGACGTCTTTTCTCGTACGTTTTAAAACGTTTGTTATCTATGAACCTCAGGCCTAAACATATGTTACACTTTCGACAGCTAGCCAATAGGACGAGACAAAGTGCAAATAAAACATTGTAGCCAATTCATTTTTCAAAACAAAATGCCAAACTAAACGAAATTATGCTTTCATAATTGCTGTTTCACATTGGTTGTGTGTATACTGAAGTTCCAGAGTTCAATAAATCTAGAAGAATTCACTACCAAGGTCGCAAATAGAACTCGGATCCTCTTTGGTGTTCCGTGCTATTTATCGCCGAGCTATAATCGCGAAAACGTCGAATAGGTAATAAATTTTATTATCTACTTTCATGCATAAAATCGAAAACTTCAAAGCAGCCGCAACTCCTCTGAGATGCCTAAGCTTAAAAGTCAGTTGAAACGGAAAATTTTCAGGGCTTCATAATTAAGTAGGATTAATTTATGTTTTCAGTAAACTGTTTTAAATGTAATTGAACAGTTAATCTTAGCATTTACAATGCCGGAGACAAGCTTTTCAAACCGGAATCGTAAAAAACTCTTTATTTTTGGGGGATTACTTACCAAAATACTTACTGCAAATGTTTTCTTTAATTAATTTGCCTACAGAAGTCGAGACTTAGCTCAATAATTTAGTGGCAAAATTTAGGATCGCTAAAAACAATAGATATATTTTATTCTTGAAGTTAAGCTTCTGCCGCTACAATGTAATGAGAAGGTATAATTAAGCTTACAGTCGAAACTAAAAACAGAATGGTATATAGAACAATACATTTGTTTCAGAAATAGAGCCAGAAAGCAAGGGCTTGCTTGGCTCATAATGGGATCATGACAAGGGATCAAATTCATTAACAAAGAACGCATAAGAAGCTGTCCCTGGTGCAGAGAGGAAAAAACTTGTATTCATATTCTGGCGCATTGAACTAAGACAGAACAGTTGAGGAGAAAGTATCTGCCAGGTTCTTTTGTTAGCTCAAGCAGAGGGTTACAAGCTTGTTGGACCTTGTTGATTGGGAGGTGGAAGCAATTTGTATATTTCTACAAAAGGTTATGCGCCTCAGATCGGAATGTAAGGAGGGCCAAGGAAGGGAGGGGGAGGGTTAATGGCTTAGGGGTGGGTATTTGTTTGTTTTGTAAAAGCGTGTGCGTGTGTGCTTGCGCTAGCGTATGCTTGTGAACGTCTTTTTCTCTACTTCTGTTTTGCTTTGTTTGGTGACTTGTTGTTATTTTCTGTTTCTTCCTTTTCTTTTCATTTCTTGTAAAATCATTAACTTTAAAGCTAAGTGTGATAATTATAGTCTGGAAAATATGAACTACAGTGTATTATATAAACACATACTGTCTATCAGACCCGTGCGATGTACAAATTTGAACATTCAAAATATTTAAGACCAATAAGTACACCACTCCACTCTACTTTTGTAGATCTTATAGGCATATTTTAATTATGTTCTGTAAAGGCAATTATTTCTTGAAAATATCTGCTCTAGTATCTCCGACGTAATTCATCACAAACACAGACAATTTCTTAGACATATGAGGACGACATTGAACACTTATAGAAATCAAATAATGTATAGTAAAAAAAGTAAATGATTTTATTGTGTTTCAAAATATACGTTTTGCATTCCATGAAAACCAGTCCTAAACTCTTCCTGAGGCACTTCAGAAACCAGGTTTTTATAATGTTCCACCGCTTCATCTGATGATGAAAAAGTGATTCCACGCATTTTATCTATAATGTTTGAAAACAAAAAGAAATTACAAGATGTTAGATCACGGTTGTTTAGTGGAGGGGCCTTGGTGTTGACCTTCATCCAAATACTCAGTTAGTTCTGCTGTACGCAACGACCTTTTTCAAAAATTTGCAGTAAACAGATATTTGTGTACCAATCGGCAGTAACGGTACGTCTATCTCCTAATGCTATAGTAGCAATATGTCTTAGAAAAAACTAGCATCCATCTTCTTACCAACATTAATAATTCGTTACGCTTTTGTAGCGTAAGTTCTGTTTGAAGGACCTATTGAGCCATTGACGTTTATTTTTACGATCACAACAATAAATCCAAAATTCGAAAACACGAACCATATTCCAAACCAAATTTGAAGTGCCGCATTGGAATTTTTCCAGAGCTTTTCTGCACCAATCAATGCGTTGTTTTTGATCGGGAGTCAGTTTATAAGGAATCCATTGACAACAATGTTTTTACGTCCTATGATGTAAAATGTTTTGGATTTGACTCGTGCCAATTCCCAGTGTCGCAAGAATAAGTTCATAAGATGTCCGTCGCTCTTCAAGCATTGTTCGAACAGTGGCAATATTTTCATCAGTAACAACAGTTCTTCGGCATCCTTCACTAAATTCATCACTAAGTAAAAACCTATCTATTTTGAATTCGCTGTAACAATAATAAATTGTTGCCTTAGATGGAGCTTCTTCGCCAAATGCATTTCTAAGATGATCTTCACATTGTTTAAGCATTAATGGCGATAAAAAATAGCAAAACATCATAGCCCAAGCATGTTCTCTAGTCAATAATTTTAGGTGAACACAAGATTATTAAATGATGATAATTACAAACTATTTGGGCAAATCGATCAAACTATATGGAAATTAATTTTTGAAAGTGGTGTCCTTCGGCACATAAACATTCTTGGCACCTTCTGATGAAATTACCATTCACACGCGTAAGTTCTTGTTGCGTAATTTCCCTAATTTATGTTCTTATATTGTTTTTAAGATCGTCTATGTTGCGAGGATTATTCCTATAGACTCTGTTTTTGAGAGTTCCCCACAGATAAAAGTCACACACAGTAAGATCCGGCGATCGAGCCGGCCATAACCCTTTAGAGATTATTATGTCATTAAAAACATTCTTGATGTCTTCCAAGGCATACCCACGCGGTCGTAATTGATGAACAATAGTCCTCTGTATGGTTTTAATTTCGACAGTTTCGTAGAATATGTACTGAGGTTTTTGAAACACTGACATGTTGTGCTACACGTCGTAAAGTTTTATTCGGAGAACGTTTAAATGCTTCACCAATTTAATCAAGTCTTTCTTCCTTTAGAACCCTTCGTTTATTTTTACAGCTTACAAAAGTAAATGATCCGGTTCTCTTCATTTTATTCACTATATATCTAACTGTTTCTCTACTCGGAACTGGAACACCAAGAAATTTATCGTGAAATTGCCTACACACTTGTCTACATGAGTCGGTTTGCACATACGTGTCACACATAAAAAGTCTTTGTTCAAGTGAAAATTTGAGTACCATTTCTGGGTTGTAATAATCCGATAATTCAATCGCACACAAATACACACGCGCCCGCTGCCACATGTGCGATAAGTGGAAGAGCCCGTGGCCTTGAGTTCATTCAGATGTGTCGCACAAGACTGCCGCGCAATTCCCAACAAGACCACTGAGGAACCGTTCTGTGTTTCAGGGTAAATCACCTAAAACTTCCACCGCAAGAATTTCGGAATTGGAAAGTGCTATTGATGTGCCGTTTTCAGAGCATTGACTGGTAGTCAGAGGCTCGTACATTTAGCATATAAACAGATCTTAATAATACTGAGAAAGTGTATTGTTTGAGCAAACATACAATTTTTAAATAGCACAATGCCTAGTTACATCAACAGAGTAAAGGTAGGGTAAATTAGAATGTCAATGCTCTTTGTTGCAGGATTCTAGTGCAAGTGGTTTACCAGAAATCATATTTTGAAAAATTTCCACCCTGATAAATGTTTGTCTCATTCAACCTGCTTAGTGCTAGGTACGATGTTGTTATGTTTGTTTGCATTGTGTTTTCTGTTCATTGATTGCGACTTTCTGGTCAGACAGTTCATGCAGTAAGTCCTGAGTGGAAGATGGGGTTTACTAATGCAGAGAAAGCCGACATGCTCATGGTGTATGGAGAGTGTAGGAAGAATGCAGTTCGTTCCTGTACGGTGTATGCGGAAATGTATCCCAATAGACGTCAACCATCTCGACAATTATCTATCAACCTCTTCAACCGATTACGTGAAAGCGGTACTGTAACACCTAGAAAACGTAACAGAAACGAACAAGTGACTGGAGAAGAGCAGAGGCAGAAATTAATGTTTTGGCTGCCGTTGCAGTAGATCCGCAAATTAGTTCCCACACAATCGCACGTGGAAGTGGCATAAGTCAAGCAAATGTACTGCGCATTCTCCGTCGACATAGGTTCCATCCCTATCACGTCTCTCTCTATCAAGAGCTGCATGGACACGATTTTGATAATCGTGTTAACTTTTGTACATGGGCATTAAGACATGATACTCCGGATTCATCATGTATCTTGTTTCGTGAGGAGGTAACATTGACTAATCATGGCCAGGTAAACCGCAGAAACATGTACTATTGGTCTGTTGATAATCCCTGTTGGTATTTTTCAGGTGGAACGTCAGCGTCCATGGAGTTTAAACGTGTGGTGTGGGAAAGTGAACCATCAGCTCATAGACCCTTTGTTCATAGAAGGAAGAACAATAAACTCGCACAAGTATCTCAGCCTCTTGACAGACCATCTGCCACAAAT
This sequence comes from Deroplatys truncata, assembly GCA_030765065.1. Classification (NCBI taxonomy): domain Eukaryota; kingdom Metazoa; phylum Arthropoda; class Insecta; order Mantodea; family Mantidae; genus Deroplatys; species Deroplatys truncata. The sequence continues at coordinate 250,714,385 of CM060981.1, forward strand.
ACTAGAAGACGTTCCTTTGCAGACTAGGAGGAACCGTGGTACCAGCCCGTAGTACACGAAGGATTTAACGGATTGTTTTCAAATCGTTGGACGGGACGAAGAGGACATGTACCTTGGCCGGCCCGTTCACCGGATCTGACACCTTTAGACAGACTTTTTTCTGTGGGGAAGGCTGAAGGACACTGTCTACAAGGATGTACCAACTACACGAGATGATAAAAAACGACGTATTACTGCTGCCTGCTCCGAAATTTACGCTGAAATGCTAAAATGTGTGCAGCAGTCTTTCCATAACAGACTGGAATCGTATTGAAGCTGCCGGTGGTCATTTTGAACACAATCTTAGAAGGGCTATGTTCTCTTTACTTGTAAGATTCCGCAGAAATATTGTAATTCCCTTTGGTGTTTCTTTAGTTTGTGCTACCATAAGTTGTACAAGTGTCGGTGCGTAAAAGTTTCAAAATAAGATTTCTCGTAAACCACTTGTACTAGAATCTTGCAACAAAGGCACTGACGTTCTAATTTACCCTACCTTTATTCTGTTGATGTAACTAGGCATTTTTCCATTTAAAAATCGTATATTTGCTCAAAAAATACACTTTCCTAGTATTATTAAAATTTGTTTATAGGCTAAATGCACGAACCCTGACTACCAATCAATGCTATGAAAATTGCACATCAATAGCCATTTCCATTTCCGAAATATTTGCGATGCAAACATTAGGTGATTCACCCTGTATATATATCGCGCGTGAGTCTTCTTATCCTGCGGATTGGTAACTAGGCAACCCTGAATTTTACAGACGATGCGAAATGTAGGTGCTGACACCGCCTTCACCAGCCCGTTGATTAGGGCTACGGTGCTGCTCGTTGTTAACGTGCGCTAGTAGCGCAGTGGTTAACATGCTGGAAAGTCATGGTGCAGGTCGGAAATTGAAATTCTGCCTACGAATAAATAATTTTTTTATTCATTTCCGTTCATGTTTCGGAAACGTTCTAGGAAATTATGATTTCCTTCCGAATGCACTAGAAAGTGGATGTTATTATAAATAGTAAGGAGCTCCAGCCGTTCGTGCTTACTGTGGAGGAATGTTTTCGAAAAGAGAGTATATGGACATGTTGTTGGTACACAGGAAAGCGCAGCAGAATGCAACGGAGGCACGTCGTCTATACCAACAGAGGTTTCCGCAGAGAACACTTCCTAGAGATCACACGTTTTTACGATTTGCAAACCGTCTTCTGGAATCAGAAACAGTGCACAAGACAGCACATCTACGAAGAGATCAGCCTTTCTGTGACCAAGCAACGACGGATAGTGTGACTATGTTATTCAGCATCCGCATAGTTGTACAGAGACATTTACAAGCATTTAAACATTATCCAATCTTCCGCGTGGAGAATACTACATCATGCAAGTTTTACCCTTATCATCTTCAAGAATACCAGGAGCTGTTGCAGCCGGACCATGGACGGAGAGTGGCGTTCGAGGTGGATCATACAACAAACTGAACAAAATCCATATTTTATGGTAACTGTGTTGTTTACAGACGAAGTTGCGTTACACAACACAGGCCATGTAAATTGCCACAACATGCATTACTGGAGCACTGTAAACCCACATTGGATGCGAGAGGCGGCCTTACAAGTCCGATGGGGTTTCAACGTTTGGGCTGGTATATTCGGTGATCATCTAATAGGCCCTATTTCTATGATGGCCAAGTCACTGGGAATCGCTATATCCACTTTCTACAACACCAGCTGCCTACTCTACTGAATGAAGTGTCGTTGCAGAACCGACTATGTGGTAGGAACATGACAAGACGCCAGCTCATTCAATCCATCGTGTAACGGCTTATCTTGATGCCACCTACCCTGAGCGATGGATCGGAGTGCATGGACCAATAGGGTGGCCAGTGCGCTCACTAGATCTAACCCCATTAGATTTCTTCTTATGGGGTTATCTTAAAGATATCGTGTATCAGAAGCGGCCTATGATCCCTCAACAGCTCAAGGAACGCTTCGTGTTAGCTTACCGTGACATCACACCGGCCATTTTGCGCCGGGTTAGGCTGGCGATGATGGTTAGACTGAGATCTTGCATCCGCCGGCATTGTGACCAGTTTGAACACCTATTACGACCACATGGAGAAAACGAGTAAATTGTCAAGGTTTATCTGTGTGATGGCCCGGCATGATGCCATAGTCACTGTTAAATGCACTGCTTTGGGAACCAGAGAGGTTCACAGAGGTTTGCAAACGTTATCTAGTTTGTATGTACGTATTGCATTTTGTAATCTCCCAGAACAATTTATTCGATTTATTTTGTACGAAAGAATAGCTTTAAATAGTAAAATAGTATTTAATGATGCCTTATGTTTGTAAGTTATATTTACAATATTATATGCATTTACTTATGATGTTCATTAAAGCATATTCTAAAAAGTAACAATTTGTGATTTAATGAAATTCGCATAATTAAACTAAATAAGTGAAACGACACTTCCATGCCAAACTATCAGTTCCTGTTAAATTTACTAAACCTAAGAAGTACATTCAAGTGGCTGCATTTGAACCTGGAACCTTCGTCACTGAAGGGCAGCGCGCACACTGCTGCGCTACGAGTATATGTCACTCCACGCACAGCGGTGCAAAGCAGCCAATTCGGCCGAAATTAATAAGACGCGACGCGGTGGACAATGTTTAAGGCAAACCTGTATAATGCCGGGACTGCATAACTTCTCAATCCGCAGACGATACGAAATATAAACAAATTAACAGTGAACATATTTGGCTGAATAGAAGGAAGTCAAAGGCAGAAATTAATAGACATTTCTCCTTTGAAGATAAACATTTATTTCATGACACGAAACCTATCTAACGGCCAGCTTTACGGACCCGTTTAGAGAAAGCAATGAGGAATGTGACAGCAATTAGCGATCGCATCAGTTTATAGCCTTGGAGTGCAACTGCGGCAGCTAGCCTAGCCTAAGCCAAAAGTGTTGTTTTATTACGAGTTGTTTTAAAAGATAAACCGCCTTATAGCCCTTCTGTATAAAATAAAGCGAGACAAGTAAATGACACCATTGCCAGTATGTAACAAAAGCAAGTGAAACCGCCTTTACATAAAGCATGAACTACCAGAAATATCATACTTTTAGGTACAGAAATATATTCTCTAGTATAGAGATAAAGATTTACAGGTACCGGGATTCATATATGGGCTTTCTTTTTCTCAAGAATTATAACTTATAATGGATAGATGTACTTCGGATGTAGCATCTTACCTAAATATATAGTGCGGCAAAGATGAAGTTAAATTTAGGTTCCTGTAAAAGTGATACTTATCTCAGCTAGATAAAATAGGCATAAATTTAAACACAAAGATACAAGAGTGCTTGAGAAATCAATTATCAAAATAATAAAAAATCAGCACTTAAATAGAGAAATGGGATTCTCTATAACCTTCAGCATGATCATTTTGATATTAAATTATTTTCGTCTTTCTTGGCAGTAAATTAATAATGCTTTAGGCTCTCATAGAAGAGATTATCTTTGTGCATTTCATTTAAGATTTCTAATTTACTTCGGTCAAATTTTCCCGATTCAGCATATACTGAATTATGTGTAGTTTTTCCCCTCCCTTTTGGAAGGGGCTGCCAAGTATTCTGTGTGTCTAGGCATATAGAAGACCTCAACTTCTGTGCATTAGAGTTCTTATATCTGCCACTATGGGAACATCTACTTTTCTCCTTGGCATATTTGATTGAATATTTAAGTCTTTACTTCATATTTGTATAGGAAATGATCCGTATAAGCTACAACATAGGGATGAGTATTCTTCATATATCTCCTTGCTTCATCGATCCTTTTTTCTTTTTGTTCCTTTTTATACCGCCTTTGCTTCAGAAACAATTGCTCGTTGACAATATGGTTCTCTCGTTTACTTTTTGCTAATCATTGGGTTTTGCTTTAGGTTGTTTTTAAATTCACACTCAGATTCATACCCTTTTTTACACTTCCACATTCCAGAAAGGAAGGGAAATAATTATGATAAAGGGAAATTCCCACCTCAAGAACGGGAACTGAACTCAGAACCTCTGGATTTGCAGGCCAACAATCAATTCTCGTTGTATACTCTTCAGGCGAACACACTGGAGGAGCAAACATTCGTTCTAAACTGGAGTGTGTTGCATCAAACGAACTGAATCTGAATCAGCAGTTGCTCAATTTCTATATTGTAAAATTTGAGCATTAGTCACAGCCCTAGAATCTTACTGTTTCTGATGTGCACAATCTTGTAATTTAGGTTTGATTTTGTCAAGTCAAGAATCGAATTAATTTGACATAATGTTCCTTCACCTTCATGGCATATGTACAAGGGATTATTCTATTTATCTTAAAGTTTTGTAGCTGCACTTTCTGGTTATAATACTGCTTTGGCACCAATAGATTGGGGCAAGTCAAGACCGTCTATATATCCATGGTTGCAATATTATTGAAGCAATATTATGGTTGATGTTATTGTGTTATGTTTAGCTATTATTGGTTCATCCGCTTTAGGTGGCGTAACCTACAGTCTACTTCTGATAAATTTCCCTCTATGTGAGTCATAGTAGCCGCAATGGATTCTTCTTGGCTGAAAGATGAAGATATGTTTTCTTTTTAACACTTCTGTGAAATTTATTCTTTCAACAGCTGGAAGTGCGGATTCTTGTCACCATTATTGATAAACGTGCTGCATAATATAGGAAACATACCCAAAACTATTCTCTACATAAATGGGACTGCAATAGTGAGTGGTAGTTTTGGAATTCATCTGCCTGATTAGTGTTAGTTGGTACGTTCGTTTATTTCTAAATGTTTTCTTCTGTTTCCCTGAAAATGTTTTATAAGTTTAACTGAATTTTCATCTTCTTCAGATTTTTACTTTCTCTACTACGTACAGTAAGTAGGGGAAGTATTGCATTCCACCCAAAAATTCGATACCGAGATTTCACCGGAAATACATGTTTTGAGACCTCCTGAATCCAAAAAAAGCATTTTTGGAAACATGTCCGTGTGTGTGTCTGTGTGTGTGTCTGTGAACAGCATAACTCAAAAACAATCAGTCGGATAAACACCAAACTTGGTATTTAGGTTCAGTATCTTCCAGAGATGCGACACGAAGGTTTTCAAGAAAATCCCCCCACTCCAGACTACCCTTTACATGGAACATTTTTCGAAAAGTTTAATTTTCTCAAAAATGGCTCTAACGATTTTGATGAAAATATCATATGTTTAAGATAATGTCATGAGAAATGAAATGTATATCTCGAATTTTCTGGGAATGTCTCCAAAAGTATTCTTCATTGTGAACGACTTTTGTATAACTGGTAAACCGTAAGAGATAGACAGAATTTTACTACACAAAAAATGTAGATCGCGTTAAAATACACAACTTATGTCATATACATTTCTTTTGTTGAGTGAACCGTTTTCGAGATATTGCTTGTTATTTCCTTAAATTTTCCAATACTTATACTTTTTCTCAAATTCGTTATTCATTTTTTTTATGTCCTGGACATGCAAAGAGAATGGAATGCGCCACATAGCAACCAGCGTTAAAATATTTGACTATCGCTTAAAAGCTACCATATTCCCCTTGCATCTACAAGAAAATTACTAATAAGATTGACATCTCGATATCTCGATTAACATGAAGCATATGGAGAATAAGCGTTTGTAAAAGTAGTTTGTACAAGAGTAGAGAAAGTCATGTGAGTGTAACACATCAGATTTTTTATTATTGATTGATTTTTCATGCACATTACACAAAGAAGCAATTCACGAAAAACCTTAACTTTAATTTCTTCTGAGTTGGACAAGTAACATTTATATGTATTTTGCTTTTCGTGGTATAATGCCTCAAAAAGTCACCAATTCCGCAATAAATGCCTTCTGTTTACATACCAATAATGATTAAAACCCTCTTTTGTGTTTTTAATAGTGTTTCACTCTTACTTTATACGGCATGTCTGTGATGTATCAGCAGTGTCACGGTAGGGCGTATATACATGAAATAAAGTGATAATTGGAAAAGGAAATTTTGGAAAGAAATGCTCCAGGGTATCTCCCGGGCATTCCCATTCATGAGTCCGTGGTTTAACGACCTCGGCTACCCCCGTCGGTACCTTCTTTTGTATTTTCAGTCTATCTTGTTACATCTAAAACGCATTCCTTAAGTTTTATTATTAACTTTTTGAGAGTAAATTTAATAACTTATGTACCTTCTTCCTTTTCAGTTAAAATGGACGCAATATCTTATCTTTAAACCTTCAGACGTTTCACTAAGAACACATAACTCTATTTTTTATGACTACTATAGTAGGAATTTGTAAAAATGTAACTATGAAAATCTTTGTTCACTTGTAACCTTTTCGATATTTACCTGAAGATCTCTCGACAATTTTCATTGAATTCGTTTTCTTCATAGAATGTTCCATAGAAACATTCTCCGTAATGATGATATCATTTAAAATTGCAGGTGCATACCTTGTTACCGATATATAGACATCTGCATGAAATTACAGATTAATGTAACTGTAATATTAGGAACACAACAATTGTTTTATTCACTTACTAATTTTAAAAAATCTGATGTGTTACACTCACACGACTTTCTCTACTCTTGTACAAACTATTTTTACAAACGCTTATTCTCCATATGCTTCATGTTAATCGAGGTATCGAGATGTCAATCTTATTGCTAATTTTCTTGTAGATGCAAGGGGAATATGGTAGACTTTAAGCGATAGTCAAATATTTTAAGCGCTGGTTGCTATGTGGCGCATTCCATTCTCTTTGCATGTCCAGGACATAAAAAAAATGCATAACGAATTTCAGAAAAAGTATAAGTATTGGAAAATTTAAAGGAATAACAAGCAATATCTCGAAAATGGTTCACTCAAAAAAAATGTATCTGACATAAATTGTGTATTTTAACGCGATCTACATTTTTTGTGTAGTAAAATTTTGTTTATCCCTTATGGTTAACAGTTATGCAAAAGTCGTTCACAATGAAGAATACTTTTGGAGACATTCCCAGAAAATTCGAGTTATACATTCGAGTTATTGTCATGAAAATATCTTAAACATATGATATTTGAATCAAAATTGTTAGAGCCATTTTTGAGAAAATTAAAATTTTCGAAAAATGTTCCATGTAAAGGGTAGTTTGGGGTGGAGGAATTTTCTTGAATACCTTCGTGCCGCATCTCTAGAAGATACTGAACCTAAATACCAAGTTTGGTGTTTATCCGACTGTTCGTTTCTGAGTTATGCTGTTCACATACACACACACACACACACACACACACACACAGGCACACACACACGGACATGTTTCCAAAAATGCTTCTTTTGGATTCAGGGGGTCTCAAAACATGTATTTCTAGTGAAATCTCGATATCGAATTTTTGGGTGGAATACAATACTTCCCCTTCTTACTATACGTAGTAGAGAAAGTAAAAAATTAGTATGGAATACTCGCAATTATGGCAATATCTGCTAGAAGGTTGTAGCATTTATGTTCTTTATGTTTCCCCATTACTGAACAACTGAGTGAAGAAACTGGTAACAGTTAAGCAATAAAAATTATCCGGTGGTGCTACAACCGATCAAGGGCCTAGTTCTGCCAACTCGACTACCGGCCTCACGCCCACGTACTCACTGCAGAAATTGGCGATCATCTAACCGATACTGAAAGGTGAGTTGGCCAGCATTACGCATCCCCAGTAGAATTTTGCCTCCTTGGCCGGGATCGCTGCCTATCACTGCTCCTCAGTTTCCTCACGATGCTGAGTGGGCACCAGTCGTATAACCGGGGCTTAAAATCCTTACCCCCTGGTGGATTGAACTCTGATTATATTACTATATTCAGTTCTATTTAATTTGCCTATAATCAATTTAATAGTTTTAGTTGTTAAATTGTAGATAATTTAATGTACTGCTGCAAAATGAGTACCCTAATCTGTTGTCTCAAAGCTTTCAGTTTATAATGGTATTGTGGAGTGAATTACGCTCAATCTTGGTCTATGCTGGCTTGTAAATTGCACAGTTAATGCACTGTATATGCCATTGCCATTATTTCCAAAAAGGTGCATTATTACAATGAAAGAACAATCGGCCTTTGCAATGAGCGTACCAAATTAGTAGAAACAAAAGCATTAATATTGTTGGTTTACCTGAAGCCAATTAAATTATCAACCTCACTATAGTGGTTTCACTTTGGCCAGTCCAATCAAGGTCACTCATGGTAATCCCCACTATCGCTCTAAATATCTATGTCTCTTGCTACAGTTTCCTCTCCTCTCCCTTCCCCTTCTCAAAGCTTGAGACCAGATTACAACAAAACTCTACTGCCACAACAGTACGTTGCTACTGCAAGAGCGGAGCTCAGTGGAGTGGGGAACGGTGGCAAAGCGGGAGAAAATGGCCTTAAGTGGACTGGCAAAAATGAAAACATTATAGCTTCATGGCCCTACTGTACATGTTATAATCTGCGTGTGATATTATAGTTTCAAATTTTATTGAAGTTATCGAACGTATATGCAAATTCCTTGTCGAATACTGAATTGCTAGCATATTCAACAGGTTTTATAACTTACCTCATAGTAGATCCCACGAGCCACACAATGCTATGTGCGTTATACTATCAGCAGCAAGTAATGGAAGTAATTGTTCCACATAAACGCGGAACAAACAACGAGGAGCAGCACTACAGATATCTTGTTTGGAAGTGCAGAATTCACATGCAGTTTCAAGGACAAAACAAGCTATATGCTGATTTCTGCAGATGGCATATATATCCCATAAGAGGGATATATATTTCTCGTAAATATATATCGCTATTTGGATTTTGCTCAAGGAATGAATATACACTCTGCATATTTTATGGACAAATCTGCGCTAAAACGTCGTACCTGAATCATCCAAAAATAATAAATTCAAAATTCTTACACATAAGGGGTTTTGACAGTTAACGACGACATCTGCTATTTTGTGCGTGAAATAATAGAATTTCTTATGTTATAATATTCTGTATACCAGAGAGAATAGTAATTTATTTAAATGTGAATAATATTAATGATTATGGCACGAGTTTCTCTTCCTGCATTTAATTTGGTATTACAGGTGTGTTGAACCGATAAACAACGACGCTGTTTGTATGTATTTTCTTCCGGGTGAGTTAGTCTATTATCTGTACAGAATATAAATAATCATAAACTCAGATCTTAATTATTCTATATGTAATAATGTACAGAGATATAATATGTTTTTGCTGAGAGAAAGGAATATCATAAAATGGTTTCATCTTTTCTCTGCAAACAACGGCACCTTGAAATACTGATATTTTATCATAGCTGTAGAAAATAGATAATTCCTATTGTTGGCACGTGTGCCATAATGAACCAATTATGCGCAATATTGAACTCAGTAACAACCTGCTTATAATTATAGGACTGCATAAAGGTTAATTAAACAGATATTCCATTCATATGTGCGTATTTGAAATTGACCGTTAACGTTTAGCAATGTCTCGGATATCCAGCAATCCCGATCTTTTATCTTATAATACGGGTCCTTGGAATGATGTAATTTTATCCCATAAATCTTCAGCTCGTTACTGAACCGTAACAATTATAGTATGCAGTGACTAAAAGGCTAGGTCATCTAACTCACCATTCGTTTTTTGGAGAAATTATGATGTTTTACTACCTTAACATTCACTTAATCCAATACACTTCAGTTGCCATTATCGAAACCAGGAGATTCCTTCAACTCTCAACTTTGAAAATTGGGTTTTAATCCATGCACATTCCAATAGTGGCAATTTACAAATAAATAGAATTATTCTCATGAAAAAGTTGTTTAATTTGATTTTAGATTATCTTGATTTTGAAGTTACTTTTGGTAATACTGGTTAGTATATCGTAACACTTTCCATGCTGCATTCAGTTAGTATTCCGTGATCTGACAGCTGACACAATGGTGATTTCATTTTAAACAACACAAGGAAGAAAGTAATTATTATGTGTATAATCACCGAGCAAGATGGCTCCACGGTAATGTGTAAGGCTGGCATTCTGGAGGTCCTAGGTTTGATTTCACCACCCTCTCTGACTTTAGCTTTTCTTCGCTTTCCCTGGTCAATAGGCGAATGCCGAGGTGGTTTCCCATTACCACGATTTCCTATTGTGTGGTATTAATAATTTGGGGGTTTTCATTGTCATCACCAGACATATTTTTGTTCTACATTGTCATTGCCAGACATATTGTTTTCCTTTTACTGGGATGATGTAACTCCTTGCTGGAAGTTTTTGCTAGCCACGAGTGGTGGGGATATAATGTCCGTCATGCTGAGGATTCCGAGAGAAGCGGATCGCGTGCAAACCGGATTAATGTAGTAACAGCAAACGGTTGGGAAATAAATCTAGGAATGTGTGAGTAGAATGTAGAATCTGCAGTTGATGGGGGGACTACCATCAAGTTTGCGGTTGTTGAATATGTAGTTTGTTTCTCTCTGATGATTCTACCGGAGATATTGGCACTCATTTGAAGAACAACGCGGGAAGTTCTAATCACATATGCTAGAACAATGTAAGGATGACACTATGTTATCATGATATACAAGCATTACTCTCTTCACTGCTATAACTTGTGAAAACAAACTACTTGACTTTAAACTACTCATCAATATTTTAGTATATTTTGTGTTCTGAGGTATTAGTCTGTGATGGAAACCTCAACTGAAAAATGTGCAGTAATTACGTTTTGGGTTAACATACATTTAGAGAAGACCAAATTGTTTCAATGTGATTCCAATTAAACGAGCTGTGTCGTAGCCCGTTTATACTGCTGTTTCATTTTCAGTACGAAAATAAAATAAACACACTAATCCTAATCAGATACACGTGCATATAGACATTTTACTTGTGAGATTTAAATCCATAACAGGTAATACCTGTGTACTGAAATATCTATGTTGAATTGCTCTTAAAGTAAATGTCGTTAATGATCGAGTATACTTTGCTTCAGACGCACTGAAAATCCTGATGACATGGAAAACGAGGGAGACATTGTTGATCACCTGGGAGGCATGTACAGCGCAACACCCAAATCACCGACCGTCACTCAGTCAACGTCAGTGTCAGGCGATACCGGCACAACTGCTGTTTTGCAAATGAGAAAAGGGTGTGTCGTTGTAAACGCTTATACAAACCGTTGGTGCTGCCAGAAACGGATAGAAATCATTCAACAAATCCACCTAAAATAAAAGGAATGTCAACTCTCGCTTCTCTTAGCGTGCGATCCAGGTTTTGTTCAGTTCGTGGCTGTCGCTATATCTAAGATTTAGTACAAGCTGTGGAAAGAACACGGAGCACGGAGTATATTGGATGTTCTGTATGAGGTGAAGGTTTAGGATGCAAAATATTTGTGAGATGCTACCTTTGAATGGCAACCGCATAGTAATAACTCTGTTTGGACTCCCAAATTCTCCACTGGAACAATTTCCCAAGTGGGCGGAAAAATGGACCCAACTTTTTGAAGCAAAGGAGGAGAGAAAATAACTGATATTGTGATAAGTAAACCTGCAAACATTGTATACTCTATGCAGTCCATGAACTTCTGCGAGGTGGTATTCTAGTTTGCTTACGCCAACCAATCTCTGCATCTCATGGTATAAAGACGTTGCAGCATTCTACAGCGAATGAGGTAGGCATGCAGAGCCGGACATTTTTATACTAAAATATGGATTCCCCAATTTTTGGCCGCAAAGTATAAATGTTTGGACTACTCAAACCAAAATCTGTTATGGATTCTCTTGTATGTCTGTTTTGCAGCGCCAGTCTGTTGCTTTTATACCCTTTGGCCCCTAAATGAAATATTTACTTCATGTAGATTCTCTCTGGTGGAAGTAAAATATTTTTCCTGATATATTCGTTATTCTGCACGAATAAATCATCTTAAGCGTTGTTGATGGATAAGAAAATCTCGCCATCGCAGAATACGTCTGTGGTCACGCGCCAGAAGGGCGCGGCTTGAGCTTTCTTATAGAGTTTTCGAACTCCAGGTAAAGTGATCTTTGCTCCACCGAACCGAGGGATGCAGACAGAAATTGAGAATTGATAGTCCTCCAAAACATTCACTGGCGCAGGCAAACCACTGGCTGCTTTTTGTTAGTGCATATGATTAGGAATAGGTTGGGCAGGTGAACTTGCCTGTTCTTAGATGTATTAACGTAAGATTGGGTGAACTTTGCCCAAATTTATTTCCTGAATGTCTTACCCATTTGTAAACAAAGGATCATTCAGGGAGAGTTCTGTTAAGTTGTTTTTAACAAAGATTGGAGAATAACATTAAAGAGATAGATTGAAAAGGTTTATTTCCATTGCAGGCAAGTTCCTGCCGCGTATGTAACAGGACATGACTAGTCAAAACAAAACCTTGTATTTCACCCATCTACCATTGCTCCAATCGGATGTGCTTTTCACCGGTACTGAGATAGGTCATTCAGCCAAGTTAATACCCCTCCCACACATACACACACTCGCTCCAGACTCTTGATTTATTAGGTAACATTTTTAATCGCAGAACGTTTTAAAATTACTCCAGTCCAGCCGAAAATCGAACCTGGGAGTATTAAAGATGTGTTCTACGAACTAATTTTAAACATTCTAATTGCAACCACAGCTCCCCATCTGTGTAGCCTTGGGGGAGTTTGCCGATATTCCCAGCATTCAGTTAGATAACTTGTTCTTAATTAAGCAGGTATCTCTGCATGTCCAGAGTGTGATATGTGCTTGCGCGTTTATTGCATTAATTTAACAACCAGTTGATCCACATCGGAAGATTCGTTAGACGGGGCCCTGAATACTTATTTCAGTGGCATTCTATAGAGCAGATTAATAAGTCGTAATGAGCAGAATTATGTTAACACTCATTTGTGTCGCAAAAGTAGCCAAGTAAATAAGTCGCCTATTCTTAGGCAAATGATTAACTTTAGTCTCCTGCTCAAAACCGAAGACTTTAGTTTAGTGAATGAACTGCAATGGGAGAAAGTTATTTGGTAGCACCAATGCCTTGTTAGTGGTTTTGTCACTTTAGTTATCTGGCTTTAATTTTTTGCGAATTCCTTTCAGAAGGGAATAACAGACTTGTGGGATTAGTGACTGTAAAAGCTACTCGAACTATTAATTAACAAAGGTTACGGCCCAAGTGTCATAATGTGTCCTCCACACATTTCCGGGAATGTTATCAAATATTTTTCTTAGGTCCACTATGCCAATGCTCGGTAGTCTTGAGTTTATTCAATTCGTATATAATACGTTCCCCATAGTCAATCCACCTTCTGGATTTCCAGAAGATGAACGCTAGTAATCGCAAGCTCATTCACACTGTGGATTATTTTATATAAGTTTCTCTTCTTTGAATTATATATTTATACTCGTTTCGTAACGGAGTGTCTAAATCTTTTATGTTATAGTCATTACTACGTATTTAGGATAGGATAGGTCTAGAAGTGAAGGAGGACTTAGAACCTCGATTTACGCAGATCTTTTGTACCTAGGACCCTGTTGGGGCATCCCCGGGAGGGAGGGATGAGTTGAGAGGAGACAGAAGGCGGCCGGATCAGGAGGTACGACAGGCAGAGGGCCTCTATCATTTACAGATTGGAACTCCCCGGGTGGTGACTGATACAGCTGGCTTCCCTTCCCCGTGAGATTACACATCCCCTGAGACGCCCAGGACCCAGAGATCGCTCGCAGTCCGGGAACAAGGTTTACTCAGAGCATCCTTTTCTCCCGCCATGCACACACCGAGACCTCCTGCCGACACTTGCAACCATGAAAGAAACCAAGCAGATGAAAATGAAGTGAAAGAAGAATGGAGATGAAATGGAGGGACAGGAAATTCAGGGGAGGCAATGATACTTCCCAGCATTCCCTTGGCGACCCGAGAAAACCTCCGAAAAAACCCGTGTGTCAGGAAGGCCGGCCACGGGGATCGAACCCACGCCTCCCGAATGCGGGCCACAGATGCTAGCCATTTCGCTCGGTTACTACGAGTAGTATTTAACTTTCCATGTGCTAATTTCTCAGTGACTACCTACCAAGGAACTGTTAGGATATTAGGTTAAGCCCTTATATGAAAAATGTCACCTTCATACAAGGAAAAAATACTTTTTACAAAATTTATTGTTAGCAAACCAAGTCCTCCTCATACAAAACATTTTTTTTGCGTAATTATCATGTTTAAGTAACACTGATATTTTTGTTAAATGACAAACTCATTTTGAATAAATCTCATCCCCATTTATGAAACAGGAACAATCACTCGTTTTAACAGACCGAAATCGTAACGCAGCTTCCTTCGAACACAAATTTACATGCGTCGTCAAGCTGAAACATGACCTATAAAGGCATTTGCTATTACTATATAAGAACAGAAGATTTAATACACAATTATTGGGGAGAAAACTTAAGATTTCTCTATCTTTTATATTGTCGTATAAGCATATTGTATAATAATATGTGAAGGTCTAATTTAACAGTTAGAATGAAAATTCAGAGTATTACACAGTTTTTGTCACCTTTACGTTTTGTTCCTGTAGAATCAATTTAAGCTAATACCTCATTGAAATACTAAGCATAAATGTCATGCATTTGAATTAATTTAAATTGAAATACTTCTCTTATAAATTATAACATTGAACGATATGTTTTACTATAAATTAAAAAAATGACCTAATACATTCCATAGTAAAGAAGTATTTAAGGATAAACAATAACAAGTTTTATCCGTCGCCAGGGGATTAACTGAGTATCTTAATAGCAGGTGAAAGGTTAATAAACAAGGCAGCTGCGCGTGCATTTGTAAATTCACTCTGTCGTGAACACCACCCCTTCAGACAGAGGGATAAAATGTTAATAAGATACATTTTATTCACCTATGTAAAGAAAACTACAGTGGAACATAGCCTCTACTCATTAATAGAAGTTGGATGTTGAAAATCGCATTAGGAGGAGAACCTTAGCGGACCTCGACTTTGGAAGAAGTCATAGACCACATGGAATATGCAGAAACAGTAACATATCATATATAAGCATTCTTACTAGGAGGAGAAAGGTTTTAAAGTTTAAATAATGCGATGAACCAATAGTAGTGTAGATTTAGGTTTCTGCGCGATACACGGTCACGCGTCGCTGGAAATGTGTGTTTGGAAATGTTTGGAAAAGCGATTCGTTTCATGTTCATCCTTTTGATGTAATTTTCAGTAGACATTACTTTATTAAACTTATGTTCTATAACTCAGGTGCAGCAAAGTGCTTTTACAAGTGTTTTGTGTCAAGTGCACGTTGTAGATACACATAAATGATTACAGTGAGTTAGCATTATGATTCTTTATGGAGGGGCCTAGCACAGGGATCTTTTGTGCATACACCCACGGAGGAACGGATGAGATGAAAGAACCACAGTGTCGTATGGACTGCAGGACCGGCCGACCAAAGCGACAAAGACACGCAAAGATCCCTAAAAGTTACAAGCTTGACCACCCAGCCGGAGAGCGCTCAAGGCAGCCTTCCCAAGCCACTAGAGGGTGGGTCACAGGCTCCCTTCAGTGGAGACCGAGAAAAGCTCGAATCCGCAGCGGAGACTCGAGCGGCCTCCATCTGACGGGACCGAGAAGAAGTTCCAACATGGAAGCCATAGTCGTCCGACACACAACCCCGGAGCCAACCTGTAACGTGAACGAGGAAGATGAAATGAGAGGAAATGAAGGAAGAGATACTGGGGAGGCAAAGCCTTCCCAGCATTCGTCTAGTGACCCGGGGAAATCCCCGAAAAAACCCATGCGTCAGGAAGGTCGACAGCGGGAATCGAACCCACGATCTCCCAAATGCAGGCCACAGACGCAACAGCCTAAGCCATCCCGCTCGGTATTGCACTGAGTTACTTTAGGCCTTCCATAAAGGAATTACACCTCGAGGCAGAGGTCGCCACACTGAACCAAAATTTGGAAACGCTTCGGCAGGCCGCCAACCGGCGGTTTGCAGGCATTGAAGCGAAACAGCGCACTTCAAACCGGACCTACGCCTGCGCCACAGGAAGTCTCAACAGACTCAGGACTAAAATTGATGAGCTATCCCACTACGATAATCCAGATCTGCTGCCATCGATTCAGCGAAAGCTGTACCGCATCGAAAGCTATCTGGAAGAAGACCACGCTACCGACACCACTGACGACCGGGCCGAGCGGTTGACGGCCATCGAGGCCTCAATCGCCGCCGGCATCAGAGAACAGCAACTACGGACCAACACAGACATCACCAACAGCCTCCGCCAGCTTCAGGACAATCACCATAAGTTGGAGGAGGGATAACAACTAATATGGAACTTTATAGAGCAACATGTCTTACAACAACCAGCTCAACAAAACAGACGCCGCAACAGATAGACGCCACATCACCACCAACACTGCACAACAACCACTGCCTGGAGGTAACAGGCCCGGGCACGGAATCCAAAATCAAAGAAAATACTTTTATAGCAACACTGTTCTAGATTACTCGGTCATGACCTTTACCTATTCTCCACTGAGGAGTTCGTCCATTTGGAGTTCTCCGTTTGTAGTAATCACTCACGAATCGCAGGTTTGCACGGCGGTACCAGTCAACATGACACCAATTATGCCCCAAATAAACAGAGACACCACAGAACAACATCCTTTCTATCCCTCTTCCTTTTTCCTCTCAAATACCCTATGTATCTTGTTTTTCCTAAATCCTTTATTCCTGTTTCCCTCCCACCCTCCCCCCTCAAAATACACCTCGCTGCAGTCTAGTTAACACAATAGGAGATAGTAGCAAAGTAACTAAGGGAGATTTCTTTGAGTGAAGATGAAGAATAGTGATAAACATATTCGTTAGGAAATTCAATCGGGGAGTTGCTACTGGATGCTCGATAACAGCCCTTGGATTCAGCCTACAGTTCATATTCCCGCTATGGAGACTGTTAATCCGGTGCTCAACAACACAAAATAGCTAAGGTGGACTGTTACATACTGTAAGATCATAATATGATTGTATGTATAACGCCATACTCCTGTCTCATCACTAAAGTTTAAAATAGCTTTGTTATAAACACTGTGAATTTTTCTAATATGGTGCTTTTTATTGGCATACTATAGTCAAAATAATCCGCTGAAAGACTTCTGTTTCAGGATAAAAAAACAGCCGAGTGTAACCTTAGGTCAGTGGGAAACCCGATTAAAGCATTTATATTCACAAAACTTCACCCTGACAGAGATGAATGTTTTATCGAAAGCTTTTTGAAATATCCATATCGCTGCCCCGGAAATAAAACCCAAATACAATAAAAATATCTTACTTGGAAGCCAATAGTTTTGCAGTTGTTGTTGACTTTGTATACGGATCTTCTCTATGTATTTTTTTCCTCTTCATTTCGTTCGGATGTCACATGAAAACCACATTACGGAAGAACAGACTTTCCTGTTGCATTGTATCCATTGCAGATGTACAGCCGATAAGGCTATGATGAAGCGCTGGCCTCCTTCCATTGTTCGTCATCCCCCAAACCCTCTCTGGAATACTGCAAGTGTCGGCGGAACTTTTATTTTTGTTGGCAGCATTGTATTGGGAGGCCATTGTACAAGTGATACAGGGACAGGTTCTCTTGTTCTGATTGCTATGGAGGCAGATAATAAGGGGCTATCATTCGGATGCCAAAAGCACTGCAGCATGAAATATTTGCATTGTGTGTTAACACAGCCAAAGGGAGTGTTAGTGTGTATGTAGTGGAAATATGGCAACTAGAATTCCTGCAGTGACGTGATGTTTTAGTTGTCTCTGGATGGCCCCCTCTACTGCCAAACTGGGAGGCTTTTGAGGTTACATCATTGAATTTACAATAGTGAATGTACTGGCGATTGCCACTTTGAGAATCTGGCCTGGATGTAATAATAATAATAATAATAATAATAATAATAATAATAATAATAATAATAATAATAAATGCTGCACAGTTTCGACATTTGGCCCCTTCGACTTGAAAAATTTTAAAATTGGTCCTTCTAAGCTTTTCTGAGTCTTACGACCCCTCTTCTTTCTCTGGGCTTGTATTTATATATCTGGCTGGAATAGGTGAAGTATCCATCCTACATAGATGGTGATACCATTCTTTTGTGTATTGTTCCATTACTTCTAAAATGTTTGTTATATTTAGTTCTCCCCGAAAGTCATAGTTCAGGAGCGAATATCCAGTCAGAGGTCTTAGTAATTTCATTTCTGTTAATTCAATATACCTTAATTATTTGTTTTTACTTTCCCTACCACCACCAGATTTCACCAGAAATATACGCTTTGAGGTACTTTTAGAAAAACTCCATGTGTGTGTGTGTGTGTGTGTGTGAGTGTGTGAACAGTATAATTCAAAAACGAGATGGTCGGATAAATACTAAACATGGAATTTACCTTCAGCACCTTCTAAAGATGCGACACAAAATTTTCAAGAAAATCCCCCACACTGCAAACTACCCTTTATATGGAACATTTTTCAAAATTCTTTATTTTCTAAAATGGTTCTGGCGATTTTGATTAAAATACCATATAATAAAGCTATTTACGTGGCAAATAAAATGTATATCTTGAATTTTCTAGGAATGAATGTGAAGTCCTTATTCGGAAGAAATCTTTTACAATATTGTATAACTGGTAAACGTAAAGCGATATACGAAAACGGACTTCACAGTGTAGATAATTTTAAAACAAACAATTTATTTTTTGTTGCATCCGAGATATCCGTTATTAATGGTTCGCATTTTTCAACACTTATTCTTTTAAAGTCCTGTTGAGTTTCAACTGTAGCTATTCTCTATTCCCTATGCATATATAGCGCAATGTGTAATGCAGCTATTTCTAGAAAGGTTTATCTAGATTAAAATGAAGTAGATAGGAAGAACTTTCATAAGGATAATCTCGATAACTAGAGCAGATAAGCAGAGCTAGGGCAAATATCCATTGAGTGAGGAATCAACGTAGTACCCTACTTAGCACACGTGACGTCATACTGAATACACGGATCCAGGGCTGCACAGTCGACAGTCAGTATTCGCTTGCGTTCTGGTATGGTAGAGTTGCTCTCTAAGAGCTCTTGTTTATGTTCTGTTGTAACTCTGACGCTTCTCTTTATAGTTCGAGGTTACCTGTGGCACTTTCCTTCCCCTCGCCGTACTGTCGATACAAACTCGCAGCGTGCACACATTGTAAGCCAAAGAATATTTGTTTTACCTCTGCTATTAAGTGATAGAGGGAAAAGAAAGTCATGTAAATGTAACACAGAATTTTGTTTGTTAATGTCCAACTCTCAGCTTCATCAAGCACGATTGGTAGGGCCATCATCTCATAACGGTTTAAAATGTGTCTCTATGGACTTTATTTAATAATGTGCACTTAATGTCACATTTAGTTTCATAAATTTATTTAATTTATCTTCAAAATCACTATTTTTTAAGTTTTATATTATTATTATTATTATTATTATTATTATTATTATTATTATTATTATTATTATTATTAACGTGAATTCCTTTCAAAGGAGAGTCCGTGGATTTATTAATCGATCTCTATGAAGGTTGAAGATTCAGGAGGGACCAGACAGGTACACTGTTTTAATGCCAAAATCATAGGGAATTCATAGTGTATAAGAAACCACAGAAAGAAGGTGCAAAATATCCCATGCTATAAAATTAGTGCAAGATCAATAAAGTTTACCTTCATTTTGAAGTTTTTGTTTTTCAGAAAACATAACAGTTTACCATTAAAAAATATAAAACAAATATACGCTGTAGGTCATTTTAATAAAGCAAATGCCTAAGTGTAAAGGATAAACACGATTGAGTGATCATTTCTAAAGCTATACCTCATAGTTAGGCATCGCTGTTAGTTGGCCACTATAGGGTTTTCAGAAATGGTACAAATTATATTCAGTTAAGAGTTTAGGCTACTTCGGTGTAAAGTTTGGGTGCTCGTCAAAACATGTGGAGTGCTTGGATCCTGAGTACTACAAATAAAAACACATTTAAGTTCGTCGAATCCAATATAAGTACTGCATAGCTATAGGTTATACAACAGAGGGGAACAGCTCGCTCACTGCAACCCACATACATTTTTGTAGCTACCAACCCTTTCACTTCCCCAAGGGGGAAGGGATGAAGTGAAGGAACCGCAGGCAGATGGGCCAAGAGACGCGCGGAAATCCAAGCTCGAAGACCCGTCCCGCTGCAGGAGCTGTCTAGAGAGGGCTATGAGCGGGCCGTCGACCAAGGAGTCCTCTAGCGCCTACGAGGAACATTCTTTCCTTTAAGCAAGCACCCACGCCATCTGTCCCGCACGCCATACTGCACAAAACTTAGAAACACGCTCGCAAGATGAGAAGGGAACGGAATAAAGGGGAAATGATGAGGAAATCGTGGTAGACTAGAAAGCACCCCAGTATTCACCTACCGACCAGAAAAAAACCACGGAAACCCAAGGTCTAAGTGGGCGATCGACGGAGTCGAACCTGGACCTCCCGAATGCAAGCCTCACACCTTACCGCTGAACCATCTCGCTTGGTTAAGTGGTGTATACAACAAGACTTTAAATTGTTAATTTGTATAGGTGCAGTGTATGGAATCAGTAATGTAAGTCCTATTTCGTAACACCTAATCATTTTGAAAAGCTTTTCCCACCTCGGTTTTCAGAATATTGCTAGTGCTGCGAAAAACTGGACACCACTGAAAAAACAAGTGTTATCAAAACTGTTTATAGAGGATTCCGGATAGTTTAATTTCGTATTATAGTAAGCGGGTATGTAGAGTGTCGATCTTCTTAATTCCGTGATGTAGTTCGATTTATTCAAATTACCATCGTAATAAAATGCAAAATATTAAGAATTTGACAATACCACGTAATGATCAGAAGTTTTCCATGGCTAGTGTCAATGATTTCTTCCTAGTTTTATGGTAAAACGGAGGAGATTTTCAGTATTTTTTAAACCATCTTCATGGTTTGCTCCGGAAAATCCAGTTCACCGTGGAACTAGGAGAATAAGAAAAGGTCCCCTTTCTGGTTGTTCTGTTTGAAAGGACTCAATGAATACAAAAATATCGATATCCTGCGTACCAGTGGCCCAACAGCGCCTTACTTCAGGTGTGTAGATATCCCTTCGTGCGTTAAAAGAGTTGCAGAGATCAACGGGCCAATTTAAAATACACGCAGGTCAGTGAGGAACTGGCTCAGTAGCGTGAGGACCTTCGTTCTACTCCTCTTGCTTATCAGTGAAGACGGTGAGCGGATGGCACTCATTGAGAGGCAGTTCCCATGCTGAAGTGTACAGTCCATGATATTAGACAAGGAGAGCGTAAACATAATATAAAAGTAGCCATGGGCAGATACTGATAAGTCAATAAAGTAATTTTCATTATTTATCAATCTAAAACAGGTATGGGCATTCTTGACCCGCATGTCATTACGTGTTAGGCAAACTCTGACACTTACCTTCTCGTTTGCTGTTTGCAACACAAAAGCAGTCTTCTGCCTAGTGGTGGAACACTGCTGCATGCAATTACGGGATGTATTCCTCAGGAGATTGGTCGGACATTTAGGGAAGAATGGGCTCTTTCATATTTTGTAGCATACTAGGATAATGCAATGTACTGTAAGCACTGTAAACACTAAGTACTCACTATTGTTTGTTCATTTTCTTGCAAGTTAATAGGCGATTTTGTATTTATTTTCGCAATTTGATAAAAAAGTATTAAATAACTCTAGTTTCACACCTTTATTGTACTGGAATTAATTGTTCTTTCACACAATTCATGTGTTGGACAAGGTTGGGAAGAAAGATAGAATCAGATGACTGAAAAATTCAATACCATCGCCGGGATTGTATTAATAATGATAATGTATGAAGACTTCGCATTTTGTCATTTGATGTGCATCTTGCATTTTAATAAATAAACATTTCAGTGGCGACTCCTGGCTTGTTGGTAAGGAGATGTAATTGATTAAAATATATGAATAGCAGTCAACGCATACTGGCCGAATAATATCTAAACTTCTTATGCTAATTTAAAACACTAATTAATAAATACAAATGTTATAGATTTATGTGCACTTATATTTCAATTTTAAATGTTATACTGTTCACCGAGGGAAAATTCTATCCTTGTCTACGTCCCAAATAGATATAGTTCTTTTTTACGTTTAATGTGATTATCCGGGTCTTTATGCCACTTACGTCATCTATAAATATTGTTCAAATTACTGTAAACACCATCATTCCGCATATATTTTCGTCAGAAAACATTAAGAAGATTAACAGAAAAGTTTATTAAATACCTCATATTCACAAATCAAATTTCACTTTTGTAAATATTTGTGTTGTCACTTTCCAAGACCACCATGGTTATCCATCACTAATGATTTTACTTTTTTGGTGAATAAAGTTTACTAAACAACGGTTTAAGACAATTGTACAATGGTTAGAATTTATTTTGGAATCCCCAGAGGAAACGCACGCTAAATGCTTGAATTAGACTGTGACGGCAGTTTGAAATCGCATCATTTTCACATCATAATATTGTCTTATTTACTCTTCAAAACTATGAAACTCTGAACTTTTGACAATCATATTACAGAATAGTCATATATCTTCCTTTATGACACCTTAAAGCCCATTTATAAGCACCTACTTTATTATTTCGTTAAATAATTATTAAATACTACACATATACAATGGCTAACAGTATTAAAGCCATTCACGCTACTTTAACGGCCGCGACAGACCGTTCCGCATTCCAAACATACTAAAATGTTCAACAATAAACACATTTCCTAAGCAAAAGAAAGCGGCGGTTGTAACTCAATCCTGCTGCCATCTTTAGTATTGTTTTGAAGTTAGCAGAAACGGTAATGACTCTTCGATATGTCAAGTTTGAATTTTATATACTCACGATTTTCAAAGCTAAGTCTATTTAAATACAAGCAAACCTAATAACGAAAAGTTAACAGTGAATAATAATTACCAATAGATAGAGCAGTTACCTTACGTCACAGTACTCCTCCACGGCCCTCCTACTGAATCTGACACGCGACTTGCCCATACCTGATTTAAAAAGTGGGTTATTCCCTCGAAAATGAAGTCTCTGTAGCTGAAGTGGAAAACATTCTAAGCCCTTTTTGGTCTATTTAATGTTTGTTTAACATCACAGACTGGATACTCTTAGTGCAAGCCTGGGAACTGCCTATTAATGAGTGCGACCCGCTCACCGCCTTCGCTGATAAGCGAGAGAAGGAAAACGAAGGTAGCTCACACTAATGTGCCAGTTCCTCATTCAACTATGTTTACTTGGAATTGCCCCGTTGTATTCTGCACCTCTTTTAAGCACGAAGAGATATCTGCATACGTGAAATAATCGCTATTGGGCCACCTGGTATAACAAGCTAACGTATGCTGAATAATCAAGATCCAGGACACAACAGGACAAAGTATGACTTTTATTTTTGCTTGGCCAGTTGTCGGCGAATAAATGAAGATCTTGAATGTAAGTTATAGTCAAACAAAACTGAAGCAACTTTATTAGGTCCTTTATGTGCGCTTATGCGTTAGTCATTCTCATGTTGTAATTTCGAAATGCATTGATATTTATCTAGCATAATTAAATATTTTTTGTTATCTCCAAGTTCTGCATAAAATCAAACACCAAATCAAGGACTAAACCATTTCGTTACAAAGCTTTCCAGATTATTCTTTTGCACTATGAAACATTTTGAACTCTTTAGTGGATCATCAGTTCTGTAGCAGCTGTTTTCTTGCTTTTATCACAGAGTTCTGTTTTTAATTTTGTTTTTCTTTTCTTCCAAAACACAGCATATGTCAATTTGTGGCCTTCAAAATCAAGGATTGAAATTTTCTTTGAAATACTTTGTTAAAAATTGTAGGTAGTTGTAGTGCCAGGGTACATAGTTTCAAATAGCTAAGGGACGCAAGTTTAGGAGGCTGGTACTTAATTATGCCAGGGATGTAATGCATTTCTTTTACTAGGAATGAGATAATGTGATTATGAATTGTCAATAGACCATTTATAGATCTCTTGAACTATATAAATATTTATCACACCTGTTCTGTGCGCTTTGAATTTCTACAAGCACTTTCCAAGCCACTGATATTATATTACTATAAAGTCTGAAACATGCCTCACGACAAACCTCAATTATCTGGTCGTAAAGAAGAGCAAAGGTATTTCAATGAACTTTCCTTCTCTTTCCCGCATTCTCTCCTTTTCGTGTGTTGTTTCACTCCTTTTACTTCATATTAATTAATGCTATGTCTTTCGTTCGTCCTTATTAAATGGTTAAACACTAATAACTAATTGATTTTCCGCACAAGCCGTGTATAGGCTAAAGCTGGAAAGGCAGATGCAAACTGAAAAATGCATTGCCATAGTAGGGATTTGAACTACGTCTTGTGAAAACAAGTAGCCACATGCCATAGATTGCATTTAATATGTGATAAAACAAACTATTATTACGTTTAAATTATACCTGTTTAAATTATATTTCCGTTTTTCATAATTTTCCGTACTGAAACCCTTTTTAATGCTATATATGCATTTTATTTTTAATGAGAGTGTAATAGGAATTAAAAAATAATATATTGTACTTTTACTGCATTACTGAGCTACTTTGACTCAACCGATACGGCGGCCATCTTGTTTTCGTATTAATTGGTGAGTAACTGCAGACGGTCTTGCTTTTACAATGAAATACGTTTTTATATAAGTGTTCTCCCTGATACGATAGCCGAACCGGGATCTATTTACAGTAAATCATGCATTAAATTGATAAGACGATGTTCTTGAAACATCTGGAAATTGGACAAAATTACAGATATAACTATGCATTACAGTTTTAAAAAGCTACAGCTAGTAGCTCGAGACTTCTCCATTAGCCTACCGCCACCTAATTACTTGTGCAAAAAGCACAGCTGTGTGTGTCGTCCTCCGTGGTCTAGGGGTACCATGCTAGCCTCTAGTTCACAAAGTCGCGGATTCAAACCCGGCGGAGGGCGATGTAATCCTTTGGGCGTATTAATCCTTAGCAAGGCTTCCTTCGGAATGAATGTAAAGCCGGTGGTCGTGTGTTGTAAATTTACGGCACGTAAAGGAACCTCAAGCCTGATATAGAGACCTCTGAGCAATATTTCCGGTCCTGCTCTGAAATATAACCTAAAATTCGAATTGCAACTGCAATTCACAAACTCCTGGCCAATAATTCCATATCAGGATATTTCTTGACTCGCCAAAGTCATATAGCAGAGAGAGAGAGAGAGAGAGAGAGAGAGAGAGAGGCCGCGCCCAAGTCAACACCTTAAATCTGAACAATTGGCTTTTTAGTCCTAGCAATACAAGCTCCACCCGTTACCGTATGTTACCGCGTGTGGTTGAAACGAGGTAAAAGCAGTGCTTGCAGTTACCATCGTCGTTTGTTGCAATGTTCCCGTGCATTGCCTTGGCAAGAAAATGAAGTACAAATGAAGCGAATGTCAAATTTGACAATGGAAATTTATTATTCAAATATGAAATGCCTCCCAAAAATACACAATTGGAGGCCCTCTCGGAAGGTTGTTTGGATTGAACTCGGCTGAGCAGTGGTTCCCGATACCCATGTATCGGTTATGTCTAGGGGTAATATCCAGGAGGTCCTGTGAGATACTTCAATGTCCTTCGGTATAGCCTGTAGTGCTGTGAGATGGCTTCCTAGATCTCTGTCGGCCCTAACAAGATTATCGGTAGTGTTCCCCTTTTGGGGTTGAAGCACGTAAGTGGCGTATACACTTACATCGCTGCCTATGCTGGGAGGGGGGGGGGGAGTTCTTTAGACACAAGTTTAGAGCTGTCCATCGAACAGTTTTTTTCATTAATTTATACCACTCATGGCTTCGAACACAAACAAGCTCGTGTTTGCAGACGACTTGGATATACTAGAACTCGAACGGTGTGTCACTCTCAGTTCATTCCGGTTAATATACCAAACACGTATGTGTATAATTACCTGTTCGAATTCCCAATGTTCTAGAGGGTATGCAGGTAATGGCGCATACATGTACCCTTTGCACCAAACACCAAAGGCAATGCCAGTTCTGCTAGAACTGGTCGTTTGCCAAAACACCGCCACTCCTAAATGTATCATATTTAAATTAAATTGGTATAAACAGTTGAAATAGACTCACATCGAGTTCGATTATTCATTCTTGAGTTCCTTTGTTTCCTAAGCTAATCTTATTGATATTCAATTACATAACTCTATCTAATGATGAATCTTGCACAGCAGTTTTATGCACAGAATAATGGAACATAAAAGCATATTACGCTGAACATAAAGAAAAAGAAACAGTCACTCTGGCTTGGGCAGCGGACATAGTTTATGTATCAGTCGCTTCAGATTGCACTACTGGTGCGAATTATGGTCATTCGCACCCGTCCATTCCTACCAGGAGTAGCTTCCCTGATGACCGCCAATCTCCAAGAAAAAGAGAAAAGGTTGTCATCCTTAAGTACTACCACTGTCCCAGGTTCCGGGTTTGAATGACTAGACTACCATTTATGCCGTTGCTTCAGACTACTTAAATAGTCTCCAGACCACTGCATCCAAAACTGTTGTTGTAGTGACTGGATTAATATCCACCTGGAAGCGTAACCGTGTGTCTTGATCGAGTCGGGTTGAGTGAAGGACATTAAAGAGGCACCTATTAAGAAATGTCCAGGACTAAGCTATGTAAGGTCTTCAGGATCGTCTGAGAGTCTAGTGGGTGGCCGAGAGTTCAAACATGCCACTATTTGACGCAAAAGGATGTGCACTTTAACATGCATAAGACAAATGTTCCCAGCGGTGCTACTCGGATATGTTTCATTGACCTCACGCCGGCTTCGAATAGACATCTGGCGGTATGAAGTGAGAGATAAATCCTTCCTTATCTGCATAGTTCTGAGTTTGGACATCAGAATTCCTATTATAAACATTTTACTTACTTTTTCTAGTTCGTTCCTAGCTCCTACAAAGTTGGTAACGTTGTCGCTATACTATTGCAGCCATTTTCCTTTCCTTTCTATGAAACCAGGCTGCAATAAAGGCTTGTGTGTTTAAGTCGCGCGCTAACTCAAGGTGCACTTTGTAGAGAACTACATGAATATAGCCATGTAACATTTCACCTTGATCTTGCTACCCGCGTTACCCTGTTTGATGTATGTACAGAGGTTCAGCGTAGACGACCCTGTGTTGGTGAAAGGGCGAGAAGGGGTCAGCCTCTAAGGCGGCCGCTGGCCCATCAGTGTTGCCATCGATGACATAAGTTTACACATAGGTGACATTACTATATTCTACATTTATTAACATATGCTTTTGAAATTTATACATCAAGTAACACACCAAATCATTTGCAGATATACAAAGTTTTATTGCAATATCTTCAGTAATTTTCAAGTTAACTGTTTAATTAATTATTTTTATGGTAAACAAAAGTACTGGATACGATGAAAGAATTAAAATTATATGAATATAAATATTTATTTTGACTATAACGAATATTTAAAAAAATTGGAAATATATATTATCGAAGTTTTGGTTTTTGAGGAAAAATTATCAACTTATGATAATATATTTTACTAAATAGTGTGTTAATTACATATTATAATTAATATTTCTCCAATGATAAGCGATTAAGGAAACAAAGTTTTATACTTATAACTTTGGGCATTTCTCTACAATATTTGAAGGAAATTGAACAGAAATGGCATAGTATGGAATATTTTGAACTCTAAAAATGAATAAAAAACAGAAATCGAGAAAAATAGCTTTGAAATTCTAAAGGGCTACCTAGCCATGTGCGAAGACACATTTAAAAAGTCGTGCAAAATTATTTCTAATCAGCAGTAGTAGATACCAAACCAGATGATTCCTTCTTAATAATAGACTTATAAAGAAAAATCTGATGTGTTACACTCACATGACTTTCTCTACTCTTGTACAAACTATTTTTACCAACGTTTATTCACCATATGCTTCATGTTAATCGAGATATCGAGATGCTAAACTTATTGCTAATTTTCTTGCAGGTGCCAGGGGAATTGGTAGTATTTAAGCGATAGTCAAATCTTTTAAGCACTGGTTGCTATGTGGCGCATTCCAATCTCTTTGTGTGTCCAGGACATAAAAAAATGAATAACGAATTTGAGAAAAAGTACAAGTATTCGAAAATTTAAGGGAATAACAAGCAATATCTCGAAAACGGTTCACTTAACAAAAAAAATGTATATGACATAAATTGTGTATTTTAACGCGATCTAAATTTTTATGTAGTAAAATTTTGTCTATCTCTTATGGTTTACCAGTTATGCAAAAGTCGTTCTCAATGAAGAATACTTTTGGAGACATTCCCAGAAAATTGGAGATATACATTTCATTTCTCATGACAATATCTTAAACATATGATATTTTAATCAAAATCGTTAGAGCCATTTTTGAGAAAATTAAAATTTTCGAAAAATGTTCCATGTAAAGGGTAGTCTGGGGTGGGGGGATTTTCTTGAAAACCTTCGTGTCGCATCTCTGGAAGATACTGAACCTAAATACCAAGTTTGGTGTTTATCCGACTGTTCGTTTCTGAGTTATGCTGTTCACAGACACACAGACACACAGACACAGACACACACACACACACACACACACACACACACACACACAGACACACACACGGACATGTTTTCAAAAAGGCTTTTTTTGGATTCAGGGGATCTCAAAACATGTATTTCCGGTGAAATCTCGGTATCGAATTTTTGGGTGGAATACAATACTCTCCTACTTACTATACGTAGTAGAGAAAGTAAAAATTAGACTTTTTGAAGGAATTTGTTCAACTGTTACACATGTGTATCCTTAAGGCGAAGGGTAACACACCTTGAACAGCGATGTGTTACCTGCCGTATCACCCGTCTTATGTTTATGATCCAGTACTTACATCGGAGCAATGCAGCATACACAAAGCTTGACATTTAAATTTAGTATCTTCCAAGAATGGCGCATGAATATTTTCAAGAAAATTCCACCGAACTACCCTTTACAAGGAAATGTTTGGTTGCTTTTAATTTTCTGAAAAATGACTTCAAATATTTTTAACAGTATATATAGTTAAGATATTTACATTACTAATAAATGCATATCTTAAATTTTTTGTAAACAGCCTCTGAGGTCGTCTCCATTTTGAATGAATTTTGTATAATTCTGAATAACTGGTAAACCATAAAGGACAGACAAATACTTACTCTATGAAAAATGTAGATCTCAGTATAATATATCATGTAAAGGGTCTTTCAACAAGAGTGTCCTATGTTTAACATATGATAGCTGCCGTTGTTATTGAGTTACATCAGACATTTTTTTTCACGTGGTTACAGTTGTTATTGACAAATAACCATGGAACGTTTCTGCATTCAGCAACGCGTAGAAATTGTGAAAATTTGTTACCAAAATGGATCATCTGTTCTCCAAACCTTACGTGTATTGCTTGAAGTTTACGGTGTGCATAATCGTCCCTGCGAGAGAACGATTTTGGCGTTTGATCGATAAATTTGAAAGAAGTGGTTCTGTCAGCGACCAAAGAACGCCTGTACGTAATCGATATAAGCCTCCAACGAAAACATAGGCACCGTTCGTGAGAGTGTAGGCGAGAACCGAAACAAACCAATTGCTCGCAGAGCGCAAGAATTGAGGCTTTCGCCGGCCACAACTTGGCGAATTCTGCATCTGGACTTGAAGTTTCACGCTTACAAAATCGTGTTAATTCAAGAACTAAAGCCAAACGACCATAGGTTGCGCCGTGTATTCGCTGACTGGGCTACGGAGCAATTGGAAGCTGACCCCGATTTTTGTCGAAAAATCATCTTCAGCAACGAAGGCCACTTTTGGATGGATGGTTGTGTTAACAAACAAAATTGCCGGTATTGGAGCAATCAAAATCGCCGCTATTGGAGGAATCAAAATCCAATGCAGATTCAAGAACTACTTCATCCCCAAAAGGTTACTGTGTGGTGTGGATTTTGGTATGGTGTAATCATTGGTCCAAATTTTTTCCAAGATGAAGATGGAGAAGCTCTAACTGTAAATGGAGAAAGATACCGGGCTCGTATAACGGACTATTTTTGGCCTCAATTGGATGGTATGGATCTCAGAAACATCTGGTTCCAGCAAGATGGTGCCAAATGTCATACTGCTCTCGAAACAATCGATCTTTTGAACAAGTTCAGAGGTTTCATCATTTCCCGTGGTGGTGACGTTAACTGGCCCCCGAGGTCATGTGATTTAACGCCGTTGCGTTACTTCTTGTGGAGTTATGTTAAATCTAGAGTTTATCTCAACAAGCTCGTGAAGTTGGATCTAATTTACGTTCTTCTGTCATTGAAAATTGGGTCAACCGTATACGCGCAACCCAACCAAGTCGCGGTAGTCACTTAACTGATGTTCTCTTCCACACGTAATGACATTAATTATGTTGCAAAATAAAAAAAGAAATAAACCTCTATCGTTTGTAGAACGTGTTTTATTTAAGTTCAAAGATAGGACACACTTGTTGAAAGACCCTATATATCAATTACTTTTTGTGCAGTTGAATTGTTGAATTGTCATGCCACATTTATAAAGCAACTTGGAATCTTATTTTTTTCTAATGTATGTTCATTAATAAAACAAGCTAATGCGTTACGTGCACATGACTTTATCCATCCATTATCGTTTATTTTTATATAGATTTTACAAAACTTGTTACGAAAGCTTATATTTCAAACTAGTTAATATTAATCAAAATAAACGTTTGCAGAAATAGTCTCATTACACATTTCATTGTAGGTGCAAGTGGAAAGAGGAAACCGAATCAACAGTCAGATCTTTAAAAGCGGGTCGCTATACACTGTCCATACCATACAATAATTGTTCCACGACACTGCGAGAAACAACTATACTTTAAAACAAATCACAAGTGTTGATTGATACATTCAAAAAAATAATACCTAATGGATATCTGGGAAATAACTGATGCCAGAAAAGTTTATTTGAAATAAATTGTGTGTTTTAAGGAGATGTCTCTGTTTTGTGTAGTATGTTTTTGTTTATCTCTTATGGTTTATCATTATACAAATTATATGACATTACTTCCAATTGAAGAGCTTTCACCGAAAATTCCCTGACAATTCAAGATATGCACTTTATTGATCACGTAAATATTTTAAACACACCTGGTTTTAATTAAAATCGTTGGAGCCATTTTCGAGCAAATCAAACAAGTTATTGAACCTATTTGCATGTAAAGGGTAGTTTTGGATCGGGGAATTTGCTTGAAAATCTTCGAGTGGCATCTATGAAGGATATTGAACTCAAGTTTGGTATTTATCTAACACTTCGTTTTAGAGTTTAGGATGTTCACAGATACAGATACACATATACATACATACTGACCTTGATCTAAAATGCTTTTTTTTGGATTCAGGTGTCTCAAATTATTTTCGGTATCAATTTTTAGAGGAATACCATACTTATTACTACTTACTATAGTAGTAGAGAAGATGAAAACGAATAGTGATTTATGACTTGAAAAAAGTGTAAGTATTTGAAAATTCAAGCCAATAAGAAAGAATATCTTGGAAATGGTCAAAGCTAAAATAACTTTACTTTACATGAACTGTACCCTTTAACTAGAGTTACATTTCTGTGTAGTAAGGTTTTGTCTATCTTTTGTGGTTATACAAACGTAATTCATGATGAAGAGCACTTCACAGGCTAATCCCATGCAAATATGTTAAACATGCTGTGACTTTGTCCAGTTTTTTAACCGTCACTTCTCTGTTCTCACAGTCCTGTTTAGTTTTTCTCTAGTTTAATTACACTGCGAGTTGACTCGTTCACACTATCATTTCACTAAGGTGAACTAGTACAATTCTATGTCACATCACTTCCTTCGTGATGCAGCCTCTTCACTTCACTCGGGAGTCGAACACGAAACCTCCACAACCCGTCGCTCCGCAGTAGCACTCGCTACACATCACGACAGCCGTCACCCGCTCGCTCGGAGAATCGCTCTTGGTGTTGCACGGGAAACTCAACCGCCAATTCGCTTACTCATTAACGCAACTCTACTCGCACTGACTCAAAAACTCTCTGCTCTTACGATTTGCAATAAACTCGACTCCAATCAACTAACTCTGTCGCCACTGACTGACCCCCGCGTGAGCGCTCGCTTTTATAGTTAGTGGAATCTTTCCAAAGGAGTCTCGGACTTTCTAGAATTATTTCGACACAATTCCTAGAGGAGGGGGAATAGGAATTTTCCAGAAGGTTCTGGTTATCTGCCGATAGCGCAACCGGTGTTTACACTGGCGAGCGGCGGCTATTTGTTTACGACGACCGCCCGGCGCTGACCTCCCGATAACCTTTTGTCCTAGCCGCTGCGTCACAATACATTAATTCGTTAAAAATAATAACAATTTTTACATCTAAAGGGATATTTAATTGAAACTCTTGATGTTCCAAGCTTGGAAGACACTGAACGTAAATATAAATTTTGGTATTTAACTTCTTTATCGGTTTTGAATTATACTGCTCACTCACATACCTACACACATCTTTTTTCTAAAAATGTAGTTTTTAGTTTCAGGGAGTCTGAAAACGTGTATTCCGGTAGCATCTGGAATGGACTTTTTGTGTGGAATGCAGTACTCCCTCTACTATACAGGGTAGACCATTTAAGCTCAGAATGTACAATATCTTCAAACCTAAATGCTGTAGAAAGAAATGACTTTTACAAAATTGCTTGATATTATGGAGGAAAGTAAATGCCATTAGTCGTGTATTATTTGGAGGATGTTGGATAGTCATTTTAGGGTCAATTTAATTTGACCCTGATTGTAGGTTCCCATTTTAAGAGATTACATTGACCCCAATATGACTATCATAACCTCCTCCAAACAAAACACAACTAACGGCAATTACTTTTTTGCATAATATAAACAACTTTTACTAAAGAAATTTCTTTCTATAACGCTTGGTTTTGGAGATATTGTACAGTCTCAACTTAAATGGTCCACCCTGTATATAAGTAATTAGAAGAGAAAATAAATAACTGACTTATAATATATTTATACGTTATAATAATGTTTTACGTATTGTGCATGCAGCCAATTCCATGTTGCCTAATTTCATGGTAACACACTTGCAGTATGCTGTATTTTAAAACTTTGTATAACATTTAAGAGGTAGGAGTCATTTTCAGCCTTCATACGGATATTCTTCAACATCCAAAATGACAGTACGTTGTTTGAGACAGAAGATGTTGATATTGTCCCTATGTATAAGCTTAATTAACAGCAATAAAATGCAAAGTTACAAGCAGTAAACATGTTGCTTCCGCTCCATGCGTTGTATGGTGGAGTTAAAAACTGTCGTCATCCCTGATTACTCCTTTAAGGGATAAATTGGCGTGACAGCGTACTTTTCCGCCATTTCGCTTAGCGTGTTGTACCATGGCCATTTTGCAGCGCGTTTGCCTAATTCACTTAGTGTAAATAGTAGTTGCCTCGCCTCGTTTGTAGGATGGAATAATTAGGCAGGGGAACTCTGGCCAACTAAGCGAGCTCCTTCTTATAAATAATAATGCTGGCAACTTTGTTCTTGTTGACGGCTGCTGTTGGAAAGGGAGAAGTGCCGGACCACATTCAGAAGTCACATTTACGGCTCCCTCCAGAGCGAGACATTCCCAACATTACTTGAAACCTATCTCAAGACCTTGCTGCCACTTGGTTTCCTTAGTTACTGTATGAAAGTTGTTGCTTCCTCTTTTAGATGCACCTGGCCCTTAGGATCTGCCTCAAAGCAGTTTATTTTCTTTTATCATTACTCCCGCTGTAGACGCTTACATTGAGGGTATTGGAATGAGTTACTAACAGTAGAGAACTGCACGAAAATAATCCTACAGATGTTTGTTTCAAAATTTTAATTCATAAACATTAATTTTAGTACGTTCATAACAAATATAAACTGATACAACGTCTTTAATATTTATTCAACTGAATTATTGTTGTTAAAACACTTGTCAGGAACGTTGTTCTGTTCTTAAGACAAATAAATGTTCCTTAAGTCACTGAAATAATCAATACAATGCATATGTTGGTATATGAGTACATCACTTCTCAGATTTTAGACAGGACGAGAGCAAGTTGGTTCACAGACGTGATCTAATAGTTCACGGATGATCAATGGAGCATATTGCATATCTTATCTCAAACGTTAGTTATTTTTTCTCACTAATGTTGATTAAAGCTGAGAGATTACCAGATGGAGAACTGGTCCTGTTTGTTTGTATTGCCTATTTTTGACTTCTTGGGTATCATGTCAATCTAGCTATTTTTACTCACTTCAAAGCTTGTGGAAATAAGGGGCGCTATACTTGCAACATCTCATGAGTATTCCTTCTAGCATATATAATCATTTCATTCGTGCTTCACATCATTTGGTGTGTTTCAGGTTTGGAAGTGTCGGCGATGCAGTTTTTGTGCAGCGTAGCAGGGATAAAGGATGCTCTCTGAGAATTTCTCTGTCCTTCGGTCTTCGGCTGGTTGTCGGGGTATAAGGATCGTCCCGGCGGGGGCGTTTGACCCCATATGGGGCAGGATCCTCGGTCTGCCTGTTCGTCTGCCGGGGTTCCTATATCTGGAAACTGTAGGACACCGACATTGCTGTGTGTTACTCCTGGTTCCGGCCGCCCTTATCCCTCCTTCTGGGGGCGCCTCCTTGTGGGGCGTAGGTACTACATCCGGATTCACTGGTTCGGTGCCGAATCCCGTCCCTTTCACAATCCAGTTCATCTGCTGTGCAAAAACCTAATATCTTTACCTCCAGTAGTAAAACTGACGCAGATCATCAGAAAGTAGCAGTGAGGAACAGAAAACAAATGACTAGCAGACATTACATACAAAGACATCAAAACAAAAGAATAAACCTCTAAAAATCGGAGACATCTTATGTCAGTTAAGAAAGTAATTGAGAACTCTCATCAGGAATTCTGTTTTAATTTCCTACAGCTTTAGAGAACACAGTAGGGATACACGACATCAAAGCTGTAGCCCTTGACTGTAGCTCAAACTTGGAAAAACTTTCACATATGCTAAAGAAATGTTATTTTCACCTCAAGGATCTAATCTATCGCATAGTAAGAATACTCTGATCTGAGCTATCTAAATTCTCATTCGAAAAATGGAACTCCTGCAGTGGAATATTAATGGATTTTATGCCAACTATGAATTTCTCAGAATTTTAATTGTCAAATACGACCGTGACATAATTTATACTCAAGATATAAATTTTAAACAATAATACTTTGTTCCTTTACTAGGATATCTCCATTTCTATAAAAATAGAAATAACTGCCTTCATGCTAGTGGAAGTGTAGGAATCTATGTTAAAAAGAACTTCGCACATAAACCGGTAATCCTTAACACTCAACTTGAAGCGCTCGTAGTTCCTCTGGGCATGTCATCTCGAATCTCAATATGTAACCTTTATTTTCCGAATAAAACTCCATTAAATCTCAAGGAACTGTAACATCTAACGCATCATTTACCTAAGCCTTTCATCCTGTTAGGAGATTTTAATACTCACATCTCTATATGTGGAAGTAGTAAGTTTATCAACAAAAGAGGTAAAACAATACAACAGTTTACAGAAGACGAGACCTAAATTTACTCTTCAACTCACTTTAGCATTGCTCATGGCATTGAAAGTGCCATAAACTTAACTTTAAGCACTCCAGACTTCTTCGAAAACCATGAATGGACAGTGTCAAAACAGCCGTACAACAGCGATTACTACCCATTAATACTGAGTCACATTAATAACACTCAAAGGTTATTTCATAACAGAAATGAGATCTCCAACATGAAAATTGGAATTAAATTAAGACCTATATTTCCAATCAATTTTGTCAGTTAACCTCACCCCAGAAGTTTCACCAATTCAGCGCCAACCAAATAGTAAATGCATTTACAAATGTCATGCTCCAATCAGATAGTTACTATTACTGATTATAGTGATACTGTTATCTAAGAAAAGGTAACTTTAAAGAAGCACGTTCCTTGGGAAACAAAAACTGCAAAACAGCTGTAGCAGCTAGAAATAAAGTGTATTATTAGTAGAGACGTATCCCAAAACAGAAAATAAAATTTAGTTATTGAAATTAAGGGCAAAGGCACGCCAAGTAGTAAAACTCAGCAAAAAAGAAGCTTGGTCGAAATTTGTATATAGTATAACATTCCTAAAATAAAAGGATGCTAGAAGATTCCAAAATATTGGAATATTAAACCCTACAACTAACGATATTTTAAATACAAGCTGCACAATTATATGTAAAATTAAAAACAAACCCAAGCAAAGATCAATGGTTTCAACAACTACCTAGAGAATACAAGCTAAAACAAAGGCTACAAACATATGCTTTTTAGAGAAGAATTATAATTACCTAAATTTATCAGAAAAAATGCACTCCTCATCCTCCTAAAACCAATCCAATTGATTTTATCAAGATAGTAACAAATAAAGAGCAGATAGAATAACTACATAAACAAGAATACTCGCCAGAAGTATGCAGAATTGTTACACTTGAACATCTACATAATCAATTCCTGGAAACAGAGTGGCTTGGAATTTTTACAGATGGTTTTGCAGATAAAATGAGAAATAATGTGGGAGGTGGTATATACTGTAAATACTTTTCACATTATTTTACACTGCCTAGACCAAGGGTGGCGAAAACGACTTCCTTCCGCGAGTTACCAAATATGCAACACGCACTGCATCACTCAGCAGCATGTGAAAAACAAATGGACGATTGCAGAGAGGGAACAGCGCCTGCGAGTCAAAATAACTGCGAGCCACGTTTTCGCCACCTCTGGCCTAAACAATCCACAAGTTTTGTTTGTGACGTTGTTGCAATACAACGAGCATTAGAACAGATATACTACAGGGCTGATATAAAAGAAAATAAAGTAGTTGTTCTCACAGACTCAGTTTTTGCCATTCTAGCAATAGAACGATATGATAGTCCAGATGAATCTTATAATATTAAGGATGTGAGATCTTATTATAGATTACTACAAACAAAATTTCAACACATAATATTACTGTGGATACCAGCACACGTAGGAGTGAATGGTAACGAGACCGCAGACTTTCTGACCAAAAAGGGTGCAGTGTTATATTCAAAACCTATAAAGTCTTGTGGACTGGATATGAAACTAAAAAATGTCAAAATTAATATAGAACAAAAATACCAATATAATATTCAAAAGAAAATTACTAACAAAAATTACTTCAGCATAAAAGAAATAGTACAAGAAATAAAAAAATGTCCCAAGGAAAGAAGTCATTGTTCACTTCAGATTAGCCACTAGACATGACTGTCTGGCGGAACAGATACATAGAGTTGGTTTTATGAATAACAAGCATGTAAATTTTGCAATTCTGACAAGATTTTAACTGGAGAACACCTACTAGAATGCCCAAAATTGAGGAAAGCCGTATCAGATGGGAAGATACACAATTTACATTGCTAGCAAGGGAAAAATTGATGGATCAAAATCCTGCACAATAGATCAACAACAATAGCAACACGATATTTCTATTGATTAAGAAACAGTTACGAACGTATTAGTACACTATTTTTCAACAATCTCAAGGGAAGACGCCATCACTAGAAAAACTCTTATCAGTTCCGTTGGAAATAAACTTACTCATAATTATCCACTGAAGAGAGTAAACTACAGTGATAAAATTTCTGTCCTAGAACTCCAAGAAAAACTAGTAAGTAGTACATCATCTAGCCAGGACCAGATGATATTACTTACCAAATATTTCAATTTCTTCCTTAGGAAGGATAAATTTACCTTCTGGAGATATTCCACTATCTTTGGACTAACATAACCTTTCCTGATTTGTGGCGGGCTGCCATAGTAATTACTGTTCCAATACTCCAAGTATACTTCTCTAAATCTGAAAATTACAGACCTATAGCCCTCATCTGTACTATATGTAAGCTTTTTGAATCAGTAATAAACAAAAAGCTTGTATGAAACTCAAGAAACGTAAATACGCATCGAATTATCAAAACGGCTTCCGCCGTTTTCGCTTCACTACTGACCATCTTCTAATACTGGAAAGTGAAATTATAAACACTTTTTTACAAAACCTACATGCAATAGTAGTAACCCTTGACACAGAAGAAACATACGATAGAATCCAGCACAGTCATATACTAAGATCATTAAAATGCTCTGACATTAAAGGATACATGTTCCAGTACATCCACAGTTTCCTACAAAATATATATGGAACATTATCAGAAGAAGTACTTAAATGTACAAAATTGCCTTCCTCAAGGTTCAGTCACCAGCCCTATACTTTTCTTAATCACCATAAATGATACACTGAATAAAGTCAAACCACCAACTAAAGCTTTCCTCTTTGCAGATGAACTTACGATACTCTGAAAGGGGAAAAACCCTTAAAGCACAGAAGCACTATTCCAGGAAACATTAAATAACCTGCAGGAATGGATCCAGGATATTGGACTTAAATTCTCTAAAATAAAAATCAAAAAGTTTCTCAAAATCTCCAAGCAAAATCCCTAATCCTAAGCTATACCTTGACAACACAAACATTGAAGTTTAAAAACTGTAAAAATATTAGGTAATGTTCGACCAAATAGTTGGAAATCTCATATTTAAAAATTAAGAGATGAATGCACTAAGCAATTAAACATTCTTATAACTCTAGCATACCGAAATTGCGGGGGTGGGGAGCTGACTTAAATATACTTATATGGACACACCAAAGTATTATCAGATACAAACTTGATTACGGAGCCATAGTTAATGATTCTGCCAGGAAAACGACACTCAAGAAGCTCAACTTCATTCAAGTATCAGCTCTAAGAATTTCGTTAGGAGCATACAGGAACAGCGCTACTTCTAGTTTACAAATGGAAGCTCAAGAGCCGCCATTACAAGTACGCATAGTAACACAAAGTCTAAAACTCGCTATAAAGACTTCTACACGGCCCAACTCGGAAGCCCATCTACACCTTCTATGGGAAGAGCAAAACGAACATGCCAAAGAATATAAATCAACCATTACATTTTCATTTTAGATTTCAAAAAAAGATAATTCATGAAGTTAATATTAAAATGCCTTCAATAATGACTACAGATCATCACTATTTTCCACCCTGGAGGTTAAAATTTCCAGAATTAATATGGATATGAGATCTGATCAAAATCATATATATTCTTTCATGTATAGACAAACGTACCAGGAAATCCGTAACATGTATGCCAAACACACGTTTATATATATATATATATATATATATATAAATCTGATCAGGTTTATGGCTGTGTTACAATTACTCCGGGTGCTAAACATAAGCACAAACTTACACACTTGTTCTCTGTTTTCTCCTCTGAGCTCTATGCTGTCAAACAAGCTTTGATTTATATTATCTCATCACAGGATAAGCAGAGTGCAATTCTGAATCACTGAGTTTTCTTCAAAGTGTCCGCGAGAGTTCTACTGACTTAAAGTTAACCCAACATCTAATATTTACAACAAAATTACTACAAATAATTCAGAACTTATATCACTGTGGAATTCCATCCCACTGTGGAATATCAGGAAACGAGGCAGCAGATAGGGAAGCCAAAAAAATAAACTTTGCTACCTCCAGTGGAAGAGTTTCCAGTGCCCCACAGAAATGCTCAAAGCTATTTTTTTAGCAGACCAACTGTTAAATGCAAGCAACACTGGACCAATAAAAATCAAGCACACTCCACATGGTTAGGAAAAGCTCCACAAAACCCTGTACACTGAAGCCTCTAAAAATAAAAGATCAACTGATTATAATACGTTAACGAATAGTCATTCAGGCTTAACCTATTCCTTCTTACTGATCAAAGAAAGTGTTCCTCGCAGGGAGACCTGCAATTGCCCTATCACCATCGAACACCTCATCGCTAAATGCAGAAGTTATACCTGGAGAGAAGACATAAAATTTCTGAAGATACGTTTTTGGCTTTAAACAAGTCTACCCATTTCAAAAAACATTATTTTTTTCTTGAAATACTGTTTAACAAGATTTAAATATAACACTTCTAATAAAAATGTATAATGGATATTAGGGTATGCTGCTCTACATCTGTTCAAGAACTTAATATAAACTATGTTTGTAACAATATATTACAATTATTGTATTACTTTCATCAACTTAAAATATAAAATGTATTATTATTTTTATTATTATTGTGCTCTTATGTATGGATATATGTCGCGGCATGACCTAGTAGTCAAAGCTACTGCTAATAAAGAAAAATAATAACAATATCAAGACCAACCAGCTCTCTCAGAGTAACTCCAAAACCAAAGAACTGTTTTTAACAAATTCACTATCGAAAATGCTTGATTTTAGTACATTTCTAAAGGACTACACTATAGGCTACAACATGCGACTAGAATTTCGGTTTCATAACAACGCATTCTCCTGAAGAGGAGTATCTCGGGAAGAACAAAGAGAATGAAGATGGACTGAAACAATAAGAAAACAGAAATACAAGTCAGCGGGTGGTGCAAAACTTTTGCTACAGTTCTGCAAACAGAACCCAACGTAACGAAGCAGTACGTCATTGAAGTGGACTATCCTATCAGATAGGAGAGCACAACATTCATTGCCTGATGGTACCAGTCGTATTAGGATTTGCCGACTCATAGATCTATCCACATCTATTCAACTCATAGATATACGCTATGGAGTACCTTACTTCGAGACGAACCGTAAGTGATTTATGCATAAATTACACGTATAATAACGCAGTCCCCCAAGATGGGAATGTTAATCACCATTACGTGATTCATAGATACGTGGTATGTGATGTCAGATATGTTGCGCTAATGGATTCATTAAAGGAAAGTCACATGTACAGGGTTATTCAAAAAGAAGGAACAGACTTTAAATATTTATCTCTAATTAACGGCAATAGATAGGGACGCGTTCAATACATCATTGAATAGAGGAAGCTTCAAAGTTTAAGCCCCACCTATTACTTCCATTCAGTGCCTACAGCGACGCTGTGTTTGTTTACAAGAAAATGGCGATGCCGCTGGAAAATGTTTTGTGTGCTGCATTATGCAAACGGTGAATTCATTGTTTCATTGCAGCGTGCAGTTCGTTATAAGTTCAACAACGAGCCACATCGTTATAAAAAATTTGCAATTGATACAATAAATTAAATTCGTAGAAGATGGCTGCGAATGCAAACGAAAAGCACTGGTCGTCTTCGCATAACAAATGATGCTCATTTTGAACACATAAAATGCAATTTTGAACTTTTATCTATTCAGTGATGTATCGCATGTGTTGCCATCATCATCGTTCAATAGAAATAAATATTTAAAGTCTGTTCCTTCTTTTTCAATATCCGTGTATTTGGGACTAAGTTATTATCAAATTCTTCTTGTCTATTATATGTTTTACCGGTATAAGAAATTTATAGATTTTATTGAACATTTTTCAAACACATTTATTATAATGCTGTAACGCAATCTATTTACAATATTTTTCTAATATTATAAAGATAAAGTATTTGTACAGAGAATGACTGCAAATT
The DNA here is from genome assembly GCA_030765065.1 of Deroplatys truncata. Taxonomy (NCBI): domain Eukaryota; kingdom Metazoa; phylum Arthropoda; class Insecta; order Mantodea; family Mantidae; genus Deroplatys; species Deroplatys truncata. The sequence goes on from CM060981.1 coordinate 250,756,236, forward strand.
TATTTACAGTAACACACAGCATTAAACCTCTTGAAAGTTTTCAATTTCAAAAACAAAAAGCAAAAACAAAAAAAACTAGTACCTAAGCAGAACTTACATATCCTTTGGTTACTATTCTCTGTGGTTACCATTTAATTTTTTGTTTTAACATTACTGGCCATTAAAATACGCATTTATATGCGGAGAGTTGCCATGATGTATTTCAAAACTCAGTCGGTTTTATTCAGTCAGATTTTAAGACAGAAAATATCTTTTATATAACAGCCTATATCTTCTCCGTTACCTGCATTCCTCGATTTTTAAGACATCGTTAGCAGAGAAAAGACTACAAATTCTTAGATAACAGGTTATTAGTGAACTTGTGTCGAAAAAAGGGCAGGGATTCCAATATACCACCCTTTCCGCGCGTTCTGTCACGTGTCTCATCTAACACAATGATAAATTCATGAAGTTTCCAGTTGCGACTTAGGGAAATTCTAATTATATCTCCAAACTTTACTTACTTTTGAATACTAGTATTTTTATAATGTATTATGAGATAAGCAGTAACTTATGCAAGGATACCGCCATAATAAAAGGAGATGTAGGATGGATAAGAAATCTTTATGAAAGTAAGAAAATCGAAAGTACTGTCTTCCAATATGTGAGATACAACAAAGCGAAGAATAAAGAAGAAGAAAAGGACTAATGTAATTTAATAATCAGGATAACACACTCTTCTCCCAAAACTAAAAAGTGAAAAACAAATCAGCAACTTCAGAATGTATTCCCACAATATGGTACCAAATTACTGGATGTAAAATCTGCAGCTAAAGGTAGTAATTTTTTAGATGTATTTTATTTTTATATATTTTATATATAAAATATATTTTATTGTTAATTTTATTAATAAGTAAACATCAAAATGACGTATACATTTTTATGATCGAGGTGGAATCTAAACAGTAGGACAAAGAATGTTTGAAAAAGGGTCCGTGTGTGTTCCAAACTAGGTATGCACCTTTTTTGTCTTTCCAAAATACTCTTTGCATGGAAAAGGAAAAATGTATCCTTATTTTTTATTTGCTTAATGATGCCTCTAACGATTTTCAATAAAATCAGGTCGGAATGTGCTGGTTTTGAAATTTCACTCTTTATATGAAAACGAGAAACAGAGGAATGGTGACTCAACTATGGGATTGGAAAGTTCAAACTAATAACCAATATCTCAGAAATAGTTTAAAAATAATTGTTTTAGCGAATTCACGTTTTTTTAAGTTCTATCGTTATCTTATGGTTTATGCAAAAATGTGTGCAAAATTCACTCAGTGTGAAAAAGACTTCGCAAGTTATCGCAAGGTATTCAAATATTTCTTTTCTAAACCAGCAATTATCGAAAATATATGGCGTGGTAATCAAACTTTTTAGAGCCAATTTCAAGAAAATTAAGTATAACGAATTACTTCATATAGAGTGTAGGCTGGCTAGAGAGAATAGTCTCTTGAAAATCATTTAATATATTTCAAGGTAGCTGAAATTTAATGCTAACTATACTCCATTCCAAACCAGAGTTCCCTCTGATGTAAACAGAAGCACGTGCTTCGGCTTGTCACGAACCCAAGAATATACTCTTACGCCAACGTAAATAGTTCTTTAATAGATGTATTGTATTATGAAATATTAGAGCAATATAGGTATAGAACTGCACATTTTATTGCGGTTATCATAAGAACTCATCGTTAAAGGTAATGGATATATACTAGCTGTTAAGAGATTACAAAATATGATTTTCGTCTGCTATTGTGCTAACGCCGAGGGCATCTAGCTTGTTAATACCAACCGTATTACACGACTGTCACTCTCTTACATATTCAAGAAATGCAGCAATGAATTCCCAGAGGCGCTATTTGAGTACCGAATAAACACTTTGCGTAACACAGGATATATGATAAGCGAACAGTCATTCATAACACACTAACACACATATGCTCAGCTCAGGTCAAATCTTGTGATTTAGTCAGTTGGTATTTGAGCTCACATGGCAGAGGAAGGTGCGTGTAGTGCGAATAAACTGTTCAAACACAGAAGCGGGAAACAGTTAAAAAAGTGGCTAAAAACAAACAATACTTCATATATTCAACTCACTATTACAAAAATACCCGACACTTGCATTATTGCATATTACGAAACTAATATCGGATTTTACAGGCGTTTCAGTGAGAAGTGTAACGAAAGCAGGGAATATAAACAGACATAATACAACATAGAAGAAGATAAAATGTGGGAACTTGTTTTAAGTGCGACAGTGCTGTGGAATTGTGGATAAGCTTGCCATTGTTTTGGAGAGTAGTTCTGATTCTGATATGGCAGCTGAGTCATCTTCGGAGGATTCGGATTTAGGTGTTGCACTTTTGCCCGAGGATTGTGATTAACGTAAGTAAAATGTTCATTGCCGCATACTTATAAAATAGATTGTTACCTCAGGTTGCATTTGGAACTATGATTCTCACTCAGGGCGCCTTTTTATAGATTAAATAGTGTTCAACAAGCACGTGGGAGGGGAACAAGCAGCCATTATGGGCGGGGATTGCGAACTACTTTCGCGCGGATAATACAAAGAGTTTCTTTTCAGTGAAAGGCACTCTGATTTGGAATGGACAGTAGCTATTTATTCGATACATCTTTATGGAATTTAACTATACACAATCTCTTTCTCTCTCTCTCTTTTACACACACACACACACACACACACACGCACGCAAACACATGTCGTCCTCCGTGGTGTAGTGGGTTGTAACCCGGCGGAATGCAATGGAATTTTTTAGGGCGTAAAAATTCTTAGCATGGCTTCCTTCGGAAGGGAAGTAAAGCCGGTGGTCCCATGTCGTAGATTCACACCACGTAAAAGAACCTCAAGCCTGATAAAGCGGCCTCTGAGCAAAATTACCAGCGTTTCACGCCCAATAAAGAATGGGACGCTAAGGAAAACAACAGTTAAAGAGCGTCCATAAATAACACTCAATTTAATTTTAATTTAACACACAAACGCGCGTTTTTGTAACAATACCTTTTCTTAGAGCCCCAACCATGCATTTGCAATAAAATCTCGATGTCTAACTTTAGGGTGAACAGAATACGTCCTCTGCTTATTCCAAATAAGTACCTGCGAAGTGGCACTGCGGTAACGTTTGCAACTCGCATTTGGGAGGTCCCGGGTTCGATCTCCGAGGACCGCCTACTCTGACCCATGAGTTTTTTGTGGCTTCCCCGGGTCAGCAGGCTAACTCTGGAATTGTTCCCCTTCTATCACTGCTCTATCTTGACCCTCTTTCCTGTACGCATCATCTTTCTTGTATCTTTTTCAGGGTTGTAGGACCAGGCAACGGTGTTCAGTGGGTTGCGGCTGGGCGGTGGCTTTGCGCTCTGTAGAGGTTTCTTCCCTGACGTCGTTGTGGAACTGCTCAGTTAGATCTTGCTTCCGAGAGGGTCACAATATTGAGCCACAGCCGAGGGCACAGTGGCTTATGGATGGATCCGGGCAGCTTCGGATGCCTTTAATCTGTAAACGTTAGGGTCCCTATCCATGGTTGCGCCCGTCGTCATCCAGATCCGGTCGACCTTCGGGGTCTCTTCCTTCATTTCTCCCAAGGGTCACGGAAGAAGTAAAATGGTCGTTGAGGCCTACTTGCGTGCTTTGCTCCGGTTATGAAGGGCCCCCTGCGTTCGTCTGTACCTTGCCTTTGATTTTATTCCAAGGAAATAATATAGAAAGCAACATATCGTGAGTAACTTAATTTGAATAGAATGACTACCTTTTATATGATTACTAACCAATTAGTAATGAATGTACATTAATTTGAGTTAGGGAGAGGGAGTAATACTATACTCCGCCCAAAAATTTATTATCGATATATCGCTTTAATATACACGTTTTGAGGTTCCCTAACTGGATGAGGCATGTTTAGAGAATGGTTCATATATATATATCATATATATATATATGATATATATATGATATATCGTTGTATTGTGCGTGTGTGTGCGTGCGTGTGTGTGTGTGTGTGTGTGTGTGTGTGTAGCATTAGCGAAAAACCAAAAGTCGGTTAAATAGTAAACTTTGTATTTAAATTCGAAGATTTTTAATACTATACTTTAGCTTTATTTTCTCAAAAACTACTGTTAACGGTTTGGATTAAAAGGTCATATATATATATTACATATCGATATAGGAAATAAAATGCTTATCTTATATTTCTTTTTTTTAATTCTGTATACTTTTGTTTAACAAAGAACGGGATGGAAGACAACGAAGAAATATTTGTTGCACTCACATGACTTTCCCTAACCACTTATCTACAGACTATTCTTACAACAGCTAACTCTTCTATCTACTTCATGTTAATCGAGATAAATTTCTATTATGTATTTATACGTCTTGTTTTATTTATACGAAGGATACAGAAAATTAAAGCAATATGCAGATTCCTATAAAGCGGATCGCTATGTGATGGCTTTGAAATTTCATGCTCGTTGCATGACAAGGAGAAAAAACGAATAGCGAGTTATTACTTGAAAAAGAGTATAAGTATTTTTAAATTCAAAACAATAACAAAGAGTATCTCAGAAATGCAATATGAGTTGAAACTTTCCTGGCGTTGTGAATACTCTAGACTTTCTCGGGCTTCCAGCCAGGTATACAGTTGCTTAGAAACCGACGTTTCGGGAACGTACATCGTTCCCATCTTCAGTACGTTCCTAAAGCGTGGGGTTTCTAACCAATTCTGCACCTAGCTGGAAGCCCCAGAAAATCTGAAGCATCACAAAAAGTTTATTTTACGCAAATTGTATGCTTTAATGAGATCTGCGTTTTCGGTGTAGTGAGTTTTGTCTGTCTCTCATGAAGTAGAAGGTTTGTTGTATTGTTATTTGCCCCACGTTTTGGGAGCCAATTTGAAGAGGTTTGTTGCTGCTATGTATGGAAAGTCAGTTTGAAGATGTATTATATTTCGACTGTTGGGGAGCCGAACTTGAAGTAGTTGCAACCGCACGTATGGTACCCGGTAGCCTTCGTCCCAAAAACATTTAAAAATATTAACGTTGTAATTTCACTGTTTCTTTAAATATTATATATTTATGTTTGTCTTGGATGCGTCAGTATTATTGTTAGAGACATGGATTTCTTTGCAAGGCGTGGTGCGGCTAAGAATGTAGGCTTACACAGATTATAATTTTTAATTCACTTTTTATTAATTCTTGACACGATTTAAATAACACTTCACCGTTAGAGAGAGCTGTAAGATTATTTTATTAAATACTTGCACTTTTTAAACACGTAAACAATTTTCTCACACAAAATACGTATTAAATTTCTCGAGGACACATCTCGCGTCCGGTTAGGAGCAATGTCTGCAAACAACGCGTCCAGTTATGAGCGCTGTCTACAAGCAACTGACTTGATTTCTACTGCCTAAATTTGTAAATTTCTGTATTTCAAGTCTCTTATTGGCTAATCCTAGTCTAATAGAATACCTTCATTTAACTATAGCTTTTTTTCTGGTTGTTGATTGGCTATTTTTATAAACTGTTACTAAAATTACATTATTGTTACTCCAATAATGACTAGTAGTATTATTAAGCATTCTAATTTTTTATTGCCTCAAGGTTACCTCATTGTTAGCAACTTTTAACCTATTATTCTACTAGCTCCTACATTATTAAATTACGTAATACATTCACATAACCTTATTGAACATGTATACAATAATATAAACATATAAAATGACTGTATTATACACTTTTATATATATTGTTACATACACATGTTGATTTAAGGCGGGCTGTTATTATATATTTTATTATATAATTTGACGGAAATCATTTAAATGTTAAAAATACTGCCTCACTCACGGTATACAAGTCGTACCTACAGCATTTCTTCCAAGTGAAGAGCACTTTAATATTCCAAGAATATTGAAGATATACATTTAACTTGTCATGTATATCTATGTCGTCTTGGATATATGGAATTTTAATTAAAATCGTTATATTTTATTGATACAATAAAAATAGCGAAAATGTTTCCATGTAAAAGGTGTGGGGGAAATTTCTTGAAAATCTTTGTTTTGCTATTTTAGAAGATACTGAACTTAAATATTAAGTTTGGTATGCATTGAACTTGTTTTGGTTGGGTTCAGTGGGTCTCAAAATATGTATTTTAGGTGAAATGTTAAAATATAATTTTTTTGGTGGAGTACAATACTCCCTCTACTTACTGCAAGTACGTAGTAGAGAAAGTAAAGACCAAAAGCTCATTGGAATAATTTTTTCGTAACGTTAGCACTTTTTGATATATTCCCTGTTGCAAATTTAGGGCTTTCCAAAACGTCGGCTAACGGACATGCGAGTCCTCTTCCTCAATTGTTTTCATTACATCGCAATAGCTTCGTACCACGAATTAACATATGATTTCTCTTTCAGGAAACTGAATCTTTCTTTCTTAATTGAAGCAATTCCCAGGAAAACAAACATTTATCGCATTTACACTACTTTCTCTATCCAGTATTATTTATTGTTATAAAACTCCTGCGAGCTCTTTCTGCAAAACCTTATTTTCCTATTTGCTTCATGCTAATCGAGATAAAGATGTGCAGTAAGAATTTCAATACACATTTCATTGCAACTACAAAGATAATACCGGAGAATGAAGCGTTAGTCCCATTGCTTAAAACGGATCGCTATATGCAGGTGTTCAAATTTCATATTCGTTTCATGATATCACGAAAAATTAGTGAATGGTAGCAGCATTGCAAAAAAATAACAATAACAATAACGAATAACTCAAATCAATAACAATGGCTATCTAGTAAATGTCTGATGCTGTATAATAAATTATGTGTTTTAAGGAGAAACAGGTACACCTTTTGTGTAATGTTTGTCTATTTCTTACGTTTAAAGTTATGCAGATTTATACGAAATTCATTCTGAATGAAGATCTCATAGGCTATTTCCAGAACATTCGAGATATCTATTTTAGTTTCCATGTAAATACACTATATAGGATTAATTATATAGCTAAACAGAGAGCTACTTTAGAGAAACTCAAAAGTAACGAAACATTTTCCATGCATAAGTGGTAGTTTGTGATGGGGGGGATTTTCTTGGAAATCTTCTTGTTGCGTCTTTGGATGCTACTTAACTTAGGTATAAAATTTAGTATTCATAAGTTTTTGCTTCTTAATTATGCGTGTACGCGCGCGCGTGTGTGTGTATAACTTCTCTCTAAAGATGTGTTTATTTTTATTCTGGATTAAAACATTCATTTCTGATCAAATCTGAATATAAAATATTTGGGTGGAATGCAGGACCTCTACCTACTAGGTACGTAGCAAAGAAAGCAAATATAGTGCAGCGAGGAATAAAATAATCACACTTTACAACCCTTTATATGAAAAAATGTTAGTTACATCTTGTTTTCTCAAAATTGACCCTTAGGATTTAGATTAAAATATCATATATTTAAGGTATGCACATGACTAATAAAACGTTGACCTTGGATTTTCAGCGAATAGCCTCTGAAGTGCAATTAATTGGAAAATAGGATTTATAATTTTGTATAACTGAAAACCATAGAGATAGACTAAAACTTACTCCACAAAAGGTGTAGAATTCTTTAAAATACACAATTTGTTTCAAATAACTTTTTTGGCATGAACAGTTTCAAGATATTTGTGTTATAAGGTTGAATTTTTCCAAATTACAATGTTCCTCTACCATTATCTATGAGATACCTAAGTCTATAAAGAAATACTTTTAGTAAAATGCGCATGTGTCTTTCAGTGCATAGCATCACTCAAATGTGTAAATTCCGATGAATAACATACTTGGTATCTAAGGTAAGCGTCTTCCAAGTATGCGACTTAAAAATATCCTCTGACCCATTTCTTCTCTTTATATGGACACTTTACCATTATTTTTATGTTCTCAAAAGTGCCTCTAACAATTCTAATTAAAATGCCAAGGATTTTAAGATGTCTGGAAGATAAATAAAACCTTTAATTTGAATTTTCCGGAAATATATATTAATAATAGTGTAAAATAATAGCAATAAGCAAAATAATTATGTAAATAGATGTTAAGTATAAGTTTTATGTATGTGTAGGAGTTTAAGTGGAGCTGTGGGACACTTGTTAAAAGCAGGCAAACAACATATTCTGTTAGAATTAGGGTGCAGGCAAACCGTCTCGCAGGGGTGACACAATAGTAGAACCTTGAGTCATCGTGCAGGAGAGAATCACAAGCTAGCTCAACGAACATTTTTGAAGAGAGGTCACATGTATGGAAACAGCGAATGATAGCCTGTTAAGTTTTCGAGAATGTTCCAAGCTGAAGGATCACAGCCAATAAGATTTTAGTAAGAATATGTTTAAATGTTTAAGTTTAGGACAGTTAGTTATAGCGTCCCCAAGCCTAAGTCAGTTGGGTGTAAAGTGCGGCGATGTGCAGAACATACGTGTAAGTCTTACCAATTACCTCACATAATGTAATGAGAACGTTAAAAATATATCAATTTAAAAATGAAAGTTATTACAAGGGAAACGCGGTATAGTTTATGCACGTGGTAAATAGTATCTATTATTATTACTCGAGCACTTACAAAAATAATACTTTGATTGCTACGTTACCTAGCTAAAGAATCTTCTACAGCTCCAACAAACTCGGATATTTTAGAGTAACTGTGTACCTTGTTACTACAGCAGAAAATGCGTGTGAAATTAAAGTATTATGTTCCTTGTGTTCCACTACTAGTTTAATCTTGTGTTAGTGTTGTTACCTCATACTTTCCTTCCCGTACCAGGCCCTGATAAGTTACACATGCTCTACCATAAACTCAAACAACAGCAGCCGTGGCAAAAAGTAAGCATTACTTCATTGACAATTTAATTTGTAACAACCTAAACACTAAGATCAACATCAGAGATAATATATTGATTCAGATATTAATATATCAACATGCGAACCTACTGCGAGTTATGCTATCAGCACGAGGAGTATACCGCAAAGATAGACAAAAACTTACTGTGCAACAAGGTACATCTATTTAAGGCGCAGTTAAAACTATTTCTGCCGAGTAACTTTAAATAAATAGAAAAACAAGCCTTTGCAAGAATAGTTTGTTGATGTTTCAGTGGTTATGGTTTGTTACGAATATTTTAATATTTAATAAGAATTGGAATGTTGATTAATGTATTTTGATTATCTATTAAATTAATTCCAGGATTTACAGTTTAATATGTTTATTATAAAAACAAATTATAGTGGCTGGAGAAACTGGCGTGAACTTTACACATCAGTTTCTTAAGGTAATGCATGTGTTAAAATGCAAACATTCTCAGTTTTCCTTTTATCACTTTTACTTTTTACTTTCTCTACTACGTATAGCAAGTAGGGGAAGTATTGTATTCCACCCAAAAATTCGATACCGAGATTTCACCGGAAATATATGTTTTGAGACACCCTGCATCCAAAAAAGGCATTTTTGGAAACATGTGTGTGTGTGTGTGTCTGTGTGTGTGTCTGTCTGTCTGTGTGTCTGTCTGTGTGCCTGTCTGTGAACAGCATAACTCAGAAACAAACAGTCGGATAAACACCAAACTTGGTATTTAGGTTTAGTATCTTCCAAGCATGCGACACGAAGGTTTTCAAGAAAATCCCCCCACCCCAGATTACCCTTTACATGGAAGATTTTTCGAAAATTTTAATTTTCTCAAAAATGGCTCTAACGATTTTTATTAAAATATCATATCTTTAAGATATTTTATGACAAATAAAATGTATATCTTGAATTTTCTGGAAATGTCTCCAAAAGTACTCCTCATTGTGAACGACTTTTCCATAACTGGTAAACCATAAGAGATAGACAAAATTTTACTACACAAAAAATGTAGATCGCGTTAAAATACATAATTTGCTTCATATACATTTTTTTTGTTGAGTGAACCATTTTCGAGATATTGCTTGTTATTCCCTTAACATTTTCAGTACTTATTTTCTACAATGGGAATTCTTTATTCATTTTTTTGTCTTGGGTATGCAAAGAGTATTAATCTGTGGGAAAGGGAATGGTGCAGCACCTAGCAACCAGCTATTAAGAGATATGTATGTGCTTAAAGGCTACTGTATTTCCAAATTGCCCTTGTAAATATATTATCCCCTTACATCTACAAGAAAATTAGCAATAAGATAGACTCTGCAAATGTTTATCTCGATTAACATGAAGTAGATGGAGAATAAACGTTTGTAAAAATAGTTTGTACAAGAGTAGAGAAAGTCATGTGAGTGTAACACATAAGATTCTTTTGTTGAGTGAACCATTTTCAAGATATTGCTTGTTATTCCCTTAAATTTTCCAATGCTTATACTTTTTCTCAAATGAGAATTTGTTATTGATTTGTTTTGTCCTAGTAATGCAAAGAGAAAGGAATACTCCACATAGCAACCAGCTCTTAAAATATTTGACTATCGCTTAAAGCCTACCAATTCCCCTTGCATCTACAAGAAAATTAGCAATAAGATTGACATCTCGATATCTCGATTAACATAAAGCATATGGAGAATAAGCGTTTGTAAAACTAGTTTGTACAAGAGTAGAGAAAGTCAAGTGAGTGTAACACATCTGGTTTTTTTACCATATACTCGGAACATAAAATATATGCATTTTAATAAGCTGCATGCAATTTAATGAGTTATGTCAAACAATGTATTAATCTTTATTCATAATTAATGATTTTTGATATGGTAATATGAAATATTCCTTGAACCCCACGGTTTATATCACTCCTAAATTTTTATTCTGAGATTAGTTGGATGTAGGATATATGTATTTATCAGAGAAGGACACCTCGCCACTGCGACCAGCTCATTTATTGTGGCTACAGGCAGAAGCTGAGTTGAAGGAGCCTTAGGAGGTCTCAGATCTGCAGGCGGACAGACCTACAGAGACGCGCAGATGGCCTTAATATTTCCAGTTTGAACATCCGCGCTCCATTAGAGGCGACGAATCCCAAGAGAGGGCGACGGAACAACCCTAACGGGCAGGACAACGCACCCTGGCGTTCACGGGAGAAATCTTTTCAATGCGCAAGCAACTACACCATCTGCCCAACATCGCCAGCATTCCGAAGACACACCTGAAACGTGAGAATGAGAGGAAATGGGGAAAGGAGAATTCGTGCTAGAATACACTGCCCCGGCATTCGCCTAGGCGACCAGAGGAAAACCACAAAAAACCCCATGGTCAGAGTGGTTGTCACTGGGAATCGAACCCGGAACCTCCCCAATGCACGCCACAGACGTTGCTATCTGGGCCATCCCGCTCGGTTTTTGAGATTAGTACACAAACTTAAAGAAATTGCTGCGCAGCCGATTATTAATTTTAATTATTTCTAGAGAAAATATGTTTTGCGCACGTGATTGAATTTTTCAGCTTTTAAAAGGGAGTTAAATAAATAGTCAATTTAAGCTGAACTATTGAATATGTTTTATCTAGTGCACAACAATTTTTATATTCTGAATTCTTGAAGCTCAATTGAAAATTTCGAGCTATTGTTATAAAGGTGATCCAAGGTGTATTTTGAAAAGTACAAAATTGGAGAAAAGGGAAAGTGAGAAAGATGGAGCTTAAAGTTTAATGCGGTGTAAAGGACCCACTAAATAGCACTCTGTGGCTTTAACGTTGTTAATATTGAAAACAAAACATTGTGCTGCATGAAAGTACAAGTTAGAAGTACATTAAAATACCCATAAAATGCCACAAAATAAAGAATCGAAGATATGCAAATTTTTTACCAAATTTCACAGACACGATGCAAAGGTAGCAAGGCAGAAAGAAATGAAGAAAAATAAATTGGATAGATGTAGGTATATACTGGAATATTCCGAGGCATTAGCTTCTGGTCTTGCTGCGTAACACAACGATACCAAGAGAGTGCACAGACCACATTTCTAAACTCATTGGACACCTTTTAGGCCTGGAGCAAGTGGTATAATTCGAAATCTAAGCGCAGCCGTAACAAGGATATGTTAACACAGCTCTTGGAAAACACAGGTATGCAAACATCGATCAACGCTGAGGTAGAATAGTCCTTTACGTGGTTTCATACATAGACTAAACTTGATGGAAATATCACCCACGACGATGGCATTTCAGTGTTGGCAATGGTTATTATATTACTGCTGTAATTACAGAAAATGTCTGATTTAGTTCTTAGTCCTTTAAAAGAAAACAAATGTGGCATTACCTAAGTAATAAGCCTCCAATATTGAGGCAGTATTTTTAACACTTGAATAATTTCAATTAAATTATAATATGTAAATACAATATCAGCCCGCCTTGAAGCAATATGTATGCAATAATTTTTAAAATGCATGTAACAGTCATTACATATACTTATATTATTGTAAACATGTTTAGTAATTGTATGTGAATGCATTACGTACTTTAATAGTGTAAGAGCTGTGAGAATAATACATTTAAAGTTGCTTAAAATGAGGTAACAATGAGGTAACCTTGCGGAAATAATGAGTTTGAGAGTTTGAATACTACTATTCATGATTTGGGCAGCATTAATGTAAATGTTGTGACAGTTTAAAATTAGCGAATCAACAACTAGAAAAAGCTTTAATTAAATTCAGGTATTCTATTGGACTAGGATTAGCCAATCAGAGACTTGAAATACAAAAGTTTACGGGTTTGGACGTTGAAATATGTTCAGTTGCCTGCAGACCTTGGAAGATGTGTTCTCTAAAGAAATATTACGTATTCGTGTGAATCGTAAAATATGTATACGCGTTAACAAAGTGCAAGTATTAAGTAAAAGAATCTCACAGCTCTTAATATCAGTGTAGTGTTATTTAATTTGTGTCAAAGAATAATAAAAAGAAGTGAATTTAAACTTAAAATCTGTGTAAGCCTACATTGTTGTCGCACAACGCCCTGTCTAAGAGATACGTGACTCTAAAACAATACTGACGCAGCCGAGGCAAATATAAACATAAAAACTATCTATAGAAGCAGTTTAAAAACACAGTTAATATAATATTTTTAAACTTTGAGCGTAACAACAAAAATACATCTTCAAATAGGCTTACATACGTAGTAGCATATTACGTAACCAACAATCTTCTTCAAAATTGACGTCCATACGTGGAGATAAATAAATAAACAAACTCCAAGACAATAATCTTCTTCAAGTTGGCTCCCATACGTGGGGCAAATAAACTACGTAAATATTAACTTCTTCAATATTCACAGGTTCTAAAAGTAAAGTTCATCGTCAATACATCTCTACATGCGATCTTTCTGTAAAATGATGTATAATACTTTCCTCTTTTTCTAACGGTAGATAAAGCATAAAGAACAAGGATAATTTTTTAACTCAGATGTTGGTGCCCGCCTATTTCTAATCTAAATAAACCCACATTCAATCCATTATTACTTAACAAGTTTTGTTGGCTGCTTTATACTGTGTTAAGAACCACTTGCAGCAGCGTTTTTCAACTTACGTAGAAATGACTTTAAATAAAATGGCACGAATCCCTTTTAGTTTTACGCTTGACCAGATTACTGATCTTCAGTTTACTCCTAAATGGAGAAGTTATAATGGCGTTGTAAATACGAATTCTGCTTCATTTAAGGGCTCTACCAACATTTTAATCAGGTTTGTTTTCAGTTTTTGGAATGAATATTTGATTACTTCAAGTGTTGCTCCTCATAATTACTAAGGAGCCTTCGTTTGGATGCATGGCCGCCTTACAGGATTTTTTTTGTTGATGAAAGTATGACGTTTTGTCGGTGGAGTAGTATATTCACAGCCCCTTTAAATTCAAGCCCACAGATTTCTCATGCAAATTATAACTATACTAACCACATACCTTCATTATAGGAGATGATGGAAAATATGTCTTTGAGTCGCCACACGTCTCTCATACCTTTAAGAAAATTTATATTTACAGTTATTAATTATTAGTGGCCATGAAAATAAAATAAAGCTTCGTTCCTAATTAAATAAATTTCTAAATAAACCGGATTAATAGAGCTATCAATAACATTGTTAACACTCAATTACAGAAGTTAACTCTACTCGCGTAGTTGCAATTCCTGAACTACAGTTATCTTACAGGGTTTTAATTTTAAAATTTTAGCGGCACTTCAAACCTAGGTTTGCGAAATTCCTGATTCGTGTGCAAGCTTTCTCAGGGATTTCTTTGAACTTTGTTTTCACTGTTATTCTGTCATCAAGAAAAGTGAAAGAACACGGGAATTTAATTTCGGTTTGTTTTCAAGAATAGATCCGATTTTCCTAAACCTATTCATAAAATTACGAACCATTTCTTTGTGAGGCGCATGGACACCAGGGAATCTGTCTATAAATCGCCGTCTCACTTTCCTACAAGAGTTTGTCACATAGGAACACGCTGAAGATTCTCTGTGCTAATGTATACAGACATTTTGGCATTATAATAGCACTTGCGCACTATAACTGAAACACGTGTTCCCACTACGTGTCGACCTTTGTACAGCACAGACTCCGCCTCAACTGATTAGCTGGCACACGGAGAGGAAGCTGAAACAGAAAAGTGCAGGGCAAACAGTTCCCCGTAATATGGCCACGCGTGGAAACGAAGGCTCTGTAAAATCACCATCCTGAAGGTTTGGGCTTCTAATTTACTCTTTACTTCATAAAGCAAGCATGTTGCTTATGCAGTGTATGAACATACTGCACGAAATCCAAAGTTTCGAACTACATTCGGCATTGTCAACTAGTAGGCAGAAGCAAATTGTTTTTCTTATTGATAATTTAAAACTTGAAGCGGTAGATAGGTCTTAAATATTCTGGTGTATAGGTCCAGCTGGATGCTGTTGTCATAAGTTTGAAGCTAGATAGTTAAGCTGGTGCCTTCTTCATTCCCTCTACGCGGGACTATTCCCAGCATCAGACAACAGGAACCTCAAAGGCGGGACCGCAGCAGAAAGTAAACACATTGGCTTTTGTCTTGTATTTGCCGGCTACCGTTTATGCTTATTTATTGAATTGCCGTAACTGTGTTCACCTCACACATGCTCTTCGACGCCGTTCGCACTGTAGCCCTACCTTGTATCTGGGCCGTTAAAATTGCTATAATGCAATACTGATTTCCGAACTCAGAAACAAAAAACGAAATGGCATAAGATATGTCCTTTCATTTGGATTGCTATTACCAAGAGAATAGCACCCTTCGTATGTTGTAACCAAGTACATTCAGTCCTTTACTACTGAAACTAGAATAAGGTGCACGACTTTTGGATACTGAAAGAAAAAGAAAATGTTTCCACTTTCAAAAAATAACACTGCACCTCAAAGTAATAGCTTTAATAATGTTCTTTCAGGGTCACATTATATTACGTATACTTGTAAAACATTGGAGTTTCCCACTCTACTTCCTCTGTTTCTAATATTTAAACAATTTGATATTTTTCGATAAGTCAGGCATTAAGCATCGGTTTTCTTTCCAAATTCGCAATTAAGTTACACACGGCTTGTAACGTAATACAAAATTCCCCACCTACCAAACGGCAATGTTTTGCAATACTGAAATCGATATTTTTGGCTCTTTCCTTCCTACCACTGAGTTTCCCTTCAGATATATTTCTGATTTCTCTTTAGGAGCGATACCGAACAGTTTTGTTATAAAAATTTAGCTAGCATATTATGACATCACGAGAACAATTGAATTTCTAAACATTTGCCAATAAGCTTCAGTTTTCACCGTCCTCTGCTCCAGAAAAAAGTTGTTCTGCTCCATCTAAAAGAAAGAGAAGTGGTGTGAGTTGCAACTGACCATAGAGAGAAATTCATAAGGAAAGAAAATCTGCTCAGCCGCCGCTGTCGTAAAAGAACGTCAAGAATGTTCATTTAGTCTTCCAACCCATTTTCAAACGCCAAAGTAGGAGCGAAAGAAAGTAGGAGAAACGTTTCAGAAGGCGGAGAATCTGCGATAAGATAAAGCGATTCTCATATTTCAAGTCTCCATCCCACGTTCCATCCCACTCACACTCTTAACATCATAGGCTCCTTAGCGCTGCAAAGTTTCCCTTGGGAGAAGGTTGGAAGAGGCCAGGGGTTAAAACATTGACCTCCGCCCCTTGGCGCAGCCAGCCATACTAGGAGTCGTTTCTCGCCTAAGATTGAGTGGATGGGCCTTTGCACCTTGCTCCGAGTATCGCCTACCGCCTAGAATTTGTTCCGCCTCTAAACCTCTTGTACAAACTTTTATGTTACCGTAATATTGGCAAGAGTTCCGGATGTAACATCTGCAGCTTGAGTAGAAATTCCAATTCGTTAGTGCTCTACAGGAATAACAGAAGCAAAAGCTGAAAAGTGTTTCACTAAAAATCCTGTTTCTGATCTGTTTTGTTTTTTATTTATGTAAAAGGAAACTTACATGCATTAATTCCTATTCTGAGTGTTGTTTTATTTTTCGTGGGCTTTCACTACAGTTTCTGTAATATTCTTTATACCACATGGAGTTCAATTCCTTGTATACATGAAAATATAGGAAGAGACTACAGTGGTAAATAGATCCTTATTTTTTCAGACAGTCAGGCCGCTGCAGTAGTCATAAATTCATGACTGGTCTAAAATTGCATCAATATGTTCACAAGCTTGGCACAACAGAATGAAGTTTAGCTAATCTGGGTGCCAGGTCACTGTGGTATTGAAGGAAATGTAAACTCTGGTGAGCTAGGACGACTAGAGGCAGCTTTCCAGTTTATTGGATCAGTGACGGCTCTGAAAACATCTCGAGTTTAGTAAGAAAGACTGTTAAGGACTGGGTCAAAGCAAAGTATTATGAAACTTGGCTTAAACAAGCAAACAAACCAAGTTTATATTAGGAACCATAAACAATAGAGTTAAATGCAACAGGTTTCAGCTGAGAATATTACCGCTTTCTTCGCTGGGCATACTCCTGTGAAAAATCATCCTGATATAACAAGTTGAGGCTCCTTCAGGGTAACTTAGATTGCAGAATGTGTAAGAAAGGAATTGAAATAGCTCACTACATTAATTGTTCCTGCGAGGCTTTAACACACAGACTTAGGAAACTTCTTTTGGGAAAATGATTTTAGAACGTGAAGATTTTGAATCAATATATATTATAAGACTATATTCCCTGGTAAAGGATACAGACATAATGAATTGGTGTTAAAACGACACAGATAGTACTTGATCCTACAGGCTGAGTGCGTCCAAAGTAAATAACGAAAACTGTATCGAAACAGACAAGATAGGAAGCGTACACTTCTTTCTCATTACTTCCAGAGTCCTGGTACTTTAGAACTCAACATTCTCATACAGGAAAGACAATTCTTATTAAAAACGACTTGTGATGTGTCAGAGTAATTTACTACGCCTCGTGTAAACCTTTCAACATAGGTCTTCAAAGGCTTTGCATATGGCTGGTTAGTATTTATTCTATGTATTTCGAAAACTTTGGTAAGAGGACCCTTAATCATTAGCAGTTACTTTTTACTTACTCTAATTCCAAATGTAGTCCCCATAGACTTAACGATATTCAATGGCATCGCCGTTCCAGACTTCTGTGCATCCCAAATGTCTCTTTTTACGATCTTTGTAGGGAATTTTCATGATTATAACTACAAGTAAATTGTCAAATATGAGAGACAGAGAGAGCTCGTATATTTTATTAAATACTTTGCTGTCACATCCATCTCATGGAGGTTATAAAGAAAAGCATGACATTAATTTAGCGAATATGGACATAGGATGCCTTTGCAGTCACTAACCCCAGCAAATGCTATTCAGTGATCCTTTTTTCATCTAAATTCTTGGCATTACCAGAAAAACCTGCAGACATATATCAGCCCTTTACTCTCAGATCATAACTTCCATTAAATCAGGCATACCATTTTGTATCACGGTGTCATTCACCTCCTTTCTCTTTCCAAATTCGTGTGTTGGTAGTGACCCAACCAACTTTACAAGCTGTTTGCTTGGGTGGTAGACAAACGGAAGGACAGAACAAGGGGGGGCTTAAATCTCGTCATTCCTCCAGTGGTAAGCCTGCTGTAATTGGGAAGATGCTTGATGCCTAATATCTTAAGTAGTATAAAAAAAAGGAAGAAAAAAAGTAATATTTCATTCCCTAACGGAATAAGTTTGTGGGCTATGAAAGTAACAGTCATAGATGAAATACTAATAATATTTTAAGTTGACTTTTACATGTCATATTACAAGGGCAACGTCTCTTAAAAATAAAATATTATGTTTACATGATATGCCTATATAGCTAACAAATTAATTCTTATTAACTTTGACTCATCACTCTTTAAGTTGAAGAAAAGAAATTGTTTTCGTCACTTTATTTAAAATGTAAAACTCCCAGTAATTCTCCCTGTGTTGAGAGTTTTGCTTACATTGTTACATACAGCAACAGCAAGTTCTTCATTGTTCCTGGATGCACACGTACGCAGAAGTACTTCTTATGTTGTAAGAAATGTCTCATAGAAGAGGGAAGGACCTTATGGTGCTGGACTTTCATTTGCTAGATAATGTTCCAGCTATCTGGAGAGAATCGCATTTTTTCCCAAAAAGAAACCAAGGACGGGTGTTTATTGACCTTTGTTTATTACTTATTGAATTTAAAATAATTACCTTTGCCAGAGAATAGATTCGGGGAGAGAGTAAGAGGGGTCCATGTCAACTCCTTTATCCCTTTATCATTTGTCAGTTACGTCTCCTTCGTGCCTGCACTGAAGTTTAGTGACTTTATATGGCACATTGCACACGTTTTAAAACGAGGTTTGCATGATGCCGGACTTATAGTGCATCCTGGAGAAAGCACAGGGTTTTCTCTATTTTTTTCTTATTTGTTTTTGCAAAATTGATGTTTTACGCGTGAAATAAAACAAAGTTACACAAACGCCATAATAAACAAGAAAGGATTTCACCTAATATGCGGTTTTAGTGGTCCAAACTATAACTTCTAATATAACTCCGTAAACTGGTTTCCCTGAAAGCAGTGAATAACAAAGTAGCTATTCGGTACGAATGCTTCTGGGGAATAATAGCTGGGGGTATTATAGGTAATAGCTGATACAATAAATATTGAATGTTAAAACACTAATTTAAACCTGAGGACCAATTAACTGTCAACAAATTCCGCAAACCGTTATAACTGTAGTCCTAATTTGTAGTCCTGTTTTTAAATTAGTAACATTTAAGACATGTTAAATGTTCTGAATTCCTACGAAAACACAATCACGAAATTGGTTGACTTTTAAAAGCCAATTTATTTTAACCAAATGAATCATTAACGTCATTACATATTACTCACTTTTAATGCGATCGTTAAGATAGTCGCCCTTGTAAGCAATGTTTCTGAATATGTGGTTCAATATATGTCCAATCCAGTCAAAGATCGGCAACCCATAAGTCGGATGCCAAACTTTCATT
Source organism: Deroplatys truncata (assembly GCA_030765065.1). Taxonomy (NCBI): domain Eukaryota; kingdom Metazoa; phylum Arthropoda; class Insecta; order Mantodea; family Mantidae; genus Deroplatys; species Deroplatys truncata. The sequence continues at coordinate 250,775,726 of CM060981.1, forward strand.
CATGGAGCAATGCAAAACCTCTCTGTCCAGGAGTTTTTGTAGAAAACTGAACGACGATTTTCAAGGCTTCTTTCGATAATTCAGGAAACTGACTTACCAGTAAAATCGATATCCGTATTCGGAATAAAAGGAGATAACGGAATTACATTTGAAGCTCATTATCACTAAAACTCAATTAACTGCCGTTTCTTAGATTTATGAAAGGTTGTGCTCCTGAAGCAAATCTAAAACGGATTATCAACTCGCACAAAAATGTAAATCATTCTAATTTTGGGAAAAGGCATAGCTTGTCTCTTACATAACAAACTATCACATTGGAAGTTTTTCAAACGCCTTTAATTATTGTCATAAGCATAAAACATAATTTAAAGATTTTCTTTAAAGACAGATATTTAGCTCTGTTAATGCATAAGTGTGTCTGAAAGATATTATCATACTTTTCAACCTTTTTTATCAAAAAGAGTGGTGCAAGATCAGAATTATTTTCAGTTACAATTAAAGTTCGAAACTTAATTGAAATAATATGCCAATACTTTACCCAAGAATCTTGATGTGTTTCAGGATGAACCAAAAGTTGTGTATATTCACTGCCATTTCAATGGACAAAATAGAAAATAACCTGTTATTTAGTGGTCGAGCCTTAATAAAAGTAATTAACTTTAGAGCACTTTCTAGAAAAATTTCAAATACTGGTTAAATTTCATTGGAGGCTACTACTCTCATATATATCATATATGGAGCTACTTCCTTGATCTTAGAAACAACCTCACTATGTCTATAAGGGTGCGAGTTTCGTCCAAACAGAAGCACATATATTTTTCCCACTGGATCGCTTTGTATTTTGTGTAACTATTCATAGATCGAATATTTCTTCTCCAGTTGTTCGGGATGACAAAGTTACAGACCAAAAACCGTTACATACTTACTCTATATTCACTCTTAGGTTGATCCGCGTCAAAACAAACCCCAGGTGACCAGTGCACCATTATAATGTATCCTTCCGCCATTCGCAGTAGAAATACTGTCACACTTTCAGACCATGTGCTGTGACTACAGATTCTGTTTAGGGTTAAAGATGATAAGATTAATAGTTGTAACAAAAGAAACGTTTTCACATATAATAATAGTTAATTCTAAAATAAATGAGCGAAAAATAAACTAACAGGTATGCGATAACCTAATTTATTCGCTCTCTGGAAGTGGCACTTTATTAACTGTTGGCGGCTCATTTCAAAAAAAGAAATTGTGCACTGTTACACGAATTGAATTCTTCTCAAAATCAGTACATTCTTGCATCGCGTATTTTATATGGTTACTTTTTCTTTCTTTTTTCCGGATGTAACCACTTTTCTGGTTTCAGGTTTTTCTGCACAAGCACTGGTATACTTGCACTCGAAACACCGATGAACTTAGAAGTTAATTTCGCCATTTCTTTCGCGGAAAGTGTTGGATATCTCTCACATAACTTATAATAAAGATTCAATACTATTGTTTTTTCACCACTAGTCAATGGTTTGCGCGGCTAATGCTTTACGTAATTCGACGAAAACAGAAAAGCGATTTTACTGTACTCCATGATACTAAACACAACTGCTGGTTTCTGGCTGTAAACAATATTCTGCGCCTACCCGGATGTGAGGTGACTCATACGAATTGCGTCATGGGACTTGCAGCTCTGTTTTACGGTATAAATCAGCGTTAAAAAAACCTTAGGTTTTTGTATAGAATATGATACTATTTAAGCATAAATGTATTCTAAAATTCAGAGATTAGCATGGGACTACTCTTCTGGGCGCATTGCTACCGTGTTGCAACACGGTGCACTGACCACGTGGGTTTATTTTGCCGCGGATCAATCTAAGAGTGAGTATTGTGTAGTATGCGGATATCTAAGGTCTGTTTCATATATATTTGCACGTATCTCTTAATTGCCACTCATATCGTCACCCCTCATTGGTGGTTGCATGGAATAGTTTCTTGTGCGGTACAAAATAGTCCCTTATATAGCATGATCATTTATCTTAATATATTCAAAGAGAATTATCAAATATATTAATAAAATATATTATTAAGAGAGCTAATGCATTTGAAATGCACGTACATTCTTATCAACAAGTAGATAGTAGGATCCTTTGTTTTAAACCTGCCTCTCAGGAAAACAAACGCACGTGCATCTATCATGACATAGTGTTTATATCGCTCTTATCGCCTCACCTTTGAAGTAGGTCGTGTTGCAGGAGTTGTATTATATTTCAACTGTTGGGGAGCCGTACACTTGAAGTAGTTGCAACCGTAAGTATAGTAAACAGTTTCCGGTAGCCTTCGCCCCAATTTTTAAAAATATTAACTTTGTAATTTGACTGTTTCTTTAAGTATTAAACATTTATGTTTGCCTCGGCTGCGTCAGTATTATTGTTAGCGACATGGAAGTCTTGGCAGGGCGTGATGCGAAAAGAATGTAGGCTTACACAGATTTTTAGTTTTAATTCACTCCTTTTTATTAATCCTTGACACAAATTAAATAACACTTCACTGATATCAAGAGCTGTGAGATTGTTTTATTTAATACTTGCATTTTTTAACACGTATACTATTTTCGTCTCACTCGAATACGTATTAAATCTCTCAAGCAAGCACCAGCAACGCATCCAGTTATGAGCACCTCTGCAAGCAACTGAATTTATTTAAACCGTCTAAACTTGTAAATTTCTGTATTTCAAGTCTCTGATTGGCTAATCCAACTCCAATAGAATACCTTCATTTAACTAAAACTCCCTCCGGTTGTTGATTGGCTATTTTATAAACTGCCACTAAAATCACATTTTTGCTTACAAGAATCACAAGTAACTCTCAAACTCATTATTGCCTCAAGGTTATTTCATTGTTAGCAACCTTTAACTTATTATTCTCACAGCTCCTACATTATTAAATTACGTAATACATTCACATAACATTATTCAACATGTTTACAATAATATAAGCATACGCAATGACTTACATACATTTTACAAATTATTACTCGTACATACACATATTTCTTCAAGGCGGGCTGTTATTGAGTTTACTTATTATATAATTTGACTGCAATCATTTAAGTGTTAAAAACACTGCCTCACCTTGCACTGCATGGGGCTTGCATATCTCCATTCAAATCAGAGGAAGGGGAAAGGAAATTGTAGCGGAAGAATACATAACAGCGGGTCTATGTTATAAGTAGAGCCCGGAAGTTAAGGCATTTATTTTGTTTAAAATAGGCAAAGAGGCACTTAAAACACCGAAAACAGGCAGTAATATAATTAAAACGGACATTTATTAAAAGTGAAAACGAATACTAACCCAACTTTTTATGGATGAAAATAGCTATGTAAAATAATTTATTGTATAAAGTACTTACTGCTAGTTTTCTTGATTAGAAGCAATAACAAGATGCTTTTTCAAGGCGTCGACTGTGAGGCAGTATTTTTAACACTTAAATAATATCAGTTTAATTATATAATATTAAAAAACAGCCCGCCTTAAAGCAATATGTGTATAATAATATAGAAAGTGTGTGTAACAGTCATTGTATTATGTTTATATTCTTATGTACATGTATAATAATGTTATATGAATGTATTACGTAGTTTTAACAATGCAGGATATGTGAGAATAGAAGCAAGCTGCTTTCTGTAGCAAACAGAATTACAAAGTAAAAGCCGAAAGTTGCTAATAATGCTACTAATAATTTTTGGAACAATAATGTAACATTTAAAACAGTTTATAAATAGCCAATCAAAAATGAGCAAAAGCTTAAGTTAAATAAAAGTATTCTATTAGAGTAAGCTTAGCCAACCAGAGACTTGAAATAGAGGAAATGTGCAAATTCAAGCGACAGACGCTACAAGATTGCGTACCCGATCGGTACGGTACGTGTTCAGTATGAGACATGAAAATTCATTGCGGTGAGAATAATATAAAGTTTACGTGTTAAAAAGTAATTAACAATAATCTCACAGCTCCACAGTAGGATACATCAGTGAAGTGTTATTTAATCGTGTGAAGGATTAATAAAACAAAGTACAATACAATTATAATTTGTGTACGCCTCATTCTTTAGCCACACCAGCCCTGCTAAGAGATGCGTATTCTGAAAGTTACTACTTACGCATATATAATATTTAAATAAACGTTAAAATACAAAGTTGATTTTTAAACGTGGGGCGAAGGCCACCGGAAAAGTAAGCGTGGGGCGAAGGTCACTGGAAACTTTTTACCGTACGTGGGACGAACATCCTAGAAGCATATCTCCCGCAATACGTGTGTGATGCAACAACAACAACAACAACAATTAAACCGCTTCAAGTTTGGCCCGCATGCTTGGGGCAGTTACAACTACAAGATTGGCTCTCCAACAGTAGGGCTACAATAAACTCCTGCAAATTACATAGTCAGGCACCTGTCAGAGAGAACGTTTTTCATTATGGACAAAGAACGTTGTACTCCTAATGAGTATTCAAAACAAGCCATTTCTGGATTACTCATATAAGTTAAAACAGAACATTTTAGGACATCACAAATGTTCTTAAGTTAGGCGCACATTATCACTCATAACACGTTTACATTTTTCACTAACACTTTTTCATTTCTCTCCATGTACTTGCAGAAGTTGATGTATTGCATCTTCAAAGATCGCCATGGATGACACTAACGTATCATGTTTTTCTCCAACTTCAAGATTGCTTCCGGTAGCACACTATAATATGCTGCTATAAACGCCAGATTATTGCCCAATTCTACATTATGCAACAACTTCTTTACCTCACGAATTGAAGCAAACTTCTTTTTCTGATAGAGCATCAAATACCTCACATTATCTTGCCCAAATTGTTACTGTAATACGTGACTGCAGAGATCCAGATTCTCCATCTGGTGAGAACTGGCTGTGGGGGTAAAGCAAACCTTGGTGCTAAAAACCCGCATTTGGGAGAGTGATTTTAGGAAGATCATCCTCTTGTTTGAAAGCAGGAAGGATTCCAGGGGGATACAAACTTCTTACTTCCTCGGCGATTTCGCGTAACCCGTAGACTACACATACATGTGAAATAGAGTATTTTTGGGAAGAGAACTTTCAACACCTAAGGCCTATCTGTAACAAAAATCAGAACATGATCATGCCGTATTCCATGTGGCCAGAGTAGCATTAAGAATTTATAAACAACTGTGCCACTGTGGAAAAATTTGCTCGCTTCATCTCTTCGGTTGTCAGAATAAATACTGCAGGGTCACATTGCATTGCTTCCATAGTTCCGATGACGACGTTGGCCATGTAAGGTCCAATTGCTTTCATCATTGGAGATCCTTTCTGCAGATCCGTTTCAAATCTTCTGCAGGGCTTCTTCAAGTAAGTGTGGATTCTGATGGAATCTCTTCTTTGGTGTACTTACGCAGAAACGTCCTGAGAGATTGGTTTCCAGAACGAATTCCCGAGTTCAGGAATGTCTTACATAGGTCCAGGGAAAATTGAGATTGTGTGCTGGATATTACAACTGCTACTGATATTTTAATTGTTCTTTTGGCCCGGCCATTTTAAAAATCACAACATTGTGTTTTGCCGTCGTTGAGTTATAAAGTACCATCTTTCATTATTAACAGATTTTGCACAGATTTTTCCAGAGTATTATTTCATCAGTAGAAAGTGTGCCTAAACCAAATTCTCGAACAAAGCCGTGTAATTTCTAATAATCGATGAACCTTATTTCGACATTACAAATAAACGGGTTACTTCTATAATTATTTTACCTGTTAAGAGAACTGGTTTTCTTCTTTATCTATTTGAAATCAGAGGAAAAAGAAAACAATGTGTATCCTCAGCGTCACATCAAGCATATGAGAAAGGATTAAACAGTTCATGGGGCTAGAGCTACTTTCCTTCTCATGTGTCTCTTTTCTGGAATTTATTATGTTCGGCGTACTTGTATTCCTTTTGTAGGTTCTACCATTTAAAGTACTTAATAGAATCGTTTGAGTACGTAAGTTGTTGACTGCATGAAAACAAATAAATGCATTTTCGAGGAACGAGTTCCTCAAAATGTTTTGTCAGGTAAATGTGTCATTTTATTTATTTGTGTAACATTTTTACCTCATACACTGAAATTCTTTATGTAATTTTTAAAATGATGAAACAATCGCCTAAAAAAGCCATAACGATGCAAAATAGGTAAAAAGGCATTAAACTTGAATATAGGCAAAATAAATACTGACTTTGCCATCCCTATATGTACGTTATAGATGTTGTAGCTGTTGCTATAGCCATATGGATACTGGTTGATCCGAATCCAAGAAATAATTCTTGTCCTACCGCATTGAAGTGAAGCCTGTGAATTTATATTCAGGCTACGTGAGTACTTTCAGAAGGAGCGAGACAACGGGTAACAGCATCTTCCTTTGACAAAAGCGGTGGATAGAGTTTGTGATGCACTAAAGGTGGGTAAACTAACCGTGAAAATTCTGACAATGGTATGTTTACACACGTGTTCACAGTAGTGGCAAAACTGGCTGCACTGCCTCTCTCAATCGCACGAAATATCAAAGTCGGAGACAAAGCGGCCGGACTGTATGAATCAATTTTGTAGCATCAGCAGTTTTGTCTACAAGTAACACTAAACAAAGGCTCTTATTAACTCTTTCGATTAAACGAAATTCTATGTTAGCCACCATATTGTTAATTATATGGCCAACATTTCGTTTTGAAAAAGCAGTAAAATCATCTTTAACCCTAGAGAGGTGGCGCGGGGTATTTTCTGACCCCGGTCAGTTATATATAATGATTTCGAATACCTGTACCCTGCCTCTCCCTTACCTTTCGCTGCATTTCTTGGCTTTTGTTAGGGGTCATTAGCATTGAAATACAGGTCATACATTCCTAGAATATAGGCTATTTGTGTTCTTCGGCTGAAATGAGGGCAGGAAATACCCCACGCCACCTCTCCCGTTGCCTGATGTGTCTCGTCTGCATATTGTTTCTGTAGTTACAGTGTGTTTTCAGCTGAACCTTCGAGAAGTTGTGGTTATAATATTTACGTAGTTTTTAGTCATAAACGTAGTGCTGTTGTTATATCAATATGTGTTATGAGGAACATCAGGCAAGGTTATTAGCCCTAATAAGGGAAGTGGAAGAAGAGGAAACATTAGGTGGTGAAGGCAGCAAAACCGAAGATGAACTTAAAATACTGAGTTCAAATAGTGAAATTGAGCAAAATGCAGAAGAGGATCGAGTTACGGCATGGAAAATGGTTCAGCCTCCTCAAAATTAACGTACTCGCTCCCACAAGATAGTGATTCACTTACCAGGTGTAAAATCTGCAGCTAAAAATGCAAAATCTCCTATAGAATTATTGTTTGAGAAAATAAGGCATTTTGTAAATGCAGCACAACTAGAAAATCAAGGACAGGAATTGCCAGTGAAGAAAAGAATGAGTTGTAATGTGTGTCCGAGAATGCAGACAGAAAGACAAAACTTTCGTGTGTAAAATGCAAGCAGCAAATGTGCAAAGACCATAGTGTAGTCGTGAGTAGGAGCTGTGTGTGAATTATAATATGAGTATCAACATATGTTCTTACTGTCGAGATGAAAAAAAAAACACATTAACTATGATACTTTATGATTATGGGTGAAGTGAACATTTAAATATATTTTTTGTGCTGCGCATCAGTGCAAATTGCAAGGAACTGTCAATTCAAAGTTTTTGTTTTATTTTTCAAAGTATATTTCTACAACCAACAGTTATTTTAATACATAATGTATTACTTGGTATATGTAAACAATAATTAGATAAATTTATTAATTCGGTCCATTTACAACTATCGTTTTATTCCTGGGATCGCGAGTGACCCCACGCCACCACTAATGTAAGACGTACATGCGCCACCTGTCTAGGGTTAAGTTTTTGTTGGGAAATAGGTTTTACAGCTGAAAGAAGTACATTTTCCGATAGAATGGCGTTTCTCACTTTTGACTATGCAGCGAGTTAGAGAGGTGAGGCACATACGTGCCTTACTGTTAACTGAAGCCAAATCCGAAAACTCATCCTTGTTGTGTAACCTTAGCGTCGCTAAAAATAGTGGATTTGTCTTTCACTTCATAATGCTTTATATCTAAATGCTGATGCGGTTTTGCAGGTTTCATGCACTCGTTCAAAAACACTTAATTTTACAAAACAAACGCATAGTTCACACGTTCATTGTCACAGCAAGTAACCCCTAACTCCAAAAACGAACAATCATTTCTTATTAAACATTTTTCTTTCAAGTACTTGTTTCAACTTAATATACCTATCGCTCGCCCTTACAATGAACGTTTTTCAGTCAGAATTAGCATCGCCTATATAACTTGCTTTTCTTTTCAAAGTCGCTTTTCTAAGCTTCTTTTTCATTTCTACAACGTGTTAAAAGTGGAGGTAACTCCAGACAGATTGTTCAACTATAACCTAGCACTTTTAAACATCCACTGAGATTTAAATGACGAAGAGGAAAGGAATAAATATCAATAAAGAGCCAGTTTGTTGAAGTGTGAATAACGCATCATAAAGGGAATGCGGAACTATAAATAATAATGTTGTTTGTTTCATCTCTCCAAACTTTTGTAGGAACTAATCGGCCATGATATGAGTGCGTTCGTGGAAAGACGAACTAAATAGTTACGGAACAAGTGGACGGAGCATTGGAAGGACAGTCAGGTAAAGCAAACATCCCCAGTTCCGATAGCGAGGCCTGCAAATGTAGTACTGTTTTCATTGTGCAATTGCACATTGCACAGTCTTGATGGCGTTAGGTATTGTCAAAAAAAAACAGTGACTCCTCCTCCAAGCGCACTCGTATCGTGGCCGATTAGTACCAAATGTTATGGGCACAAAATTTAGTCCTTCTGAACAAAGTGATAATGAGCCGTATCCCGAAAATATCAGAATTTTTTTCGCGCTTGTAAGCTATGTATTTTATCATATCAGGTTTATATGAACAGTTTTACTAATTGGTTTATGATTTAGTACTTTAACACAAATTGCAAAGGAATATGAAATTACAAAATAACCCTGAAAAATTCAACAATAAACTGAACTATCGTTTGGGTCAATATCTATATAATTCAAATTAAACTGTATATTTCTGGAACTCAAAGACGTGCTAACTGGAAGCATTGAACTCCCTAACACTCTTCCTTTCCATTGTAGTTGCTCTAAAAGAAAATGTGTTTTCGGAATACATTTGCTTAAATCTGGGAGGCATTATTGGTTCTCAGGTCCTTTTTAACGTGATTAACAAAGAAAGCCAAGAATACAATTTTTAGTAATAACTGTATCAGAAGACTGTTCCTCGTATAATGAGATTTAAATGTTGAATTTTTTTAACTCGTACTTTTATTACCATAAACTGCTTCAAAGAAAGGACTGATGCCCCTCTGAAAACGTAAAATCCTTTTATATTCTCTATTGGCATTTAGCAGTCTTGTCGAATCAACATTTACCAATTTTTTGGGTAGGGCTAGATAATTTCTGCATGGTACTGACACGTTAGTTAAGGCGCGGACTCGTGAAGGCAAGTCCGTGATTCAAATCTCGCCAGGAGCTTCTGTGCGACTGAGGTTTTTTCCAGGTTTTCCTCAATCCTAATTACTGGCAAATGTCGGAGGAATACCCTAAATTTAGGCTTGGAACGTTTTCTTCCCAAACTTCCTTTTTGAATTAGTATTTCACCATATCACTTCTGAAGTAAGAGCGGGCGTTAAATACTATTAAAAACTAATCTGCAGGGCAGATGTGCACAAAATGAAGTGGCATATTTAATTTCTTTGTGATGCTTTAATTTAATTAAGAGTTAAATTCTTAAATATCACTGCGGATAACCAGTCTTATTTTCGCGGACGACAAGTTGCGAAAAACTGGTGCATTTTAATTTGGTAAAGGATGGTATTGTTGCCTTAAAACATTTCGTAACTTTAAGAAACCAAGTTTCTATTTCAAATAGTTTTCTGATATGTCTACAGTGACATTTTAATACTTGTATTGCTGAACCCTTGTCAAAATCTGTCGCATAAATTACCGGTGCAGGATTCCAACCACGACTTCCTTAGAACTTCTGCATAACTGAAGATAAGAGTTTAAACCCCTTATAAGAAATCTACAATACACGGCAATCCTCGCTCTGGAAGCGTTGGCGAAGTTGTGAGAAGATACCTCCTCGCCACAGACGTTTCACCTTCGTGCAGAAGAAGTTGGGAACACAGTGGAACGTTAGCAGAAGTCAACACACTGTCATATTAACCTAAGCCAATTCTCTCAACTTAAAACTTTTCGGCCACCGGAAGAAAGTGAGACATAGAGAGGCGGTGGAATGAGTCGGTGGACGTTAGAGTGAAAATGAACAAGACAGTAAGACAAAGACGTTGAGAAGAGTGGAACAAAGGGAGGATCGACCGAGCAGAACTAAAAGTGTTCCCATTCCCTTAGTCCCGCGGGCGTGCGAGTGTGTCCCTTTACAGTCCCCACCCGCATCCTCCGAGTATCCTTTTGGGGTAAAGAAACCGTAAAGCGATGAGTGATGAGAGAAAGAATATTGCTCAACTGGTGAAAATAAACTAAAGGAACATAGACGGCTCTGATCACCGCTGGGCAAGATACGGATAGGTTTTAAAGAGGATGGACAAATATCTTCCTGATTAAAGAGAGAAACGTTTATGCAAAACAGCTGCTGGTGTTATATGCCTTGTGAGAAGCGTTACAACTTTATGGAATTTTGAAGATTGGTTTATTAATCAATTTCGCAAGAACGTGACAAACTATATCTTAAATGGGTACTAAATCTTAATATAAGAATTACAAGTAAACACTCTATCAAAAGTCCAGGAAATTCATTCAGTTAAATTGTTACCTGAATAAATAACAGTCCCCAAAAATGTTCTAATCCTCCACCTAAGTCGTTAACTACGACTCGAGTTGAATACTCAGTAACGCTGTTTCAACAATACGTTAGAAGTGGTATATTTTAGAATAATGAAAAATAAAATCTCAAATACACCTGAATGTCTGCAATATCATTGAGAATATGGTTTCGTGCATTAGCAGCTCTATTCAATATGAAAAATATTTCCTAAGTGGACCGCAAACATCACAAGCTAATAAACATAAAGTATGTTTAATCTAAGTAGTATTGGTCCTATCTGTTAGTATCCGAACTTATGAACTATAAAAAGGTGTTCAGTTTATCGGTTAGATGTCTTCTGTACCGTTTGATTTCATAACACACAGCATCTCAGCGAATTTTGATGAAGAGAGATTTAAGTTGATCACCGTTTATTCAGAAATTCTCGACATCATCTTGGAATGAGACTGAGATATCCTGTACTTTATACCTGATTAAATAAATAGTAGGTATTCAGCATTCGATACTACCTATTGCAAGTACGTAAGTCTTAGTTACATTCCTGGCCCTCTGTAACAGAAGGCCGCAAGGTCTGGTTTTGCACCGATCTGTTGCATTGCTCCCAGAACAAAATGTATAAGCACTGCGGGAAAAGAATGCACCTGAATTTGGAATCAGAATAATGTGTATATGTCAATAACCATATAAAATAATTAAAACATTTATTTTTCTTTCGTAATTCTTGCCATTTTATATTCTCTCCTTCATAGCAGAAAACTTAAAATTAAAAGACCTTTTTTATTTTAGAATAAATTATTAAGAATCAATAAATATTAGTTTCGAAGAAAGTAGAAATATAATTGCATTTATTATTAGCTATTTTGTGAATGTGGTAAAAGTAAATATGACCCACCTTTTCTGAATTGGCGTTTCATGACTTTCCTGTGTGACTAAAGTTATAAAATCCTCTAAAGCATGAACTGCATATTATTTTATGTGGATGAAGTAAATGCAACATTTTGTTTTTAAATAATTGACAAAATAAGAAAATAAAAAACATTTAACCTGCATAAGCTTCGTATTTTATTCAGACCTTTTCCAGAAAAAAATGGTCCTAAAAGCTTGCTTGATATTCACATTCTTCATCAATTTAACACGATGAGAATTAATTTTGCATTAACTTCTGAAGTTCAGCAGATTGCTTTTCTTGGAACAGAATATGTAGATAATAGTTTACAAGCTGTGGTATATAAAAAGAGACAACACAAAACATAATGAACAGAAAAACAGATAGGACGCACTCTTAAGTGTACGAAATGTAACCATCTCTCTCTCTCTCTCTCTCTCTCTCTCTCTGATATACACATATACATGTGGTAGAAGATTTAAATATAAATAAAGACAAAGTTTTATTTATCTTGAAAAAGGATATTTAAAGCACCCTTACCGCTTAATAATTTAATGACGCGAGTGTGCTCTACTAAGTATCCCAGAGTATCGTGTCTGAAAGTTGAAAGAAAGTATAATAATTTAATAAAACAAACATGAGATGTGTTTTATTAACAGGTACCCAGTCCTCAGCACGATTCAAAGTATAATCTACAGCCACAAAAAACTAAGTAAAGTAGAATTCCGTTTATTCAAACTTAGGTCAAGCGAAAACGTATCTATCTCTCTCCTTCCCTGCCTCTCCGTATATCTGACTGCCTCGCTCCCTCCCCCTCTCTATCCCTCCACATTCTGTCGCGCTCCCTTCCCTCCCTCCTTCTCTCTTTCTCCCATACAAGATTCAGGTTTTAAGTGATTTCTAAGAAACTGTTTGACATTCATCTCTTCTTCGTCTTTGGTGATAATGTAGATCCCTTATTGTAGACCAATCGCAACGTTTGTACAGAGGAGCGGGATGATATTGCCAGATGTAGCGTTTCTTGGATGGACTGTTACTATGTCATCCAACATGGCGGAGTCACCATTACGATGACGAAGTATACGTCCAACATGGATGCGTCACCTAATCACTGCTATAAGGAACGTCTCCAATATGGTGAGGCTTCAACATCCAGCATGGCAGTTGTAATAAGTAGGTAACTTGGATGGTGACCAACTCCTCCCTGCTCTCACTTCACCACTGCTTGGGGGTATAAAACCGCCCAGGCAAAGCAGACGAGACGCTTAGGAGGTAACATCACAGAACAGCTCGCCACAACGCAAGCAAGTCTATTAAGAACACAATGAGGCAAAATATCTTCAGATAAGGAAAGCTTGGAAACCGTCGTATTTAAAGAAATACCACAACAGTGTTATGTTACGCTAGCCAGACGTACATATTTTCCAAATTATTACCTGTTAACTTAGTAGCTTTGGTAAAACAGTAATTGTCCGTGCAGAAATTATTTAACGTGACGTTCGCGAGATCACCTTTGAACTTAGAAGCAAATTACTCAAGTTAAATTATAAAAAACAACTTTTGTTAAACGCTTTTGAATAAAGTTGTTTAAAAAGTATGAATGTTGTGAAACAGATAAAGATAGATCAGAAATATATAAGTGCAAGTAAACGTAAGTTAAGTTTACCTATCACTGATGAGAAAGCAGATTCCTTTTAGTGCTTTGGTTTCTCATAATGGAACCTTTAGAACCGTTCGGGATTGAATTCCCCACGGTAAACATTTTAAACATGCTTCGTGTTACAAGGATCGAATTACCAATGAAAGAAAGATTTTCAGAGATTTCTGTACTGAGGAATTCACGCGGCGTTAAGGGGATTGATTTAGGCTTTTATAGTCACGCGCGCGAGTACTTTAAAAGTATTTGTTATGTTAAAGGACGTAAACTCTGCTTAGATTCAGTTAAGGCGAGTAAATGCAAATAAAGTATAAAGGCAAGAGTAGAGTATATAGGTCCATCCTGGGCCACATTTTTGCGTTTATATGGGAAAAGATAGGGAAAACGAGGGTATATGCGGAGGTTCACGGAGGAAAATGCGTTTATATGGGGAAGATAGGGACTACGAGGATCGATGCTAGGCTAGATAGAGGTTGAAGGAATGAGGATGTGCTTTATATGAGAGATACGTGGAATACGAGGAGAAGTGTTGGACTAGATAGGGGTTGAGATATGGAATATGCATTTATATGGGAAAGATAGGGAAAACGTGAACAGAGGCTAGGATAGACAGATACTGAAGCAGGGGAATATGAACATATTTACAGGAGAGATAGGGGATACGTGGAGAGGTACTAGACTATTCAGGGTTTGAAGGGTAGAGTATGACTTTTTATATGAAGAGACAGGAAAACGAGGGTATATGCTAGGTTGAGAGAACCTTCAAGGAGGAAAAAATGCGTTTATATGGGAGAGATAGGGAAAACGAGGAGAGTTCTGAGGTAGAGCAGGGACTGAAGGAGGGAGAGATATGCTTTATACGACAGAGATAGGGCATACGAGGGGAGGTGCTAGTGCAGACAGAGGTTAAGGAGTACGGTATACGTTTATATGAGGAATATATGGAAAACGGGGGAAGGCGGTATGATAGACAGAAGCTGGGCCACTTTTACGTTTATATGGGAAAGGATAGGGAAAACGAGGGTAGATGCGACAGTTCAAGGAGCAAAAGGCGTTTATAGGGGGGAGATAGGGAATACGAGGGCTGATGCTAGGCTAGGCAGATGCTGAAGGAGGGAGGGATACGCTTTATACGAGAGAGATAGGGAATACAAGGAAAGATGCTACACTAAACAAGACTTGAAGGGTAGAATATGGCGTTTTATATGAGCGAGACAGCGAACCGAGGAGAGGTATTAGGCAAGGAAGTTTGAATGATAGAGTAGGAGTTTATATGCGAGAGATAGGGAACACGAGGGTCGATGCTAGGCTAGACAGGTTTGAAGTAGGGGAATGCGTCTTATATGAGAGAGGTAGGGGAATATGAGGAGAAGTGCTAGGCTAGACGGGCTTTGAGGTGTGGAGTATGACTTTTATGGTAAAGATAGGGAAAACGCGAACAGATAATAGGCTAGACAGATAATGATGGAGGGGGATGTAAGTTTATACGGGAGAGATAGGGAATACGAGGAGAGGTGCTAGACTAGATAGATGCTGAAGGAGGAGGGGATACGCTTTATACGGAAGAGATAGGGAATACGAGGGAGGTACTACACCATACAGGACTTGAAGGGTAGAATATGTCGTTTTTATATGGGAGAGCTAGCAAACCGAGGAGAGGTATTAGACAGGAAGGTTTGAAGAACAAAAGTATGCGTTTATACGGAGAGACGAGGAAAACGAAGGTAGGTGCTAGGTTGAGAGGGTCTTCAAGGAGGAAAATACATTTATATGAGAGCGGTAGGGAATACGAGGAGAGACGCTAGTCTAGACATGGGTTGAGAAGCAGAGTATACGTTTATATGAGGTGAAATATGGAAAACGGGAGAGATACAAGGATAGACGGGGGTTGAAGGAGGAGGAATGTAGGTTTATACGGTAATATAGAGAGTAATTCGATTATAAAACTTTTATCATCCAACGTTACAACACTTTTATATACTTTTTCTAAACCTTACAAACTTTATATATGTTAAACTAGGGCGCGAAACGGAGAGAGACAAACTGTATATCGGTTTACAGTGAAGTATACGTCCTAACCTATGCCCACCTTGTATGTTCTGCATCTTCTCATTGTCTATTCATTCCTAACATAATCACGTAACAAGACGTAACCAACAAACGTAACCACGTAACAAGACGAACATAACGGCATGACAAGACGTCACACTAAGTAACATAAGCACGTATCCTCATAACATCACGTGACATCACGTAACCAGAAACGTCACACGACGTAACAACACGTAGCAACCATGTAACTATGTAACAAAACGTAAGAACAACACGTAACCAGCCCATTGCTAAGGCGATCTAAACTAATTCATCCTTCATAACTTAGACAATAAGTACGAGAACCTAGCCTAGATTAACCCGACCAATCCTAAACGATCCTCTCATCATCTATTCTACTCGGTCATCGACTAACCTAATCTGGCTAACCAAAGATAACCTCAACTTTCTTTTAGTGAAATTGCAATGTTTTATTCAGGTTTTATTATTCGAGAGTTTTAATTGAAAAGTTTACGTCAACATACCTTTATTTTAGTTCGTTGTAGGCGTCTCTCCCCTTTTTATCTAGGCTTGAGACTAGCACTAGGATTGCTCCTAATGGCAGGGTTACCACCTTCCCTTCCATCTTCTTCTTTCTTCATCGGTCGTCAGCTAGCTGCATATACAGCACACGGAGAACCTTCATATTTTTAAGATTGTAGACTCACGAGAAAATCTTCATATTCGACTTACATTCTCTTATGCACTACTTGTAATGCTGCAATGTCCATAGGCGTATGTCGTTATACCGTCCTCAACAATAATTCTTTTATCGTCGTATGGTGTCAATGTAATTTTATTCACTTGTACTGTGGCAAGAGCATGCTGTCGCGACAGGATCAGATTCATGGGCGTTCTGATAATTTCTCTGGTTTTAAGGCTGTCAGTATAGCTCTCGAACGTGACGTACTGCTTAATAGCACTACGTTTTGTACCTTTAATCTTTTTTATCATTGAACCGTCGATATCTAGGGCATACATTTTAGGTCGTAGCCCTACAAAGCGTTGAATGATTTTACCATTAGCCTCATCTTTAAATTTCCCTAGTACCTTCTTGTTTAGAGGTGAATAGCATATATGGCTTATAGGATAATCAGCAGTATCTAGGTGCTCAAGAAAACGTAGCTTATCCTGGTACACATCTTCAGTTGTAACACGATGAATGAACGAATCGGTGTCCATATACATAAGCTTCAGGTTTTCAGCCCCATAATACGGTAACAACACATCATAGTGATACCGGTACATTAATGTCTTGGAGATATCCAACACACTCATACCGATGTATATAGGCTTGTTGAACACGATCTGTCGGGAGGCCATATGTACAGCAGCTAGATTAGAAGCATATATAGTCCTGTCGATAAACGTTGGCTTTGCAATTAACTTTTCCAGAGTCTTCTCATTTGTCACCAGCCGTATATCCATACGATTACGCAGGTTCTCCATAGTTTTTCCGAACATAGCATTGTTGAACAATTTGTAGAGATCCTTCTCAAAATCATTTGAGGCCTGTTGTCGTAGTCTGTTGTTAAATTCCACATACGGTTTTAACCATCGAGACTGTTGGAATTGTAGCACACGATGGATTTTTGTTAACCGTAGTCCATGATCAAGAGCTTGCTTCAACGCCATGTAATGTAGTACATACTTATTTCGAGGTCCTAGATGAGGTATCAGTTTCTTTGTAGGAGAGTCCTTAGGCGTCATACACTCAGGCAGGAAAGGTAGATCGTTGTGTAGATCGTGAAGTTCTGCAGGATACTCGACGTCGACTTCTAATATGTAGCCGTAAGGATCATCTTCTTGTAGTCTTTCTAAGTCAATTTTTTCAGGTGATACCCACTCAAATCTACCATAAGGGAGAGCATGACTCATTGCCCACCCATATTGGTTGTTGGCGTCCTCATAGGTAATAAATTGGGTTGGTCTCGACGGATCATACTTCTCCATGTAGGTGTTATTAGCCTCTGCATAGCGGTGGGAAACTTGACATAAACCTCCTCTTATACCAGATTCCACCATGAGTAATTAATCATAATCCTGTAACAATTCCAGCTGAATTCCAGTGTACAGTAACATGGCATCCCATGTAAGTCCTGGAGAGGTGAAATAATGTGCAGGGTCGACTTTGTGTGTTTTGAGTGTTTGCTCCCTAAATGTCTCAAAGACATCAGCTAGGAGAAGCACATCAGAGATTAAGTAGAGGTCGCTGTACTCGCCCAGGTTTCTGACATTAAACAGCTCCCATACATTTTTAGCATGATCGTAGTCAGCATCACTAATTTCCTCTTCATTTAATTTATTGTAGAAGGAGTCCTTAGGAGGTAAGCAGGTTTCGTTCAAGACGTCCCATGAAGTGATGTAATCATAGGGAAATACACCCTTACGAGTCATCAACTTCAACTTGTCTTCTCCGAAGTACTTCATTGTTTCAGGATACGATGTTAGATTTTTTACCAGCTTATCCAAGCTTGTACTCAGGAACCGAAAACTATCCACAAACCGGAGCTTTATATCTCCAACATACTTGGAGAATGATATATAGCTTTCTTCAGAGCTAGGAATTACTTCCACCTGCTCACTTGTACATCCCAGCTCCTTAACAATGAAGTGTGAGTCATATCCACTGAGGTTGTGCATGAAGACAGGGATATATTTAGGTGTTTTGCAGGCTAAATTACATTCATTATGCAGACTCCCCCGATATTCACCACTGATGTGATCATGGTCGCGTACTTTATAGTTCTCTTCAGTAAAGGTTTTTCCACACAAGTAGCATACTGTAGAGGCGTTAAAATCCATCTGCTGTTGATCTGTAAGTTTCAGGGGCATGACAGATTTGTATATATTATTAATCTCCTTTGCAAGGAATGACAGGTATTCCATAAACTTCTGAGCAGCATCAACACCACGATATACATAGGGATGCTTAGGAAGACCAGTTTCCAGATGTTCAACGTTGGTTGATGGTTTAACGTAAACACAGAAGCTCATTGCTGTATGCTCTTGATAAGGGGTTGTATAGGAAGTTTCAGGACTGGGAATACACATATGACATGGAGTGAGAATACTCTCAAAATCCGCATAGATGACATAAGGTAGTTTCAGCATCCTCTCCACATTTTTAAACTGTACAATTGATTTCTCCTTTGTAGGCATAACTACCCTTGCAACACCATGCTGATTACAGATGGCTGCATGTTCTTCCAGTTTTTCCAGCCCACTTTGTCCATATCGATTGTCAAAGTGTGTAAAGCACCGCTTACAGGTATATATCACTCTACCATGCTTAGTTTTTTGATATCGAACGAGCTTCTCAAAATTCTTGATATATACATAGTGATGTTTTCCACTACTGTCACTCAAAGCAGGAGGTCACAGTGGTCAGGTAGTTCAGTGTCAGCAACCTTTATCGGATACACTTCATGCTTCTCATCCAGGCCGAAAACGTTGATGGACATCCTATTAAGCTTCTCAAATTTAGGTATTTGAGAAAGCGGAGTAGGATAGGAAACACAGCTGAAGTCGTATTTATCTTGAAGTTTCTTATATTTGCTCACCCGTTGAGGCTTGACGCTGACAAATTTGGCTAATATAGAGTACATAACGCATAGCTCATCAGTTAAATTCTGGATGTTAATGCAGGCTTTTCTTGCTTCAACAGATGGCGGTAGTGGTATGTAGCTACTTCCTCGCAACGGGTTTAACTTGTTGATACGAAGGCGCACCCCTTCCACAGCAAGCAGAGCCCAATTGCTTCCCTTTAGTTGTGATTCCTCCATTTCAGTAACCAATTTCTTCATTTTGGTTTCCAACATAGAGTCCAGATCCGTTTCTAGGAAAACAGCTTGATTTCTGGTTTTAAATGTCTTGTCACAGGTTTCTCCGATACTGTTAACAAATCTACACTCAGCTAACAGATTAATTTTCAAACTCTTGTGAATAACAAGCTCTTTATGCACAGCCTGGATTATCCGCTGTTTTGCTTAATGCAGGTACATATTCAGGTCCTTAGTCGATTCACATCGTATAAAATACGATTTCAAACGTCCATGGAATGAAGTTTCATATTCTTTCATGTCACACTCCTCCTTCGTAGATAACAACTCATGCTTTGTCGGCTCTAATCTACGTTTCGTCGCAGGTCTGTTTATTTCACACGCATCTTCGTGTCGACGACCCTTATAACTGTCTTTGAAGGCTACATTACAATATTTACACTTGAAGAGCTTTTTACAACGTAGCTCATGTCGTCTTTTATCATATCCACGGAGGAACTTCTTACAGCATTTACCACAAGAATATCCTGAGACACTAGGAATGATATCCTTATACGAGGACTTATTCATTTTTCTTCTTGATATAATAAGGTATTTACCTTTCTTCTAGGAAATGTACGCCTTGATATCACTTAGAAAGCTGATTATTTTCTGAGAGAACAGCGATGTTAACACCTCAGAGATGATCAACAGAATGAATTTCAATGCTAGAGGATGCTCTATTTATAGAGGAAGCACGAACCTTTATGCATCAATTATATAACGTATTAACCCGTCTTCAAGGAAATGTACTCTTCTTCACATTGATAACACTTTAGATTATTTTCTGAGAGAACAGCGATGTTAACACCTCAGAGATGATCAACAGAATGAATTTCAATACTCAAGTTCGCTCTATTTATAGAGAAAGCACGAACCTTTTTTTAATCAATTATATCCTGATTATTAATACTAAAAACGGTGATGAAGCGTGTAAGCTCTTATATATTTCAATTCGTGTTACACTGATGTTCGAGCGTCTCCGTATAGCTTCGTATGCTTAGAGAGAAAGTGTAAAGTATTGTGAAGATGTTATGTATTGTTCGGCTATAATCGTACAGATTCGGAGAGCTTGACTGGTGAAGGTGATGAACGATCCGTCGACCGAGCAGGAGGCAAGCATTCCCTTCGCGCAACGAAACCTAGATGCAAAAGAAAGAAAATCGTGATAGATGAGAAACCACCCAGACATTCGCCTACAGACCAGGCAAAATCCATGAAAAATATGTCAGAGTAAACAACCAACGACAATCGAACGAGGGAAACCATCAGATTACTCTAGAAGCATAAAGTTGCAAATGAAAGAAAATCGTGATAGATGAGAACCCACTCAGGCATTCGCCTGCAGACCAGGGGAAACCATGAAAAAAATCAAAGGGCTGAGCGACTGACGGATAGAGTGTGCGACCGACAGGGAAATCAAGCAAAAGGTCTCTAGAGACAAAAAGATGCAATTGAAATGGAATCATGATAGCAAATACCACTACAGCATTAGGCAGCAGACCAGCGAAAATCGTGAGAAACGTAAGGTCAGAGTAAACAATCGATGGAAATCTAACCCCTGAACCCTAGAAATTCACGTGAAAAAATACAAATAAAATGGTTTGAAAGGGAATCGTGATAGCAAATACCACTACTGCATTAGGCAGCAGACCAGCGAAAATCGTGAGAAACGTAAGGTCAGAGTGCTCGTCCCTACGGGAATCGAATCCGAGACATCTCGAATGCAAAGTGCTGCCGTTATTGTCTGAACAAAACAGTAAAAACAGAGCTCATTAGCAGTCGCCATGCTTAAGCACGTTAACTTTCACCATATGACGTCACAGTCGGGGACAGTTTGACTGTCGCAGCCATGTCGAGACATGCATCTCATATTCTAGATTCATACCAACGTACTCACTACGCTCGCAAAGATAATCTAAAATTTTATCGTTGAAATACTTTGGAAATAGCGTAGAAGTTTTTCAGCCCTTATTTAATTAAAATTCATGTATATACTCTATTATTTAGTGATTTTTTCAATAATTTCTTCCTCTCATTCGTCAAAAATCAGTGTACAATACGCATTTTTATACGTTTTAATGTTCGTTTATTTTTAAAACAGCTGCATTTGCCCGTAATTACGAACAATAATTTTTTTTCAGATTTACTCAGATGTGTAGCTTGTAGAATCGAATTAGGAAATGTTTTAATAAATGTATTGTATTTTCTTTAGCTTAAAGCATCTACATTTTAAAGCTGCCATGACCGTTATTTGTATTTGGTATAAAGATTGTTATATTTTCATTTTTAAGACTTCCTTTGTTAAAGATAATGTCTTGCAATCTATTTTTAAATTTCTTTTAAAACCAAAGCGAACGTTAACAACTGTAATGGCTGTCTTCATGTATTGAAAAGCTAACATGGCCGCTTCAGTCATCTTTTAGAAGCGGACCTTACATGTCGATAAAGAAGCGAGCGCCCGACAGTGCGAGGTACAGAGAAGACACCTTCTTTCAGCGTCCGACAGATAGCGGTAAAGTAGGCCGTGCCATGAAGTACCAAACACTGAGAAAGAGACAGAGGGGAGGGGGAGGCGGAACAGACGCGCTGGGAGAGAGAGGTGAGACCCTTCAGTTAGGCACAGCGCGCCGTAAGGTTCGGACCTATACGTAGTGGCATGCATATACCAACGCAGCGCGCGCCAGCGTCTTACGTAATCTAGTTATTTACGCTCACTATACCATCTAAATATACATTCATCTAAGAGATATAATATTCGTCAGGATGACAGATGTCCAAATATACATAACAAAGAAATTGGTTACTGATATAAATGTAATATCGTACGTTCACCATTTTATTTTTAATTACTTTTTTTATTTTATTCGAGGATGTCTTTGTATTCACGTCACTGGATTCAATCCTAGTCCTCCAGCCCGACTTGGAACAACAATCAATAACGAGCTACAATCCAAGGATATAATCGGTAATAATAAAAAAAATTTTTTTATTAACACCGTCAAATAAAAAGCTCTGTAAACGTATGTATTTCCCCTCACTTCCATTTCTACTGTGGGGTGGGGGAAGAGGGGAAGTGAGGGGAAATACATACGTTTACAGAGCTTTTTCTTTGACGGTGTTAATAAAAAATTTTTTTTTATTATTACCGATTATATCCTTGGATTGTAGCTCGTTATTGATTGTTGTTCCAAGTCGGGCTGGAGGACTAGGATTGAATCCAGTGACGTGAATACAAAGACATCCTCGAATAAAATAAAAAAAGTAATTAAAAATAAAATGGTGAACGTACGATATTACATTTATATCAGTAACCAATTTCTTTGTTATGTATATTTGGACATCTGTCATCCTGACGAATATTATATCTCTTAGATGAATGTATATTTAGATGGTATAGTGAGCGTAAATAACTAGATTACGTAAGACGCTGGCGCGCGCTGCGTTGGTATATGCATGCCACTACGTATAGGTCCGAACCTTACGGCGCGCTGTGCCTAACTGAAGGGTCTCACCTCTCTCTCCCAAGCGCGTCTGTTCCGCCTCCCCCTCCCCTCTGACTCTTTCTCAGTGTTTGGTACTTCATGGCACGTCCTACTTTACCGCTATCTGTCGGACGCTGAAAGAAGGTGTCTTCTCTGTACCTCGCACTGTCGGGCGCTCGCTTCTTTATCGACATGTAAGGTCCGTTTCTAAAAGATGACTGAAGCGGCCATGTTAGCTTTTCAATACATGAAGACAGCCATTACAGTTGTTAACGTTCGCTTTGGTTTTAAAAGAAATTTAAAAATAGATTGCAAGACATTATCTTTAACAAAGGAAGTCTTAAAAATGAAAATATAACAATCTTTATACCAAATACAAATAACGGTCATGGCAGCTTTAAAATGTAGATGCTTTAAGCTAAAAAAATACAATACATTTATTAAAACATTTCCTAATTCGATTCTACAAGCTACACATCTGAGTAAATCTGAAAAAAAAAGTATTGTTCGTAATTACGGGCAAATGCAGCTGTTTTAAAAATAAACGAACATTAAAACGTATAAAAATGCGTATTGTACACTGATTTTTGACGAATGAGAGGAAGAAATTATTGAAAAAATCACTAAATAATAGAGTATATACATGAATTTTAATTAAATAAGGGCTGAAAAACTTCTACGCTATTTCCAAAGTAAATCAACGATGAAATTTTAGATTATCTTTGCGAGCGTAGTGAGTACGTTGGTATGATGCTAGAATATGAGATGCATGTCTCGACATGGCTGCGACAGTCAAACTGTCCCCGACTGTGACGTCATATGGTGAAAGTTAACGTGCTTAAGCATGGCGACTGCTAATGAGGTTCTGTTTTTACTGTTTTGTTCAGACAATAACGGCAGCACTTTGCATTCGAGATGTCTCGGATTCGATTCCCGTAGGGACGAGCACTCTGACCTTACGTTTCTCACGATTTTCGCTGGTCTGCTGCCTAATGCAGTAGTGGTATTTGCTATCACGATTCCCTTTCAAACCATTTTATTTGTATTTTTTCACGTGAATTTCTAGGGTTCAGGGGTTAGATTTCCATCGATTGTTTACTCTGACCTTACGTTTCTCACGATTTTCGACGGTCTGCACCCTAATGCTGTAGTGGTATTTGCTATAATGATTCCATTTCAATTGCATCTTTTTTTGTCTCTAGAGACCTTTTGCTTGATTTCCCTGTCGGTCGCACACTCTATCCGCCAGTCGCTCAGCCCTTTGATTTTTTTCATGGTTTCCCCTGGTCTGCAGGCGAATGCCTGAGTGGGTTCTCATCTATCACGATTTTCTTTCATTTGCAACTTTATGCTTCTACAGACATGGCGGTGATAGGCAAACTGTCCCCGACTGTGACGTCATATGGTGAAAGTTAACGTGTTTAAGAACTGTCGACTGCTAATGAGGTCTGTTTTTACTGTTTTGTTCAGACAATAGCGGCAGCACTTTGCATTCGAGATGTCTCGGATTCGATTCCCGTAGGGACGAGCACTCTGACCTTACGTTTCTCACGATTTTCGCTGGTCTGCTGCCTAATGCAGTAGTGGTATTTGCTATCACGATTCCCTTTCAAACCATTTTATTTGTATTTTTTCACGTGAATTTCTAGGGTTCAGGGGTTAGATTTCCATCGATTGTTTACTCTGACCTTACGTTTCTCACGATTTTCGCTGGTCTGCTGCCTAATGCTGTAGTGGTATTTGCTATCATGATTCCATTTCAATTGCATCTTTTTTGTCTCTAGAGACCTTTTGCTTGATTTCCCTGTCGGTTGCACACTCTATCCGTCAGTCGCTCAGCCCTTTGATTTTTTTCATGGTTTCCCCTGGTCTGCAGGCGAATGCCTGAGTGGGTTCTCATCTATCACGATTTTCTTTCATTTGCAACTTTATGCTTCTAGAGTAATCTGATGGTTTCCCTCGTTCGATTGTCGTTGGTTGTTTACTCTGACATATTTTTCATGGTTTTTGCCTGGTCTGTAGGCGAATGTCTGGGTAGTTTCTCATCTATCACGATTTTCTTTCTTTTGCATCTAGGTTTCGTTGCGCGAAGGGAATGCTTGCCTCCTGCTCTGTCGACGGATCGTTCATCACCTTCACCAGTCAAGCTCTCCGAATCTGTACGATTATAGCCGAACAATACATAACATCTTCAGAATACTTTACACTTTCTCTCTAAGCATACGAAGCTATACGGAGACGCTCGAACATCAGTGTAACACGAATTGAAATATATAAGAGCTTACACGCTTCATCACCGTTTTTAGTATTAATAATCAGGATATAATTGATTAAAAAAAGGTTCGTGCTTTCTCTATAAATAGAGCGAACTTGAGTATTGAAATTCATTCTGTTGATCATCTCTGAGGTGTTAACATCGCTGTTCTCTCAGAAAACAATCTAAAGTGTTATCAATGTGAAGAAGAGTACATTTCCTTGAAGACGGGTTAATACGTTATATAATTGATGCATAAAGGTTCGTGCTTCCTCTATAAATAGAGCATCCTCTAGCATTGAAATTCATTCTGTTGATCATCTCTGAGGTGTTAACATCGCTGTTCTCTCAGAAAATAATCAGCTTTCTAAGTGATATCAAGGCGTACATTTCCTAGAAGAAAGGTAAATACCTTATTATATCAAGAAGAAAAATGAATAAGTCCTCGTATAAGGATATCATTCCTAGTGTCTCAGGATATTCTTGTGGTAAATGCTGTAAGAAGTTCCTCCGTGGATATGATAAAAGACGACATGAGCTACGTTGTAAAAAGCTCTTCAAGTGTAAATATTGTAATGTAGCCTTCAAAAACAGTTATAAGGGTCGTCGACACGAAGATGCGTGTGAAATAAACAGACCTGCGACGAAACGTAGATTAGAGCCGACAAAGCATGAGTTGTTATCTACGATGGAGGAGTGTGACATGAAAGAATATGAAACTTCATTCCATGGACGTTTGAAATCGTATTTTATACGATGTGAATCGACTAAGGACCTGAATATGTACCTGCATGAAGCAATACAGCGGATAATCCAGGCTGTGCATAAAGAGCTTGTTATTCACAAGAGTTTGAAAATTAATCTGTTAGCTGAGTGTAGATTTGTTAACAGTATCGGAGAAACTTGTGACAAGACATTTAAAACCAGAAATCAAGCTGTTTTCCTAGAAACGGATCTGGACTCTATGCTGGAAACCAAAATGAAGAAATTGGTTACTGAAATGGAGGAATCACAACTAAAGGGAAGCAATTGGGCTCTGCTTGCTGTGGAAGGGGTGCGCCTTCGTATCAACAAGTTAAACCCGTTGCGAGGAAGTAGCTACATACCACTACCGCCATCTGTTGAAGCAAGAAAAGCCTGCATTAACATCCAGAGTTTAACTGATGAGCTATGCTTTATGTACCCTATATTAGCCAAATTTGTCAGCGTCAAGCCTCAACGGGTGAGCAAATATAAGAAACTTCAAGATAAGTACGACTTCAGCTGTGTTTCCTATCCTACTCCGCTTTCTCAAATACCTAAATTTGAGAAGCTTAATAGGATGTCCATCAACGTTTTCGGCCTGGATGAGAAGCATGAAGTGTATCCGATAAAGGTTGCTGACACTGAACTACCTGACCACTGTGACCTCCTGCTATTGAGTGACAGTAGTGGAAAACATCACTATGTATATATCAAGAATTTTGAGAAGCTCGTTCGAAATCAAAAAACTAAGCATGGTAGAGTGATATATACCTGTAAGCGGTGCTTTACACACTTTGACAATCGATAGGGACAAAGTGGGCTGGAAAAACTGGAAGAACATGCAGCCATCTGTAATCAGCATGGTGTTGCAAGGGTAGTTATGCCTACAAAGGAGAAATCAATTGTACAGTTTAAAAATGTGGAGAGGATGCTGAAACTACCTTATGTCATCTATGCGGATTTTGAGAGTATTCTCACTCCATGTCATATGTGTATTCCCAGTCCTGAAACTTCCTATACAACCCCTTATCAAGAGCATACAGCAATGAGCTTCTGTGTTTACGTTAAACCATCAACCAACGTTGAACATCTGGAAACTGGTCTTCCTAAGCATCCCTATGTATATCGTGGTGTTGATGCTGCTCAGAAGTTTATGGAATACCTGTCATTCCTTGCAAAGGAGATTAATAATATATACAAATCTGTCATGCCCCTGAAACTTACAGATCAACAGCAGATGGATTTTAACGCCTCTACAGTATGCTACTTGTGTGGAAAAACCTTTACTGAAGAGAACTATAAAGTACGCGACCATGATCACATCAGTGGTGAATATCGGGGGAGTCTGCATAATGAATGTAATTTAGCCTGCAAAACACCTAAATATATCCCTGTCTTCATGCACAACCTCAGTGGATATGACTCACACTTCATTGTTAAGGAGCTGGGATGTACAAGTGAGCGGGTGGAAGTAATTCCTAGCTCTGAGGAAAGCTATATATCATTCTCCAAGTATGTTGGAGATATAAAGCTCCGGTTTGTGGATAGTTTTCGGTTCCTGAGTACAAGCTTGGATAAGCTGGTAAAAAATCTAACATCGTATCCTGAAACAATGAAGTACTTCGGAGAAGACAAGTTGAAGTTGATGACTCGTAAGGGTGTATTTCCCTATGATTACATCACTTCATGGGACGTCTTGAACGAAACCTGCTTACCTCCTAAGGACTCCTTCTACAATAAATTAAATGAAGAGGAAATTAGTGATGCTGACTACGATCATGCTAAAAATGTATGGGAGCTGTTTAATGTCAGAAACCTGGGCGAGTACAGCGACCTCTACTTAATCTCTGATGTGCTTCTCCTAGCTGATGTCTTTGAGACATTTAGGGAGCAAACACTCAAAACACACAAAGTCGACCCTGCACATTATTTCACCTCTCCAGGACTTACATGGGATGCCATGTTACTGTACACTGGAATTCAGCTGGAATTGTTACAGGATTATGATTAATTACTCATGGTGGAATCTGGTATAAGAGGAGGTTTATGTCAAGTTTCCCACCGCTATGCAGAGGCTAATAACACCTACATGGAGAAGTATGATCCGTCGAGACCAACCCAATTTATTACCTATGAGGACGCCAACAACCAATATGGGTGGGCAATGAGTCATGCTCTCCCTTATGGTAGATTTGAGTGGGTATCACCTGAAAAAATTGACTTAGAAAGACTACAAGAAGATGATCCTTACGGCTACATATTAGAAGTCGACGTCGAGTATCCTGCAGAACTTCACGATCTACACAACGATCTACCTTTCCTGCCTGAGTGTATGACGCCTAAGGACTCTCCTACAAAGAAACTGATACCTCATCTAGGACCTCGAAATAAGTATGTACTACATTACATGGCGTTGAAGCAAGCTCTTGATCATGGACTACGGTTAACAAAAATCCATCGTGTGCTACAATTCCAACAGTCTCGATGGTTAAAACCGTATGTGGAATTTAACAACAGACTACGACAACAGGCCTCAAATGATTTTGAGAAGGATCTCTACAAATTGTTCAACAATGCTATGTTCGGAAAAACTATGGAGAACCTGCGTAATCGTATGGATATACGGCTGGTGACAAATGAGAAGACTCTGGAAAAGTTAATTGCAAAGCCAACGTTTATCGACAGGACTATATATGCTTCTAATCTAGCTGCTGTACATATGGCCTCCCGACAGATCGTATTCAACAAGCCTATATACATCGGTATGAGTGTGTTGGATATCTCCAAGACTTAATGTACCGGTATCACTATGATGTGTTGTTACCGTATTATGGAGCTGAAAACCTGAAGCTTATGTATATGGACACCGATTCGTTCATTCATCGTGTTACAACTGAAGATGTGTACCAGGATAAGCTACGTTTTCTTGAGCACCTAGCTACTGCTGATTATCCTATAAGCCATATATGCTATTCACCTCTAAACAAGAAGGTACTAGGGAAATTTAAAGATGAGGCTAATGGTAAAATCATTCAACGCTTTGTAGGGCTACGACCTAAAATGTATGCCCTAGATATCGACGGTTCAATGATAAAAAAGATTAAAGGTATAAAACGTAGTGCTATTAAGCAGTACGTCACGTTCGAGAGCTATACTGACAGCCTTAAAACCAGAGAAATTATCAGAACGCCCATGAATCTGATCCTGTCGCGACAGCATGCTCTTGCCACAGTACAAGTGAATAAAATTACATTGACACCATACGACGATAAAAGAATTATTGCTGAGGACGGTATAACGACATACGCCTATGGACATTGCAGCATTACAAGTAGTGCATAAGAGAATGTAAGTCGAATATGAAGATTTTCTCGTGAGTCTACAATCTTAAAAATATGAAGGTTCTCCGTGTGCTGTATATGCAGCTAGCTGACGACCGATGAAGAAAGAAGAAGATGGAAGGGAAGGTGGTAACCCTGCCATTAGGAGCAATCCTAGTGCTAGTCTCAAGCCTAGATAAATAGGGGAGAGACGCCTACAACGAACTAAAATAAAGGTATGTTGACGTAAACTTTTCAATTAAAACTCTCGAATAATAAAACCTGAATAAAACATTGCAATTTCACTACAAGAAGGTTGAGGTTATCTTTGGTTAGCCAGATTAGGTTAGTCGATGACCGAGTAGAATAGATGATGAGAGGATCGTTTAGGATTGGTCGGGTTAATCTAGGCTAGGTTCTCGTACTTATTGTCTAAGTTATGAAGGATGAATTAGTTTAGATCGCCTTAGCAATGGGCTGGTTACGTGTTGTTCTTACGTTTTGTTACATAGTTACATGGTTGCTACGTGTTGTTACGTCGTGTGACGTTTCTGGTTACGTGATGTCACGTGATGTTATGAGGATACGTGCTTATGTTACTTAGTGTGACGTCTTGTCATGCCGTTATGTTCGTCTTGTTACGTGGTTACGTTTGTTGGTTACGTCTTGTTACGTGATTATGTTAGGAATGAATAGACAATGAGAAGATGCAGAACATACAAGGTGGGCATAGGTTAGGACGTATACCTCACTGTAAACCGATATACAGTTTGTCTCTCTCCGTTTCGCGCCCTAGTTTAACATATATAAAGTTTGTAAGGTTTAGAAAAAGTATATAAAAGTGTTGTAACGTTGGATGATAAAAGTTTTATAATCGAATTACTCTCTATATTACCGTATAAACCTACATTCCTCCTCCTTCAACCCCTGTTTATCCTTGTATCTCTCCCGTTTTCCATATTTCACCTCATATAAACGTATACTCTGCTTCTCAACCCATGTCTAGACTAGCGTCTCTCCTCGTATTCCCTACCGCTCTCATATAAATGTATTTTCCTCCTTGAAGACCCTCTCAACCTAGCACCTACCTTCGTTTTCCTCGTCTCTCCGTATAAACGCATACTTTTGTTCTTCAAACCTTCCTGTCTAATACCTCTCCTCGGTTTGCTAGCTCTCCCATATAAAAACGACATATTCTACCCTTCAAGTCCTGTATGGTGTAGTACCTCCCTCGTATTCCCTATCTCTTCCGTATAAAGCGAATCCCCTCCTCCTTCAGCATCTATCTAGTCTAGCACCTCTCCTCGTATTCCCTATCTCTCCCGTATAAACTTAAATCCCCCTCCATCATTATCTGTCTAGCCTATTATCTGTTCGCGTTTTCCCTATCTTTACCATAAAAGTCATACTCCACACCTCAAAGCCCGTCTAGCCTAGCACTTCTCCTCATATTCCCCTACCTCTCTCATATAAGACGCATTCCCCTACTTCAACCCTGTCTAGCCTAGCATCGACCCTCGTATTCCCTATCTCTCGCATATAAACTCCTACTCTATCATTCAAACCTCCTAGCCTAATACCTCTCCTCGGTTCGCTATCTCGCTCATATAAAACGTCATATTCTACCCTTCAAGTCCTGCTTAGTGTAGCATCTTTCCTTGTATTCCCTATCTCTCTCGTATAAAGCGTATCCCTCCCTCCTTCAGCATCTGTCTAGCCTAGCATCAGCCCTCGTATTCCCTATGTCTCCCCTATAAACGCATTTTCCTCCTTGAACTGTCGCATCTACCCTCGTTTTCCCTATCCTTTCCCATATAAACGTAAAAGTGGCCCAGCTTCTGTCTATCATACCGCCTGCCCCCGTTTTCCACATATTCCTCATATAAACGTATACCGTACTCCTTAACCTCTGTCTGCACTAGCACCTCCCCTCGTATGCCCTATCTCTGTCGTATAAAGCATATCTCTCCCTCCTTCAGTCCCTGCTCTACCTCAGAACTCTCCTCGTTTTCCCTATCTCTCCCATATAAACGCATTTTTTCCTCCTTGAAGGTTCTCTCAACCTAGCATATACCCTCGTTTTCCTCGTCTCTTCATATAAAAAGTCATACTCTACCCTTCAAACCCTGAATAGTCTAGTACCTCTCCACGTATCCCCTATCTCTCCTGTAAATATGTTCATATTCCCCTGCTTCAGTATCTGTCTATCCTAGCCTCTGTTCACGTTTTCCCTATCTTTCCCATATAAATGCATAATCCATATCTCAACCCCTATCTAGTCCAACACTTCTCCTCGTATTCCACGTATCTCTCATATAAAGCACATCCTCATTTCTTCAACCTCTATCTAGCCTAGCATCGATCCTCGTAGTCCCTATCTTCCCCATATAAAGGCATTTTCCTCCGTGAACCTCCGCATATACCCTCGTTTTCCCTATCTTTTCCCATATAAACGCAAAAATGTGGCCCAGGATGGACCTATATACTCTACTGGCAAGTAGTCTCATTTGCCACAGTTACCTGTTTTATTTTGTATTTGCTGAAAGCAGCTTCACACTGAATATAAGTAACTGAGGTTCCATTTGATATAGTTGATAACTTAGTATTCATCGATGATAGGTTCTGTAAGAATAGGGGGAAGTTACCATTTCTTTACTGGCTTATAAATTTGGTATTCGCTCAAGAGAGTACTCAAGTATTACAAAATTAAAGTAATTTTAAGAACGTTAATGCAAGTAAATGATGGGCGAAGTTCCCATTTGCTATAGTAGCTAGTTTACTTTGTGTTTATTGCAAGGAAGGGCTTTAAGTAACACTAAAATTACATTTATTCCAACTGATAATAGAGGAAAAGTAACATGTGATTAAATTGGTAAATGATTCATTTAACTTGGCAGTTGGTAGAGGGAAGAATTACCATTTTAACGTTTTAAGCGAACACTGTTGAAAATGTTAATTTTGATGTGTTAAATTTTGTAAGAGTTACATTATTTGTTCATTCTTTATTGCACTGAAGAGTGGTGTTTATTAATTAAGGAATTATTCTTGCTAAACCCAATACTGACTTATATTTTGCATATGTTCGGTTTCTCCTTAGATCCACTGCCTTTACGTTTCTTCAATAGTTGTTACAAGGTTGTGGGAAGGGGCCACTCCTGGTAAAGAGGAAACGGAAAGAAAAATGAAGCACAACACGTAACACAAGTAATTGATTTAGTTTTTGGAACTCTATCTTACAAAACAAAAAATTAAGAACCGCCAATCCGGAATTTCATTGAGGATTTCTACTGACATGCATTATTCTTATTTTATAAAAGTTTACTACTATCAGCCGTGTTAGAGTAGGGAAAAGGAAATGGCTAGTAAGCAGATACATGTAAAGGAAACTTGAGAATGGGTCTGTAGTTAGGCATGGTTTAATTACTGAGCAGTTAGAAATAATGACACAAATCGTTGAGTACCCATTTGTTTAACAGAACGTTAGTAGAAATTCGTATTATTGTGTATACTTTATAATAACGTAATTATTTATTTCAATTTCATTGAGATTGAACTTAATCGACAATCTTAAAACCTTTTGTGAAACTAAGAGCTGAAAAGAATCTGTAAATGTGAATGTAAGGAAAGGCTCTGAAAAAACATGCCAGATTGGTTTGAGTACGATAATATTATTGTAATTAGGTTAGTTCCAATGTTATGAGTAAAGCAAACGTAAATACCATTTTTTAGTCTTACTGAGGATTCTGTATTTCGCGGTCTCTACGACAGTGTTTATTCGAAATGAGCCCCATTCCGATGACGTCCATGGCCGATTCTTGCGTTGGGGTTCGCAAGACAGAGTCACATTTAAGCAAATATTCCTAAGTGGGGTTAAAGAATGACTAACACTCATTGGTGAGCAGTGGGGTAACTGAAGTAGTTATTTATAACACTCGCCATTGTTCTCTTATCTTCAAACCTTTGTCTTTTGTTTTCGAAGTAATAAACATTGTATGCATATGCATAACCCTGCACCAGCTGTCGCAGTGGACTAATGCAGGTATCAGAGGAGATTTGGATCGATGATGAGTCTGCACTACGTGGCTTGAACTATCAAGGGGTTTTCCCGCTATACTTGAGCAGTTGAACTTCTCTTGCCAAAATACAGTCCCCTTGCTCATGTGTTGGAATTTGTACACATGACGACGTACTCAGAAGTAGCAGGCATCCTAAAGTGCACTCCCTCTCAGAGAAAAGAAATATCAGGTCGATGAACAGCTACTGGTGTCGGAAAATGGGTCTTATAGAAGAATAGATATAATAGCCGTAAAGCTTAACTCATCCTCTAGTACTATATTTGACTCTACTATCTGAAGGGAAATAAACAAAGATCAACCAACAGAATTGCACAAGGATAAATCTGATGTGTTGCACTCATATGACTTCCTCTACTCTTGAACAAAATATTCTTACAAACACTTATTCTCCATCTACTTCATATTAATCGAGATAAACATTTCACAATCTTACTGCTAATTTTGTTGTAAATGCAAGGAGAATATGGTAGGCTTTAAGTGATAGTCAAATGTTTTAAGATAGTCAAATCTATGTGGAGCATTTCATTCTCTTTGCATGTCCAGGACATATAATAATAAGAAAAACTAATAACGAATAACGCATTCTCATTTGAGAAAAACTATAAGGATTGGAAAATTCAAACAAATAACAAGGAATATCTCGTAAATGGGTCACTCGAAAAAAAAGCATATGTCATAAATTGTGTGTTTTAAGAGGTCTACGCTTTTTATATAGTAACATTTCGTCTATCTCTTACGTTTTACCAGTTATGCGAAAGTCATTCAGAATGAAGAGGACTTTTGCGGACATTCCCAGAAAATTCAAGATATACATTTCATTTGTCATAAAATATCTTAAACATATGATATTTTAATCAAAATCGTTAGAGTTATTTTTTTAGAAAATCCATTCATGAAGGGTAGTCTGGGCTGGGGAATATTCTTTAAAATCTTCGTGTCGCATCCTTGGAATATACTAAACTCAAATATCAAGTTTGGTATTTATTCGACTTTTCGTTTTTGAGTTATGCCGTTCACAGACAGACACACACACGGACATGTTTCCAAAAACGCTTTATTTGGATTCGGCGCACCCCAAAACATGTATTTACGGTGAAACCTGGGAGTCGAATTATTGGGTGGAATGCAATACTTCCACTACTTGCTATACGTAGTAGAGAAAGTAAAAATGCAACATCTATGAACCAAACAGGCCATAGTATTGCGAAAAATGTCAAATAACCTCAATAAAATTGTTGGACTCATGATAGGAGTTAGAGGAACTATTCCTCTGCAGCAAATTTCATCTAAATATTCATTTACCAAAAATAGAAGCAAACCTTAACATGATTAAACATTTAAAAAAATATTTGTACAACATTTAAAATATCCACGTTTATACAATTTTGACTGTTTTTAGGGATTACTGTTGTAATTTTAGATCTGTTATTTATTAATTCAATTATGTGTTAAAAATTATCCAACAGTTTAATGCCGCATATTCGCTAATTATACACATTTTAATCTGCTTTAGTAGAAATTACTTATTTATGTCTGTATCTGTTATTGTAATACGTTGCACCGTGGTAATCTTTGTGTACACCAGTCTTCCGCTGAAGGAAGCAGAATTTTTCAATACATTCTTTCTTTAAATGTGCTGTTTCATTTACTTTGGGAGTAGTTGCTGTAACAACACAGTTGTCTCTCTGGAAGGCGTTTGTGTTTATTTGTTACTTCAGTGAAGAACGTTGAAAGAAAAGATAAACATAGAAGTTTCGTTTTAGCACAAATAGACACAAATAGATAGGACAGCATTTGAGATTTTGAAGGGAAACTGAAGACTTGTAAAATTCAAAACATTTATAGGAATAGAGAGGCGAGTTTCATACTCTAAATTGGTGGGGGGGGATTAATGGATTGAAAAATACTGGAAAGCAGCCGCTGCTTTGTACACTCTCACTGACACTTCGTAACTTTCATATTTACTTTCTCTGCAAGCTAGCTATAGTAAGTAAGAATAATTATTGTATTCACCAAAAAATAGGTGTTCTGTCCCCTGAAACCAAAAAGAGTACTTTTAGAGATAGCCCCGTATGTGTGCCGTATCTGTGAACAGCATAATTCTAAAACCAGATGTACGATAAATACCAAACTTAGTGTTTAGTCCAGTATCTTCCAAAAATTAACAAATTTAAATATTTTTATGTTTATTTTATATTTTTTTCTACTGGGTTGCCCTAATTGAGTTCGCAATACGAATGCTTTTCGGAAAATACCCACTCTAAACTACTCTTTAAACGGAAACATTTTCGATATTCTTTAATTTCTAAATGAATGGCTCTAACGACTTTGATTAAAATACTCTATATTTAAGGAATTTACATGGCAATTAATATATATATATATATATACGTATACACATATATTTGATTTTCTAGGAATAACCTGTACTGTCCTCTTCATTCGAAAAATATTTTGTATAAGTTTGTATAACGGGTAAATCGTACGAGACAGACAAAACATACTATACAAGACATTTATGTCTTACAAATGTTTGTGCTATCATCTATTTCTAAGATACGCGCTGTTATTTGTTTGAGTTTTCATAACTTTGTAGTTTTTTTTAAGTTTCTGTCGCTATTCAGCTGTTTCCGCGATGTCATGAGAAGAGTGCGGAATATCAAGTCCAGAACATAAACATCTAATAACTTAGATTCCTCTGCTCCCCTTGTAGCTACAAGAAATGTGTAATGAACATATTTCTGCAGGTTGGTCTCGATTATTTTGAAGTAGATGGAAAAATAACCTTTCGTAAAAATACTTTGTAGAAGCTATATAAAAATATATGTAGTAATTGGGGAAAGTCATGTGAATGTAACATATCAGATTTTTACATTGTTTACCACGTACATAGTAGGTAGAGAATTCTGCACAAAAATTCGATACCGAGATTTCGCAGGAATTTTTAGAGAACCCTGAATCCAGAAAAAAACATGTTTATAAAAAGGTCCGCGCGCGCCTGCACGTGTGTGTGTGTGTGTGTGTGTGTATGTGTGTGTGTGTATGTGAACAGCATATCTCATAAATGAAAAGTCGGATAAGTACCACACTTGGTATTTAGTTGCAGTACCAAAGCTGCGACAAGAAGATAATCTCCCACCCCAAACTACCCTTTACATTGAACATTTTCCGAAATTCTTTATCTTTTAAAAATAGTTCCAACGATTTTGATTAAAATACCATATATCAAAGATACTTCTATCCAAAAAAAATGTAATCTTGAATTTTCTGGGAGTAGCCTGTGAAGTCCTATTCATTCGGGAGGAATTTTATATAATTTTAAAAAACGGTAAACGAAAACGTACATCACAAAAATGTAGATCTAATTAAAACACACAATTTATACCAAAGGAATTTTTTGTGGCATAAGCCATTTCTGAGATATGCGTTATCAAAGATTAAAATTGTTCATTTCTTGGCAATTCTCTTAAAGTCCTGTGAACATTCAGTTGATTCTTGCAATATCATAGAAAGAGTCTAGAATTTTAAGGTCAGCATATAGCGTCTAGGTATTAAACAATTTACTATCGCTGTTCCCTTTTACGTATGCCGAAATGTGCAATGTAGCTATTTCTGCAAAGGTTTATTTGGATTTAAATGTAGTAGATCAAAAATAAGCTTTAGTAAGAATAGGAAAGGTAGAATCAGATGACTGAAAAATTCAATGCCAGTCATCTGATTCTACCTTTCCAACTCTGTCCAACACCGGCTTGTGTGAAAGAACAATTAATTCCTTTAGTAAGAATATTTTGTATCCCATTAATAAACGATAGAGGAAGAGAAAGCAATGTGAATGTATCACATCAGACTTTTTAATATAGATTGCCCACCAGCAGGCATGTTAAAACATTCTGCATATACACTACGTGATCGAAATTATCCGGACACCTGGCTGAAAATGACGTACAACTTCGTGGCGCCATGCATCGATAATGCTGGAAGTCAATATGGTGTTGGCCCACCCTTAGCCTTGATGACAGCGTTCGCTCTCACAGGCATACTTTCAATCAGGTGCTGGAAGGTTTCTTGGGGAATGGCAGCCCATTCTTCACAGAGTGCGGAACTGAGGAGACGTCGGTGAGGCCTGGCACGAAGTCGGCGTTCTAAAGCATCCCAAAGATGTTCTGTAGCATTCAAGTCAGGACTCTGTGCAGGCCAGTCCATTACAGGGATGTTATTGTCGTGTAACCACTTCGCCACAGCCCGTGCAGTATGAACAGGTGTTTGATCGTGTTCAAAATGCAATCGCCATCCCTGAATTGCTCTTCAACAGTGGGAAGCAAGAAGGTGCTTAAAAATCAATGTGATCTGCGCTGTGATCATGTCACGCAAAACAACAAGGGGTGCAAGCCCCCTCCAGGAAAAACACGACCACACCATAATACCACCACCTCCGAATTTCATTGTTGACACTACACACGCTGGCAGATGAAGTTCACCGGGCATTCGCCATACCCACACCCTGCCATTCGGAACGCCACATTGTGTACCGTGATTCGTCAACCCACACAGCGTTTTGCCACTGTTCAATCGTGTAATGTTGATGCTCCTTACATCAAGCGAGGCGTCGTTTGGCATTTTCCTGCGTGATAAGTGGCTTATGAGCAGCCGCTCGACCATGGAATCCAAGGTTTCTCACCTCACGCCTAACTGCCATGGTACTTGGAGTGGATCCTGATGCAGTTTGGAATTCCTGTGTGATGGTCTGGATAGATGTCTGCCTATTACTCTTTACGACCCTCTTCAAATGTCGGCGATCTCTGTCAGTCAACAAACGAGGTCAGCCTGTACTTTTGTGCTGTAGATGTCCCTTCACGTTTCCACTTCACTTTCACATCAGAAACAGAGGACCTAGGGATGTTTAGGAGTGTGGAAATCTTGCGTACAGACTTCTGACATAAGTGACACCCAATCACCTGAACACGTTCGAAGTCCGTGAGGGTCCCATTCTGCTGTTTCACGATGTCCAATGATTACTGAGGTCGCGGATAATGAGTACCAGGCAGTAAGTGACAGCACAATGCACCTAAGATAAAAAGCGTAGTTTTGATCACATAGTGTAGATCGACTTTATAATAACAGCAACTTTGCACATAACATAATTCACATACAACTTTACGCATTAAATTACAGAAGTAAAAAATCATGTTTGGCACCATAGCCAATCTCCCTGGTTTTCAGATTCCAACTGTTGTAGCTATGTAACATTTGGTATTCCAACCGAACGTTTTGTTCCTGAATGAAAACGCAACTGATTTTTTCTGTTTAGGAAAACTAGGTTTGCCAAAATTTATTACTCTATCTCCAAGCTTTTTTTTGTCCAATTTAATGCATATACCTTCATAATTGTTTGGTAAAATAAAATGGAACAAGCTATAGATTCCAGAAATTTCATTTCGTTCACTCTTATATGTGCCTATTTTATTTATAGGTTATAGGTTATTTAACGGGGGTGGACACCTCGGCACAGCGACCTGCAGATATGGCCTACAGGGGTGCCTACTTTCTCCAGGAGAAAGGGATGAAGTGTAGGAACCACACAGACGGCTACAGGCAGTAGACAGATAGGCCACAGCGACGCGTGAAAATCTCTAACATTTCCAAACTCACAGATCCGTGTGTCACCGCCGGATCCGCCGAAAGAGGGCGCTGAACGACCTACCAGTTGAACAGCCCTGTCTTCACGGGGAGTATTCTTTCCAGTGAGCATGTACCCACGCCATCTGTCCGGCACCGCTTAGCTTTCATTTACTGGCAAATATTATGCGAGTGTGGCAGCCCCATAAGTTTACAATATTTTAAGTCTTTCTTTTATAAGCTTTCATTTCATACAGTTTTTAGTATTTCTAAAGCTATTCTGAAAAAAAGAAAATAACATACCTTGGATTCCTTGTCTACTAAATAGTGAAAATCCGTTAGGTGTGTAAACATGTCACTATGCTAGTTATTTGTTTTATCTCAGGTTGGTCGATAACTCATTTTTAATGCCTTGTGCATCTCTCCCCTGTTTATTTTTGTGGTGGGGATGAAGATTGGGTACATATTTTGACGGAATGTGCACAGTGGAAGAACCAGCGAAAAATTAAGTTTACAGAAAAATTCGTAACTTCGGCTAGAAAGATATTAGTATGTTGGGATCTAAAGGCTCATCAGATGAACCGGCAAAACATGGACAATTTCTTGGCTAAAGTGTGGGAAGTCAGATAAAATTTGTTAATTTATTGTTAGCTTTTTGTTTATTTTTTACTTTTCTTTTCTTTACTTTCTTCACATTTACTACCTCTTCCTCTCCTCTTTAACAATACCCCCTCTTTGTAGGACTTACATCCCCAAGGACTTACAAGCCAATGCCTTTGGTCAGTAGCCTGTCAAGAGCAAGCAAGCTCTGGATCATATCTGAAGTAGTTGTATTGAAGGAGTTGAATTTTATTTCGACCGTTGGGGAGCCGAACTTGAAGTAGTTGCAACCGCACGTATGGTAAAAAGTTTCCGGTAGCCTTCGCCCCAAGTTTAAGAATATTAACTTTGTAATTTGACTGTTTCTTTAAATATTATATATTTATTTTTTAATATAGAGTCAACTGAAAAATTCAAATCCCGGCTGTGGCGTTGAATTTTTCAGTTGACTATATTAAAAACTTGCCTAAGACCAGGCTAAGGTCTATTAAAAGTATAATTAATTTATATAATAACAACAACAAAAAATATTTAAAACCCTTATATATTTATGTTTGCTTCGGCTGCGTCAGTATTTATTGTTAGAGACATGAATGTTTAGTAGGGAGTGGTGCGACTGAAGAATGTAAGCTTACACAAATTATAATTTTACCGTACTCCTTTTATTAATGCTTGACACGATTTAAATATCACTTCACTGATAGATTTTTTCTTAATTACTTGCACTTTTTAACACGTAAACTCTTTTTGTCTCACACAAATATGTATTAAATTTCTGGAGGACGCAATACGTCTGGTTAGGAGCGCTGTCTACAAGCAACTGACTTCTCAATTTGTAAATTTTGCTCCATTTTAGTTTCTGATTGGCTAATCCTAGTCCAATAGAATACCTTAATTTAACTAAAGCTTTTTCTGGTTGTTGATTGGCTATTTTATAAGCTGTCACAAAAATTACATTATTGCTTCCAAGAATCACAAGTAGCATTATTAAACCTTCCAATTCATTATTGCCTCAAGGCTACCTCATTGTTACCTCGTTGTTAGCAACGTTTAATCCATTATTCTCACAGCTCCTACATTATTAAATTACGTAATACATTTACATAACATTACTACACATGTATACAATAATATAAACATATACCATGACTGTAATATACACTTTTTATGTATTGTTATATACACATATTGCTTTAAGGCGGGCTGTTATTAAATTTATATATTATATAATTAGACTGAAATCATTGAAATGTTAAAAATACTGCCTCTTGTCCAGGAGTGATCAGCCCAATACCTGCTATGGCGGTGAAAAATAAGAGAATGAAATTTACTGATGAAAGGGATGATAGGAAACTTTCTTGGTGAAATTAGCGAACCCAGTATTCACCTAGCAACCAAGGAAACCGCGAGAAGAAAACCTTCGGTCAGGTTGGAACAGTTGTTTCGGGCAAAAAATTGGAGTAGCATAATCATTTAAATCATAAGATATTCCCCGGTAATCAGAATATTTAAAGAGCGTCTGTATCAAAGCTACACGTGGCCTACAACAGATGCAGTGATCATTGGGAATAGAACTACCATTATAATGAAGGTAGCTTTGCCAAAACGCAGGCCCGACCCCTTGGGCGAGGCTGTGGGTGGTAACCACGACTCGCCCCAGGGCGTACTAGGCAAGCTGGTACTGCTGTGGTTTGCCATTGCTTTCCACAGTTGGGAATGACGTGATACCACGTAAATCCATTCTTGAACGAAGGACGAAACCTTCTGTCTGACAGAAAAATGGCCCATCCAGCCGATGATCAACAAAAACGAACCCGTTTGTAGGTTGCTCAAGAGGGCTGAACACCACGCATTCTCGGAAAGAATAATGGACATTAAATAAATAACCCTTTTAGTAAATAGTTGAAGGAAAGT
Source organism: Deroplatys truncata (assembly GCA_030765065.1). Classification (NCBI taxonomy): domain Eukaryota; kingdom Metazoa; phylum Arthropoda; class Insecta; order Mantodea; family Mantidae; genus Deroplatys; species Deroplatys truncata. The sequence goes on from CM060981.1 coordinate 250,817,104, forward strand.
TTTGTTATTCCCTAAAATTCTTCACACGATACATTCGAAGTAAATAATACGAGTAACCATTTTCTGGCTCTTGCTTAAAATTATTATGCATTTTATAGAAAAACCCATTGAGAAAAAAGATACGAATGGTTTGAGCTGTGTTGTACAAGTATGATGGAGTTTTTATAACGACTAACCTTACTAAAATGGCTTAAAAGGTAGTAATCAAATTAGCAATTCAGCATGAACACGAAACAAATCTTAATATTCCGTATTTACATTTTTGCAAACTTGCTTAATCTCTGGTATTACCAGTACTGGTAATGAAACACCTTAAAACACTTAAGTCTGCAAATTTATGTGCATCTGGCCCACAAAAATAACACTTTTTTGAACTATAAGCGCCCGAAATGTAAGATCCATTTACATTGAGCAAATGTAGCAAAATCTTAGGGTTTTACATTTTTTTCACCTGTTCATATTTTGAGTATTCAATCTCATTAGTTATTAAATATATATGCTTAAAATTTACATGTATTTACAAATAACTTAAGAAACTTAAAATCAATGTGGTGATTTTCTACGCAATTAATATATTTAAATTTAATGAACTAGTAGTACGTTACATTGAATACAAAATTATCTCTTCAAATTCTGAACTATTTTTAGAATGTTTAAAAAATTATAGAAGATCAATACAATGAATGAGACTTAAAAAATTTAATGCCACTGCTGAAATTCCAAAACTGAACTTTGCCAAATTCTGTATTTTCAATGAACTGTGAAAACATGGGGAAACTTGGAGCAATATTATGACACCAAAGTGAACCAAAGGGATAAGAAACTAAGCTGATGTAAATTATTGTTATCAGTTTTAAATTATGCTAACATATGTTGCAATAAATATGTATTTTATTACTCACAGAATAGGAAAATAATACTTTGAAATGTAAACGCATTTCCGTAAAAATTCAAACCAGAGGAATTTATGGAAAATTCTCATATTTAGATGGTTTTCTACGGTGAAAATTAGGCGAGGTCGCAACAGAGTATCTTAAAATGAGGTATAGAATTAAATTATTTCCGGGAGTTATGGACAGGCCAAAGTTCCGGTACAACTAAAGAGTGAAGCGAAATTTACTCCGCATCGACTAGAGTGGAGTGAGGTGGCGCATTGGAGCGTTATTTACCTGTGCGGGGCCGTGTACAAGAGGTAAAATTCACTTGTGTATCTCATTCCGATGTGTGTGTCCTACTTCCGAGGTACTTATTTTAAAACTTAACAGATGTAGGTAAGACATAGTTATTAATGAATTCAATTTGAGCATTCGGGATACCCCTTCTTCTTTGAAACTCGCTCATTTCGTGGCTCTAAAACAGATATCAAAACATTAAGGAACAGCGTTTTCATAAGTGTTAAACCTACAGTCAATAAATTCGCAAATAAACGCAAAATGTTTTATTTCGGGTGTGTCCGGTAAATTTCGTAGATTGCATTTCTGTCATTTAACCGTAATTTTGCAAAATAACTCTAAACATCTTGCACTGTTATTGGCCCTCCATGTATACTATTCCTGATTAGTAAGACTTCAAGCAAATTTGAAACAGCTTTTATGTATATAATGCAACCGAGTTAAAATGAACTTATAATATAAAATCTAGATATATGTTAGTTCACCTTCACATGGCTCCACTACATTTTGCAATCTAACCTAATATGAGAATGAATAGTAGTTAATCCTTAATACATTATTTTAATTAATTTAATACATCAAGACTATATAGAAGGAAAATAATGCAGCTGGAATCTTGTAACTTCTGTATGCATATTAAGACAATGAACAGTGGTGCATTATTTGCTAACTTTGTTTATGTAGGATATCCGTTTATTATTATACCATTTGAATAACAGTAACAAAACCTCTGTAATACATTTTGACATTTTATTTGTTTATGTCTGTAATATTTGCAGGTTCAACAGAGTGCATAAAACAACCAAAATTTTAATTCTTTTAGCAAGCCATCTGAAAGAGTCATAATATAGAAAGGTTTTTTCAAATTCACAAAATAAAAGGCCAGTTTTGATTACATTTGTCTTAAAGAGGTGTAATGCATCATGGCCACCTCAGTTGCTCAAACCAGTTGTCCATTGAAATATGCTGCAAATAATGTTCTTAAATTACCAATAATTATAAAACTAATCATTGCATTTTCCAAGAAATACCATATAGAATTAAAATGCTTAAGCAAACATCAAAATATCTTCAGTATAAAATTTATCACCGAACCTGCAATGATTCACCTAAGAACTGAAAACTTTTAGAAGATGATTCTGCATCTGACGATCCTTATTCATGAATTATTTTCAACGAATCTGAAATATTGTTACATACTGGGGTTAGGACCAAAAGGTTTCCAGCTAAAATATTAAGTTTTAATTACCCTAGCATGCACATTGGGAGGCGTAGCTGCAGAGACAGCGAGAGGACCGGAACTTTGAACATCACATTCCAGTACAGGAGTGGGACATTTAAAACAAGATACACAGAATTCACATTAATCACATTAACTGTGGTTTTTTAAATAAAAACAGGTGGCCCTATATAGCACACAAAGAGATAATAAAGAAAGAGAATGAGGGCTACATTCACACTCGTCACATACAACCGTACTCACTCGACTCTCAAACCAAGGTGACGCTAACACAACACACAGAAAAGTAACGCTAACCTACTCCCCCTCTCCAACCCTCGCTAGACCCCCTAGTTCGGACTGGAGAGCGTCATGCCAAAACGAACTTCAAAGCCGAAAGCATTACCCCAATAATGTGCCTGGCATGACAATAGCTACTAATTACCTAATACGCCACAATATCACCAGTATAAGGTTTTGTTTAGACTATTATGTACCACGTGAATCCACCCTATTCTGGTCTATGCAATCTACAAACCTGAAAACACTGCTCTTATTAATTACTAATTCTTGTTATAGTACAAAGAAGTTGCAGAAAACTGCATGTTGCATAGATCTGTAAGTAGGATAGCACAGAAATGTTTAATAATTCGGCGAACGTGCCTGGTCGGTTAGATTACCTATCCAAAACAAATGTGTGTAAGTCCAAGGTAGACGGTTCAAAACTTGTACTAGGTCATCCCCAAAAAGCTTTCTTCTTCTTTTTTATTCATTTTCATGTATTATATCTTCTAAGCGGAAAATTTAAAGCTATGTACACTAATTGTGACTACGAATTTACTAATGTAATGTAATATACATGGCGCTGTGAGAAAAAGTGTAATTATTTAATGTCAATACTATCTCCAGGCCACACACATCATTTGAATTCTTTTTATTTTTATTAATTATGAATCTTACTCACTGTAAATAATTGTAATCTTCATACAATACGTTATGTTAAAATATGCAATCCTCCGCACAAAACAATGGGGGAATTTTAAACCTATTTACCAAGGAGGATTTACGCCATGCAGCGCTGCATAACACTCAAAGTATGAACATTATACGATTCGTTTATTCATATCTAGAACCGCAGGGCTTTTAAATAATTCTAATCCAGCTCTGTATTACCCAACTCCTGTTTCCAATTCGAAATTTTGCTTGTATGCATCAGCTTCTTAAACACGTTAAATCCTGTATTAGGCTTAACTTTGTTGATAAATGTCGCAAGTTATGTATGACTTTTAAATGTAACACGCATAATTCATGCCAGAATTGAAATATGTATTTCATTTCCTCTGAGTGGTATGATTGTAAAGCACCCGGTTAGGCTTTCCTCTTAATTGCTTGTACCCAATTCCTTTCTTATCTGTATAGAGCTGCCGCTTCTTGTTTTGTTTTTTGGTTAATTTTGGTATTTGATCCATGTGATAGGTTCCACGTTTTATTCGGAGATTTTAGAAGTTTGTAGAAAAGTAAACTATATAGTAAAAAGTTTATTCGGCTAGAAAAGTTTATTGTACTGGTGTACTTCTAGTAGAAGGAATTGTATTTTTGAAAAAGATCTCACCCGGAGTACCTGTGTCCCTTAACGGCCTTTTTACTGTGTATGGAACTTTCCTCTATATAAATACTAAATGAAATATAAACCTAGCAACAAAGACGTGCCCAAAGAACAGTGGCTTAACAGTTTTCATAAATTAAAAAAATCTGATGTGTTACACTCACATGACTTTCTCTACTCTTGTACAATCTATTTTTACAAACGCCTATTCTCCATATGCTTCATGTTAATCGAGATGTCAACCTTAATGGTAATTTTCTTGTAGGTGCACGGGGAATATGGTAGCTTTTAAGCGATAGTCAAATATTTTAACGCTGGTTGCTATGTGGCGCATTCTATTCTCTTTGCATGTCCAGGACATAAAAAAAATGAATAAGGAATTTAAGAAAAAGTATAAGTATTGGAAATTTTAAGGAAATAACAAGCAATATCTCGAAAACGGTTCACTCAACAAAAGAAATGTATATGACATAAGTTGCGTATTTTAACGCGATCTACATGTTTTGTGTAGTAAAATGTTGTCTATCTCTTATGGTTTACCAGTTATGCAAAAGTCGTTCACAATGAAGAATACTTTTGGGGACATTCCCAGAAAATTCGAGATATACATTTCATTTCTCATGATATTATCTTAAACATATGATATTTTCATCAAAATCGTTAGAGCCATTTTTGAGAAAATTAAAATTTTCGAAAAATCTTCCATGTAAAGGGTACTCTGGGGTGGGGGGATTTTCTTGAAAACCTTCGTGTCGCATCTCTGGAAGATACTGAACCTAAATACCAAGTTTGGTGTTTATCTGACTGTTCGTTTTTGAGTTATGCTGTTCACAGACACACAGACACACACACACAGACACACACACGGACATTTTTCCAAAAATGCTTTTTTTTGGATTCAGGAGGTCTCAAAACATGTATTTCCGGTGAAATCTCGGTGTCGAATTTTTGGGTGGAATGCAATATTTCCCCTACTTACTATACGTAGTAGAGAAAGTAAAAAGGAGCCAAATGATTCTACTGGTATAAATTCTGTATTTGCAGCGGTAGGAGAATAGTTTCATGCGTACTGACAGACAGGTGGAAGGAAACAGTGACTCTGAGAGGTGTTCCGTAGTAGCGATGCACTTAAAAGTCAATGACACTTTAAAATAGCCATAAGTTAAAGGCAAAGGTACGGACAAATGGAGTGGCCTTCGCAATCGGGACAGAGCACGCAAGTAGGCCGTAACGGTCGTTTTTGCTTCTACCGTGACCCCTCGGAGGGAGGGATGAGGGGAGAGTCCAGAAGGGTGACCAGTTCTGGATGACGTCGGGCGCAAGCAAGTATGGGGTCCCTAACGTTTCTAGATCGAACACATCCAACACCGCCCGGATCACCCACGAGCCACCGAACTGCTGGCGGTCCTCCCGAAGCGGGGACCACTCGGAAGCTGCTTAACTAATCAACCCCGCAACGACTCCGGGAAGAATCTTCCACAGAGCGCACAGCTACCGCCCAGCCGCAACGTGCCGAACACCGTCATCTGGTCCTACAACTATAAAACAGATGACAAGGAAGATGATGGGTACAGGAAACGAGGGGCAGGATTATCGTAGTATAAGATGAAAAACCACAGCATTCACCTGCCGGAGAAACCACGAAAAACCCATGGGCAGTCGCCGAGAATCGAACCCGGGATCTTACGAATGCGAGTTGCACACGTTATCCCAGCGCCACCTCTCTCGGTTTAAATAGACATAAGATAACATTTCGAAAATTTAGATAAAAAAAACCCTTTGCTTTGGAACTCACGTTGCATCAAAGGATATTTGAGCATAAACTGAAATATGTTAATAGCCCATAATCTCTTTTTGTTTAACGGCTACAAAACTGAAACGTTTACATATTCTGAGATTTTTTTACCGAGTCCCAAAGCGTAAGTGCACAAGTTTCGTCCAGATCACTCAATGCAGGTTTTATGTAGAAGATAAAATAAAGTAGGTATAATGTTTGCAGATTGGCATTTAAAAATAAGCGTAGTAGTAGTCTGCAAAACTATTTCCTCTTCAACTTTAGTGATTGGTCTTCTTGGACTGTTCCGTCCTCAAAGAAACCTTCAAAATTTCTCCACTGTATAACCAGTCGTCCTCTTTCTTGTTCTTGTCCTTTGTTTTTGTAATTGTAGAGTAACCTTAGGGTATGTATTTGTTTCCGTTCTTTCTACATGGGCATACAATTTTAATCGGTATTCATCAATTTTGCCTAGCATATTAAAGTTCTCCAGTTCATCTCTAATGCCATTCTTTTATGTGATCAGTCCTTCCATATCCTGAAATTCCTCGCAGGAATCTCATTTTAGCTACTTCTATTCGTAGGTGTCTCTTTTTCAGAGTATAGTATTCAGATCTTAAAACAGTGTAGTTATAGCCATTATGTTATCAAATTCTTAAATTATTTAAACTTGATTTCGTAAATAATGCTTTTGGTATTGCCCCACACGTCAGTTGAGAGTTACAAAGTTTAATATCTAGGTCAATTGAATTATTAATGCATATATTATATCCGGGCGGCGCCATGACCGAGTGGTTAGACCGCTTGCCTCTCACCGAGGCGGCCCGGGTTCAATCCCAGGACCCGCATGTGGGATTTGTGATGGACAAAGCGGCATCTGGGCGGGTTTTCTCCGGTTTCCCCCGCCATTTATTCCACCAACTGCTCCATCGTCACCTTTCCTATCATCCATTTCGCCGTCATTTCGTTTCATCTACTTCCTTCCTCCCATACCAGGCATCGGGCTGATCACCCATCCTGGACATTCTGTCTGCTCCATGAGAGTGTCTGCTCCTCGACGGGCCTCTGACCCCAGGCACCTGCTTGTAAGTCCTGGGGGGGGGTATAAGTCCTACGTACGATGAGGGTAAACAGCGAATGAATGAATATTATATCCGAAGTGTTTACAAGTACTGACCTGTTCAACTGTAGAGGAGTTTAAAACAAAGTTTCTAAAGCTTGTTTTTATAACTTCTGCTGAAACAATAGCTAAGTGTAAAATTAGTTTATCCATAAAATCGGCATAAAAGCCAATAGTTTGGCAATGTGGGCAGGGTTAGGAATTTGAAAGTTATGGTTTTATTCTACCTCTACAAATTTTGTCCAGAAAGTGGACTTATTCATAAACGTCTTTAAATAAGAGTTGTAGAGGTATTTGAAACTGCAGTTCTTGCCAAGTCCTTAAACCCCAGAGTCCAAAGTTTCATCCAAAACATACCAAAAGTACTCCCTGAAATCAGGAAACGTCGGCGATATGAATTCAACCCCTTAATCAGCAATACAGTTTTGAAACATCGCCATCCATTCACGCTATATGTTTTGAATGTCCACAATAAGGGATGAAATTTCCTGTTGTTTTAATATTTTACGAAACTGTGTTGAAATTGGGGGGTGCGAGTAAGAAAGAACACTACATATTCTCAATTTTAGTTTCTTTAGAAATTTCTTGCTGTTTCTCTCTGTTGGGATGAACAGTGCTTTGAACTGTAAAATAATTAACAAAATAAGATCAATGGTCTTCGTGAATCTCCCCCTTGCTCTCTCTCGCTCGCGTGGGTGTGTTCGAACGCGCACATACATACACACACAATTTCTATCCAGTATTTGTACAGATATGTTCATATGTAAATTTTGCTAAGGTGGTGTTTAGAGGACTGTGGGGATTACGTTAGGTTACACGTAAGGAAAACTTTTGTTGCAAATTCTTTTGAACAATGACAAAAATAACACTCAAGTAAGGCCTAGCATGAAACAAACACTGTTTTCTGATTTGTATCTTTTTAGAATGATAACTACAACTTTTCTTTGGAGTTAGAAGCATTTAAATATTAAACATTTACTTTCTCTACTACGTATAGTAAGTAGGGAAAGTGTTGCATTCCACCCAAAAACTCAATACCGAGATTTCACCGAAAATACATGTTTTGAGGGCTCCTGAGTATTTTTGGAAACATGTCCTGAGTGTGTCTGTGTGTCTGTCTGTGAATAGCATAATTCAGAAACGAACAGTCGAATAAATACAAAACTTGGTACTTAGGTTCAGTATCTTCCAGAGATGCCACACAAAGGTTTTCAAGAAAATCCCCAAACTCAGATTACCCTTTACATGGAACATTTCTCGAAAGTTTTAGTTTTCCCAAAATTGGCTCTAACGATTTTGATTAAAATATCATATATTTAAGATACTTTCACGACAAATAAAATGTGTATCTTGAATTTTCTGGGAATGTCTTCAAAAGTAATCTTCATTGTGAACGACTTTTGCATAACTGGTAAACCATAAGAGATAGACAAAATTTTACTACACAAAAATGCAGATCGCGTTAAAATACACAATTTATGTCATACACATTTTTTGTTGTTGAGTGAACCATTTTCGTGATATTGCTTGTTATTCCCTTAAATTTTCCAATACTTATACATTTCTCAAATGGGAATTCGTTAATCATCTTTTTCCTGGTATGCAAAGAGAATGGAATACTCCACAGAGAACCAGCTCTTAAAATATTTGACTATCACTTAAATCCTACCGATTTCCCTTGCATTTACAAGAAAATTAGCAATAAGATTAACATATCGATATCTCGATTAACATGAATCTTATGGAGAATAAGCGTTTGTAAAAATACTTTGTACAAGAGTAGAGAAAGTCGTGTCAGTGTAACACATCAGATTTTTCAAGATGTATTTTATTAAATGTGGTTTGTTAAAATAAGTAGTGAATTGTAGTGTTTTTATTTTGGAAGCAATTACACGACGAAAACTATAAGCATGCTCAAAGTAAACTGCATATCAAAGTTCCTCAAATAACGATGTTCAGCGTTTTGTTGTTTGCGAAAAAGGCATCTGAAGATGTAATCTAAATTTTTATTAAGCGAATATGATCTTAGCTATGAAGTCGGGATTTTTGCTTGATTAACTGGCTGGTAGTTGGCCTCCTATGTCATCTTGCTATTGATTTAATCCGATTATGAACTTTTTTGAGATCGTGAGGCTGCTTTCTGTGTGTACGCATGTTCTTTGTGATACTGGACACGAGCCCTTATTTGAGTGGACGCCTATCCCTGTGGGTGGGATTCCGGTTTATGGTACTGAATATTCGATTCCACATTTATCCTTCTGTTGAGGGAAACTGAAAATAAACCCCGTCTAATTGGTCAATATATGGGATTTGGAGCAAGGCCTCCCGAATGCAAGCCAGACACACTATTAGCTCTGAATAATCTCGCTCAGCTAATTTAGGTGTCTGATATCGACACATGGACACCTCAACACGGAAGTAATGTCAATCTTATTTAGGCTGCAGGGTTCGTCAGGCTCAAAAGGACAGGAGTGTTAGCGTCCGACACCCACCAATTAACGTTTAACTGCAAGCAGCTACTCAGTCGATGGCCATCTAATACGTGTCATCATGATATGCATACATAATTAGATCCTATACTGAAAACATTACACCTTAAGGGATATCTTTGCAGTTGTTGATGAAGAAGTTGAATTTTAAGAAAAGATTATAAACTCTAAACCTTAAATCTGCTATATGCATAGTCTATTATCTTAGAAATTATTTAAGATATCAAAGTGAAACGTTTACAGGGTGTAAACACATGACTTCTAAGCAAAAGTATCTACCCTTATACACCAAACTACAGAATATAGGGTTATTTCCTTAATAATACCATGTTTTGATTACGATTTTCCTTCAATTATTTTTTAATCAAATATTCGATATATTATTAATACCAAAACCACAATAGCACTTAAGCTAATTTTATTAATCTAATATTTAATTTAGCTATGTTCAATAATTTTAGAAAAAACGCCATTTAAATCAGAAAATGTCATTCATAAAAAGATGCTATTCAAAATAAAACTTGAAAAAAACAAACTAGTATAATCAGGCGACTGAAAAATTCAATACCATAGCCGGGATTTGAACCACTTTCAGTCGCCTGATTCTACCTTTCCAACCCTGTCCAACACACGGCTTGTGTAGAAGAAAAAATAATTCCAAAAGTTTACGACTTGACTCTATTCCAGTGAGTGTAGGACTTTTTTTTTTCTTTCTTTTATGAACCGATATAGAATTCACAGTACAAAATAACAGATGTGGTACCGCTTTTAAATGCAAATTTAAAATATAAGTGTTGTGCCTATAATGATAAAGTATGTATCAAATTAAAGAAGAAATACCAGTTAACAAGATTGCGCAAAATACTATTTAGTCTCCATTTAAGGTTTAAACCACAATTTTAAATTTGTAATGGTTAATAGTCAAGGGACACTGCAAAACAGGCCAAATTCTAGAATAAATTACTATAACTATATAATCTCATCGTCCTTGCCATTACTTATCCCCAAGGATGAAGGATGGGCCTGTTTAAAGATAAAGTAACAAAAATCTGCGTGTTATTCAGGTTCAGGTAAGGGTAGTTTAAAGGGATGTGGGTAGAGGAGTATCAAAGAACTAAAAATGAATTAAGGTAAAAAATCCAAGTTTATACATTCTTTCTTGCATTATTCGTATTTTCTGATTATAGGCTTGTATTTGTTATTAAATATTAGTTTCACTCGAGTATTTTTTGTGAAGCTACCCAAATTTTCTACACGCATATTTATGTGTGTGTTGGCATTTAAAGAAACTTTAGAATCGGATTTTTAATTTTGTATATTCAAGTTGCGTTTGTCAATAAAAATGTATTATTGTGTTTCTTGCAGATGACAAAAAATGCCAGTAAGAAACCAATGCAGTGCCCATAAATAATATTCGGTGCAATGTTTTTTTAACACTTGTACGTTATGCTTTCATGAATATTGTATAATACACAGAAGATATATTACTTTTTATTTGCTTGTGTAAAAACTAAGATAGGCAATGATAATATTTTCATGCATAGTATTAAAAACATGCTATGATATAAAAAATCCCACATAATTGGGACTTTATGGCACAGATAACACCGACACCTAGAAACAAAACTGCAAAAGTAAGCTGGAACAAAAGCATTCATACTCTATGTCTGTCATTTCCTAAATACCTGCTTACTCCAAAACCTTCTGTAACAATGCCCTTCTGATTCCTTCTGATTAGGGTTAGCAATGGAAACTACGTAATCAGGCCCCAACAAGCAAAAGTTTGCTTTATATAATTTGACGAGTAATGTTTTCAGTTTTCCTTATTTAACAATAAAATAATCACTAAAGGAGATTTAAATTTAAATGACAGCTTCTGGCGCTTTTAGTTTAGATGTCATAGCTAAGTTCATGCACAAAAATAATATCAATGTGATACAGTCACATGACCTTCTCCACCCTTTATCGCTTATTAGTGGGTATACAAATTATCTTACGAAAGTTTATTTTACAATATACGTAATTTTTTCGAGATAAGCATTTTCGAAATAGCTCCATTACACATTTCGTTATAGGTATAAAGGGGAATAACGATAGTCATATGTTTAAGAACTGTACGCTATACGATGGCCTTAAAATTCGACACTGTTTCCATGACATCGCCAGAAACAATTGAAAATCGACAGGACTTTAATAAAAGGCTAAGTATTGACCAATTAGAGGCATTAATCACCGATATCTCGGAAATTGCTTATGCAACAAATTAAGTTATTTGAAATTTGCGTTTTAAAGAGATCTAAGTTTTTGTGTACTACATTTTCGCTTAACCTTTACCAGTTGTACAACATTATAAACATTATACAAAATTCCTTCCAAATGAACAGGACTTCACAAGCTATTTCCGGAAAATTCAAGATATACACTTTATTTTTCCTGTAAATATCTTTAATATATGGTATTTTAATAAAAATCCTTAAGAGACGTTTTTAGAAAATTCAGCATTTTGAAAAATGTTACTGAATACCGTCGTAAAAATCTTCAATTTTAGTGAAAACCTTCGTATCGCATGTTTACAAGATACTGAAGCTGAATATTAAGTTTGGTAGTTATCTAACTTTTCGTTTTTGAGTTATACCATTAATAGACACACACACAGACATAGATTTTCCTAAAAACACGAATTTTGCGTTGAAATATTGGTATTGAAGTTTTTGGGTGGAATGCAATACTTTCTCATCTACTATGTATGGTAGAGATAGCAAAAAGTTAGAAAGATATGTCCGCGATGACAATGTAAGTTTGAATTTAAATTTTAAACAACAAATATTAATTTAATACTCATTTCTGCTAACTAATATAGATAATTTACAGTTTACCCGTGCACAATCCTTACGTTCTTTGCCAAATCACTAAGCACTGACTGGAATATGCTGCAAATTTAAGGTATAAATGCATGTTTAAAAACATACTTTCTTTTACCTTTCGTATTGTTATCATTAACTCTTTCAGAAACAGTGAATCATTAGTCGCTACTCGTGACATCTGTCATACTCATTTGAAAGTGTAAATAAAACGAAAATGATTAATTTTATTTTCCTTGGTTAGTACTAATATATATAAATCAAATAACCAATGTATATGGTAGCAAAGCTAGAGAAGGGGTTTCTTGTAACTGTATTTGCTTTTCAAGGAAACCGATTTTTAAACGAATGACGATCTGAAGGGACGTGGGATCTGATAGATTAAGAAGCTTTGATCTGGCTATTATTAAAAGTTGCACGAGTTTGATTCACATTGGAAAGAAGGCTATAGCCTGGAATTCTTTCTTAACTGTCATTCTATTGGAATATGAGGAGCGAATTTGAAGATACATATTCGTATATTTCCAAGCATATGGTGTTGCTACTTTATGTCTTAATTTTTATATGTTATAAATTTATGATAGAAAGAAAATTGTCTTGCAGAAGAGAAAATCATAAGATTTTTATATGGAGCAAATAATATATTATTAATCCAAGCACATTGCAAATTGGAGACAAGGTAGAGCAGTAGTACCTTGAACACAAAATGACACACATAAGGCAGCTACACTAATAAAGTAATGCAAGTTCATCTATTGTACGGGAGAACAAATTAAGTTTATGGAATTGGCAACTGCAAAAAAGGAATCAGTATTATTCTCTCAAAATTCAACAGGAATGCAAATGTTATCAGCAGGTTACTTTCAATAACCACACCCCTTGAAGTTCATTGAGCAGATACATTCATTTATTCAAATAGGAAAAAAGGTTTAGTACTCTTTGCCATATTGTTCTATAACAGAAGAAGAAACGTAAAGATGTGACTAAATATATTTGTAAGGTGCATTGTCGGAATAATCGTGTTAAGTACTGTTAATACAAATTTCATATTTACTTTGGACCCAACGTATCTATCTCTGTTCTTCCCAATTCAGGGACTTAACACCTACGGGGGGTTTAATTCGAAATATTGTCATCAGGGAGACAGCAAAAATCCATACTATATACACAACTGTTTGTAATACTTTATTGAAGTTTCATGCATTCCTAAACTTGTAAGCAACAAAACTGTCCTTCTTAGGGATAAACTGAAGATAATTCATGGTTTCTGGTGCACATTCGCTTTGAGGATATCCATGTATGAAAAAAGGACAAAAACATGGATTTTAGTGTTATTAAACACCCTAAAATTTATACTTTAGTTATGTATACAGATTTTATAGCTGTACGCCTTTTAAAGCATATTATAAATGATTTAAATGCCTGCCTGCAAGCATAGTTTCCTATAAAATTATAGTAAAAACATTTTGTCTAGATTAAAATGAATACACACTCAAGAGTAGATTCAGGAATCTTCAAATACTAAATCAGCATCAGAGGAGTAGAAAAAGATGAAGGGCCTCTATATGCACTGAATGCTTTCTAAACAGCATAACGTTAGAAACAGCATTTTAGCATTATAATTTTAAACTCTGTTTTCATTTATTGGCACATTCTAGCCTTCGATTTGTTCCACACCATGTACTTTTCGGTATAATTGAACGAAATTCTTTACGAACCTCCTTATAAATAACACGATAAAAATAAGACAAACTTATTAAGATACTCTGTTATGATTCTATTAAATAATAATACCTGCATTATACAAATTATTAATCAAAATATTAAGGTATCAAATTTAAGATTTGTTTTCTCCAAAACCAGTAGGATAACTAAGCATTAATCTCTCAATTTATAAATATACTATTAAAGCATTTAATTAAAAATATAGTTTTCTCTTAAAAATAATTGCATTGTGTGTTGAGAAATGCTTAAAAACAATAAACAAGAATAATGAAAATTATCATGGGAACTAATTTTTAAATGCGAATGAAATGTAGTATAGATATTATTGATTGCTGAATTAAAATTTCAAATGAATTGAACTGAAACTGTGAATTTTAGACATTTTACAGATGGGTATTTTAATTGCTATCAGTTAAATTATATTAGGTGTTAACAAACCACATTGCCAATATTTTCTGAATAACTTTATTATCCTAAACTGTGTGCACATGAAGCTCCATGGCTTCATATTGGCTGGCGACGAAACAAATTTCCTAGTATAAGCAGACCACAGCCAAAACGAGGCGGGGCCCTTACAATCAGAGCAACACGTCTCGTCTGAGTGTGAACACCCATCCATCTGATGTGGTGTGCCAGCGAGAAACCCCATGAAAGACTCCATCAATCTCCATCTCGTAGCAGTGGGGCACGACATCGGAAGTGCAGACGGGATGGGGAGCCTCAACACTGCCGGAATAACAACATCCAGCTCACATAGCAACCGCCCAGCTTCACGAAATAGGAGCAAAACTCTCTCTATCATTATGTCTCCAAACATTCTCGCTCCTTTGTCGTTTAAATTTTGGCAGTCTTTAAGTTTGCTCATAAGAGTAACTGAATAGTTATTAAATTTATTAGCGACAACCAAGAAAAATTCAAAGTGTGAGGTAATATTCCATCAAGTTTATTATGCTTAGGCGTTATGTGCTAGAAGTACAATTCGAAACAAAAGCGAAATGCAAAGGAGAGTTGGGTCAGCTTGTTATTTTCTCTACTATGTTTAGTAAGTAGAGGAAGTATTCTATGCCACCCAAATATTCTATGTTGAGATTTCACCGGAAATATATGTTTTGAGGGACCCTGAATCCAAAAAAGGCATTTTTAGAAAACAAGTTGGTGTGTGCATGTTCCTGAACAACATACCTAAAAACGAAAACTCGGATAAATACCAAACTTGGTATTTAAGTTCAATATCTTCCAAACATATGACACGATGATTTTCAAGAAAATACTTCACCCCAAACTACCCTTTTTATGGAAAAAGTTTCGAACTTTCGAACAAATTCACTCTTAACTATACTGATTAAAATAAAGATATTTACGTGAAAAATAAAACGTATATCTCGAATTTTCTGGAAATAACCTGCGAAGTCCTCTTCATTCGGAAGAATTTTGAACCTATTCTTGTACAATTGGTAAAATCATATGCGATAGACGAAAACGTAGTTCAAAAAAAATTTAGATCCATTTATAACACACAATTAATTTAAAATAAGTTTTTTGTGACATCAGCCATTTCCGAAATATCCGTTATTAATGATCCCAATTGTTCGATACTTAGCCATTCTTTTAAAGTCCTGTCGATTTTCAGTTGTTTCTCGCACTGTCATGGAATGAGTATGGGATTTTAAGGTCAGCGTATAGCGTCCAGTTTTAAAACATTTCATTGCTGCTATTCCCTTAGTATCTGTAACGAAATGCGTAATGCACTATTTCTAGAAAGGTTTATTTCGGTTAAAATGAAGATAATAAGAAAGTAAACTTTTTTAAGAAGAAATTTGTATAACCACTAATAAGATACAGGGGGTATCACAGGGGGTCATGTGAATGGAACACATTTAGATTTTTATCACACATACAGCAGAAGCATTATTATCGGCCTAAAAATGTGATACTAATTCAAAAGCAGTATTTTAAGAAAACGTGCATGGAATTTCATTTTTACCTACACCAGTGAATTCACTAACTTTAATTTTACGTGGTCAAAGTGGTTTCCATGAATTTGAGCAAGATTTTATAAGTTTGAGATCATGACATGATCTCATGTATAAATTTAATGATCTATAAATATACTTCGAAGTCATCTTATTTCTTTATGAATTTTCTATAAATGGGAAAACATGATTATAGATGGACAAAACCTTATAACTGTAAACTTTGAGATATAAAATTAATTATATCCGGAATATTTACTGTTGTACGTTTACTAATTTCTAACTTTAAGCAGAATATTTTGAAATTTTAAGTGGCCATCTCTTATTTCCCACCATTTCGTGGATTGCAAATAATCGATGTGCATTCTTAACAACCGACAACCCTTTCAACCATCAACCATGTAAGTATTTCACGTAGTATTATCTAATTGTAAACGTTTCCATCCATTCTTCTCCATATAAAATAAGTTTATAAAATGAAGGACTTGTATATGAAAGGAATCCCTAGTGGGTACTGAAAATTCTGCGGCTGTAGCACATTAGTCTTTTTTCTCGTTATTAGAATTACCGTAGTTTCCAGGCATACACAATACCTAGTGACTTAGTACAGGAATAATGTAAGGTTCCTTCTACAGCACATATTTACTAAACAATACAATATGTCGATATTAAACCAATAACTACTCTTAACTCTCTATAACTACGCACATTATGCACACTTTAGTTGCACATTTCAGAATGAAATTTTCTTCATTACACACAGAATGTTTCAAAAGTGAAGGTCAAAGCTGGTAAATAAGAGTTCAAAGTAACAGAAGTAAAAATCTGATGTGTTGTACTCGCATGGTTTTCTCTACTCATGTTCAAACTATTTTTACAAACGATTATTCTGCATTTACTTCATTGTTAATCGAGATAAACCTTGCAGAAACTTTGCGGAATCCTATTGCTAATTTTCCTGTAGGTGCAAGGGGAGTATAGTAGGCTTTAAGCCAAATGTTTTAAGAGCTGGTTGCTATGCGGGGCATTTCATTCTCTTTGCATGTCCAGGACATAAAAACACACGAATAATGAATTCCTATTTGAGAAAAAGTGTAAGTATTGGACAATTCAAATAAATTACAAGGAATATATCGGAAATGGTTCACTCGACAAAAGAAATATATAGGACATAAATTGTGTGTTTTAATGAGATCTGCAATTCTGGTGTAGTAAAATTTTGTGTATCTCTTACAGTTTACCAGTTATGAGAAGGCCATTCAGAATGAAAAGGACTTTTGGGAACATTCGCAGAAAATTCAAGATATACATTTTATTTGCCATAAAACATGGTATGTTACAAAAATATCTTAAATATATGACATTTTAATCAAAATTATTAGAACGATTTTTGAGAAAAAATAATTCGTAAAATGTTTCATGTAAGGGGTAGTCTGGCGTGGGGGGTTTTCTTGAAAGTCTTCGTGCCGTATCGTTGGATAATACTAAACTCAATACCAGGTTTGTTATTTATCCGACTTTTCGTTTTTGATTTAATGCTGTTCACAACTCACATATAGACAGACACACACACGGATATGTTTTCAGAAATGTATTCTTTGGATTCAAGGTCCCTCAAAACAGTATTTCCGGTGAAATCTCGGTATCGAATTTTTGGGTGGAATGCAATATTTCCCCTACTTACTATACGTAGTAGAGAAAGTAAAAAGTTATATAAAGATAGGTTTCCGAGTTGATCAATTACAAATAATATCCTTTATTTGCTGGCTGATAGCTATCGTGGAACAAATTATTAGATTAAAATTGAATTTAAATTCAAATAAATACAATAAAAAAACAAATTACATTAAAAGCTATGATGGGTTTTTATTTAAGAGTACAAAAACACGGGAACACTCTTAATTTTTGACACCTTGAGAATTTATTAGTTATTGTTCTTTTGAATGCTATTAAATATAAGGTATATGAGATAATTTGAAGTCTACCTCGTTAAATCTACCACGCTACTCCTCTAAACTCAAAGAAATATGGCAACAGGTTCGGTAGCACAACTTGATTTGTGCACGTTTTAAAGACCTTTTGAGCATGCGCAACTGGTATGACGTAATTACCTTCACATGTACACTTGAATGCGTGCATGAATCTTCTCCCGCTTAAGTTTACGTCAATGCGAGTAGATATAGCACCACTTCAGAAGTAGGAAACGTGCACGAGCGCGGAAACTTCGCTCGATTATTCTATACCATCTATACTCTCAATTGCAATTTAATTTCTTGTCCTAAAGCGCCATGTTTAATTATGCATACAACATCCACAAAACAACCCTTTCCTTTGTCAGACAACTTAAGCATTATTATTCATATTCTTATTATTATTTATTATCATTATCGTTGTTATTCGGAGCGGTTGCAGTTATATTAACTATTATGCTGCAGATCCTATTTAACATTTTCAGGACAATCTGAGTCTAAAATTTTGTGAACACCAAAATGTATACACACGAACTGCTACTGATTAAAAATCTATGGTCTGATCGTAATTTAAATTGAAAAGATCTGTAAGGCGTTTCACTCTTGTGATTTATGGCAGGAGGGATCTGTGCTCTCCAGTTCCGTCTCGGCCATGGATATTTATATATGTGCATCTTTATGCATAACAAAGATAAACTAAACCAAGACAGAAAGGAAAGCAGGGGGGAGGAGAGGGAAAATAGCTAATAAAGTGAATATTTGCTATTTTCCGTTGTGTAACCTTCTAGTTATATTCCCTACTCCGCAGGTTCAATCCAAGAAATATATCTGGAAGGTCCGCACCTCTTTTCCTCCTCTTCATTGGTCGTGTGGTAGCCAGCGCCGGCAGAAACGTACAGACATTGGAAAAAGGTGTATTTGCTTTAGCGTGACTCTTTCTGCTGTTATGTTTGTATCATCACGTAGCATACAGGCAGCAAGAGGCAAAATATTATATGGTCAGGGGCACCCTGGATTAAACTAATACGGTTTGAAAATCGAAAAAGGCTTTCCCTCAGGAGCCAAAAGAATTTTTCAAGCTTAAAGTCCGCAATCACACCACCATTCTACCGTCACCATCAACACAACCAATAATGATAACATAGAGGGCTGAAAAATGTAAGAAAATTTCCTCAGGCGGTTTAACCACGTGCGTCTCCGCATGTTTCTACTGTTGGTTTATTTCACTAGTTTCTTTGCTACTGACAATGAATATTTTAAATGAGAATATAATTAATACATAGAATTAAAGCATCGTTGATTTCATTCAGTCTCTTGTAAACGCTGTATCGTGATACCAAATCTTAAATGAATTTTACAAGTGTAGGAAAAGCAGATCCTGAATTAGGTTTGGAATTAGCAACACCAGAGTATTTGCATTCCAAAAGCAGCTGGGTTCAAGGCAGAGCAAATAGCCTCTTACAGCAGAAGCGGCTGCTCGTACTGTTCTCATTCTGCGCTTCCCGGATAAATTGCAGGTTACATTTCACGGATCCCAAGAGTAATTGTACCTTTTGTCCATGGAATCTGTTGCTCTTTTGTCGGGCCACCGCTTTGTTTTCTCTTCACTTGTATTCAAATGTTGCCACTAGATTTGTTTGTGTACTTAACAGACAAACTGGGATGGTCTGTGTCTCTGCTTGTGGAAACGAATCCCATTTAATAAACAGGATATACAGCCAAAGCTAATATACATAGATCCTTTAGGTGCATTACCATGAGATACTTAAGTGGATCAGTAGCTTTGCTGCACATAGAGATCTGATTGCATCTGCGATGTGTAACCCGTGGTGCAATGATGTGATATGAGCAGGTCAACTGCGGTCAACGTGGCATCATGAAGTGAATGCTCTTTGTTGCCAGCATATTTCACAAAACAAAATGGTCATCTTCAATGAGAACAGCACGAAAGGTAACCTAACTCTCAGATGTTCTTGCACAGATAATATGAGAATGAAATTTGTCACTTACTGTGCATAGGGCATGGCAGACATTAGCTCACCTCGCA
This sequence comes from Deroplatys truncata, assembly GCA_030765065.1. Taxonomy (NCBI): domain Eukaryota; kingdom Metazoa; phylum Arthropoda; class Insecta; order Mantodea; family Mantidae; genus Deroplatys; species Deroplatys truncata. Next base: position 250,837,060 of record CM060981.1, read on the forward strand.
GATTTGAAAAGCAATATTTCAGCAGTCATTGAAAACTTAAGAGCAAATGTTGCAGATTCAACTTAAGTACACCTGTAGAAAATATTCTGTTATTGTGTTTCGATTAAGTAGTGGACCAGAAGTAAAAATGATTCAAGCTTACAAACGTAATCTTAATCACCCACTAGTTGGTTCTGTGCTTCGGATAGATGTTACTGCTGATCAACAGGGGTGCTTAGTGAAGTGACAGTAAGAAAGTGAAGTGACAGTGAAAAGTAGACAAAAATACCGTATGAATATCTTACGACACAAATTAGCATTCCAACTTCGCATTCTTTTCCAAATTCCATATTCTTTTCTTGGACAAACGGAGACTATACGTTTACGGTACACTCACTACGTGATCAAAAGTATCCGGAAACCTGGCTTAATATGACGTACAAGTTCGTGGCGCCTCAATCGGTAATGCTAGAAGTCAATATGGTGTTGCCTCACCCTTAGCCTTGATGAGAGCATTCACTCTCACAGGCATACATTCAATCAGGTGCTGGAAGGTTTCTTGGGGAATGGTAGTCATTCTTCACGGAGTGCGGAACTGAGGAGAGGTATCGATGTAGGTCAGTGAGGCCTGGCACTAATTCGGCGTTCCAATACATCCCAAAGGTGTTCTATAGGATTCAAGTCAGGACTCTGTGCAGGCCAGTCCATTACAGGGATGATATTGTCGTGTAACCACTCTGTCACTCTGCAGTATGAACAGGTGCTCGATCGTGTTGAAAGATGCAATCGCCAACCTCGAATTGCTCTTCAACAGTAGGAAGCAAGAAGATGCTTAAAATATCAATGTAGGTCTGTGCTGTGATCGTGCCATGCAAAACAACAAGGGGTGCAAGCACCCTCCAGGAAAAACACGACCACACCATAACACCACCACCACCTCCGAGGCGTCGTTTGGAATTTTCCTCCGTGATATGTGGCTTATGAGCAGCCGCTCGACCATATAATACAAGGTTTCTTACCTCACGCCTAACTGTCATAGTACTTGGAGTAGATCCTGATGCAGTTTGGGATTCCTGTGTGATGGTGTGGATAGATGTCTGCCTATTACTCTTTACGACCCTCTTCAAATGTCGGCGGTCTCCGTCAGTCAACAGACCTGTACGCTTTTGTGCTGTACATGTTCCTTCACGTTTCCACTTCACTATCACATTAGAAACAGTGGACCTAGGGATGTTTAGGAGTGTGGAAATCTCGTGTACAGACTTCTGACACAAGTGACACCCAATCATCTGACCACGTTCGAAGTCCGTGAGTTCCACGGAGCGTCTCATTCTGCTGTTTCACGATGTCTAATGACTACTGAGGTCGCGGATAATGAGTGCCAGGCAGTAGGTGCCAGCCCAACGCACCTAAGATGAAAAGCGTATGTTTGTGGGGGTGCCCGCATACTTTTGATCACATAATATATATTCTAAGTGTATTAGTCTCCAAGAAACTATCACAATAAGTTCAACAAAGGATATTCCATACCGTTTAACACTACACAGTTGCCAGCCTGAGACTACTAACAGCCGGTTACCGGCTGCTCCTCCGCTCCAGTACACTACCCATTACACATACACGCGCGCGAACGAAGTGGTATAGCTGCCATCTTTTAAATCATAGTTTTGTTTCTAAGGCTGGATGTTTTCTATTATATTTCATATTTGCAGAAAAAAACGCTTTCATAGGCAGGAAACATTGGCAACAGCAGCATATTCTACAGCATTACAGCATGGATGTTAACTTTGCTAGTGATACTAGTTTGTAAGAAATTTCTTTCCTGTAATTTCAAGGAATTTTCAACGTAAGAAGCTAAAATCGAAATATCCTTGTTTAAATTTAAATGAAACACTACAAGAAAATTAAAAGGTCGCAAGATCTTGAACTTTTATGAACTTGAAAGCAAACAACAAATAAATATCGCGGTAAGACTCAGAGAAACATGCATATCCACGTGGTTATGAACGCATGGGGTGAAAGCTAAAGAAAACGTGTATGTTTATATCAGAATTTAGCTAAATACAGTAAAACAAAATAATTCTCTTATGTCAGCATTTAATAAACTAGGAGACGTCGCTTCTTTTCTGTAAGCTTTTCTGTATATTATTTTTACTAAGTAGGGGAAATATTGTATTCCATACAAAAATTCGATACCGAGATTTCACCGGTAATACATGTTTTGAGGCCCCCTGAATCCAAAAAAGCATTTTTGGAAGCATGTCCGTGTGTGTGTCTGTGAACAGCATAACTCAGAAACGAACAGTCGGATAAACACCAAACTTGGTATTTAGGTTCAGTATCTTTCAGAGATGCGACACAAAGGTTTTCAAGAAAATCCCCCCACCCCAGACTACCATTTACATGGAAGAGTTTTCGAAAATTTTAATTTTCTCAAAAATGGCTCTAACGATTTTGATTAAAATATCATATGTTTGAGATATTGTCATCACAAATGAAATGTATATCTCGAATTTTCTGGGAATGTCTCCAAAAGTATTCTTCATTGTGAACGACTTTTGCATAACTGGTAAACCATAAGAGATAGACAAAATTTTACTACACAAAAAATATAGATGCCGTTAAAATACACAATTTATGTCATATACATTTTTTTGTTGAGTGAACAGTTTTCGAGATATTGCTTGTTATTCCCTTAAATTTTCCAATACTTATACTTTTTCTTAAATTTCTTATTCAGTTTTTTACTTTCTCTACTACGTATAGTAAGTAGGGGAAGTATTGTATTCCACCCAAAAATTTGATACCGAGATTTCACCGGAAATATATGTTTTGAGACACCCTGAATCCAAAAAAGCATTTTTGGAAACATGTCAGTGTGTGTGTGTGTGTGTGTGTGTGTGTGTGTGTGTGTGTGTCTGTGTGTCTGTGAACAGCATAACTCAGAAACGAACAGTCGGATAAACACCAAACTTGGTATTTAGGTTCAGTATCTTCCACAGATGCGACACGAAGGTTTTCAAGAAAATCCCCCACCCCAGACTACCCTTTACATAGAACGTTTTTCGAAAAGTTTAAATTTCTCAAAAATGGCTCTAACGATTTTGATTAAAATATCATATGTTTAAGATATTGTCATGAGAAATGAAATGCATATCTCGAATTTTCTGGGAATGTCTCCAAAAGTATTCTTCATTTCGAACGACTTTTGCATAACTGGTAAACCATAAGAGATAGACAAAATTTTACTACACACAAAATGTAGATCGCGTTAAAATATACAATTTATGTCATATACATTTTTTTCTTGAGTGAACCGTTTTCGAGATATTGCTTGTTATTCCCTTAAATTTTCCAATAATTATACTTTTTCTTAAATTCCTTATTAATTTTTTTTTGTCCTGGTAATGCAAAGAGAATGGAACACTCCAAACAGCAAACAGTTCTTAAGATATTTGACTATCGCTTAAAGCCTACCAATTCCCCTTGCGTCTACAAGAAAATCAGCAATAAGATTAACATCTCGATATCTCAATTAACATGAAGATATGGGGAATAAGCGTTTGTAAAAATAGTTTGTGCAAGAGTAGAGAAAGTCATGTGAGTGTACCACATCAGATTTTTATTTAAGTATTCAAAAATTAAGGGCGTAAAATGTTCACTGTTGGTAAGGTTCTTTATACCGATGAGACGAACATGTGATATCAAGATTGTTAGCCCAAGAGGCCAATGTTTTCTTACTTCACCGCAAGGTGTCACGGTGATCGTAATCGGTATCGTCTAGCCCACAATTCCTTGTTTTCTGTGCTTAACTCTTGTAAACCTCAGGATATTTTCAATATATTCAGTTCTGAAAGTTTTACAGGAGATTGCAGTATACATGGACAATCAATTTAATATATTTGGAGTTTTTATAGTAATAAACCTCAATTAGATGCAGAGATTTAACCCAGTTATTTTTAATGAATTTTAAGCGTTGTGTCACACGAATGGTCGCAATGGTTGCATATGTACCTTAAAATTAGTTATGTTATTGAGGCCTTAAAGTATATATGAAGAATCTCTGGGTTTGTATTATTATTACTATTGTTATCACAATCTACTTACATTTAAGGTTGAAAATTATCCGATTTCATTTAGTTCAAAACGAACCAAATTTGCTCAAAATTAACACTGTTGTTAATAATACAAAAGTAGTTTATTGTACATTGATGTTTGAAATATATTTCTTTAAAGTTTCCAACCCGCTTGTACTTATATTTTCTTTCTAATACATTACCTCCGTAAAGGGGCATGCTACAATATTTTGCATTACTAAACATATCAGAATATGCTAGACAGGAAGTTAATTATGATATTAAGGCCTTAAAATATATGTGAATCATCTCTGTGTTTGTGATTATTATTATTATTATTATTATTATTACATTATTATTATAAGCATCATCACAGTATACTTACATTTAAGGTTGAAAATTATCTAATTTGATTTCGTACAAAATGAACCAGGTTTTCTCAAATTCAACAATGAATAATACAAAAGTAGTTTATTGTATGTTGATGTTAAAATATATTTTCCAACCCGCTTGTACTTATCTTTTCTTTTTAATACATCACATCCCGAAAGGGGCATGCTAAAATATTTTGCTTAACTAAAAATATGAGTATATGCTTGACAGGAAGGGGTGAATGAACAAAATTTGAAAGAAAAGTATATTTACTTACGTAACTAAGGATTATATTCCTGTATCACTACGTGTGAGGTATATGGAAAATACCATACTTATGTAATTAAATACGTCTTTCTCTCAGTTTTGTTCATACGCTGTTGCCTGCCAAACATGTGTTCATAATTTTAGTAATGAGTTAAAACCCTGAAGATGCAATATTCAGGTATCGCACGATTTCGTCACCTAAGTTTTAAATACTGGCTTCACCTTCACTTATTTAATGACGGAAAAATAAGTAAGAATCACGCAAAACTCTTCTGACTGTAACTCATTTCAACCAGTTAATTTACAAAGGGACCAGTTTGGTAGACCAGCGAAAGTGTATTATTGTAATTCGCCAGAGATTTGACTGAAATTCCCTAGGAAAAGTGAAGCTTTACGACGCAGGAAGTATTAAACTGGGACCCAGAATAAGGATGTAATATTAGTGGAGAGAAGGGAAGTTCTTGCTTACTAAAATTTAATAACCTGAGGGATTTAATCAGGTAGTATACAGATATCTACCACACCATTAACTACACCTGCACGCGCTTTATACGGCAGGCGATATATCCGCGTTGCTAGTCACATAACATAAATTCATGCAGTCCTCTGCAATTGCAGGTGATAAAACAACCAGCACGGTTTGATTTTTTCAGAATCGTGTTATTAAACAAAATAATAAATTGCTGGGATCTTTGTGTCCTGTGGATGCGACGCGTGAATGACAGTAGCTGTGCATGTTTAGGGCAGGAGTGAGGGTGTTACAAATAAATTATAGGGCACCAAGCACTTGCTTTTATGCTTGGTCACGAGAAGCATGCAAATGGCATCCCCTCTCATGTCGTTATTCGTGCAATAGAATTTCGCAATGTTATAGTTCCCTTAACGCGTTGCTGTGCATTTTAGATGGAAATATAAATTCCCAACCAGAGCATGGCTAATGTATTTACATCTTCACTATGAGTGATACTTCTGAAAAACGTAAGAAGAGAACCTATACCTTAATAGAGCCTTTCAAAATTGTGGCAGTAATTTGTATCACAATAATGTAAATGCCAGAGTGATTGTAGTGTAAATAAGCATTATTGTATGACATTGATTTGAGATGTTTGTTAATTATATGCATTGTTAGGAAATAAGTTTACACGACCTCACTGAAACTGACAATAAGAGCGGATAACAATGAGCGAAGGGGTGAGTGGAATATTAATTAGAAGAGACAAACAAATGACGTCAGATTGGCGCGCTTTTCTTAGAAATAGCGGGAATATTTTCCCTAGAGCATTTGTGTTCGTAATTTTGATTGGATATAAAAATAGACGCTAATGTTGGCGCGTTTTATTAACCAATAGCAGCTCGGTTATAATCTTTAGGCATATCGGGATGTGGGAGTATAAAAAGCTAAAGTCAGAGGCAGATTTCGTCAGTCCAACAGAAGCATTCGCATGTAATACGTCGATCAGTTCAACATAAGTATACGTGAGTTATACGTCGCGTAGTTCAACGGAAGCATACATAAAGTACACGTTACGCAATTCTACAGAATCTCTTGCGTCTTAAAGTTTGTTATAAATGTGAAACACGCGAATTAATAATGTGAAGTAAATAAGTGATTATAGTGATATTAGAAAATACAACAGTTTCAGTCTGGCGTGTATCACGAGTCAATATGTGAACTTAATTAATTGTGACGCTAATAAAAGTGTAAAAACAAATTCTTTTATCAGTGTTATCTTTGAGTAACAAATCCTTTCCGTTTACACACCTTGATCAAGAAGGGATCGATCGATCGAGAAATAATAGCTAGCCGGAGGACAATGAACCCAACATTCAAAGTAGTAAAACAATAACAGGCGCTCAGAAATAAGATAACCCGAAGTTACCGCGACAAATTGGATCCCATACGTGGTGCATATAAACATGAAGCATCTTCCAACTACCAACAAATATCCCACTTCAAATTCTGGTAGTAGTTATCTTATATTAACCTTTTAGGCAGTATTTTTTTTTCCTCGTTAATTATTGTCAATTAATTTATTAATGAATATAATAATTAACTAACTCTAATAATATTAATTAAGGTCTGAATACAGTTCCATATGTATGTATTTATGTATGTATGTATGTATGTATGTATGTATGTATGTATGTATGTATGTATGTATGTGTGATAGTGTATAAGTAAATGTATTTTTGGTGGAAACAGATGGTGCTTAAAATATGAAGAATGCTGTTATTTTGGTGTAGGGAGAACTGTTAGGTGGAGAAATATAAAATAGCTTGGCCTCGTTCTATTGTGTATAGCATGCCGAGGGCGATTTTTGGAAATACCCTTTAGACTGTTGATAGCAGAGCACCCAACAGCCGAAATTAGAAAGTATGCTCTGTGATTTCTAGCAGCGAATGGCAGAGTTTTAAATGTGAACAAGAAGCAACCAACAAAATCTAAACAAACAGATTTAAAATATTTTCGTAAGGTGGTAGTTGAGAAGAGCTTACCAACGTGTACGAGATGCTAGTTTACCGTCAGGATGTAAAGACGTGTTTTGTGATGTGTTGAGTATGTGGTGTTATACTTCTGCGTTAATAATGTGAATTGCACAACAAATAAATTACATTCAGATTAAGTAACGATATCTACGTTCGTCGAGGTAAATTGTGTAAGCAGGAGATTTTTATTACAACAGCTACACGGGAACTGTTTTAACTGTTAACAGCAGTAACATGCCCATCAGAGTATGTTTCAACATAGATAGTCCATGTGTTATCAGCGAGATGTTAACTTTAGACATTCATTAAAAATAAATTCATGAGAAGTTTAATTCCACCCACATGTGTTACTATTTTGAACTGTGTACCATATATTCATCCAAGTTCCTTCTGCTGCTACGTCCTATTGAAGAGATACTTGTTTGACCGTGATACATACCAGAGCTAAGCCGCGGCAAGAGAAACAACGTCTACAAGAACCTACATTAATGCAAGTAATTAAATATTTACGATTTCAGTAATTATGTGCTCCAGATTCAGCTTACAACAACGCGCCCAGATGACTAATAAAAACTGTATAATCATGTAGAGACCGTTGCACTTTGGAGGGTAACATGCTATAAAAATATATACAAATAATCAAAGACCACACAAATTTAAGTAGAGTATTTTCTTTCTCATACAAAGTCGTATACACCTGAAGTACGTCTTAGTTTTTATTTTCAAACAAAATTACATATTTGTAATTAATCGTCAGGTAATTGAAGTAATGGACCTAATAATGTTCAAAACTATGAAGCTCGGGACTTAAAAGTACTTACGGCATTGTAAGTCTCCTTTGGGGCATGCATCTCAACAGATTTTGAGATCTCCTTTTGGTTTACCAAGAAAAAATCGAATCAGTTAGGGAATTTAATGTCGTACCGACATGTCGCCATGGTAGCTCAGTGGTTAGAGCAATCGGATGGAAACTGGGAAATCCGTGGTTGAAACCCCGGCGATTGCATTTAATTTTTCAGTCGTCTCATTATACGTTTCCAATATTGTAATTAATGAGGGCTCGTTGACTCAGAAACCGTATTATTTCAAGCACATGCGACTGAATAATATATTAAACGTGTGTTCTCACAGCAAACATAGTTCGTAAGTCAACCTGATACAATTGCATGTAAATATTGTAGCAGGCCTGGCTTCTTGTCCCACCTTCGACAGGGCTTGATTCGACGTTGGTTGGAGGGAGATCCTCTCAGCTTATCTGATTTCCTATCCGGACGGGCCTAGAACCTACAAATTCCTCTAGCTTCTGGCTTCGCGTTTTTTCAGGTAAGAAGGCTGACCTCTTTCAGTTCTACTCTGATGTTTCCTCGGTGAGTCTTGCTGCGTTCGGACAAGTAGCAGTTGGCAAGAATAGGGGAAATCCTAATTTCAATAGGTTAGCGAGCAAATGGAACAGAGAAGAGACTGTATTATGTGCCTGCGTATGTAATTGTTACGTGCAGGTAAAGTAAAATATTGACTAGAGAAAGGCGGATCTAAGCCACAATATTACACTTAGGTTGCCTTATGAGAGAATTGCCCTATTATCTTTTCAAACCAATCACTGATTGAAACTGTGCCGGTTCTTCAGCCAAAACAAAAACATAAATGTATAGAATAAACATGACTTAAAACAGTATAATGAACCAACCCTTCACTACTTCTAAATTGCTGCGCGTCTCCGACATTTAACCACGACTATGATGCTTTTGCATTGTGAAGGATTTATAGATAAACAGGACTGATGAGAAAGGCTAATGAGATAAGCTTAAATAGTAGGTATTCTTTACTCCCTATAACTACCTGAAGGATTTATTTGGCACTCACTAGGCGATTCTCCTTGTGGTACCATAACTTAAGAGAATACCGTTCTAACATTTGGTGGCGTCAGGTGCTGTTGTGAGTTTGATTCTTGTACTGATATGTGTTTATGATAAAGCAAACAAAGAACAACATAGAACGAAAAAAACAGGGAAAAATACAAAAGAGAAACAGTGATACATTATTAAGCATCGATCTCAAGAAGTGACTGCTCGCCTCTCACCGAGGCGGCCCGGGTTCAGTCCCAGGGGCCCGCACGTTGGATTTGTGGTGGACTAAGCGGCGTCTGGGCGGGTTTTCTCCGGGTTCTCCGGTTTCCCCCGCCATTCATTCCACCAACTGCTCCATCATCACCTTTCCTTTCATCCATTTCAACATCATTTCGTTTCATTTACTTTCTTCCTCCCATACCAGGCATCGGGCTGATCACCCATCCTGGCTGTTCTGTCTGATCCATGAGTGTCTGCTCCTTGACGGATCTCTGACCCCAGGCACCCGCCTGTAAGTTCTGGGGGGTGTAAGTCCTACATAAGAGGAGGTTAAACACAGAAAGAAGAAGATCTCAAGAAGTTCTTCAAAACATGAATGCTTGACCACACACTTGTGGTCTAATATTTGTGAGGAATTTAACTTCATTATAGCTAGGCTATCTTAAATTTCTAAATAAGTGATACAGATGAAGACTTATTGAGGTGGAAATTATGATTATTCATGGCAGATTTTAAAAATAAGTTCCAGTACAGAAGGATAAACGAAGAGATTTAGAAATATACTAAACTGTTATTGGAGGAGAAGAGTCTTATATTGTGTTCATATACCCAAACTTCCAGCTCTTTTCATTGAACTTTATTATCAAGGAGTATTTTTGTATACTTTTGACAAAACTCTTAAGTTTTAAAATAAAGTAAAACAAAATTCTACTTCTTTCAAAAATGTCCACTAATTTTATTCTCAATCCCCATTTTCAACATCTAACATAATCAACACTCTTTGGCATATATACATAAACACTTATACTATAGGACCCAAGGAATACTATAGGCTACCCCTTACAACTGACAAAAACTATCAGTATTACATTCCTCCCATTTTTGGAGATATCTGCATAGTGTTACGCCCTGTTCAAAATAGTGTGCAATTAAACTGTAAGACGTGACATAAAAGTGGGTACCTTGCAACTTACTAAAGCTAACTAATCTTTTATTTTCAATCATACACCTCCTTTATTTCTTTAAAAAAAAGCAAAAACATACTTTAACCTTTATTTTAGACCTGGTAAACAAAGCAATACTGCTTGGCCAATAAGGCACCAATTTATGTACTTGAGCAGTAGCATCCAGAAAAATTATGACACCTTATAGCTTAAAAAGCTACTATTACTCGAATTTTAACCCCTTATGTACAAATTTACATACTTTCCTCAGTCTGAACAAAACTTTGGAACATTATAAGCTACTCGCTCTTCAACCTCAGCAGAATACATTCGTGGAAGGCAGGGTAAGACTATAGTATAGTATTATATAAATTATAACTCCTGAGCATCTGCTTCAGTAGCTACGGTGTCAATGGCCTCTCCAGGACGCTACTGTTGGTATTTTTATGCGTATCCTTAGCGCTTTCCAGGAATACTGCTGGTATATAAAAATATTAGATCACAGTTTTGCAATCTTCCGCTTGTAAACTTGATATTAATGAGAACACAACAATGCAAAGCGATTGTTGTAAAGATAAGTTAAGGAACGATCTCAAGTAGGTAAATATATTCGAGGAGAACAGCTTTCTGCTCGTGTATTCAGATACACATCATTAAAATGCGCTGCACGATTTGTTTGCGCGTCACATCTTCATAATCTCCGTAACACTTGAGCTTGTCTTGTCTGCGCCAGATCAAGTCAACACAGGATCAAGGAGAAGTTGATTCGTTAGAAGCAAGCGAAGCGTGAACTGTTATTTAATGACAAGCAAATGGAATTATCTCACAACACTACAGGTAAGACGAAACTAAAAGTAATTCCAGCCAGTATCTCGATCCGTTATGCTAGTTCATGCAAATAATTAAGGATAGAGTGCACTGAAGCAAATTTCGCAGGACATTTTGAGGCAATAAAGTTTCCTTTGAGCTTTCGCTAGGAGTAGAAATGAATAAAAAAGTATGATATCGATGTGAATATATTATGAGCAACGTTTATAGTGTTCAATAAGGATTGTTTAATAAAAAGTTTCTTAAAGTTGTTGAATAAAAATAATGCATAACGATATCTGACAGCTACAAGTCGTAGTTACACAATTTTCAGTAATCTCCCAGAATTGATCGGTCAGAAACTTGGCTTTGAAAAACTTAAACTTTAGGTCACATAACTAAAGAGCTATTGGTTCCCCGTATCTCAACAGTAGCTATTCCAGTGCTGTTCTACATCATCTACACATTCAAAATTTTCTTGTCCAAAAGGATATTTAGCAACTACTAATAGTCAATTATTTAATGATCAAGATGTCACAACAGTCAAAACTTATCTGGGATTGCAGCCTGGTAGGAGTATTCTCACAAATGAAATATATTTTCCTTGCAGTTAAATTTGGTAAAGGAACATTAACTAGAAACGTACATGTAAGTTAATAGTATTATAAGTTTAAAGATTAGATACGAACTAAGAAGACTCTAAAAATTGTGGTAGTTCACATAAAACAATAAAAGTGCATGTGAAGTATATACATTGTTTTCGTGTTTTTAGTAATGAGTAGGTTGACATTTAGAATGTGCGTCTCTTCTAGAAGGCCCGATTTCAAATCGTGACTCCGTTGGGTTAACTAAATAAGGTATTTAACAAAATTTTTTTCTTAAATTAAAAGACAAATGTGTCGAATTTGAGATATTTGGATCCTTAGATCTTCAGTTATATTTATTGTTCCATAAATTCTCGTTTTTTATGTGCACCGTGTGTATTGCTCAATTTATCTCTGTCGGTGGTAACTAGGGACAGGAATTTCATGTTCAAACAATCTCTTTAACATGTATGCATTTATGTACGAGCATTAAAACTTCCACAATATGCACACGAATATGCGCATAAGACATCATATTGACATAAAATAAAAACGTAAGTAAATTTTATGTAATCTTAGATTCAATGTTCAAAGTTTCAACTGGATAACATTGAGAACCTGCAGGAACATTTTCGGGAGTGAGTTGCTAAAACTATTAGCGGCTGAATGTTTTGAAATGTTTTCCTTTGAGTGCATTAGTAGGTTACATTTTTACAAATCTTAAGACACACTAAATTTAAGGTAAATGTAATATTACTTGCAAGTATAAATACCACACGAACTCAGTTCCGAGAAAGGTTTAACGGTCATCTTCATACCAAAAGGAGACCACTACGACCAGATAAACCGGGGATTCATTGACACATGTGACCTACCATTTTCCTTGCATGTGAGCTACTATCAATGTTGCTAAGTTTTAAGAATGACTTGATGGCACATATTCGGAAATATGTATTCGTAGACAGATATGTAGATAAAATAAAACATTTTTATAGAATATACACCTAAAAGAAGCAAATATGCAGAATAATTTGCTAACTACTCAAATATTATGCTTTTTAAGAAAACAGACAAAATATGGAGCGTGTTTTAAAGTAAATACCGTTTTAATATTTTGCCGCTGGAGTAGCAATTTTGATCATGCACGATAACTTTCTCCAATCATTAAGATCGTCACTTTGTGTTTTCCTGTTCTTAGAGCGTTTCAGAATGTTCAAAACAATCGAACGACCCGTCGACTGTGAAGTCCGATCACTGATTCGTTTATTGAATTCGAGAAATTCTAATTCGAGAATACGCCAGCAAATATTATTGCCAATTGTATGAGGTTTATGGAGAAACAACTATTAGTGACAATGCCCGACCACACACAGCCAAACAAACTCAAGATATGATCGCATCATTTGGTTGGGAACAATTCAACCACCATCCCTACAGTCCGGATTTGGCACCAAGCGATTTTCATTTGTTTCATCATCTGATGAAATTCCTTGTTGAAAAACATTTCAACGACGATGACGTTGTGAAACAAGGCTTGGCTTTCATCACAGACCGCATCATTCTTTAGTAAAGACATACAACAAACTAGTTTCCCCTTACGACAAGTGCCTGGATATAACGGCAGTAATTGAATTAGTAGTGTAAGGTGTAAGGTAATGAATGATAAGAAAGTATTTGGAAAACAATGTTCTGTTATTTTTTAAAAAATTATCGGTACTGAATTTAAAAACACGCCTCGTATGCATTATATAAAACATAAAATATTGTTTAAATTATTGAAAATTTAGTAATTAATCCGTGGTTACTCGCAATATGAGAATTTCCCTCGCCCTCTTTTTAAAACAGTCCGTAGTTCTAAATAAATGGTCTTGGGAATCTGGTTTTTCTTGTAGCCGAGTCTTGATTTTCAAAAATATATTGACATTGAATTTAAAAGCTCTAAGTGGTTTAATGAGCCGTAGCATAGTTTTCTTAAGGGGCCCCCCCACTTTCGGTGAGGATCCTCTCAACAAGCCAGCAATGGTGCTTGGAATTTTGTACCGTAACTTCTGTTATGTATGAATGGTGAATTGGTTGCAGGCATTGTGCTTGACAATGGGTCGAAACTGGCGCTTCTACATTATAAAGTGAAGGCGAGATTTAATATGGTGACTTAGTCCGTTATCAATTGTCATTTCACTAAAATGTCACTGTCTCTTCGCTAATGTGATCTAGTTCAACTATTCACTGTCACTTCACTTGATTCTCATTATCACTTCACTTTCTTCGTGACGTGGCGGCGTAACGAAATATACGCGACATAGTCACTTCTTCCGGACGTTTCACTCGCTGGGGAGTTAAACACAGAACTTCTCCAAATATCTCGCGGAAGCAGCACTCACTCACGTCATAGCAGTCTTCACAACCTCGCAAGGAGAACAGCACTTTTCGTCGCAATAGAAATCACTCGCTAACTCGCACAGTTACCACCGGACCAACTCTCACTCGTGAGAACGCTCGCTCATTTAGCCAATGCAATTTTTCGCTGATCATTCTAGAACTTTTTGGTGGAGCGGAGGAGGAACGAAACTTTCAGAAGCTTCTGGTTATCTGACGTTAAAGAAAGAAATTAAAAAAGAGATATATTCATAAAAATATTCCTTTTCTTTGCAACAATATCGTGATGAATTCCAGCGTAACTCAGACGGTTATGTCATTTGGTGCATAAAGCATAAGATCCTGGTTCAAGTCCCGGCACTGGATTTTCTTGTCTAGTAGTATGAAAATACTTTCCATTCTTTCTTATTTGTAGAAGTGTATGAGTGGCTGCAGGAGAACCAACAAAACGAGATGTTGACACATAACACAAAGGAGGGATTTTATGTTCTGTTGACAGTGATAAACCTAGTGCACATAGTGACCATGGAACAGCTTTATATTTAATATTCAACAAAGACAACACATAACAATAAATCCAAAACTAACTCATTTCATGTGTTAAAATAATAAAAATAGCATTTTTTGGAATGAAGATCTCTTTTGATTAAATGTATGTTTTTTATTTCTCTTTTCTTAGACAAATCACAAACAAACAAATTATTACTTACAGTTTAACGAAAAAAAAACAATAACAAGCGCACAAATAAAAATTAGCGTTTAAAACAACAATAAACAGTGAAAAGATGGCAGGAAACCAAGCGCGGTGAATTGCTCACGTACGACTAACCGTGTGACATTTTTCCTATCGAGTAACTGCGAGTTAAAAAGGTAAAGGGACGGACGACCTGAGGGGCCACCGCAACCGGGACACAGCACCGTAAGTAGGCCGCAATGGCTCTTTTTGCTTCTACCGTGACCCCTGGGAGAGACCGTAAAGGCGACCAGATCCGGATGACGATGGACGGGGTCCCTAACGATTCCAGATCGAACCATCCACCGTCGCCCAGCCCCACTCACAAGGCACATGAACCCTCGACGGTCTCGGCGCGGCCCATTCGGAGGCGAAACCTAAGTGAGCACTCCCGCAACAAGAGCAAGGAAGAAACTCCCAGAGCGCACAGTCAACGCCCAGGTGCAACCCGCCAATCACCGTCGTCTGGTCCTACAACCCCGAAAAAATATGATAAGGAAAATGCTGGGTACAGCCAATGAGAGACAAGAAAGTCCTGGTAGAAGACGAACCACCCCAGCATTTCCCCGACCCGGGGAAACTATGAAAAACCCATGGGCCAGTGGGCGCCACCTCGCTCGGTAACTGTGGGTTAACTTACATACTAAGTAAGCAATTCTCTGACAGCAGAGAAGAAATGTGCATTTGCATTGGATCCTAGGGATAACTTGTGTTAATAAAATCCACATTGATGGCTCCTCGAAGTAGCATTTGCAGACACAATAGAAGCCTATTCTCGAATATTCCTATTCAGATAGAAGCTAGTGATCGATTTTCACCTTTAAATAACATACCTTTGGAGCTAACGGCTTTGAATTTTACCACTAAAAGGACAAAGTTCATGAATATAAGGAGAATGAAATCATTTTCAATCCAATGAATGCCAAAAGTACCTAGATCGATTTGAAACGCGATTACCTATACGTTTACCAGCAAAGCCGATTTCTACCGAATACTGTCGAGTTCCAACATCGTGACGGTGACCGGCAATAGCGACAAATTTTGTTGGGAAGAGGGGGGGAGGGTGGCTGACGTTAGCCAAAGCAATGCCAATATTTGCCAAAGCAATGAATGGCGGGAATAGCGCGCGGTAAGACTGAAATCAGCGAAAAGCACGATACATCGCTCATAAATAACATTAGTAGCCGAAAATCTAAAATATTTTGTGCAGAAAGAACAAAACTATAAATTATGGCGTTACTTCCTATTTAATTACGGTGTTATTTCATGCTTTCAAGCTAATGAAATAATTTTGTGTCACTTCGCGACTGGACATCTCCGTGTTTGAGTTAGTTAAAGAGTTCATTGTTGTTGATTTTCAGGGTATTTTGTGATTAATTGCTCATGAAAATTTAATGTGCCTTAAATGCTAAGTGTCAAGTATAGCATTTTCTAGTCGCAGCACATGAAATATTAAACGTGACGTTTCTATTTGTTCTCTATTTATAACTGTTTTATATCGTGCTATGAAAAAACACTTTGCACTAATACAATGGGATTGAGTGAAAATGGTGCATTTTCATTGGGAGTATTTGGGGAGGGATTCACCTTTAGACAGAAGAACTTCACTGTTTGCATGTTAACCTATGAGTGAAAAGGTTTGGGTGAACGTAGTTCGATCTCTTGAAACAGAAACAATAACTTTCGATTCCTTCCGTTAGTATAACAAACAGCTATCTACTATATCAAACGAAGGCCTGCTTGAACTTTGTTTTTGAAAGAGGTGAAATAACGAAAAAACTAAAGCTCGTTGAGCTCGGGTGTCGTTCTAAGACTAAATTCTTGGAAGCCTTAAAGTAGAGCGACATCTTCTTGTAACAGTGTGCAAACTTTAAAGCAAAGAGGGTTTTGAGGAAACTCGAGCACATTGATAAAACTAACTTTCATTTTCCTGGTAGTTAAAAATAATAAAGTATACCATTAGATCCCGGAGGAATGTAGGTCGTATATTGCTCCATAGAATATTTTGCATCTAATATCCTAAGATGCACATGTTCTGTATCCTATCGGTGCACATATCCGCATGTGTTACAGTATTTGTTCTCGAGATCAGATTTATTCCTTAACTGCACTTTTTCACAGAGAAGTCAGGATGTTATTCAGTGTTTAGCTGTTATCAGACGAACTGGCCGTACGGAAAATAAAGATAGTAAACATCCCCATGCGCTAATGTGGAATTATTTTATATTTTCTTCTTTCTTTTTTGCTTGCCAACTAGTATTGCAAGGTCACCTTATTTCCTAGGTTTTTGTTTTAACATATTTCTCCTCCACTCTTGAATCTCCTGGCTTCCACATTTAGATTTGATATTTTTATTATAATTTAGTTTGTATGCAGAATCTTAATATTTGGGATTCATTTTTATGTTTTACAGTTTTGTTTATTTCAGCTGTTTAAGACACTCAAAACGTGGTGGACCAAAGTGCAGACTGCATTTTTCATTGCCAATACGTACACTGTTTCCTGTTTCTTTTCTTTCTTTCTTTCTTTGTTTTTTTTTTTTACATTTGCTTTTTGTTGTTTTTGAGCGATTGATAGAGGGGTAGCGTATCGATCAATCTTTTAAAGGGTAGATTTTACCATTATCTTACACCAATGATATCAAATCTGCCACGTTTATGAAGCACTAAATTAGGAATTAAGATCGCATGTGATGCTTCACAATGTACAAACGGAACGCTTGGCTGTTAATTGAAATACTCTTGTGAAAAAGTAAGTACTACGAAACATTACAGATTTGTTAAATTAATATGTACAGTTTCATTTCTAAGAGCCAAAATACCGTCTTTCAAGATCCTCCATTATATATGGCGTCGTGTTCATGTCCTTAAAATATCTTCTAACATTTATACTTCCTAACTAAATGGGTAATTTATAACAAACAATTGTTAGAAATTTTAGGAAAACGCTGCGTAATAGAACATACAAAATTGTAGTTGAAATACAAAAATAATACCATATTTTGATTAATAAAGCCATTGAATCTCATCTAAAAGTTTAAGAAACATGTGATGTTTATGACTAACTGTTGAAACGTATTACTTTTTTTATTGCATTCCACCGAAAAATTCGATACCGAGATTTCACCGGAAATACATACACCTGAATTGAAAAATTTAGAAGAAGTTTCGTGTGTGTGTTTGTATGTATGTATGTATGTATGTATGTATGTATGTATGTATGTATGTATGTATGTATGTATGTATGTGTGTGTGTGTGTAAAAAGCACAACTGAAAAATGAAAGCTCGGATAAATACCAAACTTGGCATTTAGGTTCAATACCTTCCAAGGATGCGACACGAAGCTTTTCAAGATAATTCCCCCACTCCAAACTGTCCTTTACTTGGAAGCTTTTTTGAAATTTTTGATGTTCTAAAAACTGCCTATAATGATTTTGATTAAAATACCATATATAAAAGGTATTTACATGTAAAATAAAATTCATATCTCGAATTCTCTGGGAATAGCTTATGAAGTCCTCTTTATTCTGAAGGCATTTTGTATAACCTTTTTTAAGTAATAAAGGTTAAGCAATAGACGAAAGCGCACTGCACAAAAATGTAGATGTATTTCAAATAACGTTTTTGTGGCATCAGCATAAGTCCTGACGATTTTCCGGTTTTCTCGTGATATCATGAAAAGAGGATGGAATTTTTAGGCCACGTACAATTATTTTTCTGGCATCAGCCATTTCAGAGATATCCATTATTAATGGTTCGAATTGTTCAATACCTTGTCATTCTTTTCAAGTCCTTTCGATGCTCATTTGTTTCTCGGGATTAACCCAAATAGCGTGCAGTTAAAGAAGGACATTTGACTATCGCTATTCCCTTTGTCCCTATAACGAAATGTATAATGCAGTTGTTTCCGCAAAGGTTTATCTCGATTAGAATGAAGTAGACGGGAAAGTAAACTTTTGTAACAATAATTTTTATACCCACTAATAAGCTAGAAGGTAGAGAAAATTATGTGAATGTAACACATCAAATTTTTCTTAAAATTAAAACTATCCCCTTGAGATGTCAAATTTCTGGACTGTTAACCATCAAATTGTAAATATTCGTTATACTTTGGAGTCAAGTTTACGAGCAACTACAAATAAAATGCTATACATAATTTAAAAGTTCAAAATGTATTTTTTAATTTAGCACAGTACATTACAGAACAGTAAAAGAAATATTTCAAGTGCTACATCCTCATGACCATGTCTATCCCCTCTTCTATAAAGCATACTTTCAAAAGCTTATTCTTTTATCTGCACTTAATGCTAATCGAAATGAACGTTTGTATAAATGATTTCATTACAGATTTCGTGGTGTCCTCTTTGCAGCATGGTTGCCAGCTCGTACCATAATTATGAGGTATACGATATTTTGAACGTGTATACAACGTACGATACCGGCTAAACATAATCATATTCGGTACTAATGACTATAATAATATCGCTGACGCCTTTGTCACAACAGCGAAATGAGAGAATCTGACACTATTTTCTTCCTCGTGCCAAAGTTGCATTATTAAATGACGCAATCCATCCTGACTCCTATATAAACTATTGCCCTCAAGGGCTGTCTACTCGTACATTCCTCTAAAGCTTCCAACACATGCTCTTTCACAAAACCTGTTTCCTTTTTTTCTCTCAATGCCAGTTTTTTTAGGTTTGTTAATTCAGTAAACACAGTACTGTCAAAAACATTTATGGTTAGTGGAGAAAACTTTGAATAACTGACTTCTCTGCGAAGTCTAAATTTGGAGTGCATCGAGCCAGGTAGTTCCGCGGTAAGTGTGCGACTCGCATTCGGGAGGACCCGGGTTCGATGCTCGGTAACCGCCCACTCTGAACCATGAGTTTTTCGGGGTTTCCCCGAGTCGGTTGGGGTGATTTTGTCTCTGCCACGATTCCTTTCCATCATTTCTCTTTCATTCCGTTTCCTTCTGATCTTTTAGGTGTCCTTCTAGGTTTCGTGGCGTATTGGTGGTTTCGGACAGATGGCGCGTATGTACTTCCCGTGGGCACCAGAGGGTTGCTTGGTCGTCGGGTTAGCTCCAACAATGGGAAGGCTCTTCGAGTTTGGAAATGTTAGGGCCTTCCGCTCAACTCTGTAGCCTGTCTGCCTGCAGCCTGTAGCCTCCTGTGATTCCTTCACTTCATCCCTTCCTCCTGGGAGTTGGTAGCTGCAATACATCTATGCAGGTCACAGTGCGCCAGGTGTCCTTCGTTGAGCAACCTATACCTATATCTACCTAAATCTGGAGTGCTATTAAACACGTGTGACCTTGCTGGACATATTGATTTCAAAGAACTAGAGGAACTTATAATAACAGTGATTTCCTTTCTTCATAGCAATGCTTCTTGTGAACCAGCTTTTTCTAGAGTGGGTCTAATAAAATTAAATTCGGAATAGACTGGCACTAGCTACGGCAAATGGGGCTCATTCTGTCATCCCAGTTTGTGAAAAAAAATGTGGTGGGTCTGAAAACCTCCAAGTCACCAAGAAGATGTTAAACTTTATGACAACTGCAGTATTTCAGAATGAAGTTGGACTTTTTGATGAGTAGATCACTAAACTCGTGTGATATTGTAAATGCCATAAAAATGACCATTATTATTGTCAGCGTTATTTCAGTATAATTCAGTTTTGAATGTAAATCTATCATTCTGAGTGGCCGGTATGTTGTACTTAGGTTTAAAAGCTGCCAACTCTGCTTTGCTGTACCACAGCAAAATTTATTTAGCGCTACAAAAACGTGTAAGGTATTTGAAAATTGAAATCAATAGCAACGATTATCACGGAAACTGTAACTACAAATGAATATATATATATATATATATATATATATTATCAATTATGTGTTTTAACAAGCAAGATGTGCATTTTTGTTCTGTAAGTCTGTCTCTTTCATACGGTTTACTACGATATACTAGATATACAAAGGTATACAAAATTCATTCAGAAAAACTATTTTCCGAAATTTTAAATATACTATTTATTTGCCATACAAATGCCCTAAACACACAGAGTTTTAGTGGTTAATAATTGTTCTTTCACACAGGCCGTATGTAGCATAAGATTGGAAAGTTAGAACAGAAATAACTGGTTGACCTAATAGTTGGTTCAGCTATGAAGCCCGGGACTGAAAAGTATTTACGACATTGTAAGTGATCATTGGGGTATGCCATCTCAAAATAAATTTGGGACCTCGTTGTGGTTTACCGGAAAAAATGAGAGTCAATTGGGGAGTTTAATGTCGCATCAGCATCAGCTCAGTTGGTTAGAGAAATCGAAAGATTCGTGGCTCAAATCCCGGCTATAGCGTTGAATTTTTCAGTCTGACTATCTTTCCAATATGGAATTTTAATAAAATCGCTGCAACAGTTTTTAGACAATTATTTGCGATTTTGGATTCGGCGGTCTCAAAAATGTGCATCTCAGTGGAACAATCCATATGGAACTTTTGGAAAGGATACAATACTTCCTCCACCTACTATAGGTGTGTGATAAAGGAAGTAAAAAAAGAAGAGGTAACAATTTACAGAATAGTAATAAATTGTTAATGTTATTTTACGTGGTTTAGGCAACGTTTTCAAAACATCCCTAGATTCAGTTTCAAAACCCACTAACGTAATGTCACTGTTAATACAGACTATGCTTGAGTTGAAAACGCGTTTCTTAAAATCAGTTGTAGTAAATAATAGTGCTAAGTTACACTGTGCCAAACTAAATAACGGGAATTGCAATCAATGCCTGGGACGCACAGAAAGGAAACCTGACGAGTTTGTTCTGCATGATACGGAGTATACGTAGCTGAATATCATAAGGCGTGAATTACATCAACTTGAAAACATCATTTGCAGTCATTATTTATTTTTTGTAGTTAACTTATCAAACGAAAAGTAACCCTTTTTCGCTTGAAGAGGAAGCAGTACATATCGCTTCTTAAGAGTTTTGACCTCATTTCCCTAAATGTCGACGCTTTTATTTTTTCCCCTTATTGGCAATTTACTAATTGCACACTCAAAAACGGTAGCCTTGCTGTTTGTAGTGAAACGTCCATAGCACGTAATCCATTATTTCAAAAACCTGTTGACGACTCGGCTGTTCGAACTTCAATTTAAAAGGAAGACCTTACGAGAGAAGCAACTCATCAGTTCAGCGGCGTTACTAAGATTTTGGACAGTCATCTGAAGTATACAACCATATATCAATTATATGCGTTTACTAGAGCGCAGATTTGTATGCAAAAGCATGATTTTTATACATTTAAACTATGCAGAAATAATATATCAGTTGTCACACATTTTTGCAGACAATTTGACCAGTGTTTCACAATAGGATATGTATATACGTATTCTGCGAGAAAATGTATATTTTAAATTTTTAATGAAAAATTCATGTTTTACTCTTAAATTTTATATTAAATTATAACTTTTCCTTTTAGATAATTAGTTATTACTAGTACTTAATTCATAAAGGCTTTGCAATCAGTCTATATTTGTATATATCTACATAGATATATAAAGGTATTTTCTTCAAAATCTACGGAGTGCTAAAGTTGCATTCGATAAGCTTAGTTAGGTATTAAATAAAAATGCTTGTTACAAGACAATCTGCCAAATTAGCAAAATGTTGTTTGCGATAGTGAACAAACTGTAACAGAAGAGGAATTTACCTAAGAAGAACTATTTCTCAAATGCATCTATGACATCACGCGATGTAGAAACGACATTTTATTGCACAAACCTTCCTCACTGATAGACGTAGGATATTCCACAAGAAAGCCTTAGGACAACTTTCCTTAATCACTGCAACATCCACGAATAAAGTAAGATTTCCCACAAAACAAATGGTTTATTTGATTTTTGTTCATTTATTTTTTTATATTATGATATAGATTTTTAAAATTGTTTATGCATATTTGCGTGTACATCTTGCTATTAGTTTATATATACAACTTCATGCTCAAATTATAATCAATTTTTGTTACAAAAATTAGCAGTTCTATTACGCATTTGTAGTGATTACTCTTAAATTTCCGTAGGTATATTTAAATTAAATTTAATCTCAACAGCATTTTACGACGAGTATACTTTTGTACGTACCAGGCGAGTCAGAAGTGGAAAGGAGATCGAACCACCTCAAAACCATGAATGGTTAATAACATCAAATTAATACTAAATCGATAAATAACATATAATACTAAATCCATGGTAACTCTCTTTACAAACTGGTACATTCAATTCTGCAGAATGAGTAAAAACAGTCATATATTAGAACATTTATTTTTATAATAGTGAATAAATAACATAAGAAACAACACAAATAAGCAAAAGCTTATTTCTCATTTATAGTCTGTAAACATAGAACACATTGTGGCGACTCATATTACATTTTGCAAACGAAACCTTCAGAGTACGTTGGATACACCTAATTTTCGTTTTGCTAAAGCTGTTCACTGGAGTCCATTATTTAGAACCTACGATCAAGGACTACAAGGTACATAATAATAATAATACAATTACAATTACTTTATGATTTGGTTAATATTATTTAATATATGATATTAAGAAGAAATCAATGTAGGAAATTAACTTAAATCTTTCTGCCACATATTAATGAAAAAATAAGTCGCTGTATACGTAATTATTTGTTTTAATTCGTCAGCTCTCCTTATAAGGAACGAAGTGCATATTTTCATATCATACACAGCTTTACTTTTTCTACTAAGTAGGGAAAGTATTGCATTCCACCCAAAAATTCAATATCGAGATTTCACCGGAAATATATGTTTTCAGATGCCCTCAAACAAAGAAAAATAATTTTTAGAAAATATGTTTTTATGAAAAATGAAATGTATATCTTGAATTTTCTGAGAATGTCCCCAAAAGTTCTCTCCATTGTAAATGAGTTTTGCATAACTGGTAAACCGCAAGAGATAAACGAAATTTCACTACACAAATATTATTTCTTGTTAAAATACACAATTCATGACATACACGCTTTTTTTGGTCAAATGAACCATTTCCGAGATATTCCTTTTTATTTGTTTGTATTTTTCAATGCTTACATTTTTTCTCAAATGGGATTCGTTACTTTTTTTTTTAAAGAGAATGGAGTGCTCCACATAATAAGCAGCTCTTAAAGGATTTGACTAATTTGACTATCGCTTAAAGCCTACCATATTCCCCTTGCGCCTACAAGAATATTAGCAATAAGAATAAGCAATAAGTTTCTGCAAAGGTTAATCTCGATTAAGATGAAGTGAATGGAGAATAAGCGATTGTAAAAATAGTCTGCACAAGAGTAGAGAAAGTCATGTGAGTGTAACACATCAGATTTTTTTATCTTGCTAGCTTTTGAGTTAGGAGTCTGGGCATACTTTTAGTTGTGAAACTATGGTATTGAAATTTCAAATTTCCCTTAGCTGAGTGTTGGAGGAAATTAAGATAGTATAGTTGAAGGGCTTCCATAAAAAGAGAAATATTTGTTAATGTACCCTTTTAGAAAAGGTTACCATAACTAGCTGCTTGAGTTCAAGGAAATAAACAGGCTGAATTTATGACTATCTCAAGATTAGATATCTAAGCGGGGTCAGGAGGATTTTTACGGTGTACATTGGTCGTTCATTGCTTAGATTTATAGCATCAGCTTGTGCGCCGTTTCCTTCCACTAGTTCATCAGATTGACGATTTTATGTATGTAAGTAGTTGCTTAAACGAAAAGGATTTGAAATTGCTAGACCATACGCTTGGGGAATCTCACTAGATGTAATATTCAAATGAACAGGAGATGGGCATTGCAGAGGGGAGGAGGATAGGTGGCGTGGTGGTGGTCGTGGCTAGAGGTGTATATTTTTGCTGCCCGCACCTGCCTGCTCCGGCAGGTAGTTTTTCAGCAGGCTAACGCAATCATAGGCAGACAGTTTTCCTAACTTTCAGAGCCAGAACTTAATGCTGGGACAGCGAAGTTTATAAAAGCTTAGTCGTGTTGACCGTTGCGTCTTATGTTTTCAAGCTGTTCTTATTGTCCCGCACATCTGTTGGAATCTATTCAGTTTATACACCTGAAGATAGGAGCAAAGCTTTAGAGGTGGGATTGGGAAACTGCCTCTCATATCCTTGGCTGCTGCTCTTAACACGCTAAGCGCGTTAAGATGAAGGGCCTTACGAAACAACTTCCCAAATCTAATTAGTTGTTTTTCATAATTATATGCTTCAAATTGCTAATAAAATAAATAAATGCCACCACTTTAAAGCTGTTCGGAAAGTTTTCATAGGAATTATTTCAACTATTACGCTGAACAATTTTTGTTGGCAATTTTTAAAATATCTTAATATATTTGTGAACATTTTCAGACTGTTGATGCATGTTGATGTATATTATTATTATTATTATTATTATTATTATTATTATCGATGTTATATCCTTGTGCTTACAACTGTTCAAAATGTATGCTTTTTAACAAAACGCATAAATTAATTCAAGGGTTATTTATTGGTCAGTTTTGTTCTGCCTTTAACCGTCGCCTTGAAGAGCTGCGTTATCGGATTAATAATGAGCGCACTCACAGAATGTGAACTGCCGTTTAATCTTCAACACAGCAAACATATCCTTTTTAAAAGGAATGGAATCTAATTAGGGGTTTGAAAACGTGTAAGAATGTAATAAAAAGCGTAAAAGATCGAAACATTTATAGTAAAGCAAAGTTAAAACAACTAATAGTGTCCAAATATAGATATAAATGTTGGAAAATTCAGAATAATAAAACGTACCAGGAACAAAATTTGATAAAATGTAAAATTTTAAGCTTTGTAAATTTGTGTAAAATTATTTTAAAGCATCGAAAATGTTTCAAAATGTATTTAAAAGGAAATAATTCTCACCACTGAAAAGTTTACGCTAAATAGCATGCGTATATTAAGTTAGGATGAAAATCTGATAGGGATGTTTGTACTTCATTAGCTCTTAATGTTTTACAAAGCAAGCATCATTTTATTCGACGTCCCAGTGTAGGCTCTGAACAAACGTCAGTTATACCATATACGTCCAGCAATGTTCCAGGTCCTGTAGGCACACCGGACCGTACTGCTCAATGCGGAGGGGAAAGTTGGAGAAAAAAAAAAATGCTATCTCACGTCATGCCAGGACAAGTTCTGATGCGTGTTGCCTAAGGAAGCAGGCGTAGGCAGTAGTGGATCGAAAACTATATATCTCTAGTTGTAGTAGTGGTGGTGGTGGTAGTAGTGGTGGTGGTGGTAGTAGTAGTAGTAGTAGTAGTAGTAGTAATAGTAGTAGTATTGATGGTGGTGGTGTTGGCGGAATTAGAACTAATCATATAAGAAAATACAGTGAATTTGTACAATATTTTAATTTCGTTTGATTTTTATTACTTTGAATGTCTTTAGCTTATTTTATTCAGTTAATATTTCCTTCAGCTAGCTTAAAGGCAAACAAAGGTGTTCATAAAAACAGCATAAATAAATATATATATATAGGTATATTTATATCATACTTTATTCTATAATTCTGAATGAATATCTCACATGCTTAGAAATACAGTAAATGCATTTTAGTATGTTCACAACCATATATGTGTATAATATAAGGAACATTATCAAATGTGTGTGAAAGGAATACTGTCATTGCAAGTATTATTACAATTCTTTATTTGAAAATGAAGTTTATTTGAATGTCCTTTTCTTCGGAAATTACCACAATGTTAAAAGAGTAACACGAAGCACAAACGCTACAAGTTACTCAGAATGATTGCCCCTAATTTAGGTGTAAGTACCTTACGGTACTCAACAGAAACACTCAGCTTCAAAAGAATTTTGTTCTCATTCATTTAAGCAATATATCGGATTTAATTTAAAATGCATATAGATAACGTCGTAGGAGCACTGATGTACCGTTTTAAATAAGGGTCCATCATAAAGAAATATTAAAACTGAAGCCATTACAGCAATTTACTGATGTAGTTAAACTATTTCTCATGTTCTCTTTTAGTAAAATTAAATAATACCACATTTTACGTTTTCTATTACAGTACCGCATGCTATTCTTCAACCCCTCTCACTTCATTTGCACAGCACCTTTAGAGGCGATATTGACTACGCGGCTCACATAGATGTTTATTTAGAGAGATCACGAAGCGTCTAGAGAAACCTTCATAGCATAATCAACAAGGTTCTGAGCGACGGAGACCCGAGATACCAGGGACAATCAGGATAGCTGTACACAAATTAAGTTATTAAGCTCTAAATTAATTTCAATTACTTGTGTAACAGCAAGAGTCACAGAGAGAGATGGCTCAACAATAACGCGTGAGGTTCGCATTCAGGAGACCTGCGTTCGGTTTCCGTTGGTTCGGCCGCTCTAACTTTGGGTTTCTTTGCGGTTTTCCGTGGTGGTAGGCGAATGTTGGAGCGGATTATATAATACCCAAATATTCCTGTCATTTCATTTCCTTATGATACTCCTATTTCAGATCGAAGGATCAGGCAAGTGGACGGTGAGCGATGAGTGTGGCGATGGACTTTGGTTTAGGAATTGTCTGCCCTGGCGTTCGGTTTATGATAAGCCCTCAGAGAGAGAGAGAGAGAGAGAGAGGTGGTCCTGTGGGGAGACCTTAGCGACCCCGCCTGTGTCCGAGACTGTCATCCCGAATCTGATCGCCCTATGTGCCCTTCGCTCCAGCACTTCCTCTTGAAGTTTCCAGAAGCACAATAGGCCTTCATGTGCGCTTAAGCGCCGAAATTCTCCTGCGCTTCCTAATATCAAAAAAGTCTCAATGCACATATCATGCGCAGCTTTAAGTTCTTCCAAACTTTTTTCATGTGTTATACTGTGCGCCAAAATACTGTGATGTATTAATTATTTGGGGGGGGGGTCCATTCTCATTACCAAGCATATTGTTGTTTTTGTCTGGGATGACGTCACTTCTGGCTGGGTGTTTCTGCTAGTCACGAGTGGTGGGGATATAGCGGCTGTCTTATTTAGTATTCCGTGAGAAGCGAATCGCGCGTGCAAGTCGGCCTTTGCATTGGTGAACACTTCCTCTCACCTTTCATATTTAATAATGTAGGAACCCCAAACGGATGGAAAATAAATCTAGGAATGTGTAAGTAGATTTGTGTTATGGATTTTGTACAGAGAAAACCCACGCCTTCCTCTTAAACTCCTCACCACGTTTCGGTCCTCTGCAGCCAAGTGAGCATACGTTCCTCTATGTGGGTATTGAAATTAATTTAATTTTTCATGTGAACCAACATGTAACAATACTCGTAATGACTTATATTAATAACCTAACTCATGGGATCACAAAATGCAGGGAAATATGTATTTAAGTCAATGTACGAGAAGACAAACCCGTAACCCGCTGTTAAACCAGGTTTCTATTTCATTATTATATTGTTCAATGACTGGAACGTTACGAATGAACCTCTGTAGGAGAGACTATCTTCTTCCAGCATATTCCCATAGTATTACTGTTAGGGTGACAGGCAGTTTGACCGAGTAACGCTGACATTCGTTTTAATGTCGACTGAAGTTCGAGATTTCATGCTCTCACATAGTAGTTAATAACATGAAGAAACACAAGGATCGGATGTAGTACAGTTAGTGACTGAAATGCCTGCTTAGAATACGTTCTG
The DNA here is from genome assembly GCA_030765065.1 of Deroplatys truncata. Lineage (NCBI taxonomy): Eukaryota > Metazoa > Arthropoda > Insecta > Mantodea > Mantidae > Deroplatys > Deroplatys truncata. The sequence goes on from CM060981.1 coordinate 250,865,442, forward strand.
CAAGTGATATTTATTTCATATACATTTCTTCTTCTACTTCATGGATTTAGGCCTTGGCCTGTTTCCACATCAAGAGATGGAGTCTCTGCTTCTTTATACTGATCGGTCAATATTTAATTTTCCTTTAGGTTGGTAGTGAAGTAATATGTATGGTAATGTGTTGGCTATTATTCTTTCAATATGATTAAGTCAATTAAATTTTAAGTTTCGGATTATTTCTTGCATATTATAGATGTTTAATTATTTCTTTTTCCTTCGTTGTTCTCTATCTGACAACCTGTAACCTAACCTGCTACTGAAGGTAGGAATCTCATTCCAATGTTTCTATTTTTATTTTTTTGATACATTGATTGTCCAGTTTTCACACGCATTTGGTACTGCCATAGATTTATACAACTTTAACTGTATGGGGATTAAAATTTTGTTTTTAAATGTTCTTATTGTCCCACACCTGTTATAGAACTTACTTGGAATTATACTAATATCACTCTTTTGGCAAATGGAAGACATTTAATCTTAAATAATTCAAATTATAAACTGGATCTGTTAGATTATTATAATTATTTTTCATCTTTTGTGGTGAGATTTTTTTACTGGCATACTCATATTATAACTTAAAGCTATTTAATTTAAGTTTAGAGTCGTCTTCATTATTGCTAAAATCACTTGGTCATCTGCGAATACCATTTTATTAAAACGCTATAAACGTGCGCAATGACGTTTGTTGTCATCAGTGAGACGCTCAAGTATTATCCCGTTACTATGGATTTAGTAAATGCTTATGTAGACAAACCTATGGTGGAATCTGAAAACGTTTATTAGCTTTAATGTAAGTAATATAATTTGTTTACCATTTTTCTGTTGTAATAAACTCCATCTGCTGTAGAAAAAATAAATGTAGTCACAGAAAACATCCTTTTTCTGCTTGAACATGTGATGTTTTCAACATTGAAAACCTCTATTCCTCTCATTTAGTAGTGGACGTGTCCAAAATGTTAATTAGGTTGAGCAATAGTATTGAAATGTTTTACAAGTATCCGGAAATTAGATTAACACAGCAGGAAGGTTGATTTCTTTGGTATCATTACGAAGAGTAAACTTTTATATTTTGTTCATCTTAAAGTCAGGTATAAAATGTGTAAGATACGATGGATATCAATTATTTAATATATAAATAATGTGAAGGCCAGAGAACCATATTGGCTAAGTAACACAAAGGAAGGTACCAGGCACGTACATATTAAAGTAGGAATATGATGCATAAATGTATCGGAATATTACAAATTGTAGCTGGAATGTGTACAATAAACTGAACTAAATTAATTGTAAGTATTTGAGTATGAAATTCCGATAAGTATATTCAAAATTTTTTTTAAAGCACAGGGCAGATTTTTATTAAAATTAATTACATTATTTTATAAGTTTTCAAGACCTATTTTCTGGAGAGGGTATTCTATTACGCTTTGTAATGAGCAGGTATAGGAATTTCCAAGCATTAAAGCCCGGGCGAAAGGAAATCAAGTTGAACTATTACTGGACTTTACACAGCAACATCGCAGGTTACAAACCACCCAATTCTCGAACAGTCTCTTGGCGTTTGCAGACAGCACCCACCAAACCGAATTTACCTGTTCGTAAGTGCCTCATTACCGCTATTGTATACATTCTTTGTAATGATATATAGTTTGACTGTTGAAGCCAACTGCTTATGAATTCCAAGGCCATGTAATGAACACCTGATTAATGATAGTGGTAATGATATTATGTTTACATCATAATAACGGACTTGAAAACAAACGCCTTAGAAGATTAAGTAACAAGAAATTTAATTTCTGCAAACGTGTAGATTCACTTTTACTGAAACAGGCAAAAGTGTTGAAGCTGAACTTGAAGTAACTGAAAACATTGTAGTAAAATCTTATACGAAATACTAACAGGAGTACAAAAAATTGAAGAATGGTGTATTTACAAGAAAAACTTACAGCGTATATTAGATAAAGTTATTGTTGCTTTGAGAGCAGAAAGACAAACACGGAATTGATTGTGGATTCAAGCTGAACAGGAGTACGCGTTGTAAAGAAACTGCCTGCTATTTAAAGTGGCCCTAGTTCAATTCTCAAGAATCTTTTCTTTGATAAGGGTGGTTTCTTGGTATGTCCAAAGTCCGACGTGTAAATTCAGAATGTTCGTATCTGTTCCGGTTATTTAATAACCAGTTAGTCTATAATTATCACAACTATCCTAGCCAAATGCCTGCACCCATGCTGCATAGTAATTCTATTTCACATATTTATCCTAATAAGCACGACTACATATCACCAGTACGCCAAAAAATAACTAAACCAAAGAGAAAAATCTGATTTGTTATATTCACATCACTTTCTCTACCCTCTGTCGCTTAATAGTGGGACACAAACTGTTCTTAGTAAAGCTTATTTTACTATCTACTTCATTTTAATACAAATAAACATTTGAAGAAGTAGCTACATTACACATTTCGTTATAGATACAAAGGGAACAGGATAGTCAAATGTTTAAGAACTGGATGCTATAAGCTGGCCTTAAAATTCCATCCTGCTTCCATGAAATTGAAAAAAAAAACACCTGAATATTGAATGGACCTTAAAGAATGGCAGAGTAATGAAAACTCCAACCATTAATGACGGCTATCTCGGAAATGGCTGATGCTATACCCAAAGAACTTTAGATATAAATTTTATTTGTCATGTAAGTATAACTAACATATGTTATTTTAATCGAAATCGTTAGAGTCATTCTTTAGAAAATCAAACATTTCAAAAAGTATTTCATTCAAAGGGTAGTTTAGGGTGAGGATTTTTCTTGAAAATCTTCATGTCGCATGTTTAGAAGGTGCCAAACCTAACTACCAAGTTTGGTCTTTACCCAACTTTTCGTTTTTGAGCTATGCTGTTCATAGGCACAAACATACACACAGACAGACGCACATATGGAACTTATTCTAAAAAATCTGCTGATACATTCACATGACTTTCTCTACCCTGTGTCTTTATTAATGGGTATACAAGCTATTCTTACTGAATAGTATTTTTCTACCTATTACATTTAATCCAAATAAACCTTTGAAAAAATATCAACAATCTCGTTATAAATACAAAGAGAACACCGAGAGTCAAATGTTTAAAAACTGGAACGCTATGTGCTGGCCTTAAAATTCCATACAGTTTCCATGCAATTGCGAGAAACAACTGAAAATCGATGTGACTCTAAAACAATGACAAGTACTGAACAATTCGAACCTTTAGTATCGGATATTTCAGAAACGGCTTATGCCATAAAAAGAACTTATTTTATGTAAACTGTATTTTAAAGAGATCCACATTTTGTGTATGGTACGTTTACGTCTATTGCTAAACGGTTACCATTTATACAAGATTATACAAAATTCTTTCCGAATAGAGGCTAGGTTATTCCCATAAAATTCAAGTTTACATTTTATTTGTTATGTAGATATATTTAATATATGGTATTTTAATCAAAATCGGTAGAGCTACTTTTTGGAAAATAAAATTTTTCAAAAACTATTCCATGTAAAGGGTAGTTGGGGCGGGGGGATTTTCTTGAAAGTCATCGTGTCGTATCCCTGAAAGATATTAAACTCAAATTACCAAGTTTGGTATTTATCCGATTTCTCATTTTTGAGTTATGCTGTTCACAGACACTCACACGAACATGTTTCGAAAAATAGTTTATTTGGATTCAGCGTGCCTCAAATCTTGTATTTCGGGTGAAATCTCGGTATCGAATTTTTGGGTAGAATGTAATACTTCCCGTGTTTACTACACATACATGCTAGAGAAAGTAAAATATCTGATGTGATGCATTCACATGACTTTTCTGCTCTCTACTTTTATTAGTGGGTACTACAAATTATTCTTACTAAAGGTTGTATTACTATCTACTACATTTTAATCCAAATAAAATTTTGCAGAAATAGCTACATTATACCTTTCGTTAGGATAGAAAGCGAACAGCGATAGTCAAATGTGTAAGAACTGAATGCTATATGCTGGCCTTAAAATTCCATACTGTTTCCATGCAATCATGAGAAACAACTGAATATTGAAAGGACTTTAAAGAATGACTAAGAAATGAACAATTCGAACCACTAGTAACGGATATATCAGAAATGGCTTACGCCACACACACACAAAGAATTATTTGAAATAAATTATATGTTTTAAAGAGATCTACATTTTCGTGTAGCACGTTTTCGTATATCGCTTAACGTTTAGCAGTTATACAAGATTATACAAAATTCCTTCCGAATGAAGAGGATTTCCTAGGATATTCCCAGAAAATTCAAGATATTAATTTTATTTGTCATGTATATAACATTAATATATGTCATTTTAACTATAATCGTTAGAGCCATTTTTAGAAAATCAAAATTTTCCAAACATGTTCCATGTAAAGGGTAGTTGGGAGTGGGAGATTTTCTTGTAAATCTTCGTGTTACATCCCTGGAAAATACGGAACTTAAATACCGAGTTTGGTACTTATCCGACTTTTCGTTTCTGAGTTATGCTGCTCACAGACAGACAGACACGCACATGTTTCCAAAAAAATGCTTTATTTGGATTAAAGGATCCCCTAAACATCTACTTCCGGTGAAATCTCGGTATCGAATTTTTGGATGGAGTGCAATACTTCCCCTACTTAGTATACGTAGTAGAAAAAGTAAAAACCTGCTGCTTCGTGGTGATACTTTTGAAAATAAGATGCATTTGAAAGAATTGTTAGCGTGGCAATCATTCCGAGACGTTGTTACAAAGTTTCTAGGTAATAAGAAGGACCCAGATTACAAACATTTGTTAAACAAAATGTTGAATGCATTCAAGGAACTTGGATGTGACATGAGTCTCAAGGTTCACATGCTACATTCTCACTTGGACTACTTTCCCCACATTCTTGGGGACTACAGTGAAGAACATGTGGAGAAATTCCACCAAGATAACAAAGGATTAGAAACAAGATACCAAGACAGGTGGAACACCACAGTGCTCGCCGACTACTGTTGGATGATGAAGGGAAGTCCTAGAAGTGTTTATAAAAGGAAGCCAACCAGAGAAAGCTCCACATGATAAAAAATCTGATGTGTTACACTCACATGACTTTCTCTACTCTTGTACAATCTATTTTTACAAACGCCTATTCTCCATATGCTTCATATTAATCGAGATATCGAGATGTCAATCTTATTTGTAATTTTCTTATAGATGCAAGGGGAATATGGTAGCTTTTAAGCGATAGTCAAATATTTTATCGCTGGTTGCTATGTGGCGCATTCCATTCTCTTTGCATGTCCAGGACATAAAAAAAATGAATAACGAATTTGAGAAAAAGTATAAGTATTGGAAAATTTAAGGAAATAACAAGCAATATCTCGAAAACGGTTCACTCAACAAACAAAATGTATATGATATAAGTTGTGTATTTTAACGCGATCTACATTTTTTGTGTAGTAAAATTTTGTCTATCTCTTATGGTTTACCAGTTATGCAAAAGTCGTTCATAATGAAGAATACTTTTGGAGACATTCCCAGAAATTTCGAGATATACATTTCATTTCTCATGACATTATCTTAAACATATGATATTTTCATCAAAATCGTTAGAGCCATTTTTGAGAAAATTAAAATTTTCGAAAAATGTTCCATGTAAAGGGTAGTCTGGGGTAGGGGGATTTTCTTGAAAATCTTCGTGTCGCATCTCTGGAAGATACTGAACGTAAATACCAAGTTTGGTGTTTATCCGACTGTTAGTTTTTGAGTTATGCTGTTCACAGACACACACACACACACACAGACACACACACACACACAGACACACACACACACACACAGACACACACACGGACATGTTTCCAAAAATGCTTTTTTTGGATTCAGGAGGTCTCAAAACATGTATTTCCGGTGAAATCTCGGTATCGAATTTTTGGGTGGAATGCAATACTTCCCCTACTTACTATACGTAGTAGAGAAAGTAAAAAAATCTGATGTGTTACACTCACATGACTTTCTCTACTCTTGTACAATCTATTTTTACAAACGCCTATTCTCCATATGCTTTATGTTAATCGAGATATCGAGATGTCAATCTTATTGCTAATTTTCTTGTAGATGCAAGGGGAATATGGTAGCTTTTAAGCGATGGTCAAATATTTTAACGCTGGTTGCTATGTGTCGAATTCCATTCTCTTTGCAAGTCCAGGACATAAAAAAAATGAATAACGAATTTGAGAAAAAGTATAAGTATTGGAAAATTTAAGGGAATAACAAGCAATATCTCGAAAACGGTTCACTCAACAAAAGAAATGTATATAACATAAGTTGTGTATTTTAACGAGATCAACATTTTTTGTGTAGTAAAATTTTGTCTATCTCTTATGGTTTACCAGTTATGCAAAAGTCGTTCACAATGAAGAATACTTTTGGAGACATTCCCAGAAAATTCGAGATATACATTTCATTTCTCATGGCATTATCTTAAACATATGATATTTTAAACAAAATCGTTAGAGCCATTTTTGAGAAAATTAAAATTTTCGAAAAATGTTCCATGTAAAGGGTAGTCTGGGGTGGGGGGATTTTCTTGAAAACCTTCGTGTCGCATCTCTGGAAGATACTGAAACTAAATACCAAGTTTGGTGTTTATCCGACTGTTCGTTTTTGAGTTATGCTGTTCACACACACACAGACACACAGACACACACACGGACATGTTTCCAAAAATGCTTTTTTTGGATTCAGGAGGTCTCAAAACATGTATTTCCGGTGAAATCTCGGTATCGAATTTTTGGGTGGAATGCAATACTTCCCCTACTTACTATACGTAGTAGAGAAAGTAAAAAGCACCTTCAATTTACTGTTCACTTGTCACTGAATATTAAGTTGCGTTCTTTATGGCTTTCTTGTATATATATAAAATACGGGTATTTTTTATCTGTTGGCAGGTTTGATATTTTTACATATTTGCTTACCTTATTTGTGTTTTTATGACAGTATTAAGTTGTTTCTAAACCCTCAGTGTGCTGTGACAAGTGTGCTAAATTCTTGGATGGTTTAAATATAATATAGGTGTACACTATTCTAATTTACAATATGTTAATATTTATTTTGTGACGTTTTAAAAGCACGGCACCTTAAAATTAAGTGGTTTCTACTGCAGCAAGATCGACTTGACTCCGCTACTTCACCTGACGTTGAACAAGGAAACATAATAGGTTCGTGTGAGCACTTGGTTCTGCGTAGCAGTCTCGAGCAGTTAGCCTCTGAGCACTTGATTCTGCATAGCCGTGGCAAGCAGTTACCATGCCATAGTTGTCATGAGCAGACCAATTTGTACGAGATAGCTACAGAGAAGCAACTTGACCAGTTTTATTGAGAAAGCACCATGTCTACACTCATATGGCAATCAGCGGCTTTAAAATAATTTCGATACTAGTAATTCTCATGTGTAGGAGTATGCCAGCAAAGTTAAACATCATATGCTAGTATTGTGGCACTTAGTACATCTACACCAAACGACCAGCCGCCCAAAGTTAAATGGGACTTGTGGGATATGCTATCTTTGATACTACAGATCAGAAAGCAAGAGAGGAAAGTGGCTGCATTCCGAGTTCTGCTATATCCAGGCTGATATACAGCAGAATACCAGTAGAAGAAAGAAGATCCTTGGTATATACCGCACTCCCTCCTTAGCAAAATTAAACGAGTAATATTCAGTTCATTCTTAAATGTCTAAGTTAAAGGCATACCGTACAAAAAAGTTACACTAAAATTTAAGGAAGAGCGATGCAAAACTGTAAAAATGTTTGCATTGTGAATTGTCCAATTGTCATTGTGAATTCAATTCAATTTAGCATGTTAATAATTTGATACATGTATATTCCCAGTTTGTGGAAAGATTTAATGTTGGGAAGGTTGAATACCAAAGTTGTGATAATAATAATAGTAAATTCAGACATACTAGCGTACAGACTGGCAGGTATTGAGAAACATTTTCACTACGTTCGACAATTGTAACTATGGGTGTCTTATCCCTCAGCCTTTATGGGAAAGTAAAATGAATACATCACAATTATTATTTAAGCTAAATATATTTTATATGCATTTATTATTTCAGTTAATAAAGCGCTAATATAAAATGTTTGTCAATACATCATGCTGCATCCTAAGTCATAGATCCATTGTAAGGAAGTATAGAATTGATAATGTGTTTAATATTAGTCAAATTGAGTTTTTGTAAACTACTCTAACTTTGGGATAACCTGGTCTAAATATCCCGTGGTCTGACACACTGACGTTATTCTTGATTTATGGTTATAAAGGTAACTTGATGAATTAGGTCGCTATAGTGAAGTGGTAGCGAATTTGGCTGACCAGATAGTGAAGGGATGGAGAAGTTTTTAAACATATGGCTTATAGGAAATACCTAAAATTGAGAATATTGCAACATTTAGTTATTTTTAACCTGAGTGCATTATTATTTCACTTAAAACATCATAAAGTAAGTGTCTTAAAACCGCTGAATTTGTGTATTGAGTGTTACCCTAATCTCTGCTTTGCTAAAAGTCCTGATGTGATGCGAAGAAAGCCTCTGCAGATTTGGATTCAGCAGAAATATATTAAATCTCATCTCAAAGTTTGCGCAATGTTCTGACTATAAGAATTTGTTGCCCAGTGAATCAATCTTCCGTACTTAAAATACTGAATATGGCCAGCCTAAATATGTCATTGTATTGTTTTACTGAATTGTTCAGCAATTCTCTTTAGAGCAGGTGCAGCTATCGTTACAAAAATCCCTAACATAAGGATCTTTCATAAATCTAGAATGTGCCTAAAACAAATAAGCTAATTCTCTTCAACTACTATAGGTACAGGTAATCCAATGGAGGGGGACACCTCATCTCCTGCGACCTGCACAGGACTCTTGCAGCTACCACCTCTCCAGGAGGAAGTGATGAGGTGAAGGAATCACAGGAGGCTACAGGCCGTAAGCCGACAGGCCACGAAGACACGCGGAAGTTCCTAACAGTTCCTAGGTCGAAGACTCGTTCCACTGCTGGAGCTGTCTAGAGAGGGCGGTGAACTATCCGTCGACCAAGTAGCTCTCTGATAAGTGTCCACGGGAGCACTCTTTACTTTGAGCATGTATCCGCGCCAACTATCCGACACCGCGAAACCAAGAAGCACACCAAAAATATGAGAAGAAAACAGAATGAAAGGAAAATTATGGGAACGAAATAATGGTAAGAAGGAACTACCTCAGCATTCGCCTGCCGACGCGAAGAAACCTAAAAAAACTCAGTGGCCAGAGTGGACGGTAGCTGGAATTGAACCCGGGACATGCAGAATGCGAGTCGCTTATGTTACTGCGGCGTTTCCTTGCTAGGTCCTCAGCTACTACAAATGCTCTTTGAAATTTCTAACAGGCTCAAAAAAATGTATATCCTCCAAACCAGCTTGACGTTCCTCTAAATGAATAGGTTATCTAGTCATCATAAACAAAGAAAGAAAGGGAAAATCCTAACTGCCCAGACTAATGGCTTTTGTGTTTCGCTTCGTTTTACTTGAACTCATTGAATCGAAGAGAATTCATCGCGGTTGGAAATCACATATCCCTGTGGTTCCGCAAACACTTTGGTTACAGCGAGTGTTTTCTGCTTTAAAGTTGAGGCAAGCAAAAGTACAAAGTTTCAGAGGAGGGCAAACAGTACTTGAACCCTGCCTGTCTGGCGCATCACCAACTCGCCCAAGAGGAAATTACATTTCTGCGGTAGGAACCTTCCCTCCAAAACTACAGCCCAGCATAAGAATATTGTTATCATTAAATTAATCTCTCTAAGAAATGGCTTGCTTCTTCAAATGTGTCACGACAAGCAAGAGAAATGGAAACAGGGAAAAACATTGTGGAATGGGGATTCAAACTTTTCCTGGTGAATTATATGTTTAGTATTGATATAATCTTAAGGGTCTTATTAGTTAGCATATTTCTTGCGAAGTAAAGTAAACACTGAGACATATGCAAATAATATTCTGTAATTTTGCTTGTTGAATTGAGTAATAACCAACATTCCACTATAGTCAAATTTAAGAAGGCAATACTTCTGCTTTTGCTTTTAAGAAACATAGAGAAAACGTGAGGGAGCTAAAAGAGACACAATTTCTTATGTAGAGTTCGTCTGGGGGTATTCTCTGTAAATTTTTACCTTGCAGCACTTAATAATAGCAAATTAAAACATGAAATCTGGTGAGTATACATTTGTTTTTGGTTACGGAGTTTACAGTTTTGCACTCGTAATGAACTACCTACTTATATTAAATTTTAAGATGGAGTAAATAACTTCCATACTAACGGGAAGTGACTAATAAAGTATAGAATTCGTTGGGCAATATTTGATTAATATTGCAGTTTATAGCTTCTAATTATTATAGAATCAAGCCCCAATGAGCTAAAACAGATAATTTCATGAAGAAAATGCATTTTATTTTTATGCTTTCCTGGAGAATAATACGAATGAACAATACTGATAGATTTGGAGAGCTCGACATTTTTATAGAAAAGGATTGTTCGCTTTACGTTTCCTACGTTCTACTAAAAGGCCTTTACCACAGGATTTTTTTAATGTTGATCACTAATTTTAAACATAATCTTATACTATATCGTTTTAAGAATACTCTAACTGTGGAATGACAAGGTGATCCTAATTTTTCTGATAGATTCTGAAGCTATATTGGCCTTTATAAGACAAATCGTTCTGTTATTCAATTATAAATCAATTTTCTTTGTTTGTTGCCTTTAATTGCAAATATTTGTATAAGTTTTACTGAATCCTATCAGAGAAGCCTAAAGAAAAGTTGCAGCCTGGTTTTTTTTTAAAATAAGCATCACTACGATATGCAGTTGTAGCAGCTGGACATTTAGTCAGTAGTTTAGGACAATAGTAGGACATTTACATATGAATTTCTCTTTCCTAATTAAGTGGACAAAATATCACACAAAATGGAATCTTAATGGTATAAACAAACACCATTATATAAAATTCTGCATTTGTGATAAAGTTATACTCAGAGTGGCTTCATCTGAAAACAAATAATACCCGGAATTTATTATGGTATTTTAATGTTATTAATCGATTTTTGACAGGTGTAGGTAGCTTTTAAAGATACTGGCAGTAAGTATATGCAATTAAACAGGTTATATGTGTATTTTCATATATATGAACTGCCAGATCCACTTTGTCAAACTCAAAATCCAGTATTTTCTGTAAAACACGAGGTTGAAGGGTCCTAATGTATGGTGTATCATTTGCAAATCAATGTACAACCGTGAGGGAAAAAAGTGAGGCATGTCTTTAACGCCAGATTTTTCTAAGTGCAACGCGGCACATTGTACACCATACAATACATTTGTGTCTCGCCGCTGCAACAAGTTGCACGTCATTATTAAACATGCTACCTTCTACGATATGTGAGTTCTCTGTAGCGCGGTGTCAAAGCGTAGGGTACTTCTATGGTTTAGACCGCAGTTTGCTTCTCGCATGTAACAAACTCTTACTAATGTTTAATCAACACATAGTGACTACTTATTTTCGATATACCGCATTTAATACCTGACATTTGGTAAAATTCATAATCGAATGGTTACGTTGCAAAATACTGGCTTCACAATTTCATCATGGTCGCATATCTGTTTGTTGTTGGATATGTGGGTGTGTTATGGCAGCTTGACGACACAGTGAACAGTGCGAAATACAAGGTAAAACTTTATAATCCACGATTTGAGTGGTTTTCCTTTTGATTATGTTGTACTTGGGTATTAGTCAAGAACTATTGCAGGTATTTTAACTTCTTTCATTCAGTAACCTTGTCCATTCCCGTTTTAAGCTATTATCTATATTTTATTTATAACTGTGAATATGTGTAATTAATATTTATGCACATTTTAATACAATGTAAATATAACAATCGGAAAATTAATAATAAGGGACTATCATAGTTTCAGCGACTGTCCATAACTTTGTTACATTTTGTTGTAATGTACTGCAATCCAGTAAAGTTAATCTCCTTTGTGGTTTCATCATATTCTTATTGCATATATATTAACCTTCACATAGAATGTTAGTAAATTAGTTATTAGGAGCTATTAACAAGACCTACATTGTTAAATAGTGCTGTAACTATGTGTGTAATAAACTTCCATGATTAAAAGTTAATGAAGAAAAAGTGCCACTATTCAAATCCAGATGCAGTTGAACTCACATTTAGAAAAGAAATATATTGATTTATTAAAAAAGTGCAGTATCTTCGGTACTCACCGTTACTTGTAACATTTCCGATATTGCGTTAAATACGGGTACATACCTGAAAAAATAAAATATATCATGTACAACAAGAAAAAGTATCAATGTATTAAATTTATACGCTAAATACCTGTGTTCACAAAACTTAGACTTATTTAACAGCACCCAGCACAAGTGTCCGATCTTATGTGACATATACACGCAAGAAGGCGAACCGAATACACATTACTTACGTGCGCCCTGCTTCATGAAGTGAATGCTGCTTATCTGTTGCGCTAATAGTAGGAGTAATTCTTAACAAGTCTGTGCAGGTATTTCTCAGTTTTTTAAAAACTTATTTGTTTATAAGCTGTTGAAATGACCGAAGAAAACCACGATTTCGGAACAAACATTTTTCATTAAAATGAAAATTTCACGTGCACGTACGTATGCAGAAATGTATTTGTACGACGCCTCGAAAGGTGTATAAAGCTGTCAACCACAGTAATACGATTTTTCGGCGCTGTAATGCTGGAACTCATATTTCTATAATGTAATACCAATGACTTCGAAAATCAAGATTATATGCGGATCATTGTTATTGGTAAACTTTTAGAAGAGAGACGGTTGACTTATGAAGAGATTAGACATGGATGTGGTATAATTACTCAAACTTCAAAAGCTAAAGATCGTTTCTTCACCTCGATTATACATTAACTGGTTAACAGCTCAAATCTTGAACCACTACTGAACCCCGTGTGATATAGGCAACTTGCAAAACGTTCGTTTCAAACAGACTGCATACTTCACCAGTCAAAGAATGTTCCCGATTGCTTGTGCAACATGATGAGCAGAGCAACCCAAAAGCATAATAAGCATAAAAGCATAACATGATTTTAGACATGTGGTTGCTGCCCAGAACATGATTTTGTAGTTCCAAGGGTCCGGGAAAGAATAATTTTAAAAAATCTGATGTGTTACACTCACATGACTTTCTCTGCTCTTCTACAAACTATTTTTACCAACACTTATTCTCCATATGCTTCATGCTAATCGAGATGTCAATCTTATTGCTAATTTTCTTGTAGATGCAAGGAGAATATGGTAGGTTTTAAGCGATAGTCATATCTTTTAAGCGCTGGTTGCTACGTGACGCATTTCATTCTCTTTGCATGTCCAGGATATACAAAAAGAATAACGAATTTGGGAAAAAGTATAAATCTTGAAAATTTAAGGGAATAACAAGCAATATCTCGAAAATGGTTCAGTCAACAAAAAAAATGTATATGACATAAATTGTGTATTTTAACGCGATATACATTTTTTGTGTAGTAAAATTTTGTCTGTCTCTTATGGTTTACCAGTTATGCAAAAGTCGTTCATAATGAAGAAGTCTTTTGGAGACATTCCCAGAAAATTTGAGATATACATTTCATTTGTCATGAAAATATCTTAAACATATGATACTTTAATCAAAATCGTTGGAGCCATTTTTGAGAAAATTAATAGTTTCGAAAACTGTTTTATGTAAAGGGTAATCTGGAGTGGGGGGATTTTCTTGAAAACCTTCATGTCGCATCTCTGGAACATACTGAACCTAAATACCAAGTTTGGTGTTTATCCGACTGTTCGTTTCTGAGTTATGCTGCTCACAGACACACATACAGACACACATACACACACACGGACATGATTCCAAAAATGCTGTTTTTGGATTCAGGGGGTCTCAAAACATGTATTTACGGTGAAATCTTCGATATCGAATTTTTGGGTGGAATACAATACTTCCCCTAGTTACTATACGTTGTAGAGAAAGTAAAAATACAGCATAAAATAAAGCAATATAGAGCATAATTCTTAGAAATTAACTAAGAACCCGTTTAAAATCTAACATTATATGCAATACAGAAATTAACAATATTCCCAACAACAATGAAAAGCTAGAAATTTCAACAATGAAATCGATGGTATTGGCAATCAATGACACAAGAAGAAAATTTGTTTTCTATTACTGATTTATCCTTCTAGCAGAAAACATTCCTGTAAGATACCTACACTAACTAAGTTAGCAATAATAGCAATACTGGTTCCTTCATCATCTGCTTCAGTTGGATTTTAAGTTCTAAACGGCCATGTCTGACAGAAGAAAATCCTGAATCTCACCAAAAACTTGCAATTAATCAACCTCAAGAACGTGTTACAGAGATCGAGAGTGACATAAATGACTAGATTTTCATTATTTAGCATTCTTCTCTTATTGTAGTGTGTTCTTGTATAACTTTATATTATATTTGTAAGACAGCTTACTTTACAAAAAATAATTCATTTAAGATACTAAAGTTTATTTGTGTGAAAGAAATGCATTATAAAAATAAATCATAATAAAGCATAATCAACAAAAAGATAAAGCATAATTATAAAAAAATAAAGCATAATGTGCTTGCTTTAATGGTGAGGTAGATTCTGGAAACACCCAGACTGTGAGATGGCGGTTCTGTGGATACAAAAAGCCGACAAAACTAAACCCTTTAGTCATAATAGGTGGAAGATTTTAAGTGCAACTGCAGCAAGAGCAGACAGAAGTTGTAAGGCATAAATTACAAAATAAAACACATCGACTACACAGACGTGAAGGATTATCTAGCGGTGTGTGGAAGGAATTTCTTCTCGTTGTACGTTTTGATAAAATGCCTTCCGGGTATATGTATTGTGGAATTTACTCAACTTTACTGATATTACATCTAGTACGTCTCATCTAAATGCACATTCCTGTAAAATAACGGTGAGATATCCATTTCACACTTGACCACAGAAGAGATGGAAAATATAACGAGGTCATGTGGGGTTCTATGCGATAAAATATAATTATTTTATTTGTGACGAAGGATTTCAGATGCTGAGATAAGAACTCTGTATGACTGGTAAGCGATATGGGAAAAATACCTATTAGTGAGGTTTCACCACGTTCTACCACAATTATTGCTCGTCTTGTGGAAGGTCAAACTGATAAGATAACCTGGTCATTGCTGCGGTTGAAAAATGAGCCTTTGGGGCAATCATCGGTTTGTGGGCAGATTCTTTCAAACAGAACTTGTTTAACTTTGACAACGCACTACATAAGTGAAGACTGGGGAACAATAGAATTATATGCTTTTGGCCACTAAGTTTCCAAATGTGCGAAAACATTATTCGAGAATTTGAGAAGCAATGAACTGGGAATATCCTACGATACTTAAAGGGATGTTGTGTTTGTGAGTGATCAAGACGCCATTGTTGTAAAGTGTTATAAAATCACTCCGATAACTCTGCATCTCTAAACACTACCTTTACTCATACATTCGATGAGAAAAGTTTTCTTCTAGAGCTTGCTCCTTAAGCTACGATTCCACAAAGGCTAAAAAGTATTTCTTAAGTACATGAAAAGGAGCCGAATCAACGAAAAGTTGGAGATGAGTCTGAAACAAGAGATGAGCACATGTTGGAAGTGTCTCTAAGTCATGATTGTGGCTCTAATCAGTACTGAAAAGTGATTCAGATTATAGAATAACACAAATTATCGTCAAAATTCTTGATGAATTCGTCAATGAAGATGTGAAAAATTGTTACAGGATTTAGATCCATTTAAACAAGCCACGGCCGCTTTGAGTCAGGGAAAAAATCGATGATCTAACTTGTGCTAATTTGGTTCTATAAACTAAGAAACTCGTGTACAAATTCTGAGGATGGTTCTGAGGAAATGGAAACCATTATAGAATGCATATAAACTGCTAGAAGCCAAGGCGGTAATAAGCTCCACTGACAGAAACACTTCTCTGGTCTTCTTTCCGACATTTGAAAACGTCAGCAAAGAACAACAGGGATAACCCTACGAAGAAGTGCGGCAGATGTGTTTCAAAAATTAAATTGAGTTTTATTTATGGACGCTCTTTAATTGCTGTGGTCCTTAGCGTTCCATTCTATATTGTGCGTGAAAGACTGGAAATGTTGCTCAGAGGCTTCTTTATCAGACTTGAAGTTCTTTTACGTACTATAAATCTAAAACATGGGAGCACCGGCTTTAATTTCCTTCCGAAGAAAACCATGCTAAGGACTTCTTCGCCCTCCGCCGGGGACGACTGATGTGTTCTCAATTAAAAGACTCTTCTGTATCCATGGATGCAGCTTCATCAGGTCATTCACCATCAAGGAAAAGGAACACATTCAAGCAAGATAGGCATAGCGACACTTGTCTATGACTAGTGAGTTGGACCTGTATAAAGATACGCTTACTGGAAACGATGACGACCTTCTAAACTGCTGGAAAGAGAATGATAAAAGTCTTCCTTTACTGGCCAAAATTACGAAATAAATATTGTGTATTCCAGAAACAAGTGTTTCTGTAAAGTGCAACTTTAGTAAAGCAGGTATACTAATGACGAACAGAAGAACTCAAATAGGTCCATTTCGAATAAATTACCTTTAATTAATGATAATAATTTCGTAAAGCAGAATAGTGTGTTGTATTAATCCATTAATTATAAATAGTGATATTATGTTGTAATTTCATTGAAGATGTATTGTAGAGGTTTGAAGATTTGTTTCTTAAATACTCAGCATATTGCAATAAACTATTTCTCTTATCATGTTTTGCATAGAGGAAATAACTGTTACGGGCGAGAGGAATTACGTTGTGTAAATCAGGAACCACCTAAATTTAAAAGATAATTGATTTGTTTAATAATAGGAAAGCCGTTTTGTAAACACTTGCAACTTTAGATGTAAAATAAAACAAAAATATTCCAGTAACTTTCATTATTCATTCACTATAACGTATATCGTAAACTACTTCAGAATAATAGTTGTGAATTTTTTCCTGGTATCGCCCAGTTTTATATTGGAAAACTGTGCATCCACCTGCTGATACCTAGTTTAGGCTAAGTCGCGAAAACCCGTTGAAGCGCAATTAATGCTTGACATAAATTGTGTGCTTTAAGACAGCTACGTTCTTAACGAAATAGTTTTTTCTTATCTCTTATGATTTACAATTATACAAAATTGTACAATATTAGCATGAAGAGGACTTAATATGCGTTGCACAGAAATTAAACATGCATTTTATTAGCCATGCAAATACCTTAAACACATCGTACTTTAAACAAAATTGTCATGGATATTTATATGAAAAGCAAAATCAAGAAAACACCTTCCATGTAAAGGGTAGTTAGGTTGGAGAATTTTTGAAAATCTTTGGGTCAATCCTTGAGAAATGCTGAACTTAAATAGCCACAAAGTGTTCATTCTTATGTGTACGCACACACAAGCATACACACACATACCTCTTTCCAAAAATTTTTGTTATGGGTTGAGGAGGCTTGAAGTTATGTTTTCCCAGTGAAATGGCAATATCTAATTTTTGGATGAAATACATACTTCCTCTACATATCATGTAGAGGTAGTTAAAATAAAAGTATTACAAAATAAGTGTTGTGGCATTCAAGGAATAAGTTTTGTAAAAAAACTACTATAATTAAATTTAGTATTATTATTTAAATTAATAGTAAGAAAATAAAATGTTTATTACATTTGCAACCTTTCGACTTATTCGCACGTTTGGAACAGTTGGCCTGAATCCGATCCTACACTCAAAAGTATTATAACTCAAATCATTTCAAAGGCAAATTATTAAGTCTTTTAAGAAACGACTTCGGTTATAATACATAGGTGACTTAGCAATTTTTTTCAACTCCAAACATTTTATTTTAAAGTTGGTTATCATCATTCTGATTTGTGTACCAATATATAAACGAAATTTCCCATTGATTAGGTTTGAAAATGGTCGTCTAAGGTAAATGAATTTTCGTCCTTCTTTGACTTGTGTCCTTATAAATGCTTTCGGGGAGGTAGGAAAACTTCTTGAGAGTGCAAGTGGTTCAAGCGAAACCTTTTGATTCCTAGAATAAAGAATCTGATGTGTTACACTCACATGACTTTCCCTACTCTTGTACAAACTATTTTTACAAATGCTTATTCCCCATATGCTTCATGTTAATCGAGATATCCAGATGTAAATCTTATTGCTAATATTCTTGTAGATGCAAGGGGACTTGGTAGCCTTTAAGCGATAGTCAAATATTTTAGGGGCTGGTTGCTATGTGGAGTATTCCATTTTCTTTGCATTACCAGGACAAGAATAATCAATAACGAATTCCCATTTGAGAAAAAGTATAAGTATTGGAAAATTTAAGGGAATAATAAGCAATATTTCGAAAATGGTTCACTCAACAAAAAAAGAATGTTTATGGCATAAATTGTGTATTTTAACGCAATCTAAATTTTTTGTGAAGTAAAATTTTGTCTGTCTCTTATGGTTTACCAGTTATGCAAAAGTCGTTCACAATGAAGAATACTTTTGGAGACATTCCCAGAAAATTCGAGATATGCATTTCATTTGTCATGAAAATATTTAAACATATGATATTTTAATCAAACTTTTGAGAAGATTAAAATTTTCGAAAAATTTTCCATGTAAAGGGTAATCTGGAGTGTGGGGATGTTTTTTTGAAAACCTTCGTGTCGCATCTCTGGAAGATACCGAACCTAAATACCAAGTTTGGTGTTTATCCGACTGTTCGTTTCTGAGTTATGCTGTTCACAGACACACACATGGAAATGTTACCAAAATGCTTTTTTTGGATTCAGGGGGCCTCAAAACATATATTTGCGCTGAAATCTCGGTATAGAATTTTGGGTGGAATACAATACTTCCCCTACTTACTATACGTATTAGAGAAAGTAAAAAGTTGGTGTTACCGGCGATTGTTTAAAATGTAGGGTGTCGCTTTGTTTTGCTGGACGTAAAATAGGATTGTGTCCACAGGTAAGATCCTAGTTACCATTTCAGTTGCAACACATGTACATATGTAACCTGTAAGGGAAAAGTAACTGTAATTAATGTAATATACGAAACACAGATATTAAAATAGTTACTTCAGCAGATATTTGTTTTAAAACTCTTCAGCAGCCAAATTAGCAGAGAGAAAATTAAATTTTGATTTTGAGAAATTACAAATATTATTACAGTTTACATGTTTCAGGCTTGCATTTTATTGCTCTTATAAGTTCTTTAAAACTGCACGGGGTTTCAATTTTTTTCAAATCTGGTATGCATCAAACTATTTAAATGTGTTTATTAAAGTAGTTTTCATACCTACCCGAGAATATCGCCGACATGTGATTTAAACTTATGAAAAACTGAATTTTTGAAGTCGTAAAAGCTGAGGCGTTAAGGGGGAATTTCGTAAAACGTTGATGTAATTACTAAATTGGTTATTTTTCCTCCGTGAGATCAAAACTCACTTTCTCCACAATTTCAGGAATTATGCTAAAACGTTGCTGTACTAAATGCATGTAAAATAGTTTTGTAACGACCTCATACAGAAACATAAAACTAATAAAATGAAGAATGTTAAAAACGCAGGCATATGTAACTTTAGTGACATTTGTTATTCTTGAATATTAAAAATTGGAATTTCTCCTTAATCTGGCTGATTGAATTTTTTAAACTGGAGAGAAATGCTTTTAAAGCCGCGGCACAAATACTAGCTCACATGTTAAAATAATACTGTCAATAAAACTGATAGCAGCAATCAAATGTTCTAAATATACGGTATCTAATGAGAAAAAAGCAATAGGAGATGCATTTTACTACTGTATAAAGAGTAAACCATGTACACCCATAAACGAAAATGATAAATATCATGTTGCACAATATTATTAATGCGTTGAAACTGTATATGAGAAAATATTTGGTATATAAGTGTAATGTTATGTTGATCAATAATAAAAAATCAGATATGTTACAGTCACATGACTTTCACTATTCACTACTGCTTCTTTTTATATAGTTTCTGCAGAGTATTCTCTAAGAAGTGTATCTTTCTATCTATACCATATTAATCCTGATAAACGTTTCAAGACATACATTATATTTGTCATGTAAATATCTTAAATATGTTATATTTTAATCAAAATTGTTAGGACCAGTATTGAGAACATCATAAATAACGGAAACGTTTTCACGTATAAGTTAGTTTGTGTGTGGGAATTTTCTTTCAAAGCTTTATGTCTCATATTTGGAAGATAGTGAACTTAAATAAGAAGTTTGGTATTTATTCTAGATTTACTTGTTTATTTATGCTGTACACAAATACAAACACGCACGCGCGCATATAATAACAGACGGAATTTTTCTAAAAATGACATTTTTATTAAAGAGCTGCAAAAAATTTATTTCTAGTAAAATCTCGTTATGAATTTTGGGTGAAATAAATACTAATAAACAGTGAAGAAAGTATAAAGTAGATATTAAACTTTTTTCCTTTGATCTGTTACTTAAGGCGCAAACACTGAAATAATTGTACTCTCCCTGTTTCTGCTTCTAAAATTTGCTTAACTTTCTAGAATTTCCTCCCTCATAGCGTGATAATTATTGAAATCTAAATTTTAATTCACTGGAACGCATTTTCAGAAATACTGCTAAAATTGCAATGTTAGTCACAACTGTTGTGTCCGACTTCCTTATACTCTTCAACTGCTTGCACACGCTAGAAAGCGTGATAATAAAGTAAATAAGTCTGTAGACTTACCATGTTCTTTTCCGGAATACCAATAACGTAACTGCCAAATATGAAATGAAGGCTCTTCGTGATCCAAGCAAACACGAATAGTGGGCAAGGAATCGAAGCCGAGATGGAAGTTAGATGTGTTTTTGGTTGTTTATTTTGCAATTCATTTTTGAGCGGTTTAGCAATTAAACACGTAATTTACCCACAATCAGTTTAATTTCAAGTAAGGCACTACATTTGATTTTCGTCCCAATTTCTCTTCTCCTCTATAGTATAAAGCACGTAATAAATTTTGATGAGAGCATCTATGATTCTAGCTCATCAAGTTTACATAATCCACTTTTGCTATGTTGCAATTATTAGCTGAGGCTATGAAAGAAAAATAACTAAATATTATCGCCCAACTCGTTAGGTTAGCTCAAAGCATAGTTTTATTACTTCGTCGTTTATTGCGCAGAACCAGTACATACTATAGATAAATAATTTTCCTGGAAATAAGCTTTGTTTTCAACTAATCATTGCCTGCGTTTACAGCTGACATGCCTAATTGTGTGGTGCGGTCCTAACCTGCCTTCAAGAGACCGAGTTCGACTACTGGAAATAGCTTCCCGGACAGTTTCTCTTTTCTCCTATTTTTCTTCCAAAATTTAACTTATCCTTCGTCTGATATTTCTCATTTCAGTTGAAAAAGTGCCATTTGAGAATAACTTCACAGACTTAATTCACCGTCTTTCTAGATCTCGCTCGTTAAAATGACCTTAATATTATAAAAAATTGAAGAAGGAGAAAGTAAGAAAAGCATTTTGATATTCCTATGAATTCCAAGTAAAGTCGGATATTATCACCGTTGTAACGTTCTAACATTTTTTTCTCATTTTTAATAGCATGAAGAGTGGAATGAAAAATGGCAACAAGCAGTCACATGATATACACATTTAGTTGTGAACAGATTTCCATGTATGGAAGTTAAGCTAGGCTGAGTTTGTAGTTTAGCCGGTAGAGCACCTATCTGCTGTGCAAGGAGTCCCGGGTTCGATTCCCGACTGGGGTTGTGAATTTTTCTCTAGCCAAGGTTATTCCCTATCCTCCCCAGAGTCTAATGATTAAAACCAAAAAGTGGGAGAAACCCAACGACAAGCAAATACAAGTTAACACCATTGCCTTGAGCAATACTTGGGCCACAGACAAATACAGTTAAAGGTGGGGTATGAATGGAACTAAAAAAAACCGGGATAATGAACGCGGAGATGCTAAAGCTTTGACGTTATACTCTATGAAATTACTGGTGCAATGTCTTAATACGTGCTCCTCTTATATCATGAAAATAAATTTTACATTTAAGATTATAAAAGCTAGATCAACATATTTAATGTTGAAACGGATATCGGGGCCTTCTTGGAAACAATACAAGTAGGTTAAACATTTTACACAAGGCGCCAAAATGTCAAAATTCCTATCAGCTGTTCAGTTCAGTTCATCTCTGTAGCAGGTGAAGTTTACACAATAATAAAACATGAATTTTTGTGGCCCTTATACTTCCTTCCCTATGTAGATAGAGCAAAACATTCAATTGTACTAAAAAATCAGAAGTTATACTTTAAGCGCACTCACAGCTTTGAGCCCTTCAATAGACAAAAAAGTACTTTCTCAAAAAATATCATAGGCTTCAACTCTTGCCATGAAGAATAAAACTTATATATTTGATTTTTGCGAATAGCTTGTAAAGGCCTCTTCATTCTCGTTGAACGTTATATAAATCGCAAACCATAAGGGAAAAAATTAAGAAGAAGTACAGAACTCATCATTGAAATGCATTTTTTCATAACACTGGCTACTTACGGTATAGTTGCTGTTGTTTGTTTGAATACTACAGTGGTTTAAGCAATATAATTTGAATACCATTCTGTTATTTCTCGTGAGGTAATGCAAGGAGTATGCAATGCTAAGGTCAGCAACTACAGAAGTGCTTATATTCTTTATCGTTTCGCTTCCTATATGCTCCTGTGCAGGGTGACTTTATACTGAAAAAATTTATCATTATTAAAAACCTAATATGTTACATTCTCGTGACTTTCTCTATCCTCTATCGCTTATTAGTGAGTATGGAAATTATTATTCTTGCGAAAGTTTATTCTCCTATTTAATTCTCATTATTAGAGATTAACCTTTCCGGAAATAGCTACATTACACATTTCGTTATAGATACAACGGGAATAGCGATAATTAAATGTTTTAGAACTGCATGCTAAATGCTAGCCTTAAAATTCCATTCTCTTTGCCTGCAATCGCGAGAAATAACTGAATATCAGAAGACTTGAAGTAAAAGAATCAGTATTGAACAATTCTAACCATTAATAACGGACAACTGGAAATGCCTGATTTCACAAAAAAGTTATTTTAATTAAATTGTATGTTTTAAAGAGATCTCATTTTTTGGTGCAGTATGTTTTCGTCTATCGCTTAACGTTACAAGTTATACAAGATTTTAGAACTAAGTGGACTTCACAGGCTATTCCCAGAAAATTCAAGATGCACATTTTCATTTTTAAAGTAAGTATATTTAATATATGATACTTTAATCAACTTCGTTAGACCATATTTCAGAAAATAAAAAGGTTTCGAAAAATGCTCCACGTAAAGGATAGTTGGGGTGAGAGGATTTTCTTGAAAATCTATGTGTCGCATCTTTGAAAGATACTGAACCTAAATACCAAGTTTGGAATTTATCTGACTTTTCGCTCTTCAGATATGCTCTTCATACACACACACATACACAGAAGGAACTTTTCCTAAAATGCTTTTCTTGGATCAAAGGGGCCTTAAAACATGTATTCCCGGTGAAATCTCTATATTGAATTTATGGATGGAACCTTTTCTACCTACTACGTACATGGTGGAGAAAGTAAAATTCGAACATAAAAAGAATTAGCTTATTTTGGGAATAATTACGGAATTTCTGTAGAAATAAGCTATAGTACAGTCCGAGATTTTTGATCTGACCCTTCAGAAATGCAGAGGAGGTTGCAGAGGAAAGGGGTAGAAAAGATCGGCAGTATTCCATACCGCGGTGCAACAAGAATGCCTAAGGTACATACCGGCTGTTCTCCTACAACTGATGTAAAACCCCTCCGGGTAGATAATGGTCTTGTCCAGCTACCGCGCATACAGCTGAGTACGGCCAGGAGTAAAGAATCTTACTGTACCTAAGACATTTATGTGGTTGTTCACGTTAGCTCGTTGCAAACAAATGCCAACTTGTCGTAAAACAGTTCATGTTGTAGTTAACTAAACCACATTGCCTAGTTCGAAATAAGTTCTAAAGCAAACCTTTATTTTGAAAAACGTAACGTGGGTCAGAATCACTTTTTGTATAAAAAATATAATAATGCGGAAACATAATTGTCATATATCATTAGTTACATTTTCTTAGGTACTATCCTTTTTTCCAATTGAACTGTTGCAGTCCAAATATTCCAGTTAAAAATATTTGTAACAGTTATATAATTTTTCCAAAGAACACCTATAGTTAATCTGTCTTGCAAGCTAATTTTCGTCGTGTTGAATACAAAACGATTTTCGTTAAAATATGAACTTTTATTGCAGGTATCATAAGAGTGAATACTTAAACTAAATGTTTATTTTTGCTACTATTATTTTATTACAAAAGATACTATTTTCCCACTATTTTAAAGATGATTAACAGAAATCAAAAGGGAAACGAATATGTATATATATGTATAAATATCCTCACCCATTTAGCACACATTAATTAAATTGCGAGCGAGTATGCTTACGAAAAGCATAATTTTGAGTTCCAAAAACCAATGAACATTTTCAAGATCAATTTTCCAGAAACTATTTTTATTTGTTTGGTAAATTTTATAAGGCACAATTAATTGTAAATGATGTATTTTCTCAATACACGGTTGTTTTTTTAACGAAATAACGTTTGAATTATATAAGGGCATCTTAGTAACTCAATGAATTTGCTCACAGTTCTTGTACCGATGACGTGTATTCGTATCCCTTTGACTTTCGTGTGAACTATCGCAAGGCCAACGTGTTTGGACTCCACCCTAAAAACTGTAGGTGTTCTCGTTCCACCGCCATCATTATCACCCTACTATCTGAGGTCATGGATACAGTCCATGGGTGCGCTACTAGTAAAGGGTCCGACCTGAAGTGAGGTTTCAGCATATGTGGAGCGTTGAGACAGCAAAAACAGCGTTTTTATTATGCAAAGTATTATCCAAGTATGGAATACCGTTAACGTTTTCTAGTGTTTTCCAATTTCGAAAATGTACAATTATTACTACACACAACAATATTGTTACGATTTATCCAAGTGCATGGTAATGAAATTTCAGTAAAATCCCTCATATAGGCCCCGCATACAAAGCGGAATTTTTTAGAAAAAACATTCTACCAGAACACGCCGAAACCAAGGTTCCTGAACAAGTAAGCGGCACATAAAGAGGCTTTTATTCCACGTTGCCTATTTTATTGTTTCCGCGCTCGCTATTGTTCTGACGCCTGTCACATACCCCGCTCAGGTATCGGGCCGGAAGACACTACCGATAGCCGCAGGTACGCCGCGCGCGTGGACACAATATTACACGCTAGCATGTTTACAACTAAAGAATCTAACGTAGCGTGAAGAACTGGGATGTGATGGGAAGATATAGATTCTGCTTCCCCATTTCATACACAAAATATGACACCTTAATCTTCATATAAATAGTGATCAATTATACTTTTACGAATAACGCAGTCATAGGTAGTTTGCTAGGTAAAAGCTGACTTCTGGCATACTGTTCAATTTTGTTATAGATTTGCATGGTTGGATATATATAATATAATGTTTGTGCTGTAATTTTTTAATTTGGAAATCACTATCGTTCATTACCATTCCATGAAAAGAACATTTTAAATTTTGTTCCGAGTGTAACAAAGGAACACCTCTGGCAGTAACAAATATCTATTGGTTAAAATAAACAACCTTTAAAAACTACAAGTATCATACGACATCATCCCCTAGGGATTTTGATCTTAGCAACAATTAGTTTAGGCCTCCTTTGTGCCTCCTTTGTGTTTTTAATTATCATATTTGTATACCCCTTCAATTGGTATAGTCTTGAATGGCTTACTGATTGTGGTTTTTCTCTCTGAACTGTAGGGATCTTTAAAGTTCGTTTTCTTTTTCATTATGGTTTGCAGTGAACACACTCACATTCACTTCCGCATTCATACTACCAAAATTCTATGGAGGACATGGAATGATTCTGTTTAAAGAAAAACCATCCGCCCAGCCGGGAAGCGAACCCGGAACCTTTCGGGGTGAAAAGCCAGAACGCTGACCACTGGACCACAAGGAGCGCTTCCTTTGCTTATCTGTAAACTATGAATGCCACTCCATGCGCAATTAAAATAATTTTTAAGCAGCCAAAACGCATGGCCTACACGCAGAATTTCTAATACTTCAGTATGATAACTTGGGTTTCAAATCCAATTACATGACAATTATCCTGTGTATTTGCACATTTTAATTACTTAACTTGGTTTGATTAGGTTTCACTTTTCATTATGTCTTTTTATATGGTTAATTTCGTGTAGCGGTCGCATTTTCTGTTCACAATACATAACGTCATGCTTCAATTTATCGCCATTCGTTGCAGAGTTAACGTATACTTTATATTGTAAGCTTTCTTTGATCTAAAACGTTGCTCTTTTATCTAACCTACATAAATATTAATTGGTGGAAATTATGAATTCAGAAGAGACTGAAATGGAAGCTAAATTACAGAAGCAGCAGAAAGAATAACGCTAAAAGTACTTATCCGAAAGATCAGAAAGCAATATGATATTGCATATAATCGCTTAACTGCCTACTGTAAGGCAAAACATGGTGGAAATAATTTCACTGAAAACTACTGCTAGCGAATCAACAAAAGTAGTATTAGTCCCGGATGAGCCAATTGGATTAACGATAATCCTGCCGCTAGGGGCGCTAGTGTCGCTAGTGTCGCTGCGTGCGACGGCGGCGGCGGGAAGTTTGAAAAGCGCCCTGAGCGGAAGGATTATCGTTATTGCAATTGGTTCATCCGGGACGAGTTAAAAGAATTGAGGATTAGGGTAAGGTGAAGGAAAAAGAGGAAGTGACGTGGAGTGTTTTGATTGGTTCGTTAATTCCGGTGGAAGATGAAGGAAGGAAGATGAAAGAGTATGGAGGTCGCGTGATGGAGAGGAGCGGGGTGGCGAGGTGTTGTCTGTCGGAGGTCGGGACTGAAAGAGGGAAAAGATGGGGAGCGAGGCATAAAATGTATAACAGAAAGTGACGTGTGAAGTTGTGATTGGTGGGAATAAGAAGTGATGATATTGGTGGAAAGGAACAAATGAAAGTTGTTGATTGGTAAGAATAAGAGAGATTATGATTGGTGGAAAGAAAAAGGTGTGGGAGTGGGGTATGTTGGAGGTGATGGGAAAGGTAAGTTTTGCTAGCAACAAGATTTGCAAAAGCCTGTCGAGAACTGAGCAGCAATTTTTGAACGTTGGATTGTAGTTTTCTTGAGTGGATAGAGAGATGGGGCGATATGAGATGCGGTGGCGAAAATGGGAACTAAACAAGATGGTTGAGACAAGAGGTTTAAGGACGAGGAAATTTGGAGGTTAGTGGTGAACATGGCGGTCGGAAGAGGTGGGGGCAAGGAGACGCGGTGGTGAGAATGGGAACTAAAAGAAGATGGCGGTAGCAAGAGCTTAGAAGAGCAGATTTTGAGGTTAAAATAGTGGTAACTAAAAATGGCGGAGGGTCTGCGACAAGGAGATGTGGTGAGAACTAAACAAGATGGCGGACGCAAGAGGAGGGTAAGGAGATTTGAGGTTACAGTACCAAAACACGAAAGGATATATTCCTACGCCAAGCAGGCCCCAAAAATAATTATGCGTGTGGTACTTACCTGTTACTGGTGTGGATGCGTCACCAAAAGCGCAGCAGCTTCACGCGACGCGAAAAATAAAAGCAAACTGTTTTTGAAAATGCTTAACCAGCTTTAAGATCAACCAACATCACTACGCACTGATATACCTAGGTTTTTTAAAGCGGTACAGACGCCCTTTGCAGAGACGTAATTTAACTATACCAAAAACCTGGTACTGGACCATCGTGATGGTCGCTAGCGTACGTAGGAGCAGGGTTCTCATAGCCGGTCGAAAGCGGTCAAAAAAGTGTACGACGTAGGTGTTCACAGTAGCTGCTGTCGAGTCAACCGTCGAGGTGTGAATGAACGAGATCTGTTCTTGCCGGCAATCTGGTTGGGAGATGAGAGGCGCGGTGGTAAAAATGGGAACTAAATAAGATGGCGGAGGCATGAAGTTGAGGTTAAGGAGCGGTGAGGTGTTGTCTGTGCGGAGGTTGGGACTGAAAGAGGGAAAAGATGGCGAACGAGGGATAAAAAGTATAACAGCAAGTGACGTGTGAAGTTGTGATTGGTGGGAATAAGAAGTGATGTTATTGGTGGAAAGGAACAAATGAAAGTTGTTGATTGGTAAGAATAAGAGAGATTATGATTGGTGGAAAGAAAAAAGGAGTGGGAGTGGGGTATTTTGGAGGTGATGGAAGAGGTAAGTTTTGCTACCAACAAGATTTGCAAAAGCCTATCCAGAACTCATCAGCAATTTTAAATAACTAGTGTTTCGGGGTTTTCTCTGGTTGGTAGACGAATGCAAGCTGTTTCTGCTTTTTCATAGGTTTTCCCAAAATTGAAAATGCATATATATTGTAACACAAATGTGTGCAGTGCAAAAGAAAATAAAAATTAAATAGGCACACACACACCCGTTGCAGTTGCCATACTTATATTATTCGTCGTTTCCTTTTTCCTTTTTTTTCTTTTTGTTTTTTCGTTTTTTAAAAAATAACTAGTTTTGGGGGGTTTTCTGCGGTTGGTAAACGAATGCAAGCTCTTTCTGCTTTTCATAGGTTTTCCCTGGTTGGTAGGAGTTTGCTGTAGTGGTTGAGGAAGCCGTTTCTAATTTTCGAGGTTTTTCAGGTTTTTCGTGGTTGGCGCTGCCCGGTAGGCAAATGATGAAGTTTTACCTTGTCGGCGCACGGATACTAGGCACATACTCGCACACACACACACTATAATAGTAGCGTATAAAAAATTTGACAAACAAAATCTACACAATGACAAAATTGAAAATGTATATATATTTTAACACAAAAGTGTGCAGTGCAAACGATTTTCTAGCCCCTAGTGAGTGTAAAATTGCGTTTACTTCACTTCTTTCAAACTGCTTAAAAATCATATAAATGGTTGTTTCAAGTTATAATAAGCCTATATATACCAAGAATACTGAGTTTTTAAAAAGTCAAGAAATTCGATTTTCTAGCTCCTAGTGAGTGTAAAATCGTGTTTACTTCACTTCTTTCAAACTGCTTAAAATTCATGTAAATGGGTGTATCACCACTTAATAAGCCTCTATATACCAAGAATATTGTGTTTTTAAAAAGTCAAGAAAATCGATTTTCTAGCCCCTAGCGAGTGTAAAATCGCGTTTACTTCACTTCTTTCAAACTGCTTAAAATTCATATAAATGGATGTATCACCTCATAATAAGCCTCTATATACCAAAAATACTGAGTATTCAAAAAGTCAAGAAAATCGATTTTCTAGCCCCTAGCGAGTGTAAAATCGCGTTTACTTCACTTCTTTCAAACTGCTTAAAAATCATATAAATGAATGTATCACCTCATAATAAGCCTCTATATACCAAAAAATACTGAGTATTCAAAAAGGCAAGAAAATCGATTTTCTAGCTGCTAGTGAGTGTAAAATCGCGTTTACTTCACTTCTTTCAAACTGCTTAAAATTCATATAAATGGATGTATCACCTCATAATAAGCCTCTATATACCAAGAATATTGAGTTTTTAAAAAGCCAAGAAAATCGATTTTCTAGCTCCTAGCGAGTGTAAAATCGCGTTTACTTCACTTCTTTCAAACTGCTTAAAAATCATATAAATGAATGTATCACCTGATAATAAGCCTCTATACCAAAAATACTGAGTATTCAAAAAGACAAGAAAATCGATTTTCTAGCCCCTAGTGAGTGTAAAATCGTGTTTACTTCACTTCTTTCAAACTGCTTAAAAATCATATAAACGGTTGTTTCACGTTATAATAAGCCTATATATACCAAGAATACTGAGTTCTTAAAAAGTCAAGAAATTCGATTTTCTAGCTGCTAGTGAGTGTAACACTTGAGAATGTTTTATTCACTTCTTTCAAACTGCTTAAAAATCATATAAATGAATGTATCACCTCATAATAAGCCTCTATATACCAAAAAATACTGAGTATTCAAAAAGGCAAGAAAATCGATTTTCTAGCTGCTAGTGAGTGTAAAATCGCGTTTACTTCACTTCTTTCAAACTGCTTAAAATTCATATAAATGGATGTATCACCTCATAATAAGCCTCTATATACCAAGAATATTGAGTTTTTAAAAAGTCAAGAAAATCGATTTTCTAGCCCCTAGCGAGTGTAAAATCGCGTTTACTTCACTTCTTTCAAACTGCTTAAAAATCATATAAATGAATGTATCACCTCATAAGAAGCCTCTATATACCAAAAATACTGAGTATTCAAAAAAGTTAAGAAAATCGATTTTCTAGTCCCTAGTGAGTGTAAAATCGCGTTTACTTCACTTCTTTCAAACTTCGAAAAAATCATATAAATGGCTGTTTCACGTCATAATAAGCCTTCATATACCACAAATACTGAGTTTTTTTCGTACTCACCTATAAGAGATAGAGGGTAGAGGTCATACGAACGTAACACTTGAGAATGTTTTATTCTACAGTTGGTGTTACTCCTTAGAAAGGAAGTATCTGCTGATTCTATTTAATTCTTACATCTTACATAACACGTATGCACGGCACAACACAAAAACACTACACACGACACTCATAGTTTTAAATATTGCACTAGTGGGGGTGCAAGCTGAACCACTATTAGCAAGCGTTATAGTTCTGCTCGCGTTAGGCTGGGAGAAAACATAAAAAGAATCATTCTCATGTGCAGCACTGCGTGCAAAGACCGTGTGCTGATGTGTGTGTAAAATGAGCGTGAGAAACGGATGTTCGTCAGCGATAAAATCTTTTAAATGCAGTTTTATTGTCGATGGTAGGGATCGTGCAGTGGTGGATCGTGAGAGGAAATGCACTGCAAATGACTGCGTTTACAATTTGACAATTTGTGGCGAAATAAGGCATTTAACTAGACGCGTATGCTGAAACTGCGGTTGCGATAAGCGAGCTTATAAAAACCCGGTGCCAAGAGCAACCGGCCGTAGTGAGAAACGGGAGCGATAGTGGATTTTTCTATAAAATCGTTCTATTTGACGAAAAATAGTTTAAAATAAACACAAAATAGCAGCAGCACTTTGCAGGGAAAGAGCAATCAGTGCATTCGGACGATAACATGGAGCCGCAACCCGGGGGAAGTCGCGATGGCACCTTGCAGCCTACGTTCGAAATTATAGGGCACAAGCAGAGGACGCTGCCAAGGCTTTTTTCCGGCTTTACAGAGTCTCAAATTACCGTAAACCCGGTCCCCAGAGATGTTAACCCGGAGCAATGGGTATCGCATTTGTTTAACAATATTCTAAACTTTGCGATACAGAACCTGTTAGAAAACGAACCCGGATATTTAGGCATATCCATAACAGACGAAAAGGAGACGTCTAAAGCCTTCAACATGAGCGTGAGGTGCGTAGAGCAATTGAATGCGGATGTCATTGTTGGAAGCATCGAAAAGGTAATGCAAAGTAACCAACAATTCTTGCTAAGCGGGCCTCTTCATGTAACGTTTGTGTGGACCAAGGAGGTCTCGGGTTCGTGCCACCAACCTTGCGATGCCTGTAGGGACAATAAAGGCATTGTCGAAATAGCCAACAAAGACAACTTGTGTTTAGCAAGAGCCATTGTTGTAGTTAAAGCCAAAGTGGATCGCGAAGTCAACTATAAAACGATGACGCGCTCCGACTATCTGCAAAAATCGAAGGCCGTAACCTTGTGTGCCAGCATCGGTCAAGGCCACGACAGCTGCACGATAGATGACGTCAGACGCTTTGACGCCGCGTTAAAGGGCTACGCTGTGACGGTGTTTGGCGATCATACGGGGAAGCACGTGCTGTACGCGTCGGATAAGAAATGCGATAAATACATCGACGTCATGCTCCACGCCGGGCACTTTAATGCTATCGTGAACCTTCACAAGTGCTTTAAATGCAAATGGTATTGCCGCCAGTGTCATCATCCCTCGGCACACAAAAAAGAATTTCATAGGTGCGACGCCAGGTGTGCTAAATGCCATCAGCAGTGCGATGCGCGATTTGACGCCTACATACGCTGCGCCGAGTGCAACAGAGATTTTAAGGGACCGACATGCTTTGCAAACCACGCAAAGAAAGGCGTTTTTTACCCAAAAACGCTGTCGGTGTGCGATGTAGAAGAGATGTGCACGTCTTGCAATAAGCTGGTGAATGCGAGGCACAGAAAAACCGCGCACCAGTGCGGGGAAAAGTACTGCAATCATTGCAAGTCACACGTGAATTCTAGCCACATGTGCTATATGCAGCCGTATGCCACAAAGAACAAAAGAAACCGGTACGTGTTTATGTTTATCGACTTTGAATGCACGCAAAACATTCCATATACCGCTAAAAAGGACACATACGAGCATGTACCTAACTTGTGCGTGTTGTACCAAGCCTGTTCGCTGTGCATCGACGAACGCCACAAGACGGCATACTGTACCGAATGCGGTTGCAAAGAATGGGTGTTTATGGACGAGCCCGTGAAGCAGCTTTTCGAACACATCGCGCAGGCGAGGTTCGAAGCCTGGGACGTCTACGTCGTGGCGCATAACCTCAGAGCTTACGACGGGCAGTTTTTATTAAAGTACATGGTGGTGCAGTTAGACTGGGTGCCGGAGCTCATCATGAACGGGAGCAAGATCTACAGGATGAGGTACGGTGACGTCACATTTCTAGACTCGCTGAACTTCATACCCATGCCACTCTCCCGCTTTTCCAAGACCTTCGGATTGAAGGAATGCAAAGGTTATGTCCCCTACCTGTTTAACACGAAGGAAAACGAACAGTACGTGGACAAAAGGCATTATTGTCCGGAGGGCATGTCGGCGGAGGGTCGGAAAGCCTTCGAGCAGTGGCACGAAGAAAAGGCGTCCTCCGGGTACGTCTTCGACATGAGGGCGGAAATGGTGGCGTATTGCAAGATGGACGTATTTCTACTCAGTCAGGGAGTTTCCAAATTCAGAAGGGAATTCTTGGACGAGAACGGAATAGACCCGTTCAGGGAATGCGTCACCATCGCGCAGGCGTGCATGTGCGTGTATAGAAAGCGCTTCATGCCGCTTAAAAGAATTGCGCTCTTGCCAGCGGGCGGGTATCGACTAGCGGACCGGCAGTCTCGCGCCGCATGCATATGGCTAATTGGCTAGAGATGCAAAACCGC
Source organism: Deroplatys truncata (assembly GCA_030765065.1). Classification (NCBI taxonomy): domain Eukaryota; kingdom Metazoa; phylum Arthropoda; class Insecta; order Mantodea; family Mantidae; genus Deroplatys; species Deroplatys truncata. The sequence continues at coordinate 250,898,910 of CM060981.1, forward strand.
ATCGTCATCCAGCACGCCATGCGAGGACGCGAAGTTAAAATCGTGGGGCACAAGGTGGACGGGTACAGAGAGGCTGAAAAAACCGCGTACTTTTTCCACGGGTGCTTTTACCACGGCTGCAGGCGGTGCTTTCACAATCGCCATGCGGCGATATACAACGCGGGACACGAAACCATGACCTCCAGGTTAGAGAGCACCGAGAAGGTCACGGCCAAGATCAAGGTCGCCGGCTACGCCGTGGTGGAAATGTGGGAGTGCGAGTTTAACGCCGCGATGAAGGACAAACAGGACCTGGCTCGCCACGCAAGGGACTTTCCGGTACCCGAACCCCTGAACCTCAGAGACGTCTTCTACGGAGGTCGCACCAACTGCACCAAGACGTACTGCGAGGCAAAGGGGGATAGCAAGATCTACTACTACGACGTATGCAGCCTGTACCCGTACGTGAACAAGACGAAACCCTACCATGCGGGCCACCCCAAGATCCACGTGGATCGATTCCCGCGCTTGGAAGACGTGGGGGGGCGGGTTGGTGAAGTGCGAGGTTCTACCGCCGCAACACCTGTACCACCCGGTGCTACCGGCGCGCATCGGCGGCAAGCTCATGTTCCCGCTATGCCGCGCTTTTGCGGAGGCGGAGAACCAAGACGAGTGCCACCACGGAGAACGCGAGAGGGCGTTGTCGGGTACCTGGGTGATCGACGAGATGAAGGTTGCCCTGGAGGAGGGGTACCGCCTACTGCGGGTCCACGAGATCTGGGAGTACGACGTGGTGCGGCACGAACCGACCACCGGAGCCAAGTGTCTCTTCGAGGACTACGTGAATCAGTTCTTGAAGATCAAGACCGAAGCCTCCGGCTGGCCCTCGAAATGCGACGACCCTGCCGCAATGCAGCAGTACGTGGAGCAATTCTTCGAGCACGAAGGCGTCGCCCTGGATCCCCAGGCCATCGCCACCAACCCCGGCAAGCGGGAGCTGGCCAAGCTGATGCTCAACAGCGTCTGGGGCAAACTCGGGCAGAGGGAAAACCTCCCCACGTGCGAGCTGGTGGACCGGTACGACCGCCTCCTGGAGCTGCTCAACGACCTGGGCGTGGAAGTGCAGACCTACGTGCCCGTCACCGACCGGATCATGTACGCGGTGTGTAGGTACTGCGAGGAGTGCCGCAATGTCAACCCCGCCGCCAACGCCGTCCTGGCGGCCTACACCACGGCTCACGCGCGCCTGGTGCTCTACTCCTACCTGAAGAGCCTGGGAGAACGGGTCTGCTACTTCGACACCGATTCCGTCGTCGTCGCCGCCGCTCCGGGTGACTGGACGCCGTCCGTCGGACGCCTCCTGGGGGACATGACGGACGAGCTGGAGAAGTACGGGCGGGGCTCTTACATCGCCCGGTTCGCCTCCACGGGGCCCAAGAGCTACTGCATGGAGATCGTTTGCCCCGAAACGGGCAAGACCTTCTCGGTGTGCAAGGTGAAGGGAATCACGCTCAATTCGGGCAACCTGGAGCTGGTGAACGCCGAGGTGATTCACGACACGGTGCTGAGGGACAACGACCGTGCGGTGAAGCTGACGGGCACGCAGATTTCGCGGAAAACGTCTTGGACGGTCGTCACCGAACCCAGCTCGAAGACGTTTAGAATGGTGGTCAACAAGCGCGTTCTCGCCGGCGATCACGATTCCTATCCCTACGGGTTCAAGAGGAACGCATAAATGAGACGTGTAGAGCCGCGCCAAAGTCATTTCGAACCGGGCGCCCCTGAGGAGACGATGCCCGGTCCCAGGGACCTGGGTCGATTCGAGTTTCCCAGCACGATGCTGGTGGCGGGGCCGTCGCGCTGCGGGAAGTCGACCTTCGTGAAAAACCTGTTACGCCACGCGCACCGGATGTTCGACGTGCGCCCAAGGAGGGTGCTGTGGTGCCACCCTCCGGAGTATTCGCCGAGACTCGAACCCTCGGCTCTGCGTTGCGAGACCCACGCGGGCATACCCGAACTTGCTTCGGTGGGCGAGAACGACCTCGTCGTCCTCGACGATCTGATGCTGGAGGGTGGCGGGAAGGACGTGTCCAATTTTTTCACCAGAGACTCCCATCACAAGCGCTTCGGCATTGTCTACATCCTGCAGAACGTGTTTCCGCAGGGTCAGAAATATCGCAACATCTCTCTGAATGCAAACTACGTCGTGGTCTTCAAGAACAACCGGGACAAGATGCAGATCGAGAGACTGTGCCAGCAGATCGAACCCAGGAACTCTAGGTTTCTCTTGGAGGCCTTCGAGAAGGCCACCGCACGCCCTCACGTGTATCTCGTGTTGAACTGCACTCAGTACACGCCCGCCCGATACAGGTATCGAACCGGCGTGCTGCCGGGGGAAAACCTCTCTTATTTCGTACCCAACTGAGACCGCCGAGAGGACTCGGGTTCCTTTCGTTCTATATTATCACGGCAGGGTCTTACCCAACTGAGGCCATTCATTTTAAATAAAAAGTACCGCTTTGGGAGCGACCGTCATTATCGCGCAAGAATGGCTAGAGGTAGGTTAAGGCTTGCGACGCTGAACAGTCCTCGCATAGCGAGACAGCACGGTAATTTGACGGCTCTGGCCAAGGCGAAGGCCCCTCTGCGCAAAAAGATGTTAAAAAATGCCGATGGCGATCTGATCAAGGCCATTAGCGAATGTATGCTCAACGTGTGCAGAGGTCACGTGCAACTTCCCGCAAAGTGCTTGGGTCGCCTAAGGAAGCACAAGGCTTCTTGGAGGAAGTTGACGGATAAACGAGTTCCTCTGAAGAAGAAGAAGAGCATCTTGGTTCAAAAAGGAGGTTTTTTGCCGGCATTTCTCCTACCCGTCTTGGCTTCGCTTGGCGGTGCGCTAGTGTCGAAATTAACAGGATGAAGTACGGCAAGCAGATCCTGGTTGCACCGCAACCGAAGACCGTCGATAAGCTTCACACTATAGACCGCACCATATCCAGATTGGCTAAAGAAATTCAGAACCTGCAGAGCGCAAAGCTCTCTGCCGACGAAAAGTGGCGGCTCGTAAAACATAAATTGGACATCTATCTCGATCTCGTGGCACAAGTCAGAAAGCCCTTCCTCGGCGACGACGACGACGACGACGATTACGAAGACGTGCACGAACGCGTGCCGGTGAAGCAGGATGTCGAACCCCGAACCATAAAGTTCAACCTCCTCTCGCCTCGCAAAAAGAAGAGGGCAAACCCTGCCACTCCGAAAAAGAAATCGAAATCGCTTTCCGCGTCGTACCATTTTCGCAAGCGCGTCTGGCAACCCCTGTACTAGTAAAGCATGAAGGAATGGAAGGCGCTAAGGCGATACTATGCCAAACCGCAACACTATGCCGGTTTGGGTACGGTCAAGCCCCTTCGAAAGGCCACGGGTGCGTCTAAGGCGAACATCGAGTCCTTCCTTCAAACCCAGGACAGTTACACTCTGCACAAACCGGTGAGAAAGCGGTTCCCCACCAGATATTATCACGTGACGAATATGGACGATCTTTGGGAGGCCGATCTAAACGTCATGAACAGCGTGAGGGAACATAACAAACCTTACGTGTACATTCTGACCGTTATCGACGTATTTTCCAAATATGCTTGGGCCGTACCCCTGAAATCGAAGCTGGGTACCGAGGTTGCGCAAGCGTTTCGCTCCATATTCTCCCAACGCGTCCCCAGGGTCCTCCAAACGGACAAGGGAACCGAGTTTACCAACAAGACTTTTCGCGAATTTCTGAAGAAACACGACGTGAAACATTACACAACCAAAAATAACGTTAAAGCCAGCGTCGTGGAGCGCTTCAACCGCACCTTAAAATCCAAGATGTGGAGGTATTTCACGCACAAAAACAGTTACAGATACCTGGAAGTCATTCCGGCCTTACTCGAGTCGTACAATAGCTCGCATCACAGGTCCATAAAAATGGCTCCGAAGGACGTGAACGAATCTAACATTTTACGAGTGTACCGCAATCTCTACGGAAATAGGACCCTACCTCGCGCAGGGAAACCCACATTTTCCTTGGGCGATCACGTGCGCATCTCTAAAGAAAAAAGGAAATTCGACAAGGGCTACGAGCAGAATTGGACGGACGAAATATTTCGGATAGCCGAGGTGGTGCGCGGTCGGCCAGTGGTATATAAGTTGAAGGATCTGGCCGCAGAAGCCATAGACGGCACATTTTACACCGAGGAGCTACAAAAGGTCGCGCTACCTCGGACGTTTAAGATCGAACGCGTTTTACAGACCAAGGGCCGAGGGCGCAACAAGCAGGTCTTGGTAAAGTGGAAGGGGTATCCGGCAAAGTTTAACTCGTGGGTTCTGGCTTCCACCATCGATTCGTCATGATTAAGACCAAACCCTTCTCCATCACTCGTGAGCAACGCTTCCATGGAACACTTTACCGACAACACCACGGCCAGATTTTCTAACATCCTGCCCGAGAGAATCGTTCTGCAGGGAGAATGGGAGGTCGCCCTGCAAAAGGTCAGGTATCCGGTGAAATTTTATAACCTTTCGCCAGACGATGCCCGTCTCGTTGGCACCAAGTACACCATGACGCTCCTCCCCACGCATTCCAAATTCAGCCTGCAAATGCCGCAAGGCATCGTGCACAATCCCAAAGACTTGGTGAACCTCGTCAACGCCGTTCTACTCGAACACTTGCACGTGGAAAACTTCTTCCTCTTCGACGAGCGCAAGAAGACGGTGGGCGAGAATGCCGCCGTCGCCCATCCCGAACCACTACCCGACATTCCGTTCGACGGGTTTGTGGAAAATGTCGCGCGCACGGCCGTACCGTACGCGGTCGGCGAATACGAAGCTCTGAACGATGCGCCCCACCAGAGACCCAAGCCGAAACCGAAACCGAAGCCCCCGGCTTCGGGGCAGTAGAAACCCGCGGCGGCTCGTCCCGTCAGACCCAAACGAGACGTTTCGAAATCGGAGGACCCTCCGGGACCTCTACACCGCATCCACAGTTTGCTCTTAACGCCCGCTATGGCAAAAATTTTGGGTTTCGAGCCCTACGTCAACGTCATTCTCGAAAAAGCTGCTAAACACCCCGTAGATCCTTATATGGGGTTTCCTTACGAAATGTTCATCTATTGTAATCTAGTGTCCCCGCAAGTCGTGGGCGACACCTTCGCCCAAGTCATAGAGAGCGCGGCCGTGGAATACGAAAGAAGCAACAACACTTACATGAGCGACGAAAAGACGTTTTTTCCCCAAAATTGGGTACCCTTGATTCAGCAAGACTTCAAGACGGTCAACATAGATTTAAGGAACGGTTGCGGCGATCTCTTGCCATTCGCCGCTACTATAGTTCTCGCTTTTCGTCCGAAACAGGCGTAATGGACGTGCACGCCGTAACGCGGTACTACCTCAATCAGACCGGCGGCGCGTTCCACCATCGCGATTTCATTCTCTACAGGGGCAAGCGCTACCAAAGAGACAGCGGTCTCTTGTCAGCCCTCGGAGGACTCTTCAGAAGGTTGCTACCGTTTTTAAAGAGCGGAGCAAAAGCAGTCGGAAAGGAGGCCTTAAAGGCGGGCGCTCACGTTCTGTCCGATGTGACTGTGGCGGGAGCAGCGCCAAAGCAAGCGCTCCAACGGAGGCTCAAGGAGTCCGGATACAATTTAAAGCGAAAAGCCGACGAAAAGCTCGATGCCATGCTCGGTTCCGGCGCCAGGCGCCTCAAGAGAATAAAACCGAGCAAATCCAAAAAGAGCAAGCAGTCCAAGCTGAAACGCGGTAGGCGTAAGGTAAAAGACGTATTTTCGTAATGGCAGACGCGGCCGTCCACATGAGTTCCGAACTGGACCTCTTTACAGAGGTACCGGTTCAGATGAGCATCGAGGAGTCACGGTTCCTATACCTAAACCCTCAAAACACTTTAATGAAAAATGCCCCCATCACCTTTCATTATTCCGGAAATGCGGACGATTACCTAGACTTGACCTACGTCGTACTCGAACTCATGGTGCGCATTGTAGATGACAAAGGAGAGGCCTTAAACGCTGACGCTAACGCCACTCTGGTCAACAACGCCTTAAATTCCCTGTTTCAACAGATGGAGGTAACCCTCAATAACGTCATCGTCTCCATGCCGCAAGCCGGTTACCCCTATAGAACCTACCTCGAGACGCTTCTCAATTACTCCGAAGATGCCATGAACACCAAACTAGAATCTACCCTCTGGAGAAAGGACACGGCAGGCATCATGGACACTTTTATCGCCAATGCGAGTTTTCAGTGGCGTCAGGGGTTTACCAAAGGGAGCAACGTCGTACAGCTCATCGGTCCTCTGTCCAACGCTCTTTTTAGACAGGAGAAGCTGCTTTTGAACAACGTTAGCATGACCGTCAAGCTCACTCCCGCCTCTCCCCAGTTTTATCTGTTTTCCGACGTAGATACCTTTAAGGGGTACGCCGACATCGTGTCTGCCACGCTGCGCTTAAAATCGGTGCGGCCCTCACCGACCATAAAACTCGCGCACCAGGCCGTGCTCGCAAAGGGCAACGCAAAGTACCATCTCAAGGACGTCAGCTTTCACGCTCTCAGCATCCCCAAGGAGTCCAGGGCAATGACGTTTAGCGACGTGTGCGTAGGGCAAGTTCCCAGGAGAGTGGTAGTAGCCATGGTCACCGACAAGGCCTATTCCGGCCATTTTAGCTCAAATCCGTACAACTTGAAACATTTTAAAATGAACTTCTTTCAGCTCTACGTGAACGGGCAACCCGTTCCCTCCCAACCTCTGCAACCCGACTTTACAAAGGGACACTATTGCAATGCTTTCAAACCCTGCAGGACGGCCTAGGCATTCATTTCAAGGACGAGGGACACTCCGTATCCAGAGAAACCTACCCGCAAGGGTATACGATAATGGTTTTCGATCTCACTGCAGACATGAGCGCTAACGAGTCTCACATCTCGGGTCAGCGCCACGGAACCGTCTCTATAAGCATCGGTTTTGCCGATAAATTGACAGAACCGGTCATACTTCTGCTGCTAGCGGAAATACATCGCACGGTTGAAATCGACGCCAACCGATCCATTTTGGTATCATGAACACATTTCAAATTCAAAGGTTTCTATCGACATGCCCCTCTACGCGCTCTCACTTTTTAGGCGTCTACCCCTGCGATAAACTACCCGTACTTCACGGCATTCGAACGCCTCCCTTGGCGCTAGTGGCTAGCACCAAATCCGGGGAACACTGGGTTTGCATCTTTGTGGACAAAAACTCGCATGCAGAATATTTTGACAGTTACGGCATAGGACCGCTTTCGCCCCATTTTCTCCGGTTCTTAAATTCGGTCTGCGGGACGCGTTGGTCCACCAACGCCAGAGGGCTGCAAGGTTTCGACAGCACCACCTGCGGTCATTACGTCATCGCCTACCTCACCCACCGCTGCTCCGGCTTACCTAAGCATACATTCTTCTCAAAATTTCACGTCAGCAATCACGCGCATAATGATGTCGTCATTCGCAAAACGTTCAAAGACGCATGCCGCGCAAAGTGCTCTGACGCTCAGCAAACTTGTCAACCCTTGAAGGTGAGTACGTGTGTGTGTGTGTGTGTGTGTCACTATTCATCACATCTAACCTAATCCATCGTCTTGCACGTGCTTTCAGAAGACGCTCCTGCTCATATAAAAAGCAACGTCACGGTGCCGCTCGCCTCATTCAGAGTGTACCATGCAGCAGCGGATACAGTCATGCTGCCATGCAGCACGCCGACCAGGTAGGTCCGCACCTATGTATTAGCTTGCTTTTTCTATCCCGTTTATCTCTCTATCCCTCACATTATTATTATTGTTTTGTGTGTTCCAGTATAACCGGATGTCAAACCCCGAACTCCTCAAAACCCGGGGAAAAAAGGAAACTACCCATCTTCGACCTCCAACAGCATCTCGACAGCCCTGCTCCGCCAGCACAGTTCCAACACAGTGCAGTTGTTGGTCCTCTGGCGGATATCTACTTCCTCAACCCGCAACAAACTAAATTCGTCAGTGTGGGATTCTCCCCCCAGCCGCCGCACCATCTCGTCGTCACCATTGCCAAATGTGGACAGCACAACGCAGTCGTCATGAGTTCCTCGCAGTGGCACAAACTCGTCGAAGCCATCCCCATCATTCACAAACGCTTGAATGACCCACAGGGACGTCTACAGCAATTTCAGTTCAGCGACAGCGTCACCATCGTGTTTAAGTTTGTGTTCGGAAAGCTAAAGCTCGTTTTCAAAGACCCGCAAGGCGCATCCGTTACGCTCAACCAACAAGAATGGCACGTGTTGCATACCCTGCAGCGCATCATTACCGACATCATGTATCACAAAAAGAAGGAAGAGACGGACGTGAAAAATCAAATCATGGCATACCACAAGTACATGCTTCACAACCATGCCTCCAACGTTCCCTTACATAACATGAATTTCACGCAGTTCACCAAGTACATACGGTGCGCCAATTTTAGAACATTCCTCGAGGTTCGTCATTTCCTCAACACCCATTTCGCACTGCGCATCTCACAAAATAGTCCTTAGTGCGCATGTATTTCTACCAGCGTTCCAACCGCACCTCACCCAAACATTTCGCGCCCTTCGCTCCCGCATCATGGGTTACAGAAATTACCTGTCGGTGTACTACCATGACAGTAAGATGTTTAAAAACTACGAGGTGGACGGTCACCCCTATAAAAATACACCTTATGCACTTCGCTTCGTCGACAGCACCTACGACGGAAAATCCGTCTCCGCCAGAGTTCACAGCTGCGAAACCAGAATTCATTTTGTGCTATCTAACATGTGCTTCAACGATATCCAGTTCAAAGCAGATAAAGAAGACGCACAACATCAGTGTTTCCAATTTGTGCCCGCAAGAGGTTTATACATCGTTTTCTACGAACAGCAATACATTTCCACAGACAAAATGCACGTGCTTAGCGGCGCATTTGGGTCGCGAAGCATCCTATATCATACCCGATCACATTCACGGCGTTTGCATGTTCAGCACCGTTCAAAACAGAGTTCTCCTCCAAGTCGAAAACCGTTAAATCAACGGACACAGTGTTTTTCCTGCGGATGTTGTGCAATAATCGCTAAGCGCTTCCGGCGGATGTAGTGAACCTCCAACGAACGTTTCCCCCACCAGTGCTTCACCTGATGTGGTAATTCTCCAACCAACTTTTCCCCCACCAGTGCTTCCCCCTGATGTGGTCGTTTGCATGTTCAGCACCGTTCAAAAGAGAGTTCTCCTCCAAGACGAAAACCGTTAAATCAACGGACACATTGTTTTTCCTGCGGATGTTGTGCAATAATCGCTAAGCGCTTCCGGCGTATGTAGTCAACCTCCAACGAACGTTCCCCCCACCACTGCTTCCCCTGATGTGGTGTTTCTCCAACGAACTTTTCCCCCACCAGTGCTTCCCCTGATGTGGTAAATCTCCAACGAACTTTTCCCCCACCAGTGATTTCCTGCTTCCGGCAGTTGGGTTATATTTATGCACGCGCATTCTTTTCCCCTTCATTCGGTGCTAGCCAGCCGTGGGGGAATGCCAGGACCGACGTGTAAAGACTTCCACTGCTCGTTTTGCTTTCACCAAACGTGCAGCTGCGAACTTAAGCACCGTCTCACCCGCATGTGCACGCAGTGTCAACTCGGTTTCTACGAAGACCTCGATCATCTCAACAAGTAAATTCAACAATTCCTTCGAAGGTACTCCGCTAGAAACACCACATGAACTGCTTCATCGTGCTCTTTCGGTATCTCGATAACGGACGAAGAATCCACCTGCTACTGCCCAGGGAATGCCAAGTGCTGCTGCAGAACGGCATATACATCTTCGAACGTTATCCCCAAAGCGACGTCGACCTTGTGTGGAACCAACTTCCCACAGACGCACAGGTAGTTTGTGCACCTTATCGCAGGTGTAAACAACACTACAACCTTCCTCATCAAACCACTCATATAGACGGTCCTCCCCCGTTAATCAAAAACTGCCATCTGTGCCGTCATAATGTCACAGGACGCCCTTAAAGAGCTAGAAGAACTTTCCAGCAGCGCCCACACTCTCAGCGTATCTACGCTTCAACAGCACGTACCATATCGTGTCGTCGGCGTCAAAACAATCGACACCGTTCACGGTACAAAGCTCGTCGCCAAACTCGACAACGACACAGAAGTTTTCCTACCAACAAGATTTGCAAAAGCCTCTCCAGAACTCATCAACAAACTCAACTCTACCTCATTCTGCATCATATACGCAGGCGAGGAAAAACTACGCAGCGGTTTCAAACGTCACATCGTCACGTTCTCCCCATATAACCCTAAATAATGTCCGACGAAACCTATCCCGTCCCCGTGGGGAACAATTTTAACCTACAACTCATTCTCAACGCAGCTTCACCTATCCGTATCCTCTGCATCTCCAACTCCTATTTCCGCAACAGCAGAGTTGTCACCATCACACTCGACGTCCAAGGGGCTCACGCCGTCCACGTCAAATGCGTACCTACCAAAGTGCACCAGCATCAACAAGACGCACTATGCATCATATACCTCGGCAACAGCAACATTCCTGCTCTAACCAACAAAGTCACATCCACAGGATGCTTCTCAACCAGCCATTACGACGAATTTACCATCCCCATCTATATACCAACCTTCACCGAGTTCGTCAACGAAAGTTTCTCTCACCTGCTCGTCACCTGCATCACCAAACCTATCCACCAATTTACCGTCGATAGTAGCAGCAGCGATGACGAGGACTCAAAGTGCACCACGTACTTTAAAATCATTGTTGTGCGCGAAATCTGTGTGTCCTAGTGCCTCAACAAACTATGAATTTTAATGTGTTTTTTTTCTCCTAATATTTCTTATATTGTCCATTTATTGTATTCATATGTTAATCTCCTGTAATCAAGTAATCCATTATGTTATTCTCAAACTATGTATTCATATGTTAAGCAAATAATACATCATGTTAATCTAAACTATGTATACATATCTTTATCCAATGCACTGTATTCAAATTATAAATAAAGAAAACAGTCCCGGATGAGCCAATTGCAATAACGATAATCCTTCTGCACAGGGCGCTTTTCAAACTTCCCGCCGCCGCCGTCGCACGCAGCGACACTAGCGACATTAGCGCCCCTAGCGGCAGGATTATCGTTAATCCAATTGGCTCATCCGGGACTAATACTACTAACAAACCATCAAAACATCTGACATCTCGCTTTTTTAACGTCGTTTCTCTTGTTTCAAGAACGCGTTCTAAACGTCATCTCTGTTAGTTTCAGGAATAAATATAATATCACTGATATTTTATAAATTCGAGCGCTGTCTAAAAAAATAGTATTTTCCACATGTGTTAAAAGTGGTTTTATTTCTCTCCTTGTATCATAATCTACTATTTAAGTTCCGTTTCCATGTTCAAGAGGAATTATAAACTTCGTTTCATTTGAACGTAATAAAAAATCCCAGTCTGATCCATAGAACGCTTACATTACTATGAATACCTAATGTTTATATAAAAGCGAGTCACACTCTAATCGTATACGAAATATATGAAAACTGTTTTGTACAAAATGTCCTGTAACCTCATAAGAATAAACGCAACATATTTTTTCCTTGATAATGTTAAGGATGTCGCAAAAATCGTGACCTAAGTTGCTGAATAAATGTTTAATAGTGCCAATGCTTTTATTGCTGAAGATAAACGCTTAGCAAAGGAAGTCAAACTCAAATGGATCACAACTGGTATCAAATGTTGCACATAACAAACATACTGAGTAGGAAAATTTGATCTAAATCTATTTCACTACAGCAGATAAACGTAGTATGACAGGTTTTATGATCTTGCACACTCCTTATCCCACATTTATTACCCTACTCTTTGTACAGATCAACTCAGTTACTTTTGGTGGGCGCTGTATCTCATTAAAGGAATGGAAACCTGATCGCAACCTGAGGTGGAATATAATTGCAATCTATTCGCCATATTGTACGTTTTTATCGCATTGTAGAATCAATTTTCTCGTCGAGGTTAATGGTTTGAAAAGGTGGGTGGTGTTCAAGTGGTTGGTCTAGAGCCACTTGGCTTAATATGAAGTATAAATCCAAGCGCGACGGCGAGGGTGAAGGGGCAGAACGTGCTTGGAATGACGTCAGTGATTAGCACCCACTTGCTGCATCACTGGAACTCAAAGTGACTGATTAAACAGAGTGCTTGGCATAGCGGGGTGGGAAACTAAGCTTGTAGTCTCTAGTACCCATTTAGCATAATCACATATTACCCAAGAAATGCTAACCTCCAGGGCTTGCTCCAAGGCTTTATTCTTCTACCAATTTATGAGCTCTAGTTTACAACACTGCTGGGAGTTTCCCTTAAAGCAAAAACCAGACTATTCGGCTTGTTCTGTGAATATTGTTTTCATACGATTGTCCAGTTTGAACGTTTCATCCATGTAGGGTAGAAGGGGAATACTGTACTGAAAATGTGATTCTCTAAATTATACGGCTAATTTAGCTGAAAAGTTATTTTTAATGTTATCTTACAGTAAACATTCTTCTTCTCCTTCAACTTTAACTGATTACCCTACTCTATGCATGACACACCTCCAAGGACTTCCAGCCAATGCCTCGGGCCAGTAGCCTGTTGAGGAGCAAGCAAACTCTGAATTATAGCATACACAGGATGGATTATCACCCTATGCCTGGTATGGCGGTGAAGAAGAAGGAAATGAAATGCAGTGATGAAAGGGATGATAAGAAAATTCGGGGATAGAATTATCCAACCCAGCATTCGCCTAGCGAACGAGAAAAAACCGCAAAAAAGTGTAAACGTCCAATGGTTTTAAATTTCAGTTTAATACCTGTTTTAGTTTCAGAGATAGCTGATTTCAAAGCTGATTTTATTATCCTATGCCAAATACTCCAATGATAAAATTTTAAAAAATACACTTTTTATGTGCCTATATCATTTATATGATTGTAGCGCCTAAACATACTTTATAATTTTTTTACTGCCTTTCTTTTTCGGATGATTGGAGAGGACTCGGTACTGCTACAAAGTGGATATGTACCTATGCCCATAAGGGGGTACCCTCGGGAGGGAGGAGCAGGAGAAGAGAGGAGACTGGGCAGCCGGAACAAGGACTGACGACGTAGCAATGAGAGGGTCCCCACAGTTTATAGATTGAGAACTCCGAAAGTCGGAAAGGCAGACCGGATTTCATCGCCCATACCAAGGGTCCAACACCCCGCTCCGATGGGGAGGTCCGTTTATCCCGTTAACCAGCGAAAGCTGAGAGACGGAGAAGGTTTCACATAGCATCGTTTTTCCCTGCCACGCCGCACTGAAACACCAACGTCGACACTTCCAACCCTATAACAAACCTAACGACATGAAAGATGAATGAAATTATGAATGGACAGAAATGGAGAGACAGGAAATTCGGAGGCTGAAAGAAATCATTCCAGCATCAAGAAATTTCGAAGGAAATGAATGAAAAGTGTACAATGTGGAACATTATGAAAAAGTGAATGTGCTGAAAAAATAATTTCTAAAAACTTCACATTATGAATAGAGAAACAGTTTTTACGAGGGCTGATCAACAAAGACTGAGATTGATTTTTTCCTGTAGCTTACGTGATAGTTACGTATCTGTAACATAAATATTTGAAAAGAGCGGGTTTTTATGTATAATGTTGGTAGGCGGCAGCACTCTCGTATTGGTAGGTTGGTAGTAATGCTCTATTTTGTAGACCCTACGTGCATTTCGCAGACAATGGAGGTGATGCATTTTTAAATCGATTATCACCGGTGATGAGTCATGGCTGCATCATTATGATCCTGAAGGAAAACATATCAGCACAGTGTGGAAATCGCCAGGTTCTCCAACACCAAAACAGGCAAAAGTTGTTCCATCTGCAGGGAAAGTGATGGTGATCACATTTTTGGACTGTAATGGAATGATTTACCAGCATGCAGTTCCCCCTCACACTACTGTTACAGTAGCATACTACACGTCAGTATTGGCTACACTGAGGAAGCACATTGCAAAGAAATGATCAGAGCTTTCTCGGACTGGGTGGCGACTTCATCATGACAATGCACGGCCTCATGTCGCAAATCAAGTCATGCAGTTTCTGGCTCGATTCAACATTATCTGTGTACCACATGAAGGTACATCCACCTTATAGCCCCGATCTTGCACCCTGTGACTTCTTTTTATTCCCATCACTAAAGGCAAAGCTTAAGGGTATTCGATTTGAGAACTCTTAAGCAGTACTCAAGAAAAGTGAGGCGATTCTCAAGGACCTGACAAAGAATGGTCTGCAGCACGTTTTCAAGGACTGGCAGAGACGCTATAAAAAGTGCATTGAAGTAGGAGGGGACTACTTTGAAAAAGATCATGTAAACACTGAATTGGAGTAATAAACATCTGTGAAAAGAATCAGTCTCAGTCTTTGTTGATCAGTCCTCACATTTCAGATTTCAGTAGCTTTTTAATCTACTTTATGAAAATATATGCATCCATAATATAAAATGTCAAAAAGTGTTTTGAAATTACAAGTTTTAGTAATTTTTAGGTCATGGAATGCAAATATCAGTTTTCGCCAGATTCATAGTGAATTTTAATGTAGCAAGAAATACTAGTACGGACAGTAAGATCAATTTGAGAATCAATGTTTCTAAATAGATTTGAATTGGAAACCTTTTATGAAGCAAAACGCCAGTAGTAAGTGCAAACCTATATATTGCGCTTCATATTCTTACAGAAATTATCTAAGTCTGCTTGGATGAATTTCTGCACTGGATCAATGGCAACGAACAATTTTCATTCCAATTGTGCACAAAGGTTTTTACTTTCTCTGCTACGTATAGTAAGTAGGGGAAGTATTGTATTTCACCCAAAAATTCGATACCGAGATTTCACCGGAAATATATGTTTTGAGACCCCCTGAATCCAAAAAATGCATTTTCGGAGACATATCCGTGTGGTGTCTGTGAAAACAGCATAACTCAGAAACGAACAGTTGGATAAACACCAAACTTGGTATTTAGGTTCAGTATCTTCCATAGATGCGTCACGAAGGTTTTCAAGAAAATCCTCCACTCCAGATTACCTTTTATATAAAAACTTTTTCAAAACTATTAATTTTCTCAAAAATGACTAACGATTTTTATTAAAATCATATGCTTAAGATACTTTCATGACAAATGAAATGTATATCTCGAATTTTCTTGGAATGTCTCCAAAAGTATTCTTCATTGTGAACGACTTTTGCATAACTGGTAAACCATAAGAGAGACAAAATATTACTACACAAAAAATTTAGATCGCGTTAAAATACACAATTTATGTCATACACATTTTTTTTTGTTGAGTGAATCATTTTCGAGATATTGCTTGTTATTCCCTTAAATTTTCCAATACTTATACTTTTCTCAAATGGGAATTCGTTATTCATTATTTTTATGTCCTGGACATGCAAAGAGAATGGAATGCGCCACATAGCAACCAGCTCTTAAAGGATTTGAATATCGCTTAAAGCCTACCATATTCTCCTTGCACTTACACGAAAATTAGCAATAAGATTAACATCTCGATTAACATGAAGCATAAGCGTTTGTAAAAATAGTTTAAACAAGAGTAGAGAACGTCATGTGAGTGTAACACATCAGATTTTTTCATCAGTTGAAATCACATGCCCACCAAATTCACTAACATATCTGTGAACTTTACTTTTAAATGGCTGAATGAATTTATGCATCATAGCTAAATGACGTCATGCCTAGTTTCCCGCGACAGTAACGTCCATCACTATTCGTCAAAATTTTTTCCCTGCAACACTTCATGATACAAGGGAACCCACTTTCAGAGAGAAACCCTGAAGTTGTAGCAGACTGCAAACATTACAGTACAATATATGGTCACATTCAAAAGTACAGTATGTCCAAGAGATGTCCATTATCTAGAGTTCCCTGAATGTAATAGAGAAATAAACTGAAAAGGCTTAAGTTGATTAAGACAATAAAAACAATAGCATTTATAATTCAATTAGGCAGTTACATCTTGATAGGGCAAAATACGCAAAATATAAACTGGCTCTATCACTTCCAAATACTTTAAAATGTGATTATATCTACATAACATTTGACTTATTACTACGTAAAACGCAGTTTGCCTAATATCCAGGATCTAGTTATGACTATTTTTAAGATATTCATTTTTGTGCATAAAATAGATAAAATATCTTAAAATGCATTAACTCCAATTGTAACAGCCATACCATCCATTGTCGTACTCCGTGGACTAGTGGCCGTGATAGCTTCTAGTTGTGCGGGTCGCGGGTTCTAACCCGGCAGAGGGCGATGGATTTTTCGGGCGTAAAACTTCTTAGCGTGGCTTCTTTCGGAAAGGAAGTAAAGCCGTGGTCCCGTGTCGTAGATTTACGGCACGTAAAAGAACCTCAAGCCTGATAAGAGGCCTTGAGCAAAATTTCCGGTCTTTCACGCCTAATATAGAATGGTACGCTAAGGACCATAGTAGTTAAAGAGCGTCCATAAATAAAAAAACTAAATCTAAAACACCATCAATTTTACCAACCATCATACGGAAATGAGGGCTTTTTCAAGGTTTTATCTTTGTATCCAATAAGGGCATTAAAAGTAATCTGTTAAAGCCTGCGATTCAGCAATCAGCAGTGCGTTTTAAATGGCAGGCTGAAACTGCGAGTTCATTTCTTTAAAGTATTACTTTTAACCAGAAACTCGTGAGAAATAAAGGGCCGGCTTTGTTCAGTTATACAAAAGAGATGGCGTGGTAAAAAATGAGCGTTTGTGACAGTAAATGCTTCGGAAATTGATAAATTCTGAAACCATATTTGACATATATTACATACATTAACTAGATGTACATACATTCTTTAGAAAATCTTGGATTACACATCTCCTTTTGTTAAATCTTAACAGGTTCTCTCAGTGATCAGCCCGATAACCAATGAACTTTTAATAAATAACATTCATGTTGAAAATTTTAAATCTTACATCCCTTCTGGTTTTATGTCTGGATACATTTACAAATCTATTGTGATACATTCACACGGCTTACTCTACCGTATTTTTATTAATAGGTATGCAAACATTCGTACTAAAGCTTTATATTATATCTACTACATTTTAATCCAAATAAACCATTGCAGAAATAGCTACATTACACATTTCGTTAAGACAATTTATGTCATACTTTTTTGTGGAGTGAACCATTTCCGAGATATTCCTTGTCATTTGTTTGAATTTTCCAATACTTATACATTTTTTGAAATGGGAATTCCTTATTCGCTTTGTACTTTCTCTACTACGTATAGTAAGTAGGGAAAGTATTGCATTCCACCAAAAAACTTGATACCGAGATTTCACCGAAAATACATGTTTTGAGGTGCCCTGAATAAAAATAAAACATTTTTGGAAGCATGTCTGTGTGTGCCTGTCTGTCTATTTGAGTTTAGTATCTTCCAAGGATACAACACGAAGATTACCAAGAAAATTCCCCGACCCCAGGCTATACTTTACATGAAGAATTTTTCGAAAATTTTATTTTCTCAAAAATGGCTCTAACAATTTTGATTAAAATATAATATGTTTAAGATATTTTCATGGCAAATGAAATGTATATCTTGAAATTTCTGGGAATATCTCCAGAAGTCTTCTTCATTCTGAATAACTTTTGCATAACTGGTAAACCGTAAGATATAGACAAAATTTACTACACAAAAACTGTAGATCTCGTTAAAACACACAATTTATGTCATATACATTTCTTTGTGGAGTTAACCGTTTTCAAGAAATAACAAGGAATTTGTTATTTGTATAAATTTTCCAATACTTATGCTTTTTCTGAAATGTCATTCGTTCTTTTTATTTTGTCCTGGACAGGCAAAGAGAATGGAATGCTCCACATAGCAACCAGCTCTTAAAAGGATTTGACTATCGCTTAAAGCCTACTATATTCCCCTTGCACCTACAAGAAAATTAGCAATAAGGTTAACATGTTTATCTCGATTAACATGAAGTAGACGGAGAATAAGCGTTTCTAAAAATAATTTGGGTACAGAGTAGAGAAAGTCATGTGAGTGCAACGCATCAGATTTTTTCTAGTAGTTGTACAAGTGCATGAGATTTCCAAGCCATCACATGGCGACACGCTCTTTAAAAATCTAACTATCTCTTTACCTACTGTATCTTAAACTAAAATGTGTAAATGTGAATTGAAGATTTATCTGGATTAAAAAAAAATAACAATAACCATTTGTGGGAATATTTAAAAGAGTGAGTAGAGAAGGTCATGTGAATGCAACGTATCAGAAAAGGTTAAGCGGCGCATCACAATCCATTTGTAATATTGCAGTTATACAATATAAATTTGCTACTATATGTGTTTGTAAACACAGAGTTATTCTAAAAGAAGGCGCGGATTTTAAAGATTTATTTCTAATAAAAGGCAATAGATAGACACACATGTGATACATCACTGCATAGAGGAAGTTTCAAAGTTTAATTTTATGAGCTCAACACGAGCACCATTTGTTATGCGATGACGACCAGTGCTTTTTCCTTTGCTTATGCGACCATCGTCTACGAATTTCTTGTAGCAATGGTAAATCTGTTTATTTCTAGACGGTGCTTTGATGAATGTAATGCACACTGCATTCACTCTTTGCATACCTCAGCAGCAAAAAAGGTATTTTTCTGTGGCGTTGCCATTTTCTCGTAAACAAATCACAGAGATGCGTAGGAATTGAATGAAACCAATAGGTGTGTGCGTTTACCTCTGTACAGTGATATATGTTAGTATCGCTATCTATTGTCATTCATTAGAAATTAATATTTAAAATATGCTCCTTCTTTTTGAATAATCCTATAAGTATATAGTATCGAATATAGCTACTAGCAAAATGTTCCATTTCCTCTAACGTTATTAGTTGCGAAATTAAATTTCCTAAACTACGACACAAACGGATTGAACGTACTTGTTGCTGTGGACAGGCAGTCAGCTGACGCACAGATAGCGATTAATGCTTCAGAGGAACCATAGCAGTTACAAGGTTTCAATCGATAGCTCTCGCAATTTCAGTGAGATGTTACTTTGATGTTAGTGCAAACAGCCATAATGATTTATGTCCACATCATAGTGCAATAAGTTAATGGATTGTATACAATATAGTCTGTTAGCGTTTGAGCACAGAAGTGCTGCACAGAAAATATATCACGAGTTCTGTCGACCTCTACTTTCCGTTTTGCTATTAATGCCCGAAGCAAGGGAACAATGAAAGCTAATGTTCAAGTGCTTCTTGCAATATTGAACAAAGCAGCATATTATCATAGGAACGGCATAGCGGCAGTTTCCAGAGATACATTTAGCTCACGGCATGTTTGTTAATGCAGTCCGTTACATTGTTACCAACTGATCGGTCATTTAAATATTGACGCAGCTCCGTACTGAAACACAAGCCAGATAAGTATATCTCTGGATGACTTTGTGAAGATATCGTAGGAGCATACCCTGTATACTCTTTCCCATTAAAAGCATTAAGCTGTGAAGATGCTCGTGTTGGATTAGATTCGAAAAGGATGCGTTCTGTAGGTTCTTTGATGGCCAAAAGGCCTTGAACATAGAACATGTCAAAAGCTTTTATATTTCTATTGTATTGAACTTAATAAAACTTGGCTTTCACAACCTGTGTCACTGTACATGGTATTACATCCTTACTTACATGTAAGGAGTGTCAGGATTTTACAAATTTTTCATTAATGTACAATAAATTCATTATTTTTGCACCCATAAAGTGTGCAACATTTTAAGTTATGATGCTAAAATGTAAACAGCAAGCATCAAATTTCTAATACATTACAAAATTGTCACGTCTACTGAATACAAAATTCCTTCCCTTCAATGCTTAAACCTTTGCTTATATGCAAAGAATGTCAGAATTTTAAGATATACATTTACAAAATATTAAACATGTACCATAAAATAATTTTGCATATAAAATACACACATAAACGGCAGAATGTTTCCGATTATGGTGCTAAAAATATAGAGTAATTATCAAAATGCTACTACTTTGAAAGTTAGCATGGCTAGTTGCTGAGTATAAAATGCACTTCGCTTAGCCTTTACAACCTGTGTCACTGCTCAATATTTACATCTTTACTTATATGAAAAAATTGTGAAAGTTCAGTATTAAGATAAAAATATCAAATATATATATATATTATATTAAATATTTTAAAGACATTTCTTATTTCGTTTAATACAGTAACTTAGCATTATAGGGGTATGTAGTATACTAGAACTTAATTGTCAACAGGCTAAATTGTGGTTTAAATGTTCTTCTAGAGTAAAAAGATTTATCACAGAAGTACTCTTTTAGGGAGGCTTTAAAAACTTTGAAATTCCTAATTTCTTCCCAGAGATTACACCTTTCTGGAGGCAAGATAGTTTTGCATTTGGACGATAGATATTTCCCTTTTGCCTAGTGTTAAAGTTATGTACTTGCATGCTTTAATAAAGTTATGTCGATTATTTGCAGAATATTTTAAGATGGAGAATATGTAAGCACAAGGTAATGAAATTGGGAATTTATTTAACATAAAATTTTACACTAAAACGTATTTTAAATTTATTAAACAAATGGCTTAGAACAAATTGGAAAGGGTTATAAACCATATGGCCATTTGGTAATTTTTCATGACATACAGGCTGTATATGCTTCCTTAGCAGCTTAGCGCAGAACTTCATATATACAACTACATTATACTAAAATGTAGCTTAAACTTCCAAACCATATGATGTAAGAGATTCTCAACTGTTATCATTTGATACAAGCGTATATAAAGGTGTGGAAAAATGATTAAGCGCACTCTGAGAGCAGGAGTTGTTCCATCTGCACTTCGGTTCCAAGCGGGCTTCACACGAGTGCATTTCCAAGCATTCCAATAGTGCTAAAAACAATATTTATGGTAATCCTTGTCAGTCCAGCGAATAAATAGGAGGCGTCTTAAAACACTCTTGCCCTTCTATTTGTTCCACGAGAATGATAGAGGAGTTTTGAAGCAGGTTTATTCATTTTCCGTCTTTCTTCGAAGCTAAGTTGACACTAGAACGCAAACGTAGCCATGCTACGCCATTGATAAATCCTAACGCCAGATGCCTCACCTATTTTCTTGGTTCACCACTATTTTATGTCCTGTTTATTTATAAAGACTGAATGAATTTGGTAATTCATTGTTCTTTCAACAGGCCATGCGTAGGACAAGGTTTAAAAGGTAGACTCAGACTGAAAAGTTCAATGTACAGTTGATTAAACTATGAATCTCGGTACTTAAAGTACTTACGACATTGTAAGTCGCCATTGGAGTATGTCATTTCAAAATAATTTGAGACCTCCTTGTGGTTTACCGGGAGTCAGTTGCAGAATATAATGTCGCGCAGATGTGTTGCTATGGTAGCTCATTTGGTTAGAGCAATCGGACGGAAACTGGTTCTAATCCCATCTATGGCATTGAATTTTTCAGCCTGTTTCTACCATTCCAACTGGATGGATTTTCTCACTGGATATTATGTTATTCAGTTTGAAACTTGCGGTAGGTACTCTTCTTCTTCTTTATCTGTTCAACCTCCTCTTATGTAGGACTTACACCCCCCAGGACTTACAGGCGGGTGCCTGGGGTCAGAGACCCGTCGAGGAGCAGACACTCATGTATCAGACAGAACATCCAGGAGGGGTGATCAGCCCGATGCGTGGTATGGGATGAAAGGAAGTAGATGAAACGAAATGATGGTGAAATGGATGAAAGGAAAGGTGATGATGGAGCAGTTGGTGGAATGAATGGCGGGGGAAACCGGAGAACCCGGAGAAAACCCGCACAGACGCCGCTTTGTCCACCACAAATCCCACATGCGGGTCCCTGGGATTGAACCCGGGCCGCCTCGGTGGGAGGTGAGCGGTCTAACCACTCGGCCACGGCGCCGCCGCGGTAGGTACTCACGGAAGCTTTCCGGTCCAATTTACGGATCTATAAATCGTGCCAAATTTTTGCGTTACGCCTACGGCTATAATGCCAACGATCGTATCTCACGTTTGCCCTTAGGCAGGTTAACGTTATGTCTTCATTGTCAATGGAGCCTTAAACTTAAATGCATTTAAATTTGTAATTGCTGATCATCATTTTAACATTCGTTACTTAATAAATTTTAAATTTATGAAACTTCTTACCACAAATTATTTTAATACAATACGACACGACAAATGAAACATTTATAATACAATAACCTACATGCACACATATTCATCTGCAGATTAGAATATTTTCAGTGGAATAGGAACAGAGATTTCTGCAACGGAGGCAAGAGCCTGAACAAAACCCTGTAATAATATTTGTTGGATACATATTATTTATTGAAATTAAAGATTATTGTAAGCATAATGATTATTACTCCAGCACTTATTGTAATCTGCACCTTTCATTCTCGGGCACAAGTTATCACATTTCTTTGTTTACATGCCCAGCGATTTTGTTTCGTTTGAGCTGCTTTACTTGGATATCTTTCTTTGGTTGTGCAAAACAGTAAAGTATAATTCCAACTTTCCGCCTTTATGCTACCTAGACAGCTTGTAATGCACGCCTAATGACTTTTATATTTTTATTAATGAAGTTGTTTTAATGTTTCAAGGTTTGGAGAACATGTTGCAGAGATATAATTTGAATAAATGTGCTCCATGTAGAGGAAAGACTATTAAGAGCGGCGTGATAATTAGCCGAGCTGTAATCACTGCGTTCCCTTGCTCAGTTTTTCCAACTCGTTGCACTTGAAAGGAGAATCTTTGGGTGGAGCTTTTGGCTCCTACATCCTGTTGAAATTCATGTTCTTGCTCGAATACTGTTCTCGCAGTAATATCGTTTATTTCAACGGCGGCGAAGTAGTGCATAGACAGCAAAACGACTATATTACCAGACGAACAAATTATGGGAATAAAGAATTGTCTAGAAAAATCATTGCGGAATTTCATTGTATAGAAAAAAAATCTGATGTGTTACACTCACATGACTTTCTCTACTCTTGTACAAACTATTTTTACAAACGCTTATTCTCCATCTACTTCATGTTAACCGATATAAACATTTGCAGACTCTATCTTATTGATAATTTTCTTGTAGATGTAAGGGGAATATATATTTACAAGGGCAATATAGAAATGCAGTAGCCTTTAAGCACATACATATCTCTTAATAGCTCGTTGCTAGGTGCAGCACCATTCTCTTTACCACAGATTAATACTCTTTGCATATACAAGACAAAAACTGAATAACGAATTCCCATTTGAGAAAATAAGTAATGAAAAATTTAAGGGAATAACAAGCAATATCTCGAAAATGGTTCACTCAACAAAAAAATGTATATGACATAAATTGTGTATTTTAACGCGATCCACATTTTTTGTGTAGTAAACTTTTGTCTATCACTTATGGTTTACCAGTTATGCAAGAGTTGTTCACAATGAAGAATACTTTCGGAGACATTCCCAGAAAATTCAAGATATACATATTATTTGTCATGAAAATATCTTAAACATGATATTTTAATCAAAATCGTTAGAGCCATTTTTGACAAAATTAAAATTTTCGAAAAATCTTCCATGTAAAGAGTAATCTGGGATGGGGGGATTTTCTTGAAAACCTTCGGGTCACATCTCTGGAAGATACTGAACCTAAATACCAAGTTTGGTGTTTATCCGACTGTTCGTTTCTGAGTTATGCTGTTCCCAGACAGACACACAGACACACACACACACACGGACATGTTTCCAAAAATGCTTTTTTGGATTCAGGGGATCTTAGAACATGTATTTCCGGTGAAATCTCGGTATCGAATTTTTTAGTGGAATACAATGCTTCCCCTACTTACTATACGTAGTAGAGAAAGTAATAACCTTAGGAGAGCATTAGCGGATCCTTTAAACGAGATATATTCCTTAATTTGGAACATTCTTGGCAAATATTTCGGTTTTTAATGCAATTACAGTTCAAACTTTTAAATATTGTTCTCTTTGATAGATATTTTTTGTTAATTTAATTTCTTTTTATTAATCGCTCCTGCTAATGTCAGATACTCGTAAAAGGAGCGTTTTGATATTCTTTGTCTAACTAAGGGATGTCGAGAAGATGGCTAAATTACTATGATAGTTGTTAAGCATCATCCTCTAGATGACGCGCTATAAAGTTTCAGATACGTAAGTGTAGCCACTAGTTACTTGTTTCTGACGATCAAGTACGGAGATTGGAGTTAACATTTTCTACAAAATGCATACAATTTAAATACGAGCTGAAAGGTAATACTTAGTTTTGAAGAGTTTAACCCTAACGGAAATACAAAAGGAGCTAATTTCGGCGTTAAAGTATTTTCTCCTTGATTTTTGTAGTAAAGAAGTGGGCTTCCGAATTTATGCATGCTCGCAAATCCATTGAAGATAATGAGCGTTCAGGGCGTCCCAAAATCGCTACGACTGGCGAGAATGTGACAAACATTCACAATGTCATTCTCAATGCCCACCAATTGGAGGTATGCATGTTTGCTATATGAGTATTACAAACACTGGATAGATCTGTCCACTGCATTTTACACTAAGTCTGTGTATGAGAAAGCCTTCAGCACGATAGATCCGCATATTTTAACAATGGAGTAAAAACACACTGAAACGAAAATTTCTAAATGTTGTTTAGACTTGTCTAAATGCAATTCTAGTGCGGTTCTCGACATTTCATACGAGTAGATACAAAACTGATTCAGCACTACACGTCAGAGATGGAGTAGTCCAAGCTGGTAATAGTTGAAAGTGCATCAAAGCAAGCAAAAACAGTTCTATTGCAGTAGAGAAACCGTTTTCTGAGTTTCTCATCGTGTGATGCTAATAGACTACTTTCAGAAAGGGTAGAACCATCACGGCGGAGTATCATGCTTTATTACTGGATCAACTGAAGGATGCTATTCAGGCTAAACCTCCGGATTTTGCAAAAAAAAAAAAAAAATATATCATCACAATAAGGGCCTTCACGCACGTCTGGGAAAATTGCTGCAAAACTACATGACCTCCGCTTTCAAGTGCTTCCGCACCCGCCATATTCGCCGTATTTGGGCCCCAGTGATTACTTCGTGTTTTCAAACCTGAAGAAATGCCTGGGTAGATAAATATTATAATCCAATGATGAGGTTGAAGCTTAGACAAATGCTTATGTAGTACAATTGGACAATTCTTATTTCACTGAAGGTCTCACATTAAACCTTTGAAAAATCAATGGACTAAGTATGTTGATTTACAAGGTGACTGTTGAAAAGGTAGACATTTCTCTCAAGGTTTCTTGGTCAGACCGATAACTTTTAAACGCTATTTCAGCAGAGGAACATGCCTAGGTCATTTGAAATTAATTGAAAAAATCTGATGTGTTACACTCACATGACTTTCTCTACTCCTGTAAAACTATTTTTACAAACGCTTATTCTCCATCTACATCATGTTAATCGAGCTAAACATTTGAGAACTCTATCTTATTGCTAATTTTCTTGTAGATGTAAGGGGAATAAATATTTACAAGGGCAATATAGAAATACACTAGAATTTAACCACATACATATCTCTTAATAGCTGGTTGCTAGGTGCAGCACCATTCCCTTTGCCACAGATTAATACTATTTGCATATCCAAGACAAAAAAAACTTGATGTGTTACACTCACATGACTTTCTCTACTCTTCTACAATCTAATTTTACAAACGCTATTCTCCATATGCTTCATGTTAATCGAGATATCGAGATGTCAATCTTATTGCTAATTTTCTTGTAGATGCAAGGGGAATATGGTAGCTTTTAAGCGATAGTCAAATATTTTAACGCTGGTTGCTATGTGGAGTATTCCATTCTCTTTGCATGTCCAGGACATAAAAAAAATGAATAACGAATTTGAGAAAAAGTATAAGTATTGGAAAATTTAAGGAAATAACAAGCAATATCTCGAAAACGGTTCACTCAACAAAAGAAATGTATATGACATAAGTTGTGTATTTTAACGCGATCTACATTTTTTGTGTAGTAAAATTTTGTCTATCTCTTATGGTTTACCAGTTATGCAAAAGCCGTTCACAATGAAGAATGCTTTTGGAGACATTGCCAGAAAATTCGAGATATACATTTCATTTCTCATGACATTATCTTAAACATATGATATTTTCATCGAAATCGTTAGAGCCATTTTTGAGAAAATTAAAATTTTCAAAAAATCTTCCATGTAAAGGGTAGTCTGGGGTGGGGGGATTTTCTTGAAAACCTCCGTGTCACATCTCTGGAAGATACTGAACCTAAATACCAAGTTTGGTGCTTATCCAACTGTTCGTTTTTGAGTTATGCTGTTCACAGACACACAGACACACACACCGACACACACACACACACACACACGGACATGTTTCCAAAAATGCTTTTTTTGATTCAGGAGGTCTCAAAACATGTATTTCCGGTGAAATCTCGGTATCGAATTTTTGGGTGGAATGCAATACTTCCCCTACTTACTATACGTAGTAGAGAAAGTAAAAATGAATAACGGATTCCCATTTGAGAAAATAAGTATTGAAAAATTTAAGGGAATAACAAGCAATATCTCGAAAATGGTTCACTCAACAAAAAAATGTATATGACATAAATTGGGTATTTTAACGCAACCTACATTTTTTTGTGTAGTAAAATTTTGTCTATCTCTTATGGTTTACGAGATACGCAAAAGTCGTTCACAATGAAGAATACTTTTGGAGACATTCCCAGAGAATTCAATATATACATTTTGTTTGTCATGAAAATATCTTAAACATATGATATTTTAATCAAAATCGTTAGAATCAATTTTTAAAAAAATAAAATTTTCGAAAAATGTTCCATGTAAAGAGGAATCTAGGGTGGGGGGATTTTCTTGAAAACCTTAGTGTCGCATCTCTGGAAGATATTGAACCTAAATACTAAGTTTGGTGTTTATCCGACTGTTCGTTTCTGAGTTATGCTGTTCACAGATAGGCTCACACATAGACACACACGTAGACACACAGAAACACATACGGACATATTTCCAAAAATTCTTTTTTTGGATTCAGGGAGCCTCAAAATATGTATTCTCTGTGAAATGTCGGTATCGAATTTTTGGGTGGAATTTTTGGGTGGAATACAATACTTACTATGCGTAGTAGAGGAAGTAAAAAGTTATCAAAGAAATAAGGTGTTGTTGAATTTTTCTTCTTTTTCTGGTAACACAGATTGCTTCAGTTAAGCGTATTTGGTATACACTAGTTTCGCCTCTGCACATAACTATGGATTTTTTCTAAAAATATAATTGTTCAGTTTGGAAAATAAATAAGCACTTTAGGGATGCTATTCGTACTTAGATACTAAAATATAATTTTTTTTGAATTTATAAAAATAAATAAAATATAAATATATTTCCGGATGTTGTTATACACAACTAGTGGATACATTTACAATAAGTTACAACGAAAATAGAACATGTGGTAAGTGCTTCGGTTTTCCTGCAAAATTGAAAGCTCTTCAGCTAATGTAGGTATGGAAAAAGAAAACCATTCGACCCAAACTCTTTCTCCTCAACGACGAGTGTCCAATTTATGAACAAGGTAAGCGTATAAAATAGCTAACTTGTCGACGCGAACAGGCATAAATTATAATGGCTCCAATCTTTGATCCACCCCAAGCATGATTGTTTATTTGCTTGACCTGAGGTAAATCTGGAAAGTAAAAGTTAAGCAGTCAACAAATCTCACGGTA
Source organism: Deroplatys truncata (assembly GCA_030765065.1). NCBI lineage: Eukaryota > Metazoa > Arthropoda > Insecta > Mantodea > Mantidae > Deroplatys > Deroplatys truncata. Next base: position 250,926,820 of record CM060981.1, read on the forward strand.
ATAAGGTCATGATTTCGCTAGTTTACGTTCATCGAATCCCTGGTAGCGCTGCTGAATGTTGATTTAACAGGCGGATATATACTTCAGCAGTTCTATGCTGCCAGGCATGACTTCCTCCTTTCCTATTGAGGATCCAGCCATTATTGCTTCACCTTCTGCACTGAGGAATCATACTGCATATCATTAGTGTTGCCAAGGACTGGCCTTAATTGAAGGCTCAGTGACCTAGGGCTTTATGGGTGGGATGAAACGTGTATCTGTGTGGGTAAAACGAGTTACTCTAATTTCAATAGCTCGAAAGGCTAACAGGGAAGACAGCATTGGAAGAGGGAGAGACTGTTTGACTTTCAGTACTAAATGAAACTGCCGGAGCTGAAACAGGATGAAGCGTTTATCCCCCCACTTCCTGCTTGAATTGCTCTGCAGGCAAATTTGCAGATTTGATTATCTTCTTACTTCACCAACCTTTAAACTTAAAATGGGAATTTAAATTTATTCGGTTATATAAATAATCTTAAAAATGGTGAATAAGTATATTTTATTCATTAGTTGCATAGTTTTGCCCGAATTTGATAAATTCTTAATACGTAAACTGGTCTCTAAAACAGGAAAGGATATTTACATTGCCCTGAACTGGTCTCTTTCAGTTTATTTTAAGTAGTATTTAACACCCTTTAGTAGAGAATACAGCAGAACACGCGGTGGACACTGACTGTATATGAAATTAAATGTTAATTGGGAAGTAACGTTCCAAGACTCCCAGCACTTGCCAGTTATGACAACTGAGGAAAACCTGGAAAAATCATAGACGGGATTTGAACCATGGACCTACGGTTCACGAGTAGATGCCTTAATGACTTTGATCACCCGTGTCGGGTCTTCTTCAGTACATCGCTTTTGGCTTATAAACGAAATATGAAAGAGGCGCCATATTATCATTTGGGAGGGGGTGCCGCCTTGATATTGCAAATTTAAAGGAGATCAGAATGGCCTTTCTCTGCAATGTTACATTTTAGCTATTTAAGGGCCCACTTTGTCAATAACTATAAAAGTTAAGGTTAAATATTTACTAAACTTTATTTACAGGCTAGCAATTATATTAATGGGACTGGATTGGGCCATTTATAAATATGTAGGACCAAGACGCCCTTAAAAGTGGTACTGTATTTTAAAAGAAATAAAATGGTTATAATATTTTATATTCTAAGAATTAAATAGTTGAGAACAATATCCCTGTGTTAAACGTGGTGCACACCTATGGAGAATATGTGATAAGATAGTGGGTCATATGTTGTGAAAAATATAGTTTTGAGGGAACTCGATCTAAAGTTTTGGACAGTTGGAAACATATCTCAGTGCATCCCAACTCCATATTTGGGTCATCCTCTGTTGGAGCATCCTCAAATTTCCTCTATTGAGGCGGCGCCGTGGCCGAGTGGTTAACCCGCTTGCCTCCCACCGAGGCGGCCCGGGTTCAAAACCAGGGACCTGCATGTGGGATTTGTGGTGGACGAAGTGGCGTCTGGGCGGTTTTTCTCCGGGTTCTCCGGTTTTCCCAGCCATTCATTCCACCAACTGCTCCATCATCACCTTTCCTTTCATCCATTTCACCATCATTTCGTTTCTACTACTTCCTTCATCCCATACCAGGCATCGGGCTGATCTGTCTGACCCCAGGCACCCGCTTGTAAGTCCTGGGGGTGTAAGTCCTACATAAGAGGAGGGTAAACAGATAATGAATGAATTATAAAGTATTGCTTTTTTATGAATATCTTCTACCTCTCGCTCTGCTCTATTGACTCTTACCGTGTCCAGCGTTTGCATTGCAAAAACGCAGTTCAGTCCAATTTTAATTTCTAATTTTTTTAAAACTAAGCATTTTACTATATTTTCTGTATCGAATGTTGTCACAGCAACAAATAGGCTCTCATAGGGTGTTAATACTGGTAAACTCATTCTTTGGAAACCTGATCCCAATGACATTGTGCAAAGATTCACTTAGTTTTTGAGTTTCCCCATGAAAACTTTTTATAATTCTGGCTGTATGTTTATTAGTAATGTTTAACGTCCATACTTACTACATGCGGCACCACAGGTGATGGACACTAATGTTCTATGAAATGAAATGTTTGAGAGCGGAAATGTTTGAAGGAAACGTTCCATATCTAAGGTACCTCCCGGAATTTGCCAGTTAAGAGGACTGAGAAAAACCTGGAAAAAGCCTCAGGAGGAAGGAAGTTCCTCGCGAGCTTCGAACCGCGCACCTCCCGAATGCGAGCCTCAAACGTTAGCGTGGAGCCATATCGCCTGGCTGTGCCAGTTCTCAAAACAGTGTTTTCATTTCCCCCATACAAGCAATTGGCAAATGAAAGTGTTTTTATATTATCATACTCCTCAAGTGCTTTCTTAGTCTTAGCAATTTATACTATGCAATTGAATACAAACCATGCTGGGGATTGGTGCAGCATCAGTTATAAAATATAATAGGGTAAGTTTCCACTTCCTAAACCAACAAGTATACTAGCATAATTTTATTGTTATACCTTCTGGAACCCCTTAAGATAAGGTAACGCCTTTACCGAAATTTTGTAATTTAACCTTCATTAAGATTGGAAACAAGAATCTCATATATTCTTATGTATGTGGGAACTGTATGTGGGAACTCAGGGAACAGTATGTGGGATTTGGGTTGATGAAACGTCGTCTGGCGGGTTTTCACCGGGTTATCAGATCTCCGCCGCCATTATTCTCATCAATGCTCCATCATACCTTTCCTTTCATCCATTTCACCGTCATTTCATATCATCTCCTTTTTATTCTCATACCGGCTTCGGACTGATCACCCATCCGGTTCTTCTATCCGATTCAAAAGTCTGTCTGCTCCCCGACAGGCGTCTGACCCAAGGCATTGGCTTGTAAGTCCTGGGGGATGTAAGTCCTCCAAACGGGAAGGGTAAACCAAGAAAGAAGAAGATGTTTACTTGACAGTATATCTCATTTTAGGAAGATTATGCTTCAATTCATAAATGATCTATTGGACTTAGCAGAAGCAGTAGCTAATATTAAAACAATGAGCCACTTTATAGAATTCAACGATATGAAACTCTTCATTGTCATAGCCTTAACAGATAATTTGACTTTCGGCAATAATTAGTATAAATATACAACTGCATTACGAATTCCTTAGCAAGGTGTTCTTAATCCTTAAGAGGAGGGGAAAGATGATGTAAACGACGACTATAATGATTATAAGGGAGAAGAGGAAGAATTCTGTGTAGAAGTCATTGTTGAGCTATCGAATATCTTAACATCACAAATTTATTCCACCAATTATCACTTTAATGGTTTATACAAGAAATCTGACGCTAGAAAATAAGTATCTTTTCAGTATTTTTATTTCTCTAGCATGTACACAGTAGGTAGAGAAGGTACTGCATTTCACAAAAATTCTATATTGAGATTTTAACGGAAATACAGGGCCCCCTGAATAAAAAAGAAATTAAAAAACGGTCCATGTGTGTGTACGTCTGTTTGTGTGTGTGTGTGTGTGTGTGTGTGTGTGTGTGTATGTCTATGAATAGCATAACTCAAAAACGAAAATTAGGCGAAATACCAAAGTTGGTATGTTTCAAAGATGGGACATGAAGATTTTTAAACAAATCCTCCCACCCAAAACTATACGTGAAATATTTTTTGAAAATTTTGATTTTCTAAAAACTGGCTCTAACAATTTTGTTTAAAACACCATATATAAAGGATATTTATATTAAAATACAATACATATCTTGAATCTTCTGAGAGTAGCCTGTAAAGTCCACTTTATTCGGAAGAAGTTGTTATAATCTTGTATAACTGGTAAATTTTAAGCGATAGATGAAAACGTACTACGCAAAATATGTCGATATCTTTAAAAACTATACTTTATTTCAAATAACTTTTTTGTGGCATCAGCCATTCCCGAGATAGCCGTTATTAATGGTTCGAGTTGTTAAATACTTCTGTTATTTTTCTCAAGTGCTTTCGATATTCAGTTTTTCTCGTGATTGTACGCAAAGAGCATGGAATTTTAAGGAAGGCGTGTAGCGTCCAATTCTTAAATATTTGTTTATCGCTATTCCCATAACGAAGCGTATAATGCAGCTATTTCCAGAAAGCTTTATCCCGATTAAAATGAAGTACATAAGAAAATAAACTTCGTAAGTATAATAACATATCCACTAATAAGTGATAGAGTGTAGAGAAAGTCATGTGAATGTAAGATTTGATTTTATTAAGTGTGATAATACCTACTTAAAATTACCTCAGCTATATAGCGCCGTATTTTACCTAATTCTATGAATACTAATACGCAGAAGACAAGTATACTGAAATCAGGAAATAATGAGAATCCTATCAGCACTATCTTGCATAGGACAAGGTTCGTGCGTACTTGTGTGCGTATACTCAGAATTAAAATACTATAATAAATAACAAACTTCATTTTAAGTATACAATCTTTGAAGGATATAAAGCGAGGTTTTCTCCGAAATTCCACCGCCCCAAGCAACCTCATTTACGAAAAGGAATTCTTTTTTATCTCCTCAAATGCTCTAACGATTTGGATTTAAATCCATTATGTGTTTTGAAATGATCGAACATATGAAAGGTTGTGCAAACAGTGTGCGATATTTTTTAATATGAGTGTGAATCGAATGAAGGGTACTCATAACTGAAATGAATGTTCAAAAAATTAAAAAATTAGTTTTTATATCCAAAAAATACTTTGAATTCTTAGCTTCAATTACATAGCATATCGTTTCTTCTCAGAGTCCTTTAAATCTTCAACACGTGGCCAGATAAATGTCCCAGATTACATAGCCTAATGACCTGTATTTACTTCCAATGACTTTTGTTCTACTTTGATTTTTCTTACACTTTTGCATATTTGAAATGTTCCACGTGATGTAGCTTGTAAACAATCTTGTTCAAATTTTTAGTATAAACTCGGTGATAATAAACTTAACTGGCATATGGTTTTTACTACAAGATATAGCATAATTAACTCAACCCCTGAGGATAGGTTGTTCAAAAATATATAATTTAATGTGTAACATATCTTCTCAGAGAATCAGAATAGTGAATGATATTATATAAGCCTGCCAATTTTGGACATTAGATGTAAATAATATAGTAGTATTTTCATTTTCCCAAAATTCAGATTTCTTCATCACGTGGAATACCTAATTAATTAGCATAATAAAAGTAAATAACATTGTTTCCAAAAACATTAAGGATATATGCATGAAATTTAAAACACGCTTATAATTAAGATAGAGAAGTATGTGACAAAATTTTTAAAACATTTGGATAAAAACTACAATTTATAGTTTCACTTATAGATAACCTTAAGTTTGAAGTATTTTTCAAATAAAAATGCAGTATTATGCCACGCCTTTTTTGCGCATTGACTAAGGTAATGGAAAGTATTAGTACTAGCCATTTTACAACTCCAGTTTAAATATTACAGCAGCAGCTGAGAATTTATATAATTCGTTTACCTCTTAACTCCTGCTTAAGTACACAACTGCGAATTAATATGTGTATGAACAAGCCAGTATGTGGTTATAATTTGAACCAAATTCTAAGTTTTATGTGAGAACAAAGCGTATGGTTTATGTCTGCGCCGTTTGGTGCTACATGGCAGTAACAAAGTTATGAGTTTGTGTTTGCACTTTCGCTCCGCGAGTCGTAATTTGTGATCAAAGAATAAGAGCTACTAGGGGCATAAATTTATTTGCGAGCGTTTGGGTATTTAGCAGCGGTAGCTCTAATGCGGGCTGTATATCAAGTGGATTGTGAGCAGCATTGTGGCCATGAATTCTACATGATGGGAGTAGCGGGGCGTGCGGTATGCGAAAAGTGCGTGGATGCACGTCATAATGTGAGTGGGGAAAACCTAGAGGTGCATAATGTTCAAAAGTTTTGTATCGTGCGTACAGTTTTACAGTACGTATATCTTTTCAGTATACACTAATGTCGAAGAAATGTTGGAAGTTGAAAAGAGTGTAATTTGGTTGCGAATTTCTCCTTTTATACGCAGAAATTATAATTAGTGATAAAATGGTATTTGAAATATTCCATTTAAAACTGTAATATTAGTACCTTCAGTAAAATACAGGGATTTTTAAACCCCCGTTGCATTAAAACAAAAATATTAAATTAATGGGTGTTTTAATTAATTAGGAATTCCTGGAGTGACTACGAATAAGGCAGAATATGGGTGAAACCTTGAAACTAAACAGTCCGAGGCCAATATATCTGTTTTGTATTCTTACTGTGTGCTCTTTTAATAAAACAAAGTTATCTACAACACTTTTTTTAAGGTTTTAAGGCTTCTCGTATTTTGAATGGAATTTACTTTCCACTATGCTCTCAGAGAAGTCAAATTTTAAGATTTAATTCTTACTTTTTTTAAAACAGACCCTATTTGTATAATAAACAGTTAACATATTGTAGATAATTGACGATTTTTTTAAAATTCTGGTGTCATTGCTAGTTAAATGCTAATGTACATAATTAAAACAAAATAACAATAAAATATGCACGTTATTAAAAAAACAAGATCAGTTTCTATTTAATATCTTGAAAACAACTCATAAACCATTAAAAAATATCTGATGTGATACATTCATATGACTTTCTCTACCTTCTATATTTATTAGTAGTTATACAAACTATTCTGGCCCAAACTTATTTTTCTATCTACTACATTTTAATAAAAAAAACCTTTGCAGAAATAGCTACATTACTAATTTCGTCATAGATAAAGAGAATAGCGTTAGTCAAATATTTAAGAACTGGACGCTATATGCTGCCTTAAATTCCGCACTGTTTCTATGCAATCGGGAGAAACAAATGAATGTTGACAAGAGAAGACCAAGTAATGAACAATTCGAACTATTAATAACAGATATAACAGAAACTACTTATGTCGGAAAAAAATTATTTAAAATAAATTATGTGTTTAAAAAAGATTTACATTTTTTTCTGTAGTATGTTTCGGTCTATTCTAACGTTTACCAGCTATACAAGATTATACAAAATTCCTTCCGAATGAACAGGTCTTCATGGGCTATTTCCAAAAAATTCAAGCTATACATTTTACTTTCATGTAAGTATTTTAATCAAAATCGTTAGAGACATGTTTTAGGAAATACAAAATTTAAAAATGTTACCGATATTGGTTTTTGAGCACCAATACCCGATTCTCACTCTATAAAAGAACCATAAAGGCGATTGCTTGTTCTCTGAATTATCTTCTTATTCGTAGTTTTCTGTGTATATTCGCATGTAAAATTTTTTTTATTTTACACTAATTCCAAAATTGTTCCTGTTTGACGTTTTCCAATCGGCAGGGTTTTTTTTATTAGATAACACTTTAGGTTTAGCCAACGCTAATGCTTATAATAATAATAATAATAATAATAATAATATTATTATTATTATTATTATTATTATTATTTCTCTGCTCCCTTCTTATGGAACTATATTTTGTGCCGTAAACATTATTTTAAAAGAGTTTCCATTCATAGAAATAAAAACACTGGAAATTACTCTTTATTCTGATTTCTTGAAAATATAAATTAATATACAGGGTGCACCATTTAAGTTGCGACTGTACATTATCTCCAAAACTAAGCATTGTAGAAAGAGAAGTCTTGACTAAAAGTTACTTGATATTATGGGGAAAGTAAATGTATTAGTCTGTTTTGTTTGGAGGAAGTTATGATAGTCATTTTAGGGTGAATTTAATTTTTACTTTCTCTACTCTATAGTAAGTAGGGGAAGTATTGTATTCCACCCAAAAATTCGATACCAAGATTTCACGGAAATACATGTTTTGAGGCCACCTGAATCCAAAAAAAACATTTTTGGAAACATGTCCGTGTGTGTGTGTGTGTGTGTCTGTGAACAGCATAACTCAGAAACGAACAGTCGGATAAACACCAAACTTCGTATTTAGGTTCAGTATCTTCCAGAGATGCGATATGAATGTTTTCAAGAAAATCCCCCTACCCCAGATTACTCTTTGCATGGAACATTTTTCGAAAATTGTAATTTTCTCAAAAATGGCTCTAACGATTTTGATTAAAATATCATATGTTTAAGATATTTTCATGGCAAATCAAATGTATGTCTCGAATTTTCTGAGAATGTCTCCAAAAGTGTCTCCAAAAGTATTCTTCATTGTGAACGACTTTTGCATAACTGGTAAACCATAAGAGATTGACAAAATTTTACTACACAAAAAATGTAGATGGCGTTAAAATACACAATTTATGTCATATATATTTTTGTTGTTGAGTAAACCATTTTCGAGATATTACTTATTATTCCCTTAAATTTTCCAATACTTTTTCTCAAATGGGAATTCGTTATTCATCATTTTACGTACTGGACATGCAAAGAGAATGGAATGCGCCACATAGCAACCAGTTCTTAAAAGATTCGAATGTCGCTTAAAGCCTGCCATATTCCCTTTGCACCTACAAGAAAATTACCAATAAGATTAACATCTCGATTAACATGAATGCAGAATGCATATGCAGAATAAGCGTGTCGAAAAATAGTTTGTACAAGAGTAGAGAAATTCATGCGCGTGTAACACATCAGATTTTTTTTAAATGGAAACCTACAATTAGGATTAAATTAAGTTGATTAAATACAGATAGGCATACTTTCAAAGGAATAGTAGTTATGAGCAAAATTAGGACAAATTCAACATTGAAAATCAAAAACAAATAATTGTAATTAAAAAGATCTTTAAAAAAAGGCAATCGTGAGGATTTAATAGGATCAAAACCACATTCAAAAGGGGACCAATGGTTAATTAAGTGTTTTATTCATTCACCCAAAGATTTGAAATTGAAATGTTACCGTAAAAGTAAATTCCAAGCCTTTCAGAATAATATCAATAAAAATGAATAAGAAAAGACAAAATCCGTCCACGAGCGTGCATGTGTGTATTTCTGTGAACAGGATTGCTAAAAAGTGATTAATAGTTTCGTAAACGTATTTAAGTCATGTCGCATGTGAGGACGCAAGGTAAATTGTTCGGAAACTTTTTTCACTGTAAGTAACCCTTTGTAACGAAACCTTTAGTTTCTTATTGTTTTACTTTTAAACTGAGACTTAATTTGATGGACGTATCATACATCTTATACTGGTATGGTAATTAAGATGTACATTATCTTGAATTTTATGCAAATAACCTGTGAACTCTTCTCCAATCATGTTAGTTTTATACATTTTGGAAACCACAAGAATACTACGTAACATTACTGCAGGCATTACTTGTACCTACTTACAAATAAATTAAAACGCAAATATTTGTGGCATTAACCATTCTAAAATATTCCCCGTTGTTCTTTAGTCCCAAACATATTTTAAGCAACATGCTTGGAAATGTTTAATGCTTCTCAAAAATTGATGCAAATAATAGGTAATATGGCTAGCATACAACAATTAGCTTTTAATGTAGGATAACCAAGCTGAAATTATGTCTAGATGTCATACATCTTTATCGGAAAGTAGGAAGATAAATAAGCTTCTACACTCGTAGAATTAGTAAATGAAACGAGTAATTAGTACAGTTCCAGTTTCAGTATTTCTTCTTTCTCAAATCCTACCTAGAAATAATAATATAAACCCGTTACAAAGCAATATGCACCATCAATATTAATCGAAATATGTTTTTTCAGTAAAATTTCAATTTTACTTCTAAATTATCAATAATATAATTATATAAATACTTTGACATCAGCTGTATTGTCTCTTTCTGAGTGCATAGAGGAAAACCTTGCCATAGAGTATCCGGCAAGTCTTTGTGTTTTCCGCCGCATAGAGAAGTGTAAACGGGTATTTCTGTTACTAAGACGTATTGCAAATACTTAAGAAGTTATACCAGCCAATTTAACGCAAATAATAACGTAAAAATTCTGATATTTAATATTCAGAAATATAAAACTGATTTGAGTTTACTTTTCCGTTTTTATTAATTTTTAATTTTATTGATTCTATAATTTTTCTATGATATTTAAAATAATTATATATGAATATAATAGATCAATTATTTTTATAATATCTGGCAATGTCACCGACATATGATTTTATTTCATGGAGAAATACATCTCTGATATCGTGAAAGCTGTGGTATTATTGAGAAGTTCAGTAAAAGAAACTGATAATTCTTGATTGACATCTTCCCTCTATCAGATCAAAATCTATTTTAACTGCAATTGTAACAGATATAACAGGCAATTTGCTCTGCTAAATGAAGAAATGGAAAAATCGAGAAAATTTTCAAATAAATAAATAAAGACCTAGAGAATATATGGTATTATTTATTATTTTTTCATTTTAAGGATTACAGTGATTACAGTTTTCTGTATGTTAATTTGTTCACTAGAATTCTTTATAGTGGAGACAAATATTTTCTAGTGTCACTATATAAATATTTTTGAATTGAAATATATGCGGAGAGTTTTATTATGCTTCATGACAGGTGAGCCACTTTTCATTACATGCGTTTCTCATAAAACTGGGCCATGTTGTCTTGAATCTTTCACTCCAGTGACAAACGCCTGCAGGAGTTGGTCTCAGCTGACAAAGGAACAGGGAAAATATAATTCATCACATTAGCGACACGCCCACCGCGCTGCCGTGTATTTTGCATGGGTAAAGTTCATGTGCACACCGTAGCAAAGCTAAAAACTACAAGAAAATACATGATGTTGATCTTCCGAAACACTGATAGCGGACAGAAGGGAGAACACAAGAGTGGTCCTATCTCAGATTTCAATGTTTATTTGAAACATCGTTTTGCAAAGATAACATTGCTTTGCACACAACCGAGCGGGATGGCTCAGGCGGTAACGTCTGCGGCCCGCATTCGGGAGGTCCTGGGGTCAAAATCCGTAGGCTGAACAATCTGACTAAGGTTTTTTCGTGTTTTCCCTCAGTCACCAAAGTAAATACCAAAACCTAATTACTTAATACCACGATCCAAAGTTACAGCTTAAGTCTAAAACAATAGTAAAAATCTGATGTGTTACACTCACATGACTTTCTCTACTCTTGTACAAACTATTTTTACAAACGCTTATTCTCCATATGCTTCATTTTAATCGAGATATCGAGATATTAATCTTATTGCTAATTTTCTTGTAGGTGCAAGGGGAATATGGTAGGTTTAAGCATAGTGAAATCTTTTAAGAGCTGGTTGCTATGTGGCGCATTCCATTCTCTTTGCATGTCCAGTACGTAAAACAATGAATAACGAATTCCCATTTGAGCAAAAGTATTGGAAAATTTAAGGGAATAACAAGCAATATCTCGAAAATGGTTCACTCAACAACAAAAAAGTATATGACATAAATTGTGTACTTTAACGCGTTCTATATTTTATGTGTAGTAAAATTTTGTCTATCTCTTATGGTTTACCAGTTACGCAAAAGTCTTTTTCAATGAAGAATACTTTTGGAGACATTCCCAGAAAATTCGAGATATACATTTCATTTCACATGATAATATCTTAAACATATGATATTTTAATCAAAATCGTTAGAGCCGTTTTTGAGAAAATAAAAATTTTCGAAAAATGTTCCATGTGAAGGGTAGTCTGGGGTGGGCGTATTTTCTTGTAAACCTTCGTGTCGCATCTCTGGAAGATACTAAACCTAAATACCAAGTTTGGTGTTTATCCGACTGTTCGTTTCTGAGTTGTGCTGTTCACAGACACACACACACACACACACACACACACACACACAGACACACAGACACACAAACGGACATGTTTCCAAAAATGCTTTTTTTGGATTCAGGGGGTCTCAAAACATGTATTTCCGGTGAAATCTCGGTATCCAATTTTTAGGTGGAATACAATACTTTTCCTACTTACTATACGTAGTAGAGAAAGTAAAAATGCTAATATAATTCTATCTCTGTATCCCTAAATATTGCTCCCCCACTTTACCAAAATGTGTTAGTCTTTAGATATAAAATATCTATACAGTACAGTTGTTAATGTTTGTTTATGTAAAGCATCTGCTCTAATGTTCTAACAATCATAAACTTTCTAGACTGCATCTCTATATATTACAGTGCTTATACTGCTAAATTGATTATACTAATCCGCGATGCAGTTGTTTCTAATCTTCGATTCTTCGCTTTCATTGGACAGACGTTTTGCCAGCTTTTTGCGAGCCAGTTTCGCTCGTTTGTTAAGTGCTTGCCGGCCGTCACTCTGCTGTTAATTTTAAATCCTTAAGTTGACCAACTTGATGAGACAAACAAAATGTAATTTTGAAAATATTAGTAATCAAAATACAAATATTATTTTCATTTCAACTCATTATATTAGGTAAATCAGATCAGAAACGCAATTTAAAAAAATTAAAAGAAACAAAACTCTTGGAGTTTATTAAGGCACAGATATGTTTAAATAATCTAATTATCTGGAATATTATTTAAAACTAGAAATTTAAATGATTATTCAGCAACTTAAAGATATTGCAGTTGACGTTTTGTTCAAAAGCAATATATTATATTGGATGAACTTTGGATACACAAGAATTAAATACGCGATAAGCTATTCGGGAAAAATTACGCTTGTATTTTTGTTTCTTTTAAGCAGCAGTATGATTACGTACAGGCATGTAGAACTTGCGTGTATAAGGTTAAGAACAATTTGATTGCTGTAGGGACCAAACGGACAATCCAGAGCGATCTTGTGTAATGTGCATGCTGAGCTAAATTGGGGTGTATCAGGTCCCTGGATTAGAAGCCTCTTAAGTGCTAATACTACCCGGATTAGTGCAAACGGACAGCTGAGTGTAGCAGAATTTCCTTCTGCAATATAACTAAAGTCTTTATAATAGAGTTTCGTGTTTAATTCTTCCCTATTTCAACATACGAATCTATGTTTTGTTGAAAGTGCTTTTTTATTGCTGTTCTTTGGCAGAAAATCTTAAAGCCATTCGCAGATTTTTATAAATCTAACATCAAATGTAATATTCTGCTTTTTAATCGGAAGAATGCTTGAAATGAGAGAGTCGGAAATTTTTAATTGTTATGAACATAATGTTACTATCGCTACAGATGTCTATTGTAGTATGAACATTTATTACCTTCCACAAAACCATTGAGTAGTTAACATTCCGTATAAATTTATCATACCTAGCTTATTACCACTGCGTCACATTTACCTATTTTTGTATGAATATACATATTTACTAAATTCGAAGGAACTGTTTAAATCATTATTCTTTTACAATATTTAAATTGTTAAATTTTGGTTACTGATCGCCTTGTAGAGACGAAACTAGTACTTTATAATAGTGACAATAACATTAATAATCATCTGAGAACATGAGATAACGAGTAATTAAATAATAGCACGCGTATTGGCGGCAACCAAAAGAAAGTAGAATAGAGACAATGAAAAGAGAGGAGAAATAAAGGGCAATCGAATTTAGTCGGACTTGGTTACATTTATATGAATTTTCTTCCACTAAACAACATGCACGTCTCGGGTGTTTATTCGATTACGTTTTGCAAAATGTTGACGCACTATTCATATTGTTATCATTCGTCCCTAAGGTAATTGACCTTTGCGGGCCTGTGTTCACGTTTGAATTTCCCATGTCATTTAGAAATACCCCCAGAGATTGCGTTAAATTTCCAAAAATATTTTCTCTGGATTCAATGATGTTCGTAATATATAGAAGAAATATATTACGTGTACAATTTATGACCCACAAATTTAAAATTAGCACTAAGGGGATCTAATAAACAAAATGAACCAATACTAAATTCCCTAGTTTATAGCTCGGCAATTAACAGTACTATAAAATGCAGTTTATTTGCTGTTGCTTAATGGAATACAGAAAGCTGTAACAACGTTTTTTAGTGAGCGTCTATGGAACTTTTTTTTCGATAAACCACAAGGCGTTCCCAAATTCATGTTGAGATAATATAGCCCAATTGTCGCCCATTGGTTACAGCAGCAGAACAGTAGGCTAAAAGATGCGTGGTTCATATCCCGGATGTGGTATTGTACTTTGTCTGAATGTACTTTTCGAATATTAGCCAACACACGACAGAGTGAATTATTAATTGTCATTGGTTAACCTAATAGCGTTAACTATGAAGGTTCGAACCTAAAGTTTTTACAAGATTGTAAGTCGCCATTGCGATATGTTATCTCAAAATAAACTTGAGAACGCTTTGTGATATACCTACCGGGAAAAATGTGTCAGTTGTGGAAGTTAATGTAGTATCGGCAAGTTGCCATGATAGCTCCGTGGTTAGAGCAACGACAGTTAAGACGACCGTGTGCTTCAAATCCCGGCTGTTGCATTAGCATTTTCAGATTTATTGTGCCTTTCTAACATTAGCCAATACACGGCATGCGTAAAGGCAAAATTATTTATTTTTGCCTCTCTTTTACCTCATCCCCTTTGGTATCCTCAGTAGCCGATAAGCAGCAAATGGATTTGCAGAGACAGTTATCAACGCCGTTTGCAAAAGAAGGCTGTTATCGAATGACTATCCTAGGGTTTAACAGTCCGCCACTGCCTTTTAACATTCCATCCCACTTGTGTTCCTTACACTTACAAATGTCTCGCAGGTCGTATACAACAATTCCAATATTTTCAATGTGAATTGTGTCCACTTCTAATATACCTATGTATGTACCAGATGATATAGTTCCGTGATAACCTGCGGCTCATATTAGAGAAGTCCTGTGTTCCAGCCCTCGGGCCGTCCACTCTGACCAAGGGTTTTTCGTGGTTTTCCCTGGTTGGCAAGACGAACTAGAGGCACATTACCTACTTACTCATTAGAAAGTTATTTTTTAAAATTTATTTATGTTTGCTTAACTGAAAGCGGGTATATCGCGAAATGTAAATTATGGAACCATACAATAATACAGAACAATGTGAATGCAATGATACGATGCAACAATGTCATTATCATCCAGATTTGCATAATAACATCAATTCAACATAATACCGCATACAACATTTTACAAAATAAGTACTTTACAGTTGTACAGTTCACAGGATGTTACACAATGATGTGGCGTGAAGAAATTTAAGGAGGGCTTGGATAGTTTTAGGGTTATTGAAAGAAAGATGAGCTATTATATTGTACTCTTTTCTTGTTTCATCGCAAGCTAGGCATTCTGTGAAGATATGCTTGATGGTCAAGGTTTGATGGTATGTTGATATTCATGTGGCGGTTCCTTCCGTAAAATGGCAGCATGTGTGAGTCTTGTGTGGCCAATGCGAAGTCTGCCAGATGGCATCTTCTCTCAGCCGTCTCAGGTGGATCCAATTATCCCCTATTCCGCAAGAGAGAAGCCTTCTTTAAACAGCCCGCCGGGTCAACAAGCGTGGAATCGTTATAGACCTCTGCGCATCTCTATCTGCTTGCGGTTCCTTCACCTCAACCGTGCCTCCTGTGGCTGGTAAACAAAAGATTCGCGTTGGGACGAGGCGTGAAGCGTCTCCTCCGTTCCCTGGCCATTTTCATACTTATATCTATGTGTGTACCTAGCAATGCCGTAGGGTTTTATGTCTAATCCTAGTTAGTTTCTAACTCGCAACCCCTTCCATTAACGAGGTTGTATACATCAGTAAAGATACTCAAGAAGCTTGTCAGAAAACGCTTAACTACTGCCTACATATGCTATCTACTTCTGGAGGGTGCATACAATGTGCGAGTAGCTGCGGTTTTAATCCTTAAATGTTCTGTGGTAAACCTAGCAGAAGGACCACGCGATTAGAGGAATTACGGAGTGTCTAAGAGTAATATGGCACCTACAATTAAACCGTATTTGCAGCAGAAAAAAATTGTCATAATCATCTGACTTTCTCTACTCACTATCAATTATTTTTATATAATTTCTACCGACTATTCTTACGAAAGCTTATTTTTCTATCCACTTCATGTTAATTGAGACAAACGTTTGCAGAAACAAATTCATTACACGTTTCGCTGCAGGTGCAAGCGAAAGAGAGAGCGAGAGAGAGAGAGAGGAAAACGAATTAATAATAATCAGAATGTTTAAAAATCGGGTCACTATATGCTAGTCTATAAATTACATTCTATTTCCAGACATTGCAAGAAAGAATTGCTTACCGACACAGAATGAAAAATATGGTTGATGCCACAAGAAGTTATTCAAAGAGACCTACATGTTTTGTAATACGACTTTTTATCTCTTACGTTTTACCAGTTAAGCAAAAGTGTACAAAATTCCTTTCGAATTAGGAGAGCTTCGCAGGCTATCCCAAGAAAATTTAAGATAGAGTGTTTTCATGCAAACATCTTAAATATTTTAATCAAAACCGGTAAGAGATAATTTTTGAGAATATCGAAATTCCTAAAATTCTTCCATTTAAAGGGTAGTTTGGGGTGGGGGAATTTTGTTGAAAACCTTTATGTCGCTCCTTGGAAGATCCGTAACCTAAATACCAAGTTTGGTATTTATATGACATTTGGTTTTCGGGTTATGCTGTTCATACTGCACATCCATACGCGTGGACCATTTTCTAAAAATCCCTTTTTTATTCTGGGTACCTCATAGCAAGTATTTCCGGTGAATATCAGCATATAATTTTTGGGTGGAATACAAAAATGGGATTAATTAATTCTTCGGCAAAAAAAAAAAAAAAATATATATATATATATATATATATATATATATATATATATATATATATATACGCGGGCTAGGTATAATGTGCATCTGGTAAACACATTTGTAGCAAATCGAAAACCTGCTAATCAGCTCTTGTTTTTGTTGATATATTCAGTCCTAAATTCGTATTCATCGTAAAGTCCAGTAATCAGGACGGTCACAACTATGAAGAAATTGTTTGTAGTGTGCTTCCGGACAAAAGGAAACCATTTATAACGATTTTCAGTTTAGTTTTGAAGAAGGAGCTTAAGGCAGTTTGCCTCGGTGGTCTTGCATTATAATACCAAATAAATATATATTCAGATATATGAATAATAAAACCCTGAGTCCAAGTAAAACTTATAATAGCATACTTAAATGAGAAGTTGGGACTTTGGAACACAGTCGTGAACCTAGAGCAACAATGCATAACGTCAGAAATTGCCTAATAAAGCAGAAACCTTAAATAAAATAACATATTACTTCGACAAACGTTAGTGCCTCCAAAAGTAAACTCCACGACGCAAGAAATAACTTTATAGCACCCTATTCAGTGAAGTTCCTAAATGCCTGTAACGAGATACTCATAACCAGAATCACAGCTGGACATATGAAGTTTACACACTCCAACATCCTCTATAAAGAAAACCTGCAATACAAGGAACAGTACCCAGCACTTAATCGAGAACTGTCGGTTGTGAGGCAGTATTTTTAACACTAAAATGATTTCAGTCTAATTGTATAATATATAAATTCAATAACAGCCCGCCTTAAAGCAATATGTGTATGTAACAGTCATTGCATATACTTATATTATTGTATACATGTTCAATAATATTATGTGAATGTATTACGTAATTTAATAATGTGGGAGCTGTGAGAATAATAAGTTAAAGGTTACTAACAATGAGGTAACCTTGAGTGAATAATGAGTAAGAAAGTTTAACAGCACTACTTGTGATTCTTGGAGTAACAATAATGTAATTTTAGTGACAGTTTATAAAATAGCCAATCAAAAACCAAAAAAAGCTTTAGTTAAATGAAGGTATTCTATTGGAGTAGGATTAGCCAATCAGAAACTGAAAAGGAGAAAATTTTACAAATTTAGAGTTCAGTTGGTTGCAGACAGCGTTAATAAACCAGACGCAAAAGGTGTCCTCAAGAAATATAAGACACGAGACGAAAAATTTCGTGAGACGAAAAATAAGTTTACGTGTTAAAAAGTGCACGTATTTAATAAAAATATCTCACAGCTCTCTCTATATCAGTGAAGTGTTAATTAAATCGTGTCAAGCATTAATGAAAGGAGTGAAGTAAAATTATAATCTGTGTAAGCCTACATTCTTGTCGCATCAGAACCCTGCTAAGAGAAACGTGTCTCTAACAATAATACTGACGCAGCATAAATATTTAATACTTAAAGCAATAGTCAAATTACAAATTTAATATTTTTAAAAATTGTGGCAAAGGCTACCGGGTACCATACGTGCAGTTGCAACTACTTCAAGTTCGGCTCCCCAACAGTTGAAATATAATACAACTCCTTCAATACAACAAAATACTACTTCAAATTGGCGCAAAACGTGTGCTCATAACAAATAACGTAAAGATAATAAACTTCTTCAAATTGGCTTCCATGCGTGAAGCAACAACCTACTTCATTTGTACGAGCTTTACAGGAAAAAACTCAAGATTCAAGGATCTAAACCTGTGAATGAGGGATTCAAATTCATAAATAGATTAATACCGTTTTTCAAATGCATCAAATTATATGATAGATTATTGTAAAATTTACCACACGATATATTCTTATTTCACAATGTAGGTAAATTTTTGTTAAAATATTTTAGTTGGAAAGTTAATTTAATTAAGCTAATATTGTAAAAGTACTGCATAATGTAATCATTTGTTCGTATATATTGCGTCAAAAGTTTGTAAAAATGTTTTAACAGTTAGGCTACTTTAAATAAATATGTTTAAAAGAAAGCCATAGGGAGTAGAAGAAAGGTTCCATGCTTTATACCATGAAATACATATTCTGAGAGGGCAGCTTGCTGACCAAAAAGAAAACGCAAATGAAAAACAAATTGCGCGTGCATTATATAACAGCTCTATACACCTCAACACTAGTAAATGATATCAATACGGACCAGTATTACTAGCTGAAGTATTTTTATAAAAACTTAGTGCGTGCATTAAACAATCATTAATTAAACTTAAGTAATTTCTAGTTCTAAGTCTGCTAAAGTTGGCGCATCGTATACGATTTCTATACCCTCTTCCGACCCGAGAATAGGTCCTACCAAACAATGCACATAGTCTCACTATGCACTTGACGTTTCGTGAACGCCTGGTGGAGCCTCCTCGCTTCCCCTATCACCAATTGCTCAGCCGTTTACTTTCGGGAGCTCAAGAAATTGCCAGTTGGCAATTCTGTACGTTGCTGTATTTCACTGCGCCAGCACTGAGTATTAAAGAAATACGTATCCCTATACTTGTTGAACTAAATGTGCTAATTCGAGAATGGATGAAGAAATGATATGAAATATCTTTTATTAGTGAAAACTTGCGTGTTAATCAGTAATAGTGCGACTCCCAGCCTGCAATAAAAATTGGTGATATCTTTCGAGTGTTTTTTTCCAAGTTTAATCAGCGGTGTACAACTTGGTTGCAAAACATTCAGACACACCAGTTTGTTCCAAATATTAATTTAATTACATCCTTACAACAACGGCACATCATAGCGCTCTAACAAAAAGTTGAACACATTCAAATCTATCGTTTCTTTACTACTTAAGGGCTTTGACACCTCTATGTTTAATTACACTACTCTGACCTGCTACAACTCAGGCATGTTCTCTACATAAGCAATACTGTAATACCTCGACCATTGCTTTCCTCCAATAAACAACGCGGAAAAATCATGTTTCTAGGTTCATGTTAATAAATATAAGCTAGTTATTAGTTACACTTACCTAAATGAAGGATTATTAAAACACTATTATTCACTGTCTTTTATTTGAAGTGCAAAATTGGCGATAATACATGCAGTGGAGTAACGAACTATTTGCATTCGCTTGAAAGGTGTGCTGCGAGGGTGGCACGTGGGTTTGTTTGCACCAAACGCGCTTAGTGGTATGTCGACTCGGATTCCACTATTCTGCAATAGAAGAAAGTTGAGTGAAAAAGGAATTCATATTAAGGATAAACTTCATGCCGGCATTTTAGTATATTACCCTTCTTCACGAACAATACATTCCTTATTTCTCACCGTCATCATCTGCTTCATACCATAGGTAACGTAGTGTATTGAATCCATTTTTTTTAGTTCTTTCTAAATTTCATTTTTCTTTGTTTAAAATATAAAGTACATCCTGGAATTCTCCGACAAGTTTGTTTTTAATTGATCCATCCAGAGTTTTCTATTTAGATATGTTGTATTATTTTAGTAATTAATTCCTTTCTTAAGAATTCATTTATGACTTCATATGTTCTTTTTTGTTCTCTGTTATTTTACATCGCTTTAACACTGTCATATCGCGGTGGATCTTTAGGAGATACCTTGTGGATCGGCGTGTGGAGGACAGTTAGTCTCTTAGGTCTCATCCCTGTATCATCTTATTCCAGCACATGTCCACAGAGGCATGTACAGCAACTGTACCTCTGCTTGTGATGGACAGATGGCAGCCTCGACAAGTGTTCACAGCGACATGTGTCTGCAACTGTACCTCTGCTTCCACACATGCTGGACAGATGGCATTAGGGTGCCGTCCAGTCTAACTGCTTTCATTATCTGCAGGTAGATGGTGGAGCATTCGCTTTACCACCTATTTTTACTTTCTCTACTACGTATAGTAAGTAGGGGAAGTATTGTATTCCACCCAAAAATTCGATACCGAGATTTCACCGGAAATACATGTTTTGAGACTCCCTGAATCCAAAAAAAACATTTTTGGAAACATGTCCGTGTGTGTGTCTGTGTGTGTGTGTGTCTGTGTGTGTGTGTGTCTGTGTGTCTGTGAACAGCATAACGCAGAAACGAACAGTCGGATAAACACCAAACTTGGTATTTAGGATCAGTATCTTCCAGGGATGCGACACGAAGGTTTTCAAGAAAATCCCCCCACCCCAGGGTACCCTTTACATGGAACATTTTTTGAAAATTTTAATTTTCTCAAAAATGGCTCTAACGATTTTGATTAAAATATCATATGTTTAAGATGTTTTCATAACAAATGAAATGTATATCTCGAATTTTCTGGGAATGTCTCCAAAAGTGTTCTTCATTCTGAACGACTTTTGCATAACTGGTAAACTATAAGAGACAGACAAAATATTACTACACAAAAAATGTAGATCACGTTAAAATACACAGTTTATGTTATATGCATATTTTTTGTTGAGTGAACCGTTTTCGAGATATTGCTTGTTATTCCCTTAAATTTTCCAATACTTATACTTTTTCTCAAATTCGTTATTCATTTTTTTATGTCCTGGACATGCAAAGAGAATGGAATGCGCCACATAGCAAACAGCGTTAAAAGATTTGACTATCGCTTAAAACCTACCATATTCCCCTTGCATCTACAAGATAATTAGCAATAAGATTGACATCCCGATAGCTCGATTAACATGAAGCATAAGGAGAATAAGCGTTTATAAAAATAGTTTGTACAAGAGTAGAGAAAGTCATGTGAGTGTAACACTTCAGATTTTTCATGTATTTTTATTGTTTTATACTTAAGGTGGAACTTTGGGTCATGGTATTAAATACCCATTCCGATATTTACCTTGGCGACTGAGGGAAACCGCGAAATAATACGTCAGATTTGATATATAGGAATAACGAATAAAATGCATATTTTGAAGCTTATGTAAATAAGCTTTGAAGAATCCGTACTGCAGTTTTATACTATAAGCCGTAAGAGATACACAAAAACGTAATGCGAACAGAAATGTACGTATAACTGTATAAAAGAAAATTATTTTGTAATTAACTATTTCACTACTCTTTGAATTTTGCAATATTTTCAATAATATACCTTGAAGTTCTGAAGTCGCAGTTGTTTTGTTTCTCATGAGGTCATAAAATGATTATTTACTACTGTAAAGCTACTGTATAGCGACCTACTTTTTAAACAGTTCACTATATTCTGAGGTTTATGTATGTTCCGTTTATTTGCAACAAAATGCGTACTGAAACCACATTTTTCGCGATAAGATAGTAAATGGAAAACAAAATCTTAAATGTTACAATAACCGAGGTTTTCTATGAACTCCCTGTTAATCCTTAAAAAAACATTTCCCAGAAATATTTTAAATTACAATATTATCCATCATCAGCATTAATTGTATTATCCAATCAGTCAATTTATATTTTGATTTATAGTATTACTTGTAATCCTTTTAACATGAATTGGAGCTCGTTATTACACTGCGTAGGCATACGCCGGAGTTTGTTTGACAGTATAATGTTAAAATGTAAGTACACTATGCACATACTAAAATTCTGCAAGCTGTACTGAATGGTAAGAAATAAGAACGAACCTAACATTTAAATCATGCATTGATTAAAATTTTGGTAGAAATAAAGTGACCGTTGTCGCAGTAATCTCTCGTGTTCTCTTTTTTACTTGGCGCCTGTTATTGTTTTACTATTTTGAATTTTGGGCTCTTTGTCCTCCGGCTGGCTATTATTACTCAAATATCTCTGAGCAGGGCGTGTAAACGGAAAGGAGTTGTTACTAAAAGATAACACTGATAAAAGAATTTATTTTCACACTTTTATTGCCGTCAGACTTAATTAATAGCTCAAATCTTTAATCTTTATACATGCCTGACTGAAACTGTTATATTTCCGAATGTAATTACTGTCGTAATAGTTGTCGCGTACTTCACATTTTGTAACCAACTTTACGACACGAGAGATTCTTTCAAACTGTATACTGTGCACTTCAGATTCTTCAAGACTGCGTGACGTGTACTTCACGAGAGATATCTTAGAACTGCGCGACGTGTAACTCGCGAATGATTTCTTAGAACTGCGTGAAACATGCTTGTAGCTCGAGAATATATACTCCTCCCCGAAATGCCTAAACATTATAATAGAACTACTATTGGTTACCAAATCGCACCAACATTAGCGTCTGTTTTGTCAGCCAATCATAATTACTAACACATATGCTCTAGGTAAGATATTCCCTCCATTTCTAAAGAAAGGCACGCTACCCTGACGTCATTTGTTTGTCTCTTCTTAGTGATAAAACACTTACCCCCTCGCTTCATTCTTAGCCACTCTATTGTCAGTTTCAATGAGGCCGTGTAAACTTATTTACTAACAATGCTTATGACTAACAAACCTCTAAAATCATTGTCATACAATAATGTTAATTTACACTACAATCACTCTGGCATTCACAGTGTTGTGACATAAAATACTGCCTCACCGTCAGCAAATATCACAAAAACAGTGGTGAAAAAATCCACTAACAAAACCTGGAAACAAAAACGAACAAAAGAAATTTAGCAATAATTACACATGTTAAGAATTCTTATACTTTCATTTACTACAATTAGTTGTTATATTTGTTTCTTCGTTGAATGCATGGTTTAGTAATAATTTGCAGGATATTTACAGAAATTCAAGACATACGTATTTTACCTGTCATGCCAATACCTCTAACATCTCACGCTTCACTCAAAATCGTTAGGCACTTTTTAGAAAACAAAGAAAAATGATTTCTCTGGGAAATGTTGTTTAGAATCGTGAAAATTAATTTCGTGAAAATCATCGTGTGCCATCCCTACATGCAACATTACATTGGTTTCTCTAAGTACTAAGAGAAAAATCATTTAATTCCCTGCAGATTGCGCCAAGTTCAGATTAAGCATATCACTGGCGATAAGAATATATTATTGTTTTACTTTAAAATTCAACTTTATATAAATGCTGTCTAATCATTTTGAAGCATTCTGTTAACATATTAATTTAAAAAATAAAAGATAAATAAACCTTTTTGGAAATCAAAACGTTAATTTTCCATTATTCCTATCGGCCACAGCTCCATATGAAGTTTGGTATATATGTAAGTTGTTCAGTGTTCAGCTGTGTTGTTCCTTCACTCATTCACTCACTCGCTCACTTCTAAACCGTTTTTGGACTCGGGGACCTCTAAACGGTAAAACTTCAAATTAGAATGTTTGGGTGTAATACTGCTTTTACCACAGAGAAAACAAACATGTATTGTATAATCAGTTTATAGCTGCATATAAAAACGAATGGTAGTGTGCAGAGAAAGTGAGCTTTATTGAAACACATCAGATTTTCGAGATAGTGTCCAGCATTTACCTCCATAAAGATATCAAGTTATATCGTTTATCTGTGGTTTCAATTGTAATTTTCTTCAAAACTGTAGTTATTTTCTGCAAGCCTTATAAATATTATGGAGATAATGTTCTACGTTTACTCCCTTCGTTCAAGGCATGTAGCAGCCTAAAAATTTAGATAAATTTATAATGCTAATTTATTTCAAATTGTTTTAGACATTACTGATAACTTCTGAAGGAGTTTAAAAATGTATCTGAATTGTCTTTTGTGTTAAAGCAAAACTAGAAGCATATTCCCCTATAACATAAATAAACAGCTTTAAAATCATGTTTATGTTTAAAAAATTAAGAAAATTCTAAGTGAAGGTCCTTATTTCCATTTAATAATGTGCTAGAAAACGCTTCTTATTTTGATTATTTTTAAAAAATAGTTCCATGGGGTAGACAAATGTAAAGAGTTATTACTTTTAATGCTAAAATAATAGATAAGACTTAACAAACAATTGACATATTTTAATAAATTAAGGTGATTTTGTGTTAATTCAGTGGTTTTAATTATTTAAAACCAATTTAATTTCATTGTTAATTTTTTAAGAAATGAATTCTCTAGCGTGTTCGTATCCCACACTCTTATACGAGATGTGCTTTAGGATGTCTTTTCCAACACTGCCTCACGTTTCTCTGTGTTCTACGCACTATAAAACTAAGGAACAAATGGCATTCCAAAAGCAGTGAGAAAATACCGCCCTCTCTGCCAGCTTCTGCCCACTGACTGCTAGAGGGGTTGAAATGCCTTGCTCTTAGGCTGCGATTGTTCCTGTAAATGACCTGCTACTCCATGGTAATTAAATGGAAGCACGTGCCGGGGGTAGTCTGGATTGACGTCCTTCCCACCCTTCTCCCAGTATTGGTATTCAGGAAATGTAAACGAGGATCGTCTCAGAGCAAGCCGCAATCTCGCGCTCTCCCCTCTTAAGTGGTGATTAATTCAGGACAGAAGCGACGCCACCTGGCTGCGAGACGCTGATTAAAGATGCCATACTCAATTATTCACTCCTCTGATGTGTCATATTTAGCCATTCTTTAGGTCGGTTGCTATACAAGATTAATTATTATTTATTTAACAGAAATTTAGATCACAGAGAGATATGTCAACATAAGAGCATAATTGTCCTGCAGCGACACATCCTTTCATGACCCAAATGTAAAGTGAGTGTAAACTATGCAAACAAAAATGTGATTGTGTCACATAGAACTCTGAAAAAAAGACACGGTCAGTAAATAAATGTGCAAATATGTGACAGTGCTGTGCTTATGAACGTAATGGGATATTGTAAATGTACATGACTATTTGGCTGCAATAAATATATTAAAATAAACGTTCCGTTTATTAGTAAACCTCTCTCTCGTCAGTTGAAAAGTGAAATACTTTCACATATTTGTTTCAATTAAGGTAATGCATTCGTGAAATTTGACAAACATTATGAAAAATTCTAAAACTAAATTTTTCATAACAAAATAATATGAATTCTAAACTTTAAGAAAACATGTAATTTTATTCCGCTTCACGCATTCAAACCACCAATCAACTGAAGCTATACATGGACAGTTGCATGCTTATTACTACGCACGCCCAACTTTAAACCCGCAAACTTCATATGAACATTTTTCCATACTCAAAATGCTCAACATGATATAATTATTTTTACATTTGTTTCATAAGTAAATTAAAAATGACAATATAGTTTTTCGAAATAATGCTCCAATTTTGAAAAATAAAATTATTGATGTTTGAAAACTCAAAATGTTGGATAGTATAAAAAATAATAATTTTTCTACAATAATTAGAGGTCAGTATAAAGCTAGAATTTGAAACATGGCAAAAGCATTACTGTTATTGTGCAATATCTGGCAAAATTTCAACAAGATATCTTGCATACTGAGGTTTTTCCAAAATTCACAGATGTAAGTAAGCAACAATTTAGCTGTAAAGGAGTAAAACTGAGCCGTAAAGCTGGATTTTAATCTGATATATAATTATTTACACGTAATAACAAAAGGTTAAGTATAATAGTGTTTCAACTGTGAGGGAATAATTTGTTTTTATGTAACTAATTCTGATTTTGGCAACTGCCAAATTCATTTTGCGAGTTCTGATAAATATATTCTTAACATTGAAGCACCAAAACAAACAGAATGTCCGCGAATTGTCGTCCTCTTCTTAAACTTATGTCTGGTAGATATGCATGATACATATTGTGAGCAGAGAGAAAAAAACTAAAAAATCTGATGTGTTACACTCACATGACTTTCTCTACTCTTTTACAATCTATTTTTACAAACGCCTATTCTCCATATGCTTCATATTAATCGAGATATCGAGATGTCAATCTTATTTGTAATTTTCTTGTAGATGCAAGGGGAATATGGTAGCTTTTAAGCGATAGTCAAATATTTTATCGCTGGTTGCTATGTGGCGCATTCCATTCTCTTTGCATGTCCAGGACATAAAAAAATCTGATGTGTTACACTCACATGACTTTCTCTACTCTTGTACAATCTAATTTTACAAACGCCTATTCTCCATATGCTTCAAGTTAATCGAGATATCGAGATGTCAATCTTATTGGTAATTTTCTTGTAGATGCAAGGGAAATATCGTAGCTTTTAAGCGATAGTCAAATATTTTAACGCTGGTTGCTATGTGGCGCATTCCATTCTCTTTGCATGTCCAGGACATAAAAAAATTGAATAACGAATTTGAGAAAAAGTGTAAGTATTGGAAAATTTAAGGAAATAACAAGCAATATCTCGAAAACGGTTCACTCTACAAAAGAAATGTATATGACATAAGTTGTGTATTTTAACGCGGTCTACATTTTTTGTGTAGTAACATTTTGTCTATCTCTTATGGTTTACCAGTTATGCAAAAGTCGTTCACAGTGAAGAATACTTTTGGAGACATTCCCAGAAAATTCGAGATATACATTCCATTTCTCATGACATTGTCTTAAACATACGATATTTTCATCAAAATCGTTACAGCCATTTTTGAGAAAATTAAAATTTTCGAAAAATCTTCCATGTAAAGGGTAGTCTGGGGTGGGGGGATTTTCTTGGAAACCTTCGTGTCGCATCTCTGGAAGATGCTGAACCTAAATACCAAGTTTGGTGTTTATCCGACTGTTCGTTTTTGAGTTATGCTGTTCACAGACACACACACACAGACACACACACACAGACACACACACATACACACACACAGACACACACACCGACATGTTTCCAAAAATGCTTTTTTTGGATTCAGGAGGTCTCAAAACATGTATTTCCGGCGAAATCTCGGTATCGAATTTTTGGGTGGAATGCAATACCTCCCCTACTTACTATACGTAGTAGAGAAAGTAAAAATGAATAACGAATATGAGAAAAAGTATAAGTATTGGAAAATTTAAGGAAATAACAAGCAATATCTCGAAAACGGTTCACTCAACAAAACAAATGTATATGATATAAGTTGTGTAGTTTAACGCGATCTACATTTTTTGTGTAGTAAAATTTTGTCTATCTCTTATGGTTTACCAGTTATGCAAAAGTCGTTCATAATGAAGAATACTTTTGGAGACATTCCCAGAAAATTCGAGAAATACATTTCATTTCTCATGACATTATCGTAAACATATGATATTTTCATCAAAATCGTTAGAGCCATTTTTGAGAAAATTAAAATTTTCGAAAAATCTTCCATGTAAAGGGTAGTCTGGGGTGGGGGGATTTTCTTGAAAATCTTCGTGTCGCATCTCTGGAAGATACGAAACGTAAATACCAAGTTTGGTGTTTATCCGACTGTTAGTTTTTGAGTTATGCTGTTCACAGACACACACACACACAGACACACAGACACACACACACACACACAGACACACACACGGACATGTTTCCAAAAATGCTTTTTTTGGATTCAGGAGGTCTCAAAACATGTATTTCCGGTGAAATCTCGGTATCGAATTTTTGGGTGGAATGCAATACTTCCCCTACTTGCTATACGTAGTAGAGAAAGTAAAAAGGAAGCACATGAAAATAAATAAAATGTTTATAATTAAGGCGCGGCGTCATTGGTGGCTTAAAATAATTGTCTCCAGTGATATTGAATATGCTTTAAACAGGTGATGAATGGCCCCATGAGAAGGAAAGACTTTCTGTAAAATACAATGAAGCATTATTTTCAAGGAAAGCACTGCACATTTGGGAGCTAGCTTGCATTCAGCGTGCGAATTCCGCAAGCGCTGCAGATAGCGTAAGATTTAATGGCATTTTGAGCATTTATGTAAAAACTAAGCATATTTCATTTAAAATAAGAGTAAGGGAATTCATCTGTAATCTATGGATTATTAGGTGTATAATTCTATAATTAACATGTAGGGACAATTAAAGGTTGGCATAACGTTTTCCACTGTTAATATTATGGGTTTTGAAATGGGTAATAACCATTAGACGGCCACGATCGTTATAGAAAGAAGATTCGAGAACGGTGACGTGATGCCTCGCTGGACGAACCAGTTTCTCAGAAAGGTAACACGCGTCTATTGAGCAGAAAGAGAAGCAGGGCTTGGCTGCGGTTATTACAGCAGTCGGTGGAGAGATAAGGACTTTAAATATGGAAAACCTTGGAATTATGAACCTTCAGCTCCCCTTCCCCAGGGGTCTAATAATCATTTGCAAGGTGTGCAAAATAATTAAGATATACTCTAGTAATTAATCGTTCTTTCACACAAGCTGTGTGTAGGACACGGTTGGAAATGAAAAATTTAATGCCATAGTCGAGATTTGAAGCAGTTTTCTTTCAGTTTTCTTGCGGGTGCTCTACCCAAGTGAACCATGGCAACATGCCGGCACGACATTAAGTTCTCCAGCTGATTCGCATTTTTCTTGGTAAACCACAGGGAGATCTCAAATTCATTTTGAGACAGTATACACCACGCTAAGGATATATTCATGGTTCACATCCCAGCTATGGCATTGAAGCTTTAGTCTGGTTCTACCTTTCCAAGATGTACCTTATCTACGTAAGTAAATGCCCCTTTTTCTTCAACCTTTTTTGATTCTGACCGGAATAAAAGTCATACCAATGCATGCGTATACGGTGAGTGGTATACTTGTAAATCAACTAAGTGACCACAACAGACTGTGTGTAGGAACGAACCTATTATGGGTGTCATCTTCAACTTTTTTCACCGAATTAGCCTATAAACTGAAGTTAAATACGCGTTAATCTTTGAAAGGGTGAACATACAAAAATTCTTTTCACTTGGATTAAAAAAGCTTTAATAAAATACACATTGTAATAAGGTAACAGAGAACATTTCCCACTATGGGATAATAACCACGGTAGAAAGGTGTGTTGCATTATGTTGGTTTCCTTACTTAGTTTCTACTAATGACACTGAAAGCAAAGAGAGCTAGCAATTTGCTAACCCTTTTGGACTCAAACAGAAGTTAATGATAATGAAACAGAAGCGGTGTACGGTAAGTTAATGAAGAGAGCCTCAGGGTCCCCCATACAACTTGAAATGAATCTCTGCAACTTTACAAGTAATATCGCTACTTTAATGCTCCGACTAACAAAGTAGCAGCAGCAGCAGTGCCACTTTTGCTCATTTGTGGCCTCTGCAAACAGACGCCAAGCTGCATTCATTACTGTAGGTACGTAAAATGCTTTGCGGTTAACGCACTTGCATAGTGAGGTGGTGCTGAACAGTTCGGAGGGGAAGCAGCAATGAGAACGACCTTCCAATAGGTCATTAAAAATGCATTTGGTGTACACAGCATCCAAGAAGAATGCAAAGCCATTTTCAGATTCTAGCAGTTTTGGTGGCCAGGTGCAATTTGTAATCATTAACATCCTATGCAGATTGCTTAGATAGGCGTTTCTAAACACGTTATTATTGTGCTACTTTAATGTGTTTTGCCTCTCATATAATAGACACCATATGCATTGCTTATTCTCACCGAGCGAGGTGGTAACGTGTGCCACTCATATTCGGGAGGTCCCGGGCTCGATCCTCAACGACCGCTCTCTCTGGCCTATGGGTATTTGTTTTTTCGTGGCGAATACTGGGTTGGTTGCTTCTCTACCACAGTTTCCTTTCCATCATTTCATTCCGTATCCTTCTCATCTTTCAGGTGAGCTTCTAGATTTTGTGGTGTATGGCAGTGCCGTTGGTGCGAATGCATGCTGAATGGAAAGAGTATTCGCCGCGGACACCTGAGGCTGTTTAATTGTTGGGCGGCTCACCGCCATCTCCCGGCAGCTCCAGCAGTCCCTAGCATTTTGGAAATGGAGCCTGTAGCCTCTTGTAGTTCCTTCACCTCATCCCTTCTTCCTGGTGGTGGCACCCACTATAGTCTATGTAAGTCGTGGTAGCGAGGTGTCCTTCTCCGTTGAATAACATATATATCTACCTTTTGTTTATTCTTGGAAGTCGCTGGCGTTTCACACTGCACCAATGAACGTGTCACTTCAGCCAATGAATGCAAAGAAATCAGAAATGAACAAAACACAGATGTTAACTACACGCGGAGTGAAACACAGCATTGCAATGTCTTCTCTATTTTCTCTCTTAATCAGAATGACTCCTTCTGTAAGTGTCGGTGCTTGCAAAGTTTGAGAAAATGTGCAGCAAAGGTAAGAATCGACTGTATGTAAAATATGGATAGATAAGGTACCTTTATTGGTTTCAGATATTGAAGTTATTACACAAGTATTTAGTGCATGGGTCATTGACCGTACATGCGTATTTAAGATACAAGGTATGGTGACAAATGACTTTAATAATGGCTATGTGTATGGCAGGGATGAAAAATTGTATTACAAGGGGCATCATATTCGGGAGTATTGAGGGAGGTGGGACGTTACTAAGACACAATACAGTAAAATAAGAGCTGTGAAGTACTGGCTGAGGCTGGTGCAGGGGCATAACTCCACACTACGATCCAAATGTTATAAATACCAGCGAGAAAACCTGTCTCCTAAGTTTTGGCCAGCTGATTTGGAAAGGGGTTTGAGGAGAATAGGAATGGGATCAGTATGGCAAAGAGCTGAAACAAATGACAAAAACATATGGAAAGGTGTTAAAAGAAGACTAAGAGACATGAAACAACAGGAAATAGAATCGGATTGTAAAATTAAAATTCCTCTAAGTCTAGCAAATGAAATAAAATTTAATTGGGGTAAAGAGACATATATACTTAACTTAGAAAGAAAGGAAAGATCGGGAATGGCATGGTTTAGACTACGGGGGGGGGGAGGACACAGAAACTGATAGACGATTCTGGCAGGAGAATCTGCCCATTCTGCGATTTGGATGAGGACTGGGTACATATTTTGGCGGAATGTGCAGAGTGGGAGAACCAGCGGACAATTAAACCGACAGAAAATCCTTAAGTCCGTCAATAAAGAGATTGGTATGTTGGGATCTGCTGGCAGACCAAAGGAACTGGCAAAACATGGGCAATTTCTTGGAGAAAGTGCGCGAAGCTAGGTCAAATTTGTTCAGTTAGTCAAAGGTAATTCATCTCTATTTTCCTTTTTCTTGTTTTTTTTTCTTTTTCTGTTGTATGGTAATATGTGTGCATCACACCGTAGAAAAGAGCGAAAATATAAACTGCGGATACTTTCTTGAAGAAAATGTGACACAACGTTGTTTTTAGGGACACTGAACACCTTTATCTTCTCAGTGCTTTGATGTACCGCATTAGCAGAATAATACTTCTGGTTCTTCTCTAGCTTGTACAAGTCACTGTACACGTCTTTTCCTGCTCGGTCAGATCTCACTGCTATTAAAAGCTTGTTTTAAAACTGCAGTGATGGAGCATGACAATCCGTGAATAATAATGTCTAAATCTTTGGTTATGCAATGTGCTTCTCTTATGTAGTTTTTGTTACTACACAAATATAGCATTTGTTAGGAGAACTAACTTTTATCCACCAGTAATATTTCAGTAAGGTATAAGAAATTGAAGCTGGTAGTTTTAAGTGCCTCGCATAATATTATTACAGTAGATGCCAAGACTATAAACTTAGTTCTTATATTTTACGTTTTTAATGCTTTTAGTGCATAAAATGCACAATACGATGCAGACTTCAGCCTATAAGTCACAACCAAAATAAAAGAAAATTAAATTGAGTTTTATTTATGGAATGGAAATATTTGCTCAGAGGCCTCTTTATTAGGTAAAGGTTCTTTTAGGTGCCGTAAATATACCGGCTTTACTTCCCTTAAGAAGGATTTTCTTTCACGAAAAAAAATCCGTTGCCCTCCGCCGGGTTTGAACCCCTGGCCTCGGGGACTAGAGGCTAGCATCTCACCGCTAGATCCGGAGGACACCAAATAAAATATTTAAACAATTTGTAATAGCAATTTGGATGCAAACTTTGTAAGTAACCTTTATTAAAGTAATTTTGAAAAATGAATTCAATCCATTAAGGGCTACAGTATCCTAGGTGCAGGGAATAAAACTATTTCTCGAAAATAAGCTCACAATATTTGCATAAAATTTGATAAACTCTAAATAAAAGATTCAATAAATAATTGTGTGGAGAGTTGCTACAAGGGAATAAAGTTGCTTTAAAAAAATCTGATGTGTTGCACTCACATGACTTTCTCTACTCTAGCACAAACTATTTTTACAAACGCTTATTCTCCATTTACTTCATGTTAATCGAGATACACATTTGCAGAAACTATCTTATTGTTAATTTCTTGTAGGTGCAAGAGGAATATGGTAGGCTTTAAGCGATAATCAAATGTTTTAAGAGCTGGTTGCTATGTGGAGCATTCCATTCTCTTTGCATGTCCAGGACATAAAAAAACTAATAATAAATTCCCAATTGAGAAAAAAGTATAAGCATTGGAAAATCCAAACAAACAACAAGAAATATCTCGGAAATGGTTCAATCCACAAAAAAGTTTATGACATAAATTGTGTGTTTTAACGAGGTCCACATTATGTAGTCAAATTCTGTATATCTCTTACGGTTTACCAGTTATGCGAAAGCCATTCAGAATGAAGAGGGCTTTTTTAAGCATTTCAGAAAATTCAAGATATGCATTTCATTTGTCATGAAAATATCTTAAACATATGATATTTTAATCAAAATCGTTAGAGCCATTTTTGAGAAAATAAAAATTTTCGAGGAATGTTACACGTAAAGGGTACTCTGGATTGGGGGGATGTTATTGAAAATCTCCGTGTCGCATCTTTGGAAGAGAGTAAACTCAAGTACCAAGTTTGGTATTTATGCAACTTTTCGTTTTTGAATTATGCTGTTCACAGTCTGATACACAGACACAGACACACACACACACACACACACACACACACACATACATATGGACATGTTTTCGAAAATGCTTTATTTGGATTCAGGACATCTCAAAACACATATTTCAGGTGAAATCTGTATATCGAATTTTTGGGTGGAATGCAGTACTTCCCCTACTTACTATACGCAGTAGATAAAGTAAAAAGTAGAACTCTGAGATAGATCAACAACTGTTTTCTCCGGGTATTTCATAACTTGTTTGTTTTGAGCACACCCTTACCTTGTAGATTCATACCAAATTGGGTATTTCTTTATTATTTTATACCGATTGTTAAAAGTGCTGGTACCATTTGCCTGGCACATGAAGGGGACAACAGAAAAAAAATCCTACCCATTCAAATGAACTCTTTTAAGGATTAAATCACAAATATCAATACAAAACGTTCACTCGCGTTTTTTTGAGCGTTCGTTAGTCGACACATTCTTCTAAGTGTGTTAAACCGTTCTACACAATTGGTTTAAAACCACGCTATTAAATAATTCCTCTTGTGATGCTTTAGAACCAGTTACAGCACACTGTACAGTATTTATAAGTAAACTGCAGCCATTCGATATGTCACGTGATAAGCGAATGTGTATGTTATGCTTATTGTGAGTCAAGTTTAAACATAAGAGAGTGATTCTTCTCCAGCCGCATTTCACAATAATAGTAGATAGATAAGGTATCTTTATTGGTTTCAAATTATCGACGTTATTTCACAAGTATTTAGTGCATGGGTCATTGGCCGTACATGCATATTTAAGATACAATAGGGTGACAAAATAAACAAAGGGAAAGAAAACACAACAAAAAGGAGCAAGAAAAAGGGAAATAGAGAGAAATTACCGTTGTCTAACTGAAAAAATTTGGCCTAGCTTCGCGCACTTTAGCCGAATCTTGCCCATGTTTTGCCAGTTCCTCTGGTCAGCCAGTAGATCCCAACATGCCAATCTCGTTCATGAGGGACTTAGGAATTTCTCTTTCAGTTTAATCGTTCGCTGGTTCTCCCACATTCCCCAAAATACGTAACTAGACCTCATTCAAATCACAGAATGGGCAAATTCTCCTGCCAGAATCGTCAGTCATTTTCTGTGCCCTCCAGCCCCCCAGTCTAAACCATTCCTTTCTTCCTAAATTAAGTATATATGCCTCTTTACACCAGTTCAAATTTATTTCATTTGCTAGAATTAGAGAAGGTTTAATTTCACAATCCAATTCTATTTCCTGTTGGTTGATGTCTTTTAGTCTTCTTTTAACACCTTTCCAAATGTTTTTGTCATTTTTTTAGCTTTTAGCCATACTGACCACATTCCTATTCTCCTCAAACCCCTTTCCAAATCAGCTGCCCAAAACTTAGGAGACAGGTTTTCCCGCTGGTATCGTAGTATAACTATAATTTATTGATTAGTCAGAGCCTCAATGCAAATATTTCGTTTGTATGCTTGGGAAAACGTAGATTCCATGGGGCTCCAGGTAAAATAGCAGTCAAAGTTAACAATGGAAGGGGCTTATGTATTAACCGCTTATATATAATGAATTACTTGAACAACTTTTCAAATAGATATTCCATTTCCCTGAAAATTTTTATGCTGGATTAAATGAATAAGACAAATTTAAATCAGAATTTAGTTTTATGAATGTTCCCCTTTTACAGAAAATGGCCTGAATTATATTTTAAATAGCACACGCTATATAGCTGGATTGTGCTTTTAAACATACTTTCAAAATATGGACATGTTAAACGCTTAGGTTCAACTAAAACATTTTGATGCACTGGTGAATTCCAAAATTGTTAAATACACATGAAAAGAACTGTCGTTGGTTTAACACTACCTCTGTGTCCTCATTTCTCTCTTTTTATTAGATATACACGTTGTGCTATAAAAGACTCACATCAAGATAAATTGTTAACAAATTCTGCAGTTATTGAGATAACTGCTTGTTTAGGTAAAACAATAGGATGTTCTGCTAAGCAGCCACAAAACATAATTTAAAAATATCAGAAAGCAAAACTAAAGCTATGATTTTCTATGGTAAACAACCAATGAGGATTAAGATAATTATAAAGTATAAAACAGTGGAGCAAGTAATTAATTGTAATTATTTGGGGTATCATTTGGCCTTAACAGCAAATGAAATTAATAAAAAATTGAGTTTATTTCAAAAGATATGTGGGACAGTTAAAAGACCATTAACAAGAAAAGTAAGACAAGAAACTCTGTTAAAATCTTATAAAGTATTAGCGGTACCAATGCTGCTATATGGGTCCGAATGCGGGATAATAAACAAGGCTCTCAAAAGAAGTATAGAGGTAGCTCAAATGAGATTTTTAAGATATGTAGCAGGGTATTATTTATTGGATAAAAAGAAAAATCAAGAAATTCAAAATAAATTTAAGACATTTGATGTGTTGCACTCATATGACTTTCTCTACTCTTGTAAAAGCTATTTTTACAAACGCTTATTCTCCATATGCTTCATGTTAATCGAGATATCGAGATGTTCATCTTATTGATAATTTTCTTGTGGATGCAAGGGGAATTGGTAGGCTTTAAGCTATAGTCAAATATTTTAAGAGCTGGTTGCTATGTGGAGTATTCCATTCTCTTTGGATTACCAGGACAAAAAAAAGGAATAACGAATTTGAGAAAAAGTATAAGTATTGGAAAATTTAAGGGAATAACAAGCAATATCTCGAAAATGGTTCACACAACAAAAAATGTATATGACATAAAGTGTGTATTTTAACGCGATCTGCATTTTTTGTGCAGTAAAATTTTGTCTATCTCTTATGGTTTACCAGTTATGCAATAGTCGTTCACGATGAAGAATACTTTTGGAGACATTTCCAGAAAATTCAAGATATACATTTCATTTGTCATGAAAATATCTTAAACATATGATATTTTAATCAAAATTGTTAGAGAATTTTTGAGAAAATTAAAATTTTCGAAAAATGTTCCATGTAAAGGAAATTTGGAGTAGGGGGATTTTCTTAAAAACCTTCGTGTCGCATCTGTGGAAGATACTGAACCTAAATACCAAGATTTGTGTTTATCCGACTGTTCGTTTCTGAGTTATGTTGTTCACAGACACAGACACACACACACACACACACACACACACACACACACACACACACAGACCAACACACACGGACATGTTTCCAAAAATGTTTTTTACTTTCTCTACTACGTATAGTAAGTAGGGGAAGTATTGCATTCCACCCAAAAATTCGATACCGAGATTTCACCGGAAATACATGTTTTGAGACCTCCTGAATCCAAAA
Source organism: Deroplatys truncata (assembly GCA_030765065.1). NCBI lineage: Eukaryota > Metazoa > Arthropoda > Insecta > Mantodea > Mantidae > Deroplatys > Deroplatys truncata. The sequence continues at coordinate 250,963,529 of CM060981.1, forward strand.
AAAGCATTTTTGGAAACATGTCCGTGTGTGTGTCTGTGTGTGTGTGTGTCTGTGTGTGTGTGTCTGTGTGTGTGTCTGTGTGTCTGTGAACAGCATAACTCAAAAACGAACAGTCGGATAAGCACCAAACTTGGTATTTAGGTTCAGTATCTTCCAGAGATGCGACACGAAGGTTTTCAAGAAAATCCCCCCACCCCAGACTACCCTTTACATGGAGGATTTTTCGAAAATTTTAATTTTCTCAAAAATGGCTCTAACGATTTTAATGAAAATATTATATGTTTAAGATAATGTCATGAGAAATGAAATGTATATCTCGAATTTTCTGGGAATGTCTCCAAAAGTATTCTTCATTGTGAACGACTTTTGCATAACTGGTAAACCATAAGAGATAGACAAAATTTTACTACACAAAAAATGTAGATCGCGTTAAAATACACAACTTATGTCATATACATTTCTTTTGTTGAGTGAACCGTTTTCGAGATATTGCTTGTTATTTCCTTAAATTTTCCAGTACTTATACTTTTTCTCAAATTCGTTATTCATTTTTTTTATGTCCTGGACATGCAAAGAGAATGGAATGCGCCACATAGCAACCAGCGTTAAAATATTTGACTATCGCTTAAAAGCTACGATATTTCCCTTGCATCTACAAGAAAATTACCAATAAGATTGACATCTCGATATCTCGATTAACTTGAAGCATATGGAGAATAGGCGTTTGTAAAATTAAGTTGTACAAGAGTAGAGAAAGTCATGTGAGTGTAACACATCAGATTTTTTTTTATTCAGGGAGTCTCAAAACATATATTTCCGGTGAAATCTTGGTATCGAATTTTTGGGTGGAATACAATACTTCCCCTACTTACTATCCGTAGTACAGAAAGTAAAAATGGTATGAACATGATTTAACAATGAAGAAAGTATAACTTTGAATGTTCTAAAATACAAACCCAAAGGTGAAAGAATTCGTGGCCGACCCAATAAGAGATGGAGCCCGAACAGACTAATAATATAATCCTTGAAGAATGATGATGATGACGACGACTTTTATTTATGTCCAAAAAGAAAATACAAACATTCACACCTTTAATATGAATTCCAGTACTAGAACAATTTAAAAGTTGTAATAAGTGTGAAATAATATCCCATGTAATTTAGTTCACCAATAATCAACTTTGTTCATAGAACAAATATGTATAAAGTTAAATTTACATTGGTTTAAAACTTGCCCTTTAAACAAACTGGAATTTAGAATTTGAAGATTTCACGGTAGACAATATCTTAATAAGAGATATCATTAAGTGTCTACTTGTGTAAATTGTAAACATACATTATCAAAAGTAGTTTCAGACTAATGTGATCTCACTCATTGCAACGATAATAACAAGATTGGCGAAAAGTCAACGATGTTGCGTCGACTAAGGCTCAAGTAGTTCTCTTCTTCCAAACCAAATGCATGAACTGAAATGCCTTCAGGAGGAAGGTGGTGGGAGAAGCTTCCACGTAGAGCTGACATGGCGTTGCCAACGTCTTCATAGCTTGACATTGGCAACCCAAGCTCTATATTTAAGTGGCAGAGATTGTATAACGCCACAAGCTAACACGCGGAGATCATGGAGCAAAATTATACTTTTTCTGGATTTGGTAATAGGTACCTTGTCTTCAGCAAACTAGGAGGACTAGCTTTCAGCATTGTTAAATGAGACGGCTCGGTCTTACAGACATGTGGATGCAACAGCAGGGTATTACTGGTTATACAGGATCAATGCCAATAGAACCCTTCGACAACAATTCCCTGGGCGCCTCATTTCCAGATTCGGCGATGTAGCCCCGAGAATTCCGGATCAAAGACCACCGGTCTTTAGGGTTACCTAAAGGAAAAGGTATACATGACAAGATCCTATACGATTGATGAGCTGAAAGGAAACACCCGAAGGAAGATAGAGGCAAACTCCACGTTATGAACAATATAGCTGATAGAGCCCAAAAATGTCCGCCAAGGTTGCAACCATCCAAGAGTTGTGATATTTAAAAAATCTGATGTGTTACACTCACATGACTTTCTCTACTCTTGTACAAACTATTTTTACAAACGCTTATTCTCCATCTACTTCATGTCAATCGAGATAAACATTTGCAGACTCTATCTAATTGCTAATTTTCTTGTAGATGTAAGGGGAAAATATATTTACAAGGGCAATATAGAAAAACAGTAGCCTTTAAGCACATACACATCTCTTAATAGCTGGTTGCTAGGTGCAGCACCATTCCCTTTGCTACAGATTAATACTCTTTGGATATACAAGACAAAAAAATGAATAACGAATTCCCATTAAGTATTGAAAAATTTAAGAGAATAACAAGCAATATCTCGAAAATGGTTCACTCAACAAAAACAATGTATATGACATAAATTGTGTATTTTAACGCGATCTACATTTGTTGTGCAGTAAAATTTTGTCTATCTCTTATGGTTTACCAGTTATGCAAACGTCGTTCACAATGGAGAATACTTTTGGAGACATTCCCAGAAAATTCAAGATATACATTCTATTTGTCATAAAAATATCTTAAACATGTGATATTTTAATCAAAATCATTAGAGCCATTTTTGAGAAAATTAAACTTTTTCGAAAAATCTTCCATGTAAAGGGTAATCTGGGGTAGGAGGATTTTCTTGAAAACCTTCGTGTCGCATCCTTGGAAGATACTGAACCTAAATACCAAGTTTGGTGTTTATCCGACTGTTCGTTTTTCAGTTATGCTGTTCACAGACAGACACACAGACAGACACACACGGACATGTTTCCAAAAATGCTTTTTTGGATTCAGGGATCTCAAAACGTGTATTTCCGGTGAAATCTCGGTATCGAATTATTGGGTGGAATACAATACTTCCCCACTTACTGTACGTAGTAGAGGAAGTAAAAATGAACATAGAGATAAGCCCCATATTTTGGTTATGTGTAACCCTTAGTATTTAATAATGCGTTTTTCCTTGCCTAGAAATGTGTCGCATCAATATACTCCACCCTGTATTTATTGTAACGTTAATGTCGAGAAAACTTATTTTGTAATAATTCAGTCACATTTAGGCGTTATAAGTAGTATCAATTTACATTTTATTAGTAGTTATTTGTATAGACCAGTTCATTTAACATTATGGTACTGATTTAAATTTCAGTGTGCACCATTTAGGTAGCAAAAATGTCAATAATAACAGAGAATTTATTACAATTTTGAGCCTGGTTAAGTTGAAAGTCATATACATAACACAAATATTTGTTCCTGTGGCGCTACAACTCGCATGAGGTCTGGGCCTGCTAAACCGACCGGCGGCCTCGCTACCAATTACGCACGGCAGAGGTGCGAACAGCCAACCGATACGGAAATGTAATGTGGCCAGCATCACGCGTCCCTTACCAGCAAATCTGGCTCACGAGGTCGTTGCCTACCTCAGCTTCTCTCGCCTTCCTCTTGATGCTGAGCGGGCATCGGTCCTATATCCGAGACTTAAAATCCGCACCCGCTTGGGTGGGATTGAACACGGGCGCATTCCATGCACGGGAACCAGAGCTCCACGCCCTAACCCATGGCGCCAGGGCGCAGGATACATAACACAATGGTTTCCTGTAAATCAAATCCAATTAAACTGAGCATGCACTAAAGAGAGAAAGAAAGAGGAAACAAGCAAACAATGCGGTCACTGGGATTCGAACCAGCAATTCAAACTCTGTTTACCTACGGCTTTCTGCTAACCCATCCATTGTGCTAAAGACGCACGCTCCGACTTTCTCCACCTTTTTTTCTTGTCGTATCTTACAGTTGAATTGTAGTTGATTAGTGGTGTGCAGACTCCTTAGCAATTTTGAAGTTTAACACAGTCATTTGTCTTTGTAGACAATAGGCCTCCTATCTGAAATCGATTGTCCATGAACCGTCTAATATGAGTAAAATTCGCGCAGTATTATTCCTGATCATATTTACACCCAGTATTTCAACAATTTCCCGTCCAGTTTCTTTGCCTTAGTGACCGGGCGGACAGTTTGGTATAGAGAATTCTGACTGATGGTATACAATGTTGGGGCGGACCTACAGTATTCCATCCCCCCAATTTCTAGCTCGAAAAACAACCTAGTTTCAGAAAATATTTTGTACTGGATTATGTATTTCAATTTGAATCCAGCATTTCCATCCAATTTACTGCTTATCCATCACGAGCCTTCTTTCGGAGAGTAACAGACCCTCCGATGGATTTTTAAACCTAGATTCCTCACGTTTATTCTCGGTAACCATAAAGGTATTGTTTTATTTACTTTGGTGGATTGCATCATGCCAATCAGAGTTGAAAATATAGTAATTTTTCTTCCTTTATTTTTAATGATACGGAAGTCTGAATCATTAGACAAATAGCTTAGGTAGTTAAACACACTGTCCTCTAAAACAACCACTAAAAAGAATTATTGCTCAAGTATAGGCTTCCATCTACACGTATAATAAGACGTTATGGAGATAGACCCTTTACCAGCTGGAAGTAAAGGCTTCTGCGAGCCTGCAGACATAAATAGCAGCAACATTTTAAAAAAAATCTGATGTGTTACAACTCACATGACTTTCTCACTCTTCTACAAACTATTTTTACAAACGCTTATTCTCCATCTACTTCATGTTAATCGAGATAAACATTTGCAGACTCTATCTTATTCATAATTTTTTGTAGATGTAAGGGGAATATATATTTACAAGGGCAATATAGAAATACAGTAGCCTTTAAGCACACACATATCTCTTAATAGCTGGTTGCTAGGTGCAGCACCATTCCCTTTGCCACAGATTAATACTCTTTGCATATCCAAGACAAAACAAGCAATATCTCGAAAATGGTTCACTCAACAAAAAAATGTATATGACATAAATTGTGTATTTTAACGCAATCTACAGTTTTTGTGCAGCAAAATTTTGTCTATCTCTTATGGTTTACCAGTTATGCAAAAGTCGTTCACAATGAAGAATACTTTTGGAGACATTCCCAGAAAATTCAAGATATACATTTTATTTGTCATGAAAATATCTTAAACATATGATATTTTAATCAAGATCGTTAGAGCCATTTTTGAGAAAGTTAAAATTTTTAAAAAATCTTCCATGTAAAGTGTAATCGGGGTGGGGGGATTTTCTTGAAAACCTTCGTGTCGCATCTCTGGAGGATACTGAACCTAAATACCAAGTTTGGTGTTTATCCGACTGTTCGTTTCTGAGTTATGCTGTTCACAGACAGACACACACACACAGACAGACACACAGACACACACGGACATGTTTCCAAAAATACTTTTTTTGGATTCAGGGGGTCTCAAAACATATATTTCCGATGAAATTTTTGGGTGGAATACAATACTTCCCCTACTTACTATACGTAGTAGAGAAAGTAATTAATGATAATCGGTTTGACTGTTGAAGGGCACGAATGTTAACAGAAATCAGTATAACACAAAATCTGAAAAACTTAAATATGTGTTAATACACATAATAATTCAAATTGCATGACGATAGGGGTACAGCCGCTTACAAGCTGAATAAATTCTAATAAAAAGGTTAAACACATATTAACCCAATAATAATAAAAATAATTAAGGTGTTCTCCTGACTCAGCGCATTCCAGAAATCTGTTTAACTTTCAGACTACTTATTTTGACATGAAAATGATGGTTGTACTTAATGACACTGTTTTTTACTGTCAGATGTATTCATTACCTCATGTCTGTTGTGTTGGTTGTATAATTAAGGAATAATACGTATGAATATAATATTTAATTTTACTAAGTGAGGTCTCTGTTGAGTAATTATTGGCGTCATAGAAAAAATCATTTTTCAGGACATGATTTCTCTTCGTTCCGTCGGCAACAATGATGCGGAATTAACGTTTCAGTATGTTCATTGTTGGGAGTCTGAATGGTCATTGTTGTTTTAGTCTGACTTATTTAGTTTTTAGTTGGCAGTGATCTGAGAGGTTACATGCACGTTTTGAAACTCCGTGAATAAATAAATTAAAAAAATGATGTATATGTGGGGGATAGAGAGAGAACGAGAATGAGAGTGAGGGCGAAAGAATGAACAGCATAACTCAAAAACGAAAAATCGGTTAAATATCAAACTTAGTATTTTAAGTTCAGCAACTTCCAAGGATGAAGATTTTAAAGAAAATACCCTCATCGCAAACTATCCTTTAAATGGAAACTTCGAAAATTTCGATTCTCTCAAAAATTGCTCAAACAATTTTGATTAAAAACTATGTGTTTAAGATTTTAATGACAATTGAATTGAAAATGTATCTGGAATTTCCTGGAAATATCCCCTGAAGTCCTCTTCACTCTGGATGACTTTTGCATAATTGGTAAACCGTATGAAATAAATCCTACTACATAAAAAGTGCAGGTCCCGTTAAAGTACAACATTTGCCCTTTCTGTCTCTTAATTTTTTTATTTTATATCCATCACTTAGTGACAAGCTCTTTAAAAGTGTGACTATCGCTTTTCCTACCCAAGTATCCTACAACAGAATGTTTAAATGTCAATCGAAAATTTATCTGGATTAACAAGAAGTAGCTAGAATAAGTTTTTGTGAGAATAGTTAATAGAAGAGTGAATAGAGCAAGTCATATGAATGTAGCACATCCTTATATACCTCACTACATAATTTAAGTGACACGTCAGATTTTTATATTGAATGACATAAAATTGAATGGCATTAGTAATAAACTGTTTGTGTTAGTGAAATAAAAACTACAAAATGTTGTCATGACATATATTATCTGAATAACCCCGAGCATCTTAGTAAGTAATTTCCATTGTACAGAGCAATCGTGACAGGGAAGAACTAAATAATGACAACGATTCAGAATCATCAGAAAATTAAATTGTGTTAGAGGTACAGTAGGGACGATGGTTCTGTGCCGGTGAAGCCCGGTTATTTGGACAGTGAGCGAGCCCCAATTCTCTGTTATGCGTAATGAGTGCAATCAGTTCAGTCTAGCGATAGCAGTAGTTCGAGCATCTGTCTTGCCAGCCGTCTGATTATGACTTTATGCTTTGTGTTTATAAATTAGTTACTATGTGTTTCTGTAGGAGCGTCATTTCAGTTTCTGCATGGGTGGGGGGCAAGATTGCTTGGAGCAGTTTCACAAAATTTCATGTGGATTTTAACGATATATTTGGCCTAAAAGAAAATAATTTTTATTTCTTAAATATAAAATATTTTTATTAAAATTAGAGATGTAATTTTTCTTTTGGTAGAGCAATAATGTAACCTAATTATTTCTTGTAACTTAGGGGAGGGGCCAATTGACTCCCTGCCCCCCTAAATGACACCCCTGTGTTTCTGTAATTAAACGTGGTTTGCACATATTGTGTATTTTGGTGTGTTTATTGGAGGTTCTTACCTTCTGCGAATTTTTATGTTAAAATAGAAAAAGTTAATATACCACAAAATGATGGGGAGAAATACAAAAAGAAAATGGCTAATGGAAAAACTAATTCCTAACTTGCCTCCCAGACCTGTTTTGGTGATTGATAATGCACCGTACCATAGTGTGCAGTTGGAAAAGGCCCCAACGCCTCATACCAAAATAAGATGCAGAACTTGCCCCATTCCATGAAAGGATACTAAGTTCTGAGCTTTACAACCTAAGTAAAGGTCAAAGCCTGTTCCGAAAATTTACGTTGATAGTTTGTAGGCCATGCGCACAATGTTCTCAAATTACCCCATATTCTACGGGTCTTAATCGAGTAGAACTCATCTGGGCTGTTATAAAGCAATGGGTAGCTTGGTGGAACACTCTTTTAAACTAGATGATGTTATTTATTAAGCTTAACTAACAACATGTTGAGGACATTAGCATGGAAAAGTGGTAAAATGCCTGTCAACACGTTAAGTAGGAAGACAAATACATTGAAGAACAAAAAGGCCTGTTTGAAAATGTCATAGAAGGTTTTGTAATCCAAGTTACGGAATATAGTGCCAGCGAAGGAGAAGAAGACTGAAGACGATGACAGGGAAATATCTGAAGAATTGACGCAGTAATTTGTATCACAAATTATATAAATGTAAAGAGTGATTATAGTGTGAATATGCATTATTATGTGACATTAATTTGAGATATTTGTTTATTGTAATTATTGTTGAGAAGTAAGTTTATACTGCCTTACTGAAACTGACACAAATAGCGTGCAATAATGTAGCGAGGGGGTGAGCTGTTTATCATTATTAGAGACGAGGAAGTTACGTAATGTTGGCGCGTTTTATTAGCAATAGCAGCTCAGTTATAATCTTTTGGCATTTCGGGGTGTAGGAGTATAAAAAGGGCTAGGTTAGAGATAGAACCCGTCAGTTCATCGGAAATCTTTGTACACTACACGTCGTCTTCACGTCAGTTCGTCGAAAACATTTGTACGTTACACGTCTCCCTCAGTCCAGCAGAAATATTTGTACAGTACACATCGGCTATCGATTCGCAGGTTACGCGTAGCAGAGTTATGAAAAATCTAAAGTGTTGTAAAGTTAATTATACAAAAGGTTGAAGTACGCGAATTAAAAGTGATCAGTAATGAAGTTATTATAACAGTTTCAGTTTGGCGAGTGTCAAGATCAAAGTGTAAATATGATAGTGAATGTGTTCGACAATAAAAGTGTAAAACAAATTCTTTCATCAGTGTTATCTTTGGATAAATGACTCCTTTCCGTTTACATAACCTGTATAAAGAGAAGTGCTCGACCAAAAAGATCATAGCTAGCTGGAGGACAGTGAACCAAAATTAAATAAAATAACCGTAGCATTCCTTCGAACAAACACTAACACTGCCGCAAATTGCTGACACCAGATGGAGCTAACAAACCTAACAAAGAATCACGTCACAAAATGGCTTCACCACGTGGAGTAAACACAAATACACAAACATTATAAGTAATACCGTCGCAAATTGTCTCCCAAACGTGGGGCTCAACATTAAATATAACTTAACAAGTATACCGCCGCAAATTGGCTACCACAACGTGGGGCTACAATAATGTTAAATAACAAACATTAATAATACCGCCGCAGAATATGAAAGTTAAAGGCTAGCAGAAGAAAACGACGGTGGTGATATTTCTGGTATAGAGAGTTTATCACACTAATAAAGCCCCTGCTAGTTTAAGACAATGCATTTGCGTGTCAAGGTTTGTGTATAATGTATAAATATAAAAGAATGATAGAGCAAATTGAACATAGTGACAATAAACCAGTCGTGCAGTGGTGGTGTATGTTTATATAGTATCAGCAAAGTCCCACGTCTTCCAGCAGGATCACAGCTGGCGTTAGGCATAGACTCTCTTCAGTGCGCGAGGAAAGGTCACCGGCACATACTGTCAGTGACTCAGGAGATTGACTTTGTCCTTGAACTGCAAGCGTGCATTGGACTGGGAGTTTCTTGCGTAAGGTGTAGATAGTATAACACCAACAGTTCAAAAATATTGTTAACAAGTGCAGTCTTATTGTAGGCAGTGTCAGAGGATGCTACAGTGTTAAAACGCGTTGTATCGCGAGTGTCAAATTAATATAATCCATTAGTGAAATGGCTAACTTTCGGAAAAAGGGAAAAACCATTCATAGCGAGGCTCGCGAAATAATAAACCACGTAAACGAGCAATGCAAAAAGGAAGCAGAGGAGAAACAACTAATTCTGCCGATTTCGCGAGGGATGAGAGAGCAGGCAATTACTGCGGTGTGTCTGTGGGAATGTTTAAGAATATAAGACAAGAAAATGCGAAGAGAACAGAAGAAAGCCCTTTACGCACTGCAGGCAAGACAAGACCTCCAAATCTAGAACGAAATATAAATATAGACGATTTCGACATGTGCTCATTAAGCGGACAATAATGGACTCCTACGTCAATAAAAAGATAGTTCCGACATGCAGAAAGTTACTCCTGTAGTTAAAAGTACTATACAATTTCCTTGGGGGGTAGAGTCTTTAAGGAGAGTTATTCGGAAATTTGGATTTAGATGGCGCAAGTGCCGAGGAAAGTGAACAATCTTAATCGAAAAGCCAACAATTGTTGAATGGAGATGCAAATACTTGGCTGAGCTAAGGGAATACCGAAGATATCGGGATATCGTTTATTTGGATGAAATGTGGATGGACAATAATTTAACATTCAAGAAATGTTGGCAAGCTGATGGGATCACAGGGGTGCTTACTGATGGTAGTGCAGGAAACAGACTCATTGTTGTTCACGCAGGCTCCGAGAATGGATTTGTTTCTGGAGCATTGCTGATTTACAAGGCAGGATCAGTAACAGGTGATTACTATGGGCAAATGAACGGTGTCAACTTCGAACGATGGGTGAATGAATGCTTGATTCCAAACCTTCCGGAAAAATCTGTAATCATTCTAAATAATGCTCCTAATCACAACATTCAGATTAATAAGCCCCAAATAAATACGACACTAAAGTTAGCATAATGCCATGGCTTCAGAGTTCATTGCGAAGAAAGCATGCTAAAGCATCAACTTTTTTCTTTGATAGAAATGAACAGACCAAGAGAAAAGGTATTTAAGACTGACCGCATCCTCAGTGCACATGGGCACTCCACTCTGTATCTGCCGCCTTACAATTACGATCTTAATCCTATGGGCGACAGTAAAGCACGTCATAAGGGAGCGCAATGTTACTGGCGAATTTTCGCTGTCTCGTTTATTGAGTTTAACCAATGAAGGAATCTCTGCGGTACTGGGTAGGATATCACCGGCATGTTAGCAAATTAGAAGATTGTTACTGGTCCATGGATCGTGTGGTTTCTGATGTGATCGATCGGATTATTATTTCAAATGCAAACGACAGTTCTTTTGATGAGCAAGAAGGGATATCATCCGATGACTCGGACTCCGAATCATCTGCATCGATCTTGCATACCCTTTGGATTAATGAGGTTATTAAAATAATATTCCACATTTATAGTGTCATAAATATACTGTTTTGCATGTATACAGGCTTTACAAGTTCACTTATTGAAAGTATGATCCTAATTGTTTGGCTTGATGCGGTTATAATGTACTATTGATGTTACTTCGCCTAATATTTGTTGTCACTGAAAGAAAGGATATGTACCTTTGGAACAGGGTGTAAAACAATAAACCGATAGGAAAGAATAACACAACCCTCTTACAGGTTCGCTTACGTCAACCTCAAGGACAAAGCTAAACTCCTGAGTCACAGACAGTAACTATTGTCCCTACTGTTGATGAAGTAATAGCAGATAAAATAGAAGACAGAGATGATGGAGATGATATTTATAATATGCCAAGTAATAAAAATTACGTAAGTAAAATGCAGTACAAGGAGTATGTGTGTGTGTGTGTGTGTGTGTCAGTCTAAAAGAGAGATAGAGAGAGAGAGAGAGGAAAAGATGAAAACATATTTTATCTTAAACATGACAGTCACAATCGCAGTATTATACCTTTAAATTTTTGTTTAAAAGTGTTATATTAATAAATACCTACATTATATTTGTCATTTACTTAAAGCATTTTGTTACATTTTACATTCATTTCTATTCAAAGATCAGAATTATTGCATGGTGTCTCAGTTGACTCCTCTTGGTAGGTGCTGTTTATCCTGAAACTTGCTAGTCCAAGGTTAAACGAGCCGCTATCATTTAATCTACATTATCTGAAAATTTTGTTGTGATATGGCAACACTGTGCGAAATTATTCATTTATTTGTTAATCAATAACAACCAAAGGTTTGTTTTAAGTGGTCTAGAACTGTAGTCATGATTTTCATAGTGTTATTTATTGACATTATTAACGTTATTATGTGTTCAGTAATGGATACTGATGAAGATGATTAGAAGCACATTGCTTCGCAAAAAGAGTGTATCTATCGTAAAGTACAGAAAATAAAACTACAAATTGGAAAAGCATATATGCGAGCGGTAGACCTATAGATAGCAAGTCATTCAAGGCAGCGAAGAAGTGTTCTTCACAGAAGACTTTAGTAGATGAGAGGACTTTAAGAGTAAACTGATTCTCAAAGAAGAAATGATCAGGTATTTATGCTAGTAAAGTAAACAACATCAGTATGTCGCCATAGGTCAGTGTCTAAAGTAGCTTGAAGGTGGTATCAGAAGTAAGACTGCGAGACCAACGCATTTACGTCAGTGTCCATTGGGATATATTATGTCTGATAAAGACGAATATGTCAAACGCATTTACACCAATATTCGTCGGAATATGTTAGGTCTGACCTTACTATTACAAAAATGTTGTAATATATTGAAATAGTATTATCTTTCAAGAATAATTTAATGTGTACGTTGCCAAAGTGTTCATTATATCAATCCATTTATGAATTGACGTTTGAATTTAAAATTCTACTAAATAAGAGCACTTAAAATCTTAAATCGAATATTTCTCAGAACCATCATCTTGACTATATGCTCACAGTCAGGAGAAGGCCTCAATTATTTAAATATCTAATTTATCTTCCGCGATTTTTATATTTTAAGAAGCAGAAAACATAAAATTTTAAAGTGGTATTTGAAACTATATATTATAAAGCCTTGCAAACGCATCTCGTGTATCTGTTCTTGTAATGTTTATTTACTGCATTTGTTTTTCTTTTAAATTGTATATACTCAGTTATATATATATATATATATATATATTTATATATATATGTGTGTGTGTGTTAATTTTTTACACGCTATTCCTTTATGAAATGCAGTTCCTTGTCACTATCTAACTGGGACAAGGTTTTGTCTGGTTCGAAGCGATAGATTTTAATTCATGGGGTTTCATATTTATAGATTTTGTCATCATATCTTCAGTTGTCGTTTTATAATAAACTGTTAGTAGTATGCTGTATGGTAGTTGGGTCCCACCTGGAGGAACAATATTACACTTAGATTCAGCTGATATTAGCTGGCAACATAATCTCTTGCATAGAGGAAATAAATCTTGGAAGACTTGTCTTTCATACAAAATAATAACATTACAGCAGTTCTTTTCAATGAAGCCTTAACTTTAGTCTTTCATTATACTTTGTTATATTGAAGTATTTAAGTTTTACGGTGCAAAAATGATGTCCAAACACACTATTTCACTAAATTTAAGGTTCTTTCTAAAACTTTAAGTTTTAAGATTTCAACTTCTTGTGTGACTTTTCAATGATAGAAATCCAATGATAAACTAGGTCCAATTTTTCTCTCTAGGTGTAGAATTACAACCAAACAGAACAATATGGCATTCTGCAACAATCACAGCTGAAATAGCTACATCAGTTTTGTTATGTAGAAGCAAACTATTGTTTGGTTTCACACCACTTAAAGTAGTGCAATCATTATAAACGATATCACAACGTTCTGCATGAGAGTTTTCTCGAGAACGGTTCTTAGAAAATCCAATTACATTTACTTCTAAGCCTTTCTATTCAAGTCATATGTCTTTACATTTCCTGTAAGCCGTAATATACGTGATTTACTGTTGTAACTGATGCTGAATATGTAAGAATTTCAGACATTCAGATGAATTATTATCACTTTGTTGATTCCTTCATAGTTTTGAAGTTATCGGTAATAGATACTTCATAACATTAATTTAATGTCTTCTAACAATCAAGAGGTCCCGAGTTTGATCTCGGCCAGGATGAGTTATGTAATGCGGTTCTTTTTCGGAGATTTCTCCTATCCTGAGAACATGAATTTCGGGTAAATCCAAGCTCTAGGGATCGTTAGTTCATCGATGTCCTACCCGGTTAAAGAACGTTAAAATTCTGACATAAAACCTAATAATAACAATAACAAAAATTTCGGCGCTTGTAAAGTGCAGTGTGCTATATTGACAGGAGCCCACCCGATCAGTAGTGCTATGATGTCCAGATTATTCCTGCTCAGTATCCTAAAATTACGTTTTAGCACTAAATTCTAAGGAAGCAAGTGCAGGGACTGTTACTTTCGGTACTAAATAAATGGTTAAAAATGTACTAATTATTGCGCACTTTTTAAGACGACTTAACACATGGAACTTTGTCTCCTAAATTAGTATTAAAATTTGTTTCACTTTATAACAAATAATTGCCCCTTCAAAGAGGGCACTCTAAACTGGAAGCGTTTCGAGGAGTGGTGACTTTTAGTACACCCTGCAATGTACAGTATGAATACACTGAAGCGGAAAGACAGTGCTAAAATAGACAGTTTGAGGATAGAACACAAGGGGTCACAGAAACATTTTATGGATGTTACATGCATCAATATTAAATTTGCCATATTAGAGCCACCGATTGTGAAACCTGTTAGTGGCATATCAGATGTAAACAAAACGCACTGCTGTACAGTACTAGTCACTGTCTCTTAAGTGTATCTTATGTTCAATGTCACATTGGTGTTGTGAAGTGTACTGTATAGTGCAGTAATACCGATTGTTCGTCCTGTTCGGTACAAAAATGTACACTACAGTACAACACGCGCACGTAATGGTTGGTTTCCCATTCTTAGTTGAGACAGTACGTACACACTTGTCACGTAAGTTACACTTAATTTTGACTGGAAAAGGAAAATGTTGCATAAAGTCAGTTTTCATTACTTTCGTGCAGTGTTACTGCTATTACACTGCCTCTGCGACCCTTACTCCTAACCGCAAAACACTTTTCTGCACACTGTTTTTCTGCACTTGTATGTTCTAACGACCCAGAAAATACAGAGGTGACGTACCCCGGGGGGAGAACACCCCCCTTAGGAGGCGTGCAGCGCTCAGGAAGTGGGTGCAGGTTACGGCTGCAAAGAAATCTCCGAGTAAGACCCGTAGTCTAAGGGCCTACGACCTAGTCTGTAAGTACCTGGCTTTTGTTATATATCTGGCTGGTAATGACGATTTTTCTTAATCACATATAATAAAAGACTCATCGCCAGCGCGACCAGCGCAGATACGTTTCGTATTTGCTTTCTAGGTGGTCTCCCTTTCTGACCTCAATTCGGCCAGCTTAAATATCTTATGCCTAGGGGGTCAGCGTTCTGTTAATCTACATTCACCACGTACCTACGCTGATTTCAACGTTTTCGCGAGTGTTACCTCACTACAACACTTGGAGTTCCCTTCCAGCCCCGGGGTACTACAATATTGTAGTGCAAATTAAATTGACTTACAAACACACACTTAAGCCTCTACGTGGCTGAAACACAAACCATTAAAAGTATTAATTAAAGTGAAGTTAAATATATTTATATTCACGTCGACTCAAGAAATATGAATACTCTTCATCGCTGTTGGTACGAGGAATAAGTGTATTTATTTAAATAAAATTACGCATATATTTATCCCTATTAGTCGCACTAGTCCATAGACTGCATCTGCTTTTATAATACACAAAATAGTAAGAAAGGTTAAAAACGACAAAAAATAAAGGGAAAAAGATGAATAGTAATACAAACCTATTTAAACATAACAAATTAAATATAAACAACACACAATACAACGGTAAACGGTACTACGATGCATTATTATGCCACTTTATAGTAAACAAGAAAGTACTTAAGAAAAATAAATAAACACAACACACTAAAAAAAATAAAGAATTGCATAAAAATATGAAGCACCAACATCAACGCTTAGCTCTTCTTACACCACCTATTCTTACCATCAGTCTTCTCAGATCTCGGCTGTTTCGCCTTAAGTAGAAATTAACCTCCACGTCTTCTCCACCTAACAGTAGCGTCCAACGAGCCCTTAACTCCCTATTCGAGATGGTCAAGGATAATGGTAAATAGTTTTCACTCCATTCCTCCGTAACCGTAAGCCTTGCTAATATATGCAACCATCACTCTTCCTCCTCGCAAATGGGGTAGACTTTCCTACCATTTTCATCAGTAATTTTAATCATCCGCCATACTCCCACGCGATTCTCTGTCCCATGAGCTTGGTGCCTGTTTTGATGTAGCGTTCCCCATCCCACTCATATTTTAGCCCAGACTGTACCGCCAAAGAAATCTTCTCCGTGCATTGCGCAATTGTCGGTTGTCTTCAATACCGCAAAGGCGGTTCTTAATCCTTCTCCACACACTCCGTTTATTTACCTGACACGCTATCCAAATGTAGACCATCCCTATGGTCTACACATGTTTCTGTAATTTTTATGCCCATATCGAGTTCCAACCCATTCTGAGCTGTTCACGGCAGCAGATCATCCTAATTAGAGATTGACCTCCACGAAAGATTCTCATCAAATGTTCTGATTTTACATTCTATGTTTATAAAATGCACTGAAGACCCTTTATTGACCACTAAATCCTTAAAAGAACACCAATAAATTCAGCGAGCGGACATTCCAGTGGTGTATAGAAATGTCCAAGAGAACTTCTTGTAGACTTCGATCGACAGCAAACACTATTTATATGCCATGACTATAATAAACAATAATAATGTAAAAATATGAGTGCTAGTATCTGCAGGTAGAAATTGCGGCGCTCACCTGCCTGCCATGGATTGTGCTGACCACAGCAGCTTTGCGGTGAAAAAGATAGAGATGGTCGTGGATAGACTTCCCGCGAGCAAGCGCCCTCTGTTAATAAGCAGCCCCAATATTTACATGGCTATGGGATGGGAGGCCGTGCATGTACATGAAACTGCGGCGCGCGGAAAGAGGGGTTAGGAAATTGCACTCCAAGCAAGTATTCCCTTCCCCACAAGCGATTTCCATATTATGGCTACATGTGCACTTAACGGCCCGCACTCACTTTGCGGCATTTGGAGTGCACTGATTCCTCTCAAATGAAATTCGTTCAAGTGGCTTTTACACTTCCCGACACAGTTTTCTTTGAACTTCCTACAGCTAAAAACCGAGATACCTACATTATAAACATCGTGCAAATATATAACTGCAATAAGTTTTCTTCTTCTGCTCATTCCTAAATTTACTAGTAAATTTACCATCGTCTTCTAAAGGAATGCGTTCCTCTAGAGCCAACATTCCGTTTGGATTTGAAGAGACATTACAGGACAAATCATTCACACATTTTGATGTAAAACAAAAATCTGTGTTGCACTCACACGACTTTCTCTACTCTTGTACAAACTATTTTTACAAACGTTTATTCTCCAAATACTTCATGTTAATCGAGATAAACCTTTGCAGAAACTATTTTATTGCAAATTTTCTTATAAGTGCAAGGGGAATAAGAGACAATCAAATCTTTTAAGAACTGGTTGCTATGTAGAGCATTCGGTTCCCTTTACACGTCCAGGACATAAAAAATTAAATAAAATTAAAAAAAGACGAATAACGAATTCCCATTTGAGAAAAAGTATAAATACTGGAAACTACATACAAATAACAAGGAATATCTCTGCAATGGTTCACTTGAAAAAAAATGTATATGCCATAAATTGTGTGTTTTAACCAGATCTACATTTTAAATGTAGTAAAATTTTGTTTATCTCTTACGGTTTTCCAATTATGCAAACGTCATTCAGAATAAAGAGGACTTTTGGGGACATTCCCAGAAAAGTCATGATATACATTTCATTTGCCATAAAAATATATTACATTATGATATATTAATAAAATTCGTTAGAGCCGTTTTTGAAAATCATAATTTTCGAAAACTTTTCGATGTAAAGGGTAGTCTGGGGTAGGTGGATTTTCTTGAAAATGTTTCTGCCGTATCTTTAAAGGATACTAAATCTAAATACCAAGTTTGGTATTTATCTGACTTTTCGTTTTTGAGTTATGCTGTTCACAGAACAGACACGTACACGGAAGGTTTTCTAAAAGTACTATATTTGGATTCGGGGCAGCTCAAATCGTGTATTACCGGTAGAATCTCGGTTACAAATTTTTGGGTGAAATTGCAATACTTTCCCTACTTACTATAAGTAGTAGAGAATATAAAAATACTATTTAAGAAGATATAGCTAAATATTAATTTTTAGTTTCTCTACTACTTACTTACAATATGAGGTATATTTTAAAGGTAACGTTCCTTTCGCAATAAAGTACCAACTACTGATAGTTCATTTTTCACCCAAGTCTTCAAACCTTGCGATACGTTTCTACCAGTTATAAATATTTTTCGAACATTTGTCTTAATGTAGCACAAGCTTTGTCGAACCTGTCACATATGCACTTCAGCCGCTAGTTTATATAGAAAACGTACAGCTGTTTCTGGAGTGAACTTTTCTATATTGAAAATGAGCTGTGATTATGGCTTAGGGGGAATTTTCGGGACATGAACGAAACCCTCTTGAAGAATATAAGTTGTCTGTTTCGGCTAACATCACATTAACTGCAGATTCACAATTGTTTCCTACTCTGTGACAAAGATCTGACTTCCGGACCACTAGTTTAAATACCCCCTGAAATTAACAATAGCAATGACACAATATCTTCTGCAATGGAACCTTATATACACAAAAATTCATCTCAGAAATCCTATAATTGTTTTATGGACTGTCGGCGAACTTCTTTTAGGAGGAGCCACATAAATTAATGCTACACCAGAATGAGAATTTAATTGTGAAAGCATGTGTGGAAAGAAAGCTCAAGTTATATAGAATTAAAAAGATCTGATGTAATACATTCACATGACTTTATCTACGCGTTATATTTATTAGTAGATATACAAACCATTCTTACTAAAGATCATTCTCTATTTACTACGTTTAATCCAAATAAACCTTTGCAAAACTAGCTGCATTACACGTTTCGTTATATATACAAAGACAACAGTGATAGTGAAATGTTTAAGAACTGGATTCTATATGCTAGCCTTAAAATTCCACACAGTTTCCATGCAATCACGAGAAACAACAGAAAATCGATGGGACTTGAAAATAATAATAAGTACTGAACAATTCGAACTTTTAATTACAGATATCTCAGAAACGGCTTATGCCAGAAACAAAACTTATTGGTAATAAATTGTGTGTTTTAAAGAGATCTTCATTTTTCTTCTCGTACGTTTTCGTTGTTCGCTTAACGTTTACAAGTTATGCAAGGTTATACAAAATTCCTTCCGAACGAAGAGGGCTTCTTAGGCTATTTCCAGAAAATTCAAGATATACATTTTAGTCTTTCATATATGTATTTTAATCAAAATTTTCGAAAAATGTTCCATGTAAAGGATAGTTGGGGTGGGGAATTCCCTTGAAAACCTTCGTGTCGCATCCTTTGAAGATACTAAAATCAAATACCAAGTTTGGTATATATCTGACTTTTTGTTTTTGAGTTCACAGACAGACACACGGACACACAGACACACACATGGAAATGTTTCCAAAAATGCTTTATTTGGATGAAGGGTGCCTCAAAACATGTATTTCCCGTGAAAGCTCTCTATGGAATTTTTGGGTGAAATGCAACACTTCCCTTACTTACTGTACGTAGTAGAGAAAGTAATTAATTAACAAAAATATTCAATAGTTCTTATTTTATTGCATAAGGACCGTACTTTAAAACAGCCGTCATAAGTAGAAAAAGTATTATATAACACCCAAAAAAATCGAAACTTCACTGGAAATAAAAGTTTTGAGATTCCACGATTCCAATAAATATATTTTTCGAAAAAATGTACTTGTATGTGACTCTATGTATGTATGTCTACCTGTCTGTCTCTGAACAGCATAACTAAAAAAGGAAAAGTGGTTAAATAACAAACTAAGGATGCAACACGACTATTTATAAGAAAGTCTCCCCCAAACTAGACCATACATGGCCAGTATTTACCACACATGGAGAATTTTTCGTAGTTTTTGATTTTCTCAAAACAACTTTAATGGTTTTAATTAAAATGTCGTCTGATAAGATATTTGCACAACAAATAAAAATATGTAGAACTTCAATTTTCTACGAATAGCCTACAAAGTCTTCTCAATGACTTTCGTATAATTGGTAAACCGTAACAGAAAGACAGTATCACACTAAACATAAAAGTTGTTGAAGCATATAATTTATATCATTATATATTATATATACATAAAATAAATATATATACATATTTCTGTGGTGCTAACCACTTCAAATGATTCTTTTTAAAACATTTATACCTTTTTCATGTAGTAAGTCGCTGTTCCCTTTCTGTCGTGATGATGCAAAGAACATGGAATATTTTAGCCTTCATGGACATCTACTTTTTAAAAGTGTGACTATTGCTTTAGGCTAATTTTACATATTTACAAAGCTTGTGCAAATGTGTAATGTAAGTTTGTCTCAGTTAATAGGAAGTACAAGGAAGAATAAGATTTTTAAGAATAATCTGTAGAAGGGTAAGTAGAGAACATCATCTGAGTGCAATATATCACATTTTTATTAGCAAAACTTAATATTTAAGCTTTTGTAAGCATTTTATATTATTCAATTACACTACCTGCTGAGATTTATTACCAGCAGTGAGCCATTTCTACTACAAAAAATTAAGGGATGTGAAATATTTGAAAGTAATGAACAAACACAAATAGTCATACAGTGTTTTTGCTGCAACGTTTTTATATCACAACGAAATATTTATGCTATTACCTATAGGTTTTAAAACATCAAAGTGCATTAAAACTGGAAGGTTGATCAAATTATTACCTGTTATAATTATCCATTTATTTATTAATATTATATTTCTTCAAGCTCCTTTGAAAAATGTTCAAGTTTTTCGCATAAAACTATCCATATGGCTTTAAGAACATGCACAAATAATTATGTGTGTAACTTGACACGGGAATGATAGTCTTACGGCCCTGCAATGGACGCTATTTTGAAGCTTTATGTGTAGGATGCCGCGACGATTTGAACCAGGAATGTAGCTGCTAACTTTTCCCGTTGCCTCCAATATCTGCTGTTGATTCTGATGCCGGCTGCTCCAATGGTAGATCAAGATATGCGTGGGTATATTGTGAAGGATTAAACCAGTTTAGATTGACTGAGAAATTTATTGTAAAGTAATATTTGAGTTCTTGAAGCGAGTTACGGAAGAAACAGACTGACTCTGAATTGTAGCACTCGAAACTATAAAATTTGAATTATTATACCTGCTAACTTCTACAGGATCAATTTCACGATTCAAAATAATTGTATCCGCAATAAAAGAAAATCGACGCGTAACTCATCGTGAGTCGCTAAAATGTTGACCAGCGGGATCCATTTGTAACCACGAAATTTTAATCACAAAAGCGCGTAACTGTATGCTTAAAATCACACACGTTAGTACCGCTGCCGGTACCAATTAGAGAGCAACCCTCGGAGCTACATGCACGACCATTCATTAATTTTAGCTCTGCTTACATGTTATTCTCTCACCAACATTCTACCTTATACTTTGCCAAATATAAAAACTTCTAGTATCCAAATGTGACTCCGTTACTAGGGGCTTGACTAAGATTCTCAGAATCTCCGTCGCATTTCTAATTTCTAGAATTGGCATACGTCCTTGTAACGTACTGAACTAAACTTCAAACTGCGTTCCCATAAACTCTTATGCTAAAGTTTTCGTTCCTTCTAGGCCGATACTAATTACTTTGCTTAACCTGACTGCCTAAATACCTCCATCTTTCTAGATAAACATTTCAACTCAAACCTATAACATTACACACTGACTTCATATATGGAAATTATTCATTTCAATTATTTCCCTTATGTTACTGTTATTTCAGTATCTAATTATTTATATATTCCCGTCTATAATGACGGTACAAACTGAAACTTTTTGTGTAAAACGCAAGAAAAAGTATATACGGGAACAAGAGCTCTAAAGATGGAAGTACTTGCCAACATACTGATAAAATACATTAAGATTGCCTGCCTGGAGATATAGGAGGTAACGGCTTCTATATAATGAAATAATTTTCGTTCCTATATTTGAAGTGGATACAGCTCTAGTAACTTAAGTTCTGTTTCAACAATTGTCTTTTCGTGTTGCGAGTTGTAATTAATTATGTTCTTGAAACTCATTTTTACTTTCTCTACTAGGTATAGTAAGTATGGGAAGTATTTCATTCTACGCAACTATTCGATGCCGAATTTAGTCGCGGTAATCTCGTGTTATCTTTTTGCTGAGTGCCTGTTATTGTTTTACTACTTTGAGTTTTGGGTTCTTTGTCCCCCGGCTAGCTATTATTTCTCAGTCGAGCATATCTCTTAAACAGGGTGTGTAAACGGAAAGGATTTATTACTGAAAGATAACACTGATAAAAGAATTTGTTTTTAGACTTTTATTGCCGTCACACTATTCATTTCACATAATTATTCTTGATACACGCCCAACTGAAATTGTTATATTTTTATGTTACTATAATCACTTATTTGCTGCACATTATTAATTCGCGTATTTCACATTTATAACTAACTTTACGACGCGAGAGATTGTGTTAAACTGTGCGACGTGTAACCCGCGAATGATTCTGATGAACTGAGCGACGTATAACCTTTGTATGATTCTGTTGGACTGCACGACGTATTACCTGCGAATGCTTCTGTTGGACTGAACGACGTGTAATGCGTGAATGATTCTGTTGGATTGCGCGTTACCCTTCTCTGGCTTTAGCTTTTTATAGTCCCTCACCCCGATATGCCTAAAGATTATAACAGAGCTGTTATTGATTAATAAAACGCGCCAACATTAGCGTCTATTTTTATATCCAATCAAAATTACGAACACATGTGCTCTAGGGTAGATATTTCATCCATTTCTAAGAAAAGCGCGCTAATCTGACGTCATTTGCTTGTCTCTTCTAATTAATAAACAACTCACCCCCTCGTTACATTGTTACCCGCTCCTATTGTCAGTTTCAGTGAGGCCGTGTAAAGTTATTTCCTAACAATGCTTATAATTAACAAACATCTCAAATCATTGTCATACAATAATGCTTATTTACACTACAATCACTCAGGCATTTACATTGTTGTGATATAAAATACTGCCACATATGCCCCACTAGAAACATAATTATAAATATTTACAACTTTTTTGGAAATTTTATAATTGGGTTTTTAGTCTCCTGAATCTTGTAACACACGGTATTTATCACTTGCACGTAACACTGCACACGCATTTAACACACGTCATACATTTTGCCTATTTCTCGCCACTATTTACTGGCTCGGGTCTAATGTGTTTAAATACATACATCTGATATTACAATTTTTTTATATACCAAATGCTGTACCCTGAACTATTTAGGTCACTGTTACAAAATGGTTATACTTTCTTAGATTATTGACATAGAAATTTATACGCTCAAAATTTTTAACCATGTTCATTTTGTAATTATTGAATATATTTACCAAATTATTCACCCTCTACACAAATATATTTACATCTCTTAATTCTAGACATAATTTCACCTTATCTGTGTGCTACATAAGTGTTTTACTTTAATTATCTTTACCCCTTTTTATTGTTTTTTGTGCTTTATATTCACAATACTCTTGTAATTATATCTACGTACTTTTACTTTAATATGACATTAAGTTTTCGTTATTACATGCTTCATTTCAAATGCTGTTACAGTTTACTAAGAAAATGTTCTTTTTCCTTTTTAAACATTTATTTTTGTCCTGAATTTATTTCTCCTTTCTTATGACATATATACATAGTTAACCCTCTTACATTCCAATACATTGTTCTGCAGTTCAGCTTTACTTATCCTGAATTTGCTTGCTTGCTTTTTTTTTCTTTTTTTTTAGCGGTCATTGATATTCCCTTTCCCGGATCAAATTGTCTATGGCTAAGCATTTCTCGTAGGTGTGTCGTAACCTTCCAAAATCTGTTCATGAATAACCTCTTTAAGGATTCATATGAAATTTTGCCCTCTGATACCATTTGTAACCAATCTAAAGTTTTTTGAACCAATATCTTTTAACAACTATCATTTTCAATTCTTCCGGTATCTTTTTAATTTGAAAATACTCTGGCAAGTCTGCAATAAACTGTACTGGATTAGAGTTTTCATTTTGAACAGCTTGTTGCTTGTTAATTTCAGAAGTTAGTTTTTGATTATTTATAGACAAAACTTTTTCTTCGGACAACTTATTTCTTTGTGTTTCCGAATCCTTCTGAATTTCAGATTTTTCCCCTCTGAAATTAACTTGAGCCTGAATTAAATCTGCATTCGTAGCCACCTTCATCTCTCTTAGCTCACTTGAAATGCTATTCATTCGGCTACCTAACTCTGTACATTCTATATCAACATGTTCAATTTTAGTATTAACCTCACTTTTTTCGTTAGATATTTCCCTGCTCATGTCTGACATTTTCTTTGAAACTTTTCCTATCTCACTTGCTATTATTTCCTGATTTTCATTTCTCATTCTTATCATATTACTATCTAGCTCCATAAATTTCTTTTCCATATCTTCCCTGTTTTGATCTATTTTATTTTCTAATTTCTCATTACTGTTACCAATATCTTCCCTTAATACCCTATTACTCTTTTCCATTTTCTGAGTTAGTTTTTGTTCTAAACTCCTATGAAAATTTTCTCTCCATTGATTTGTACTCATAATAATCTTATTTAATATTTCATCAAAATTTCTCAGTATTTAGCTCATCATACCAGGATCAAAATTAACATTTCCTGCTATTCTATTCTCATTTTCTTCACTAATATTTCCTCCCGCAAATCCTACATTGTTTGAGCTATTTTCAGTAACCTGTATTGAATTACAGCTAACTGTTACATTATCCCCTTCAATAATTGTTTCTTTAGTATTATTAGTAGACATTGATTTCTTAATCCTACCACTTCCAAACAACATTTAATTTCTCACAATGTTTTTTTTTAGGATACACAAAAATTTACAATTTTCTAAACTTTATGATGCTATCTGATGATGTTGCTTTGATGTCCAGCTTCCTTCCCCTCTCTCCTAGATGTATATGTCGCCTATGGGTCGTACTACGATGGATCTGCGTCGTCTCGTTGTCTTGGTGTCCTGTAGTCGAATTCCCCTGTTGCCTTCTATTCTCGTAGTTACGATGTCCACTCATCCGCGTCGTCGGTCGTTCTTGTGGTTGTTTCTGGAATCTGCATCTTGTAGTTAATTGCACTGCTCCATTCACTCCACGTTCTGGTTCTTTCGTCCCTTCCTGGTTATTTCGCCCCACGTAGGGCGCCAATTTGTCACGGTAATCTCGTGTTATCTTTTTGCTGAGTGCCTGTTATTGTTTTATTACTTTGAGTTTTGGGTTCTTTGTCCTCCGGCTAGGTATTATTTCTCAGTCGAGCATATCTCTTAAACAGGGTGCGTAAACGGAAAGGATTTATTACTGAAAGATAACACTGATAAAAGAATTTGTTTTTAGACTTTTATTGCCGTCACACTTTATTCATTTTACATAATTATTCTTGATACACGCCCAACTGAAATTGTTATATTTTTTATGTTACTATAATCGCTTATTTGCCGCACATTATTTATTCGCGTATTTCACATTTATAACTAACTTTACGACGCGAGAGATTGTGTTAAACTGTGCGACGTGTAACCCGCGAATGATTCTGATGAACTGAGCGACGTATAACCTTTGTATGATTCTGTTGGACTGCACGACGTATTACCTGCGAATGCTTCTGTTGGACTGAACGACGTGTAATGCGTGAATGATTCTGTTGGACTACGCGTTACCCTTCTCTGGCTTTAGCTTTTTATAGTCCCTCACCCCGATATGCCTAAAGATAATAACAGAGCTGCTATTGGTTAATAAAACGCGCCAACGTTAGCGTCTATTTTTATATCCAATCAAAATTACGAACACATGTGCTCTAGGGTAGATATTCCCTCCATTTCTAAGAAAAGCGCGCTAATCTGACGTCATTTGCTTGTCTCTTCTAATTAATAAACAACTCACCCCCTCGTTACATTGTTACCCGCTCCTATTGTCAGTTTCAGTGAGGCCGTGTAAAGTTATTTCCTAACAATGCTTATAATTAACAAACATCTCAAATCATTGTCATACAATAATGCTTATTTACACTACAATCACTCAGGCATTTACATTGTTGTGATATAAAATACTGCCACAATTTTCACGGAAATACATATTTTGATGCCCTCTGAATCCAAAAAAGTGCTTTTAAAATAGTTACGCGTTTGTGTCTGTGTGTCTATGAATAACAGAACTCAAAAAAGAAGAATCGGATAAATAACAAACTTGATATTGAGGTTCAGTATCTTTCAAAGATGTGACACGAAGATTTTAATGAAAATCTCCCAACCCAGGCTACCCTTTATATGGAACATTTTTCGAAAATTCTGATTTTCTCAAAAGTGACTCGAACCACTGTGATTAAAGTATTATATATTTAAGACATTTTCATGACAAATTAATTGTATGTCTTGAATTTTCTGGGAACGTCCCCTAAAGTCCTCTTATTTCTGGCTTTGCTTTCGCATAACTGGTAAACCGTAAGAGATAGACAATTTTTTTCTGCACATACAATGTAGAGCTCTTTAAAACACACAATTTATGTTATATGCATCTTTTTTTGTGGAGTGAACCATTTCCGAGATACTCCTTGTTATTTATTTGAATTTTCCAATACTTGTATTTTTTTCCAAATGGGAATTCGTTATTCGTTTTTTTATGTCCTGGGCATACAAAGAAAATGGAATGCTCCACATAGCTACCAGCTCTTAAAAGATTTAGCTATCGTTTAAAGCCTACCATATTCCCCTCGTACCTACAAGAAAATTAGGATTGGGATAGTTTCTGCAAATGTTTATCTCGATTAACAATAAGTAAATGGAGAATAAGCGTCTGTAAAAAGCAATAAGTTTAGAGAAAGTCACCTGAAGGTAACACATCAGATTTTTTATAAACACCACGATATCGTATAAATAAGAGTGCGAATGTCCTGAAATTCTATTCTAGGCATGGAAACTGAGAACGTACACAGTTCCAGCAATAATATTAACGTGCACATCAGTTAACAGCAAATAATGCTTGGTATCTATGGTAAATATATGCAAAAGGAAGCTTTAAAGTACGGAATTTTCTTCAAATGATAGTCAATCATTTTCAATATAAACATGTGCAGCCATACCAACCTAAATAAGGAACAATCAAAAGTGGTAAAACAGTTGAGATGTCTCAACAAACCAAGGTTTGCGATACTATCTTGCTATGCAAACAGAACTGTTATTACGGAAGGTAATTAAACATTCTAGTTCGAACAGTCTTTCAAGTAGTGGTTTAATGATGGAAATCATCATTTTCTATCGTAAGTATTATGCCTGGTACACAAAGTAACAGCATTCATGCATCAATGCACACACAGCTAATTCACTTATTACTACAGTTCCAACCCAAAACAGATTTCAAGACTTATACAACATTGCAGAGTCCTGTTATACCACCAAGGAACTTAAAAATAAGTTCAACAAATCTACTTACGAAACATATACAACTTCCTGCTTATTATACAAAGCATTCTCATATATCGTCAAAATTTCACACAGAACTAACTGGGTCAACAATAAATCTATACTCCTCAATATCTCGTTATTTTCAATCCCTTACTACATATTTCGACTCCATACATCAAAAGTACTAGACATACTGACATGCTGAAGACAAGAGGTATTCCGTGATTATAGATAGCTTTTTACACTGTTAGTGGTGCAGAGTTCTTAAGTGCATTATAAGAATTACACTACCTCAACTATAGAGTTGCGCATTCCCTTGTTAAAAGCAGGCAACGCACACCTCTCTGTGTGATAGAAGACAAAGATCAAGGAGATATATTTTCAGTTCAACACGCCTGCTTTATATTGCTATTAAGGTTTAATCAGGCAGAAAATCAGGACCTTGGTGTGTTCGCTATCAAACTTAAGGCACGCTTAAGATATTTTCAGCTTTAAACACGATGTGTGCGTTGTCTTGCAGACCAACATTTCTCAGAATGACGAATATCGAACTCACTCCTCCAAAGTGTATGAAGCGCAAAGAATAACATCCAGCCAGCTACGGATACTACAAATAAAATAAGGAATATAATAATAATGCCACTCCAGCAGGAAGGTAAGAGGGTGCAGGTCAACTATTACTCCCTGTCCTCATTCTTTTCCCCGCACACAACTACCGACAATTCAAATGAACCTGGGTCCGAAGCAACATCTACGTAACTATCAAAATCTGAAGGCTATTCAGGCTCACAGTAATACTCCTTATCGTGAGCTACTCCATCGGATCAAAATCAATCTCAGCATTTCCGATTTCTGACTCTTCAGCATCCTTCGTCAATAATCCTGTAGAAAAGTTTATCCTTCAAATCTTTATATCTTTAACTTTACACCTGCCAAAAATTCAACAGTTTGTAACCTCTCTTCCATGATCATTGTTCCAAAATGGTACCACGTAGCAATGTTTCCATTTATCAGCTTAACAGTAGTACATTGGAATATTAATGGTATTCGAATGTAAAGGGATTTTATAATGGCATGTTTATCCATTCAGAATATAAACGTTGCATGAATTACTACGCAAGAAAACATTTTTTGACAATGAGTATTTTTTTTTACAAAATATATGGAAACGACAGAATATCCGAGACTGCTGCCAGTGGAGTAGTCATATTCATTAAACCACAATGCAATTCTCTTACCAGATGTAAGATTTTGAATCAAAATTAGGAAACAAAATTCAACTCGTGATTGCATCCATCTTACATACTGAATGCCGGTTTGCTTTCACTGTTTCTTCCAGACTGTGGTTCAACTCCAATTTTGGGAGATTTAAATTTTAAATATACATCATGGAGCAATCAGTTATATTCGGAATGCTGGAACACATATCTTTGTATTTACATTACACCTGTTACAATATACTAATATAATACACAAAATACTTCTAATAAATAATGTCCCCTGGGAACAATTTCAACCATTGTTGGATCCCGTGTTGACGCCTGCATACAATCTAGCAATATCGTCACATCATTGACAGTACAGTTCAACATTTTACAGAAACTGTATAATTATGTGTTAGAAAATCAAAACCTCCCTCAAAGATACTAACAATTGATTTCTTCCTTTATGGATTGTGGAAAACCTTGCTCCAGGTTCATTCGATTCATCGTTTACGTGGTCTTCCTACACTTATCTTTCCACGTGAAGAATAATGGACTGCTGTATATGGATTCCCTATAGATGTGAGCTTTATTTAGTTTTATATTGTATATTTTTTCTACTGCTGATTATGTGATGTTTAGCTGTCGTAAATCTTTGTTTCTAAGTTTAGCAATTCTTGTACATAATTAACTGCTCTTAAGCTTTTCATCTCAGCAGCTTCCACTTATTGAGTTCCTTTACCTTGTGAGTTCGTTTCACTTCCATAAACTAATTTTAGAAGAGTCATCATATTGTGAAACCTTACTAATGTGTCTTTTTTAGTCTTCCCTTTTAGCGTTTTGTATATGAAGCCACATATATACAGAAACTGATGATCAAAAGGGACAGCTTATAAAAGCAAAACACAATATCTGCTGAAGTGGCAATACGAGAGGTAACCATTGCAGTGAAGAAGGCTAAACGATGTTATACGTAAAGTTTGGCAGTAACTTGACAAGCATTGCTTAAATTCATATCAAACTAATTTATTTTGTGTTTCAGAAAGTAACAGGTAACAAAACTAATTCTATAATCTTCATGGAAATAATATTACCATCAGAGACACAGATGCATATTCTTGCATCTCATTACGAATAAACATTCACACTTAACGGGATTGCTAAGAATAAAACCATATCAAACATTGAAAATGAACTACATGAAAATAAGAAAGCCTAATGTACTGAATAGAATAATGCATACCTCTGTACGCGAAAAGTGTAGATATCACCCAAAAGCTACTCAATAAAAATATTCCATGGCATGATATTATTTCCAATGTTATGTTAAATAAACTTAATAAGAAATATTTGCCTATGTAACTAAAATTTCTATGCTACATTGAAAATCGGATCTTTCCTCAGTCACAAGAGCTAGCAGAGATTGATTTCCATAAACCGCACAAAGCTAAACATTTACGATGCAACTATCGTCGAATTTGTTTGCTTCCTATTGTATTAGCGTTATTTTAAAAATTAATAAGTTTATCATCCCTTATCACTTTTAAATTTGGTTTCCCTCCTCAATTTTCTACGATTCGTCAATTTATAAGGAACACAGACCCTATTATAAAAATCTTCCAAAGAAAAAACATAAAATTCTGCGCTTTTTCTAGACAAAGTACAGCTTTTGACATAGTACAGCTTGAAGGACTACTAGTGAAACAGCACTGAATGGCGCTACCAGATTATTTCATCGAGACTCAGAAAGCGCCAATTTTATCTACATATAGAAAGCTTAACATCAGTGTGCTTCGGTTCATTGCTGCAGAGGTTCCACAAGGCTCGATTCTGACTCCCCTGTTATTCAATATGATCTTCCAGAGGTAAGCCCCACCAGTACTGCTATGTACGCAGATTACACAGTCGTTGTCGTATGGAACTGTTTGTCACTTATCCATGGAAACAATTTCCAGCGAAATGGAACGTTAGACACTCGTATTTAACATATGATGTACGAGACGTTTTGAGTAGGCACTTTCCCCAGAATTGGCTGGAGAGAGGAGGTGATAGGTCATGTCTCTCTGAACGTGTTCTTACCAGTTTTATGGAAAGAGCGGAGTCAACATAAATCAAACAAATATTAACACAAATCACGTTTACACACTTCCTATAAAAACAACATTAGTTATAAAACAGCTGCGCTTATTAGTACGATATCTGTACCTCACGTTATCTCTTATGTGCCTCCATTGTGTCCTCAAGCCAGAGATAAATCTTCCTGTGTTGTCTTCAATACTTGCATTAAAAAAATTCGGGAATAGCTTTCTGTCTCCACAAGACTTGTTTGGTTTTCATGTATCATATTGCCTTCCCAATTCATTCTTTTATTTCTTGATTTTTATATATTATAGTATAGAGAGTTTGCTGTTTTCTCTGTTAAATTCCTTTTCGATTATCTGCATTATCTGTTTTAATTTTTTGAACACAAACCATAGGTATGTTCCATACAGTAATATGCTCTTTGCTATACTTCTATTAATTCTGTCTTTTTTCATTTTCTCTGTTTTATGTCTGCCTAAACACAAAGTTAAATCTAACGCATTACTTGTTTAGCTCAGGCTATTCCATTATTTACTTCTTTTCTAAGTAAGAAAAAAGGGCATTAAGATTTGTGGTGAAATTTATGTGTGTGTGTGTGTAGTTGGAAAGTTACATTTTCAATTGAAGAATTTAATGGAAAACAGAACTTAATGAATTGCCAAGTGAGGACATGACAACAACTGAATTGTCTGTATTACCTAATTTTATTCAATTTTGTGTAATTTTCTACAACTATGAACGCTACAGGAATGAATGAAAAAAACACTTAAGGTTACATCAGAAAGAATGTGAAGTTTTTAAAATATGTGTATTAAATCACTTTTTTGTAGCTTTAGACTTTTACCAGCTATTTATTTTCCAATGTTATTTTCTAAAGATCCAACCTTTTTGAAATTTTATATCCGCGTGTGTTTCTCATCAAGCTATACAGAAAGTATAATTAATGTTCAATATATTTAGTCCATTGAACATAAGCGAGCTTATTATCAAAGATTTGACCGTGGTATTTCCGTGTTGTACATACAAGGTGTACCAATTAAGTTGAGACTGTAAATCATCTCTAAAACTAACAATTGTAGAAAGAAATGTCGGTGATAAAAGTTACTTGATATTATGTGAGAAAGTAAATGCCTTTAGTCGTGTTTTGTTTAGAGGACGTAATGATGATCATTTTAAGGTCAATTTAATTCTTTTTAAATGGTAACCTACATTTTGTGTGCTATTTTCTCATTAGAAAATGGTTTATAATAAACTGTTTATTTTTTGATGAGAAATAAGCAAACAAAATAATAATGTTGGCTCCCAATTATGAAACGTAATTTGACACAGAATGACTATCCATGGATGTCCACTCATTCATCGCACTCTTCTTCCAATTTTCGTTGTTATTTACGTTGGTGTAAGAACAACTGCAAAGTGCTTCATACAAATGTTGTTTAGTTTTTTTTATGTGTGAGAAAACACCATAAAAAGGTAGGTGAACATGAAGTAGATATAAACATAAGCTTTCATTGGAAAATTTGTGGAATTTATATGAAAATAAACGATAGGTGTAGAGAAAGTCATGTGAATGTAACAGATAATGTTTACTTCCTTGCTAACTAAGTAATCCCCTAAAACATATTTAATATTTATTTAAAGGTCAAGTTACTGTAATGAGCACAGTTAAAGTAATAATTCAATTTAGAGTGGAGGGATTCAAATCCTTTTGTGGTTTATGGAATTAAATCTTTATTATCGAATAAAATATGACAAGGGAATGCTGAAAATTTATCCATTTAATTTCTTTTGGCAATGACGTTATATTTCTCCTATTTTACAGATCAATGGGCTAGAATGGTTAGTTAGAAATTTAGCTAAATATTACTTCAAAGCTAAAGATGAACAGAATCGCTGAAAATTATCCAATTTAGTGGATGCGGAGATGGTTATGTCTGTGGATGTACGCAGAGAACAGGTTGCCAACATCACAGTACTTCGAAGTTTAACAAACTGAGTAGAGTTGAAATGTGCACGCATTGTCAGGAAACTTTACTAACCAGGAACTTTATCACTACTATTTAGTTAGATTCTCTTATAGGCTTATAAGGAATAAAGAAAATAAAACTAAAATTTAGGGCACACAATTGACGTTTATAAATGTATTGCTAACCAGGTAATAGCTTTTGCTGAGTAGTCCTAAAACATTAAGCGTGCTCTTGTGTTTTATTTTCCCATATTTTATTTATTATTTTGTAAACGCTTGTAAGTTTTAATTACTATATCACAGTTCATATTATACGTTCATCATATCACGTCTTGATATGCCCAGTACTTCTTATTCCAAATCAAACCCTCTTCATTGTTGTTTATTAAAGTTATGACAGTGTCGTGCATAGCTTTCCCTAGTCCTTTTGGTCATTGCACCTCTTCATATCATTGCGGTGCTGAATGCATTGGCACCGAAAATGGTACTTGTTGCCAACACATTTTTAAACTCCTTGTTCAGTTAACCTTCTCGTAAAAACGGTCTTTCTGTTACTATCCATTACATTGTGATGAAAATCTTAGCTAAATTAACCAAAGTGTTAAAAGCAGATGCTATAATAATTAATTCAAGGAATCAAATGTAATTAAATTTCATATCTACTGTCAGAGTAAAACAATTGCTACACTGGATGCATTAGTCACTCATCATCAAAAAAGAGCCGAAGATAGCAGCAGATGTCAGGCCTTTTTTGAGAAAAAAACCAAGGCTGTTAATTTAAGCCAAGAGGGTATACATTTCTATTATGTTCAATATTAACCGAGAATAATATAGTGGAGCAATTTTTCTACAAATTGTTCATATAGAGAATCATTAAAACAGATACAGAACTTCTTTGCAAGCGTGTTTAGTGTACTTTTGCCTCTCCCACGTCCATGATAAAAAGGCTCGGCAGCTAGAGTCGGGAGCGCACAAGAAGGCAGATGAGTGCAGAGTCAGCAGTAGCGTTTGCTTTGATTTAAGTGATCTGCCAGCGCACAACGAGCGAAAATGAGAGAAAGAGACAGTGTACTGTCTCCCTCTGTCTGTCTGCTCATTCTCTTTCTCTCTCTGCGTAGTAGCTTTACTCAACCGCCTTCGTATGTGCTCCCGACTATGGTGAACAGGTAAACTGCGAGGAGTTTCATACATGGGTCGTCCACGAAATATTGGATCCTCAGATATGTAACCCATTTTATGATGCTAAGTTTAGAATAAAATATAATGCCGTACATTTTAACTCATCGATATATCACTGTTTATACTCGTTCTATCATAAGCGGTAGAGGCGAAGATGTGTAAACATATAAGTACAATAAATGAAATAGTGTGGAAATAAAAAGGTTATTAGTATAAAACTCAAAAGTCATAGAAAACAATAGATTGAGCATTTCAACAACTGTACCTACAGTTAGGTAAATTTGGGGAACAGAATATTGGGCAATAGCTTTACTGTAGAGATATATGTTTTATTTTATAAATGAATGGGAAGTTAATCTAAGCACATAAGTTTTGGGGCTAATGAAGCTAAAAGTATAGGTATTTTAGGACACTGAGTTATTCTAAATCAGTACAGTTTCATATTTGTACTTTCTACGGCAGAAGCGATGCTTTTTTTAAGAGTATTTTATTAATTTATTTTCAAATGTTTAACTTTATTTAATACTGATACAGTTTTTATTGTTTATTTTATATCATTATTTAATGCATATACTACTATAAGATTTAAAGCAGTGAAGATATGGGTTAATTTAACTGCTGAATGAACTTTTATTAGTATTTTTAAGCTAGTTTCATTTGTATTTAATTACGTTTTTGTAGAAAAAAATCTTCAAGGTTCTAGGAATATTTACAACTATTCTAAAAAGTCATATGTCGGGTGTTAACGAATGAGCGTGATAATAATGATAACATGTTTTCCTAATCAACTAAATTGGTAAAGATAATAACTTGCAGTCGAAATCTGTACGTATGAAATCGTACTATAAATCCGAGTACCCAACCATTAAAAACAGAGTTAATATATATATATATATATATATATATATATATAATGCATTTCTAAAGCGTTTAATAAAGAATCGGACTGTGGCTTTATTAAGTATCTATTTCAAACACCGCGGCATTACGTGTTATCAATGGCTGCATCTGAGTAAGAACCTGCTTAGAAATTACGTTCACGCTGTATTTATTTATGCTTATTTGTTCAAGCTAGAATTTTTCGGTGGTGCAAAATTAAAAACAAATTACATCTCATAAATAGTACTAAAGCTAGAACTAACAATCATACCTATACTAATGAAGTCCATTACGAGGTGTTACGGGTAGTAGAGGAGTTTTAAATAACTTGCTTCTAATACACCAAGGTACAATTTAAAGCCAAAATAAAAAAAGAATGTGAAGTATGTACGTACTGTATCATACTGCATAATCGGTAACCGAGCACTATTGATACTAAATTGGGGACAGAGAACTATGCAATGATTTTAATGACTCTACAATCCAACTTCGAAAACGGCTATTAACATTCTGCTCAGATCTAAAATGGATATGGTGGAGATAATTGCAAATGATGTGCGATAAAGCTGAAATTCTAAAGGGATTCATGAGCTGCTTTCGATTAAATATTTACGATTTGTGCTCTTTGAAAGCAATACAGTCATGCATAACAAGCCACTCGAAATTCTATTCTGTTCTTCTGGGATAAATTTCGGATGTGCGTTCCATTTTCATTTCGCTTACTAAATCAGGATTGTACAATATTACTAGGGATTTTGATGAAACAACTGGAGGGAGAAAAGGTAATTAGAATGTGCAAAGAAAAACGGGAAAAAGGCATTGTTAGTAGTTTATTACACATATACATGCCTAAATTCAAAACGCAGGTGCATTTTATTTTCTCTAATACGTACAATAAGAAGGAGAAGTGTAGTATTCCACCCGAAAATTCGATACCGAGATTGTGCGGAAATACATGTTTGAGGCCTCCTGAATTAAAAATCACTTTTGGAAAAAGGTTGTATGTGTGAACAGCATAACTCAAGAACGACAAGTCGGATAAATACTACCAAACTTGGTATCTAGGTTCAGTATCTTTCAAATATGTGACACGAGTATTTTCAAGAAAATTCTTCCAACCCAGACTACCCTTTACATGGAACATTTTCGAAAATTTTGATTTTCTCGAACATGGCTCTGTGATTTTGATTAAAAAATATATTTAAGAAAAAAATTATAATGACAAATAAAATGTATATCTTGAACTTTCTAGGAGTGTTCCAAAAGTACTCTTCTTTCTGAATGGCTTTTGCATAACTGGTAAACCGTAAGACACAGACAAAATTTTTCTACACAGAAAATGTAGAGCTTGTTTAAAGTATACAATTTATTACACAAAATTGTTTTTGAAGTGAACCATTTTCGAGATATTCCTTGTTGTTTGTTTGAATTTTCCAATGCCTATTCTCAAATGGGAATTTGTTATTCTTTTTTTATGTCCTGGACATAAAAAGAGAATGGAAAGCTCCACATAGCAATCAGCTCTTAAAAGATCTTAAAGTCTACCATATTCCCCTTGCACCTAAAAGAAAATTAGCAAATGTTTATTTCGAGTAACATAAAGTAGACGAAGAATAAGTGTTTGTAAAAATAGTTTGTACTAGAGTAGAGAAAGTCATGTGAGTGTACCACATCACATTTTTTAAAGAAATTATGATTATGTTAGGCTAATTAAATAGTTACTTAATGACAGTATTTGGGCAAAGATTGACATTATTTTGGATATTGCACCTTAACACGCAATCTTTGGAAAGGCTTGTTGTGATGGAGCATTAGTTTTTGAGTCTCAAACAACTTAAGTGCAATATTGTGGTGTTGGTTATCTCTAAAGCACATCAAACAGTCTTTCCATGTTTAACCAACAGAATGCACTGTGTATATTTCATCAACAAATTACACGGACTATTTTGTTAGCGTCTGGAGATGGCTCGCTTCGGTGCGATACCCTACAACTAGGAGCACAAAGATACCCATTTTATCATCAGTAGACACCAGGAACATACATGAAAAAATTATGTGAGTGATGGCGATGAAACACTAGTGGGCGCAGTCAAAGGAATTTGACATCAAAGTGAAATAATTAATGTAAAAAGAAAGAAAAAACTGTCCTTGATAGAATTGAAAAAAGAATCTGACTTTTACGAACGAAATTAATAAGTCCAACCCATTAATATAAGACTAATTTTTCCATACATTTTACTTACCGATAAAAAAATGTCTATCTCAAATCATTTAAAGCTAAGCGATGTGAAAGTCTAGCCAAGTGTAATTGCGAAAACTCCAGAGGTTTGGTAATTAATTGTTCTTCTACAAAAGCTCCCAGATAATTCATTGAATCTTTCAGGCTGATTCTACCTTTCCTACAGAGGGTTCTATATATTAGAAGTAATTTTTTTCGTCCAGTTTAAAGCGTTCATTTATCAATAGTCATCAGACTGGGAAAACAAGCACAAAACGAATATTTTGTTAACGCATTAGGCTACGCAAACAATTGACAAATTTTGTATGTTAACATTTGCATTTTCTCTTATCAAGCTTTTACTCTGTCTCTTATTGTTTCTCAGCTGTATAGAATTCTGTAGCATTGAAAAGGCTTTCGCGGATATTTTCAGAAGACTCAAGATACTTCTGTATTTCATTCGTCATTGCAATGTCAGGAGGTAATAAACCTATTCGTTATAATTTTTTTGATAAAATAGAAAACAAAGATAATACTTTCATGTAAACGTCTCTTTCGTATGATAATTTCCTGATAAACATCGCCTTGGAGGATTAACTCGAATACCAAGGTGGGAATACTTACGATATTTTGTTCTTGAGTTATTGCGTCATAAATAAAAACTCGCACACGGATTTATAAAAAGTATCTTTCTCAAAGTATGTATTTCTAGTGAAACATCGAATTCAATTTACGGGTGGAATATACCATCACCGCAATTATCACCTCTACAGCCACCCATAGCTAAGCCGTAGAGAAAATAAACTACAAGTTGCTAAACTACAAGCAACTATTCTAATTCATGTTAGGAAAAGCGTTAAAAGTATAGAATTACGTGGTAGAAAGGAACAAGCACATTCGTCCTGAAGTTTGGATGAACAGCGTAAAGAAAAGAGATATGAAAAGTGAAAGGTAAATGGGAAAGGCACATATAATACTATATGACATACATAACACTAAAATTGCTCATTGGAAGAAATGTTTGCTGCACCTATTCTATTCTGCCCTCAACTATCAGAATGGCAGAACCTAGCTCGCGTTAGTTAAGCATAATCCTCATTTAGATTCCTGGAAATAAAGGTTTGAGATAAATTGGTGATTTATTTATTTTACATCTCCCTTACAGTCATAACCAGGAAAAGATTGTTGCAATTCCTAACTTTAGCTATATATTAATGCTAGTTCTATAGCAGGTAAATTGAGGAAGAAACATATACCATAGTTGTGTATTTTGTTGCTATATTGATTGTTTACTTATAATAATAATCATAATAATATATTGATATTTATCTACCTAAACGAGAGTGTCAATAGCAGTACTCACTTCATAAAAGTTTTATTTTGCGCAGTGACACGCTTATATTAGCGCCAATACGACTTTTGGACACTTTACGCAGTGTGCAAATGTTTAACTTTCGGAAATTTTTGTAGTAATTAGTTGGAGCAACTTACGAAAATAGGACGAAGAGGAACCGTCTTATACTTTTCGAGAAAATTGCTTTGCTGAAGGGACGAATATTTGGACAGCGATAGAGAGCCCAATTCTTTTCTTTCTAATAAAGAGGTCGCAGTAGTGCATCAGGAAGACGTTTAAGAATGGTAACATAATCCATTTATTGTGAGTTCGATCTTCAGAAGTTAATTCGAAATGTAGCAATTTCTGAACATCAAATACTTCAAACAAATTTGTTTTGCCTGCACGAAGTTATCTTTGCCTTGCTAAGATGGGCGATTTATTTGGATTGTGCAGAAAATGTAATATTTCGTCCGCTGCAATCACCTTATTTAACAGACTTCTGTCTTATTCAACTTCTCAGTACTAAGGGCAACCAGTTTTTTAGTTCGCTACGCTCTTCGTTTTTCTACACGCAGATCGCCTTCCGCTGAAAGACGGTCATATTCAAAATGTTCTTGTCATACAAGCTCCTGGGCCAATTGCATTTCTTTATCTCCACAGTTAAAGTTAGTTAAACTCCTGCCATGCCGTTAGCGTTTAGGAACACCCTAGCGGCGTTTCCTGTAATCAGATGGATTTTTTATTTCTACAGTCACTGATTCCGCCACTAGCAGTACATAGTGGCAGGGAATTAGTCCACCACACATAGTACACAGAAGCAAAGCAGAACATTGTAGGAGTGAGTGGCCGAAAATGTTGCTCAGAGACCTTTCCTTTCAAGATATGGGGTTCTTTTACGTGCAAATAAACATGACATGGAACCAACTGCTGTACTTCCCTTCCAAAGGAATCCATGTTATGAATTTTTACATCCATGTTGAACCCGTGACCTGGGGAACCGCCATGACGACATTCTCTCTATAAGCTTGGCACTAACAATTAAACTATCTCAACAAATGTATTTTCAGTTGTAACACGAACTGTATGCGTATTCGCGACTGTTTAAGGTATATTTTGCAGTACACTCTATAGCTGCACTAACAGCTAGCAGCTACACTAACTGGCCAAATGCAATGTACCGCATAACTCAGGCTTGTATCTTTCGGTACTGGTACACCAGAATGTTGTGCTTTGATGCTTTCTTTAGTGCAGTGCTTATGCATGTAGCCCAGTAGGCAGGAGAGAACCTGTTCATGTACTGTAGTGTAGCCAACTATTGTTATCAGTCCCAAGATGGTAAGTCCACTCATAGGTAACCGAGTGAGATGGTTTGGGGTTCGCGTTCGAATACCATTGGGCCGGCCACCCTGACCTTGGGATTTTTTCGTGGTTTTTCCAGGTCTTTGGGTGAATGTTGTGGTTACTCTTCTATCACGAATGCCCTTTTATCTATTTCAGCTTCATGTGTTTCAGGGTGGCAGAACCAGGCCACGGCTATTGGTGCCTGGTGGCAGGATGGTGGAGCTTTTGCTGTGTAAAGGATTTCTCCCTGCTCCATTGGCGCAGGCAGGCTCGAGCTGATGTCGAGATTGGTGTTACTCTGAAATCGTTTTCTTGCTAGCGCACATCGTTGAAGGTATTTGGCCGCAATTCAGGTCGATCCTTCATCCGTAAGTCACAAGGGGCGTACTGAGATGGCCTAAGTGTGGTGCTGAGCTCCAGTGGCTGGAGGTCTGCTTAGTTTGATTATTCTATCCTACTCATAGGTACATAACAAGTTTATCCTTTACGTTTGCATATTGCATTCTGCACGAAGGGAAGTATCATACGAGAGTCAGGCATAAAAATATGTGCCTTTTTATTTTAATGCATGCACTCTTAGATCAGCATTTAGAAAATAGTGATATTATGTGACATGGCATTCTTGCCAGGCAGGATTAGTGGTGCCGAATTTGTGTTCACGATTTTAATGAAATGAAAACGCATTTCAACGCTTGATATAGCTGGCGCTGGTATATCACCTTATTAGGTAAACTCTATTCAAATAATTCATAGATTTACGAATATCATGTATGCTCGGGCGAGATAGCTTTCTGGATACCGGAACAATATAAAATTTTTGCTCGTCTAATTTTGAATGAAGGGATTATATCTAACTCTTATTCTTCTACAACTTGCAGTAAACGTTTTGTACGCCATTATGGGTTCGTAGTCCACTATAGAAATATCGTGTTGTGCAGTGTCATTTGCATCTTGGAGAGAGACTGGACTATTGATTTAGCGATCGCATATTCGTTTTCATGTAATATTCTCTTAAGTTTTATTCAACTTGAATGAGTTAAAAGTGATTCACGTCATGCTATTGATTTGAAACTATTTTTCCTTCAATTTTAGAGAAAGAGTAATATGGTGTTAATGCTTTTGCAGATAATTTAGATATGCTGAGTCATATTGTTGGGTAGGTTGTTGAACGTTGATTAACTGTTCACTTTATAGAAAGAGATAGGTTTAATTACACCATTAAAAATTACATCCGACGACGATGCATGCTTTTGAACAAAGAACTTAAGCTCTCAGGAAAGAAATCAGTTATTAATCCCAATAGAACATAAATTTTTAAAAATAACTGTAATAGCATGCATTTTACATCCATTCATGTACTAAAATTGGTCATTAGGCATATGAGTAACTTCATACTTCCCCTCTATTACGAAAAATACTATGAAGAAATTGGAAATTAAAATACATTTAATGTTCTTCTTCAACTTCCAAACGAACTCTTTTACTATTCGTTTTGGTGCATAAATAAGAAAAATATATACGTAAATAGGAATAACTTAATAATTTACGCACACTCACGCACATAAAACAAACACACAATGAGCTATTTTTTCCAAAAATACTCTTATTGCTTTGAGGGGGCTAATAAAGAGCATTTTTCCAGTGAAATAACGATACGGTTCAATACAGCGTCATCAATAATGTTCAATTCAGACTAGCACAAATTATGGATATATAATTTTTAATAGAATTAACAAAATATCGAGTATATAAAGGTATTACAAGCATAAAACAGTGAATTATAACTTTTTAGGATATACAGAAGCAATAGCAACAGTGAGGATCATAAGCTAAATCGGAGAAACCTCTGTGGCCTTACGCAGGTATGCACAATGCCAAATGCATGTTTTCTACTCCGCTGTGATTACTGATGATGCTAATATTGATTGATGCCCTATAGATGTCATTGATAATTAATGTTTCCATTCACTGCGGGAGTCTCTTGTGACTCGGTCAACATACGCGTAGGGGAGCTGTGAGCTGAAATCCAAAGTGACTAAAATGAACACAAACATAGGTGACTAAACCCATCAAGGGAATAAAAACACACACAATGCACACGGAATTGCCCGTTCGGTGTTGATCCTCTGCACACCAGGGAAGTCGGTAATTCATTTTTCAGAAACTGTTGCCCATTTGTTGATGTTGTAATCAAGTTCCAACCTGAACATGAAAATTGGTCAGCAGATTCGTTATGTATATGCTTTGTACACAGAGTACATGCATTTACATATCAGTTTATACCTTGCTAAGCATGTGGGAATTAGACCCATAGGTTTTAATGACTACCGTATTTTATTCCCTGACAGCTAACGTTTAAAATCGTAGCAACAACAAACTTTCATAACAAATTACTGAAATTGTTGACGTCTGTGTCCAAAGCTGAATCGGAATTTGTAATACATATCGCCGTAATCAGATCACGTGCCCCTATCAAGAGCAAAAATTATAAGGTTCTCGTAATAGTATATCGTATTTTGTATCATAATTCTGAATCTCTGGAAGGAGTAGCAGGGGATCTTGAATGATCTCCAGCAAATAAGTATGGACCATTCAGAAACCAAGAAATCTCAAGTGTATTAATAATATATAACTACAGAAAGGAAGTAATTGGAATAGCCTTCTTTATACAGCATATTGAAGCATTTCGGGAAATAAAATTATAATTTTATAATTACTATTGCCAATTTATTGGGGCTTTAATTTTAGGTGTATGTATTAATTAACATAATGTAAGAACCGACTAACCTGACGCATTGCAAGTAGTGTGTTTGAAAGCTCGAATTATATGACTTATAACATAATAAACGCTGCAAAGACCGCATTCTACCCAATCCTATACATAGCGTTACCAGGAGCATAAGCATTTTACACCTGAATTACTGTATTTTAATAATCATTTCTCTGGAAACAAGAGTGGCAAAATTATTCTTACAAGGAGTGTGTCTCTCTATGATGAATTAACAGAGAGGGAGATAGTTCTATCACCTGACCTTTGAGCCATTTTACAATATTATAATGAATGTATTTATGTATTATCGTACTGCAATCGGTATTACAAAACGGTTTCAGACACTTTTGTTCAAGTTGAGAAGAATTGTTGCTTGAAGGTAGTTTACTCTACCTTTTCATCCGTCACTGGTGTTCATACGAATAGGTTTAGTTAATTATATGTACTAGTATGACAGAGGAATGTTCTAAATTTGCTGGAAGGCCAAGCAAAACAATGCTGTTGGGATGTACTGTTCCCTAGTGACCGAGATATATTCTATTAAAGGTTCCTTTTTGAATTAAAAATTGAATGAGAGAGAGGCGTTTAACCATACCATTGTAGCTTTACAAATAAACTTATAAACAGGAAAGTTTATTTCTTCTAATGCTGCTTACGTTTATTCATTCGTAGGTTTAGGACTACAGTCTGTTCCCTCTCAGGCTTTCACGGACGTTCAGTGAAATCTTTGCATCTAAATTAAGAGCATAACATGATACATAGCATTCTTTTGGCTCATTCTGTGAATGCCTCCTATAACGTTATTTATATTTTAAACACGACCCAACCAGGCCAGAGTTAAAAGCTACCGAGCTTTCGGAAAC
Organism: Deroplatys truncata; assembly: GCA_030765065.1. Classification (NCBI taxonomy): domain Eukaryota; kingdom Metazoa; phylum Arthropoda; class Insecta; order Mantodea; family Mantidae; genus Deroplatys; species Deroplatys truncata. The sequence continues at coordinate 251,006,750 of CM060981.1, forward strand.
TAGCATTCTAGCCATCTTCAGAGTACTGATGTCTTGGCGCTGTCACAACTTGGTTTATATTACTCTGGTAAGCGAAGCTGAGTGCTATTTGTAGGATCATCTGTCAGTGAAATTACCCAGTGACAGAGCACAACATTAATGACGACCATAAAATTAATTTGAGAATACCATGATCGTTACTCAAACATCGGGCACTTTAGAACAGAAGATTCCAGAAGGTATTCTAATTCGAAAGGAACCTAATATCATAAATCGGGATAGTGGATTACAGATTAGCTCTAGCTGATTTGTCATTGCCCTACATAACACTGCAGTAAACCGTAATACGACACAGAATATGGGTAGCCGAGAATTTTCCGCCAATTAGCACTCAGCTCTTCGCTCACCAGAAAACTACTAGCCAATCTTTGACAGCAGTAAGCCACCATCACTACACTAAAGATGGAAACAAGAATTGTCTCCGAAAGCTCGGTTATTTTTAACTCTTTGACCTGGCTGCAAGAATGAGAAGATGTATTTGTATTTATATTTTCTTCCATTTTTACTTTCTCTACTGGGTACATATTAAGTAGAGAAGGTATTGCATTCCGTGTAAAAATTTGGTACCGAGATTTTGCCGAAAATACATATTTTGAATCCCACTAATAAATAAAAAATAAGCATTTAAAAAAAAGGTCTGTGACTGTGAGCAGCATAACTCAAAAAGGAAAACTCGGATAAACACTAAACTTGGTGTTTAAGATGAGTACCTTCCAAAGATACGAAGCGGAGACTTTCAAGAAGGTTCCCAAACCCAAACTACCCTTTACATGGCAGATTTTTCAAAATTTATGATTTTGTAAAAAATGGCTAACGATTTTAATTAAAATATTACATATTAAAGATATACACATATATGACAAATAAAATGTATATTTTGAATTTTCTAGGAATTAGACCTGTGTAGTCCACTTCCTTCGGAAGGAATTTTGTGTAATCTTGTATAACTTGTAAATGTTAAAGCGATAAACGAAAACGTACTCTACAAATAGCGTAAATCTCTTCAAAACATACAATTTATTTCAAATAAATTTTTTATGACATCAGTCATTTCCGAGATAAAGTTATGAATGGTTTGAGTTGCTCAATACTTAGCTACTTTTTTCAAGTCCTGTCGATTTTCAATTATTTATCGCGATTGAATGAAAAGAGTATTGAATTTTAAGGCGAGCGTCCTGTTCTAAAACATTTGACTATCGCTGTTCCCTTTGTATCTATAACGAAATGTGTAATGGAACTATTTCCCGAAAGGTTTATTTAGATTAAAATGAATTCGATAGGAAAATAAACTTTCGTAAGAATAATTGTATAACACACTAAGAAACGACAGTGGGTACAGAAAGTCATGTGAATATAACACATCAGATTTCTATGTACCTTGAAGCAACATATAATACTAGCCACGGACAAACGAGTATGATAACTCATTAATCTAATAAGATATCTAATTCACATCTTCCCAGCATCAACGCATTAATAAGTTCTTTCTGTAATATTTTCTTCTAAGTTTTTACGTGTTATGTATTTTTTGCTAATATTGTACATATAATAATTAAGAGGATGTTAAAAACACATATATTCATAATGTATACATTATAGAGAACGCCTATATAACGATATAACGCATAAAATATAATATGAGAGGGAAAGGCCATTGTTAGCTACATAAACAGGAATAAAAATTAAGTGAAATGCAGTAGTATCTACGTAAGCATGTAACGCACCTTGGATTCATAATAATTAAGACAATGGAAGTCTGTAAACACACATATATATATATAACAAACTATTATTGGATTGCAGCACCAATCAGGCACATTGATACATGCCTATAATTCAAATACGTACGTTGAGAAAACGGTTGAAGGGAACGCTAACAGGAACTTGTCAGACTTCGAACAGGAAGGTAGTCTATAAGCTCGTCTCTTAATAGTCGCTAAAACTATGTATTTAAAGACTGCAAGTTAATTATATTTTAAAATGACAAAGGTGATAGTGAATTGGGAATATTTACACGTGCTTTTATCTAAAATGTAAGTGAAATAGTTAACAGAATACCATACCTAATCCTGACAAGACTCCGACACAAAATGCAGCAGCCCTGGTACAATTATAAAATAATAATTACAACATACTGACACACACACAAGAATACAGATATATGATCATCAGATTCCAATCTACGTGATACATCACAAGAGTACGGGCTTCAAGACGACCTACAGGTATGTAATACAGCATCCATCATCTTCCAACGGTCCATCATTATCAACTTAGTGGGGTCTACCACATAGGAACCGCTACAACCTATTTAGTTCACTCTGCACGCCCTAACTCTTATACAGACTCGTTTACAAAGCTGTCAATGATTCCCGGTTATTTGTTCCTCTTCTCCAATCCAGGGATTAGGGTGACGGCCTGTTCCGACCTCACTCCATTTATCCCACCTCTTTTTAGGATGCCCAATGCTTCTCTTCCTCTCATTTGCGACGAGGAAGGGTCGTGGGTGCATATCTTGGCAAGCTGTAGGGGTACGGAGTAATGGAGGGTAAAATATTTACCGCGATCCTCTACCACCTCAAATGGAGAGTTAAGGGCATGCTGGACCTTACTGACAGGTCGGGAAGATATGGAGGAGATACATAAATTTCTGCTTAAGGCGAGACAGCGGAGGTCGCAGAAGGCTGATAGAAGGCAAGCAGCAGCGTAAGAAAAGCTAAACGTTCGTGTTAGTGCTTTAATTTCTATGTCATGTTTTCATTTATTATTAGTGTGTTATGTTTATTTATTCTCTTATCTTTCTGTGTTTACTATAATAGGGTATAATGATACATCGGAATACGGTTCACCGTTGTTCTGTGGATTCTTAATATTTAAGATACTATATTTGAATTTTTAAATGCTTTTTTCGTGCAATGGTGTTTTCTTGTAGTGTACTTTTTTTCTCGTTTCCTTCTACTTTTGTCATTCTTACTTATTTTTTAAATGTGTTTACTGTTCTCTGTATTGTAATAGAATTTACGATCAGGGGATTCGTGAAATTGTTAAGAACTTATATGAACTTATATATATATATATATATATATATATTCTGTTATTTAAGTAAAGTATTAAGGCATTCCCTCTTTGCTTGTACGAGGGCTGATCAATAAAGACTGTGACTGCTTTTTTTCGCAGATATTTATTACTCCATTTCAATGTTGACATGATCTTTTTCAAAGTAGTCCCCTCCTAACTGAATGCACTTTTTATAGCGTCTCTGCCAGTCCTCGAACACATTGTGCAGGCCATTCTTTGTCAGGTCTTTGAGAATCGCCTCACTTTTCGTTAGCACTGTTTCAGTACTCTCAAATCGAAGGCCCCGGAGCTTTGCCTTTAGTAATGGGAATAAAAAGAAATCACAGGGGGTAAGACCGGGGCTTTAAGGCGGATGCGGCACACAGATAATGTTGAATTTAGCAAAAAATTCCTGGACTTGATTTGCGACGTGAGGCCGCGCGTTGTCGTGAAGAAGTCGCCACCCATCCCGATGATGTTCTGGATGTTTCCTTGTAATGTGCTTCCTCAGTGTAGCCAATACTGATGTGTAGTAGCTGCTGTAACAGTAGTGCGAGGGGGGAAATGCATGCTGGTAAATCATTCCATTCCGAAACACCAGGTCCACCTTGCTTAGCACGGAGGACTCGCCCTTCTTTGAAGTCCTTGAACCACCTAAACACCGTTGCACGAGGTAGTGCATCTTCACCGTATGCTTGCTTCAGCTTTTCGAAAGTTTCAAGGCTGTATAATTTAAACGAAAATAAAATTTTATTGCGCTGTATTGCTCCTCTCGTGTCACCTCCATTTTGTAGTATGCGAAATTCAAATAGGGTCAACAATATACAGCATTACTACCAACCTACCATTACGAGAGCACTGTCGCTTATGGACTTTATACATGAAACCCTGCTCTTTTCAAGTATTCGTGGTAGAGACACAAAACTATCATGGAAACTACAGAAAAAATCAGTCTCAGTCTTTATTGATCAGCCCTCGTAGTTTATGAGCCATGGTATTTGCTGAATTATTCTCTAAATCCTCCCGTATAGTTTCATTTTTTATGCGATCCCTCTTGTACATCGTTTCACCTTCCTTAAAACTCAGCATGTCAGCAGCCTGAAACCAGTTTTATCTGTTCTCAATAACATAATTAGAATCTTGCTCTTATCCTTACTTTATTTTAACCAGATCACTGCGAAAGTACAAGTTCCATTCGTTTAGCATCTAATAAATAGACTGCTGAACTCGAAGTTAGTTACTTTGTAAAGAACTGTGTTGGTTCACCCGGACAGTGCGACGAGCCTTGCAAAAGACACTAACCTACAGTTTTGAGTACATTCACATTTTTGAAGAGAGAAAAATGAATACATGTTATTACTTTCTATACCTCTTACATTGTAGGTAGGGATGGTATTGCATTCCACCCAAAAATTCGATACCGAGATTTAACCGAAAATGTGAACGAAAAGCCGGATAAACACCAAACTTGGTATTTAGGTTCTGTACCCTTCAAAGATGCGACTAAAGATTTTCAAGGACCCTCTCACCCCCAACCACCCCTTACATAGAAGAGTTTTCGAAATTTTTAATTTAATAAAAAATGGCTCCAACAATGTTGATTAAAATATCATATATGTAGGATATTTACATGAAATATAAAATGTATACATTGAATTTTCTGGGAATGGTGTATGAAGTCCTCTTCATTCGGAAGGATTTTGTATAATCTTATATAACTTAAACGTTAAGCCACAGACGGAAACGTACTGCACAAAAACCATACACAATTTATTTCAAATAAATTTTCCATCTATTTCAGAGCTATACGTTATTAATGGTACTAATTGATCATTCTTTTGTCCTGACGATTTTCAGCTGTTTCTTGCGATTGCATGGCAAGCGAATGGAATTTTAAGGCCAGCATATAGCTTCCAGTTCTAAAAGATTTGACTATGGCTGTTCGCTTTGTATCTTGTAACGAAATGTGTAATACAGCTATTTCCAGAATGGTTTATCTGGATTAAAATGAAGTAGGTAGGAAAATAAGCTTGCGTAAAAATAATTTGTATACCCAGTAATAAGCGTTAGAGAACAAAGAAAATCATGTGAATGTAACACATCATCATTTTTTTTAACTTTGGAGAAGTCTTTCTGCATATTTTAATTCATCATATATTTTCCAGCCCTCCTAGTTTAAATGGAGTTACCAACAGAATTCATTCACCGCAGAATGGGTATTACTCTGGTTGGCACCAAGAAAAACTCCGAGATTAAAGAGTCAGAACACCTTCGCCATTTAGTTCACCAGCAACCAGTACTGAACTAGTTTTAGGTAAAGGTTTAGAAGGGCATGACTGCAATAACCACTGTGGGGAGGCATTATAATCCGAATAATCACTAGCGGAACTTCTCTGCATTACAAATGTTGCATAAATTAGGGCATTGATGTTCTGCCCAATGAAATATTTGTCGCTAATTAATAACACGAATCTAAACACCTACGGCGAGGCGACTGTGTGCTTCACTTCCTTCCGGCAATTTGGATTTTCCTCCCCTAATGGCATTCGTTCTTGCATTAACATGCACTCGTCATTTCATGATGTTCATCCCATAACCAGGTCATAACCAGCTTTAACAAAGTAAACCCAAATTGCAAGATAATATATTAAATAAAGTCATAGTGCTTATTTAGGTTCTGATGTCAAAACGCCAAAGGTGAGGTAACAAATATAATTATGATTTGTGAACTGAAAACAATAAACAGCGTTAGATTCCCCTATGTTTCGGATAATATAACTCCATAAACTTTCTGTGATGTCTGTATTGTGGAAATAGGATATACAAAGTGGACCATTTAAGTTGAGACTGTACAATATCTCCAAAACTAAGCCTTGTAGAAAGAAATGAATAAAAGTTGCTTGATATTATGGGGGAAAGTAAATGTGTTTTATTTTGATGGTGGTCATTTAGAGCCAATTTAAATTGATCCTAATTGTAGTTCCTCTCTTAAAAAAATTGACCCTAAAATGAATATCATAACGCCTTCCAAACAAAACATGACTAATGGCATTTACTTTCTCCCATAACATCAAGCAACTTTTATCCAAGACGTTTCTTTCTGTTTGGAGATATTGTACAAGCTCAACTTAAATAGTACACCCTGTATATACTAATTCTCTCAAGGTATTGCTATCCTAAGGATGTGTATGTACAATATATGCTGAAATGCGTAGCCGAGAGTAATACAACATTATTTAGAAAATTCTTCAGCAAAGAACTCGCAATAGCATACAGTTTATAAAAGTAGACCTTAAATATACCTAAATCTAGAGTTACATCTCACTTCCGTTATAGGGAGCTAGAGAACATTGTTAAAAGTGATTAACACAGGCTGGTTTAATAAAAAAGTATAAAATCTGGTGTTTAATTGTTCATCAAGTATTAGGGTTTAACCTCGTACTGGTTCTTATAGTCATTCAAGAAGGTGTATGTATGAAAACTTGGATAGACACTCAAAAACCTAGGAAACATCCTATAAATTGTATGCACTTCAGGGTTGTGGTTCTTAAAAACGTGAAACCAAACAAAAAAATATGATGTGGTACATTCACATGACTTTTTCTGCACTCTATCTTTATTAATGGGTGTACAGACTGTTCTTACTAAAGCTTATTACTTTTTTTTCCATCTACTAAATTTTAATTAAACTAAACCTTTGTACAAATAGCTCCATTACACTATTTCGTTATAAATAAAAAGATAACAGCGATAGTCAGATCTGGGCATTATATGCTTGCCTTAAAACTCCATACTCTTTCAATGCAATCACGAGGAACAATTGAATGTTGGCAGGACTTTAAGAGAATGACCAAGAAGTTAAAAATTCGAACATTTAATAACGGATATTTCAGAAATGGCCTATGCCACAAAAACCTTATTTAAAATAAATTGTGTATATTAAAGAGAACCGCAGATTTTGTCTAGTACGTTTTCATCTATCGTAGGTATTCCCAGAAAATTCAAGTTATACATTTTATTTATGTAAATATATTTAATGTATGATGCTTTAATCCAAAAATTGTCGTCCTCCGTGGACTAGTGGTACCGTGCTAGCCTCTGGTTCCCAAGGTCGCGGATTCAAACCCGGCGGAGGGCGATGGATTTTTTCCGGCGTAAAAATCCTTAGCATGGCTTCCTTCGGAAGGGAAGTAAAGCCGGTGGTCACGTGTCGTAGATTTACGGCACGTAAAAGAACCTCAAGCCAGATAGAGAGGCCTTTGAGCAAAATTACCGGTCTTTCACGCCCAATATAGAATGGGACGCTAAGGACCACAGCAGTTAAAGAGCGTCCATATATAAAACTGAATTTAATTTAATTTAATCCAAATCATTAGAACCGTTTTTTAGAAAATAAAAAGCTTCGAAAAATATTCCATGCAATGTGTATTTTGGGGAGGGGGGGATTTTCTTGAAAATCTTCATGTGGCATCTTTGGAAAGTACTGAAACTGAATACTATGTTTGGTATTTATCCGACTTTTCGTTTCTGAGTTATGCTGTTCACAGACACACACAGAGACCTTTTGAAAAACGCTTTTTTGGATTCAGGGGTCTCAAAGTATGTATTTCCGTTGAAATCCGGGTATGACATTCTCTACCCTCTAGCGCTTATTAGTGGGTATACATATCGTTCTTATGGCAAATTATTTGCTATCTTCTTCACTTTAATTGAGATAAAACATTCTGGAAATGCCTGAATTATACATTCTGTTATACACATGGTAGATATAACGGGAATAGCCATTGTCAAAAGTTTAAGAACTGGCCTCAAAGTTCCATGCTCTTTGTGTGCAATCGAGAGAAACAACTAAATATCGAAAGGACTTGAGAAGAATTACAAACCATTGAACAATTCGTACCAATAAAAACGCATATCTCGGAAAGGCTGATCGGACAACACATTTTGAAATAAACTGTGTTCTTTAAAGGGATCCACATTTTTTTGTAAAGTACGTTTTTGCCTATCGATTAACATTTACCAGTTATACCACAGGATTATACAAAATTCCTTCCAAATGAGGTGGACTTAAAAGGCTATTCCCACAAAATTGCAGATATGGGTTCTCTTTGTCATGCAAATATCTTTAATATGTTGTATTTTAACCAAAATCATTAAGAACCATTTTTATAAAATCAAACACTTGTTACATGTAAAAATATTTCATGTTAAGGGTAGCTTGGGGTGAGGAGATTTTCTTGAAAAATGTTCGTATCGTATCTTGGGAAGGTATGGGCCTATTTACCAACATAAATACCAAGTTCAGTATTTATCCGACTTTTCGTTTTCGAGCTATACTGTTCAGACTCTCTCTCTCTCTCTCTCTCTCTCCATACACACACACAGAAACACCCACGCACCTTTTTATTCTAGGGTGCCTCAAAACATGTATTTCCATTGAAATCTCGGTATCGAAATGCAGTATCTTCTCTACCCACTATGTACGTGATAGAGAAACTAATTATGAACATTTTTCAAATTTGAGTTCTCATTTAGAATTTATGCTCAGAACAAATTGATACGGAGTAACAATATGTAGAAAGAGCGGAACGAAGTAAGGGAACTTGGAGATCTATGCGTATTATAATAACAATTTAACAAAAGTTTTTATAGAAATTTCTATATTGGTTGAATTATTCATACTAACGTGTATAATGGTTTCCACTGAGGTAAAAAAGTGGATTCTTAAAATGAATGTGTGTATGTTTCATGTTTTCATACAAGAATAAACCAACTAGGTACACGACATATTTCAGATCTCGCTTACAAAATAGACTATATGGCATCCTAATTTCTTCCTCTAAAGGGTGGGAGTATAACGGGACGTAAACTTAAAAGATCTAAAGCACATAGGTTATTCAGTGCTCTAAGAAGGTTAGGTAACCAAAGTTTATAAGCATAATGTTTATTTTTTTACTTAAAAAGTTTATAGAATGACAAAGAAATGTATGGGGTTATACCAATTTTTCTATACTATTTATTATTTCAGTACATAAACCGCTTACTGGGAAACTGTATAGAACTACAAGCATAAGTAAGAGGTACACGTTTCTGTATTATTGAAATGTTTATGTATATTTTATGAACACAATAGGACAAGCAATTTTATTAGGGTTTTCAAATCATTAAATGATATGAAAGTTACAAGATAAAAGAAAAGGGTGGGGGCTAAAGAAGAGGATAAAAGAGAGGAAGAGAGACGGAGATGGAGAAAAGGAGAGAATGAGAAAAATCTTCGCAGCAGTCTGCTAGTTAAATACGTGTTCCCGGATCGCCGTCCACTTCGAATAGTCAACTCAAAGTAGAACATCAGGGATGGTAAAATCCTTTATCATAACATTACATGGGACCTCGTGCTTCTGTTTCATTTTTTCTTTTGTTCAAAGTGTTCCTTCATCCGTACGAGGTAAAGTGTATTTCTGAACTAACATATATCTTAGATAGTTATATCGATCTAATTATTAATTTTATTCTGTGTATGCTATTGTAATGTTTATAATGTAAACAATAATATAATATTTCGTAATACATTACAGTATAATATTATTATGAATAAGGCATCTGAAGACTACCTATTATGTATTTGGTTTGAGCTACTATCTGTCTGAGGAATAAGGACAGACAGTAGGCAGAGGAATATCGCGCAGAAACATAAGATACAGGTCGCATTATGTCCTCATTCCAGATGCACAGCATGGCCTATAGTGTTTTCATTTTCGGAATCCACTCAATGGCATTTTTCCCTACTTTGCAAATGCCTCCCTCTCCATACAGTTCCCCTCTTGCAGTAGCAATAGTGTTGTTGTGGTAGTAGAATTGTTTTTGTAACTCTGGTCCCAAGCTTTGAGGACATATCTATAGAGCGCGAGATTGCGAGTTACGTGTGCGACCGTGACTGAACTGGCCAGAATGAAACCACTATAGTACTTTTGTTTGGGCGTTATCTCTCCTAGCTAAACCTAGCCATGGCACACTGCCTAAAACTGCACTTTTTAGACAGACAGGAGTACTGTAATCCTCTAACGAGAATGTGTCTGCAAGGAATGCGTTGACGTCAACAATTCTATCGCTACGGCTCTACTTTCAACATATCAAGACTTAAGGTCTCCTAGAAAACATACGCACTTCTGCTAGTAATTCTGAATGACCAGTTGGTTTTGTTTGCATTCTCGTCACAGATTTTAACAACGTTAGCAACAATTTCTCGGCTTGAACTCTGTAGAGTTCTTCCTTTCTTACTGGCCATTGTAAATAACTTTATAAATCATTAGAAAACATACTGCTCCAAGTGAAACACGCTAGAACACTAACGTTGCGCGACGTTTTTAATGTAGATAGTAGATCCGTTTATGACATCATCGTGAGTTGCCACGTGGTACTATCCCCCCTTACTCCTCCGGAGAGCACAACACCCCGCAAACATTTTCTCGTCAGAGGTCTTTAGTATATATCCGCGGGTTTCTCTATACGAGTGGTCAGAGCGAGTTTCTAACGAAGAGGTTCTGAGTTTGTATCTCGGTCCCGTCTACAGAGTTTTATATCTGTAATACATATTGTAATTTACGTATGTATACGTGTATGCACAGAGGCACAACTCGCAATTAATTAAAATGTGTACCACCTTTGGAAAACTCTGCAACATACAACCTACATTTGCGGCGCGCCATTCACAACTAACAGATGTAACTTTAAGAAGTGGGCCGTGATTCAGGAATACCAAGTATAGGTAATGAAAGGCGCATTTCATTGCGTAAATTCACTTCTATGGGCTGTGAAGAATAAGCTAACAAGAGTTCGATGTAGTCATATAAAGGAAATAACTACTGAAATAAGAGTATTATAATAATTACTGTTATCAAATGTAATTATTTGCACAAGAAAATTTGATTAACTGCATTAAGACACATTAGTAAAACATGTTCCCCCACAAATTACCAGCAACGATCCTTGTCGCATATAGGAAAATGTCTCTTAAAAACTTAAGATCAAAACCTACGGACTTATGGCTAAGATAAATGCAGTAGACTTATCTAATATTACATTTGACCTTTACCACCGAAACTTTAATCTCAGAACATAATTAGCACAGGTAGATTACTATATAATCCGAAGAATAGGAAACACAAAAGCGTTCTACCCCAGTGTATCATCCCTGAGTACAGCCAAATCAGGAGGGGGGCGTATCCGAAGTAATGGGAAACATTTTCAAAGATACTTAATTCAGTGACATTACTAGACTGCGTACTCAAGTCGACTTTCGCGAATGCGTGTACTCTAACGGTAGTGTAGCAGAAATTTATGTTTTTAGCGCCGTAATGTTGAAGTCTGTCAAATTTCTTCCTTTTAGCAATGACGTCATTATATTCAAACCGTCGCTATTCTCAAATAAACAAACTGTACAACCGTTAGTATCTATTTAAGATCACATTCAAGTTGCAATAACTTTATTTGTATATGTTTTGAGCCCCACGTTTGGGCGCCAATTTGCAGTAGTTTAATGTTTACGTAATATGTTTTTACGTAAATTATTAGAACTTGAAGATCTTATATTGTGCTGCTTTTGTTTTGTTTGGTTACATAATTTTAACTGCCCCACGTATGGGAGCCAATTTGTAACGGCTTAATGTTATTTATTTAACATTATTGTAGCCCCACGTTGTGGTAGCCAATTTGTAACGGTATTACTTATAAAGTTTGTGTATGTGTGTTTACTTCATGTGAAGCCATCTTGTGACGTCATTCATTTGTTCGGTTTGTAGCTCCATCTGGTGTTAGCAATTTGCAGCAGTATTAGTGTTCGAACTTCGAAAGAATGCGACTGTTATTTGATTTAAATTTTGTTTACTGTCCTCCGGCTAGCTATTATTTCTCGGTCGAACATGTCTCTTGATCAAGGTGTGTAAACGGAAAGGAATCTTTTATCCAAATATAACACTGATGAAGAAATTTGTTTTACACATTTATTGTCGAACACGTTAACTATCACATTTATACATTGATCTTAACCTCGCCAAACTGAAACTGTTATAATAACTTCTTACTGATCACTTTTAATCCACGTACTTCAATCTTTTGTATAATTAACTTTACCATACTTTAGATCTTTCATAATTCTGCTGCGCGTAACTTGTGAATCTATATCCGATGTATGCCGTACTAATACTTTCGACGAACTGACTGACTGAAGACGACGTGTAGTGTACACAGATTTTTGATGAACTGGACGACTGAAGGCGACGTGTAATGTACTAAGAATTTTGATGAACTGGACTGAATTTACCTCTAACTTGGCTTTTTATACACCAACTCCCCGATATGCCTAAAGATTATAACTGAGTTACTATTGGCTAATAAAACGCGCCAACATTAGCGTCTATTTTAATATCCAATGAAAATTATGAATACATATGCTCTAGGGAAATATTTCAGAAGGTTCTCAACGGAAAAACGCGCCAACATTACGCAACTTCCTCGTTTCCAATAATGATAAACAGCTCACCCCCTCGCTGCATTATTGTACGCTATTATTGTCAGTTTCAGTAAGGCCGTATAAACTTACTTATCAACAATAATTACAGTCAAGAAACATCTCAAATCAATGTCACATAAAAATGCATATTCATAGTACAATCATTATTTACATTTAAGTAATTTGTGATACAAATTACTGCATCAAAGTCAACTAACTCTTATGGTAGAATTCATTTCAAGTATTTTAAAGCATGTCTTTCGGTTCACGCATAGGTAATTTTTCCTTAGAAATATATTATTCTTAACCAGAAAAACAATTTGATAATTAATGAGTTATTACATTTACTTAATTATTTAATGCAGGTTAAAGGGGAGATTAAAACCCTTATCTGATTTGTTAATTTCACCATCCATTATCCCATAAACTGCTATCTAACATATGAAATTGAAACCCTTGAGGAAATTAAATGAAATTGAGTTTTATTTATGGACGCCCTTTAACTACTATGGTTCTTAACATCCCATTCTATACTGGGCGTGAAAATCTGAAATGTTTCTCAGAGGCATCTTTACCGGACTTGAGTTTCCTTTACGTGCTGTAAATCTATGACGCGGGACCACAAATTTTACTTCCTTTCCGAAGGAAGCCAAGCTACGCCCGAAAAAAGCCATCACCCTCCGCCGCGTTTGAACCCGCGACCTCGGGAACACGAGGCTAGCATGTTACCTCTAACAGGATATATACTACATACACCTACATATTATGGACAGTCCTACTACATATAGATTGGCATGTTGGGATCTACTGGCTGACCAGCGAAACTGCAAAACATGAGCAATTTCCTGGCTAAAGAGCACGTAGCCAGATCACATTTTTTCAGTTAGGTGGAAGCAATTTAACTCTAATTTTTCTTCTTCGTTTTATTTCTTATTTTATTTTTTCACCTTTAACTGATATATTAAATATGCACGACGTCAATGACATGAACCAAGTATTTGTGTAACAAAGTTAATAACTTGACACCAACAATTAGATAATCTGTCTGCCTATCTGTTTGCATTAATTCTGTTCACTGGTCTACTTTTATACAATAATGTAGTTTGTTAAAGAAGATGAAATTCCTTTGCGAATTACACGTTTTTATTAGAAATTATCAGCAATTAAGTTTTAAGAACATAACTAGCCAACTTGTTATCATTAAAGTAGATCAATAAGAGCTCTGAGGTATAGCTCTATGATATCAAAATATCTTATTCATCTAACTACAATAGTTGTCGAGAAAAGGCTTCATTTATACTAGAAAATGTCATTCCTAGAAAAAACTGTTCAAAGCAAACGTGAAGGGAAAAGCTTTTATATATACAGAGAAAAAATCATAATGCTTGGTCATATGGAACAAGTCATGTTTATAATTAGCATCAAAGTGTAGAGAAAGTGTTTCCTCTAAAAGATGGGTTAAAATATACTAGGTGGCTTGGAGAGATACTGGGACAGTAGGTTGGGTGACCTACTAGTGCTAGGGCTATTGGGATGTATAGCTGCAACACATAGCTTCCTGGCGCACACATGCTGAAGCTTGGTAACAATGTGATTTGCGCTACGTTATTGTTATTTTTTCACTCGTGCTATCATGAGGCGGCCAATTTACGGCCACAATGATTTAGCTGAAGTTGTTAGTAAATGAAGAGTATCGTCTTAATGGCGGACAAGCACGGAAACCTTATAAGCAAAGGTTTCCGGTAAAACGAGTGGACTAGATTATTTTTTTCTATCAATTGTAACAACGTCTGCGGAATCATGGTCGGCTACATGCGTCAAATCCTATACTACTTGTGCAACAGAAAAATACTGTGGTTGGGAATGGCGTAAAAGCAGCCACAAAATTTCATAACGGTGCGGAGCTGTTACGCATGAGCAGGACGAATCTTATATTGAACACCATCTTTGAGATTCTGAAACATCACAAATGGAGCCGGGGAATAGGCCACCCAACCTACTGCTCAGTATGTATCCGTGCCACACAGTACCTCTCTACTCAAAACAGCATAGGAGCCATGATGTTTTCTGTGCAGTGAAAACATAGATACTTGTTTTCTATTTGGTTTCCTCATAAATATTTATTTATATATTTTCAAACGTTAACGTAAAAAGTACCACTTGTATTTGAGGCAGTATTTTTAACGCTTAAATGATTTCAGTCTGATTATATAATATATAAATTCAATGAAAGCCCGCCTTAAAGCAATATGTGTATAAAATATATAAAAAGTGTATATTACAGTCATATATGTTTATATTATTGTATACATGTGTAATAATGTTATGTGAAAGTATTACGTAATTTAATAATGTAGGAGCTGTGAGCAAAATAGGTTAAAGGTTGCTAACAATGAGGTAACAATGAGGTAACCTTGAGGCAAAATATAATAACGCTACTAGTAATTCTTGAAGCAACAATAATGTAATTTTTGAGACAGTTTAATAAATAGCCAATCAATAGCCAATAGCCAAGGTATTCTATTGGAGTAGGATTAGCCAATAAGAAACTGAAATATAGCAAAATTTACAAATTCAGAAGTCAGTTACTTGTAGACAGTGTTCCTTGCCGGACCCGAGATGCGTCCTCGAGAAATTTAATACGTATTCGTGTGAGACAAAAATAGTTTACGTGTTAAATAGTGCAAGTAATTAATAAAAAAAATCTCACAGCTCTCTCTCTCTGTATCAGTGAAGTGTTATAGAGTGAAGTGTCAAGCATTAATCAAAGGAGTGAAGTAAAATTATAATCTCTGTAAGCCTACATTCTTAAGTCGCACCACGCCCTGCTTAGACATTCATTTCTGTAAAAAAATATAAATACCGAGGCAGCCGAGGCAAACATAAATATATAATATTTAAAGAAACAGTCAAAATTACAAAGTTAATATTTTTTAAACATTTGGGGCAAAGGGCACCGGAAAGTATATTTTGGGGCGAAGGCTACCGGAAACTTTTTACCATACGTGCGGTTGCCACTAGTTCAAGTTCGTCTTCCCAACAGTCGAAATACAATACAACTCCAACAACAAAATAACTTCTTCCTATGTCTCATAGTGGCAGTCTATTGAGGTATTCTTTAACTGTTTGGAGAAGTCTGAAGTCGCACTAAATCCTATTCTACGAACTTGTTCATTATTGTTCCGCATTCTATATAGTTGACGTGTACTTTCAAGGAATGCCTTTTGAAGTATGCAATAAATATAATAATTTGCGCCGAAAAACTGATAACAGTTGGAATCGAGGAAAGAAGGACTTTTAAGCCATTGAGACGCATCTTGATGAGGAGACACAACTTCAGCGAAGCAAAGTAACTTTTAGTATGTTCTTAGCTTTACTGTTTCGCGGAAAATCCAGAGATTAATAGCTATGAAATTGGACTCTGCCAAATTAAGGTATCGAACTTTCAAGGCAAGTTTACATTCTCAGGTTTCGTGGAATGCTAACTCCGAGAACCAGCGCGCTTCAATATAGAAAATGCAGATCTGGTGAATATCAAAACCCCCTCCTCGTTTTGAAGTGATTTAGGTCATGGCTGGATAAGTGTGCGGATTAGGATAATATAGATCAAGTAGGACGTGTTTCCATTATTTTTTCCTATAACCTACACAATATACAACGGAAAGTTGGATAAATTAGTAAGAAGTATTTCTTCCCGTAAAGGATAGAGAATTCAGTACATTAGCTATTCTAAAGATCGTATCTTTTTAAAAAGGTAGAATAAGACTGGGAAGCTCAATGCAATAGCCTGGATTTGAACCACGGATCCTTCGCCTTCCATCCAGTTGCTTTTACCAACAGAGCTAGCATGACAACATACTGGCATGGCTTCCTTCGAAAGCAAAGTATAGCCGGTGGTCCCGTGTCGTGTGTTCACGCAAAAGAACCTCAAGCCTGATAAAGAAGTCGAGCAAAATTTCCGCCCTTTAACCCCCAATGCAGAATGGGACGCTAAGAACCATAGCAGTAAAAGAGCGTCCGTAAATAAAACTCAGTTTCATTTAATTTAACACGCCGGCAGTACATTAATTTCGCCAACTTACTTGCATTTGAGATCCCCTTGTGGTTTAACAAAAAAATGCGAGTCAGTTGGGGAATTTAATGAGTTACTGGCATGTTGCCATGGTAGCTCAATTGTTTAGAAAAACCTGACGGAAACCGGAAGATCCAAGTTGAAATTCCGGTTACTCATTCTGTCTTCCTGACTTGTTCTACGTACGCTTCCTGTGAAATTATAACTAATTGTCATATATTTTTACTTTCGCTAATACTTACCTATAATAAGTAGGTATAGTAAGCACTCCATTCACCCAAAATTACGATCTCGGGATTTCCCCGAAATAAACATTTTGATGCTCCTTAATTAAGAAAACAGCATATTTAGAAACAAGGTCTTGTGTATGTGTGCCTCTGAACAGAATAGTGCAAAAACAAACAAAAAATCGCTTAATACCAAACTAGGTGTGTACGTTCAGGATCTTTTAAGGATGCGACAGGAAGATTTTCAGGAAAATCCCCCTGGAACTATCCTTTACACGAAACATTTTCGCTATTGGTTTTTTTCTCAAAAACGACTCTGAGAATGGATTAAAATTCCATATTTTAAGATATCTGCATGACAAATAAAATGTATATCTTGAATTCTATAGGAATAGCCTGTGAATTTCTGTTCATTCTGAATGCTTTTTTATAACTGGCAAACTGTAGAAGATAAACAAAATCTTACTATACAAAAATGTAAATCTTGTTAAACAACACAATTTATGTCAAGTAAAAATCATATAATTTCAAGCCATCATATTGCGATCTGCTTTTTAATAATATAACTATTGCTTTAGCCTACCCTACTATATCATTCTTATAGCAAATGAAAGTGTAATGAAGCTTAACCTCGAATCGCAAATGTAGATAACGGAACAAGCTTTTGTAAGAATAGTTCCTAGTTGAGCGAGTAAAGGAGGTCATGTGAATGCAAAACATTGGATTTTTAAGAAATATATTATTAATTCATTCACTTTTGAAGTAGTAATATATTATATAAATTTACTTTTAAAATTTGACATATATAACATGGGAATAATAATTTCTGACTATTTTTGCGCGAAAGCTCCGGTACTTGCTGGTTCCCGCTCTTTTTACTTTCTCTACTACGTATAGTAAGTAGGGGAAGTATTGTATTCCACCCAAAAATTCGATACAGAGATTTCACCGGAAATATATGTTTTGAGACCCCCTGAATCCAAAAAAAGCACTTTGGAAACATGTTCGTGTGTGTGTCTGTCTGTGTGTGTCTGTGTGTGTGTGTGTGTGTGTGTGAACAGCATAACTCAGAAATGAACAGTCGAATAAACACCAAACTTGGTATATAGTTTCAGAGATGGACACGAGGGTTTTCAAGAAAATCCCCCCACCCCAGATTATTCTTTATATGGAACATTTTTCCAAAAGTTTAATTTTTCCCAAAAATGACTCTAATGATTTTGATTAAAATATCATATGTATATCTTGAATTTTCTGGGAATTTCTCCAAAAGTATTCTTCACTGTGAACGACTTTTGCTTAACTGATAAACCATAAGAGATAGACAAAATTTTACTACACAAAAATTACACAATTTATGACATATACTTTTTTTTGTTGAGTGAACCACTTTAGAGATATTGCTTGTTATTCCCTTAAATTTTCCAATACTTATACTTTTTCTCAAATGGGAATTCGTTATTCATTTTTTTATGTCCTGGACATACAAAGAGAGTGGAATGCTCCACATAGCAAACAGCGCTTAAAATATTTGACTATCGCTTAAAACCTACCATATTCCCCTTGCATCTACGAGAAAATTAGCAATAAGATTAACATCTCGATTAACATGAAGCACATGGAGAATAAGCGTTTTTAAAAATAGTTTGTAAAAGAGTAGAGAAAATCATGTGAGTGTAACACATAAGAATTTTTATCACTGGTTCGTCTGTTGGTTTGCAGCAAAGGAGAATCTAATTTCCACCAATTTCTAACTATGTGTCACTGCAGTTGTAAGTATTAGGTGTGCAACTGCAAGATAAACGCTGACTATTAACCATTTTCAGGGTAATCTAATTTCCGCTAACAAAATACAACCAGGATTCATCGTTTTCAGCAAGCGATAACATTTCAGCATATCACATAATGTAGCAATACATTCAGCTAATATAAGAAAACATTAATAAATAACGCGAAGCTGGAACAAGATAACCCAGGATAGCAATCAATATAAGGCTAATAACAAGTTGATTAGATTTGTTTTAAGCTTAAAAACGGAGGTGATGGTTACATTTACACTCCTTTCTCTGCTCACTCTTATACAAGTTATTTTTAGAAAAACTTATTCTTCCATTTATTGTTAATTGAAATAAATTTTCATTGCACACTTAAACATTTCGGTTTAGATATAAACAGGGCACATCAGCTAAAGCGATGGTCAGATTTTTAAAAGGTCGAGCGCTATGTGATGATTCTGAAATGTCATGCTCTTTGTATGGCCATGAGAGAGAGAACAGAGAGAAAACAAATAATGGGTGATATAAATAAAAACAAGCAAAAGCTTGTGAGCTGTAGCTCCAAGCAAGTTGAGTAACAAGCATCAGGTCGTGGTTTGGTATAAATAAAAATTTCCCCTCTTCGATGAGTTATTGCTATCACCTACCAAGCTTTTGCTCAGTGACCTTCACCACGACACATCATCTGAGTAAACAAACACGCCCATTCTTCTGTCAGGAGGCGATTTAAATCTTTACTCCACCTAAGTATTCATATACTCATTCATGTTAATCATACTCTCATTTATGAAATCTAATAGACATGCAAATTTTAAATAACCCAATTATAATTAAAGATTTCGCAAATGAAACAGACATTGAGATTCACCCAACTTTTAACAGATAATGCTCATCCCCTTTCTAAACCCAATCCCTCATTTCCTTATTTGATAGTATTAGAAACGTGTCACTAACTGATATATTGAAAGTAGATTATTTTTACTTCTTTTTTGCACCTTTATATTGATATCCTCTGCATCTATATAAAATATCACTACGTAATTCCAAGAATTTATAAGATGTTATCATGAATAAAAGTTAAACTGGATGAAAGAGTTTTATTTGAAAGTTAAATTTAAGTTTGGTTTTAATTGAAATTGTTTAGTTATAATCCGGTTTTGATTTTGCGAACATTTTTCTCTATGTAAGTGTTTATTTGTATATCGCTTTGATTATATTACCAGTCTTCCGGTAATAAGAGCGGCTCGCTATGACCTCACTCACATTCTGTTTAGCATTATAGTATCCAGATGAAAACACGTCAGGATCTTTTCAGCATCGTTAAAAGGACCAACTCGTGTTTCATTTGCATCTGGAAGAAAATGTTGCGCAACCCTTTAAATTTTCCCTTTTAAATAACTGTTTATATCAGCACACATCCGAGTTCTTGCGTCTTGAAACAATTTTTAATTTCACTATCACTTACGTATAGCAAGTAGAGGAAGTAGTGCACTCTACGCAAAAATTCGATACCGAGATTTCATCAGAGATACACGCTTTGAGAGTGCCTGAATTAAAAAGACACATCTTTACCAAATGTGTGTGTGAACAACATAAATAAAAAAAACTAGTTCAAACTTAGTATCCTCCAAAATGTGATACGATTTTCAAGAAAATTCCTCTACCCCAAAACTAACCCTTTACTCAAAAATGTCTCCAACAATTCTGATTAAAATCCACTATTGTTTAAGATATTTGCATGGCAAATATAATTAGGTATATCTCGAATTTTCTGGGAATAGCCAGTGAAGTGCTCTTCATTCTGAATGGCTTTTATGTAACGCTAAACTGTAAGAGATTCTACTACGAGTCCTGCTACGCATCTGTGTCTGTACAGCAAACTCAGAAAGGCAAGGTCGTTAAATAACAAGTTTGGTATTTAAGTTCAGCACCTTCCAAACATGCGTCAGGAAGATTTTCAAGAAAGATCCCCCCCCCCAAACTACCCTGTACATGGAAATTTTTTTTCCAAAAGCTTTATTTTCTCAAAAATGACTTAACGATTTTGATTAAACACGACATGTTTAAAATGTTTTCATGTCAAATGCATATATTGCATTTCCTGGGAATATCCTCTGAAGTCTTCTTATTTCTCAGTAACTTTTGCATGGTTGGTAAACCATAAGATAGGCAAATCTATCTACAAAAATCTTACTACAAAAAGAAAATTGTTCTCGTTAAAGCACACAATGTATATCAAAGCATGTCTTTTTTACTTTCTTTTTTTAACTTAACCATTCTTGAGATATTCCTTGTTATTGGTTTAAACTTTCAAATACCTACTTATAATTCTCTCAAATGGGAAGTCGTTATTTATATTTTCTCGTGGTCTTGCAAAGAGCATCAAATTTCAAAGCCCGCATATAGCCACGCGCTCTTTAAAAAGCGGGCTCACTTTACCTACTGTATCGTGTAACAAAATTGTAAATGTAAATTGATCGTTTATCTGGATTAACAAGAAGAAACTGGAATAATAAGCTCTTGTAAGTATAGTTTTAGAAGAATGATTAGAGAAAGCCATGTGAATGTAGAACATCAGGATTTTTTCTTTCTTTTTTCCGCGATCAGCTGAAAAGAACGGAATTTCAAATCCATCAAATAGCGATCCACATTTAAAATATTTGACTATCCCTTTAGTTTACTGCATTCTTCTATTCCTACAATGAAAGTGTATCTCGATTAACAAGAAGTAGATACCAAGAATAAGGGTTTGTAAGAATGGTTTGTAAAATAGTGATAGAGAAAGTCGAGTGATTTTTATTTTCCTCTCTGAGACCATGATCATAAACTTCACCAATGTATTAAAATGCAGTTGAGCAAGCTGAGGTACCTACGGAGGTACCTCAAGAAATAGCAAGTAAAAGCTTACTAACAGTGAGCAGGGCTTATTTTTATTTATACCATATCGCGAGCAATAGCTCAGCGATCAAGGTCAGCAAGCTTTTGCTCGCGAGGAGGTTGAGCAGAAAAGTTTTATTTATACGAAACCGAGCAAATGCTTGGAATTAGAGAGAAATGAGCTAATGCTTGCTTTTATTTATACCACCCATGACTTACCACTTGAAGAAAGCAGAAGCATTTGAAAATTGAAACCAATGATGAAGAATATCTCGGAAATGGATAATGCCACAAAAATGTTTAGTTGACATAAGTTCGTGTTTTAAAGAGAGCTAAATTTTTCGTGCAGTTAGGATTTTGTCTTTTTTTTACGGTTTATGAATTATACGAAATTCATTTGGAATGAAGACGACCTCACGGCTAATAATTGAAAATTCAAGATAGGCATTTTATTTTCATGCAAACTTCTTAAACTGTTATTCTAATGAAAATTATCATATCCGTTTTTGAAAAAATAAAACAAGAAATTTTATCCATGTAAAGGTTGATTTTGGTGGGTAGATTTTCTTTGAAATGTTTGTGTTGCATCCTTGGAAGATGCTGAACTTAAATATCAAATTTTATATTTAACAAGTTTTTTTTAATTATGCTGTCCACAGAAAAACGGACACACACACACACACATGATGTCACGATACGTGGGTTACAAGTATTATTTTATAGCTATTCACGCATTTATAAGCTTTGGAAGTGAGAGTTCATATAGCCACTGTGCGGAAAGTGCAGTGTCAGAAATTTTTCACCTTAGGAGAGATAATCGGGTTCTACTGAGGTGCGAGAGGGCATTTGCCCGTAGCGGTAAAGTTCTGCTTAGAGCTAGCCAGGTTTTAGACCTCGTGGTCGATTACTGGAGAGGTGCTGGAGAACAGTGGTCGGGCGTTCTATTAAAAATTATACGAAAGATAAAGTATTATTTTAATACCTATACAGCATGCATAGGAGACTATCGACTAAGCTTCAGGTAAACCTTTCAACTATTTAATTATATTTATTCCCCCTAGCCGGCCATGAGCCGCTCTTATGCTTCATTAAACCTTTTTAATAACTTCAGTGATAGGCAACATGTAAGTTTTTAAATTCACCCTGGTCACATACGCACCATCCCCTAAACGCAATGAATTAGAGTTCCCTATAACTTATACCCGTCTCTATCACCCCCCTCAAATAGGCTAAGCATTCTGTATAAGAACAGAGAGTAAAGATAGCGAGTTGCTCTACTTTGGTCCCGGTTCCATGAGCCATCCCTGTGGGTGCTCGTGGTATGTGTGTGGTAGCCCTGGCGTTCAGAGCCGCCCCCATGAGTAGCAGCCACAGAGAGAGGAACAAACACCCCCTTGGGCCACCACCGCCGCAATTGTTAGAGGCACACGGGTCTCTTTCCACTTTGGAGTAGTCACTCCATTAAAGCACCCTTTTATTTTAACCGTTACAGTTGGTGAAGGCGCCAGTTATCACTCCTTTCTCACCGCTACCTCAGCCCTAAAGCTAACCGCCACAATCTACAGGGATCCATTTCCAAAAATGCATAACTATAATAGCATTACTTTATAATTAACAAGCATTCGGTAATTTTCAAGTAAATATGCGCCTTAATAGATTCAAGGAATCAGTATGTAATTTGTGTCCTGGAGCCCTGTAACAAATATGTAAGGTAATCGTTTACGTTCTTGAGATAATACTATAAGGCCACCAGTAAATTCTGCACCGTGTGTAATTTGTAGGGAACTACCAGGAATATTATAAACATACTGAACTAACAACGGACTGAAAATGGAGCAGGGTAGCTCAGGGGTAACACCTATGGTCCATATTCGGAAAGTCCCGAGTTCGATCCCCAGGGACAGCCCATTTTGACCCATAGTTTTTTTTCGGGAATTTTAGTGGGTAGTCAGGCGAATGCTGGAGTGAGTTCTTTCATCCCCCGAAATTGCCTGTCAATCATTTCGTTCCATTAACCATTCCATTCGTCGTTCACTTCGTTTGGTCTATTTCAGGATTAGAAGTGTTGGCGATGGTGTTTCAGTGCAGCGTGGGTGGGAAAAGGTGTTCTCTGTAAACTTTCTCCGTCCCTCGACCTTCGGCTACTTGCTGAGGTATAAAGACCGCCCCTTGGGGGATGTTGGACGCTGTATGGGGCGGGGTCACCGGTCTGCCTGCCCGATTGCCGGGGCATCTATATCTGGAAACTGTAGGGACCCCGTCATTGCTGTGACGTCATTCCTAGTTCCGGCCACCCGGTGTCTCCCTTCATCTCATTCCTCCCTTCCGGGGGCGCCCCCCTCGTGGGGCGTCGGTGCAATATATTCATTCCTGGATCGGTGCCGATTCTCTTCCGCTTCATAATGCAATCAAGGGGATTGAAGGAGAAAACAGAAGGTAAAGTAACACTTGGGGTAAAACTTGTGCAGAATTAACAAAGTGGTGAGTAAACAATGTGTGTATATACAGCATGTAAATAAACAGTACTTCATATTTTGAAAAGTATGGGCCAAAACAAGAGAAAAAGTGTCCAATAAACATGGACTTTAAAATACATACCTTAAGAGCTATGAGCACTTGTTCATTTTTGCTACTGTGAAACATCTCTTCTAGATTTTTGCTATTGCGTATAACCTGCAGGATGTAGTAAGCAAATAAGGACACATTACTCCGTTACTGTGAAACAACATAGCTTCTAATGTAACCTGCTTGCGATTACATATGACCTGCACTTGTGAACCATCGCTAAAGGCAGTACTCAATATGGTACCCATTCATAGTAAGGCATGCTTCTATCCGACGTCTTAGGGAATCATGCGCTCTCACCACTCCAGGTTGGTCACGGATGCTCTGGCTGGCATTGATGGCGCGGAAGTAAGAATTTCCTGAAGTAATTTGTGTTGTTTGCAAGTCACGTGAGAAGTTTATGAGACACTTATACGTTAAACATAGACCTGAAATTTGGTTCCAACATTTCGAAAAATCTCCGCAAGCAAATTTTGCTGTACATGGCGCCTTTCTGTAGTGTTTGTACATCATTAATGGGGGTCGTATGTACCAAAAATTTCAAAATAAAACTATAATGTAAAAGCATTTCACAAACTTCTAAAAACATAAACTAATTCCATTAGAACTAATAAGAATATGCGTTGCACTTACCCAGAACTGTAAATACGGTTTACAGTAACGACACTAAAAGATGTTTACTGCATGCTGTATCCATGGTCAATAACAGAGAGTGTTCTTCATTTGTTTACTGCGTGGTAGGTCGCACGTAGGCAATAGCAAAGATCTTGCAGCGAAGATGAACAAGTGCTCATAGATCTTAAGGTATGCATTTTAGAGCCCATGTTTACCCGGCATTTTTTTCTTGTTTTGGACCATACTAGCACTTCTCAAAATATAGAATACTCTTTTTTAACACCTGGTATACTTCCTCTACTACGTACATAGTAGGTAGAGAAGGTAGTGCATTCCACTCAGAAATCTGATACCGAGATTTCACCGGAAATACATATTTTAGGCCCTTTGAATAAAATAAAAGCATTTTTAGAAAAAGGCGTTTGTGAACGGCAGAACTCAAAAATGAAAGGTCGGATAAATATCAAACTTGATATTTGGGTTTAGTACCTTCCAAAGATGCGACACAAAGACTTTCAAGAAAATTTCCAGACTTAAACGACCCTTTACATAGAAACAATTTTGCAATGTTTTATTTCCTAAAATATGGCGGTAATGACTTTGATTAAGATACCATATATTAAAGATATTTACATTACAAATAAAATGTATATTTTGAATTTTCTGGAAACAGCCTATGAAGTCCTCTGTATTCGGAAGGAATTTTGTGCAATCTTGCATAACTGGTAAACGTTAAGGGATAGACGAACACGTACTATTGAATTGTTCAATACTTGGCCATGCTTTTAAAATCCTGTCGATTTTCAATTCTTTTTCGCGATTTTGTGAAAAGAGCATGAAAATTTAAGGCCAGCACATAGCGTCCAGTTCTTAAACATTTGACTCTCGCTGTTCCCTTTGTATCTAAAAGAAATGTGTAATGCAGCTATTTCGGGAAAGGTTTATCTCAATTAAAATGAAGTATATAGAAAATAAACTTTGTAACAATAATTTGTATACCCACTAATAGGTGATGGAGGGTAGAGAAAGTCATGTGAATATAACACATCAGATTTTTATACTTATCTTCATTGTAAAATACGCGCAAAAGTCTGATTATATTTATTTGTTTATAATATGCATTGCTTTTAATAAGGTTCTAGATAAATCGTAAACATACCTGATATTTTGTATTAACTTATTTATCCTAATCATTCCTGTGCTACTCGGGGGTAACGGAGTACCAGCAAATCTACACATCTCCGTGTAGCAGAACGGACGCACAATTAATGGAAATCTGTGAAGAGATTCTGAGGCTAGAAAGCTTCATTGATTGGGTAGGTTGTACAATAGACTTTGTGAAGCAGTGAGGTATATTTTATAGCCCAATCCATGAACAGGGTTAATATATATATATATATATATATATATATATATATATTACACCTATACCTACGTAGGGATGTAGCTGCTGTCCAACGTGTTTATTGTTCCTGAGAAACTGAGCTTCGACTACTTCGGTTAGAATCCTTATCTTCGGCAGTTAAGTGGTGATTTCAGGAATAATTAATTATTTATTTCACGTATCAATCCTAATCCAATTCCCGTCATAAGTAATCACACACCCCTTCAAAAATTCTAGCAGCCAAATTAATGGAGAGAAAATTCTTACTCTGTTTTGACAGAAAGCTCAAATGTATTATAGTTTACGTGTTTTGTAGATTTTCGAAATCATTCCTTTCATCTGTTTAATACGTTTTTGAAGAATATGTCAAAATTGCAACTATTTTATACGTGGCCTTAAAAAAATTATTTTTCATGCATTAAATAGAGCATTTTTTGTATATACAGCCACACACTTTCATCGACATGTGACTTCAAATTGCGGAGAAACAAATTCGCGAAGTCGTAATATGTGAGCAGAAAATTAGGATTTAAGGCAAAAAGTTGAATATTTCCATCTTTGACACTTCATTCCTCCGCCAAATAAAAACTTATTTTCACTACGAAATCAGGTATTACACAACAAATTTGGTCTACTTAATGCATGAGAGATAATTTTGTAAAGACCATGTACAAAATAGTTTTAATTTTGGCATATTTTCCAAAAATTTATAAATCTGATAAAATGAGCGATTTGGAAAATTTCCAAAATACACAAGCTGTATTACCGTTTGAACTTTCTATCAAAAGAAAACTTAGACTTTTCTCTGCATTAATTTGGCTGCTAGAATTTTTTGAAGGAGTGTATGAATACTTATGATCGGGAGTGTATGTTACACCGTTTTATATGTTATAGCTACTGATATACTGCAATTTGCTATCGTTTTCCATTATTTGAAGCAAAATGTAATAAACTGCTGAACAACTATGTAATTTTACGCATAGCGGCATTGTCTTGCCATTATCAGCGGCTGAAATTTACCATTCACTCTTGTGTTTATACTGAGTCCTCGAAACCAACTGCTTACCATGTAAACATTCATAGTAACTGGATTCCTGGGAGATTATTGGTATATTTTATGAATAATATAACTTGAAATATTCAGTAAGCTAATGCAGATTGAGTAATTTCGCAAAGCGTTTATAAATTTATAAATATGCAAGACCCATTTGTGGACATAGATGCCAAAATAAACGTAAATAGTTCAAAATATCTTTCAGTGGTTATTTTTATTACATTAATTACTTAAATCAGTACTAAAACTTGGTACTTAACAACTTTGTGTAGATGTGTGTGTTTCCCACGGCTGCATTAATGGATCTTCTGATGGAGGTCCACAAAATAACGGTTCAAGATCTGACCGTCACCGAAGTAAGGTTGTGAGCATAGCTATATCCCCACGGAGAATCGCCACTGAATAATTCACCAAGGATATATAAGAAGAGGCTGCTCAGTCACTCCCAGTATTAGAAATGTTAAAAGATGAAATTATTTGGTTTCGAAAGAAATAATGGTTTGAAAAGGAGCCAGTGTAACTGATATATGATTAATATGCTCTTTGTTAAACGAAACCAGTGTTCCTAGAGATGACTGGTAAGCAGTTATCTTGGGATACAACTAAATAAGTACATGTGAGCTTTATCATAGCAACAAATATAAATAAATAACGGGCACTCTATATTTAAGTAGATACATAATAACTAAAGCATTCTTTTCCCCCAAAAAATTCAGAACATTTCCTCGTAACCTGAGTACCTATAGTAATGGAGAGCAGTAAAGTTGTTGACCGATCGATTCAAATCTAGAATTAATGGCATTCTTCCATATAAATTTGGAACGACATAACTGGTAACGTTTCTATCGTGTTTAGTCCTATAATAACTTTCCTTTTTTGTTCGCCGAATTTATACCCTTATATCTGCTTATCTCTCATGAAATCTAACTTAGAATACAAATGAAGGCAAATTTGGCAGGTCAAAATGTAATATCAGTTACTGTTAAGTTCAGTGTTTTGCATCTTGACCAGCCCAACCAATCAGGAATACCTGTATTCAGATTCTAAGAAAAGAAAGACATGAAAATTATGGAAACCAAACCTACGCAGCACTGTTATTCGAGCGGAGTTTAACCCACGTTATTGTTTTCTAGTGTAACAACAGTAAAATATATGTAAAGATTGCACGAAAAGAAAAATATGTGTTCGGAAATTTATAATTCTCAATGCTGTACCTTTTCGTCTGTAAGTTATCTTCTAGCTATGTATCTGCCCAAACGTTATGAAATATGTAACGTTTTCATGGAATATTTTAAATTTATACATTTTTAAGGGACAGAGATAAAAGTAAATGTTTATGAATTACCTACCTTCTACCGTCCATGACTACCTAACAACTACAGCTCGATTGATCTTCAGTGCAGAATATCAAGCGTGCACTACATACTTTAAGAGTTAACATCAAGGAATCTATCTCTCCTTCCTCCCTCCATCCCCCTTTTGTTTGCAATAACATAAGATGCTTTAGAATTAGAATTTTCTGTTATACGAACTGTAGTGTGTTACTTTAAAAATGTTGATGTAATACATTGACAGGACTTTCTATACCCTCTATCATTTATTAGTGGGTATACAAACTATTCTTACTAAAGCTTATTCTTATATCATCCTTATTATAATCCAGTTTGCGTCTTTGCAGAAATAGCTACGTTGCACATTTTGTTATATGCACAAATGGAGCGGCGATAGTCAAATGTTTAAGTACTGGATGCTACACCCTGGGCTTAAAATTCCACGCAATCGCGAAAAACAACTGAGTGTTGATAGAACTTAAGGGAATGATCAAGAAATACACCTTTCGAATCTTTAATAATGTATATCCAAGAAATGGTTTATGCCATTAAAAACTTATTTTAAATAAATTGTGTACTTTAAAGAGACCTACGTTTTTTGTGTAGTAAGTTTTCGTCTGTAGCTTAATGCTTACCAGTTATACGAGATTATACAAAGTTCCTCCAAACGAAGTGGAATTTTCAGGCTATTTCCAGAGAATCCAAGACATACGTTTCATTTTTCGTTGAAATATCTTTAATATATGGTATTGTAATCAAAATTGTTGCAGCCATTTTTAGAAAACAAAAAATTTCGACAATTCTTCCGTGTTAACCGTAGTCTGGGGTGAGCGGATTTTCTATGCACTCTTCGTGAGACATATTTGTAAAGTACTCAACCTAAGTACCAAGTTTGGTATTTATCCGACTTTCCGTTTTTGAGTTATGGTGTTCACAGACACACACACACACACACACACGGACCTTTTTATGAAAATGCTGCTTTTAGATTCAAGGGCCTCAAAACACGTATTTTCAAGGAAATCTCGATATCCATTTTTGGTGCAATACAATACTTCCCCTACTTACTATACGTAGTAGAGAACGTAATAATTTAAGGTGTGATTGTAATGCATTAAGAAAACATCTGATGTCATACATTCACATGACTTTCTCTATCCTTTATCGTTTATTAGTGGGTATAAAAACTGTTCTTCTTATTTTTCTATCCATACATTTTTATCCAAATAAACGTTTGCAGAAATAGCTATATTACACATTTCGTTAGGATACAAAGGGAACATCGATATTCAAATGTTTAAGAACTCGACACTATATGCTGGTCTTAAAATTCCACTGTTCCCATGCAATCGCGAGAAACAACTGAATGTTGAAAGGACTTTAAAGAATGACCAAGAAATGAACAATTCGAACCTTTAATAAAGGATTTCTTAGAAATGGTTTATGCCATTAAAATACTTATTAGAAATAAATTTAATGTTTTAATGAGATATACATTTTTCTGTGTAGTACGTTTTTTCTATTGCTTAACGTTTCCCAGTTATACAAGATTATACAAAATTCCTTTTGAGTGAGGAGGACTTCAGAAGCTGAAAATTCAAGATATGCATTTTATTTATCAAATAAATATCTTTAATATGTAGTGTTTTAATCAAGCTTGTCACAGCTATTTTTTAGAAATTCAAGTTTTTCAAAAAATCCTTCATGTAAAGGATAGTTTTTGAGGAGAGAATTTTATTTAAAATCTTCTTGTCGCATTTTCGGAAGGTACTTGATTTAAATACCAATTTTGATATTTATTCGAGTTTGGTTTTTGACTTATGTTCACAGACACACAGAGCTCACGGACCTTTTTCTAAAAATGCTTAGTTTGGGTTTAGGGAGCCTCAAAACATATACCCATTTCAGGTAAAATCTAGACATCGAATTTGTATATGGAATACAATGCTTCCCCTGCTTACTATACGTAGTATAGAAAGTAAAACTTGACTGAATTTTAACCGTAGGGTGTAAATAACTTTGAAAGTCTCTTAAATTGCTACTTTTATATTCTGTACCTACCTACCTACCTACCTACCTACCTACCTACCTACCTACCTACCTACCTACCTACCTACCTACCTACCTACCTACCTACCTACCTACCTACCTACCTACCTACCTACCTACCTACCTACCTACCTACCTACCTACCTACCTACCTACCTACCTACCTACCTACCTACCTACCTACCTACCTACCTACCTACCTACCTACCTACCTACCTACCTACCTACCTACCTACCTACCTACCTACCTACCTACCTACCTACCTACCTACCTACCTACCTACCTACCTACCTACCTACCTACCTACCTACCTACCTACCTACCTACCTACCTACCTACCTACCTACCTACCTACCTACCTACCTACCTACCTACCTACCTACCTACCTACCTACCTACCTACCTACCTACCTACCTACCTACCTACCTACCTACCTACCTACCTACCTACCTACCTACCTACCTACCTACCTACCTACCTACCTACCTACCTACCTACCTACCTACCTACCTACCTACCTACCTACCTACCTACCTACCTACCTACCTACCTACCTACCTACCTACCTACCTACCTACCTACCTACCTACCTACCTACCTACCTACCTACCTACCTACCTACCTACCTACCTACCTACCTACCTACCTACCTACCTACCTACCTACCTACCTACCTACCTACCTACCTACCTACCTACCTACCTACCTACCTACCTACCTACCTACCTACCTACCTACCTACCTACCTACCTACCTACCTACCTACCTACCTACCTACCTACCTACCTACCTACCTACCTACCTACCTACCTACCTACCTACCTACCTACCTACCTACCTACCTACCTACCTACCTACCTACCTACCTACCTACCTACCTACCTACCTACCTACCTACCTACCTACCTACCTACCTACCTACCTACCTACCTACCTACCTACCTACCTACCTACCTACCTACCTACCTACCTACCTACCTACCTACCTACCTACCTACCTACCTACCTACCTACCTACCTACCTACCTACCTACCTACCTACCTACCTACCTACCTACCTACCTACCTACCTACCTACCTACCTACCTACCTACCTACCTACCTACCTACCTACCTACCTACCTACCTACCTACCTACCTACCTACCTACCTACCTACCTACCTACCTACCTACCTACCTACCTACCTACCTACCTACCTACCTACCTACCTACCTACCTACCTACCTACCTACCTACCTACCTACCTACCTACCTACCTACCTACCTACCTACCTACCTACCTACCTACCTACCTACCTACCTACCTACCTACCTACCTACCTACCTACCTACCTACCTACCTACCTACCTACCTACCTACCTACCTACCTACCTACCTACCTACCTACCTACCTACCTACCTACCTACCTACCTACCTACCTACCTACCTACCTACCTACCTACCTACCTACCTACCTACCTACCTACCTACCTACCTACCTACCTACCTACCTACCTACCTACCTACCTACCTACCTACCTACCTACCTACCTACCTACCTACCTACCTACCTACCTACCTACCTACCTACCTACCTACCTACCTACCTACCTACCTACCTACCTACCTACCTACCTACCTACCTACCTACCTACCTACCTACCTACCTACCTACCTACCTACCTACCTACCTACCTACCTACCTACCTACCTACCTACCTACCTACCTACCTACCTACCTACCTACCTACCTACCTACCTACCTACCTACCTACCTACCTACCTACCTACCTACCTACCTACCTACCTACCTACCTACCTACCTACCTACCTACCTACCTACCTACCTACCTACCTACCTACCTACCTACCTACCTACCTACCTACCTACCTACCTACCTACCTACCTACCTACCTACCTACCTACCTACCTACCTACCTACCTACCTACCTACCTACCTACCTACCTACCTACCTACCTACCTACCTACCTACCTACCTACCTACCTACCTACCTACCTACCTACCTACCTACCTACCTACCTACCTACCTACCTACCTACCTACCTACCTACCTACCTACCTACCTACCTACCTACCTACCTACCTACCTACCTACCTACCTACCTACCTACCTACCTACCTACCTACCTACCTACCTACCTACCTACCTACCTACCTACCTACCTACCTACCTACCTACCTACCTACCTACCTACCTACCTACCTACCTACCTACCTACCTACCTACCTTTAGTTTTCTTTCCCTATAAAAATTAAAACAATAATTATTTGGTATGGCATTCAAGTCTTCTAGCATACAAAAACCATTATACCAGTATAAATAAAAATCACAAAATGCAATTAATGTCATATACATTACAATTGATGATTATATAACCACTTCAATTTTTGTGTAAGTAGACGCCAAAAAGTCGAATTCATCTACACCTTAATGGACGACTTGGTTAATCTGTGCCGATAAAATCAACGCAGTCATATTCCGTCACAAATTTACAGAAGTATTTAATTAAATTTAAAGCCTATTTAACTACGAAGCTACAGCAGTACTGCTAATTCAGTTTTA
This sequence comes from Deroplatys truncata, assembly GCA_030765065.1. Lineage (NCBI taxonomy): Eukaryota > Metazoa > Arthropoda > Insecta > Mantodea > Mantidae > Deroplatys > Deroplatys truncata. Next base: position 251,039,875 of record CM060981.1, read on the forward strand.
ACTACTTATATTTACAGCAGCATTAATACCTTTTGCGAGGAAAAATACGTGAGCAATAATGTTGATAACAAAATCCCTTTCCTGCCCGGAGTCTTTCCTTGTAATGCGCTTTAGAAAAGCATTCATTGTTTGTGCAGAAGGGATCCATACATTTAATATATTGTGTTCTGACCTAAACTTCAATATGCCATAATGCTATTTATATGTTGGTAGAGCCCACAAGCTGAAATACGAGCTGAAAGCTAATACGCAACGGATGTGGAAATGAAATGAATTGAAAAGTACTTTCACTTTAAATCAACTCAACTTCCTATGAGTAGAAATTAAATTCCCCCAGAAGAGCTCATTTGAAAGTTACTACCCAGTTATACCATGCAATCATTGCGACGTTGTACTGAACGGATAGTTTTACACAATCGACGGTTTAACTATAAAACGACCGCATAATTGCAGCAGTCCATGAATTTAGTAGATAACACTAACTCTCCAAATGGCATGTGATTGTATTTCGCATGTTTGATACAACTTTAGTTCACTTTCATCCGGAATATTTTGGTGAACAGTAGCAATGCGACTGACTTAGAAAGGAGAAAATAAATGAAAAGAGCTGCAGTTTAAAGAAAAATACTGGAATTAAAAACATTTTAAATTATATTGTCGTTAATAAATGAAAGAGCGTTGGAGGAATATGTTATAACCATCACTACTGAATTCTCTTTATAGTGTAGGATGATTAATAATGATAATAAGTGACCGTTGGTGTTTCTCGAATACTGCTTCTTATGAACAGTGGAACACTGCGCATGCGGGGAATAGCGTGAGGGAGAAGTGTTTCAACGGTCCCTGTTGTTGGGCTTAGAGTGCAGACGAATTATTTGAGGCGCTAGGCGGTTGTGTATTTTGGTTTTTAGTTTTCCTCGAGGAAGGGAGCCTAGCAATAATCGAAGAAACAGCTTGTATTTCAACATATATAAATAAACATGTGAAGCGTACTCATTACATTTAAACCATGTTTTTAAATTCTCTGGCTAGACTGCCCTTTTTACCTTCCAAACTCTCGCTAGGAAAATCTAAATTCCTGAGCTTATATCACTTTAGTTAGCTTATCACGATGGAGAATGCTACATAATGGTAAAAACGCCATTTCGCCAGTTTTAGGCGATTTAGTGACATTTTGGAATATCTCTGTTTCAGTATAACTAAACATGACATGAGTGTTAATTACCACTTAAAGTTATATATTATTCCTCTAACTAGTTTTCCTTGGTTACCTCTAAATCTCTTCCTAGCTATAACTAAATTCCTAAGCTTATAGTCCTTGAGGTAAAGTATCATGATTGGGTACGCTATACCAGGTGGCCCAACCGCACCGTATTTCACCTGTGCGGATATCCCTTCATGCGCTAAAAGAGCTGCAGAACTAAACGGGGCAATTCCCAGTAAACAAAGGTCAAAGAGGAACTGGTACATTAACGTGAGCGAACTTCTTCTACTCCTTCCTACCAGCGAAGAAGATGAGCGTATTGTCCTCATTGAGAGGCAGTTCACAGCTTGTACCACTCCATGATAATAACAGTATAAACAGACCGGAAATGTTTCCACTTCAATTACAGAGACTTTACTTTTGAGCGAATAAACTCACTGTTTAGAGCGAGAAGTAATTATAATGTCTTTATTTGGCCAATCATATACGCTATTTTAAATCGTGTTTTCGCAACAATAATAACCATAGTAGTACTACTACTACTACTACTACTCAGTAGTAGTGGTAATAATAATAATAATAATAATAATAATAATAGCAAGCGAACAAATGGCAGCGAAATATTACATTTCTCATATTTTCATGGTTTTCTTTATCACTTTAATGTTTTGATTTAACTCTTCAATATGTATAGTCCATAATGTTAGAAAAGAATATCATAAAAATAAAAAATAGATATGGGCGCATACTAATAGGTCAAATAAAGACATTTTAGTCATTTGTAAATCTAAAAGGTGAATTTGTACCCTCTAAAATAAAGTCCCTGCTCTTCGTCTTAGCTGATAAGCAAGAGAAGTAGAATGAAGCTCGCTCACACTATTGCGCCAGTTCCCCACTGACTTATGTTTACTTGGAATTGCCCCTGTTGTTCTGAAACTCTTTTAACGCACGGATATCTGCACACGTGAAATACGGCGCGGCTGGTCCACCTGGTATATCATTATCCATTTCTGTTACAGTAAGTCTGTAATTAAATACCGGCAGCAAATGCTGTATGTCGACGAAATTTAGTCCACTTGAATAAAATCAGCATATTGTTTCACATGGAAAATTAAATTAATTTTTAGTACCCAGCACTTACATTAAGGGGATGCGGAGGACCGCAACATGGTATGGAGGTTAAGAGGAAGGCGTGGGTTTTTCACTGTACAAAATCCATAATACAAACCTACTTGTACATTCCTAGATTTATTTCCCAACCGTTTGGGGTTCCTACATTATTAAATATGAAAGGTGAGGGGAGATGTTCACCGATCCAAAAGCCGGCTTGCACACGTGACACGCTTCTCTGGGAATCCTCAGCAAGACAGACGCTATACCCCCAGCACTCGTGGCTAGCAAAAACTCCCAGCCAGGAGTACCGTCATCCGAGTCAATATCAAAATGCAACAACAATATGTCTTGTGATAATGGAAAACGACAATATGTCTGATAATCACAATGAAACCCCCAAATTATTAATACGCCACAATATGTGCTACAAAGTTTCCTAAGAAAATTTACTGATGAATGTCATGAGTCGAGAATTTTTTGTGGAAAGTGAAAAGATAACATCGTGACTACAGGCTCGCTAAACCCAAAGAATTCTTTCATTCAGTGATGAGTGAAAATCCTAAACTGCATAACGAGGATATTCCGGTATCTTAGGGCCAATATAGTAAAATTCCATTTATGGCATATAGGCACTGCATGAAATGAAGAGACAACCCAATGAATTATGTCATAGATGATATTTATGTGGAAGATTTATCACAGTAATGGGAAATAGTCGCGCTCTTTCTCCCTAAAGCTGTAGTTAACATCCTTATGGTGTTCCATGGTTTACGGCACTTAAAACCTTGTTTTTCGGAGAAAGGCTCTTCTAGCATCATTTAACGTTACCTTGCATACACCGAGCGCTACCGGTACATAGGAGGGGCACTATATATATTTTGAGCCTAATAATTAAAACAAAGTAATTTCTGATTGAAAACTGCTTTATTGTTTTTCAAAATATTCTCCTTTATGATCAATACACTTTTGCATTCGTTTGAACCATTTGTCAAAGCATTTATTCTAGTCTTCTTGAGACACCTCCAAAACATGATTTTTGAAGGCATCAACGGCTTCTTCTGCCAACGAAAATCCTTGTCCACGCAATTTAGTCTTAATGTTCGGGAACAAAAAGAAGTAATTGGGTGCCTAATCAGGACTGTATGGTGGATGACCCATCAATTCGATTTTTTGAGCCTTCAAATACTCTGTTGTTAGACGAGATGTGTGTGCGCTCGCATTGTCTTGATGAAGAACGATCCTATGGTTCTTGTTGGTTTTCCTTACTTCACCGAAGACTTCCGGCAAACAAATGGTTGTGTACCATTCGGCATTGACCGTTTTACGTTCCTCTAAAGCACTGTTGCCACATGGACAGTTTTGCTGAAAAAGCAGGGGACCATTTGCTTCGAAGTGCTTCGAGTGCGAACAACTTTTGTTGGATTTGCTTCATCTTGGAACACCCATACAGTCGACTGCTGTTTACGTTCCGGCTCATACACATAGATCCATGATTCGTCACCTGTTACAATCTTATATACGTCTTTTGAGGCACCGCCATTGTATTTCTTGAGCATTTTTGTACACCAATCGACACGAACATATTTTTGAGATTGCGTCAAATTATGTGGGATCCAACGAGAGCAAACCTTTTTCACGGGTAAATAATCATGAAATATTTTATAAATGCTGGTGGAACTAATGCCTAGAGTTGCCTCAATCTCACAATATGTCGCATGAGGATCTTTTATGTTACTTTCTGCACAGCACCAATGTTTTCTGGCACAACAACTGATTTTGAACGACCTTCACGAACTTCATCATTGAGCGAAGGGCGGCCACGATTAAATTCGTTATACAAGCGTTTCACAGTGCCAAAGGATGGAGCTTCGTCGCCAAATGTGGAAGTTAGTTGATCGATGCACTCTTGTCTTGATAATCCACGTCGAAAGTCGTAATAAATCGTTGCACGAACATTTTCACGAGTTAATTCCATGTGTTTGTTGACACACAATTTGCAAGTTAGTGTAAACAAAATAAATGACGCTCTATTGACAAAATGTTTGAAGTAGATTATGGTAAAAAATGTCAAACTTTCCATTGGAAACGTCAGATGGAATCTACAACATTCAGGGTTGCCAAGGCTCAAAATATAAATAGTGACCCTCGTATATATTCATCAGTTTAACACAGACCAACTTGTTTTCTGCACTGTGTATTTTATTACCTCTGTTTACAATCCACTTAATATAACAATATATCTTATAGCAGTGATTTGATACTAAAATAATTCAGGTATTTATTTTAAGTTATGAATGACTTTTTAAAAACATGACACGCAGAGTCAGATTTTTTTACAATCTTAATGTTATTTCAATGTATACATACCTCTTAGAAGATGGGAGTACTATTGATAAATTTGCACAAATCTTTCCACTTAGGGTGAAATTTCTAAATCTTGCAGCTTTTAGTCCATGTTTTCACAATTTTATCACACACTACTCTACGACAATTACCAGGCTGTTTCAAATTTTATGCAGATAACTTGAATATTTTTTGAGAAAAAAATATATTTTACACTAATTATGCTAAATAATGGGGTGATTTTACACTAATTATGCTAAATAATGGGGTGTGTCAGATGATGCAGAAATTGGAATGTTGAAAAAATACAAAAGTACCATATTATATAAATACTGATGTACAAAACTCGCATATAGAATGTTATTCACTACTCTGGTTGACCCATAAAAACATTTTAATCTTACATAACTTTTACATTCTCTACTACGTATAGTAAGCCGGGGAAGCATTGTATTCCACCCAAAAATTCGATGTGGAGATTTCACCGAAAATATATATTTCGAACCCCTGAATCCAAGAGAAGCATTTTTAGAAAAAGGTCCGTATGTAGGTGTATGTGTCAATCTGTCTGACTTAGTGTGTGTGTGTGTGTGTGTGTGTGTGTGCGTGTGTGTGTATGTGTCTGTAAACAGCATAACCCAAAAACGAAAAGTCGGAGAAGTGACAAACTTGGTATATAAGTTCAGTCCTTCCAAGTTTGTGACACGAAGATTTAAGAAAATCCCCCGTCCCAACTACCCTTTGCGTAAAGCATTTTTAGAAAATTTTCATTTTCTAAAAAATGGCTGTAAAGATTTTGATCAAAATAGCATATATTAAGCATATTTACATGAAAAATTAAATGTATATCTTGAATTTTCTGGGAATAGCCTTTGAAGTCCTCTTCATTCGGAAAGAATTTTATAATAATCTTGTATTACTGGTAAACGTTAAGCGATAGACGTAATAGAACTACACAAAAAATGTGTAAAACACACAAATAAAGTTTTTGCGGCATAGGGAATTTTTGAGATATGCGTTATTAATGGTTTGAATTTTCATTTGTTGGTTATTCTTTGAAGTCCTTTCAACATTCAGTTGTTTCTCGCGATTGCATTGAAACAGTATAGAATTTTAAGGCCAGGATATAGCATCCAGTTCTTAAACATGTAACTATCGCTTATAGCGAAATGTGTAATATAGATATTTCTACAAAGGTTTATTTGGTTTAAAATATAGTAGATATAAAATAAGTTTTCGTAAGATAATTTGTATACTCACTTATAAACGATAGAGGGTAGAGAAGGTCAAGTAAATGTATCATATCAAACTTTTTTTAAACAATTTATCCTCAGCGGTCTATGTATGTCATGTTTTAGCAGTTTGAAAGTGTAGTAAAAACCATATGCCAGGATTTTTAGTTCATTATTTCCAAGTTTCTGTAGAAAATTTCAACATTGGTTACAAACTATATCACATGAAGCAGTTTTATACGCAAAAGTATAAGAAAAATCAAAACCGAGTAAAAGGCATTGGAAGTAAACACAGATCATTAGGCCGTGTGCTCTTGGGCATTTAAATGTTCATGTGTTGATGTTTTAGAGGGCTCTGAAAGCAAAATATACTTATGTTAATTGAAGCTAAAAGTTCAAAGCATTTTTGGAATTAAAAAACCTATTTTTGAATTTTTTGAAAATTTTGATCAATCTTCAGTTATGGATACCCTTAATATATGAGGCATGACAAGCAAAGCGACGTTTAACTGAAGGGACCAATACCATCCAGGACTTTGTCTGCCACCATTTTGTCTTCTAAGGTACATTTACTCCAGGCGTGGAGTTTTATGATATTCTTCCGTAATCCCTTACAACACACCTAAGTAGTGTAAGCATCGGGGAAACTGCTCTTTCGGGAGCGGGACGCTTTAGAAGTAAACAGGATACGGGACTTAATAGGTCCCTGAGGAGAGACACGTCATCCCAACCCATGCTCCCGGCTGAACGCTCTCTAGCATGAGATACTCGTGAAAATGATGTTCCTTTTTGTGTTTCTTAGATATATATTACCTTCTTCCGAAATATTTAGAATTTTAATTGTAGATAGTCATTTTTGTAAGAACATACAAATATTAAATAATTAAGTCTAGTTTAGAAGAAACGATGTTAGGGAAATATAAATAAACACTACACGTCTTCCCTTATTATAAAGAAAATTCTGTGCTGTTTGCTATTTTTTAAGTAACAGGAATAATAAACTAGTACAAATGTGATGTTATTTAGTGTTACAATAAATCACAAAGGAGGTATTTTGAAGTTCTCATATCCTGCCATCTCCAAAATATTTTGGAAGCAGTAGACCAAATGAGTATAAACTCCAGTGACAGAGTATCTTGTGTTATAACTAAGTAAGACTGTACAAAGGTTGTTGAAATTGAAAAATTTTCCCATCATTATACTAAACGTATGAAAATTCTGTGTAAAGTTTATATAATTTCTCTACCTTTTAGTGAGCATACATTTTAGAAGTTTTAGTTTTTATCTCTCTCTCTCACTCTCTCTCCCTCTCCTGATGTATGTACGCGCAACACACACGCGTGCGCGAGTGGTTTATTTTTTCTTTTTTGTTTTACTTTCTCTTCCACATACATACCAGGTAGACAAGGTATTGCATTCTATCCAAAAATTCGATACCTGGATTTCATTGTAAATACGTGTTTTGAGACCCCTTGAATAAAACTAAACGTTTTTAGACAAATTTCGCGCACGCGAAACTCAAAAACCAAAAGTCGATAAATAACAAACATGATACTTAGATTGAGTACCTTCCGACAAAGATTTTCCACCACAAAACATAGAATATTTTTCGCAATTTTCATGTTCCAAAAATGGCTCTAACGGTTTTGATTAAAATGCCAATTATAAAATATATTTACGTGGCAAATACAATACATATTTCAAATATTCTGGAAATAGCCTGCGAAGTCATCATTCGGAAGGAAATTTCTATAATCCCGTTTAACTTGTAAACGTTAAGCGATAGAACGAATATATACTATACAAAAATGTAGATCTCTTTAAAACACACAATATATTTTAAATAACTTTTTTGTGGTATCAGCCATTTCCCAGATAAATGTTATTGTTTCGATCTGTTCAATACTTTGTCATTCTCTTTAAGTTCCGTCAATTTTCACTTGTTTCTCGCGATGCCATGGAAAGAGTGTGGAATTCTGCATATAGTGTCCAGTTCTAAAACATTTGACTATCGCTTTCCCTTTGCATGTATAACGAAATGTGTAATGTACCTACTTCTGAAAAGGTTTATTTGGATTAAAATGAAGTAATGAAGTATGCCACCCAACCTACTGCTAGCATATATCCGAGACACTCAGTACATAAATCCTTATCATGAGTTGCGTTTTATATTGTATATTTATTAGGTCATTAGCTTTCGTAAGAATAATTTTTATTCGCAATAATAAATAATAGAGGGTAGAGAAAGTCATGTGAATGTAACATATAAATTTTTTTATTTAATGTTTTAAGCCCCGTTCCTAATACATACGGTACCACAGGCGGTGGACATAGAGGATACGTGAAATGAAATTATTATTGGGAAAGGATTTTTTGGGGGAAGGATATATTCCAGGTCTCAGGTTGAGGTATCTTTCCCCATTTGCCAACTATGAGGACCTAGAAAAAGCTGGAAAATATCTGAGTCAGGGAGGAGGATCCTGGCTGAAACACACGTTGCTGGAGAGGATGTTAGAAATAAGGACTCACCACAACGGATTCGCGGTGAATTTGCGCCAAGCTGGGGGCTTTCATGCTTAAACGTGCATTAGTAAATATCTGCAGTACGCAGTCAAAACGCTTATTTAAACTTGTTTTAACCGGCTTAAATTTAATGTTCAATAATAACTTTATTCTAGCAGGTGTCAAATAATTCTTCTCTTCACTCTTGAAATTCTATACCTGCTTAAAGCGTGAAAAATTCCCAAATGCTCCTAGAGAATTTAGGATCCAGGAGGTTAATTGTTAAAGCCTGTAACAGGTAGCTGGAGGTACACTACATTGAAAACTAAAGAGCATGAGCAAATTTCATTTTTAAAATCTGATGAAAACCATTGCCTAAAACTTAAACTTTATGATAAATAGAGCTCAGCATGGAAAAATAATGTAATAGTAATTTAAAGAACACCGATAGAACTTATTTTTTTAACCGAAACTACACATTAGTAGAGCATTCAGTTTGAACACCTGCGGTATAGGTTGCTGTATGATATACATTATTCGGTATTTCTACCATTCTTAAAAGAAAACAACCTTTTTTCTCTTCACTAAAGCTGAAATATTCAATTAATTTCTGAATCTCTTTAGCTCAAACTCCCATTTGTAATACATTTCTTTAGAAGCTTTGATTCTGGAGCAAGGCTCTTTCATAGAACAGTCTTAAAGTAGAATAATAGGAAATCGCACAACAACTGAGTTATCTATCCACCTCAGGGTAATAGAGAAACGTTTGCAGAAATGCTTTAATTGCATATTTCGTTATAAATGCGATACTGGATATCTAATAAAGGGAGAGTGAAATCTTTAAAAAAAAAAAAAGGCATAAGTATATACTGGCTTATATATGTATCATGGCATCATGAGAAATAAAAGGATAGTAAGGACAAATCCAAACAACAGTATTACAGAAATTTCAAATTATAACAGCGTATAGCTCACAAATGACCGTCCACGTAGCTCAGTGGCAACGCATTGCTTCTGGCTTGGAGGACCTCCTGTTGGGAGGTCTGGTACGGAGTGCATTCAGCTTCGTTAGGTCTCTGAGGAGCCAATTGAGGAGCTACGTGTTGAAAACGTACCGACAAGACCGCCTTAACCCTCCGGAAGGGATCCGGGGCGCTGACCACGACTCACCCTCCAGTATTGACCCTCTCTAATGACGCCTGTAGTAGGCAGAAGTGGGAGATGCAGCGGTCGGGGCTGTAGGCCTTGGTCCGCTTCTGGACCGGCGCGCTATGATTTTGATTTGATAGCTTGGAAATGGCTAATGACACAAAAAACTAATTTGGAATATATTATGTGTTTTGATGAGATCTACATTTTCTTTTGAAGTAAGCTGTTACCCATATCTAAGGGTTACTAGTTATTCAAAACTGTATAAATTTCATTCCATGTGAAGATTGCTTTACAGGATACTCGCAGAAAATTCAAGATATACATTCTATTTGTCATACAAGTATCTTACGCGTGTGGAATTTAAATTAAATCCATTATTTATTTTGTGAGAAAATAACAAAACATTTTAAAGATAAAATTATTTTGGTATTGGGGATTTCCTTGAAATCGTAAGATGCCAAAATTTATATACCTATTTTATATTTATCCCACATTGCTTTGTTAAGTAAAGTTGTTCACATACACATACACGCACACATACGCGTGAGCTTTTCCAGAAACTAATGTATTTTATTCAGGAATCTCAAAAAATGTATTTCCGGCGTAATCTCGTTGTTGAAATTTTCGGCGGAATACAATAATTTCATTACTTAATACAGGTATGTACTAGAGAAAAAATGCTATGTATTGCATTCAAATGACTATATCCACTGTCATTTATTTTTATTTATTTTTTACATACTGTTCTTAGGAAAGGATTATTTTTTGTATTTATTTTCTGTTTATTGAGAAAAATATTTGCACTTTCATTATAGATACAAAAGAATCTAAGGGGCTGAAGTTCCAGTTAGATCTTTATATGCCGGCGTTGAAATTCCATAGTATATCTATTACAATGCAAGAAACAACTGAGCGGTGATAGAATCAAGGTGATAATTTTGAAAAGCTTAAAATAAGAATATTTCGGAAATGTTTAATGCCAAAACATTTATTTCGAATAAAGTTGGCGCTTTATAGGAGGTACACCAGAGTTTTGGTGTATCTCTTATGGCTCACCAGTTACACAAAATTACATAAAGTTAATTCACCTGGAGAATATTCGCAGAAATTTCAAGATATGCATCTTACTTATCATATAAATACCTTAAACAAATAGATTTTTGATCAAAATCTTTACAGTCATGTTTAATACAAGCAATACTAACGAAACATTTTCATTTATTTGGGGTATGAGGACATTCTTGAAACTCTTCGTTTCGCATCCTTGGAATTTAAATACGAAGCTTGTCATTGATCTGAAGCCGAAATTATAAAGTCAATAATTATTTAAATAATCTGGGCAGGATAGCGAAATAAATAAATAATAAAATATTTAAAATCAGTGCATGTATTAAAAGGAGAAGCATTGGGAAAATTGTTGACTGTTAAAAGCGACAGAAAGGCCAGACAGGCACAATTTAGCTAATTAGGGACCAGCCCCAGGTATAAAGGGTAAGTCCGCTGAAGCCAGTTTCTCTTGGAATTAATGGGTGCAGTTGCACTGGCCAGGATGTGAAGGTCATTAGAAGCTTCATGACGCTGAGTTTTTGGTACGAAATGTTTAAGGGGAGAGAGCGGAAGTTAGGAGTCTTTTCTTTGTATCGCGCTTGTGGTGAGGACATTCTCGCTGGAGCACTCTTGGAGTGCGGAACAACGGTCTCGTCGAGGTCCGAAGACTGGGTGCGAACTTGCAAGAGGGTCGAACGATCAGATGTAATTGATAATCTTCGGTCTTGGAAAAGACGCAGCAACATCGAAAGAATTTAAAAGTCTTATTTTAATGGTGAATAAAAGTGTTATAAGAAAGCGTTCGTGTTTCTATGTACATACACTCACGCATACGCAGTGTTTAAGATCTCATGCTCGAGCAGCCGTGGCAAAATAAAAAAAAATCAACTAGGAGGAGAAAAGCAGCAACCGTGAGGCAAAGGTATTGCTTCATTGTTGGAGGACGTAGCGTGGCTGCGTCAGATCAGTAATGTTTCTAATGACTCACTCTAACTGGGTTTGGTACGTTTACAAACTCCGCCATCCAACCTGAATAAATTGAGAAGGGTAGGTGTAGCACCCTGACCATTTGATTTGAAGCTTTTGAAGAAATTGAAGCATATCTTCAGGGTCTCAACTAAGCTGATTTATAACTTTCCACAATGAATATATTCTCTATTGATATTAAGGCTTATGATCGGATATAATCAAATTAATTTGGGGGATGGAAGTAAAATTACAGTAGGTAATCCGTATGTTCAGTTATGAGCCATTCTATGATTACTATATACAGTAGCGCTCAAAAGTATTTTGTAGAAGTTGTTTCCTTGGGCAGAGTGTTTCCTGCAGACTGAATTAAAATAAACTGCTTGACCTCGCCACGGTTACATGTAGTGATTGTCGAGTGCTGAAAAATATGCAATTTATCAGGTAACTTCAATTCTACAGTAGCTCATATGTGTTTTGTAAATTAAATAAACAAATACACCAAAGTATATAAAGAAATGCTAGTTTAAGTGATTTTAATGCTTTATTTGTTTATAGCAATGCCCAAAATGAAAGTATATCCAACTGATTTAAGATAAGCTATCAAGTGATATCAATAAAAGTTGGACTCAAAGGAGTTTGATGTCTCCTAAAAGCTTGTGGGCTTTCGGTTTTAAATTTAGAAAGAACGAGGGACGGTAGAAGAAGAATTCCTAGACAATCAGTGGTTGATCCTACAAAGTCAGCTCAAGAAATTAAGTGGCAAAAGTTCATCTTCTGACAGATAAACGTCGATTCATCATCCGTTGATTTCAATGGTAAGCGACCCTCTCGGAAACCTCTTACTAACCAGAAGAATAAGAAAGTTGGACTGAAGATTGCTAAGAAATGTGCAACCTGGGTCACTGATCACTGATCCAGAAATCCTCTAAAGTGATAGAATCAACTTCAACCTGTTCTCAACAAATGGAATAGGGCATATTTGAAGTCCTAAGTACTAGGTACCTACCAGGAAGAATGTAGGAGGTAGACAACTGGTTGTTTTTCACAAGTAATGTTGGTTCTCTGGTAGAAACTGTAGAACAATGGGCAGGCTGAAGTATGACAACATACTGGTTAACAGTATAGTTCCTCATGGAAAACGAAATATTTGGATGTTTCAAGACGATAGTGATTTTAATCCCACATCTGGCTATTTCAAGGAAGTCTTGCAGAAGCAAAGAATTAACGTTTTCATAGTGGCCAAGTCAAAGCCCGGACCTTCACCCTATTGGGCATCTTTGGCAGATGCTAGAATGATATGTTCAACAGAAAAACTACTACAGCAATAGGAAACAGTTTCATACCGCTCTATGTGATGTGTGGAGAAATATTTGAGGTTCATTTGGCTTAACTTGTTGAGTAAAGTCCATCAAGATGGACTGCGGTCATTAAAATAAAAGGCATTGCATTCTTTAATGCAACTAAGAATTAAGCCAAGAAAATATGAAGTTATAGTTTCTTTGTTTGTTTTCTTTGGGAGGAGGTTTTTGTTTTGGTTTACAAATAGGTATAGCAATTTTGAACCGGTATAATTGTTATGTTAATTTTTATTTATGACGAAGCAATTATATTTAAATGTTTTACGGAAATATATTACATATCACAGTCTTAGTAGGTTTTTATTTATTTTATTTCAATTGCATTGTCATATACTGATTTATTTTTTTATTTATTATTTCTACAAAATACCTTTGAGCGCTACTGTAGTATTTCTAACCTCGTTGCTTCCGCATACAAATAAAAGGGGTAATTGTTAAATGAATAAAATTGAAAAGTATACCATACAGGGTATGATGGTGACCTCCTTTACTCACTCTATAGCAGGGAAAGCAAAATTTACAACCACTGCCACAGTCTGCGGAACTGTAGAAATCCCAATTGTACCCTTAGAATACTAACTAATAATTGAGTTCATCCGTAAACTTACGGATAGCATAGTTTGATGTAACTGAAGAGGTAGAAGCCGCAATGATATCAAGAATTTAAAGCATAGGATCAATTTTATTTAGTAACGCTGAAAGATTTCCATTAAAAACGTAGCAGCCAAAGGAAAGCTTATTCTCTACCAAAATTGTTCTGCATTATTCCGTTATCCTATGCTGCTTTATATGTACTTCTGTATGTAGAAAATGAAACACTGAGAACTGAGTCAAATTTATTTTACGTGTTACTAATATTGATAAGCGATTAAAGTTTCTGATCAATACACATGTACTGTCAGTATTTTGTCACGAGCTACAATCAGAGCTGCTATACGCCATGGCATTGAATCAAAGAGGCCTGGGGAATGGCATGCAATGCTTCTTGTATATGTGCCCACAGCACATGTGTCTAGCTGACGGCTGATGGACGTTGACGACTATTTGTCGACCAACCATATCGCATACATGTTCAATAGGCGATATGTCGTGATGGGAGGCCACAGAAGAAGCCGTATATGCTGAACCTGTAAGAGAGCTTAAACATTCCTGACAAAATGTGGTCGGGCATTGTCTTCCCGGAACATAGCCTCAGGAGTGCATCGAAGGAGGGGTACAACTTCTGCCTGCACAACCTCCTCGATGTACCGGTTTCTGTTGAGTTCACCCTCAAAATAGTATTCGAGATCATGAATGATGCCTAACACGCCCCGCATCATCACGCCTGGTCTTTGGCCAGTACTATGCTGGACAATTCAGTCTACAAAATACCGCTCACCATGATATCAAATACAACATATACCAATATTATTGTAGTCGAAGTTGTAGCGAGATTCGTCCGAAAAACAATTTTGTTCCACTATGTTGTCAGCAAATAAGTAGACCTTTGCTTTCACGAGTCCATTGTAACCTGAGACGTCGATGATCCAGGGTCAAGAGAATCCGCGCATAGGAGTGAGTACTGTTGCCCTCTGCGAAGTAGAGGTCATCAAACAGTGGAAGCACACAATGCCACAGCTGTTACAGTGCTCCATCGTTATGCTAATACTTGTGATGAAGCTGAACGATCCGTCACTGTCATGCGGTCGAGATGTGTGTCGTCCCATGTTGTCGTCACAGATCGTGATCAACTGCCGGATTTTCGATGTGTTCGATTCTCTTCGGTCCACTGCTTCCGCACTTGCATCTTTGTAATAGTATGTGCCACAAAGGCAGCAATATCCAGATACGACAATTTACCTTCACACAATCCTATCGTTCGTCCTCCTTCAATTGCTGTTTCAGTTATTGTTCCATATATACCAGCCTTTACTGCACCTTTGGAAAATATTGCTTATCGGCACCTCTTACATAGTTGTCACTGGATTTCTTGTTTTTGTTTTGGTGTTGTAGATTATATCTAGATAACTCTATCTCTCTCTTTCTTTCTCTCTCTCCCTCTCTCTCTCTCACATACACTTCCAGACTCTGGAGGATAGGTAATAAACTTGGTTAGGTAAAAATTTTCACCCACCAACCCAAGATTTCTCGCACAGCAAACAATGTTGTATGTTTATATTTCGCTCTTTTAGTATGATGAGGGATAGCAACCCTTTGAGAAAAGTCGCAGCCCGTTGACTCTTAATACATGTCCTCCGACTCCGCAACAGCCCTATCACGACAGTTCAGAGGGTACTGTTGATTTCAGGGATGCAAGATCATTTTGAAATTCTGATCACTTGTTTATCATGCCCTGGATTTTCTATAGTATAATTTTACATGCCTATCTGCGATCCTTCATGGTGTTGCAATTTATACGGATGCAGTGTACGTAAATAGCTTGCGCAAGTATCTCAAAAGCCAGTAAGTTAAATCTCCAAAGATTCAAAACGTAAGTATAAAAATATTCTGGAGCTTCCCAACCCACATTTACCAATGATATACAGCTGCACGACGAACATATATATCAACTCGAAACAATTCAGGATGGCTGCAATTAGGTGTGAACCCTTCACCCACATACACGCAAATATCCAGTTTGCAACACCAGCTTGAGCGAATGACACCGACGAGCATTTATGTATCTAAGAAGGGAATAACATCAAAATAAATGCCACTCTTCGTACTAAAATAAATATATGAGAAAATAATAAAACGATACGTATGTCATGCGCATACTACAAATAATAACAAATTTATGTTAAATGAATACATCTGACAAGAAGAGAAAGAGGACTACCAGCAAAATTAGCCATTTCTCCTGGAAGTAGAAAACCACCTAATTTTTGGTTCCAGGGTCGTTATAAATTGCAGATAATAAAAGAAGAATTTAATGCTAACTTTTCCTGCAAGACTGAACAATGCAACACCTGCGAAGTAGTACTTTTAATAAACCATCACATTATGAAATGAATCGATATAGCCGAGGCTTGTCGTCCCATTTAAGGACAAGTTGGAGTTCAACCTTAACCACGAGGTTGTCCATGAAATTCTCCTATTTTTCTTTTCCTTTTTCCTTTGGTGTACCTTTTATGTCAATCTTAATTAATTCTTTTGTTATGAAATTCAATTATAGTTATATTTCGTTTTACAAAGTTTAGTGTTCAATTATAGAATTATTTGGTAGGAGATACTGTAAAATGGGCTTTTGTGAAATTAATAAAACGACATATTATTTTTTCTACTGCTACCTAGTAAAAAGAGAAAGTATTGCATTCCACCCAAAGTTCCATAACTAGATTTTACCGGCAATACACGTTTCAGGAATCCCTGAATCCAAAAAATTTCTAGAAAAAGTCCTTGAGAGAGAGAGAGCAGCATAATTAAAAAACGAAAATTCGGTTAAATGCTGAACTTTGTATTTAATTTCAGCATCTTCGAAGGATGCGACATGAACGTTTTCAAGAAAATCCCCCCAACTTAAACCACTAATTGAAAAACTTTCGTTACTTATTATTTTCTCAAAAATGGCACTAACGATTTTGATTAAAAGCTAGTAGTCCAAAATGACAAACAGAATGCCTATCTTCAATTTCTTGGGAATAACCTGTGAAGTCTTCTTCGTTCTGACTGGCTTTTGTATAACTGGGCAATCTCAAGCAATAGACAAAATCTTATTGCACAAAACGTATGTTTCGTTAAAAATACAATTTATATCAATTAACTTTAGATGTGAAGTTAATCGTCAAGATATTCATTGCTATTGGTTTGAACTTTCAAATATTATACATTTCTCAATTGGGAAGTGGATGAATCTCACAACGAAATGTGTGAATGTGAATTGAAAGGTTATCTGGTTTAGCAGATGGAAATAGATAGAATAATAAGATTTAATAAGAATATTTTGAAGACGAGTAAATAGAAAAAGTAATGTAAACACAACACATCAGATATTTTATGTAGGTAGGCAGGAAGGTAGGTAGTGTATTATGTGGGATTATCACCAAACTTGGTATTTAGGCGCAGTTTCTTTCAGGATGAGAGATGAAGATTTTGAAGAAAATAAGTCTTACAAAAAGTACACTTTATATGGAAAAATTTTCGAAGTTTTATTCTCTAAAAAGGGCACTAATGGTTTTCATTGGTTTAAATACCTTGTATATATATGAAGTGGATATAAACAAACTGATTGGAAAAGAATTATAAACTTGCTAAGCATGGAAAAACTGAAATCCAATGGTGTGGATAAGAACAATTCATGTAATATATTTATGTGTGCATTGTGAATCATAATTGTTAAATATTTTTGTTTAAAAATACCATTTATGTCATGAAATTTGCCTATAATGTTTGTAGGTTAAATACATTAATTAAAAACTATATTTGTAAAGTAATAAAAAAATAGACGAATAACGTTAAAAGTACCTTAAAGAGAATAAACGAAAAGGATTAAATTAGCAATGAAATAAATATTGTGAAAACATAATTAGATAATTGGAAGAGAAAATTGAAGCAGAAATATGTTTTACATGAATTATAATTTAAATACGCCATTTATATTAGTATGTTATTTACATAAGACCAGAATTATTAAATTAAATGTATTTGTTTTACTATTGTTAACAACCAACAAACCTTGAGATGGTTAACAGAAAAGCGAAAGGCTTATATCTATTCGCCTCGCGAATTTCTGTGTATAGTAATCAAGAAGTAGTAAAATTAATTATTGTACGATAGAGAAAGTTCAAGGAGTTTTCTTATTAAATATGTAAGTAAACTATTCGATTAAAACTTATATATATATATATATATATATATTGTTCGTGTTTACAAGCACATTCGGAAGTGAAATAAAACATGGATTACAGTAAAAAACTAATTTATTGGATTTGTTATTTAAACAACTATCTTACCTTTCCAAACATGAAAGTATCCTAAAAAAGTTATCATTGCTACAAATTGTACTAGCATTATTTTAAAAATCTTGACATACAATACTGAGAAGAATAATTAACAAAATTATTACGTATTACTATACATCAACAATAACTGAATAAGAAAACATCCTTCAAGAAATTCACTTCTGCCACACCAGACATAAGTATGTATTTCTAATTGTGTGAGCGGCGCCGTAAATTCAAATCGAGTAATTTAAGGTTTTCAGCATCCACGTCTACAAGATCACCGAGAGCATCAACCAGGAGCCAGTGACGACCCCTCGTCAGCCCATACCAACCGTGACATCACGTCGCACACCAATATTCTCTTACTTAAAAACCATTTAGTATTGAAGATATTTACATGAAAAATAAAATGTGTGTCTTGAATTTTCTGGGAACAGCCTGTAAAGTCCTCTTCATTTATAAAGAATTTTGTATAGTTTTTTATAAAGTATAAGAGAACCAGAAGTCGGGTCCTGTGCTCGTAACCAACTGTTCACTTCTGATTCATCTTCGTCACGGTGTTAAATTGCTTACCTCCATGATGACCTTTGAGTCAGGGGAACATGTGAAAAATCACTTGGGAAAAGATCTGGTGAATATAGAGTATGCGAGAAAACTTCCCAGTTGAATCTTCTGAGCTCCGCCTGGGTCAAGATTCACCGTATTCACCGGAGCTTGCCCCAAGTGATTTTCACATGTTCCTCCAACTAAAAGGTAAGGACTTTTAACACCGATGATGAAGTCAAATCAGTGAACAGCTGGTTGCAAGCACAGGACCCGACCTGGTACAATACTGGCTTGGAAAAACTTGTGTCACGCCCCCAAAAATGCTTTGAAAAACATATTGACTATATAGGTAAGTAAAAGAAGAATTGTACAATACAAATAAAATTAATTCAACATGATCAATTGTGTGTAACGTTTTTTACAAAAGAGGGAATCATACTTATTGGACGACCCTCGTATATTTGACTGTTATTTACCTGAAGAGTTTTTATATTCAGTTAGCCATTCACATTTTAATTCGCAACTAATAACTTTGGTATCAGTATCTGAAAAAGACAGCCTTGCGTACCACACCTGTGCTTCCGCTCCGACATGGAGCTAGTTTTATCTTGTGGATGTATATCACGCTGGAAGCACCGCAGATTTGCAGCTCCTCTCTTAAACGCGACATTGTTAGAAACACATGCAGTATGCAGCACTTACCGTGGACGTCGATGCAGCCCACTTGCTTCTTCATGATGCTTGTATTGATCTGACACATGTAACAGCCGCGGTCCGTCTCCTTCACCTGCCGGATGTGCAGCTGCCACGTACGGTGGTTGTCGTGTGTCACACCGACCCGCGAGTTGTGCGTAACTACTTTATTATGCAGTGAAAGGATCGTCTGATCCTCAGCCTTTAGCCACCCAACCTGCAAAAGAAACAACCAGTGATGTCTAATATAGTATTATACATGTTGTAGTTTGACTATGCTGTCTCATATTGTTAAGGAACGGTCTTAATATAGCTGCCAAATGGAACTTAATACAATTAATTTTTTCCACGATATTGTTTTCTGACTCGCTTCCCGTCCATGCTGCCAAAGTGAAACACTTAATTTTCTGCGTATTTTGCCTAGTAACTGCACCTATGTGCATGAACTATGTTAAATCCGCTAACTTTTGGTATTTATTTTTAGAGATATAGAATATAATTAAGGATCGGATCTCGATACAATTGATATTCGGTGGTATGGAAGTACGCCTAATACTTTGACATAAACCTTTGTTACTTTAAAATGCTAAGCTTATTGAAAGCTGTTGCGTTTAACTTTATGCTAGATACGAAATGAAGGGAGTCGAGATTTTGCGTTATTGCCTCGCACGTGTTGATGGACTACAGCTCTTGAGAGACCTTGACTGCGTTTCCTGTAGGTGAATCATGAAGAATTCCATAGATTCTTGTATATAAATGAAAACATGCAAAACAATGCGGGAAGGAGTAGAGGTACTCATGTAACCTGCAGCATTAATTGAGTTGGGAATGAAACTGATATAGCTGACGCACTAAATGACACTTTTTAATAGCCAGATTTGTGACACCCTTTTAGCGATTACATTTGCCTACTCCGGTGACCAAAATCTGTGAATCCAAATGTAAAAATTTCGGAATTTAAGACGTGAGATAATACAGCACCTCAAAATAATTACTCTTTCCCTCCATCTGTTAGTTTGTGTTTACACAAGTCAAACTCTAGTCATGAGCGTAGCTTACAGGTATACCGTACAACTAATTTCCATAATATGGATAGAAAAATAAACCAGCAAAACCAGCCATCTAATCACTACTGTTCTCAACTTAATGACCGACCTTTTGCTTCGTCTGAAGTAAAACAACCTTCAATGACATCATGGGTTGTAGTGTGAGGAAGAGAGTTGGGCTAATCAGACAGTACTACGTAAGTGTAGCATGATAGTATTCCTCTGTGCCTCCTGCTCTGTCAAAATGTTAAATGTCTGTTTATGGGATGCGAGTGATGTGTACAAAACCCAAAGTTGACGCGAGTGATGTGTACAAAACCCAAAGTTGACGCGAGTGATGTGTACAAAACCCAAAGTTCATTTATGAAATAAACGATAAGTCCATAGCTCTAATAAGGACCTTTAAGTCGCGTTGAGTAAAACAAAACAGTGAAGTTAAGCAAAGCATGCACAACGTTGTTTACATTACTAAAGATATGAACTGCGTATGTAGTAGTTTCATTCCTATTCTGATTACCTTAGCTTACGTCTCAGACCTGCCGTTGCTTGATTTATGGTGCTCTATTAGCGTATATTTCGTAATAATAATTATAATTACTAGCAAAAGAAAACAATAATATTTACGCACCTGAAATACGGCTTCCTGGTATAAACTTATAATATTGATCTTTACGAATATGACAAACGCGATCAATTAATACATATCCCTTCTTTAAAATTAGCAACTAAACGAGTGAACCAATAGTTCCTTTGTAAAACATATGTAGAACAGCAAAAACAATCGCCAGTATATTGTTGTAACTTACGATCTGTGATAAACAGAGAAACTTATTTTGATGTAACTTATTTACGTATGCAGCTATCCTGCTTTTAACGCACGTTAAGGATTATTTTATACATCTTAGAATTCTATTTTCAGTAGGCAGTATTTCATAGGCATATCATATACCTAAGATAAGAATGTGCCCAGAGATACACTTGAGGTGGAATAATTTGTTAATTTAATATTAACACACAACTCTATCATAAAACACCATACCCTGAATATTCTAAAAGAATAGGAGAAG
Organism: Deroplatys truncata; assembly: GCA_030765065.1. Taxonomy (NCBI): domain Eukaryota; kingdom Metazoa; phylum Arthropoda; class Insecta; order Mantodea; family Mantidae; genus Deroplatys; species Deroplatys truncata. Next base: position 251,061,069 of record CM060981.1, read on the forward strand.
AAATAGAAACACAGTTGAAAATCGAAGACACCGGTTTACGAAGAGACTTGAGACTAATTTACTGTGAGGAATACCTATATAACATCTACGTCGGAAAATTACAAAATGGACTAACAATGTGTGGTTAGATGCTTGCCAGCAAGCACGAAACTCGAATTATTTGCGGTATAACGATGTTACAGGTCTATATTTTGCTGGAATGCAATTTCAATTAGGGTATCGTTAGCTGCTTATAAGTTCGATATATAGGTTAGCGGACTCTTTATTGAACCAATAGTTCTATAGATTGTACATGTAATGTAGTTGGTCAATAAAACGTTTTATAGGGCATTTATACATTTTAATAAATTAGTCCTTTTCAACACAACCCCTTTTGATTTTAAATATCTATCTTTTGTTTTATACAACAGTTCAGCCTCAAAGCTATTTGAAAGAAAATGTAAAAACATGAAATAATAACATAAAAGGCATTGCAGATAAACTATGCTATCCCGGCTTATACAAATAAATACAGAATTTGGAAACCTTACAGCTACTGCTTGCGTCAGAGATAAAAATCTGGAGAAACCTGAGGTATGTTAAAGGAGAACTATATGGATGAGTTAAGATGTGCAATGTAGTACTGAGGGTTGTTCGCAATCTATGGTCTTAAGACCTCTTACCTTATGGAAAAACCACGCCTCCACCAGCAGTGATGTCTATCTGGCAGCCTTTAACATGAGCTGTTAATCTGCAGCACAGGTTCCACTGGAGCAATCTGCTATGAAATACAGGGATCTCCAGTTTATTCCATTCCTCCTGGCAGCTTTCCAGAGATCATCAAAAGTATGCTGCCATCTTCCAAATTCTCTTTTCAGTAACCCAAATTCACAAAACTCCATCGGTGATGTATCAGATAACTTAACAGGTATGGAATGTATTCCCATTTCTTTCTCCATGTTCTCCAAACATTTGTAGGTTGAAGCAGACGTATAGCTTACTGCCTTATCCTGATGCAACCAGGCTTTATGTACATCTGCACCATAGAAAGCAGGGATTTCTGTATAGAAAATGGGTATCAATGAGGATGTTAGTCGGATAATATGCCGAGCTGACTTTTACATTTTTATGCACACGACGAATGTTTAATTTGCCATGGTAACTGCACCTTGCTATTACCATGAAACCACTGGGGAAATTTTCGTTTGTTTCCTTATACCAACGTTCAATTATTTTTGTCCCCTTGGTCGGTAATACATATCCCAGGGTTTGTTGCAGTCACTTGAAAAGACAACTAACATCTACTTTTCACCAGTTAGGTATCGTTCATAAGGTTTTATGCTGTTAGTGCACGTTCTGCAATGTATTTAGGCAACAGCTTCTATCCCCGGCTCTTAAGGCAATTTTTAGATTCAAATCCTGGATGATTATGGTGTTACAGTAGTAACAGATCTCTAATTAAAGTGAAATGCACCTCTGGTTTGAAGGTTTTAGTCCAGACGCATGGGGCTTTACCTTCCAAATTATCTCCGGGGTGCGACTGGTGACCGGTCATAAATTTTCCTGTTTCTTGCCCTTTGGAATAAGTTCTGATGTTGAGTGTACATGAGATCACTTTCTTGGATATGGCAAAATCACGCCTCTTGTACTACTTAATAATATTATAATAGAAGTATTTTGCATCGCAAAGGACAATAATGTGCCCCAGATTGGTTCTATTTTTGACACTATTTGAAGCAGAAGAACAAGAGCACACAACTGAGCAAACACAGTGATTCACTCATACAGCTGAACTTACATTTCACATGTTTCAGCGCGGAGCTATTGTGCCCGTATATTGTTACAATAGATCGCGAACAACACTCCGATACCTAGATTTCCTCATGTTTCGCAATTAACTTTTGTGTATAAAATCTTATTTAGCTTTACCACTTTATGTAGTAATTAGGAGGGTAATTCTAGAGATCAACAAGTCCGTTTCTCATTAAATTCCTGTGGTCATTGTATGTAAATGATTATTGCGTAAATACAACATTGTTTATGGAATCAGAGGAGAGACGTCGTGTCATCATCATCATCAGCAGCAGCATTATTCACAGCTTAGACTATTATTAGTCTGCCCCGCTTTCATTTAAATTAAGCAACTGGTCGATCCATCTCTTATTACTCGGCCACGAGTTCTGTTACCTTTCAGTTTATATTTTTAAATATTCAGAGGTATACATCCTTTTTCCATTCTTAATACATGTTCATAACAATTTGTTCGATATTCTCAAAACTTGCTCATTATAGTAAAATTTTTAATACATTTCTAATTTCTTTATTTTTTTTTATCCAATAAATTATCCGTTACATATGTTTAAAATACCATTTCAGCTACATCAAGAGCTATGTTATTATCCAACATTCCACTGATATAACACATTCGTGTCACAATTTATATTTATGTTAAAGCTAATTCATCAATTTTGTATAGAAGAGCATTCATAGTTTGATTTAAGACCACAATCCGAGGAAAACTATCCGATTCATATTGCCCAAAACGCATCATTCTCGTGGAAAAATTTCATCCATAAAAAGAATAGTAAAAGGAAAAAACTATAAGCATGGATCTAAAGATATTTTTATATTATTTCGACGCTCGTTTTCAGACACATGTCCAATACATTGACATTACCTTATACATCTCGTAATTAAATTGAATTCTACGAGGAAGATTTGCAGTTGTGCTTAAGGAGACGGCACGATAGTTCATTTACTAAGATTATCTGTAGAGAACACAGAGGACAATAATCTTAAATTTCAAAACTATTTTCTCCTTTTTAACACTCTTTGAGAGTCTTAGGTTAATCAATGAGAGTTACTTTAATGTGAGATATACCACAGGAATCTGATAACATGCAGGGCATGGACAAAACATTATTTTAACCCTCAAGTGGTAACATAAATTTTGTCACGTTATAGGTAACATCGGCCTCTCAGACCTTGTCACTTTTATTTGATTCTATCTACACATTTTCACTAAAATATTGAATTTACTTCTTGTATATATTGTATGTTTCATGTTTTTAATGCAATAAAACAGTTTTTAAACAACAAATTACAATTAAGTAACAAAAATCAGTTATTAGAAAAGTATGAAGCTTGTGTGAAATTCATTTTGATATACCCCACTTGTATATTGATATATACTTTATTTCCATAATAATATAACATTCTGTTCAGTAGTGTCTTTCTTGTTCAAACTTTGCATTTTCACCAGGAAAAAAGTTACAGTTTCATTACACATTCTTTGCACAACTTAGAAAACTCGAAGCAATTTGGTGTCCCACACTTGACGCACTTATAATTAGTTTTCCTGTATTTTTCATGTGGGCAATAGTGGCATGTCTTTCTTTTTTCAAGTCTGTCCGATCTCTGGTCCGTATTTCTTTCTGCGTCCTGTTGTGGGAAAGTGTCTGTTATTATTTTCCTCACTTCTCTGACTTCGGCGTGACATTTACATTCAGGTTCTCTTTCAAAGGTTTTATGCAAACTGAAATAAAAACATCGATATGCCACTTAACGGTGATTTTTACTAAGAAAGTGAACTTATTGCTGGTAATATACTAGAAAACAACGACGATTTTCTTTCTTTTTTTGTAAAATAAGAGTTCAGAGGTACGCAAAATACGCTTAGGTTAACAGTAACACCGGTCTACGAAGCCTTTCTGATAAATTTGTAACAATGGGCAGCAAAAATTACAAAGCCACGTTTTCACACCAAAAACAAACGTTCATGTGACACATAGCTCGGCGTTCAAGCTTGCAACATAATCAGCATAGGGAATTTCACAGAAAAAAGAGCACCATGGTCTGAGAGACCGATGTCACCACTTTAAGAGTTAAGAGGGCAACGTAATAGTGTTCCTATGCTCCTAGTAATGACGGAGTAATGCTTGAAATGCATTTTCCTAATATTTGCATTGCTTTTCGTGTATGCAAAACGAAGTATGTGATTGTAAACTCTAAATTTGAAAGATCTGGCGTTGCTGCTATCTTCCTGGGCTTTGTAAAAAAATCTAAAGCTGATTTCATTCTGAAAATGTTCATATTAGCCGTTCTTTTTCTCCTCAACTATATTGTGAACTTTCATATTTACTGCAACTTTATTTGATTATTATTGGACTTCGTGTGACAAACGTGGTGAAGCGAGACGAGCACTGTGCATCTACATAGTTGTTTTCTTTTGAGTGCACTCGTGTAGTGACTTGAGAAAAGCTTGAGGAAACCTCATTCCACTGTTTCAAATGAAGAAGAACTACAATAAATGAGAATCTGAAGCTTCGGGAAATACTGTTAGAGAAGTCAACATCAAAACATTTACTGTTCGTGTACGTGAAAATCGAGAAAGAAAATTAGCTGTTTTCAGCTACCCACTCCTCTGATGTGATCCTTGTTATGTAGTCCATTAACTGTTGACCACAGAGCAGAAGGTCGTTTAAAAGTACAGATACATATATTCTGAGGAACTGAGTTCAATTTGCATTCCATCAATATCACTCTGGCCATTTAAGACTTCTTCTCTTCTTTTTTGTACTTCCCCACATGGCATGATGGCCATATTTTCACTACCGAAATCAAAGGATATTACAAAGCACGACTTACCGAACGTGTTTGAGAACTAGCAGGAATGCTTTGTAAAAGGTCATGCTCATTAAATACGAGTAGGTGACGAAAAGGAAGTCTGTATCTTCATTGAGCATTCCGCTTACGTAAGGAAGCAGCGAAACTACGTTTTACATTTATCAGAGCTCTCTAGGGACAAACTGTGCTAGTTGAATAACTTAGAATACCCTGCAAATGTTTGGTGAACCCTGCTTCAGCAATGGTGCTATCATAGCCGGATCAATCTCCCTACATAAAAGCTTTTAATGGGATTTCGGATGCAGCGCTTGGCTTCATCGATTGTGGAAGACAGCACAACACTCTGGTGTCTGTTTCCATTTTTTGTTTTTTGTTGCTGGGATGCGGGGAAGAGCAAAAGAGAGGATTCACTCGGGCGTGAGGTGAGTGAGGGACGTTGATTAGCCTAGAAGGAAACTTTTCCTTTTTCTTTCTTCATTCTCTTCCTCTGCAGCGTCAGAAACAAGAGTGTGTTCAGGCAAATTAAACGCTGAGATAGAGGTGTAGTGAGCGAGATAGTTTGGGTTTTTATTAAAATGATGTCTAGCAGAAATACAAAGAGCTGTAAACTCTGGGTATTGTTTCGATGTCATAGCAGTCTATCTTGGTGAAAGTTCATTTCTTTAGACACGCGGTTCAATTGATTCGAAAAATAGGTTTAATTATCTTGATAATGAGTTTACTTGCTGTGAGTGTAATACATTTTTTGAAAATGTGTATTCTCTGCTAAATTGAGTGATACTGGATATTTTCAAATAATAATTCATTATATAATGAAATTCCTTTATAATTCCTTTAGTTGTTCTTCAACCTCCTTTAGTGATTCTACATACTCAACCGTGAAATAAAATATAAAAAAATTAATCAGAATTTATAGAGTAGGTTCATTTCAGGATTAAGGCAAAATTAATGAATAAGCTCTTTTTGCACGTAATTTAAAACTGCTGCTCCGGAAATGAATTTCCTAAAACAAGTGAATTATTGTTATCACACTTTGTGTTAGAAATCCAACCAAAACTTTGAATTTGTACGTGTACATATGTTATAAAAACTACAGGTATAGCATTCATCTTTAATGTATGCAGTTTTCTGCTTATCTTATAGCAAGTTAGTTCTTTAGATAAGTGAGTCGAACAACGTTTTACAATGCTACTTAAAAGTGTAGGGGTGGTAAGTCTTTAGCATGTCATGTCTCATGGACACGATCTAGAAGTTGCTATTTCTTCCATCAAGTAGCTACGCAACAGGTTCCCAAAAGCCCCGAGAGGGTAAATGGATTTCATGCCAAGTCTCTAGAAAAATTGCCATGGCAGTGCGGTGAAACGGGATATGCCTACCCCGTGTTTGGTATCGGTAGATAGCCCCGGTTATTATGTTATTAATAATTTCTGTGTAAATATTATTTTTGTAATCTGTATGGAAACACGTTCCTGGCAAGACGAGTGTGGCAGGCTAGAAGTTGCACGTTTTAGGAAAAAGCAGCACACTTTATTGCTCTGTTTGGCTGCAGTTTTATGTTAAAATAACGGGAGGGTACGATTCTTTTATGCCTTTGTTAGCAATAATTGACGCTTCCGTGGTCACAGGAAAGAAAATTCGCGCGAAACTAAATAAAATACCGCGTGAAGTTTGTACCATGTGACTTATAAATTCAGTTTATCAGTACAAAATTGAAAGCCCACGCTTCGAGGCCCGCGAAGAGATAGCCAGTAAGAAGGATTTAGCATGGTGACCCTAGATAGGGTGTGTAGGGTATAAAAGACCAACAAAATTTGGCTAAGGCCCCCAGTCTTTGTAATGTGCAAAATCTGCCTCTCTCGCCTTTAGAATTCCCACGATGCCGCAGTGTTAAATATAATTCCGCCGATGCGGATGTAGGTTAAAATCGTGTGAGTGATCAAGGCAGTGCATCTGGGTATTTGAAACAAAGCAGCCGCGTTAGATACCAGTAGTGATCGGGGTACTGATACGTCTGGTGTTATATCGATATGTTAAATACGCTATATTAAAGAAGTTGAGGTTTAGGCCATCTCGTGCCAGAAACAAAGTATGCAAAGTGAAATGTTGTTTTGCTGCTACGGGAAATAAACCTAGTATTGGTGAGTCCCACGAATTTCATTACTACCCGTCCTCATCCAGAAACTGTATGCCCGAGATCTTCGACCCGTTGGTGTTAAGCAAAAACGCCAATCAGATTCCCATCTTCCGCCCTGAGCAAAAAACAAAATAGCCCGGCAAACTCTAAATGGTGTAAACTACGACGGAGTGTGGATCATCTTCGACGCATCGGAGACGCGCGCAGAAGAAGAATCCGCCGGAGGGGACTTCACAACGGACACAAAGGACAGCGCCTGGCAGCCGCACCCCATCCCCGGATCGACGAGAGGCGGTAAGATAGCCGAATCGGTGAACCCAACGGCATAAGGACCGCCTCACATTTTGGCGCCCAGGTCGTGGGGCCCGCGAACTACAGGGACATCAAGGGAACACCGGAACAGCGCAGAAAGTCTCAGAGGAAGGGGGCACGCCGTTGAACATTAGCAACGTGGGAACAATACCGCTACCAAAGTAAGAAGAAGAAGCTGTGTGTTACATTCTCCAAGGCAGAAAATTACGGTACTATAAAAGGTATAGTTAATTAGGGGCAACGATTTTAGTTCATGTTTCTGCGAAGTGACAAGCAGGTTGAAAATTCTAGTAGGTCTAAGATAGAAGGGGAAACAGAAATTGAAAGTGAAAATCAGCCACATAATGCAGGAGAGAATACAGTATACAATACTTTATCAGACGTTTCACTGGTTTTGTAGCAGCATGTGAGTCTATATAGGTCAGGCAGAAGCCGGAAGTACAGTTAGGCTAGGCCAAGAACCATCTACCTGCCAAGGGTTGTCTACCCCTTGTTAATGCAGTTGTCAAAAAACTTAAAAAAACAAGTTAATAATGTAAATGCCAATGTACAGGAGCAAATAAGTAGAGTAGATAGCAATGTACGGGAGCAAATCAATAAACGAAGTGCAAGAGCTAATTAAAGAACAGGTCAATAGGATAGACTATACTGTCAAACAGCAAATTAGCCAAATACAAAAGAAATTAGATAAAAACTTGGCAAAACATACTGAGAGAATAGATTCCATTCAGACAAGTCCAGCAAACTTGCAGGCCAGGATAGAAATGGTAGGCTCAGAAGTAGAAAAAGAGTTATTTTCATTCATAATGAACTGATTAATAATAGGGATAAATGTGAACAGGTCAGTGTTAGGGTAGAAAGTAAACTAAGTGCTGAACTTGCGGAAAGAGTGACGCTGTAATTAAGAAACAGCAAGAATTAGAGATCAGTGTACTTAGAGAATTAGAATGTGTACGTGACACCCTCGACGGCGAATAGAACGCAAGGGAGGGGTTCAACCTGAAATTAAAAAACGATCTTTCCTCATTTCACCACGAAGTTGAAAGCCAGATTAATTAGATTAAGGGCTCTCTTAAGCGGCTAGAGGATAGCCAAAGTCATATTCAGTACGCCGAGGACGACGTCAATGTACCTAGCCATAGTTCTAATGTATCTAATCCTAGTGATATAAACCATTGTTATGAAAGAGAAGTGAGGTGACTGGGCAATCACCTCTCCTCGCTGACACTCACTCGAATCAAACTAATAGCAACCTTCACCCTTATGCTAATGTGTTGCCCATGTTCGGGGGATTTAGCTATCTGTTGAACGAGATAGACATACCAAAATTTCATGAAAACGGCGGGAACCACCCAGAACAATATATTGCCGATCTGGAGCGGTATTTCCGTCTAAAACAAGTGTCCCAGCAATTTAAAATACCCATAGTAAGGCGTGGACTGCCAAAGAAATTGCAGCAATGGATCCGTCTAACTCTCGGCGAAAACCAAAACTTTGAATTCTTTAAACAGATGTTTTTAAACAAGTTTTGGAATGTTAACACACAAAATTAGGTTCGATCCGCCCTTAGTAATGGCCGATATAATGAGCATTCGTCGCAAAGCATGTTGGACTATTTGCTGGAGCAGGCACAAAACTGCCGTTTATTGCAGCCTCCCGTAGAGGAAAAGGATTTTATAAGATTGATCATTCAGAAATTCCCGGAACAAATCACGCATTACTTGTATATTGCTAAACCGCGTACCATCCCGGAGTTTATCAAGCTGATATCTGCCTTTGAGCGTCGGCACGGGCAAAAACATTACGGGGTTATACAAAATCATAGCCCGAGAGGAAACAGGGGAGCTCAAAACTGTCACAGAGTATCCCAATATCAAGGCAGGGGCCGAGAGGACAATATACGGGACAGATATGAACTGGAGGTACCTAGGTTCGATGCCCGACAACGGAACGAAAACCGTGGACAAGACCATGATCACCATAATTACTTCGCGGTCGGAAGAGATAATCGGCGCCGAGGTTACAGTAGGGGACGTCGAAAAAGACGAAGCTTCCGAAATGAAGGTTTCGAACGCTACATGAGCGATTACGAAGACGGTTCCCAGGGAGACGAAGAGACCGGCTCGAGAGATCAAAATTTGGCAAGTAATAGCCGCGGGGATCAAAACAGGCATGAGTACAGGGGTGAATGAAGTTCGTCGGATAGGGTGGGCAGCCGACACCCCAGTGACAACGAACAAGCCAACCAGGAAAACTAAATCAGAGTCGAAAAGTAGGTTCGAGTTCGGCTCCAGCTGGCATGATTTATTTCGGAGAAAGCAGGAAAAAAGAACGTGAACTAAAAATATTGGACACTGGGGATACACTGCCGACGTTTCGACATAGCACGGAACATGAAATTACTGAGTCACCTAAAATTAGGATGGAAATCTCACAGAAGAAATGTGAGACATAGGTCGACCCTGGCGCAAGTATTAGTGTATGCAGCGATGATGATGATGAGATGGGGTTAAGGGCGCTAAACATCGAAGGTGTATGCAGCCCTTACAAGGTGTATGCAGCGATAAAATGTATAACCATCTTGTGAATCGGAAGCTGAAGCTTATGACGTTGCCAACTAAGAACATTGTCTGTCGGGTTGCATTTAACAAGGCCGTCCAAAGGATAAAACTACAAGCCCTAATTACATTCAAAATTGGAGAGGCCGAATTCAAGTGCACTTTCCTAATAGTACAAAACCTCATTTGTGACTTTCTGATAGGATGTGGCATTCTTTACGAGTTAAAGGCGGGCATCAACTTCGCAAATCGGACCATGACAGATTGCAAAGGCGACACGGAGTACAGTATTACCTTTGTATCGGGGCCGGATAAAAATGAGATTGTTTGAACGGCGGAAGAAATTGCTTTGGCAGATGAGGAATTTTTTGTTTAATTAATGGAAACAGAGCATGGCGCAATGATATATATATATATATGCTGAAGGGCGTAATGACAGAAAGTAAAGATGTATGTAAACCTTCCGCCGAAGAAAGTGCTAATAGGCACTGTTTATATCGCCAAAAGAACAGCGGATGCCGAAGGTGCGCAAAACTTATTTTACCGTCACAATGGAATGTGGTCCCAGGGACTTGGAAAGCAAACTCGCTAATGTCCACCATTTGTCGGAATCACAAAAGAAAGCACTATTTGCTGTTTTAAAGAGCAACCAGCAGGTATTTTCAGAAAAGCCCGGAAAATGCAACGTCTATAAACACAGCTTCGAGGTGAAAGATTTGAAATCATACACCCATAAGTATAGAGAATTACCTATCGCACTCAGGGCAAAGGCGAATGAAATTATAAAAAAAATGTATAAGGATGAAATTATAAGACCATCTCGGTCAGCCTTCGTAAACCCGGGTTGTTGGACTTTAAAAAAGAGTAATGACCTTCCATAACCATAGACGCTCGGACTCTGAATCGACATACTACGCCGGACCGTTTTCGGAACCAGGGAATAGAAGTTCTTATTTCTAAAATCAACAGAGGAAAATTCATGACTACTCTGGACCTTGTTTTCTCGTATTGGCAGGTCGAGTTGGAAGATAGTGTTAAACCGTATACCTCGTTTTTACACCGGGGGAAGCATTGGGAATTTCTCAGGATGCCCTTTGGACTTATGACGTCAGGTCATGGATTTTTACGTGCCGTAGATGCGATTTTCGGCGACACGGCGGACCAATTCCTTATTCAGTATGTGGACGACTTTTTCATAACCGATAAAAATTTTGAGGAACACCTGCGTCACATACATTACGTTTTATCTAAATTACCCGAGGGTAACATGACTGTAAATCTGCAAAAATTACAATTTTGCGTCGAAAAAGTAGAGTTTCTTGGGTATGTAATAAGTGAAGCAGGAATTACACCCAATCTTGAACGAGTAGAGGCTGTAACGAAAATACCGTCTCCGAGAAATGTTAAACAAGTGCGTTCGCTACTCGGCATTCTAAACTATCAGAGTAAATTTATTTCAAGGTATGCTATAGAGATAGCCCCCATAAGGGATCTGTTGAAAAAAGGGGCAAAATGGCGCTGGGAACGCAAACACCAGGAAGCTTTCGAAAGTTAAAGAATTATTCGGCAAGTCGATACTATTGGAAAGACCAAAGGGCGGATTGCCTTACGAAATTTACGTTGATGCCTCATGCCAAGGATACGGTTGCTTGTTCGGTCAAAAAGAAGAGAGCGGGGAATTCCACGTGATTAGCACAGCGTCACGCGGGTTAAGCTCCATAGAAAGAAACGTATCTGTGACGGAGCTGGAAGTATCGGCCGTATATTACGCGATACAAAAGTTCAAACAATACTCTACCGGCATAAAATCACTATTTTCACTGATCACGTGAGCTTATCCTTTATGCAGAAGTGCAGGCTAACATGCACCAAAATCTCTCGCTATATTCACGAGATTCTCTCCTTCGACGTGGAAATTAAGTATATCCCCGTCAAAGAAAACGTTTTAGTGACCTGCTCTCGAGGTTAAATCACGATGCTAAAATTCCAGATGGTAGTGAGCGGCCGAGGAGGGTAGTTACCCAAATAAACATACGCTTGGAGAAACTGGTTGCTGCGGATTTGAAGAACATCGGCGAAAGGCCGAGGCAAGATACAAAATAAATGGATCTCATAAGTAAAGCGCCTGAGATTTCGAAAATATAAAAGGAATCATAGGTCTGCAGAATGGGGTACTACACAAATTATTCGGCAGAGAAGTACAAAATGGAAAACCTCCGTGCCGCAAAGCCTCGAAAGAAAACTAATTGAAGCTTATTACCTCTCATTGGCACATTCAGGTATCGATAGAACCGCCCTCATGATTGCAGAAAATGTATACATTCCGCGATTGAGGCACAAAGTGAGAATAATAATCGCCGCATGTGACGTACGTCATAGATCTAAGCCCTTAAACGTCGCCTATGAATACGAGACTCACGCCATATTGAGGGATAAACCCAGGACGCTCGAACTAATGGACTGTCATGGAGAGATGCCTGTTGGAAGATTCGGCTTCAGATACGTCGTGGTGATGCTGGTCGTATTTTCGAAATTCATCAAAATTTACCCGGTACGCAAGATAACCAGCGCTTCGTGTCGAAACAAAATTTTAAACCACTACGTACCCGAGCAAGGGAAAATGGAGGCCGTCCTAACGAACAACGCAGCCATTTTACGAGCAGGAAATTTGTGAAGACTTTGGAGGAAAATAAAGTAAAACTTTATCATTGTTCCCGATATCGCCCCCAGAGCAACTCCTGCGAGCGAGCCCTTTGTGACGTCACAGTTTTTCTGAGGGTGTTATCCAATCGCCGCCATGCCAATTGGGTCGACTCTATAGAGACCATAGAAAAAAATAATAAATTATTCCGTAAACCCTTTGACGGGATTCAAGCCCATCGAACTTATGGAAGGGAAATTAATGGAGAATCAAGATAAAAACATCCACAAGGTCATCCCAAGTCAGAATCAAAAGGAGCCATTGGAAGCGGAAATTTTGGAAAAGGCAAAGTCAAGGATGGAAGCTAAGTTTGGAAAAAGGTAGGAGGATCACGACAACGGAAGAGGAGAAAATTGACCATAAGCATCGGGGACTTTAGTGCTAGAAAAGGACAAACAGAAGTCCAACGCCTTGAAGAAGCAATATTTTCGGATGTACAACCTGTCCAGAGGACCCTTTGCCATCTCAAAAAAGTTCAGCATAGACACTTATGAACTGCTGGATCAAGAGAGTAATAAGATTATTGGACGTTACCTTAAGCAGCTAATTCGTCCGTATCAACAGCTGACAGAAGAAGAAAGAAAATGATGAGGTTAAAAGATCCGACGGGAAAGATCCGACATTTTCTGAGGGTGTAAAGCTTATGTAGATATTTTGTATACTTTTTCACATTTATCTAGTTGTAAATTTTCTTATTGAATGTTATTGTTCTCCTTTTTAAATTCATTGTTGTATTCATCTTGTATTTGTGTACATAAGGGTATTTGGTTATTTTCAGGTACGGCGAGAATGAAGTTTCGTGGGTTAGTTACGTAAAAAGGTAATGCCCGAGGTGCAGTGACCAAATGAAGTGAAGTGTAAACCTGCGTGAAAAGGGTAACTCAGGACAGTGTGTCGAAGCTGACAGAGACGTGTGGAATTCTTTCCGCATACTTGTGTGTGATGTAGTAATAGTAACCTTGGAAGAGAGGGTGAAACAAAACAAACCTCTCCCGGACCCTAAATGCACTATTCTCCAATAGGCTAGATGTAAACGAAAAAAGGGAAAGTAAATTGTTAAGGAGCAGCTTCCTTGCGAAATTGTTATATTATGTCTAATGGTTAAGGATTGAAATGATAGCTACAATCAGAGGAAAGAAACTAGGAAGAAAAAGATATTGATTTGGCTACTCAGTCTTCTTCACTTTCAACGATTGGGGCATTTTGAAACGGGATATGTCTACCTGGTGTTTAGTACGGTAGATAGCCCCTGTTATCATGTTATTTTGACATATGTGCTTATGTAGTTTTTATTAATAATTTCTGTGTAAACATTATTTTTGTAATTTCTATTTTTTCTGTATGGAAACATGTTCCTGGCAAGACGAGTGTGGCAGGCTAGAAGTTGTACGTTTTAGGGAAAAGCAACACACTTTATTGCTCTGTTTGGCAGCAGTCTTTTGTTAAAATAACGGGAGGATACGATTCTTTTATGGCTTTGTTAGCAACAATTGACGCTTCCGTGGCCACAGGAAAGAAAATTTGCGCGAAACTAAAGAAAATTCCGCGTGACGTTTGTTCCATGTGACTTATAAATTCAGCTTAGCAGTACAAAATTGAAAGTCCACGCTTCGAGGCCCACGAAGGGATATTCAATAAGAAGGTTTTAGCATGGTGACCCTAGAGTAGGGTGTAAAAGACCAACAACATTTGGCTAAGGTCCCAGCCTTCGTAATGTGCACGACGCAGAATCTGCCTCTCTCGCCTCTAGAATTGCCGCGATAAGTATGCCGCAGTGTTAAATATAATTCCACCGATGTGGATGTAAATTAAAATCGTGTGAGTGATCAAGGCAGTGTATTTGAAACAAACCAGTAGTGATCGGGGTACTGATAGGTCTGGCATTATATCGATATGTTAAATACGCTATATTAAAGAAGTTGAGGCCATCTCGTGCCAGGGACAAAATATGCAGAGTGAAATGTTGTTTTGCTCCTACGGGAAATAAACCTAGTATTGGTGAGTCCCACGAATTTCATTAATACCCGTCCTCATCCCGAAACTGTACGCCCGAGATCTTTGACCCGTTGGCCAGATTCCCATCCTCCGTCCTGAGCAAAAACCAAAATAACCCGGCAAACTCGTGTAAACTACGACGAGTGTGGGTCATCTTCGACGCATGGGAGATGCGCGCAGAAGAAGAAGCCGCCGGAGGGGACTTCACAACGCACACATAGGACAGGGCCTAGCAGCCACACCCCATCCCCCGGATCGACGAGAGGCGGTAAGTTATCCACATCAGTGAACCCAGCGCCATAAGGACCGCCTCAACGGGTCAGGCTTCTCTAGCACTTTGGGAAGCAAGGTTATTGCAGTAACACAGAGAATGCACAATAGCAGAGTAGAAATATTATTTCATGCGAACAATTTGAAAATATAGGAAGCTTTATAAGTTTACAATATAAGTAGTATATTCCTTCAGACGAGAAATACTCTTCACGTTTAAAACACACTACAATAGAACAAATAAGCTCAAACATTACAAGAAAAGAAAGTAATAAGAAGGTAACGAATAAAATTATTGTCAAAATATGTAAACCCGAGGGCTGACAGACAAGTAAACCACGAGGAAACTGGTCTCACGACAGTGGTCAGGCCACTTCACAACCACTATGCACCGGGGAGGAATTTCAGGTGGAGCGGGGTATTTATTTCGGAATTATTCTTCAAACTACAGAGGATATAAGTGTAAGAATTAATGGAGTGTCCCTCATACTAAAGCAAATGTAAATCTAATTGAAGAAAAAGCGCCAATATTAACTCACCGGCATGGCTGCAGTCGTTAAAGCCATAAACAACATTAAATATCTAAGATATTTGAAATATGGAATTTTAAAGATTATTTAAAACCTTTTATAGCAGAAAGATGGAGAAAGCGTATTATTGTATTTACGGTCGAATAGCTAGTGAGCTAGTTTCTCAGGGATCCATTTATATTTCCGACTACGACAAGGAATCTTTTTTTTAGTTAAGAATCTTTCTTCCAGCTCTCCAGCTCTGTGAATATAGTGTCTGTTCACGAATTCACGCATTCTTCAGAATCCTATGCTGTAGACAAATTGGAGACAAAACGTTTCTAGAATGTATGGTCCAAATGTAATTGTTCTCGTGTTATTCTCATGTTATAGCCGTAAGAAGCTAAACAAACAAATGGCGTGATACTCTGTCATAGTTTAGCACTATGGGCCTGCCAGCCGTTCCGGCTACTTGGTTAAAGGTCAACTTACTGTTGCTCCCCTCACAGTCCTAAATTAAGGGGGAACGAAACATAAAAATGAATATTTCATTCATCACATTAGTTTATTTTTCGTCAGGAATAAATAACAATGCATGCAGTTTCACCATCCCAAGTTGAATGGTTGTGGGTTACGGCCTGTTAAGCTTACGCGTGACGTTATGAGAGCCACACGTGCAAGACGTACGCAGCATAGGTGTTTTAAATGGCTAACAAGTTTAGTGTTAATTTTACTAAAAGTTCATAGCTTCTCCCAATAACAAAGATAGAGTTAAAGCTGGTCAATTGCTTTTCATAATTCAGTTAATACCTAGCAGGTGATAAACAGTGGTCCAAGATCTGCTTTGAAAATGAGTGAACGTGGTATCCGACCTCATCAGTTGAACCAAAAAAGAGTGATTTTGATGTTTTGAATATTGTGAGACATAAGATAGCGCTAAAAAGAAAAAGTTGAGCTAAAATAAATTATTCATCGCCAACAATCAATCCTACCAATAAGATCTGGCGATGTTTCTGCTACAACAAATTTACAGCGTGGATTAATCAATGGTCTGCTATTGGACAGAGAAGAAGAGTCATATGTAGTGCTTGTATTAGAAATGCGTTTTCAGCACCCAGCGTATTTTATGGCTTCAAACTCATTAATAAATACGCAAATTAAAAATAGTAAGCTTTAAATTCAGCCATTATTATTGTTATTATTGTTATTTAAAGTTGACGTGTCTGTGACCAAGCTTCTTATGTTAACTGAAAACATGAAAAGTGATTCAATGTAAAAACCCTAATGGAGTCGAAGCGTGGGAGCTACATTCTTCTGTAGTGACAGATCAATTACTGCGTCCGGCAATGGAACCACGTACTGTGCGTCCAGATTTTTTTTTATTTCACACATTATCAGCAGTTTCCATTCTTCGTCAGATTCCTCATATTTATTTTTCATAATCCAACACTCAGATGCTTTGGACTACTGAGTTTTGACACCAGTCTTTTTTCTTCTTCTTTTTACATTGAAGTTGCGATCCAGCGCTGCTATCATGGATCTAAGTTGAAGGCCATTATATGACAAATGTATTATTTTCAGAGCACATCTGAGACGAAGTCTGCGATAACTTTCTAAACTGCCAATGTGTATATAATGTCGAATATGAGCCAAATATTTTAATAAGGTGTTATCCAAAATACTTTTTCTTCAGAGCATGATAAGTGTTTAAATTCGCCTCTAATCCATACTTTATTTATTTGACTTCCAATCACATTTCTAGCCATTTATGTACATTTTTATATGCTGAAGACTATATGTGAATTTTTCAATTAATATGGTACCGTTCTCATTACAGTTTTGCGCAGCCCACCATAAATGGTTATTTATACTGGCTTGCCATGCCATCAGCTCTGGGAATTTTGTTTTCTACCATTTTAATTTTTTTCATTAGACTTTTAGACAAATGCCACACGTCAAATGCATCTTCAGCTTCCGGATAGAGTTTTTAACAGGTGTATTACACCTTTATGTCTGTTGGAAAGAAAAACTTCAACTTTGCACATTTCCTGTTTTGCAAGCCTAGTCATTATATTGTCACAAACAGCCTTTTCCAAATCGCCTTTTACCATACCTCTTTGAACAAGTTCAAAATCAATAACTTTGAGGGAATTTAAATCCATAACAGAATACACTAAATATTTGGCTGAAAATCCTGTCCATCTCCTGCCAACCACATAGCTGTACCACAAACGTTTAACGAATTCAAGTTTTTTACTTTCTCTATTACGTATAGTAAGTAGGCGAAGTATTGCAATCCACCCAAACATTCTATATCGAGATTTTACCGAAAATACATGTTTTGAGACCCCTTGAATCCAAAAAAGGTCTTTTTAGAAAAAGGTCCGTGTGTGTGTCTGTGAACAGCATAACTCAAACGAAAAGTTGGATAAATACCAAACTTGGTATTTAGACTCAGTGTCTTTCAAAGAGCCGACACGAAGATTTACAGGAAAATCCCCTCACAACAGACTATTCTTTATATGGATTTTTTTTTGATAATTTTGATTCTCTCAAAACAGCCTCTAACGAGTTTTATTAAAACATTATATATTAGATATTTTTATGATAAATGCAATTTATATCTTGAATTTTCTGGGAATGTTCCCAAAAGTGTTCTTCATTCTGATTGGCTTTTGAATAACTAGTAAACTGTAAAAGATATACAGAATTTTTCTACACAAAAAATGTAGAGCTCGTTAAAACACAAAATTTATGCCATATGCAATTATTTTGTGGAGTGAACCATTTCCGAGATATTTCTTGTTATTTGTTTGAATGTTCCAATACTACTTTTTCTTAAATGGAATTCGTTATTCGTCTATTTTTTAATGTCCTAGACATGCAAAGAGAATGGAATGCTCCACATAGCACACCAGTTCTTAAAATCCTACCATATTCCCCTTGCAGCTACAACAAAATTAGCCATAGGATAGTTTCTGAAAATATTCATCTCGATTAACATGAAGTAGACGGAGAGTAAACGTTTGTAAAAATATTTTGTGCAAGAGAAGAAAGTCACGCGAGTGTGACACATAATTATTTTTTCTTTCTTGAACCCAAAATATTCTAACAACTGGTGCTGCCATATTTCGAATAGTTTTATGAATGTACGCCTTGTAAATATTGCTAAATTCAGTGATTTGCAGATGGACTTGAACTGCTGAAACAACGTACCAGATAATAATAAAGAACTGACTAGTAAAGCATTTCTTCCCGGTCTCGTACCTGATAAATTTTGCGAGTTCCTAGTGAATGTATTACCGCAATAACACCCTGTTTTAACACATAACATTGTCCCTTATATATGAGAAATTATTTTGACTTCATTTATACATAAAGCACATATCTTTAAAAATAAAAGTAGAAATTTCCAAGCAACAATGAATTATTCCGCTATAGCTTTATTTCCATGTAAGGAGAAAGTCTCTTCTTCTTCTTCTTCTTCTTCTTCTCCTTCTCCCTCGTTGTCACTTACCTCATAATCTGAAGTATCAGGTTACGTGCGGACTTAATCGGTTTTTTAATAGTTATTTGTATTTTACTTTGATTGCTTTTATTTTATATTTATATTGCCACGGCTGCTTCTTTAAAATGTGGTAGAGCAAGGTCGCTTATTAGTGGTGGTAAGGAAGATATCGTTTTTTGTAATCTACAAATATGAAACATTTTACTTTTATTATTATCACTGTAACACACTTTGCACTGCTTTTTCAAAATAACACTGGCGTTCGTTCAAGTTGTATTATGAATTTGTTATTATTATGCTGCAGTCAATCGCCTAAATTTTCTAAGCTCTTTAGTATCTCATTAATTATAAGCCGCATTGGATAATTTTATATGTCTGTGCACTCACAATGTTATTCACTATCACTCGTTAATATTATCATTGCAAAACTATATATTTCGCGGTAAATGACACTTCTGATTACGGAGAGACATCAGCAATCACCCACAAGACTGAAAGTAGCTTGGGTACGCTATTCCTGGGGGCTTCCCCAACTTAAACATTTAAAACTCTGATAGTTTAAATCCCATTAGCAGCTTATATCCTAGCAGAACACTTCCTCTTTCGGTATTATTGGGTTTTCCTTAATACGTGGCTTTTTTACAAAATTTAGTACGTTGCAACGACTTCTTCTGTTTATTGACTGGGACCTGCTCGCTACTTTTTCTTTTTTTGTATGTATAAACTCAATGCTAGCAGCGTTATTGTATAATCTCCCCTAGGGTTTGGCTCGACTGCTCTCTAATACCATATACATAATATTGCTTTTTCTGCATTTTTCCAGCAACTAACAGCTTCAATGACAAATATACACAAATAAATTAACATATACTACCTTACATTTATTGAGAACATATGATAATTCCTATTATTTACATTACAAATCAATCATAATATTTATTATATGTAGGAGGGCTATTAGATTATGGTTTAATATAAGTAAATGTTCATAATATTGGAATTTGGCTAGAAATAAGGTTGATAGAAACTTTCATTCACCTTATCCTTAGCTTCCTCCTCACTGCTTGTTTCGTTTATATTTTCAGGTTCCAACAATATATATTCCCTTATTATTTCAGTACCTAGTTCACTTTGTACTTCTTGGTTTCTCATCACCTTCTATTCTGAATTCTCTTTCACTAATTTTATCATCACCTTCGTTGTCAGTCTTATTGCAGGCAACACTATCACATATGTAGCTCAGAAACTATGTTTTTATGGTTTCTAGCCTCATATCGTTTTGTTCTTTGTCGCTTGCTCTTGGATAAAGACGGTGAATGATCAGTTATCTTACCAGAACTTGATATCTGCAAATCGTCTTCAGTTTTCCCTATAATTTTAATAACGGCCCTTCGAGATTTTCATCTGGCAAAAGCTGCTTTTTTAATAACTTCTTCTGTTCATAATAAATGTGTCCTTAAAATGGAAAGAATATAAACGAGCACCTGGACCAGGCAAAAAATCTTTTCTTTTGCAAAATTCTACGCGTATCCTATATCTTTTGGGAGATTTGTCTGTTTGGAAACGTGTGAAACTAGTTTCCCTGTGTGTTTCCCTTCTTACATTACAGCCATGTGCACAGCTTTGAGGTAATTATTTTCCACAACATTGCGTTGTGTGTATAATACTAAACTGACTCAGTAACACCATCACCAAAACACCAATACAAAGTACACTACTCTTGAACTTAAATACCAACAAGAACAATTTCTGAAAACGTATTACTGCACAGTAGCGATGACTCACTTGTGATCTCCCAAATGCTTCGAGCGCACGACAGGCTCTGATGACGTATAACGTGGTTATTATTTCGCTTGCGCAGCGATAACGATGTGGCGGAGTAAGAAAACGATGTTATCTCTGCATTTTACAGGTCATATCCTTCATTTAGGATGGAACATGATTTTTGTGACCTCTAAATTTATATCCTGCATATATTTTAACCTAATTTGGAATCCGAGAGTAAGAATGCAGATATCAAGTTATATTTTCTAGAGTTCTATGCCACCTATACCATCAAAGTAGCTAAAGACAACTACGTTTCCAAATGAAGCAAAAACTAAAATAGGTCTGTGTTTCATTCACATAACGTTTTCTACTACCCTTATACAAACTACTATTACAAATTCTTATACTTCTGAACACTTCTAGTTAATCGAGAGAAAACTTGGTTACACATTATACATTTCGTTGTGGGCATAAGGAGGATATAGTAGGCTAAAGCGATAGTCAGATGTTTAAAAAGTTGGGTCGCTATATGATGTCTTTAAATCTTCAAGAATAGCGATTCACCACTTGAAATAAACATAAAAGTTTGAAAAGTCATAGAAATAACAAAGAATATCTCGTAAATAGTTAATGGCACGAAATAGTCGTGACATAACGTGCGTGCTGTAGAATGTAATGTAGAATCTACATTATTCTATAGCTAGGTTATCCCTATCTCTTACGTTGTTATGAATAAAAAGTCTTCATAGGCTATTCAAATCACACATTTTATTTGTCATGCAAATATCTTAAGTATATGGTGGTTTAATGAAAATGTTACGGCCATTTTTGAGAAATTGAAAATGTTGTTGGCGTATAACCAGAATCCATGAAAGTTTCTTTCCCTCGCCTCCAGGATGTGAGTCCAGATAGTTCTAGAATGTTGTGTGGAAGATTCCATCGGCTATATCAGCGAATACTCTCGTGAGAGGAATTTGTCAGTCGGTGAGTGAGTCAGTAAGCGAGTTAGCGAGTTCGATTCTGGTGCGACAAAGTTGCTGTTCTTCTAGCGAGTTTGTGACATTGCCGTGACGTGCTGTGAGTACTGCTACTACAAGATAGATTGGAGACGTCTTATGCTTGACTCCCAGAAAGTGTAGTGAACAATCCGGAGAAGAGGCTGCATCGTGCTGAAAGTGAAATGACAGAGGAAATTTAAGTGGTTCGTATTAGTGAAGTGACAGGTGAAACTAAATGAAGTCTCAGGGAAAGTTGAACTAGATTAAAACATTGATAGTGAGAACTAAAAGAAGTGTGCAATGTTCCATTATCTGTATGTAGTCTGCAATAAAAATTCTTTAACATGTTCTTTAAGCAATCCAGCAACGACTATATTGCCATTTGGCCACAGCATGTCAAGATTAAAAAACTCTTGATCTATGTAGTATTGTCGTCTCATTCGGTCACGGTGCGGTTTTAGGCACAAACCACCTATGATATCGCAGTCAATTCATTAGAGACTAGGGGCGACCAACCCTAGACCCACGGGCCAAATAAGGCCCGATAAGACACTTTGCCGATAACTGAAGATCCAATGTAAACCTATTTATTATTTCAAACCCTTTCTCTTTGAATCTTAAAGGAGTTTCATAGATTTCTTCATAAAACCATTTTACATTTTAGAGTCTGAGATTTCCTGGTAAAGAGAGATACTCAGGACTTGGACTAAGTTTAAACAGCATTCTGGATTACTCACTTGTACTAATTTGACTGACTTTTGGAAATATATCTGTTCAGACGGTTTCTGACATTCATGAACTTCCTCTAAGACTCGTGGCAGGTAACCGTATACATATGTAGCAGCTTTTTCTACCACGAATGTTACTAAGAATAAACAACGTTACACTACCACAGATGTACGTTCTGCGCTAGAGCGTGGAGCTATGTTCCCGGCTAGGGAATGCGCTCAGCTGCGAATTTTAAATCCCGGGTATAGAACTGGTGCCCACTCAGCATCGTGAAGAAAGTGAGGAGCTGCGATAGGCAGCTGTTCTGGCCTCGTGAACCAACTTTCCGGTTGGGGGATGCGTAATACTGGCCACATCACCTCCCCGTATTGTTGGATAATGCCGTGCGTAGGTGGGCGTGAGACTAGCAGTCGAGTTGGCAGGCTCAGTATCCGTGCGGACTCTAGTGCCACAGGATTCGTTTTATTATAAAGACACATCTTGCCAATATACTTGTTCTGCGCGTATAAAAATTACACCTAATGCTTAGAAATTGTTAAAAATGAAAAGCAAGTTCAGAAATTACATTAACATTACAAGTCTTCAAAATACACCGGAATGTTCTTATTACATAGTGTACATAGTAAAGAGCAGTTCTATTATAATTCAATATATTTTCTTTTATGTTAATTTAAATAAACGTATAACATTAAATGAAGTTCCTTCTAAATAAAAAGCTGAATAATAAATATAACTGAATGGCTTTTAAAACATTATGTTTTATATCTCAGGCTACAGCCTTACTTACCTGAATACTCATACTTATGTAATTCTTTATTTCAGCTTCACAATAGTTATTAATATAAATTTAATAGACCATAGTTATAGGATGTTGAGTAATGAACTCTTCGGGTTACCAAGATCAGCACCGTGTCTTTACGTAGTGTTAATAGAATTAGGAAAAACAAAAAGAAAGGGAGTGATGCCAGAAATGATACTGAAATTTTGGTTTAGATACTTGAAGAAAGATACAGGGGAAATTTTAACGATATGTATGGAACAACAAAAGAGTACAAAAATTAAAAATAGATGGTGGACAGGAGTAGAAAAAATTATGGAGAAAGTAGGAATGGGAGATATTTGGAGAACAGGAGAAAGAAATATCCAAGAACTGAAATATACAAGAAATATCCAGAAGCAACGGCTTCTGGATAACAGTAAGAAACAGTGTGGAGGATATAGCTTAGAGAATAAAAAATCATTCTATAGGTTAGTAAAAAGGAAATGGAGAAAGAAAGGTATGTGAAGGAAAAAGAAATAGCGGAAAAAAAACGTTTGTATGGATGAGAATAGGATCAAAGTACCTAAGTGGGCTAAGAGGCAGAAAAAGCGGGATTTGTGAACCATGCGGAGTAGTGAAAGCACAGAATGCAGAGAATTAGCGGAATGGAGGCAAAAAATATGGGAGGAAAAGTGGGAAAAATGGATGGAAAAATAGTAGTAATTAAAATGTTAACAAGAAAAGAAGAAAGAAAAAAATAAGAACATGGGGGAGTTTAAAGAAAGTAAAGGAGAAATGGATTAGAAAAGTAAGAGAGATAAGAAAGGTAGAAGGGCAAACGTAGAAAGGAGAGGATGCATCATAGGTGATTAAGGGTAGCAAGGGCTGCTCAGCTGAGCCATATGACTAGGGTGCCAGGAAAAATAAGCAGTAAGGCTAGAAAATTTGTACCTAGGTTGTTAGTTTACAAGTGAAATATTGTATTGTAATATAAATTTATTAAACTTCCCTTAAATTGTTCTATAAATTTACTGACTCGACCCCAAAATAGGTTGGCCTTCCTTGATATAGACAAATAAAACAGCTTTTTTTCCAAAGTTTATGCGCATAGGCGTTTTTATTAAGTAGGAAGCTTCAGTTAAAACAACGGATCTTATAAATGTTTTATAACAAAGGTTATCAATAAATAAATGACGTATACATCTTAAATACAACTAGCTTATTTTAGTATATAATATAGTATTAAAATCACGACTGTTGCAGATCACTGTCCAGTTAACTGGAGTTTTGGAAGAAGGAAAACATTACACTCCAGAGACGTAAAGGAATACAAAAATGTGTAAATGTAGGAGAGTATGATGTATCACAATGAGCTTTACTAATGGATATGAGTGAAAAGAACTGGTCTAAAAGGATTACGAGTCTCTGGAAAAAGGGATATTTGGAAGGCTAAGGGACAGTCTGACGATAAGTATACGTCACTTGGAGATGAAAAATGGTAGGATAACCAAGCTAAAGGATGAAAATACTGAGTAGCTGCTGACAACTGAGAAGTCTGTCACAAAAAAGATGACAATCTTTCCTCTGCGTTTATAAAACGTACATTTTTGCCTCAGCTAACGTTGTAGATGGATCTTTGTAAAATTAACATGTCTTGGATTGGCATTTATAATGCGAGTTTAAAAGTAATTGTTTTCATGCGAGCATTAATTAACTGCATTAAAACATGGGTTATCCGTAAATATGTATATCTAAGAGAACATTTTACGCATGAGCGAAATTACGGTTTTAAAACCAAGAGGGAAAGTTAAAATGCACTCCAATAACTACGATACAAAACAAAGAATAAAGTATCGATAACGAAAAAGCAGTTTACGCAATAATGGCTAGCGCTCTTGTGGTTGGTTAATTAAATGTTCCATGTGCATGAACGGTAAAACGAAAGGAAAAATGTGACAAGCGTTACGCCTTGCGGTAAGGGTTTTTACAGGAAACGCATTCTTTATAATTTCATCAAATTAGCGCTCTACATGATTCTTTTTTGCGGTGATATATATTTTAAGCAGTTTTATTTCCATACAATATAGACACTTTTATGTTTTCTACCTAGTACGTAGTAGGTAGAGAAAGTATTCCAGTACACTAAAAAATTCGATACGGATATTTAACCGGAAATACATGTTTTCAGGCCCCTGCATGCAAGAAAAAAATTTTTTACTTCCTCTACCACGCAGCTAGTACGTAGAGAGAGTACTGCACTTCACCCAAAAATTAGACTCTGGGATTTCACCGGAAGCACATGTCTTGAGGCCCCCTGTATCCAAAGAAATAATTTTTATAAAAACGTCTCTCTCCCTCTCTCTCTCTCTCTTTCTATGTGTGGGTGTGAAGAGCATAACTTAAAAAACAAAAGTCGAATAAGTACCAAACTTGATATTTAGGTTTAGTACTATACAAAGTTACAACATTTTAAAGAAAATCTTTTTACCCCAAACTCTCCTTTACATGAAAGATTGTTTTCGAAATTTTTTATTTTCTAAATATGTCTAACGATTTTTATTAAGATACCACATGTTAAAGGTATTCACATGACAAATGAAATGTATATCTTGAAGTTTATGGAAGTAGACTATGAAGTACTTTTCATACGCAAGAATTTTGTATGTTCTTGTATAACTACTAAACCTCAAGCGCTAGACGAAAACGTACTACACAAAAACTGTAGATCTCCTTAAAACACACATTTTAATTCAAATAACTTTTTTGTGGCATAAGCTATTTCTGAGATATCCATTATTAATGCTTCGATTTGTGCATTACTTGATCATTCTTTTAAAATTTAAATTACCTTTGTATCTATAACGAAATGTGCGTAATGTCTATATTTCTTCAAAGGTTTAATTGGATTAAAATAAAGTAGATTGGAAAAAATATCCATGTTACATTCACCTGACTTTCTGTACTTTTACCTTTATTAGTGTGTAATATTACTAAAGTTTATTCTTCTGCTACATTTTAATTCAAATAAACCTTTGCAGACATAGTTACAATACACATTTCGTTATTATACAAAAAGAACAGCGATAGTCAAATGTTTAAGAACTGAACGCTATATGCTGGCCTTAAAATTCCATACTGTTTCAATGCAATCGCGACAAACAACTGAATGTTGAAAATACTTAAAGATAATGAGCAAATAACGAACAATTCAAACCTCTAATAACGGATATCTCAGAAATGGCTGATGCCACAAAAAAACTTATTTGAATAAAATTGTGTCTTTTAAACAGATTTATATTTTTTGTGCAGTGCGTTTTCGTCTATCGCTTAACGTTTACCAGTTATACAAGATTATACAAAATTCCCTCCGAATTAAGAGGCTTCACTGGCCATTCCCACAAAATTATATATATATATACATTTATTTGAAATGGGAATATCTTATATATATGGTATTTTAATCAAAATGTTAGTCATTTTTTAAAAAATCAAAATCTTCAAAAAATGTTCCATGTAAGGGAAGGTTTGGAACGGAGGAATTGTCTTCGGATCGCATCTTTGGAAGGTACTGAACCTAAATACAAAGTTTCGTATTCATCTGGCTTTTCGTTTTTGAGTTATGCTGTTCACAACTACACATACAGGCACACCCACATATACGCACACGGACCTTTTTCTAAAAATGCTTTTTATTATTCAAGGGGCCCCAAAACATGTATTTCCGGTGAAATCTCAGTATCGAATTTTTTGTGGAATGCAAAACCTTTTTTACCTATAATGTATGTGGTAATGAAAATAATAAGCCTTAGTAAGATAAATTTGATGCCACTAATAAATGATAGAGAGTGAGAAAGTCATGGGAATGTGTCACATAAGATTTTTAGAAAAATGTGTATGAGTGTCTGTGGACAACTGAACTCAAAAACGAAAAGTCGGATAAACACTAAACTTGGAGTTTAGGTTCAGTACCTTCCAAGGATGCGACAGTAAGATTTTCAAGAAAACTCTCCTGCCGCAAACTACCCTTTATATGGAACATTCTTCAAAATATTGTATATTCTAAAAACGGCTCAAAGGATTTTGATTTAAATACCGTATATTAAAGATAGTTATATGAAAAATAAAATGTCTATTTTGAATTTTCTGGGAATAGGCTTTGAAGTCCTCTTTATTCGTAAGAAGCTTTGGATGATGTTGTATAAGTAGTAAACGTTAAGCGATAGACAAAAAGTACTACTCAAGAAATTTAGACCTCTTTAAAACATACAATTGATTTCAAATAACTTTTGGTAGCATAAGCCATTCCCTAAGTATTCGTTATTAATGGTTCGATATGTTAAAAAGTTTGATTCTTTTTAAGTCCCATTGATTTTCAATTATTTCCCGCGATTGCATGAAAACAACACGTAATTTTAAGGCCAGCGTATAGCACCCAGTTTTTAAACATTTGAATTACACTGTTTCCTTAGTATTCTAATGAAAGGTGTAATGTAGCTATTTCTCCAAAGTTTATCTGAATTAAAATGAAGCAGGTAGAACAATAAACTTTCATAAGAATAATTTCTATATCTAATAAGAAACGGTGGTGGGTAGAGAAAGTTATGTGAATGTGACACAAGATTTTTTCGTATAACATTGAGCTATACTATGAGACTAGATTTTACCTATTCCGGTATTATAAATGTATTATTTTTGGCATAAATTAATTTTTAAAATTCACATAAGAATATCTAACTACAGTACGTGAGGTTTAAGTTGAAATATGACCATTTTGACGCTACGTGATCGGTCTAGAAGAAGCCGGTATGCTAATGACTATCCGAGTGCTGCGAAACACTGTCACAGTCACCCTTCACTGCCTAGTCTCTCAGTACAGTTGAATTTGTTGCCAGTTGCACTTGGAAATATGGCAGTGAAATATGGAAAATATCCCGATATCTTCGGCCGACCTTCCTTCGCTCCTTCGCGGGTGTTGGTTGTTCTCTTACGAATTTCATGTTTCAACCTGACCCAGATTTTCAATAGTAAGTTTCAATAGTAAAGATTTTGAGATTAGGCAGTTAATGATAGCCAACTGTCCTGTGGAATATAGTGCTATCTCTTTCTGTTTTCAATGTATCAACTTAAAGCAAATGCACCAAAGTGATGGGAATATGCTGAAGGAAAGTTAAGCCTTTTGTTTCTCTAAATAATCTTTACATAATCTGTTTCCAGATGTCATTCTCAATATTTTTTGCTGCATTATAATATTTTTATTTCAAATACACGTATTTCTGCATATGATTATACCTCAAGTTTATAATATTAATGAATGAAAGCATAATACAGAGCTATATACCTCCATTATACTTATAACGTCTGGAAATGAGCTCTATTTAACTTATTGTGCCGAGCGTGATGGCTCCGCGGTAACAAGGCTCGTTTTGGGGTTGTCCCAGTTTCGATTCCCGTTGTGCCTACGACTTTGACGCGGTTTTCCCTGGTTGGTAAGCGAATACTGGGAATATAATATAATGCCGCTAATTTGTCTTCCATTTTATTTGCATATTATGTTTCAGGGTCGAAGGATCAGGCGAGTGAATGGCAGACAAAGTGTGTGGTGGTTGAGTTTCTTAAGGAAACATGTCTGGCCTGGTGATCTGTGTGTGATGGGTCCTCGGAAAGACCTCTCCATGGTGAAATGTAGGCCTGTGGTGGAGGGGGGTGTCCCGCCGGCGTCAGAATGTAAGAGACACTCCGTCTATGTCCGAGCCTGCCACCGCGGATCTGGTCGTCCTCTGTTCTTCATTTCATCCTTTGCTTCTGGAGGTTTATAGAAGCACAATAGGCCTTCGTGTGCGCTTAAGTGTCGAAATCCTTACCCGCTTCTTTTAAACTTATTTATTGTGGACATTTAATTTTAGTTGAGTATCAATATGTGTGGTATAATAATTAATTCTATCGATATAGTCCTAATAATGCTTTTAAATATGAGGTTTGTGTTGCTAGGTTCTGTACAATTGAATTGTGATCTTAGGTTTGCTCATAGGAGAATATCCCGCATAGAAACTTCGAATAGTCGGTTCGCTTACCTTGGTTTTTATGTTTTATTCCTTAACAATCACTCTATTAGCGTTGCCGATATGAAACCCTATCAGACTCTGCCCGTTTTTCACATCTCGGTGTTCTCGATCTTCGAACACGGCTGTTATAAGCACATTTCAACTTCGTGATTTTCCAAGATATACTCTTGATATTCTGAAGTTCCACAATGGGATGTCGATAATATTTTATCCACACATTTTTACGGTCATTGGAAATACAGCACCTCAAACCACTTAACCTAATAACTCATAATTCTAAACATGCCTCCGTTTGCTCTGGTTAGTAATATAACCACAAACGCCATTACGTTTAACTTCGATGGAGATATTCGTAGCCTCCTATTATTTTATTTAATATATAAGTTGTTCTTTTTCAGACTTTTCTTGGCATCTAAAAGCGTAATTTTCCTCACTGACAGTGTGTCATTAAAAACAATGTGTAGGACAATGAAGAGCATACTTTTGTCACGTATCGTCAATATTCATTTTCTTATTTTTGAATAAATACTTAATGATAAAGAGTTATATGCTGATATCTTCACGTTCCATCTAAATGCCGAGTGCATTTTTTTCCTCTTATAATTATTCATAGCGCTTCTGTGGATTGAATATAAAGACACAATTATAATCGATAAACAAGAAATAAGTTAGGAAATTAAATTCTTCTCTCGCGATTGAATAATTTGTTTCAGATAAACGCACAATCTGCATAGAATCTGCTGTTCGTCTCTCAAAAAAGTTCTATAAAAGGTTTTTGAGGTCTTCCTATCAAAAGGTTTTAATATATTTTGTACACTTAGACTTACATTTTATTACAATCACTATATCTCTTCTCCTCTTTGGAGGTTCTTATGTCCCACGAATATATTTGCAACATATCTTAAGATTGTAATGTTATTCATCTTATTTTTCTTGTAGTTTAGGGTTTAGGCTGACTGGCTGGCCCATTTTGACTCAGAGAAAACTACCTTACCACTAATGACGGAAGAATCCACTCCTTATATCTTTGGTTTATACGTCATAGCTTGTTTTCCGAGATGGTCATCTCTTGTTCTTAACATGCAATTATACTAGTTACTGTTTTTATATTCTATACCTTCAGGTTAACTAAAACAATATATGTGCCTATATCATCACTATTTTGCACTTAGACCATGAGGGAATACCCGACTCTTCATCGTAAAACTGCAGATTCAGTATTGCATTTGTTCACATATTTAGTATCACTCTCCACTCCATATGCGAGTATTGGTTAAAATACTTTTTAAGCTTCTAATTTGGGCTTCTTGTTTAATTTCGTAAATATGCCTTTATTCTGTCGCACATCAATTAGAACACCTGGTTTTAGGTCTGTGTGTGATTCATGTGTGTATAAAATATTACAACATACATAATTAATATGCATTTTTTTTAAATTACAGAGTGATACTTTTGATTTCCTTTATGCACCATTACTTTAGTAATTTACAGATATTTTGACTTTGAAATAATTTTCAAGTTTTTAAAGTTAGTTTTTTGCATTTTATCTAAAATAACTTCGTCATCAAACGACATAGTTACGAAATAGCTAGTACTCGTATACATAAAACAGGAATTTTCTCAGTTTCTAAAAAAACAAAAAAAAAATGTATTGATGTTTGTATAAAAATTTACAAAATATAATACTTAGTGAAGAACAGCTAATGGACTTCACAGGAAAAATCAACAACCTGTGAAGTTTAGAAACGTTGGGAGAGATACCTCGCAAACGGGTGGGAATTCATTGTATTTCTGCGTATACGGAAGACTACTGTTTTATTCTTTACCAACCAACAGTTATGCAGCGTTTTTATTACCGAAAAAATTGATATATTTATAAATGCGTTGTACTAAAGGAGCGTTACAACTGTCAATTAATACCCCTGTGTGCATAACAAACAACCTGAGCAACGTATCCTTATTGTTATGCATTGAATGAGAGCATAAAATCTTGCACGTATGCAAAATACAATATGAGAGCACTATTATTGAAAACGGAATATAGTAATTCGTCATAGAGCCATTTCAAGGGTTTCTCAAAGAGAAAAAAAGTAGTGCCTTCCTTACTAAACAAATAATATATGCCTATGTGCACAGCAAATTGCAATAATAATTTGACAAGAATAGCCCTTTTGACAAGAAAATTAATATATCTCATATTGGCTGGCAGATAAGCCAACTCTTTAGCAAAGTGGTGCGTTTCGTTTTTGGTTATTTAGTGTTATATCTCAGTAGAATTCGTGTATTATTACTTTCTCTACTATGAGAAGGTATTTTGTAGTAAATTGTTGGCAGCACGCTTTGGGCGTCAATTTGAAGTAGTTTGTATTGTTAGCCTACGTTTAGGGTACCAATCTGAAGAAGGTTATGGTTTCACGTATGGAAAAGCCGATTTGAAGTAGGAGTTGTATTATAGTTCAACTGTTGGGGAGCCGAACTTGTAGTAGTTGCAACCGCACGTATAGTAAACAGTTTCCGGTAGCCTTCGCCCCAAAGTACTTTCAGGTGGCCTTTGCCCCAAGTTTAAAAAATATTATTACTGATTCTTTAAATATTATATATTTAGGTTTGCCTCGGCGTCAGTATTTGTTAGAGACAGGTTTCTCTTAGCAGGGCTTAATGCGACAAGAATGTAAGCTTACACAGAATATTATTTTACTACACTCCTTTTATTAATACTTGATACGATTTAAATAACACTTCACTGATATAAAGAGAGAGCTGTGAGATGTTTTTATTAAATACTTGCACTTTTTAATACATAAACTAATTTCGTCTCACACGAAAACGTATAAAATTTCTCGAGGACGCATCACGCATCCGGTTACAATCACTGTCTGCAGGCAACTGAATTGATTTGAACCGTCTAAACTTGTAAATTTCTGTATTTCAAGTCTCTGATTGGCTAATCCTACTCTAGTAGAATACCTGCATTTTTTCTGGTTGTTGATTGGCTATTTTTAAACTGTCTCAAAATTACATTATTGCTTCCAAGAATCACAAGTAACATAAACCCTAAACTCATTACCTCATTGTTAGCAAATTTTGACCTATTTCTCAGAGCTCCTACATTATTAAATTACGTAATGCATTCACATAACATTATTGAACATGTTTACAATAATATAAGCATATGCAACGTGTGTTACATACATTTTACAAATTATTACATACACACATTGCTTCAAGGCGGGCTGTTATTGAATTTACATATTATATAACCAGACTGAAATCATTTAAGTGTTAAAAATACTGCCTCAAGTACGTATAGAAAGTAGGGGAAGTATTGCATTCCATCCAAAAATTCCATATCGAAATTTCACAGGAAATACATGTTTTGAAGCTCCCTGAATCCAAATAAAGCATTTTTGGAAACATGCCCGTGCGTGTGTGTGTGTGTATGTCTGTGAACAACATAACTAAAAAAATGTAAAGTCGGATAAATACCAAACTTGGTATTTGAGTTTAATATCTTCCATGGATGCGACACGAAGATTTTCAAGAAAATCCTCTCACCCCAATTACGCTTTAGATGGAACTTTTTTCGAAATGTTTGATTTTCCAAAAAAAAGGCTATGACGATTTTGATTAAAATACCACATATTAAAGCTATCTACATGACAAATAAAATGTGTTTCTTGAATTTTCTGGGAATTGCCCAGGAAGTCCTCTTCATTTGGGATGAATTTTATACAATCTTGTATAACTTGTAAACGGTAAGCGATAGACGAAAAAGTACCACACAAATCATGCAGATCTCTTTAAAGCACACAACTTACTTAAAACAAGTTCTATTTGTGGCGTAGGCCGTTTTTAATATATCCATTATTAAAGGTTCGACGTCGGAGGGCGATGATTTTTTTCTGGCGTAAAAGTTCTTAGCATGGCTTCCTTCGGAAGGGAAGTAAAGCCGGTGGTCCCATGTCGTAGATTTACGGCACGTAAAAGAACCACAATCCTGATAAAGAACCCTGAGCAAAATTACCGGCCTTTCACGCCCAATATAGAATGAGCGGCTAAGGACCATAGTAGTTAAAGAGCGTCCATAAATAAAACTCTACTTAATTTTAAAAGTTCGAATTGTCTAATACTTACCCTTTTAAAGCCGCATCGATTTTCAGTTGTGTCTTGCAATTGCATGGAAACAGTTTTGAATTTTAAGGCCAGCATACAGCGTCCAGTTCTTAAACATTTGACTATCGTTGTTCTCTTTGTATCTAGAACGAAATGTGCAAGTAGCTATTTTTGAAAGGTTTATTTGGATTAAATGTAGTAAATAGAAGAAATAAGCTTTAGTAAGAATAGTTTGTATACCCACTAATAAAGAGAGAGGGTGGAGAAAGTGATGTGAATTTATCACATCAGATTTTTTTTATACTTATTTGTAGTATAGAGAAATACCACTGCAATTGGAGTAGGAGATTGTGAGCTAGGAAAAGCGACGATATGAGGAACAATTGCAGTTTCACTAATTCCCTAACACAAGTAGCATCATGCTCCCTGCTCTTACCCTATGCTCTCTTACTCTGAGGACTTTTGAAATTAAGCCACAGTCTTCACCATAGAACATGGAGCCACTAGTATTCACAAAACCATGAGAAACAAACAAGGGGGAGGGCGTATTTTGAAGGTGGGGCTTTCACTATGACTAATCTATACAGAAGATTAAGATCTGGGAAGATACCATGACATCTAAAATTCCTGAGCGTCAGTGAGCGCTGTTTTCCCTAATATTATTAGTGATGTATTTATAAATACCTTAACTGAAGCAGGCATCTATTGCGAATCAACAAAAATGCCATAGCAATGTCTAGGAAGATTCCTACGCTACTGTTTTTGAAGCAATATACTTTCCATACTTGAAGGTGCACACCAATGATAGGAAAAAGAAATTATAAGAAAATGTATCCTTATAAACTCTGATAGCCAGGCTGTTACTTAAACCTCTCAGTTCTCATTACTTCAAGTCCCAACTACTATGAAAATGTTTCTAAAACGTATTAAACCTCTCTTCCCGTAGTATGATGGTGGGTACCTGGACACACGGGTATCTCAAGAAATAGAAAAGCTGACGCTCTACCAAAGAGAAAAGCATATGTCCGGTCCCCTTTATAGAACCAGAACCTGCCTGTGGAATAAGCACTTAAAAAACAAAAAACCCATAAAACAATGGATTCGAATAGGAACGCAAAACATATAGAAAACAATTTCCACAAATAAATTCTACAGGAAAATAATTTATAAGCCTTGTGAAAAAACTTACAAAAGTAACCCTAACAGGCTAAAGAAGCCTTCGCTTAGAGGAGTTATAAGTTTTATTAGTGATCATGAAAAGTTCAGGTAACATCTGAGGACATCAAAAAGAACTTACTTGTCGTCTGTGTTTACAAACCAATGGAACGGCGAAGCATATTCTACAAAAATGCGAAGCCAGAGAACAGATGACATTCCGAATTCTTGAAGCCACTGAGTAACTATAGAAAGAACCTAATCCAGTGAGACAAATAACCAAGAATGTAGGTATTGATCCCCAAATCAGAAAACAGGATGCGCACAAAAAGTATTTTTAGGCTGAGGTGCTTAAGGCAAACCTGTTTCCAAAGTGGTATATTCATATAAAAACCCTTGCTTTCCAGTTAGTACAGATGTTTAGGTAAATTGGTTACTACCATTTTGTTATCAAGTTTGTGACTTTTATATTCTATTGTTAATGTAGGTTTTTTTTATTTTGATACGTTTATCACTTCTTTATTCCTAGATTTGTAACTTTAGCATGCTGCTGTTAAAGTCAACCTTATTGTAAATTCTGCTTCCTAAATCAATTTTTCTAACAGTTATTAAATATTCATGTTGTTATTTATAAATTTCTTTCCTATTTCCATTTAAATTTGTTATAAAAGTAGTTGAATGACTGCATTTAAAAAAATTATGTCTCCTTTATGGTTATTCTCAAATAAATGCCATGATTTAAAGCTGAACAAAAGTTTGACCAAAAGCGTGAATAAAATGGAGAATTATTGCCTTATTTTCTGATTATAATAGATCATTCTATGTATCCTGTTTCTGTTCTCTTTTATCACCAATTAAATATTTAGGAAAGCCGTGTTCTCAGAGTTAGTACAATATTTGCTTCTAATATCACAATCGAAAGCCTTTTCGTTGTTAAACATTATAAGGACCTGCACATTAGGCATGTATTTATTTTTTAAATTAATTTTTTAATAACCAGACACAAGCTGAGGATGACCACACTTTTCTAAAGTCATATTGAATTAAGTTTCCGCTGATTGTATTGATACGTTAGGCAAATATTTTGCTTAAGTTCCCTATACCGAGTCAAGCACACTTAATCCGTGCTACCTTTTCTATTTTAAACATTATACCTCGTTTCTATTCTTCAGAAATTTGTAATTAATTAACTAGTGTAATTTTTATGGTGTTGGGGTATACTCCAAAGTTGGATATTTGTTTTATTTGTTACTAGTGATTTTCATCTGCAAAAACAATGCAACTCTTCCATTGTTATGGAAACTATTACCATTTAGAGTTACCATAAATTTTAGGTTTCGAAGGACTTTTTCCGTAGTAATTGCAACATAATAATTCAGTTATAATTCTTCTGATATATGATTTATACTTAATATATTGCTCCAGGGTCTCTATTGCTTGCCCCACTTTAGTTTCAACACCGGTTGTTGTTTGGTGATAGGAAGGGGAAGTACTCTCAGCCAAAAGTATTGTGAAGCTTCCAGAAATCCCTTACCTGGTCTGTTGGAATATTAGGGAATGTATCACCAGGATATTAAAGCGAGGTGATCGCTGGCCCGGCAGGTTTGATTAAGTTCGTTTCTGCTGTTTACTCGCAGCTTCTTGCTACGTGCGAGATGCGGTCATACACTGAGGAAGAGAAGTCCTGAGTTCGACACGTTAGTGAGCGACAGGAAGAGAGAAAAGACTGATTTGCGTGCCGTTGATTAAAGAAGACTATCTGTAAGAGTAAATTCTGATGTGTTATCTTCACACAACTTTCTCTACCCACTAACATTTGCTTTTAATTATTCTTTCAAAAGCTTGTTATTATATGCGCTTTTTCTTAGTCAAGATAAACTTTAGAATCACATTTACTTATTTGATTTTACGATCCAGTAGGTATAGCAATAGTCAGATTTTTTAAAGAGGATATCACTATATGTTGAGTTTGAAATTCGTTGCGTTTTGCATGACCAGGAGAAAAAATAGCAACTTCCCAGTTGAATAACTAATAGTATTTAAAAATTCAAACCAGTAACAAAGAAATATTTCGGCAATGGTTAACTCCATAAACCCAATTATTTTGCATAAACTGTGTGCTTTAACGAGATATACATATTTCGTGCTGTGAGATTTTGTCTGTCTCTTGCGTTTATCATTACTAAGTCATAAAGGATGAAGGCGACTTCGCAGGCAATAGCCAGAAATTCTGAGGTATACCTTTATTGTCAGAAACTATCTTTAACTACATTATTTTAATCAAAATCGTTAGAGAGGTTTCTGAGAAAATAAAAAATTACTATCACTTTTCCATGTAAATGGTAGATTGACTCGGGGGAATTTTATAGAAAAATCTTAGTGTTGTATCCTTGGAAGATGCTGAACTTAAATACCAACGTTGATATTTGACCGATTTTTTGTTTTTGATTTATATTGTCCATAGGCAGAGAAGCACATGAACTTTTTTTCCTAAAGGTGCTTGTTTTTAGATTCAGGGAGTCTCAAAACGTGTATTTTCGGTGAAATCTTGGTATCGAGTTTTGGATCGAATGCAATACTTCCTCTACTTATTATAGTTAAATAGCAAAAAGGTAAAACTAAGGAGTAGCTAGAGACCAAGTGGACAAATTTCCGTTATTTTTCTAAATCTTACTAAGTCCTCGCGTCATCTTTTATGCAATCGATTGTGATTATTCAGTATATCGATATGACTAACATATTGGTCCCAAATTTCTCTGTTTATTCTTCTCGTTTGTCCTATAACTTACTATTTTAATTTTCTTAAATCCCTTATCACCGTCTTGCTATTTTATTTAAGTATTTCAAGGATACTGTTTGTTTATTCAGTTTTTCTCATTTTTCCGAGCATTTTAATTTCAGGTTTTCTCCTCTTTTTGTTTGTTCTAAGAGATTACTCTACAATGCGGATATTAATACGTTTAAGTTTTATTCCCTCCTAGTTTACATGTAAAATTGGCAGATTTTGTCTATATAGTGTTTCAATCTGAACATAATCTATAATGCCTGTATAAGGAGATGGATACTAAAAAATTATATACCTTCTGTAATTACTTCGAGAAAAGTTTTATGAATTTAGTCACAAACGCTATTCTACATTAGGAAGGATGTATATTAAAATCTCTGTACACTATGGTGATTGTTATACAATTTGACAATGCATTATTTAATAAATTATGAACATGAATACATTTATAGCTCGTATTCATGTTTGTATATCCAAATAATAATTATTATTATTATATTCAGTGAAGCCCAACTTGTTTTCTTAAGAGAAAAGTTTCAAAGTCAATAGTTCACCACACCCACTATACTTGAAGAGATTGGCAAGCTAAACCAATCAAGTTTCATCCTTGGCAGCACCAGTGGAAATGAGAAAGAAGGGAAACTCCCTTCATCCCCTCCCTCTGTAAGTTTGGGCATCTTATGATACTCTCGTTAGTTAGTTTAATATGCAAGTGTTTATTGAAAGCTTCCCTTTTTGTCAGGAATAGAACAGATATGAAAGCATACAGAGTAGTCTAGTTCTAAATGACACACAAGTCAATTTGAGCAACAGTTAAATTGTGCGAACTTACAGATCCATGTCTCAGTTCTCTTATTGTGCACTATCTCTTATAAAATACAGTTAGAACGGTACGATTATTGCATGGACAGAAAAAAACTGTGCTCTTCAGCAGAAGCCTGTGAGCCAATTAATATTTTTAATTTCACAGTTAAAAGACACTGCTGCCACGAGATAAAGTTCACGCGGTATCCATTGTGGTTTTTTCACATTCTCTTTTCCACTCGTTAGAATTTAGAGATATCCAGCCTCGAATTTAAAACATATAAAAATGTTTATATTATTTTTGTTCTCCGGTTGCACAAACATTCAGTTGATGGTTTATGTATGCATAAACCTTGGGAGGAAGTATACGGATACTCATTTTGTTCAATAAAAATTAGATATCTAAAGACAGCCACATCGGGCAAAAGAGCTCTGAAGTGTTCGGAAAATGGTATAATCTGTCATTTCTACAGGCAAATATGTTTTACTAGATGACAAATGCTATTAAAGACATTTACATCATGTGCACGAGTTAAACTTGTTCAAGTCTTTATTAACGTAATGTAGGGGTGGTTAGGATACCTTCTCTATAAAATACTTTCTTTACGATTGGCACTCAATGAAAGGCTAAATCAAGTGAAGCGAAGTACCCCACCATTCCACTGGCTAGAATTATTTTCGAAAAACAGAGGGGCTAGATTTTGTCACTACCAACATAAGGCTCCGTTCCATTATGGAACATATTGTATGCACGCCAGTACACTTATGAATACGATTCACAGAAATATTCCAAAACTGAAACGTAGCAAACAGAGGATGCCATACATTTTATGTTAATGATATACGACAGTTGTTAACAGTTGGACACACCAGCGGTCTGGCCGATATTAGGAATAAACCATGCACTGAACCGAACATGAGCTCCTTTAGCTCTTTTCTTTAGACGGGAAATGTTTCGACTGTTTAGCCTGACAACATTACTAATGACATTCTATCGCAAGCTGCATCCTATAGCTGAAACTATAATCTCTAAGGCTGTGTTTCAATGACTTGATGACGCACCAAGCTAAGCTCTCACTTGCCCTCGTTTTAGTTCCGTTTTGGTTTGACCTTTATCGGAATATAACAAGAAAATGTTGGTGTTGTAACTAAGAAGCTTACTGAGCTCCGCTGTAACATGTGAGGCTTGCTTAGAATAGGTCCCGGTTCGATTGCCGTTTACCACCCACTCTGCTCTTGGAATTTTCTGTTTTCGCTGCACAATAGGCGAACACTGGGGTGGTTTCTCATCTACCACGATTTCCTTTCCTTTATTTTCCTTCCATTCTGTTTCCTTCTCATATTTCAGGTGTACTTCTAGGTTCCGTGGCGTATGACAGTGCCTGACAAATGGCGCGGATGCTTGCTCAAAGAAAAGAGCATTCCCCGTGCTCACCAGAAGGCTTTCTGGTTGGATGGATCGTTCTTCATCCTCTCCAGTAGTGGGACGGGTCTTCAAGCCGGGAACATTTAGGAACTTCTCGCGTCTCTGTGGTCTGCCTGTGACCTGTAACCTCCTGTAGTTCCTTTACTTCATCCCTTCCTCCTGGGGGTGGTAGTCGTAACAGGTCTCACGTAGACCGCAGTGCACATGTGTCCTTCTCCTTGTATTCTTTACCCTTCACCTAACTCAGACGCTTGGTCGTGAGGGTGGAGTATTCAAATTTTGGTGAAGACCTGCAAATAGGTCTAAAATATGCTGATTTACTTTATCGGAAAACGTTGCAATTGCTAATCTAGATCCTCGCAAAGGAGAAAAAAAGCTATTTCTATCGTTTCGGCTGTTTCCAGTTTACGTAGAACTTATTTCGGTGCCTAATTAAAATGTCGCGAATACGCAGCGGTAAGTGAGTCACATAGACATCTTCGTAACCCGCAAGCAGAAGTACACTTGCTTCCATTTATGTCGTCCCCGCAGCTTTGAGAAGGCATTCTACTGGCCTTCACAGGTGAGATGTATAGTGGGAGGAGGTGCATCAATCAATTTACCTTTTCGCGCATGCAGTGGCGCCCTGTTTTACGTGCACAGTTCTAGATTATTCATATATTGGTATATAACTTTGAGCAATAGCTTTACTCTCCATCACTTATAATAACCCGTTAAATAATATACAACTAAACAAATCCAACATCTCACGAAAAAAATTTTAATGGCAACATGATATGAAACTGAAATATATTATATTCTTTACTCTCAAAGAGAACACGTTTACCAGACATTATTGGAATCATCTGTCCAAACAAAATACACAATTAAATAAAACAATGTTTTCCACAATCCTTCCATGAAAACGTGTTTTAATGGAAACATAATGTAAAACTGAAAGAAATTATATTTTTTACTGTCAAAGCAGACACATTTACTAGAACATTATTTCAATAATGTGTCCAATTTTGTTTCTTGTCCAATATATGATTTTGCGCATAGGCACCTAATCGCTTTGACACTCAAACCATATGATCCCACATTTCATGACAAGTGTTCCTAGAGGGCGACGAATGATCAGTACCTAGGCGGCTAAATCAGGTATTGGACAAGAATGTAGATTGGAATTATTATTAAAATAATGTCTTGCAAATATGTCCTATTTGGGAGTAAAAAAAAATATTACGTATTTTAGTTTTACATTATGTCGCCATTAGAATACCTTTCACGGAGAAATTGAGCAACACAGGGTTTTATTTTGTTATATAGGAACTTTAAACAAGAGTGTCCTATATTTGAACTTAAATAAAACACGTTCTATAAATGATAGAGGTATATTTCATTTTTTATTTTGGAACATAATTAATGTCATTACGTGTGGAAGAGAACATCAGTTAAGTGACCGCCGCGACTTCGTTAAGTTGCGCGTATACGGTGGACCCGATTTTCAATGACAGAAGAACGTAATTTAGATCCAACTTCACGAATAACACGCGCGATGTTATTCATAAGATCGTTTACTATTTCTGGATTGTTGACATAAACTTGAGATTTAACATAACCCCACTAAATCAGATGAACTCGGGGGCCAGTTAACACACCACCACGGGAAATGATGAAACCTCTGAACCTCTCCTTCAAAAGATCGATAGTTTCGAGAGCAGCATGACATGTGGCACCATCTTGCTGGAACAAGATGTTTCTGAGATACATATCATCCAATTGAGGCCAAAAATAGTGCCTTATAAGAGCCCGGTATCTTTCTCCATTAACAGTTAGAGCTTCTCCATCTTCATCTTGGAAAAAAATATGGACCAATGATTCCACCATACCAAAATCCACACCACACAGTAACCTTTAGGGGATGAAGTGGTCGTTCTTGAACCTGCATTGTATTGTGATTGC
Organism: Deroplatys truncata; assembly: GCA_030765065.1. NCBI lineage: Eukaryota > Metazoa > Arthropoda > Insecta > Mantodea > Mantidae > Deroplatys > Deroplatys truncata. The sequence goes on from CM060981.1 coordinate 251,102,204, forward strand.
TCCAATAGCGGCAATTTTGTTTGTTAACACAACCATCCATCCAAATGTGGACTTCGTCGCTGAAGAAGATATTTCGACAAAAATCCGGGTCGGCTTCCAATTGCTCCATAGCCCAGTCAGCAAATACAAGTCAAGCGCGAAGGTCTACACGGGGTAAAGCCTCCCTTCTCTGCCAGGGTTAGGGCCATCCGAGTGGCTCTCTAACCAGGGTTTCCCCATGAGGCCAATACCTGGTTTCCTAAAAAGGCCCACCCGCTTACGCGGAGATGGAAGTGGATACGCCACTTACGCGCGTCATCCCGAAAGGGCGACTGCCGATAACCTCGGTAGGGCCGAAAGCTTTCTAGCAAGCCGTCTACCGGCTTTCCAGGGCGGTAACGGAGGACATTGAGGTGTCTCACAACCCCGCCAGTATGGAAACCCATACAGACGTCCCCAATCTCCCATGGGTCTCGGTAACCACTGTCCCGTCGAGACCAACCCAATCCAAACAGCTCCCCAACGGGAGGGGCTCGAATGTTCGGCCCGAGTACTTCTAGTAACGTCAGAAGTACCACGAGTGTTAAGGGTCCGCAGTGCCGCACAACGGCAGCTGAAGGGGCCGGAAACCCTCCCCACGACGCAACCTATGGTCGTTGGGCTTTAGTTCTTGAGTTAACACTATTTTGTAAGCGAGAAACCTCAAGTCCAGATGCAGAATTTGCCAAGTTGTGGTCGGCGAAAGCCCCAATTCTGCACTCAACGAGCAATTGATTTGTTTCCGTTCTCGCGTACACTCTCACGAACGGCGCCTATGTTTTCGTTGGAGCGCTTACTTCGATTACGTAGACGCGTTCTTTGATCCCTGACAGAACTATTTTTTTCAATTTTATCGATCAAACTTCGAATCGTTCTCCCGCAGGGACAATTATGCACACCATAATCTTCACGCATTACACGGAAGGTTTGCCGAACAGATGATCCATTTTTATGATAAATTTTCACAATTTCTACGCCCTGCTGCATGCTGTAGTGTTTCATGGCTATTTGCAAATAACAACTTTAACCACATGAAAAAAATGACTGCTGTAACTCAATAACAACGGCAGCTATCACATGTTTAAGATGGGGCACTCTTGTTGAAAGACCCTTTACATTTAAACATGGTTATTATATGTAAGTGATGGTGAATAAAGCTATTGCTCAAAGTTACATATTTATATATGAATGGTCTAGAATTTTATACATAAAACAGGACGACGCCGCCGTATGCGCGGAAAGTTAAATAGATAAACGCACCTGCTCCTTGCTATAGTACATACTCACCTGTGGAGGCAGTAAAATGCTTTCCAAAGCTGCGGAGAAGGAAGCGAGTGTACAATTCCTGCTCGCATTCTTCGCAACGGATTCAGATGCCACTGTGCAAACGTAGGCTTTAGCTATGCGGAATCCAGTTTCGATTCTCTTCAAAAAACTAGGATCAATATGTACAGCGAAAGTTGGCTCTATATCTTAATTATGAGACCTTGTTTATAGAATCCTTATAACAAATGACGGGACATTTTCAATAATATCGTTAATTTAGAGTTGTCACTGCTTTTAAACATCCCTTTACGCATTTCACCACGGTCAACGTTCAAAGGATGTGATAATGTAGCCAAACTATGTTTTTTTACCTTCGCTTTGATGAAAGGAAATCTTAATGTTTCTTTACAATTTCTTTCGTACTATGCCTTTGTACTTATACTTTCAGCTCAATTTTACAGCTCCTCTGGGTTTATTTAAATTGTTATAGTGCGGCAGTATGGGTTTGAATTTTAAATTACATTTTTAAAAGTTTAAAAACGCTCCGCAATTTTTACCGCTTGGCTTGAAATTTCACCAAAGCTTCACGTGTGATGTACCAATAATTATCTCCCGTGTTATATATTTTCCTAACTTTATGTTCCTAAGGTTTAACATTGCATTGTAAGTGCTGAAAAAAGTGCTCATATCACAGAATCTCACAATATCTGCACCATACTTTCTTTATTGTAAACTTCTGAAATAAAAATGAAAGTTTTGGATACAGCCAATCTTTAACGTATGGCCGAAGAAACATTTTAATTAGCATAACAGAAATTGACTTGTTGGTAAGCAAGTAGTATTAATATACTAGAGAGAGAGGGAGCTTATTGATTGCTTTTAATTAGCTTTAAATTTTACGCTTATACACATGTTATAAAATACATCCCAACTTCTTTTCTCTCTCTCTCTCTCTCTCTCTCTTTCTCTCTCTCTGCTTTAAGAATTTCTGAGAGCTGATAAACCTATATTGTGTTCCCTTCCCCAATAGTATACCTTGCCTAGTCTTACCTCACCCCGTCAACCAAAGAGTCACTGTAATCTTTGGGGTGAACATTTCCCACGCTGACTAGTTTTCTGTGCAGTTCCTCCTTTATCTTAAAGTGCATCCTAGCATTAATACTCGTATTTATAAAAGCCAAAACCTGACAATAATGGAATTTGAAGAAACGGTTTGGTATTACTTTGTTGATCCCTGTTTGTAGTCCCATAGCGGTTAGATTTATATCAAATTTAGAGAAACGAAAGTTATTCTGTATAACCTTAAACTTTATCTTCTCATACCATTTTCTTTTTCTCTTTCTAAAATTTTAGCGCCGAAGTTCGATAAAATACGGAAAGTGAGAGGGACAGACACCTTCACTCAAATCATAAACGAATACTTTCAGATGTTCATAAGTGTTCCTTAAAATCTCCAACATTCTCGTAGCTATGAACTGCAATTTACATGCCTCGTTCCTGGTTTTCTGTGAGTTTTAAATTAGTGTTATATTACTTGCACGGAAGGGCTGCGATAACGAAATAAGCTTACAGATGTGAAACCACGCGGCGATAAAATTCATAAATCTGTCTTTGTAAAAACAGCACCTTCATACTGAGGAGCATTTCTACAGAAAGTAACGTGTTAACCTAAAAATATTAAAAGAGTGGAAGAATTTTACTTTTTATCATGTTACAAACATTTATTATAACCTTTGAAACATTTTCTACGTATTGTACGTTAATCTCCTTGAAAGCGTGAATATTAAATGTTGTATCTCATTTTTACTTTCTCTACTACGTATAGTAAGTAGGGCAAGTATTGTATTCCACCCAAAAATTCGATATCGAGATTTCACCGGAAATACACGTTTTGAGATCCCCTGAATCCAAAAAAGCATTTTTGGAAACATGTCCGTGTGTGTCTGTGTGTCTGTCTGTGAACAGCATAACTCAGAAACGAACAGTCGGATAAACACCAAACTTGGTATTTAGGTTCAGTATCTTCCATAGATGTGACACGAAGGTTTTCAAGATAATCCCCCCACCCCAGAGTACCCTTTACATGGAACATTTTTTGAAAATTTTAATTTTCCCAAAAATGGCTCTAACGATTTTTATTAAAATATCATATGTTTAAGATATTTTCATGACAAATAATATGTATATCTTGAATTTTCTGGGAATGTCTCCGAAAGTATTCTTCATTGTGAACAACTCTTGCATAACTGGTAAACCATATGAGATAGACAAAAGTTTACTACACAAAAAATGTGAATCGCGTTAAAATACATAATTTATGTCATATACATTTTTTTTTGTTCAGTGAACCATTTTCGAGATATTGCTTGTTATTCCCTTAAATTTTTCATTACTTATTTTCTCAAATAGGAATTCGTTATTCATTTTTTTGTCTTGTATATGCAAAGAGTATTAATCTGTGGCGAAGAGAATGGTGCTGCACCTAGCAACCAGCTATTAAGAGATATGTATATGCTTAAAGGCTACTGCATTTCTTTATTGCCCTTGTAAATATATATTCCCCTTACATATACAAGAAAATTATCAATAAGATAGAGTTGCAAATGTTTATCTCGGTTAACATGAAGCAGATGGAGAATAAGCGTTTGTAAAAGTAGTTTGTACAAGAGTAGAGAAAGTCATGTGAGTGTAACACATCAGATTTTTATACTTTATAAGTCTCCATTAGAGTGAAAATTTGAAAATAAATTGTTCCATAAATGGTTAACCAATCTGGACAAATACAATCCGGTAAAAAATGACGAATGTTAATATAACTATGTGATTTTAAAGAGCTTTAAAAGACGCAAATAAAGTAAGAAAACAGGAATAAATTAGTTTTAAACAATGATAGAGCTAATGTGAACACTCCGCAGCATGAGAACACTCACGCGGTATGTATATCCGGCGGATTGTTAACTAGGCAACGCTGAATTTTACAGACGATGCGAAATGCAGGTTGTAACACTGCTTTCACCAGCTCACTGATTAGGGCTGTGGTGGTGCTAGTTGTTAACGTACTCTAGTAGCGCAGTAGTTGACATGTTGGAAAATCATGGTGAAGGTCGGAAGTTCAGATCACGCCTGCGAATAACTGAGTGTTTTACTCATATCTGTTCATGATTTTTTTCCGAATGCAGTAGAAAGTGGATTTGCATATTCCAACAAGTAACAAATTGTGTTTTGATGAAATTCACATAATTAAACTATTTAAGTGAAACGTCACTTCCATCCCAAATTAAACATAAAAAGTACTTTCAAGTGGCAGTATTTGTACCTGGGACCTTCACCACTGAAGGCCAACGCGCAAACTTTTTCACTACGAGTGCAAGTCACTGCACCCACAGCGGTACAAAGCAGTCATTTCGGCCGAAATTGATACGACGCGATGCAGTGGATAGTGTTATGGCATAGTCTATACAACGCCCGAACTGCATAACTTCTTAATCCGCAGAATGAGAAGACTCAGCCGGTATATATATATATATATATATATATATATATATATATATACTGCTTAAATACTTTATAATGTAATTATTTTAAGTCGGTCAACGTACCTCATAACAATATTTAGGAAACCTCCAATCACTCTATGTAATGTATAAACAATGTGAGGTACATAAATTCAGATTCTTAAAGAAACTACCGCATTCGTACTGCTGTCGATGAATTGTTTTCACTATTGTGGAGATATTAACGATAAAATATAGAGTTAATATTACTTATAAACAAAGCTTTATGAAGAGAAGGTTATTATATTTTAAATATGGAACAATAATCATATGTGTAGCATACACAAAACCAGATAACATTAATCATTTAGCACATTAGGGTAAAGCAGTTAACAAATAAACCACTTCAAATAATTAAAAGCGCACAGTGTTTGGGCTATTAAGTACGGATTTTCAACTACTTGCTATTCATCAAGTTAATTAAATGAAGCTACCTTTCAAGTGTTTAATGTTTACTTGTTAACAATTTGAAGCAGAAACTTAAGCTAAGCCCATTATTTAGTTTCATTTCCATCAAATTTTAAAAATAAACTTACTACTCAAATGAGTATCATGTATTATCTAATAGCACAGACCTTTTTATTTTCTATGATATTTCATCTTACGAAAACTGTCCAGATTAGTAATGGAACATATGTGGTAAATCTAATTGTACATCCTGCATATGAAGTTAGTCGTATCAAGCAGTAATTGAATAATTTATCTTGTTTAAATATACTGGAATTCATTAAAAAGATACTCTTTAAGTTATCGGAGAAATAAAAGTGTGTATCCAGGTGAACTAATATTAGAGATATTTTCAGAATATTTTAGATTTTGGCATATTAACTAATATTTGTTTAAAATGGATTACTCTGAAAGGAAAGGCCCTATTTTAAAAGTGGTTATTTTAATGCACGTGTGCATGCTTCCCTTCATTCAAATTAATTGTAATAATTGAAACAAAGCTTGGTATAGAATATAAATTATATTTTGTTACTCAGAAGTAAACTGACATCTTAGTAACTTTTTGCAAAGTGAAGGGGTTAAATTGAACATAAAATCAAGGATAAAAACGGTAATTTAGGCGTAATCATTATGAAATGCTTTGTCATTTAGAACTTCGATAGAAGGAATATTCAGTGAGTTAAAATAGTCTATGGTTACTGTAATTCGTGCAATTATATTGATGCATTATAAATATGAAGCCTTTACTCCTGCTTTTGGCTATCATTGGGAATTTCATAGTACCGAATGCATAACAGACACTAGTAACAGAAGTTCTTTTGTTTTCATTTTTACACACATATCAGTAGAAGTGGTTGTATTGAAAATGTTAAAAAAAAAAAATCACACACGCGCAGGCAGGCAGAATAGAAGACAGAAATAGTTAACTTCATATTAACGTAGCATATGTGCCAAAATTTCGTTCTCTGAAATCATTTGATATGTACTTAAAATGAAATGACAAATTCTGGCACATTTAAATGTAACTTTCGTGAATTAGGTGTGTGACGTGTACGAGCAACAGTCTCGGCTCGGAGATAAGGATAGGTGTTATGCGGGGGGGGGGTTAGGTCCTAAACCGGAAGAGAAATCTGAAATAGACGCAAACAATGAAAAGATGACTGCTGTCAAAAACTAAATCTGCAGCAATGAGCACAAATGATCTAATCAGACACTATGCACCACAGAGAGAAAAAAGAAAAAGAAAATGGAAAATCACAACGTTCATAGCGACACAATTGTTGAAAGCAATTGCAATGTATTATATATGTGAATTCATAATTATAGTGGCCCCCCTTTTATTGAAATTCACTGTTTTTCCGTAATTTATTGCCAAGGTTATGAAGCAGTTGCCTGCCATGTTTTGTCAGAACTAATATTTGGTATCCCTCATCTAAACTCCGCTGAACGAATTGAGTGGGCGAAACTTCCGTTTTACTTTGTATAAATAAGAGTGGAAACTCAGGAACTGGTTAGAAAGCATTAACAAAACATGGCTAGTGGAAGTTGTCGAGAGTCGAGAACACGTACCGGGTATGTAACGTTAAGGCCAGGAATCCAATATCCCCTTCTGTACCTCGATCAGCAGTAATCAAACCAGAACGAGACCTGGAATTGAAACGAACTTCCCCCCCCTGCACAGGAATCTTTCTACTCCCACACGCACACACGTAAACACGTAAAAAGCAGAGGGTTTTCTGCTGTTCCGTTTTACGACATATGATTGCAACGATAGTAACGATTTTGTTGCAAGTTATAAGCACTCAGAGTGCGGTGTTGTTTCCTTTATTATATTTCAAATGTATTCCCCTCTCTGAAAGTTTTGCAGAGAAAGAGAAAAAGGTTTTTGTGATATTGCGGGGCATATACTTATATGACACGCAAATTGCACAAAGAGAAAAATCTGATGTGTTACATTCACATGCCTTTCTCTACCCTCTATACCTTTACGAACGTTTTTTCTCTTACGAAGGTTTTTTTCAATATAATTCATTTTAATGTAAACAAAATTTTCCGGAAATAGCTGGACGCAATACACTGGCCTTAAGATTACATACCGTTTCCATGTAATCGCGAGAAACAACTGAAAATCGACGGGAAATGGCTGATGCCACAAAAAAGTTATTTGAGATAAATTGTGAGTTTTAAAGAGATCTGCCTTTCTTGTACAATACATTTTCGTCTACCACTTAACGTTTACTAGTTATACAAGATTGTACAACATTCCTTCCGAATGAAGAGAGCTTCAAAGGCTATTCCCAGAAAATTCAGGATACACATTTTATTTGTAATGTAAATATCATTAATATGAGGTATTTTAATCAAAATCGTTAGAGCCTTTTAGAAAATAAAAATCTTTGAAAAATATTCCATGTAAAAAGTGGTGTTTTGGATTGGGGATTTTCTTGAAATTCTTCATGTCGCATCTTTAAAAGGTATTAAATTTTAATACGAAGTAGCGACTTTTCGTTTTTAATTTATGATATTTACACACACAGATATAGACACACACACAAAACTTTTTCTAAAACGCCTTTTTA